>JAJKFL010000237.1:4695560-5978060 GCA_021186555.1 Reticulitermes speratus | reverse complement strand
GTTTATGTAAAGAAGAGCAAATGAACTAAAATGATGTCACATGAAGTAGAATTATAAAGCGGACATAGAAGTAAATTAGGGATATCAATCGATTCAGTTCTAATTTAAGTAAAATGAGTGGCTGTTCCTAACACAAAGAGCGGAGAGCATAAAGAAATTTGACTAATGCAGGCCATGCTAATATCATAAGCCGGATCATTTATTTGACTAACCATTGTCTTGCCGGTCAGAAAAGCCGCTCCGACGTTGGCATCATGTTGGACATCCACACATGCAGCGTCGTCCAAGCGTACTGAGATAGACCAAGCTCATTTACGTGTTTAACGGACTATATGGAACTGCTACACCGCTAATTAACGGACAAAAAAAAAAGATTTTGAAGAAGATAAATGAACCATGGATAAAAAAAAACCTTAGTCGGTGAAGGCGATGTATGTTATCATAATTTAATGACGTTTCTACTTAAAAATTCTTTATATTAAAACGATTAGAAGATAGGTTAACTCAGTGCAGTGAAAACGCTTTTAGTTAAAAGACCATAGTTCGATCCCCAGCTAAATCGGAATGTCGTTCTGATGCGTAATGTCCGAGAACATATGATGCGTCCAGACCGATTTATTCAAGTTTTCCTAGATCATTGTTGCCATCTTCTGTTATATTTTAGAACCATCTAGTATTTAGGCTGTGAGTAGAAGATCTATAGATGTGTAAGGTGCATGCTCTGTCTTCCTATCACCCTAAACTCTAAGTCACAGTGCAAGTGATAATGTTCTTTTGGGCTGAAAATTCTCATGGATGCGGTCCACAGATGATGTTCAGACAGAGCATCACATCCAGTCACCAATGTGTTCAACACAAAACTTAGAGAAAATGTAATATGATCAGTACAAGAATCCAGAAATTCAAAACAAGTGTTTTATTGCCTTCGTTACAGACATCCTGTTCCATGCAATGCTATGCATTTCAACTAGTGTTCCACATACGAGTACACAACTCTTCTACTGCCATTGACGATGCCTCCAGACCGATTTATTCAAGTCGCCCTTACATCTATGAGCATTTGTGCTTAAATAATACCAACACTACTGCATGGCACAACGATTTTACTTTTCCTCGAAAAATAGGCTACTTGACTTTCAGACGTCTGATCTACTACTGCATAAGAAGACGGGCATAGCGTAGTCACTATTACTACTTCCTACGGCTGAAAGCATTGGGGTTTGAACACCGGTGGGTGCAAGAGGATTTTCCTTCTCCAAATCTCTCCAGGCCGTTCACTGGGACCTCATACACATCGGACACTGAAGCTCTTTCCCGGGGAGTAAATCGGCCACAGCTTGGCCTTGGCCACCCAACCCCATCTAGCGTCGAGATTGACAATGAGCAGAACTACTCTAATCCCCCTCTGTGCCTGCAGAGCATGTTACGTAGAGACATTTACCGTATTCCTCCTTAATGCATTTCAAACTAATACAGACATTCCTCTGGAAATCATTTTGCTAAAGATGTGTAATATAAAGGAATAATTAGAAGGGTACATTAGCCTAATTTTCCTTGCAGTTATTTAATCCTGAAAACTAACATTAAATTTGTAACTGGGTTTACGGGATCGAAGCAAAAAATAATGAGAGATGAAGCTGGAAAACAATTTCCAGAACATGCAGACCTAATAAGAGAGGCACAAAATGAATAAACAGACTTTAAAATGAAGATTAAAATCATCAGAAAAATCGGCAAGTTAGAATCAGCGAAAAATGGTCAGAGAATGTTGTTTCTTTAAGATTGCAAGAAATAGCACAAATCAATGTATTCAATTTAATATACAAACTAAATGCACATTATTAGTTACATGTGTGTTAAACACGTAGCTGCGACGTGTTTCGGTACAAGAATAACCAACTTTAGAGAGGGCAATATGCCAGGTTTTAAATCAACTGCCAGTAACAAGCCACTATTTACAAAGTTCCACAGTCTGTAGTAGGCTGCGCTGTTGATATCGTGCTGTTTTAATCATATTATAACCGTAATATTTTAACAACAGTGCAAGTTGTACTTTTATACACAAGCGATATCAACACCGCAGCCTACTGCAGACTGTGGAACCGTGTAAATAGCGGCTTGTTACTGGCAGTTGGTTTTAAACATGGCATATTGCGCTGTCTGAAGATGGTACGTTTGTGCCGAAACATGTCGCAGCTACGTGTTTAACACTGATATGTAACTAATAATGTGCATTTGGTTGGTACAATAAATTGAATACCCTGATCTAAAAATGCACGGATTGGACAACTTAAAATAAATATCACAAATATCCATATGCGTTTATGTAATTCGTATTCATATAAGAGCACTGTAATTGATAGTGACCAGAAGTTAATTTAAAGTACTGA
The DNA here is from genome assembly GCA_021186555.1 of Reticulitermes speratus. Taxonomy (NCBI): domain Eukaryota; kingdom Metazoa; phylum Arthropoda; class Insecta; order Blattodea; family Rhinotermitidae; genus Reticulitermes; species Reticulitermes speratus. Next base: position 5,975,670 of record JAJKFL010000237.1, on the reverse strand, counting down.
CTTGATCCACGAAATGCGTGGAAAATTTTTTGAATACAACATGAAAACCTGCCTTACGAAAAAAAAAAAGTAATTGAATTCCGAGGCAACTAACCCCCCAAAAAAAGATATAAATTTCTCCAATAAGATGAGCGGATATATGTGTAAATTATTTACAATAATAAATTTATAACCAACTGATACACAATTGAACCACTTTTATTGTAGCATCTATATTATTATACGCCCCTACATATGTTTCGGACCTCAGTCCATCTTCAGGGGGTCTTGTTCGTAAAAAGCCACTAAATCAAAATACATATTGTCATGGGAATATACAGCACTTATGTACCACTATTGTGGTAAAATTGTCTTAATATAATAGTAAAATTATTAAAACACAGTTTTTTATGCTAAAAACCTTGTTAAAAGATTTGTGTACTGGTTGTATAAAATATGCGGATGCGGAAATGCTGGCTTATATTTGAGCGTCTGGAAATGCGTAATCTTTCATTGTGAGTCTGTGGCTTACGATGTTGCGTGTACTGTCTGCCAGGTTACGGAATGTTCAATGAACATTCCGTAACCTGGCAGAGAGTACACGCAACATAACTATAACTATAATTAGTATAACTAACTAACTAACCAACCCCATGCAGCACAGTCCTTCAAGAGAAGCTAACAGGTCCTCAGCTACCAAGAAATTCCCTCGTTTTATGGAACCCGAAGGTTCATTACCGCATCCACAAGAGCCCGCCACCTGTCCCTATCCTGAGCCATATCAATCCAGTCCATGCCCCCCCATCCCACTTCATGATCTATTTTAATATTATCCTCCCATCTACGCCTTGGTCTTCCAAGTGGTGTTGTCTGTATACATATTATAAATAGAAGTGCAGAAGACGGGCTGTGTGACAAGTTGTTATTCGCTGTAAAAGGAATGGAGAAGTAAAATGTTACAAGGTCATCTCGTGTCGACGAAGATTTAGAATTCTGTGGTTTAACCTTACAGTAGTTTATAAATGTGTCGTTATAATTATCGTTTTTGAGCCATATAGTAAATATATTTTGTATGGGTGTGAAGCTTGGTCTCTCACTGAGGGAGGAACATAGGCTGAGGGTGTGCGAGAATAGGGTGCTGAGGAGGATATTTGGGCCTAAGAGTGACTAGGTAACAGGGGAATGGAGAAGACTACATAACGAGGAACTTAATGATCTGTACTGATCACCAAATATTATTCGGGTGATCAAATCAAAAAGCATGAGGTGGGCGGGGAATGTAGCATGTATGAGAGAGTGAAGAGGTGCATAGGGATTTTGGGGGAGAGACCTGAGGGAAGGAGACCACTTGAAGACCCAGGCGTAGATTGGAGGATAATATTAAAATGGATCTTCAAGAAGTGGGATGGGGGGCACGGACTGGATTGATATGGCTCAGGATAGGGACAGGTGGTGGGATTTTGTGAATGCGGTAATGAACCTTCGGGTTCCATAAAACGCGGGGAATTTCTTGACTATCTGACTACCTGTTAGCTTCTCAAGAAGGACTCTGCTCCATGGAGTTAGTTAGTTAGTTAGTTATAGTATATATATGTACCGTCACGTTTAACGTTACAAATTTCTGCCTTTTGCCACACTTGCAGTTTTCTTGCAATAAGTGGCTATTTCTTCTCTGTAAAGCATTCATCAGTTCAACTTGGTAATGGAAAGGTTCTGTGACTTCTGTGACAAAAAAAAATAATTTTTATGTAGGCTCACATTATAGATCAATTTCAGTCTTCAAAAATGATAATTCCGAAATTTACTCCATCATCCCCCACCCCCTATCTCTACCTCTCTCCCCTATCCAGCTCCTTCAAGTCAGAATTTTCAATTCATATTTTATATGCAGCCCTAATCCGCTCATGAATTTTCCACCCTTCTCAATTTTTCTTAATTTGATCACAGCTAATATTTGTTCAACGATATAAGTTATGAAAATCAGCCTCGGTTTCAAGAGAGCAGTTTCATTTACCTACACTGATGTGCCATTTCATCGCAACAAACACACGAAACTGTTGTCTCTAGGCTTGTCAAGAAAACACCTGCAAATTGCAGAACACCTGCTGAGAAAGCTGCTGCTAAATGATAAGTGTTGTCTTGATTACATTTAAAATTCATTAAGTTTAGAATGTACTTACATTTAAATATCTCTAAGATTAAATCGATAATTTATTTTCTATGAGTGAATTTTTATGCTTTGATGATAATAAACTAACCTCCATTTGACATTTAATTCGAGAAATTTTTAATTAATTACTGTTTTTTTAGAGTCAAAAAAACGAACAAGGCCATCCGCTGAAGATATCTAAAAGAGAAAACTAAAAGAAAAATCTGCCGTCGGCGAATGGCTTGGAGATATGAAAGGTTTTAATTTGATGAGTGAGATGTGTTTTGTATTACGAGTTAGCAGTATACAGGGTGAGTACAATAGCGAAGGTCGAAGTGCGAAGTGCTGAGAGGAAAAGACAAGTTAGCTCAGTGACGAAATGGATTCAAAATAAACCTTGAAAGTAAATTAAGTACAAGCGCGGAAGGTAGAAATAAATTTAAAAAGAGAAAAGAGTAAAGGTGAAAATTGAAACTAAAAGAAAATGAAATGCAACACGTAAGAAAAGCGGCAGAGTAATGTATATTAAATAGGAGAAGAATATTATAAGTAAATAAAAGTAAACACATTGTGAGAATTTATGTAAAGTAATGGGCGTTTAGGTCGTGCCATGGCTCAGGAGGTTAGTCGCTGGTCTCTCATAGCGGAGGCACGGGTTCGATCCCGGTTCAGTCCATGTGGGATTTGTGGTGAACAAAGTGGCACTGGGACAGGTTTTTCCCCGAGTACTTTGGTTTTCCCCTGTCAATTTCATTCCACCGGTGCTCCATTACTTGGAATAACGAAAACAATTTAATCATCTTTATCAAAGGATTGCACAATAAGCCTGAAGGCTGCGGTGCGTCCGTAGCATCTGCTGCGGTATCTTTACCACAAAAAAAAATGGGAGTTTAAAAAAAGAAGTGGGAAGGGAAAGATTGTAAATAAATGACAGGAAGAATGGGAGGAAATTGCAAGACAGTAACAGACAAAACACACAAAAAATACAACGAGCCTATCCAAACAACTTTCTATTCTGCAGTTTATAAGATATATATCCATCCCTCACAGTAAGATGGTATATTTTTATTTATGTCCAAATTTGTGTGTTTGTAGGATATTTAACGAACTTATAATTGTCTGAGACCTCAAAAAATATGTTGTTAAATTTTAGGGAAACTTAATGATTTGGAATAAATTTGAAAAAAAAAATTATCGTAAAGTAGCTTGAGTTCTGTCCTGGTATTCCTCTGGAAGGACTGCAAAAAATTAGGAAATACTTATATCAATATAGACGTTCTACGTGTTGAGATTTGAACCCAGGACGTCAGGAGTACGAACCGAACGAGAAGTGTTAAATGCCCGACTGCGATTTTCGGTAGTAAAGCTGGAATAGCCATATAAACGGAGTGTATTGTGTGTGCATGAAAATTAGGATACACCAAAAATTATCTCTTAAATTACCATTGCGTTGGTGTCATACCGAAGTTGACGGAAGAACAAAATACAGGAATTTGAAGACAAAGTGGCGAGTGCGATACAAGGTGCTGAAAAATAAAAAGAGAAGTGAATAATTCTGTTACACAACATAAACCCTTTATGGATTACGTCACCTATTATTTTTAGGACAGGAAAATCAGGGAAACAATGGTGGACTGAATATTTTAGGACTGGGGTGGGGGACAAGGAAAACAGAGTCTATCAGAGGAATATTGTATAAAAAAATGTGGGATGATAAGTTCAATTTGGGTCTTAGGGAAGTAAGTTGTAATATTGAAAGTACTGTCAAACCCGGTTATAACGACATCGGTTTAAGCGACAACTCGTATATAACGTCACATGTGCTGTGGTACCAATTAATTGCTCACTGTTAACCATAACATTATAATCCTCGGTTATAACAACACTCGTTTATAACGACACAAAATATTCAGCCCCTTTCATGACGTTATAACCGAGTTCGACTGTACATGAAACTGGCCCGGGTGCGGGTCCAAGGCATGCTTTGGAATTAGCAAGGCTAGATAAACCTTTGTGTTCCACTGCCAGGATATGAAGCTTAACTGCGAAAGCAGCATCAGTGAGAAGACTTATAGCAAGGTAGGAAACGTACGTTGGCGTAACAATTCGCTCGCTTTCAGATAATAGTTCAAAAATCCGTACTAACATTTGATACATTTCTATGTACAAATTTCCTTTCAAGAAAATGTCACTCAATACATAGCGAGGTGCGTCAGAGATGCGCAGAGAAAGGCAGATATATATTCATTTCAAACATCCGTTATTTTTGTCCGATATTAACAAGAACTAACCGTCGATAAATTGTACTAGCATATACCAAATTTTATGAAAACATGTACAGCTGTTCTTTACTTGATAGGTGCAGACGGACTGATAATCTGACGCGATGAATGCAAGTGTCCCCCTGCTGTAACTTTTGTCTTAAAAACATCATTAATGAAAATGAGAAACTTTTATTTAATTTCTCTTCTTCTCTATATTTTGATACAAATTTGTCCCTTACTATTTTCCCATTTGAGTGTCGAAAGGGATTTACGACAGGTCTTAGCTGAGTATGCGTGTTGCTGGGTGATAAGGAGCTTCGGATGACAAAGAGCCATCGCTTGAACTGAACATGTAAATGGAAACCTGCCAAGCCAGACAGTTTTAACCATTTGGCCAGTGCGAACACCTGCTGATAATGATACAGACAAGACGGATCACAATTTCAATAGAACATTTCAGCCTCTAGCCGCCTCGGGAAGGCAGTTAGAATCCCAGAGCATTAGATTCTGTGTTTAATACCATTACATGGATTTAGAACTTGTCGCCATATCGGCAAATCCATGGAACAAGAGTCCTTGACCAGCTGATTCGCTCACCTGACCAAGAAATTATCCATATTTAGGGAATCTTTATATTTAGTATAATGTTCACGGTCTTTAACACCTATCCTGAGCGAAATAAGATAAGCCCACTTCAAAATTTCAGCCTATTTCTAAGGTAAGTTCATAGGTGGTAATGTATTGTAGGCTTTTATCAGGCGACAGGTCCCTGCAAAATTGTAAAAATGTTTGGGCCATACGTCACAGAGAACAAATCACATAATTGTTCTGGAAGTTAATCAAAATATTGTTTCTAAGGACAATTATTGGTTGTGAAAAAAATATAAAACGAATAATCTCTAGGCACAAAGTTGATTTTTGTAATTTAGCCAGATGGCATGTAAGTTCAACACTGCTCATTAAAGCGTTAAATATTCCATTAAACCACATTACCGCCTTCAGAGGTATTCAGTTCAACTGCACCAGACATTCAATTATAGAAAACACACAAGCCTATATCCAAGCGAATGTTGTTAATACGATCGAAAAATAGGGTTTTTGGAAACAGGGAAATGATAATATAAACAATTTTGAAAAGCGTCAGTCACACTTGTGTTGAAGTCTGTTGAGTAGAGGGAATCCAAACACGATTGTAATGGTCTTATTTCATTCCAAGAACACATCACACTCTCTAATGCCATAACAATCCACCTAAATGTCTTACGTGAGGATTCTATGATGATTTCCAGAAATACATACATTTAATTAAACCCGTTATTTGCATCACGTGACTGGGATGTTAAAATGCCTTCCGTTGCAACAACATGCCATGGATAATCGTGTGTCAGGTTAATTACAACAAAGGCACAGCGTACGGTATACCGTAATCGGTATAGTGGATACACCGTGGTGTGTAAAACTGTAGAATCCTGGTTCGATTCCCAATATGGGCAAAATATATTTTGCCTTCTCTGAAACGTTTAGACTGACACCGGAGCCCTCTGAACCCTCTAGTCAATCCACATTTATTTCGAAATTAGGCAAACATATGTCTGTCCTTGATTCATAGATATCTGGCGTAAATTGTTTTAAATAATGGAAGGTAGAGAAAAACCACATGGAGAAAAATTAGGGAAAATTTTTATCTTATATATCCCGTTGTGTTTATACAAATCCTAAAGTATTTACTTATGCCGTCGACATAATTATATGTATTATATTATATATAAAATGTGGCTACGTGTTTCGACCAATTACGTGATCATACTCAGGCCAGTCGTGCACATAAAATTGCAAACTTAATTTTGGGTCAGAATGAGATCTCAAGTCTGTTACACAGTGGATATAAAAATTGAAGGAATTATTCTTAAAAGTATGTAGAAGATGTAGTTCAATTCCACAGTATTTGGAAGAAAGAAGTCACCTTTTAAGGGCTGCAAAAAAGGTGAGGAAAAAGGGGGGGGGAGGTTTCTGGATAACAATAAAATCAAAGAATGCTCACAGTACAACTTTAGTTGGCCATAGGTTTATCACCTTCTATACATTACACTACAGAAGAAACACACGATTACAGAAAATGATTTAATGATTTACGAGAATATTAAAACAATGATCAAATTGGAAGGTCCTCGACAAGTATTTAAAATGTAAATGCACAATGAAATTACCATATATTGCATTAGTATTAATTCAGTAAATGAACGAAGCAGTGTGAATGTAATTAATGGGTGAGAAGCATAGAAACAAGAGGAATGGCCTGTTAAACAAGAGGAATGACCTGTTAAACAAGAGGAATTACCTGTTAAACAAGAGGAATGACCTGTTAAACAAGAGGAATGACCTGTTAAACAAAGAAACGAAAACAAAAGGTGACGTTAACAAGGGGAAGATGAAACAAGAGAAATGACTGTAACAAGGAGACCTGTTAAACAAGAGGAATGACTGTTAAACAAGAGGAATATGACCTGTTAAACAAGAGGAATAGACTGTTAAACAAGAGGAATAACCTGTTAAACAAGAGGAAGACCTGTTAAACAAGAGGAATGACCTGTTAAACAAGAGGAATGATCTGTTAAACAAGAGAAATGACTGTTAAACAAGAGGAAGCCTGTTAAACAAGAGGAATGACCTGTTAAACAAGAGGAATGATCTGTTAAACAAGAGGAATGACCTGTTAAACAAGAGGAATAACGTGTTAAACAAGAGGAATAACCTGTTAAAGCCGGTGACGATGCTGCAAAACGGAAATGGATTTACTTCAGTTTCGTGTGCTGGAATTGCAAACCAATTTCCTTCGGGAACTATTTCAGCTCATTCCCCTTTTGCAGAGTTTCCAAAATCTCTACATCTCCATCTTCTTCTGTGTTTCATGCACACCCTGAACTCTCTAGTTTCACTTTAAAGTTATAATATCTCTAGTTTCAGTCGAAGCTGGGACCAGTTTTAATATTAGAAAAGTACAATTTCATTTCAACCAAGGTAGTGTTTGAGCGAATTGCTAAAGCCGTGAGTGGAAGCCTTTGGATTGTAAAGTGATCATTCAGAAGATGCTGGTTCAATTTTTACACGTAAGACGGTGTTTCCTTTCAGGTAAAACTCGATTGTTCAATGTGTGTAGTCAGAATTCTATCTGCGAACGTGGTCCTTTTGTCCGTCTGTAGTAGCTTCACGAAAACCTTCCGTTACGTCACACTACAGTAGCCAAACGGACGCATCATTTCAAGCACAGCTCCACCGCTTCTTTTTGCCTAATATTAGGTTTATAGGTAAACTTTCTGGTGAGTAGCATAGAAGTACAGTAGGCCCTCGATTTAACGGACTAATTGGGGGGAGGAATGTCCGCTATTGCCGAAAATCCTTTAAATCGTATGTATTTTAAAAACATACATTAATAACGAACTTACAATGTACAGGATGTATTAAAATGTTATTATAATGTATAATGTATAAGTATAAATAATATATTATTATAATGTACATGGAGTAATTTTCACATGCCACTAAAACATATTAAAAATATAAAACTAAATTTACAACAGGAACCAAACTTCATTTTAATTAAACACGTCAAAAACAATTTAACTTATGGAGTGATTTCTACCATTTTGTTTTCTAAATATTTCTAAATATTTCTAGGTTTTAAATATTTCCTTTAGGATAGAAATTTTTTGTCCGTTATATCCGAAGTCCGTTAAATCGAGGGCCTACTGTATTTCCAAACCAAATATGGTCGATGGGTTTTAAATCGGAAATCACTTTCTGCGATTCCAATTATCTGCTATACCTAGTTCTTTAATGAAAGAGCACATTTCCTTGTAGACTTCTAAAATTTTCGACAGCAACACTTGTATCACCTAGACATGACGTCACAATGCTGACAGTGGATAGTGCACAGCTGTGCAAATCGGGGCTGACAAACATAAAAATTTCCATTACCTAAGCTAGCAAAAGTGTTGGCACATAAGAAAGGCAAGACGCATCGCAAGCTGAAATCTGAATTTTATAAATTTGTTTAGTCTTAATTCACCGTGCATTTTTATTATTCCAGAAATACACCAACAAATGCACAAATCACTAAAAAGGTGCAGTCAGCCCTTTATTATAGTCGAACCCTACATATGTTTCGGCTCTCCATGAGCCATCATCAGGGGCTTTCTAATAGTGCTTCTCAAATGCTGGATCGGCCTATTATTGACATTCGTAAAATTTTTGTGCACTGTTTATAAAAACATATATAGTAAAATGTGTCTTAAAGTGTATCTGGTGAAGGTGAACAGTTCACCTTCACCAGATACACTTTAAGACGCAGCCCCACACTGTATAATACAGTTCACCTTCACCAGATACACTTTAAGACGCAGCCCCACACTGTATAATACAGTTCACCTTCACCAGATACACTTTAAGACGCAGCCCCACACTGTATAATACAGTTCACCTTCACCAGATACACTTTAAGACGCAGCCTCACACTGTATAATACAGTTCACCTTCACCAGATACATTTTAAGACGCAGCCCCACACACTGTATAATACAGTTCACCTTCACCAGATACACTTTAAGACGCAGCCCCACACTGTATAATACAGTTCACCTTCACCAGATACACTTTAAGACGCAGCCTCACACTGTATAATACAGTTCACCTTCACCAGATACACTTTAAGACGCAGCCTCACACTGTATAATACAGTTCACCTTCACCAGATACATTTTAAGACGCAGCCCCACACTGTATAATACAGTTCACCTTCACCAGATACACTTTAAGACGCAGCCCCACACTGTATAATACAGTTCACCTTCACCAGATACACTTTAAGACGCAGCCCCACACTGTATAATACAGTTCACCTTCACCAGATACACTTTAAGACGCAGCCCCACACTGTATAATACAGTTCACCTTCACCAGATACACTTTAAGACGCAGCCCCACACTGTATAATACAGTTCACCTTCACCAGATACACTTTAAGACGCAGCCTCACACTGTATAATACAGTTCACCTTCACCAGATACATTTTAAGACGCAGCCCCACACTGTATAATACAGTTCACCTTCACCAGATACACTTTAAGACGCAGCCCCACACTGTATAATACAGTTCACCTTCACCAGATACACTTTAAGACGCAGCCTCACACTGTATAATACAGTTCACCTTCACCAGATACACTTTAAGACGCAGCCTCACACTGTATAATACAGTTCACCTTCACCAGATACACTTTAAGACGCAGCCCCACACTGTATAATACAGTTCACCTTCACCAGATACACTTTAAGACGCAGCCCCACACTGTATAATACAGTTCACCTTCACCAGATACACTTTAAGACGCAGCCCCACACTGTATAATACAGTTCACCTTCACCAGATACACTTTAAGACGCAGCCTCACACTGTATAATACAGTTCACCTTCACCAGATACATTTTAAGACGCAGCCCCCACTGTATAATACAGTTCACCTTCACCAGATACACTTTAAGACGCAGCCCCACACTGTATAATACAGTTCACCTTCACCAGATACACTTTAAGACGCAGCCCCACACTGTATAATACAGTTCACCTTCACCAGATACACTTTAAGACGCAGCCCCACACTGTATAATACAGTTCACCTTCACCAGATACACTTTAAGACGCAGCCCCACACTGTATAATACAGTTCACCTTCACCAGATACACTTTAAGACGCAGCCCCACACTGTATAATACAGTTCACCTTCACCAGATACACTTTAAGACGCAGCCCCACACTGTATAATACAGTTCACCTTCACCAATACACTTTAAGACGCAGCCCCACACTGTATAATACAGTTCACCTTCACCAGATACACTTTAAGACGCAGCCCCACACTGTATAATACAGTTCACCTTCACCAGATACACTTTAAGACGCAGCCCCACACTGTATAATACAGTTCACCTTCACCAGATACACTTTAAGACGCAGCCCCACACTACAACAGCACCAGAACCACCTCTTCTTCATAACTATATCACACATCGTCACAAGACGCAGCCCCACACCACAACAGCACCAGAACCACCTCTTCTTCATAACTATATCACACATCGTCACAAGACGCAGCCCACACCACAACAGCACCAGAACCACCTCTCCTTCATAACTATATCACACATCGTCACAAGACGCAGCCCCACACTACAACAGCACCAGAACCACCTCTCCTTCATAACTATATCACACATCGTCACAAGACGCAGCCCCACACTACAACAGCACCAGAACCACCTCTTCTTCATAACTATATCACACATCGTCACAAGACGCAGCCCCACACCACAACAGCACCAGAACCACCTCTTCTTCATAACTATATCACACATCGTCACAAGACGCAGCCCCACACCACAACAGCACCAGAACCACCTCTTCTTCATAACTATATCACACATCGTCACAAGACGCAGCCCCACACCACAACAGCACCAGAACCACCTCTTCTTCATAACTATATCACACATCGTCACAAGACTACTCACTACAACGTAACAGACGAAGTGCCAAATTCATACAGTACGCACCATCCATTACCGTCCAGAGCAAATTCCATCGCAATCAACATAGTGCAGTGTATGATCTTGTGGAACATCAAAAAGTGCGAAGACACAGCGAACAGTGTGGTTTTAACATTCTATCATTTTAACTGTAATTTATACTCACGATTTTACTTATATAATCTTCTATAAACAGTGCACAAAAATTTTACGAATGTCAATAATAGGCCGATCCAGCATTTGAGAAGCACTATTAGAAAGCCCCTGATGATGGCTCATGGAGAGCCGAAACATATGTAGGGTTCGACTATAATAAAGGGCTGACTGCACCTTTTTAGTGATTTGTGCATTTGTTGTGTATTTCTGGAATTTATAAACTTTATAACACATGTTCCAAGTAATGGCAGTATCTATTTATATCAGCTGGTGGAGTGATTTGCGTTCGGCAGGATTCCTATATATCGCTCACGGTGCAAAGACCTTTTGGATGGTGCAAACACATCCACGCGATGCTGATGAGTTCTAGAGGAACACAAATCTCATCTCATGATTCCTCTTAATCTTTCAAAACTACATTAAGTAGGCTTACCTTTTGCAATTTTTTTCTGTACAGGTTCTGATCTATAAAGTAGCTTGAACATAGACTTCTCTGTCAGATGTAACATCACCGATTATATCACTTACATGCACAGTATCGCCACGTACACTCCACAATATGAGCCTGTTCTTCATACGACGTGTTAGCTGTATTGTCTAACAATATACATGGCTTCCATTTTTTGCTAAAAGTTCTTGTTAATTAAATATTCATTACAAACCAACTAATGCACATAAACTTTATTCACAACAGTTTATTCTTAAAATTCCCCTATACGTATTTCGGTGGTTTAAACCACCATCTTCAGGGGGTCATAGAGATTATTTTAGCATAGACCATATAGTTATTACATATGTGGTTACATCCGTATATGTAGAATATGAGTGGTCTATTATTGTCCACTTCTTACAGTATTGTAAAATAAGTTATTATAAAAGGATTAAAATGTTGTTAAAATGGTTACATAGCTTTTAATCCTTTTATAATAACATATTTTACAATACTGTAAGAAGTGGACAATAATAGACCACCCATATTCTACATATACGGATGTAACCACATAAGTAATAACTGTATGGTCTATGCAAAATAATCTCTATGACCCCCTGAAGATGGTGGTTTAAACCACCGAAATACGTATAGGGGAATTTTAAGAATAAACTATTGTGAATAAAGTTTATGTGCATTAGTTGGTGTTTAATGAATATTTCTTAATTGAAAAGATGCACGGTAAATACAGTGTTAAGTTCTTGTTAATGGTGTGACGATAAACCAAAACCAGCAGACCGATCACATCAGAGGGCACGGAACAAACCAAATGATAAATTGTCTACCAAGCAACAACAATTACTAGTTCTATATGTGCTTTGTGTCTACACATCACAGAAGTTTACATTGACTAATAATTTGCTGCATAATACGTCTGTGTTTTAGGTTATCACAAAACTGAATAATTTGTGTTTATGTATTTTACCGGACTTGTATATATCTGTAAAGGGAGAGGGTCAAGCTTAATGGACGGTACAGCTTTGTAAATAAGCCTCCATTTACCCTATGCTTTCAAAATTGGAGAACACTCTTGTTGTTCATACTTTTCTGAACATTGTTATGGCGGAAGTTCCAGAACCAGTGATTTAGAATCCTCTCGTCCATAACATAATGCACTATGCGTAGCAACACAGTATACTGGCACAAAATTAGTTCCGTGTATTGAATTCCAATGTGTATTCGGGAAGGCTAAACTCGGCTCACAGAGTCTGATTTGTCTCTCCTTTATTTCAAAGATGCGTGGATGTTGTGAAACAACCAGCTTTGTTCTCCACATGTCTTTCTACGTAACGGCGCTATTGCATCTGCTCAAGAAATGTCAGACACATTTTTATGAGATCTACGCTGTTCTGGGATTTTACGAAGCGTATGTTGATAGTTTGTTACCGACGTTTCGGGGCAACCTATCAATCTACGCTGCGTAAGATCCTAGAAGAGCGCAGATCTCATTTAAACTGTTGCGGAAGCCTAAAAGCACGCACTTTTTTAGGATTTGTAATTTCGGAAGGTTATGAAAGGATAAGGCGTACACGTGAAATTAAATCCAAAATTGCAATGGCAAAAGCAGCATTCAACAAGAAGAAGAATCTTTTCACCAGCAAACTGGACTTAAATTTAAGGAAGAAGCTAGTAAAGTGCTACATTTGGAGCATAGCTTTGTGTGGTGCTGAAACGTGGACACTTCGGAAAGTAGATCAGAAGTATCTGGAAAGTTTTGAAATGTGGTGCTGGAGAAGAATGGAGAAGATCAGTTGGACCGATCGCGTGAGAAATGAAGAAGTATTACATAGAGTCAAAGAGGAGAGGAATATCGTACATACAATAAAAAGAAGAAAGGCGAACTGGATTGGTCACATCTTGCGTAGAAACTGCTTTCTGAAACACTTGATTGAAGGAAAGTTAGAGGGAAAGATAGAAATGACGGGAAGACGAGGAAGAAGACGTAAGCAGCTACTGGATGACCTTACGGAAAAGAGAAGATACTAGAAATTGAAAGAAGAAGCACTAGATCGCACCCTGTGGAGATCTCGCTTTGGAAGAGGCTACGGACCTGTCGTAAGACAGACTGCAGAATGAATGATGAAAGGATCTGTTCAGTGTCTGTTTTATCGCACTAAGTCGAGGGTTGACTGGTGGGACTGCCGACAAAATAAAATAACAGCCAGTGCAGACGGCTTCCCAGACTTGGTTTGGAACCGAGATATTCATAATATGCATCCGAAGTGTTTAGGCGCAATTCTACTACAAAAAAATATTATTCGTTATTGAGAAATGTTTCTAAGATAATAATTACATTATAAATTATTGTTTTTGTTATATTGTTATTTGATGATTAATGCAATTTTGTTGCTTTTAAGTATTTTTACAGGCTTCACATTTGGCCTTTGTGCTCTTAAGCCAGAAAGCAAATAAGCATGGATTGAACTGAAATGAATTGAAGTAATTTACTTATTACTTGGATGGTAAAAAATGCAAAAACATTGCTCATTTTCGATACTCTAAATCATTATTACTGTTATTGTTATTATTATTATTATTGATTTTATATTTCTCACTTGTTAGACCTAAATTAGAGTACGCATCTGTAGTATGGAACTCAATTACTTCTACTAATGCTAAAAACGTCGAGCGCATTCAAAGGAAGTTTGTAGCTCTATGCTATAATCGATTCCTTTCCCGAGACAGTAATGGCTATAGTTATCCTAATGCTCTTCAAGTACTTAATTTACGTACTTTACATGACAGAAGACATCAACTTCATGCAATTTTTGTCATTAATGTTTTATTAGGCTCTAAATCCTGTCCGTCTACTTTGGACATTATTGGTCTACGAGTTCTCACTCGGAACCTCCGAGACTTTCCTTTGTTTCATGTTAGCTCGTATTATAAAAATTGTCCCTCCGGCCGGTGTGTAACTGCGGCAAATTCAGTTTGTAATCAAGTGGATGTCTTCAGAAGGCAAATTGTCACACTTGGTCAGATGTGATACTATTTTACTACATTATTACAGGGTGTCCATTTGATTATTTAAGTATTTTTTATTTGTTTATTTGTTTCTTTGTTTTGGTTGTGTCTGTTTCATTTGTGTCCTGTTCACTGTCCGTTGTTATTTGTGTTTGTATGTTGTGCTGTTTGTGTAATTGGCAATCTGGCTGTTGACTCGGCACATTAATAAACTAGAATTGAATTGAATTGAATTGTACCTCTTACTAGTATTATTATTTCCTCACGGTAAAGAGGTTTGATTTTTAGGGCCTGATTGTATCACCTGTCTTAAAAACAAATAATATTTATACGAGAAGTATTTAATCTACTTCACATAATGCTCTTGATTTTTAAGTGACTGGTTGATAAAATAGCATGATTACTTCCATAAAGTCCCTGGAGTTAAGTAAGGGAGTTTCGGTTGACGTCATGAGAGTCAAGAGAGCGAGGTCGTGTCCTTCTTCTTAAGCTTCCGTTGCAGCTATAATAACGTGACTGATGTACGCTTAGCATAAGGTCAAGTTAAACTAATTTGAATTTCAAGAGCTGTTGTTGTTCTTACTGTCTCTACAAGGAGAACGACTGTTGCTCATTTTATCAAAAGTTATATGTGCTTGTCTAAGCATTTCGTGAGACTGGCGCTGAAGGTCGTGATGCAGAATGACAGCAACTTTGTGGAAGTAATTCTACAGTAAGCTATACGGTAGTTGTCGTTATAAACCCGTAATAAGGTAAGATGTACCTATGCTTCGGTGGGCATTGAAGCGTTCTGCATTGCCGATCTACCCAAATATCTCTTGTGTGGATATTGATTGACAATGTGATTGGTTAGGGTCCGTGTTGGTGTATGATATGTACGAACAAATCACTCGAAGCTTATACGTGGAAATAATAGCTACAGATTGCGTGGATTAGAGTATGCATATGACGGTGCCGTGGCTAATTGTGTCTAATAACATTGTAAGTTTAATTAATTAATGCAATACTATGTTTGATGAAATTACTTGCTTCAAAGCCTTTGTCTACTATGACTGTTGAAGCTGATTGTGAATAATCAGTTGTAGCAAGACTAAGTTATTTCAGTGGACCTGTAATCGAAATAAGCAAGAAGAGATGGGCAGAAAGTGTAGGAGAAAGTTAGAATACGTGAGGGAAAAAAGTGTCAATATTCCTAAATTTGTATAAAGAAGGGAATATTAATATACACAAATAAGATGTTTGAAGTGTGGACCGAAGGAGGGCTCACATGAACACGGGAATTGATAGTCTGGTTTTATTACAGAAAGCAAAGAATTTCATGACTGAGTAAGTACATGACAACAGCAGCATTTAACAAATATACAACCCTTTCATCAGGAAATTGTACTTAAATTTAAGGGAGAAACTAGTGAAATGCTACAATTTGAGCATAGCTTAGACACTTCGAATAGTACATCGGAAATAACTTGAAAGTTCTGAAATGTGGTGCTGGGGAAGCAAGAAGAAAATTAGTTGGACCGATCGTGTAAAAAAATGAAGAATTATTACGTAGAGCTAAGAAGGAAAATAACATCCTTAAAACGAATAAAGGCTAACTGAAGTTTTCACATCTTGAGTAGGAACTGCCTTCCAAGCACGTTATGGAAGGAAATATAGAAAGGATGGAAAGACGAAGAAGAAGATGTAAACAGCTACTGAATGACTTTAAGGAAACAAGAAGATACTGGAATTTTAAAAAGGAAGCACTAGCTTGCCGTCTCTGGAGAATTCGCTTTGGGAGAGGTTATATGATGATGACGATACTTGTGAGAAAGAATTAAACTGTCAGTTCCCTAATAACAGCACCTATATTTCTACAAAGGCATTGAATCCACATCTTTGTGCGTATATTTTGTGCTGCTGTTCTGAGGTTTCTGCAGTAAGAAGACCGACACACGCAACCTCTCCACTTAGATCTGCTTTCTGTTAGAGCACTGAATGGAGCTCTTATCAGACTTCGACCTTTGCTTTTGTGCTACATGAACACAGAATAAGGACCATTTGCCGAGTTACACGTACTACTGCGAGCCGCTCCGGCATTAAACCAGCATTTTCATAAAGTAATTTAATTACCTTAACGATAAAGTACAACATACAAAGTACAAGTACGGACATCAGTACGCATACAAAAAATGGCTTATTATATACTTCTGAACTTCTGCTATCAAGTTGAATTATGTTTCTTTCTTAGTAAGTTATTCATATGATATTCATAATACCAACTCTCGTTTTATCAGAGGCATAATGATATTGGAGATTACTTTATAAAAAGACGTTGCTTATACATCCTCTTCAGAAATTTAACTACCGACGAAATAAACTAACAAATGTAACCAAAACCTACGTCCTTGAAAGAAACGTCTAGCCATATCAACATGGCATTCAATAAGCGCAAACCACTGTAATTGGCTCATTATATACAGTGTGTCCACAAAGTCCCTTCGGGGTTTTGAAAAATTGTGGCGCGCAAACAAATTGAGCTAGCCACATGCGGTTTGAGGCAGATTACAGTGAAACTCTGGAAGTTTCTTTGCCGCAAACATATGGCATAAGCGGCCATCTTTACGTTTCTCAGTCAGTTGTTTGTGAAATGGCGAGTGTGCAGGAAGGCGCGAGTTGTGTGGGATGGCTTTTTGAGACAAAATCAGTCACCCAGACTCAACGAAAGGGAGCCCACAACGAGGTCTACTGAGGTCAGTAAAAAAACTTCCAGAGTTTCATTGTAATCTGCCGCAAACCGCATTTGGCTAGCTCAATTTGTTTGCGCGCCACAATTTTTCAAAACCCCGAAGGGACTTTGTGGACACACTGTATATATGCTTAACAAGCAACATGAAGCAATCATACTGTCATGAGATGAAACCAGCAGTAGAAGAAGCAGTGCCCTCTAATTTGAAACATCCTTCAGAGAATATGCTGTGCTCTTTTCTTTACCACAGATCATTTTCTTTACCACAGAAGAGGATAAGGCGTCACATATGAACTGGCATATTGAAACTGTGCAGTGATACAGAACCAGAAGAAGCGACACCCACGCCGTCATGGCTTCCTGCTGCATTTCCAATCGTGAAAACGACCACATGTCGACCACTCTTAACGATAAGAGCTGAAATGGGTTTCCTATTTTATCTATCATTTTTTCCCTTCACACACTATTACTTCTTCTTACCACTACTTTCATCCTGTAAGCTATCTCCGCTCCTACCTAGTCCGCCACACTCAAATCGTCATTTTAGCAAGGGTTACTCATTTTGTGTAAGTGCATCTCTCTCTCTCTTCTTGCTAAAAGGAAGTGTCTCATATTTCATTAATGGACCTTTCATCAGGCGATGCTGTGGTTACGAATAGCTCGGGTTTTCGGGCTGTGATAGATTTCTTTGTTAGGGATTTATTCAAGAACCTGATCGATGACAAAACGAAATTGATATTCACAGGTTTGAGATGTTTTTGGATGCAGTGCAAACATAATTACGGGTCAGTTACATATGAATAGTACTAAGCTGACAATTCAGGCACAATATTGTAAGAATTTACACACAAAATAAATGTGAAATAAAGTTTGCAATGCCATCAAATATTTTGCAAATCTGTGCAGCAGCAGATATTGCAAGAGCCTTGAAAGAGCCGAGATAATTCATTCTACTGTGTTATTCAGCAATAATACTTTTATACACGTATGAACAACACCAGCTTCTCAACTACGGATGAAGTGTTTCAGGCCCTTCAAACTTTGTGCCTGAAAATGGCACACAGTTCACAAATGTTGCCAAAAATAGTTTTTGCATCACTTGTAAGTTTTAGAGGTCTTATACTGCAAATGCAAATTTACTATTGATAGATATAGAAACAATATATCCACTCCAGAAGTAATAGGGCGAAGAATAAAAGAATGAAAATAATGAATCATAAGTGGGTTGAAAATTTTAATAAAGTGTATACAATAATAGTACAAACAAATGCACAAATGTATACAAAAATTATTATTCAGTAACCAACAAATGCACAAACATAAACTACTTTATAATTTTTATTAATATCGATAAAGTAGTTTATGTTTGTGCATTTGTTGGTTACTCAATAATAAGTGAAAATGCACGGCGAGAGCAATAAAAAATTTATACAAAAATTAGTTTAGATAAACAAAGAACTCCTAAGTGTTTCGGTCAACCATGTGGCCATCTTCAGGCAGATAAAATACAATCGCTAGAGACATTAAGAAGTATAAAATTAAATTACAAAAATATCAGAACCAACCTACAGTCGTAAAATAAAAATCACAGGAACCCATAGTTTAAAACTACGTAAATATAATTTGTCATTAATAAGAATGTGTTGTTATTTAAGTGGATGGTATTGGCAGAATGTTTCAGGTAGTAATTCACCATCCTGTAATAACAGGAATATATGAGCGTAAGATAATATATAATATATATATAGGTACTAAATAATTACAAACACGTAATTATTTAATATATTTCAATATATTTTGTCAAGGCAATATTTTGTAATATGAAACAGCGTGTAATTTCGATATTTTTATTTACCTTTCGAAGCATTTTAAGTAGGAAAAGAAAAGTCTCTATGAAGAGAAGTAATAAATATAGCTACCTCACGACACGACACGACACGATGCACTGCACACGTTCCACCAGGACGAGATCTCTACATACGATCGACACAGATGTTTGTGTGCATGATCAGTACAGCTGTAAACAACTGCAACACGTGGAACGGCTTACTTTTAATAATATCAATATTAAAACATTGTAAATTTATGATTATTAATTTTATGCATTTTAGAATTTAATGTTTAATATTTTAATCAGTTATGTACGCGAAACATAATGACTAGATTGGTGTGTTTGGCCTAGATTCCTTTAAACTGAACGGCTCCCTGATGATGGCATCTCGATGCCGAAACATGTAGGAATTTTGTAATAGCTCATGAATGTATTTTATTGAGTGCACGAGTTGGTTGATGTAATAATGGATAATGCATCTGTTGCACTAGCAGTATATTCAATAGCGCTTTATAAGTCCTGCACGGAACTCCTTCCTTATTAGCTTCAGTATACTGAGAATACCGACTCGCTAAGGGCTGGACGATCCGGGGATCGAATCCCGGTGTGGGCGAGATTTTTCGCAGCCGTCCAAACCGGTCCTGGGGCCCACCTAGCCTCCTATAAAATGGGTACCGGGTCTCTTTCCCGGGGGTAAAGCGGCCGGGGCGTGGAGTTGACCACCCACCCTCATCTAGCGCCGAGGTTAAAGAAAGAGTAGAGCTATAACTCTACTCCCCCTCTGGGCCTTCGTGGCCTGTTATAGGGAGAAATTTACCTTTATACTGAGAATACGCTCAGAATAAGCTCCGACAAAGGGCACTGTGACACGCTGTTTCCACGTTCGGACATATGACATATGACATATGACACGCACATGAATGGCAGATATAACTCGGAAATAAAACACGTTCGACGTCACTGTAATTTGGTTCAGCGTTTGTTTGGAAATAATTGAAATTCTTTATTTTGGATTAAATTTCGTCACGATCATTAATGTCCACATTTAAATACGGACTACTTTAAAACATTAACAGAAAGTAGGAAAATTCGCCATGGTAAAAAGTAAAACCTTAAGAATTATCGGATGAACTTTCAAAATAATTTCTACAAAGAGGGGGTAACGCCTTCTATAACAGATTGACTGATCTCACAAAGCATTAGATCTTTTCTCTAAACGGTAGTTACTTACTATATCGTATCAACTACTACGCTACATGTTTCGGCACTTACTACAGACACAAACACAACACACAAAGCACGCTCATAAATTAACAACTTTAGACCAAACTTTGCTTCGGATATTAAATTAAGTTTCAGACCAACTGATGCACACTAAAACTACTTTTATTGTAGCTTTATTATAATTGTTAAACTTATACCCCTACACGTGTTTCGATCCTAGGACTATCGTCAGGGGTTTTTTTTTTTTGAAAGCTACTGTCACTTCAGTCACATGATTTTAAATAGTCTAACGGCACATTAAAACTTATATATTATAAGTTAAAATCTTGTTAAAAGTTGTATAATAGTTGTAAAAGTATTGTAGACAGTGACAGTAGCTTTCAGCTAAAAAAAAACCCCTGGCGATGATCCAAGGATCGAAACACGTGTAGGGGTATAATTTTAACAATTATAATAAAGCTACAATAAAAGTGATTTTAGTTGTGCATCATTTGGTCTGAAACTTAATTTAATATGACGAAGATGCACGGTGTCAAAAATGTGAAATTTGCTTCGGATATTTACACAACTTTGGTAACGGTACGGATATCTGTCTTACAGTGCCCCTGAACACGAAAAATATCACGGGATATCCCGCAGTAAGTAAGCCTTCTATGAGATAAAATTTGTGTTCTCAGTGTCACGATAAAAGGAACACACTGCACATGGGCAAGTGTGTATTTATACATTGATACGTCCAGTATTAAACTTATATTACATCTTGAATTAAACCATGCTATTACAACTATAACGTCTGATGCTATTATTCGGTAAGATTCCACAGTTTATAATGCAATTTTCAATAACCTTCATGTCACGGTTAATTAAAACGTAACAGCTCAAAATACTCGAAGAGTTAGCTGTTTGAGGCAGGTATACTATTTTGCACGAAGCCCATATTTCGTCTTAGGAAGATACGTAATTTTGTCCCTTGTTGCGGATACAACTACTTCAGAATAGGCCACGGTAACTTCCTCCCACGTGGTTTTACCCCAAACTGACAAGGAACTATAGACGTCGTGCTTAATTAGAGACTTAAATTTGATAAATATCATTAATGAAACCAAAAAAACAATAAAATGAGAACACCATGACGGTTTTTTTATATTATATGTAACGTGCATTCTGTCGTAAGTTATATTCAAACCAACTAATGCACAATTGTACATTAGTTGGTTTGAATATAATAAATCATGACGTTTGTCTACTGCAGAGACCAAGCTCTCATTAAATAAATTAATGCAGCACTACCATCTTCGTTCCTGCATACAAAATTCCCACCATTCTGACGTAATGCACAAGACATAGAACATGGCTACACGCAGCATCAGCTACATCTTTAGTGCACATGTAATTACCATAACAACACAGGTAAGACACGACACTATTATGAGCTACTCGTCTCTGCCATTATGCAAAAATAATGTGTCTCCTGATGTAAGAAAATTTGAAAGTCAAAAAAAGAAACACGTTTACACTGAAACATGAGTTTCATTTTTCTTACCAGGTAATATGAGAGCAGCTTTATTGCCACTTCGGTAACAGCGGTGAACCATATCACGGCATTACGTTTAACATAAAGGCATATAAACATCCTGCTGTAATATGTTTATTCAGATACTTTACGATGTTGCATTTAATCGGTTGGCTACACTGCGCGATAATGCGTAACACAAGGGGGTCTATCTGCAGAGCAAATCAGTCCTAGGCCGCCTCATTGTTTAGGTTTCTAGATCACACAACATTAGACACACACACACAGAGGAGAACTCCCTATATATGAGTGATCAGCTCGTCGCAGAGGACGCTACCTAAACAACAACCACAAAAGACGATAATGCATACCCCCACCGGAATTTTTTTTTTTTTTTTTGCCTGTCCGGGGTTTTCCCCCTTTGATCCATTTTTGTACTGTTTAAATCCTTTTGTCCTTCATGTCAATTTACGTTCCATGCTACCGTCCTTACAACAAACAATACAAACATCCATGGCCCTGGTGGGATTTTTTTTTTTTTACTTATTCCTGGGGTTTTCCCTTTGATCCATTTTTGTCCTGTTGAAGTCCTTTTTGTCCTGCATGTTACTTTTCGTTCCATGCTATCGTCTGTACATCATACACAACACAAACATCCATGCCCCCGGTGGGATTCGAACCCACGATCCCAGCAAGCGAGCGGCCGAAGACCCACGCCTTAGACCGCACGGCCACTGGGATCGGCTACGATTAGGCAATATTTAGCTACGAAAACTGTCGTTAAAGACAGTAAAAATAAATAATATGAAAATCCAAGGAGCAGATCTTTATAGAATGGCCAGTCGCAACTCAGCAGGTCAGGAAATACACGCTTATTAAAGGAAGTAGGATATTCCTTAAAGCCCAGTCAATATACAAACAAGAATACCATGTTCGCCTACGTATAGCATTACACACAGAACACAACAGTATTACCGGTAAAGGCAGGCCATGTTTCCTTACTACGAAGATAGAACCCCAAAGGTAAGATTATGATAAATTATTCAGGAAAATATTTGGTCCCATAAGACATTGAGACAGGCTGACAGCAGACGCGGTGCGACCGATGGTGCAGAGGCAGAGAGCACATTTGGTTTACAAGGTGCGCGCGCATCGAATTGCTGACTGCCTTAGCTTACTACAACAGCCAGCAAGCAGCTGTCATTAAAAACTGATTCTAACATTCATGAAGTCTAGGTGACCGG
Source organism: Reticulitermes speratus (assembly GCA_021186555.1). Taxonomy (NCBI): domain Eukaryota; kingdom Metazoa; phylum Arthropoda; class Insecta; order Blattodea; family Rhinotermitidae; genus Reticulitermes; species Reticulitermes speratus. The sequence goes on along the minus strand of JAJKFL010000237.1, from coordinate 5,952,547 downwards.
CATGTTGAGGCTAGTGTTTTAAAGCGATCTGAGTGTTAATCACTTCAAACTGTTTAACACTTTTTGTGGTGCGGCTGACTGCTGGATTTTTCGATGGAGTATTTTGTGTGTGAAACCAGCAGCGGTATTCTTTGCACATATCATTCTCCTAAAGCCCGGTAATACGGTCAGATGACAGTAAATATATGCAATTGTTAATGATATATACAACAGCTGTCACTAGAGAGCTTGTTAAGGGGATTTCGTAAATTGCAAAATTTAAAGAGAAACAAAAACCAAATTTCAAAAATTGGAATTTGTGATTAACGAAGAGAAATCGAGAGAGTGCTCAGAGTTATGTGTCTGGCTGAAAGATGTGGTGAAAGTGCACAGAAAATTATATAGGAAGGTGTGGGTTATTTATGGTGAAATAGCAAACACAGTGGAATGATAAAATATATAAGAAAATGCAATTTGTGAAGTGAAGTGAAGGGTATAGAAGTGTGGGAAAAATCATCCAATAATGCAGTGAAGTGAAGGGTGGCAAAACGGGGGGTGCCGTGAAGTGTATATAAGCGTAGTGAAGTGGAGTGAAGTGAAGGTCCTGGTGAAATGTGTGTGCATCACTTCTTCAAGATATGGAATTTAATTTTTGTATAGTATGGTTGACTCATTGCTTTGTATACCTAATTATTTTTAACTCTGATTCATCTACGTTAGGTTTTCTTTTTTTGTTAGGCTTAGCTACTCTTTCTTTTTGTAGTATGTGTGTTTTATTGTTGTTGTAAATTTTGTGTTGTGTATTGTTTTGAGTGTTGTGTGTTATGTTTTGTGATGTATGTTATTGTGTGTTATGTGTCATTGTAGTACAACTACCACCGGATAAAAACCCACTTGCAGTAATAAATAATATATATATATAATTTCTCAGTCTTAATTATAGAAAATATTTATAGCCTGTACTGTGGGGTACACAAAATTTCATTTGGTTATAAAGAAACCAGTTCAAAATAAATAGGAGAATTCCAGAATGCTTCGCCATTGACCAACGTAATTTTTCTGCAGATTGGTGTAGTTGATACGCTGTATAAGGCTGAAAGTGTGAAGCTAATTACAACATTCATGTCTTCTGAAATGTGACGCTGTGTCGTTAAGTTATTGGTTCTCGATGTTTCGATAGAAAGTCGTGCCTCCATCTTCAGGGTGAAATAATTCAAGTCTTATTGAACAACGTGACCCTTGGAAACTTTAAGATGCTGACATCACGTCCCTTAGGAACTTCGGTAACTACTAACCTAACAACACACAGTCACAGTCAAGCAGAACTGAAACCTCACTAACCTAACAACACACAGTCACAGTCAAGCAGAACTGAAACCTCACTAACCTAACAACACACAGTCACAGTCAAGCAGAACTGAAACCTCACTAACCCTAACAACCACACGTCACAGTCAAGCAGAACTGAAACCTCACTAACCTAACAACACACAGTCACAGTCAAGCAGAACTGAAACCTCACTAACCTAACAACACACAGTCACAGTCAAGCAGAACTGAAACCTCACTAACCTAACAACACACAGTCACAGTCAAGCAGAACTGAAACCTCACTAACCTAACAACACACAGTCACAGTCAAGCAGAACTGAAACCTCAGCAACACCGCTGTGAAAACCTCAAATCTCACGAGATGATTACAGTTCTTATATTTATGTGCAACATATTCGTTTTTATTCTGAGTTCCACACAGACCAACTCCTGTCAGCCTTCTACAGGGTGAGTCTTCTCGGACTTATTGAATGATGGGATTCACCGACTGCAGGTATTTGTCTCTAAGACAATAAGGTTACGGAAATTCTTCACAACATAAAACGAAACGTCTTGTGTTGGAATGCATTAGAAAAAGAGACTGACGAAATCAAGCGGCAATGACAATGGATTTCAAATAACAGTTATAAAAGAGATGGAAAAATATAAACTTACAATAAATAATAAATTTTTTTTCAATGGCTGACAGACCCTTAGGGGCTTAGACCGCCTCATTGTTCGAGGCTTCACGATCACACTTTAGACACATCACACTCGGTAGGACTCCTCTGGACGAGGGACCAGCCCGTCGCAGAGACCTCTACCTGACAACACACAACACTCACAAGAGAAATCCATGCCCCCGGCGGGATTCGAACCCACAATCCCAGAAAGCGAGCGGCCGCAGACCCATGCCTTAGACCGCGCGGCCACTGGGATCGGCAATAAAATATTATTGTCTACAAAAACAAGCCGGATCTAAGCTCTAATAATAAATCACTGCATAAGGATAGTGGGAAGTCCATGAAACTCATAGAAATGTTCTCTCATTATGAAAAAACACTAATAGAACAGTCTTAATATTAATAATATTTAGGGTGAATTATTTCTCCATGGTATAGAAATATAATCTGCGCATTTGTACACAACGAACATACAGAAAAAACAACAAATTATCAGATATGTAAACCTCAAATTTACTGAAAATTGTAACAGATATTTGACTAAAGAGAGGACGAAGATTATGACGCAAAGAAACTTCAGCCAGTCTTTGTGATTTTCGAGGCCAGAGTTGTGGAAAAGCATCCAACGTGTGCAGAAAGTACAACGGCTTTAAAGCGATAAACTCAGACAGCAATGCTCGCGTGGTGTTAACGTCTCACATAAGCCTGCATAAAGTAACCAGAAACCCGGTCGTAAGCAGGAACTTGCAAAGTACGATTACTAGCCACTACTATGACATATTACGAAATATGTTCTATAGCTGATTATAATTAAATTGACAGCTAAATAAAGTAAAAGCAATTAGATAATTAGTTACTTACATAATTAGTTAAGTTATATATGCATGTTTCATTCGCTATAGCTGAAGGCCAGAACCAAACTAATTATCAAATTGCTAAACTGAAATGAGGAGATGTAGAACCGCGAACGCTAATGACTTTGAAGATCGACAAAACTTATAAGAACTTTGGTGTATATAAAACTGTCACACCAGAACACCGCGTTGTAAGAACTTTGGTGTATATAAAACTGCCACACCAGAACACCGCGTTATAAGAACTTTGGTGTATATAAAACTGCCACACCAGAACACCGCGTTATAAGAACTTTGGTGTATATAAAACTGTCACACCAGAACACCGCGTTATAAGAACTTTGGTGTATATAAAACTGTCACACCAGAACACCGCGTTATAAGAACTTTGTGTATATAAAACTGCCACACCAGAACACCGCGTTATAAGAACTTTGGTGTATATAAACTGTCACACCAGAACACCGCGTTATAAGAACTTTGGTGTATATAAAACTGTCACACCAGAACACCGCGTTATAAGAACTTTGGTGTATATAAAACTGTCACACCAGAACACCGCTTTATAAGAACTTGGTGTATATAAAACTGTCACACCAGAACACCGCGTTATAAGAACTTTGGTGTATATAAAACTGTCACACCAGAACACCGCGTTATAAGAACTTTGGTGTATATAAAACTGTCACACCAGAACACCGCGTTATAAGAACTTTGGTGTATATAAAACTGTCACACCAGAACACCGCGTTATAAGAACTTTGGTGTATATAAAACTGTCACACCAGAACACCGCGTTATAAGAACTTTGGTGTATATAAAACTGTCACACCAGAACACCGCGTTATAAGAACTTTGGTGTTATAAAACTGTCACACCAGAACACCGCGTTATAAGAACTTGGTGTATATAAAACTGTCACACCAGAACACCGCGTTTATAAGAAATTTTGGTGTATATAAAACTGCCACACCAGAACACCGCGTTATAAGAACTTTGGTGTATATAAAACTGTCACACCAGAACACCGCGTTATAAGAACTTTGGTGTATATAAAACTGTCACACCAGAACACCGCGTTATAAGAACTTTGGTGTATATAAAACTGTCACACCAGAACACCGCGTTATAAGAACTTTGGTGTATATAAAACTGTCACACCAGAACACCGCGTTATAAGAACTTTGGTGTATATAAAACTGTCACACCAGAACACCGCGTTATAAGAACTTTGGTGTATATAAAACTGCCACACCAGAACACCGCGTTATAAGAACTTTGGTGTACATAAAACTGTCACACCAGAACACCGCGTTATAAGAACTTTGGTGTACATAAAACTGTCACACCAGAACATCACGTTTTCCTCCGAGTCTAACAAATATCTGATCACTGAGGTTAGCTTTCTTTGTACAATATTATATACCTGTATTAAATTTACAGGTGTGACAACATATATCGATCAAATATTATCAGGCCATTTCATGTTATATATTAATACACAAAACATAATATTTGAGAGACAGTTACTCTTTGTCTTCCTTTGCCAATGTCATTTCATTCCGTTCACTAAATAGCATTCGAAATAGTCGTAACTCTGAGTACTAAATATAGGACACTGACTTCAATAAATTTTGGCACCTCTCACCGAAGTTTACGACAGCTTCCTTCTTGCGGTGAAGGGCACCGCAGCAGATGCTACGGACGCACCGCAGCCTTGAGGCTTATTGTGCGACCCTGTGAAGAAGATTATTTTTTTTCTATGGCTCGACAGCCCCTTGGGGGCCTAGGCCTCGTCATTTTACGACGCTTCACGATCACACTTTAGACACACCACACTCGGTAGGACTCCTCTAGATGAGTGATCAGCTCGTCGCAGAGACCTCTACCTGACAACACACAACACTCACAAGAGACAGACATCCATGCCTCCGGTGGGATTCGAACCCACAATCCCAGTAAGCGAGCGGCCGTAGACCCACGCCTTAGACCGCACGGCCACTGGGATCGGCCATGGTATTTATACTATGCGTAAATCGTTTTTTCTGTTTCCGAAATTGCCGCTTCTAACGCATCTTTCCAGCCAATGATCCTTATGTATTTGTTACTCCGTAACGAACCTTAAAAAGTCCAACCCATTTATACGACTACTTTAACAGTACTGGGAATCTTGCGTCTGTTACGAAATTCCTTACTCTGTAATATCTTATTCTGCCTCTCCTCTCACTGAACGTAAACTCTTCCAATGCCACATTAAATCTCTAAACTACTCGTCATTGTAAATATATGTGTATCACTTATTCACATTCCAACTCCCCCCGGGATCAAACCTACGTCTACGGTTATTATATGATGACACGTGGGTGAAAATTTGTAAGACTTCCAAAGGTAGCATAGCTGTTATTGTGCGGTGCTTTCTTGGTGATACTGAGGACAGCCACGTGCACTCAGAATAACCAACTGCCTCCGAACCAGAGTTCAAATACGCCAAGAACATTGCGACCTTCTCCGTTGTTTTATGTTGCTGGCTACACAAAAGTAACTAAAGTCTACTGCAAATTCAGAACCATCTTGTTAGGTTTCTTCGCCTTCCCTTTAAGCATGGCATTCCTTAATAACACAAAAAGACATGTAATGTAAGTATAGCGTAATATTGGGGTGCGTTCGCTTAACCATTGTTGCCTTGGAAGAGTGTTAAGTGTTACATATTATGAGCGTGTGTCTATAGCCTTAGTTATGCAGTATGCAAAGAGCATGCGCCGCATTATATTGTCATCTTTGGTCTGCCTAACTCTACCATATTATTCCAAATTATCTCATAAACGCCACGATTTTGGGGAACAAAACTTATTAAGTCTAAAATGTGTGTTCAGATTTTCTCTACAACTTTTGTCTGAAACATTTCTCATTCTAAGAAGAATTCAGCGAGATATTATCATAAATGTACATAGGTCTTCATGTAAAGTACCGTTATTGTTGTCAGATTTTAATAAAACTTGAATTTTCTCGACAGGTTTTCGAAAAATACTCAGATATCAAGTTTCATGAAAATCCGTCCCGTGTGATTCGAGTTGTTCCATGTGGACCGACAAACGGAAGGACAGACCGATGGAAGGACACACAGACAGACATGACGAAGCTAATAGTCGCTTTCAGCAACTTTTCAAAAGCGCCTAAAAACTCCTAACAAAAAAATCCACATTTCTATATGGGAATCTATGATATAATCTATTTCGCCTTACCTAATAATTTTGTTACCTTTAGGTTTGAGCCAGTTTTTACCAGCGTCGGCGTAGATGACATCCTAAGAGGCCACAAGTAATGTAAGAACACTTGAAGGACTTGACGTATTAGCCAATGCAGTGGAATAATTTCTAAATTTGCTGCAAGGAAGCACTGCCATATGTGTTGTGCCACTTCCAATCGTCGCATCGAGTTCTTCCACAATACCTCATACTTTATTCGTATGACATCACACAAGTGGGACCACATTTGTGGTAGAAAGCAGTTACGCCTAATTGGAAAATTTCAATTTATTTCCCATTTCAAGTGCTTAACCAATTTTCTTCCCGCTTTCATTTGAATTGTTGATCTATACGCTGTTTCACACAGGCCAGAAAAGCTTCCTCCATGGACTTACCACAAGCAGAATGTCCATAAAGCTCGTGCAGTTAAAAAACAATGAAAGTAAAGCGTGGGAGAATCACTCAGATTCAGTATCTACTTTCTTATTATCAAGAATTAAGTAACCTTTGCTGCTAATAAAGTTTTTTTTTATGGCTCGACAGCCCCTTGAGGGCCTGGGCCTCCTCGTTTCGTCGAGGCTTCACGATCACACTTTTTAGACACACCACAGTCGGTAGGACTCCTCTGGACGAGGAACCAGCCCGTCGCAGAGACCTCTACCTGACAACACACAACACTCACAAGAGACAGACATACATGCCCTCGGCGGGATTCGAACCCATAATCCTAGTAAGCGAGCGGCCGCACGGCCACTGGGATCGGCAATAAAGTTGTATCAAATTAAATTAAACTACATTACAGCTGTCTGTAAGTACATGAGTTGAATAACACAAATTCGAAGAAAAATAATTACACAGCGGTTTGGGTATGTAGCTTTCATCATTTTAGTTGAAGAACTGAAAGGAAGGGACAATTTGGGACACATTAAAATACATTGGAAGATAGTATTGAAATTAGTCGTTAGGAAGCAGAATATTACGATTTGGACTCCTGTCATCTGCTTCAAATCTGATACTAATGGCGGGTTCTTTCCAAAATGGTAGCGATCAATCTGGTTCAAAGAAAGGAGAAGAATTTATTGACTAGTTAAGCTACTACGAAGGATTTAAGTATTCTGGGATGTGACACTCTTCTTTTGGGTGAGTGCCTTAATCTTCAAGAACAGCAGCCCAAGAAAAACTATCTTGTACTAGTAGCAGGTTCCTTCGAAACGTCTGGAACCATTCACCTAGCAACACAGCGTCGCATTCTACAAGGCCTGAGTCACCAACAATATGACGGTAAGAAACAATTCACGCAAGCGATAATGGCTTCTACAGACACTTTCATTGGAGTCAGTTAGACATACACAATACCTGAATTATATTCTCATAAAATTCCGCCGTGCCGGATTCTGGAAAATTTAAATAATGTATAAATTAATGACTTTCGTTCCGGGTATGTAAATAGATACGTGTATAACCGTATGTGCATGTAGCGTAACGGTGACTAGCTCTTTCTACCGACCCAACTGAGAATTAGCAGGTGTTCCCACATTCACATCTGACGACGGAAAAAAATTCAGTGTCCACAAATTTTATTTGAAAAAAAAATCTCTCCAGGATGGAAAAGGCCCATAATATTAGCGACGTCAGAGCAGTCACACATATTCAACTTGAAACATTCTTTATACAGCCTTATACTGATGAATACAAATTTCAGTACGTTAGAAGGTTATATGTACAAAATTTTGCTTATAAAGATAATATTTCCTCCCTCCCCATTCTTTAAAGTAAATTCAGTATCACTTGAAGGGCTGTAGAGTTAAAGTAGAAAGCAGCCACATGCTGCGTCATTATTCAACTACATACAATACATTACACTGAATTTATTGAAGAATTCTATGATTTGTAATAGTGGCGTTTTAACACTTGAAGAACAAGCAGCTCTAATATTAGAAATACTTTGAACAAAAACAGCTCCACTATAAGACAGAGTTTGCCGATCCCAGTGGCCGCGCGGTCTAAGGCGTGGGTCTGTTTCCGCTCGCTTTTTGGGATTGCGGGTTCGAATCCTGCCGGGGGTATAGTTGTCTGTCTCTTGTGAGTGCTGTGTGTTGTCAGGTATAGATCTCTGCGTCGGGCTGATCACTCTTCCAGAGGAGTCCTACCGCGTGTGTATGTGAGTGTGATCGAGGAACCTGAACAATGAGAAATCCTAGGCCCACTAGCGCTGTCGAGCCACGGAAAAGTAAAGAGTTCACCCGAAATCGCTCCAATATGAGATACATTTCACCATAAATATCTGCACTATAAGGTACATTTTCATAATAAATAGCTTCACTACGAAGTACAATTCGCTTCTTAGCAATACCTGTGTTGTAAGGAAGCATCTCTTTAAACTACGATATTTATCTATATTTTTCTTCTATGGCGTGACACACCAAATCGGGCCTAGGTCACACCTTTGTACAGATTTCTAGATCACACACAATAGACACACAGCTCGTCGCAGAGGCCGCCACCTACATAACTCACAACAAACAAAAGATATGAACATCCATGTCCTCAACAGGATCCGAACCCGCGATCCCAGCAATCGAGAGACCGCAGACCTTAGACCGCACAACCACCGGGATCGGCTTGTCTACATTTAATTATAAAAATTCAGTGAACAAATTAATAATTATCGTCAGGAGGACACTTGGGATGCCATGACAAGTTTTGGAGCTTGCTAATTCTAATCACGTGACTCACCAATAACAGTAGCTATGTGTGTGATACCAGTTCCACTTTATGCACACTGACAGTTGTCCTCCACTTACATCAAAACTTCGGTGTCTTCTCAGTGTCTCTGTATACCCTCACCCGTACTGTGCTTATGGACAAACACATTTGGAACCCGTTGCTCCTACATCGCTGCCGATCCACAAGATGCAATGAATTAACTTTTGTCACATGTCGTTTGAACACAACAAAGTTAGTCCTCTAAAGCTACACAACTAACATCCATACACGGATGGCATAATATTCAGTTCTGGCGATCATTTATTATAAAGGTATTCGCAACTACACGAGATCTCAGACTTCCGACGCGGTGTAGCTGAGGCCTTCGCTCTTCTGGGATGTAATGAGGCGTAGGTTGGTAATTTGTTATAGACGTTTCGGAACAACATATCGACTCCATCTTAGAGGGTCAATCAGTCCAGTTGTCCTTGATAGTCGAATATGGGACGGATATGCCCTCACAAAACGTCGGTAAGCAAACACCAACATAAGCCACGTTATATCCCAGAACGGAGAAGTTTTCATAACTAAATAACATTTTAACCGCCACATAGGTTTACCAGATTGACATATGTTATATTGCTATTTTAGCGGTGGGTCGACACACATTTAAAATTTCCGATCACATTATTTTGTATTATAACAATGTAAATTTCGCCTGAATAGTTTTTTATGTAGTTTTCATATAGGCACCCTGAGGATGGCCGTATTTGCCGAAACATACACTAAGGTAAGACAATCCCTGTACATGCCTGGACAGGCCCTGAGGGTTCCAGGAGTTTGACGCTTCCAGGTTTTATATGAAGGTGGTAAGTTTGTCAGCCCTACGTACCGGGCGCCTTTACCCCGCAGGAAATATTCCTGGTACTCATTTCTGTTAGAGTCTGAGTCGACCCCTGGGCCATAGTGCGGCCGGAAGGATTATATCAGTGACACGCTCGGGAATCGAACCCGCGACCTTCCGCCTTTTAACGTAGTGTCTAAACCGCGTGACCCGAAACATGTAGCAAGTAAAATAAATATTTCTGTGATTTGCAACTTTTGGTCACGTAGTTCTCTATATTGTTATGCGGCTGTCATTTCTTTATTTATGTATATATAAACAAAACAAAAAATTCTCGATTTCATGGGATGAAATCTGCAGGATATTTTTAGTCGATCTGCTTTACAGAGATTGAGCGAATGTTACGTCAATGCGAGCTGCATGTTCACTGAAACACAATGCCTATGGCAAATACGTACATAAGGTCGAAAAGATTTAAATAGCACAATGGACGTACAGAAAATAGGTCCAATACTTATTGTTCACAAGTGACTTTTGATGGTGCATTGTAGTTCTTTGTCAAGGAAATAGGGCAGAGGTTATGGAGTAAGATTCAATCGGATGATCTCCGAGAAAGTTCGAGGCAAACATTCCTTTTTTAAAGGAAGGTGGAATTCTAAAATCAGATTCTTCACTTTGAACTAAACCAACAAACATTTGGTATAGCATTGCACATAGCAATGTGACTTTGATCGTAAGCTCTGTATGCAGCTGAATGTAAGCCTGCGTAAGAGGCGATCGAATTAACTGAGGAATATTGTGATTTAAAGTCCGCACAGCGGTATTGCTGAAGATTCAAGGCTTCTGCTGTACGTAACAGTCTACACGGCATCATATCTCGGAAGAATGAAATCTTCTAGAGTCTACATACTAACACTACGCCAAATAATTTTTTTAGTGGCTTGACAGCCCCTAGTGTGCCTAGGCCTCCTCATTGTCGAGGCTACGCGATCACATTCAGACTCACCACACGCGGTAGGACTCCTCTGGACGGGTGATCAGCCCGTCGCACAGACCTCTACCTGACAACAAACAACACTTACAAAAGACAGACATCCATGCCCACCAGCGGGATTTGAACCCACAATCCCAGCAAGCGCGCGGCCGCAGACCCACGCCTAAGACCGCACGGCCACTGGGATCGGCACGCCAAATCTGTAGGAAGGTATTTTAAACATTTCCGGAACACTAACTAAGAAGCATGGAGCAAAGTCCTTCTTTAAAGAAAAATACACGGCTGGTCAAGAAATTTCACGCTCTTGTATAACAGTTACAGTTTTGCTGTTACCTTCAAATTCATCCTTAACCAAATGACACCAGCGCATTCTCTCATAATCTTTTTCCTTAATAATTAATTTTAATATTATCCTCCCGTCTGAAACTTATATCCAAACTTCATGTTCTCCGATTAAAATTTTGTACGGATTTATTTTTTTCCCCCACACAGACGTTCTCATACCTACACACTATTTACATTATGGCACCAGCAACACGTGTTTGTCCGCTGCTGAAGTCAAGTACCTGAAATACAAGGAAGATTGACTGCAGATGACAAATCGGAAATGGAGAAAATATCGTAGCCCTTTTACCAGTTCCTTACGGCATTTCTCACAATGTTGTTGACGAAGATTGAATCGTAGTGTGTTGTTACGCCGTGTAGACTGGTAAATACTTACTGACGTACGAGTTTATTGCCTCCATCTTGAGGGCTAAATAGTGGATTGACTGACTACGCACCACCGAAACATCGGTAACTATTTACCAGTCGGTACCACGTAATATCCCCAAAGACTTTTAACATTCATATCTACGTGCATCTCTACGTGCATCTCTACGTGCATCACAATCCGAAATGCACTATTTCAACTAAAATGGGGCGCAGCGTTACTCTAAACCAAAATATTATTCCCCCGTCTGCTTTCACTTGTCAGGTTTGAACTTAGAGCGGTTATCGGATAGCGTGACTGAACGTTGTCGCAGTTTTACTCAGTCTGCAGATTAATTCCGGGCTGCAAATGAGCCGCCACCATCGACCATTTCTTTGTCCTACACGCCATAAAAATAAGCGGCATTCTTTACACCCTACGGAGCCGTAGTAACGTAGTCGTTATAGCGACTAGATTACAGGCTGGACGAACCGGGGTTCGAGACCTGGCAGGAACAAAATTTTTTTTGTTTTCTAAAACGTTAAGACCGCTTCTGGGACCCACGCCACCTACTATTAAACTGGGTGCAGGGGTCCTCTTAGGGGGTAAAAACGCCGAGGCGTGATGTTCACTACTCACCTCCATCCAGCACCGAGGTTAAGAATGAGTGGGGCTACACATTTCTTTATTTTTTAGTCTGATCACTTCTACCTACTCATTGTAACTGTAGACGGTTACAGTTGCACCTGATCACACTCACTGACACACGCCACACTCGGTAGGACTCCTCTGGACAAGCTATCAGCCCGACGCAGAGACCTCTACCTGACAACACACAACATTCACATGAGACAGACATCCATGCCCTAGGCGGGATTCGAACCCGCTATTTCAGCAAGCTCCATCTGTCGCTCCGCCCACCAAATAGGACCAACCAATAACGCTGGTCTTTCAAAGGCTCCAGCTTTAAATGGAACGGGTAGTAATGCACGTTCAGCTTTAAGGACGGACAGACAGACAGACAGGCAGAAAACGCCTCATTTCTTGTATTTATGGTTCATTTAACTGCGCTGTCATTAGCTCAGAATATATGTCTATAAGGCGGAAGAGTGGGATGAGTATTACTAATGAATTGAAAGGGTTTGGAACGAAATGGTCGTGAATATTTGAAAGTGTTATCAACCTTTAAATTCGGTGCAGAATCTTCTGTCTTCCAGTTTGCTATCCAAAAATTACAAAGATTAAGATAGCAGAACTGTAATTTTACCTGTTGTTTTTGTATGGTGTGAAGTTTCGACTCTCACATTCAAGGAGGAACAAAGGCTGAGGGTGTTCGAGAATAGGGTGCTGAGGAGGATATTTGGGTCTAAGAGTGACGAGGTAACAGGGGAGTGGAGAAGACTACATAACGAGGAACTTAATGATCTTTACTCATCACCAAATATTATTTGGGTCATCAAACCAAGAAGAATGAGATGGGCGGGGCATGTAGCACGTATGCGAGAGAATAGATATGCACACAGGATTCTGGTGGGGAAACATAAGTAAAAGAAACCACTTGGAAGACCTAGGAGTAGATGGGAGGATAATATTCAAAAGGATCTTCAAGAAGTGGGATAGGGGCATGGACTCTATTGATCTGGCTCAGAATAGGGACAGGTGGCGGGGTCTTGTGAATGCGGTAATGAACTTTCGGATTCCATGAAGTGCGGGGAATTTCTAGAATAGCTGAGTGCCATTAGCTTCTCATGATGGACTCTGCTCTGTGGAGTTAATCGTTGATCGAAGGATATAAAACTATTTGTTAAGATTGTAGAACGTGCGAATGCGGGTTGGATTTATTTCTCTTAGAACAGGAACCTGGGACGAGCTGTTGTGAACACGGTAGTGAAATTGAGGTTATATAAAGTGTGGCTAGTAACTTCACTAACCGAGAACCTACTGGGGCACCATTTTATATGATATCTGGCATCGCTTTCAATCAGAACGTTTCGCATGACGGAAAGCAGCGCAGCGTTAGCCACTATTCAAGTTTACCCTGAGTCGGGGTCCACACGTTTCAGAACAATGCATTGCAGTTACTGTTCCGTTGTTAATATATTTGAAGGAGTTGCTTAAAATGTTTTCCCTCGGCTCCCAGTCACACGTCGCATCTAATCAACACGCTGCTTATAGGACGTCGAAGTTTTGTTAAGTCAAGTGAGACGACGGGAAGTGATTAACGAGAGTTTTGGGTTAGGATGACTTTTCTATATTAGTTTCTCCCGAAGAACTCTGCCGCTTGGAGGTCTTACCCTGGCTTTTGCCTAGAATGACTGAGAAAACCACGACAACCCTTACTCAGGTTAGCATTATCGCAACCGAGATTCGAATGGGGGCGCCTCCCGAATACAGGTCAGAAGCGATAAAACACTCTACTCGATTAGAAAAGTACCTCCAACAATGAATGACTTACAAACTATAAAAACAAACATTAAAACGGTCGTATTCTTTACAGAAAAGGACACTGCAAGGAAAATGTGGACGTTCAAATTTTATGTGCATAGAATACTGTAATTTTTGTGAAACAGAGGGTTTTATTGTGAAGGATCACAATGCTATGGATCCTTAGGGAGCTGACCTTGCAGAGGTTGGCAGACGCAAGCTGGGTAGAAGTGCGCGGGTGGTTTTATGGCAGCAGCTGCGGACTTCCCCTCCACTCCCACCTTGTCGCGAAGTCACATAATACCAGGACACTTGAATGCAACAGTGACTCAAAGGAGGCTTACTGACAACCTACGTCACAGTGCAGTTATTTAACACGGCAGGCTTAGCATTTCTGTCAGTATGAGAAAGTGTGTGTCTGTGTGAAAATTATACGAGCAAAAGGCCGCAGAAATGATTAGGTCCACAATATGTAGGTTGGAATTACCAGTGAAGAAAGTCGCTCTGAGACTGGCGATATATCGCAAGAGATTTTGCCAACTTATGACGACTCACGTCTTTGATTTTAGCAGTACTTGCTTATTGAGAGGATAAATCTTAGCAAAGTTTGTGAAATTTAATGAATTATTAATTGTAAGTGCGTCAAACTTGTGTTTATGTGCATCAGTAACTTGAATACAAATTATGTTCGAAATGTTGCTTACACGTCAATATCTACAGAAAACAACGACTGTAAAGATACTTTGAGATCTAACTTATCATAGTCGGAAGCTGTATTAGAGTAAAATATGTACAGAAGGTAATCACTGTATTATATAATTTTTAGAGAAGCACAAAATGCAAATTTTTTGCTGGTTCTGTAAGCGCCTGAAAATTGGTGTCTGATATTAATGGAACAATATCGACTCAGGGTGTTAGAGGGCTAAGAGGAGTACTTGGACATGCAATAGAGGGCGTTAAAAAGAGGTTAAAAATTACGTAATGAAGAACTTTATAATCCAAACTCATTGCAAGATGTCACGTATCAAATCAAGGGTGATCAGTTTCGAGAAAATACGTTTTGCTAAAAAAAACTTGGTGGAAATGGATCACTTGGAAAACCTGGATATAGATGATGTGATAACACTAAAGTATATGTTAAAGAAATAGGATGGAATTACGGATTCGATTGATCTGTCTCAGGCTGAAAAAAATACCTAGTCAAGAAATGTATAATCCAAACTCTTGCCAGGTATAACTTATTAAGTCAAGGGTGATCAAATGAGAGAAACGAAGTTTGCTACGAAAAACGTGATGGAAATAGAGCACTTGGAAAACCTGGATGTAGAATATGTGATAATATTAAAATATATATTAAATGTACAGGATGGAATTATGGATTTGATTCGTCTGCCTCAGGATAAAGACGACGAAGGGCGTAATGACCCTTCGGCTTCCATAAAATGCTCCAAATTTCTTAACCTTTATCTTCCTGCCCTTAAATCCCAATGTAGCTGTTGACGGCCCTAGTTAGTTTCACTTTAAGTTACCAACCCTGCGCATGCGTGTTTTCTCTCATCGATAAAGAGTCACGTTTAACTAGTCATTGGTGGCCGTTTGGGCAATAAAGGTTTAATAGCTGAGCTGCTATTAATTTGTTACAATGATTTGATCCATGATGTCATGACACATTATCATGATGCAGATTGCAACGTGTATGTGAATGATTCACGATAAACCTTTCAGTGTCAGATGAGGACAATGCAAGTTGACATTGAAACGTGTTCCAACATGTATGGTATTTGTGATATGCATGCAACAATATCCCATTAACACCCAGAAGATGACACTGAAATGTTTCTCAACATGCTACGAGATATAAAATGAATGCCGTGATATATAGAATGTGACAATGAAACTTCACTCAGCACGTGTGATAAAGTTGAAATGCACGTGTAAGTTGTAAACTGACATTAAAGCATTTGGTAACATTTGTTGTACTTGCCGAAGCACGTATGGGTTTACAAACTGGCAGTGTAAGCAAGAAGAAACATGTGTGGTAATGTTGTGATGCATAATATCAGTAACAAATTGAAGCTGAAACATGTCTGAACTTATGGCACTGTTGCCTTATTTGGCACTCTGAAACCGGCAGATATTCAGGCAACACATGAAGTGGAACATTTTAGTGTTACTAGAAGTGGAAAGACCGTAAACTCCCAGTGATGCCAAAGGTCACAGTGAGTAATAGGAGTAAGACTGTAGAATATTAAAACCTTTGCCAGCTCTATGCGTTTCAGCAGAATTTGTGGATGTTTTTGTAATGTGTGGATGTTTTTGTAAGGTGTGGATGCTTTTGTAAGGTGTGGATGTTTTTGTAATTTGTGTACGGTGTTCTAATACGTGTACTTGTATTTATTGTATGTATTTTGTTTTGTAATTGTGTATAGTTGTTTTGTATTGTTACTTTTATGTATATTTATATGTTCATTTGTATTGTGTGTACTAGTGTAAGGACTACTGCCACCGGGTGAAAATATTTGTATTGTGTGTACTAGTGTAAGGACTACTGCCACCGGGTGAAAACATTTGTATTGTGTGTACTAGTGTAAGGACTACTGCCACCCGGTGAAAACATTTGTATTGTGTGTACTAGTGTAAGGACTACTGCCACCGGGTGAAAACATTTGTATTGTGTGTACTAGTGTAAGGACTACTGCCACCGGGTGAAAACATTTGTATTGTGTGTACTAGTGTAAGGACTACTGCCACCGGGTGAAAACATTTGTATTGTGTGTACTAGTGTAAGGACTACTGCCACCGGGTGAAAACATTTGTATTGTGTGTACTAGTGTAAGGACTACTGCCACCGGGTGAAAACCCAATTGCAGTAAATAATAATAATAATAATTAATATGTAAAGAGTATTGACATAATCACCTACAGAATAATGCTTACAAGAAACTGGATACAAAATGCAAAGAGCGGCTCCTAAACGAGGGTAGTGTTGCTGATGAAGAAGGTGTAGGTTTTTGTGTATAATTTCATAATTACAAAGTTTCTTGTGGGACAGGAAACACAAAACAACTACGACACACTTTGTTAGCTAATGATGGTTTTACTGACTGACTCACGCTGTTTACCAGCTTGTTTGCGCTCCACTGAAGCATTCAAATTTCCCAAAATAAATCACGTTAAATGGTGTCGTTACTTGTATCAGCGTGTGTGTTCTCCACTGAAACACACAAATTTCCCGAAACAAATCGCTTTGCATGGGGTCGCTGGTTGTATCGGCGTGTGTCCTATCGGCTGAAAGGAACAAGTTGTTTGCTACATATCGCGATGCATGTTGTGTCTACTTTGACCAGTGTACATGCGCTCCACCGAAAGAGATACAACGCTCATGAAACGTACCAATATACCGTTTCATGGTGTCGCCACTTACATGTAAGTATACTTGCTCCTTTAAGATTGCGTTGTAAGGTCATTGCAGATATTTTCGCTATCAGGGCAATGAATATTCTTATCAAAAACAGGGAATCCCTCCATTGACTGGGCAGCTATTAACATAAGATACACTACCACACCGTGAGAACCTCACATCCCGTGACTATCACGTGTTCAAAGAGATGCTGCGATTTACTGTAGGACAGACACTCCTCGAACGTGGGTACAGCATCCTACAAAGCTACAGAGACAGTACAAAGTCACAGACAAGCAGACAGAAGGCTGTTCTAAATTGCAGGTGAAGCATGTAAATCTTTTCGCAGTTATAAACCGAAAACTCTTATCAGAGTTTAACATGTCTGTTGTGTTAGCTTCGTCGAAATGTTATCAGTGTTCGGTTGTTTATCACTCCGGAGCACTTAGCAATCATTTCTGAAACTGAATACGTGTACATATGCTCTATTTTCTGAATGTCATTGTTCATAACGCATGGCTTGTGGTAACAGGTGCTAATGGAGTTAGACGGTGGGGGCGAATGTTTGAGTCCCATTTGCTGTAAAATGTACTAACTGCACTTTTCTGTAGTTATAAGATAGTTTAGGTATAGAATGGTTTTATATATTTATTTATTATTTATTGTAAGGAGACCTTAATATTTCAGACTAATGAACAAGGTGTTGCTATATTCGATGAAAAAGTAAATATGAATGGCAGTTTAAATAATCTACAAAAATAAAAAATTAGGTATACCAAAATTGAAATTATTTTTCTCCTTACATTCGTTAAATATACATCATACAAATACACGTATTAAAGACTTCATACAGCAAAATTAAATGTATAACGTCATTTGCGATTCCAAATCATTCAGAATCAGTTGGAAGGTGTACGTTCCAGAAAAGGATCATATGAGAAATATATATACATATATGTGTGTGTGTATATATATATGTACATATGTATACACCATACTGAAAGATAAGGACCAATTAAGAGACCAAGGATTATACTGGAGGATAATATTAGACTAGACCTTGAAATCTGTGGGATGAGAGGATGTGGGCTCAATTCAGGTGCATCTAGGAGGAACGTAGCTACGAAACGTCTAGACTGTGTAAAGCACAGTGGTCCGTAAGTAAAAGGGTGCCGCAAGCCCATTCCAAAAATGTATTTTTTACAGTAATTAAACTCCACCCAATCTTCCGGAGATTTCTAAAGAACGAGTACTTGCAAGTACTCATAAAAACAAGTAACAAAATTTAAATAAAGATATTTATTTAATAACGAAATATGTCTATGACAATTTTATAAGTGGCCATGTACCTCATCAATATGACAGGCTCCATCGGTAAGCTATGCACAGGGGACCAAAAGTCATAGCTACACTACTGGAGTTAAGCTTTAGTGAATACGATAAGGACTTCTGAGTAGATATAATATTTGCGAAAATTTTGACGAATAAGAGCTGTGCTCCGTGGAGTTAGCCAGTCGGAAAATTTCATTTACTTGGACGGGGAGGAATGACGCTGATGAAAAGGATATTTGAAGAGCAAACTGTAAAACAAATTCTTACAACTAATTCAGTAGAAACGGTTTGTTACTTCTTCTTTATTTTCTAATTATATAGTGTTTTATTTTAAAGACTCTGCCAATCGCTAAAATTATACAGCGTAGAGAGTATATAAATAAAACGTAAATACGAAGTACTGGAGGACAGGTACTGGCAGGGAAAAACCAAAGTACTCGTATAAAATCCAAAATACTCGTATAAAAACCAAAATACTCGTACAAAAACCAAAATACTCTTATAAAAACCAAAATACTCGTATAAAATCCAAAATACTCGTATAAAAACCAAAATACTCGTATAAAAACCAAAATACTCGTATAAAAACCAAAATACTCGTATAAAAACCAAAATACTCGTATAAAATCCAAAATACTCGTATAAAAACCAAAATACTCGTATAAAAACCAAAATACTCGCATAAAAACCAAAATACTCGTATAAAAACCAAAATACTCGTATAAAAACCAAAATACTCGTATAAAAACCAAAATACTCGTATAAAACCAAAATACTCGTATAAAAACCAAAATACTCGTATAAAAACCAAAATACTCGTATAAAAACCAAAATACTCGTATAAAAACCAAAATACTTGTACAAAAACCAAAATACTCGTTATAAAAACCAAAATACTCGTATAAAAATCAAAATACTCGTATAAAAACCTTACCCAGCGCCACTGGTTCCACTACAAATACGACATGGACTGTTATTGGATCAAACAAAGGTCTCTGCGGGGAGAGCCGGAGACCGCCTGAGCCATGGCAGCACCTAATTACTTGAGTGCATGAAACATATGGCTTGACCTGACATAGCAATCCTTCTTTCGCTTTTGTTCTTCCTAGAATATTAATAAAAGTGTCTTTCAAGATAATGTTTTACAAACAGGGTCGAAAATGCAACACCACACATTCTTCTATCCAATGAGTAGCGGATGTAAAGTGGCCGGGGTGTGAAACTGATCTGTCACCTCCATCTAGAACCAAGGTTAACAACACGTGGAGCCATACCTCCAATCCCATATATTCCTTCATGATATGGTGCTTAAATGGGCAGAGGGATAAACTTATGTTTCGCATCTGCTAATTTAATGCTACAGACTAGCAAATAACTTAAATTGTTAACACAGTGTTTGCGTTGAAATTTAAATTGTTTACAATAACAGCAGCTGGCAAATTATTCACTTTCAAATCAGGACACATTTGTGTGTGTTCCTCCCTTAGTGTCAGAGACCAGGCTTCACACTGAGGACAAATAAGGAAGTAAATGAATAAACAATAGCAAACGGCCGTACTTTTTCTAGGGCCATGTACAAAGGTTCACGTTTTTCTGAGTTTTGTTCTGATTATTTGTGCACTTTCCGATTGGTCAATCCACCATCCCCAAAAATACTGCCAAACGTATGAAGACAACAACTGTTTCAAAAATTAATTCTAAGTCCCAAAAAGCCTGAGGGCTCTTCTAAAACAATTGGAGAAGAAGAGGATAGTAGCAGAAAATGACACTTGCACTAAACGTTGTGGAGCAGACCTTGAATGACACTTGCACTAAACGTTGTGGAGCAGTACTTGAATGACACTTGCACTAAACGTTGTGGAGCACTAATTGAATGACACTTGCACTAAACGTTGTGGAGCAGTACTTGAATGACACTTGCACTAAACGTTGTGGAGCAGTACTTGAATGACACTTGCACTAAATGTTGTGGAGCAGTCCTTGAATGACACTTGCACTAAACGTTGTGGAGCAGTCCTTGAATGACACTTGCACTAAACGTTGTGGAGCAGTAATTGAATGACACTTGCACTAAACGTTGTGGAGCAGTACTTGAATGACACTTGCACTAAACGTTGTGGAGCAGTACTTGAATGACACTTGCACTAAACGTTGTGGAGCAGTACTTGAATGACACTTGCACTAAACGTCGTGGAGCAGGGTTCATTAAATGCTTGCGGTAAGGGTTTGACAAAACAAAATTAATTCCAGGACATTCTGTTCCAATTAAACATCAGCTACAGTGATATTGTACGTACTTCTGCTGTGTATGTGTGCGGTCTCCTCACTGATTACAAATAATTTATAAACATGTAATAGCATTTTTCATAGAGAACTCTCGACGTGTGGCACCACGGCCCGTGTTCACTTCTAAATAGACGAAACAAAGCAACCGATTAGGAAAAGTTCTCAATACACACTTCGATTTTAGCACAAAAACTAGTCATTTACTTAAATGTTAAATTGATCTATGTACTTAAGGAGACCATATTGTGCATAAGATGGAGTTGCCCCAATATTGCAACTTTCATAAGAGTGGCAACTTTGGCGTTTCGGTCGCTCTATACAGACAACGGCTCTAGGCAAGAGATGTAGGCAAGAGATCTATGCAAGAGATCTATGCAAGAGATCTAGGCAAGAGATCTAGCCAAGAGATCTAGCCAAGAGAGCTAGCCAAGATATCTAACCACGAGATCTAGCCAAGAGATCTAGCCAAGATATCTAGCCAAGAGATCTAGCCAAGTGACCGTCATATGAAGGGCTTCCATAATATTCATACGCAACTCCAAAGCCTTTTCCATGGCCTTCACTCATAAACCCAAAAGCGAATAAGTTTAAAAAATATGAATCTATATCGATGTAAGTGTAATATAAATAACGCCCTCTTGCACAAACTTGTATAAAAGTGTAAAAAGAATCGAAATTCAAGCCCTGCTTTTAACACATTTAAGGTCAAAAATCTTCATGTCTTGATTATAGCACAAATGTATTTTTAATGGGCCTATCGATTTTTAGACAAAAACAAACTAAAAAATTTACATTGCTTATTTCGTGCATTTTAACAAAGTAAGAAACTTACGTAACACCAACAAATACAGAATAGTGTATTTGTTGGTGTTACATAACTTTCTTACACTAAAAATTCCTCTGTGCGTTAGAAACAATTTTACAATCGGTCAAGCATTTCTCCCCCCCCTCCCCCCCTCCAAAAAAAGAAACTTGGTAAATCCGGCTCAATCTTTATTTCTTCCTTCGTTATCTTAGAAACGTCGACTACAATCGCCACGCCGTACTCAGCTATCTCTGTCATTAGTCGTTTGTTTATCCTTAACGAAAATCAAGCGTTAATATCGCCTATCATAGTGCTACCATCTAGTTTTGCTATGCCGTATTATGTGTTCGATATCCAACTCTCTTTTTCGGACTCAGCTCGTACGTCAAAGAGAACAGAGCCTGTCTGTTGGATGGTATACTATGTGCTCGATGTTCAACTCTTTCTTCGGCCTCAAGGCTTAACTTGGAGACAACAGAGACTCTTGCAACCATAAAAAGGTGTATGTGACCCAGGTCACTCCCCTTCCCGCAGGGTAGAATTTCCATTGCAGATCCCGTTCCTGTGGACCGATTTTGATCATATTTAGTACAGCTCGTATATTTATTTTTTAAGGCTTACAGCCACTACAGGCAGATACAGAAATCTTTTATCGTATAGAATGATTATTGGGGTTCCAGATCATTTTTAGCCCGATATTATAGTAGTAGTAACCGCTCTACAGCCGATCCCAGTGGCCGCGCTGTCTAAGGTGTGCGTCTTCGGCCGCTCGATTACTAGGATCGTGGGTTCGAATCCCACCGGTGGCATGGATGTCTGTCTCTTGTGAGTGTTGTGTGTTGTCAGGTAGAGGTCTCTGCGACGAGCTGGTCCCTCGTCCAGAGGAGTCCTACCGACTGTGGTGTGTCTAATAAGTGTGATCGTGAAGCCTCAAAAAACGACGAGGCCCAGGCCCCCAAGGGGTTGTCGAGCCATAGGAACAAAAACCGCTCTACACGCGATTGGTTTGGCATAATGGCATAATCCTCTTCAGAACTAACAGGGAAGACTCGTTCTTTTTTATTTTTTCATGAAATACCTTGTCTCATTTTCAAGATTAAGACAAGAATTTCCTTTCGAGATTCCTTTTTCTTCTGTCAACACGTGTCTAAAAGATGGTGAAGTAAATATAGTTTCATTCTTATGAAGGCTGGTAACTGGTAAAGGGTTTTAAAAGACGTTAAGAAGAAAAATTGCTGATGGCTTGTATGAAATGATAAATGCAGTTGGAGATGGCGTAGGAAGTACGTAAGGAAAATGAGATAATGAGCGATGGGTGGGAAATGTGTTGCGCATGCGTGCAGAGGCGCAGAGGAAACTAAATGGCCTATCACCTAAAGACGGTAATGGCAGAACTTACTTGACATTCATGTATTCCGCCCTATGATAACTGTGCCAGCAGAATCTTTACACAGAGCGTGCAAAACAGGAATGCGTAGTCTTTATGCCCGACTTGATGAACTAAATCCATTGTGGTTATATAAAATAGCATTTATTCCTTAATACACCAACTATCTTCCACACACGCGCTCCGTAAGCTTCATTTGGACACAGAGTTTCGGTGCACACATGCAACAGCGTCGGTACGATATTGAAATTCAAGCAAACATCAGCGAAAATCATAATTGTTCCCGTATGCACCAAAAGACGTATGTTCATACAGCGCTTGAAATATACACGTGTAAAAAGGCTGTCTTTTTAACGTCATTTTTTTCCAAGAAAATATTTAGAGTATGTACAAAGAATAGGTAAAAATTTGTTGCAAAAAAAATTTAATAAATAAGATTACATTAAATTTTTCCATGACATAATCCTTCCGGCTGCATTACTGTCCTGGGGTCGACTCAGCCTCTAACAGATATGAGTACCAGGAATATTTCCTGGTGGGTAAAGGCGGCCGGTGTGTAGGGCTGAAAAACTTACCACCTTCATGTGCTGATTGTCTTGAAATCTGGGAGCCTCAACCTCCTGGAACACTCAGGGCCTGTCCAGGCCTGTACATGGATAAAAAAAAAGCAATCCCATTATAGGCCTGGACAGGCCCTTAGGGTTCCAGGAGGTTGAGGCTCCCAGATTTGTAAACAATCGGCACATGAAGGTGGTAAGGTTGTCAGCCCTACGCACCGGCCGCCTTTACCCACCAGGAAAGATTCCTGGTACTCATTTCTGTTAGAGGCTGAGTCGACCCCAGGGCCATAGTGCGACCGAAACGATTATGTCAATGAAAAATTCCAGTGACACCATCGGGAATCGAACCCGCGACGTTCCGGTTTGTAGCGCAGCGCCTCAACCAACTGCGCCACCGCGTGCCCCCTGTACATGGATAGCTTTTTCTTTGTTTTACCTTTATGAGTAAATTAAACAAAGCTAAATAGAGGCACAGATAAATAATATTAGTGAAAATTAAAAAAAAAACTATGTCTGTGAGCTGGTTACAGCACATTGTGTTTCGGCCTTTTATGTCAATATTTTTTATATATAGAAGTCAGGTCATCTAAGGTGTAATTCCCGATTTGATGAACCAGGCGGTTAGAGTGAGATGGACGGTGAGCAAAACATTTGGCTATGAGTCAGTGGATGAAAAGGGCTATCTCTTTATTACAGAATAATGCAGCATCATGCCTAAAACAAACAACTTCAATGCTGTTAGTTGTGCACTGCATACGCTACTAAAGGTAGGCTTATACAGCGTCAAAAGGGGCACGTAACGTAACTATGAAGGGATATGGCAGGAATAAATGTACACAAATTTTAAGGCATTAAATAAATAAACTGGAAAAGGTTATAGAGGATTATATGGACAATGGGTCTGAGTACACCCTGGTTCGTTACGTCCTAAGTACGAAAAATCTGGTACATCCTGGTGTACTAACGTGTTTGCTACGACGTTCCGGGTACATCCTGGTGTACTAACGTGTTTACTGCGACGTTCCGGGTACATCCTGGTGTACTAACGTGTTTACTGCGACGTTCCGGGTATATCCTGGTGTACTAACGTTTTACTGCGACGTCCCGGGTATATCCTGTTGTACTGACGTGTTTACTACGGCGTTTCGGGTACATCCTGGTGTACTAACATGTTTACTACGACTTTCCGGGTACATCCTGTTGTACTGACGTGTTTGCTACGGCGTTCCGGTACATCCTGGTGTACTAACGTGTTGACTGCGACGTTCCGGGTAAATCCTTGTGTACTAACGTGTTTACTGCGACGTTCCGGGTACATCCTGTTGTACTAATGTGTTTACTGCGACGTTCCGGGTATATCCTGGTGTACTAACGTGTTTAATACTACGTTTCCGGGTACATCCTGCTGTACTAACGTGTTTACTACGACGTTTCGGGTACATTCTGTTGTACTAACGTGTTTACTACGACTTTCCGGTACATCCTGTTGTACTAACGTGTTTACTACGACGTTCCGGGTACATCCTGTTTTACTAACGTGTTTACTACGGCGTTTCGGGTACATCCTGTTGTACTGACGTGTTTACTACGGCATTCCGGGTACATCCTGGTGTACTAACATGTTTACTACGACGTTCCGGGTACATCCTGATGTGCTAATGTGTTGAGCTGGATAAACCAGTTACATATTGATGTGCTAGGATACGAACTACGACAAACAGCATACAGCGTATCGTATTAACGTGCTCAGCACGACAATCCGGGTGTATCTCGGTGTGTGAACTTAGTAAAAAAATTTAATATTGTTTCTTCTGAACCTAGTAAGGAACCCAATCCATTGAAATGAATTCGTTTTTGGTTCCTAACAGCTGAAAATTCCCACTTCTCGGTTAGGTAATAATGTTTCAGAGAAACTCGATGGATTTACTCCAATTTAAGTCCACAGAAATATTCTGAAGATGCAGGCAGCAAGCTCATTCGAAACTTAGTATTCATATATGAAAGTACTGGCTTCATATCTCAGAAGGCAGAAATCTTCATCAGCATGCTTGTCAGAGCGTCATATGACGCTTGATAAGAGTTACTTAGACCAAAAAAGAAAGTTCTGTATTTAATTATAACCAAAGTTTTATTATTGCGTTAACAAGAACCACATTGAGACTGACAGATCCAGTCCATAACCTCATTTGATGTTTAGTTAGGATCCCTTTCAATATTACTATCCCATTTACACATATTCCTTCCAAGTTATCGTCTTTCCTTCTCGTTTTCATATCGAAAGACCACACCAACCCTTCTAGCCCAACATGCTGCATTACCTCGCCCAACTAATCCTTCTTAATTTGATCGTTCTAATAAAATATGGCGAAGAATACAGATGAACGACCCTTTGTTATGCAGTTTTTCAGCCTCACGTTTCTTCCACCCTCTTAAATCAAAATTAATTCACAACACCCCATACTCGAAGACCCTCAGTCTCCATTCTCCTCTTAATGTCAACCTCTAGTTTCGCAGACACAAAAAGCACATAATCTCTACTATTTGAGACAGCAGATTTGAAGACAAAGGATTCTGAACTCAATATAACAAGTATTCGTACTATCTTCATGAATGAAATTCGGGTTGATCCGGTCGGTACCAATATGCTAACTTTTCAACTGTGTCAGTGAATTTAAAGGGCCGTGATAATTCAGTCGGTATAGCGACTCGCTACGGGCTGGACGGTCCCGAAGCCAAATCCCGGTTGGCGTGAGGTTTTCCGCACCCGTCCCGATCGGCCCTGGAGCCCACCCAGCCTCCTTTACAATGGGTACCGTTTCTTTCCGGGAGTAAAGCGGCTGGGGCGTGGCGTTAGCCCCACGTCTCATCTAGCGCCGAGGTTAAAGAAAGAATGAAGCTATACCTCTACTCCTGCTCTGTGCCTTCGTGGCATGTTAAAGTGTGAAATTTACCTTTACCTGCCAGTGAATTTAAACAAAATATGTTGTGATTTTGCCCTGAATTCGGCAAACGTGATATGAACATATAACTTAGCTGTCTCTGCATTTACTTCAGGACCTACCTCCTTAACACCGAATAATAGAATTTATGTGTTTATCTTGATAATATTCATGTTTTCCTCCAGTAAATTACCATAATCGGCATAAAACAAGAGCTGATATTTTCACTGAAGGTTTAATCCCTTCTAACTTTTCTAGGACATTTCTAATCACATATCTTAAAGAAATTTTAAAATACAGTGGCAATAGAATATCTATGACGACCAACACAAAGAGATCTTCATATCCAAACTATATACACCTGACTTAGTTTGCTACTAGAAGGACACTATTAAAATCACTCAGCCTTACGACCTTCACAACGTGTTTACGTCTAATAAATACTGCGGTATGTAATGTAATTACGTCTAATAAATACTGCGGTATGTAATGTAATTACGCTAATAAATACTCCGGTATGTAATGTAATTACTTCTAATATATACTGCGGTATGTAATGTAATTACGTCTAATAAATACTCCGGTATGTAATGTAATTACGTCTAATAAATACTCCGGTATGTAATGTAATTACGTACAATAAATACTCCGGTAAGTAATGTAATTAAGTCTAATAAATACTTCGATATGTAATGTAATTACGTCTAATAAATACTCCGGTAAGTAATGTAATTACGTCTAATAAATACTGCGGTATGTAATGTAATTACGCTAATAAATACTCCGGTATGTAATGTAATTACTTCTAATAAATAGTGCGGTATGTAATGTAATTACGTCTAATAAATACTCCGGTATGTAATGTAATTACGTCTAATAAATACTCCGGTATGTAATGTAATTACTTCTAATATATACTGCGGTATGTAATGTAATTACGTCTAATAAATACTCCGGTATGTAATGTAATTACGTCTAATAAATACTCCGGTATGTAATGTAATTACGTATAATAAATACTCCGGTAAGTAATGTAATTAAGTCTAATAAATACTTCGATATGTAATGTAATTACGTCTAATAAATACTCCGGTATGTAATGTAATTACGTATAATAAATACTTCGATATGTAATGTAATTTAGCTTGGTTTAAGAATAAAATAAATAAATTATTTACAACTATTACATTAAAAAGTACAACATTAATTTATCTTTATTAACTCATATAAACTTTGGCTACATGTTTTCGCTAAAATTAGCCATTGTCAAACGAAATCCAGACATTCTGTAAGTTCTAATTACACTGAATATAAAGCGTTTTATTCAGTGTATTTGGACTTCAAAAATGTCTGGAATTGAGAAGATAATGGCTAAATTTAGCCGAAACATTTAGGAACGCTTTATATCAGTTAACAAAGATAAATCTATATTGTATTTATTAATAAAATAGCTATAGATATTGGATTTCATTTTATACATTTATATAAAAAACACCACAAATGCATGACAAGAATAGAATGTTTTCTGGTTTAACCAATTTTATCTAACCTGCAGGAACTTATATTTCTTCGCCGGAAATTACGATCTTCAGTGAATCGTTATCGTTGACTATCCGACTGTATATCACAAAGTGTCAGTCAGTATGTACCTGCGGCCAGCTGAGCTGCAATGTGTCGAACGCTAATAAATTGACAAACTGCAAAGCATCTACAGGACACATCTATAATCCTGACTTTATCTCCAACAACATATCTCTATCGAAGCTTACAACTCGACCAAAAATAAGCTAACACTTTCCAGTTTAACCCCGTAATCCACTTTCTTACACACATTCTTAATATCATTGTGCCTTCTTCTATTGAAAGGCAAATATTTTTAGACTATTGAATTTTATCAATTTATCTGGGATTCAAATTCCAGAAATTTTTACATAAATATAGGCAGTGTAATGTGAAAAAAAATAGATATTAACAATTATATGAAATTATAAAATTTCCACTAGCGAAACGTCGAAGAAATTGTTTTCAAATCTCCGTGCTAAATTACTTCTTTGCTCCTAGTTCCAAAATATATTTTTAATTAATTTTAATTGTATTAAATTTACCTAAAGGCAATTTAGCACAGTATAACATAATTTTAACGAAACCAAAGCTATGAAATAACTTATTAAATACTTAACAAGGACCCTACCTGTTTCATTTGTACATACCGAATTATACTTTTTTCCTCAAAAGGCAATTTCGTGACAAAAATAAATTAATAACATTTTCCGAGTTTCTATAGCAAACGGATTGACAATAAATTTTTCAGGAGACACTTTACACGTGCAGGTGAACAAAAATTTCTGAACAATGGAAATGTGGAACAGATCGTAATAATTTATGTTTCCAAAGTATAAATTATGAAATACTGAATCAGTACGTGTTAGCAGAAAGAGGCGGTTCACCAGTGTCGCTATCACCAGCTAACAATGCAAGCTATTACGAACCATGTCTATCTAGACGATCTATTATTGATGTAATATCGACGTTAAATTGATATTATACTTCTCCCGTGGAGTGTACATACATAAGTAAATGTATTTAAAAACTAATTACACTTATCCAAATATATGTATGAGACACCTCCAACATGCTTCTGCTATAACCTATAGCCATCTTCAGGGATTACTAAATACGCAAAGCACATTCATGTATTGTGCGTTATTTCAGGCTTCCGCCGCGATGTAAATGAGATCCGCGACATTTTGGGTTTTACGCAGCGTGGAATGGTAGTTTGTTACTGAAGTTTCGGGACCACCTATAGGCCCCATCTTCAAGGGTCAAGCAGTCAATTTTTGGACTGCTTGGCCCTTGAAAATGGGATCGATATGTTGTTCTGAAACGTCGGTACGAAACTACCACTCTTCGTTGCGTAAAATCCCAAAAAGCACAGATTATTCAATATAGTTTTCTCGGGCGCACAGCCGCGTCAATTCAACTTTTGCCTGAGGATGGGGACGGAGCTAGTCCCCGAAACGTTGTATTCAAACGAATTGACGCGGCTGTGCGCCCGAGAAAACTATATTGAATCATGTCGCCGCGAAAGTTTTAAAACTTATAGCTCAGATTATATTCACGTATTTATAATCATATTTAACTTAATAATTTTCATGCTTAGCATTCAACTAGATTTGAAGACAATTCTACCATTCAAGATGTTTGGATTCATACAAATTTAACATGAGTCCTGTATAATTTAAACCATAAAATCATTGACATCATACACTGATATACTAACAGCATAACTATGTGTGTTTTATTTTACATTTACCGTCGACGAAGTAACATTTTAATTGCTCATGTCCTGTGTATGATTAATACTCCCTGAAGATGGCAATAGGTTATAGCCGAAACATTTTGGAGTACTCTTACATATTTGGATAAGTGCAATTCGTTGGTAAATAAATTTATTTATCGATGATAATATTGTCTTCCTCGCCTTCGTGTTCGACGTTTCTGAAGAACCTTTATAACCGACGTTTTGTATCCATTATTTGCCAACCCTAAGTCTATCCACATTCACAGTCAGTACTCTTGCAACCCTTAGGTGTACAGTATTCCAACTTATGACAGACGTACAAAAACCTTCCAGATTTAAATTATCCAGTTAACATTCTTCTTCCTTCATCCACAAGTGCTTCTGAGGCCTGCTGAATCAGCCTGTAGCTGGAGAATCGGAACTTCACTTCGTCTGGCTCGTATCCTTTCAAATGTCTGACCTCGTGACACTGCCACCAGCTTAAGCTTCTTCCAGCCCATCTCCCTGGGTCACAGAATCACACTAACCTCACATCACGTTAAGGTGTCAGGAGAGAGATTATCAAAATCCGCTTTGAATTACGTTCGCGAGTGGGAGATCCATTTGTGAGCCTTCAAGAGGAACCTCAAAAGGAGTACAGAGAATCTTTAAATGACAATAAAACACACTTACCTCTCGAAATATTCATTTGAGACGTTATCACGTAACACAATGTTATGTTTAATTAGGATAATTGGATTTGAGTTTTCGTGTGGCTAGATATGAAATAAAAACATTATGGTTCAGTCTTATATACAGCTTTGTTACATATATGTTTATATCATAACCACGCCACGCTTTTCAACACTGCAGGTCTATTCCAAGCGGCTGTGTACACAAAATACAGGGTTATTCAAAATGATTGTCGGGGTTTTAACAACTTGTCATACACAATACACTTGAGATAGCAGTATATGTATTTTTTTTTATTTAATAGAACAACACTCCATGTTTTTGTGACATACCTTACAGGTGCTCTAATTGCCTCTGGACAATTGTAACTGACCGACATTCATGAAATGTAAGCACACAAAACGCCTTCTCACTGCCGTTCGCCGCCATCTTAGTAAACTGCGCTCCAAGCGGAGAAATGCATAACTACTGCACACCGCACATCATAAAAGAAAAACTTTGAGAATTTCTTGATCCATCGGTGCAACTATATACTCCTATCTAAAGTGTATTGTGTATGACAAGTTGTTAAAACCCCGACAATCATTTTGAATAACCCTGTATAATTATAGAATTATAAAATCTCAACCATGTAGCATAAATAATTACTTTAGAAGTAAAATTGCCTTCGTCCACACCATCAAAGCATGGAAGAGGAGAAGATATAGAGGACGGCGGTACGACATCGGACACAATCCAGTATCGGACAGTGTTAATTCGTGGAAACGTCACTAGTTAGCGAAACTTTCCAAGTATCAGAACATTGCTTTTGCTCGTCACATACGACAGTCCACATTTTGAGGAAATATATTTACGCAATCGAAAGTTTTGAGCGAATGTTTCCATTTTATACAAGATTGAGTTACGTTATTTAAGTCTGGAAGGCCATATCAACGGACCGTTCTAAGTAAAATGACTTTTGCATACATTTCAGATATCAGACACCGACGTCAGAACTGTAGGATGTTTTTGTTAAACCAGTAGACACTGGACATATAACAGCAATTTTTCCTTAACTGTCTGTTGTATAATAGCGGACAGAGCTATTTCTGGCTGTACCGGACAAAAAAATCTTCGGTGTTTCAAGCTACGACTGAACCGCAAATTGTACGTAAAACGTCACGCCGACAAGTTGAATGTTGGCGATCTTTTTTCGGCCTCTTTGAACCCTCCTCTGCCTCCTTCTTCCGTTTTCGGTAGTTTTCTTGCTTTTGTGCGTTAGTTAGTCTCGGCATCGTGAACCTGTAAAAAACAGCGCCGATGTGACCCACCTATGTGTACCGAAATGTAAGACGTTAGATGGTGAGAGTGTGAAAATCGTAGGTGATTTTGACATGGCCGCCATTTTGGAAGATTTCAAGATTTTTCGATTATTCTTTTTTTAGCGTGTAGGCATATTCCTTACCTTTCAAACTATGTATCGTTCACTGCTCTAGTCGAAGTAGGCGCGGAGCACTGTGAAGAAACGTAGGTAACGCGAAAGTCTGACACCGTGAGCGCCGAGGTGACCCACCTATGTGTACCGAAATGTAAGACGTTTTACGTCAAAACAAAATTCTGAAAATATCATTTCACGGAAAGACACAATGTAATTGGCCCCGAAAATTTTACCGATGATTAAAACAAGATCTCTGCTTTTCTGCTGCAGGTGTAGTTGATTTTGGTGTTTCTTCATTTCAGGCTCACTTCAAAAAACCAGACCAATGACAAAAGGTCAAGTGAAGCTTGCTAAAGACAAGGTTGGAATCTGGAGATGTGCGTAAGGAAGGAGCAGATGCTTTTAAAATCCCAAAGCGTTCTCTTGTAGATAGACTAACAAAAGTGCAAGAAGGCGGAATAGTGAAAATTCAACGGACAGGGGCTAGTTTCGGAAAAAATTCACCGAATATTCGAAGAAGTACAAATAAAACATATACAACACCTATACCGTCGACGTATGCCACTTATGAAATAGGAGTTCTGATTTTTGGCACACAAACTGGCTGGAAGTTTAAAAACCCCGCAGATGTTTCGTATTCACAAAGTGTGCTGATAAATTATTCTGTATCGAATTTACGAGAATGTGTCTGGAGCGATCATTGAAAACTTCGGTGTCAACTAGTTTACAAACGGCTGTTGGCTTCAATAGGCCACAAGCAGACCTGTTACTTGAGAAGCTGAAGGAACTGCCAAAGAAGCATTTATTTCCCGCTAATCGCATATTCAGTGCAGAGGATACTAAATTAAAAGAAAGATAGTGTAAAGAAAGGAACTCAATGCCAGGACAGGAATAGCATTAAAGTTCAAACTTTAAAATTTAGCCGAAAATAGCTGCAGTTCAGTGATAAGGTGGCATCAGCAGAATCAGCTGAACAGCAGTCATCGTCTGCTCGGCAAGTTCTATAGGGACTGGATACAGGGTGCTTCTTATAGTGGTTGGACCACATACACTGCGCCGATGCTGAAGGAAATATGTCGTATTACAAATGTGATGGCTGTAAAAAACTATGCTGTACAGAAGTACTGAACGGTTCCGTCTAAACTAAGAAGGGATTTTTAGCAAATAAGTGTCCGATACGAGACGCCAATTTGTGAAATACTGAAAATGTAGACAGCAATAAGTCACCAACAAAAGCACAAAACCGTCAATAAAGGTAAAAATTAACCTTTTATCATTATTAAATTACCTACACATGTTTCGGCTTGCAAGAAGCCATCATGATGGTTTCTTGCAAGCCGAAACATGTATAGGGTAATTTAGTAATGATAAAAGGTTAATTTTTACCTTTATTGACGGTTTTGTGCTTTTGTTGGTGATTTATTGTTGATTACAGAAATGCACGGTGATGATTAAGATTAAAATGTAGGTTTTTAAAAAACATTTTTTCTTACTTTCCAATTAATTTATTTTATTCAAAATACATATTCCAAGAAGAAACACTGTCAATTTATTTAAAAATACGTGATATTTTAAAATTGCACCCTAAACATTTCTCCCCTTACCCCAAAGCCGTTAAGTGTCTGGTACTTCACGACATTCCCCTACAACTCCACTCATTGCTACCCTCAGCATTAGGCGGAGGTGAATGGTGACTTAATAAGCTCGGCCGCTTCACACTCGATGCTTCCTAAATAGGAGGCTGTATGGGCCCCAGAGCGGGTCTGGACGTTTTGGACAGAAGAAAAATCACTTTCCCCAGCCGGGATTTGAACTCCGGACCATCCAGCAAGTAGCCTAGTCACTGTAACGACTACAAATAATTCGTAATATCAGAATTACAGTTTTGTGCGCCAAGCAGCTAATTTCGATATATTCCTTCTTTTCGTCGTTCAGTTGTCCATAACATAACACAAACTGTCACAGAATTTAATTGCTCCTCTTATGCTAGAAATATCCATATTATTATTATTATTATTATTATTATTATTACATGTACTAAGTGTCTGATTGAGGTATTCACACTTCTGGGATGTTACAACAGCGTAGTTTGTTATAGACGTTTCGTGACAATGTATTGGCCCCATCTATAGGGGTAAAGCAGTGCTTTTTTTGGACTGCTTGACCTTTGAAGATGGGGCTGATTGTCCCGAAACGTCGGTAAGAAACTAAAAACCTATGCTGCCTAACAAGCCAGAAGAGTGAAAGTCTCAACTGCACGGAGGCGGAAACCTCAAATTTTGTTTATATTTTTGGTTGATTCTTACGTTTCATTGGAATGAAGTACCCTTGTCTTTTCAGGTAATTATTGTGGCTTTCCTCGTTACGTGATTTCTTAGGTGATTTTTCAAAATGTTTTGATTTTATTAAATGGATATTCAGGCTTGATAACAACACGGAATTTGGCTGTTACCCGAATGTCAGCTACTCCCAAGCATGTATTTACCCAGTTGACAATTCAGGTTGCAAGGTATTCTTCGTCTAATAATGCTTATATATATATATATATATATATAAACACTCATACGAAAAGTAGTTTCCCAAACCAGAGATTTTTTATCCGGAACTGAGTACTGAAGATCGGAAAGCGTCATTAAACCCTAAGCTGCAATGTATGTCGCTATGAGGGCGTTCCTATTTAAGTCGAACACCCTGTATTAAATGTTCAGAAGTTGGGCATTTTCTGTCTCAAAGCAAAGTGCTGAGAGAAATTTTTGCATGTAAAAATACAAAACGAAAGGACTGTTTTAGAAGCAACACTATACGTGTGTTCGAGAGGCATCGGGTTCGAATATAGGCTGGGTCATCGAATAACCTGAATACGGCTATCAGAGTTTTGCTCAGTCCCGCCATGAAATTGTGAGGATTATACAGCTATTTGGCTTCTATGGCTTCCTTCCGATTATTTTACAATTAACTGACAATGTCACACAGAGGAGACAGAAAAAAGTTACTTTATTGTACAAACCAGGTGGTTCAAGCAGAAATTACAGTCTACCTTCTTGTGGGATTAAATTTCCCTTTCGACATTTCATAATCTTAATATGTCTCTCTACAAAATTTCACGTGCTTTTATTAGTTACGAGTGTCTCAATGAATCCGTAAATCAAAGAAGAATTTTTCACTGCTCATATATTTTAGTTAATAATTAAAAAAATACTATCATATTATAATTTTGTATTTTCAAAACGTTTCGGCAAAAGACCGTAAAGTAAGTGGCGCTACTATCGCTCCGACGTCACACGTTCGTGTCATCCGTATTTTATTACTGGTGGGAGAGAATTTATCGTTGCTCCATTAGAGTGAGATTCAAGTAAAATTTTATAAAAACTGTTTCAAAGTTTGTAAACGGGGTACAGCCACGTGGCATGAGATCACAAATCTATTAGTTTCATATTAGGGTTTTAGATCATGACAAGAAGGGTTTCTACCTCACAGTAAACAAAGGGTATCAATATTACAAAAACAGCCAATTAATACTATTTAGGTAAAAAATAGTTCTTTATTCTGAGAATCACATCAAATACATAAGTTACTGCGCGGCAAATATGTAAAGGTCCTTTGATGTTAAAGAAGGTGAATGAGTATAGTTAACACTGGGTTTAAACGATTAAGGAATAAACCTGAGACAAAGTATGTGATATATAACAAACCTACATAATGATGGCATTTGTAATTTGTCATTTTTTACCCAAAATTAAAAGCGTTCAAGTTGAAGAAGGTGAGATGGGATGGACATGCAGCACGGAATGATTTTATCAGAATCTGCGAGTATTAAAATCTTTTGATAGAAACAACACTGAGATGGGAAGATAAAAATAAAAAGAACCTTAAAAAATGTGGCCTTGGTTATGAACTGAACAAAACTAGCTAAGGATAGGGACAGTTGGCAGCTTTTGTTATTGTGGTAATGAATTTTCAGGTTGCTTAGAAGAAGGGGAATTTTGAGTAGAACGACCATGAGTTCGT
This sequence comes from Reticulitermes speratus, assembly GCA_021186555.1. NCBI lineage: Eukaryota > Metazoa > Arthropoda > Insecta > Blattodea > Rhinotermitidae > Reticulitermes > Reticulitermes speratus. The sequence continues at coordinate 5,916,709 of JAJKFL010000237.1, read as the reverse complement.
CATGAAAGACTCTGCTCCAAGGTATTTATCACTTAGTTAAGGAGCACAACGTTGTCACTTGTTAAGGAGCACAACGTTGTCACTTAGTTAAGGAGCACAACGTTGTCACTTCGTTAACGGCACAGTGTCCTATAGGAGCAACGTTGTCACTTAATTAAGGAGCACAACGTTGTCCTTGTTAACGAGCACACGTTGTCACTTAATTAAGGAGCACAATGGTTGTCACTTATTAAGGAGCACAACGTTGTCACTTAGTTAAGGAGTACAACGTTGTCACTTAGTTAAGGAGCACAAGTTTCACTTAGTTAAGGAGCACAACGTTGTCACTTAGTTAAGGAGCACAACATTGTCACTTAGTTAAGGAGCACAACATTGTCACTTAGTTAAGGAGCACAACATTGTCACTTAGTTAAGGAGCACAACGTTTCACTCCACTGCCTGGGATAAAGAATGTTCGCCACGGATGAACCTTCTCCGCCCTGAAGGCCGTTAAGTAGGCCTTGGCATTGCAAAGGCGTGAATTAAACTCAATCGTGTTTTCGTAATATCGGGGTAGTACATCTGACACATCAGCAAGCTAAAACATTGAGAGAAAGATCAGAGCAATAAACACCTTAAATTGTAAAACGTTCTGACGATGGCGTAGAACATTGAGAACTAATTGTCTTCTGGACTTTGTCCATCGTCCGGATAAAATATAAAAATATAAAATCACGACGTTTCGGAAGCTGGTTCTTCTTCTGTCTTCAGTTGAAGGGAGGGGAGACACGTACTTAGATGGGTCTTTAGACCGAGATAATCTCAATCACTGGACAACTTCAGCCGGTAAAAACACAGCTATAATAATACCTGAGGCCAGAATATGTCAGGGGAAGATAACAGATCAATAAGCATTAAAAAATTTTCGTATACAAGATCAGACGTAGAACCAAGATAGAATAGAAAATAAACATTCTATCTTGGTTCTACGTCTGATCTTGTATACGACAACTTGTATTGCTTATTTATCTGTTATCTTCCCCTGACATATTCTGGCCTTGGGTATTATTATAGCTGTGTTTTTACGGCTGAAGTTGTCCAGTGATTGAGATTAGCTCGGTCTAAGAGACCCATCTCAGTATGTGTATCCCCTCCCTTCACCTGAAGACGGAAGAAGAACCAGCTTCCGAAACGTCGTGATTTTATATTTTTATATTCTATCCGGACGATGGACAAAGTCCAGAAGACAATTAGTTCTCAATAAACACCTTTACTTGAATAAGTAACATGTGTAAATACAGAAAGTTATGAAGTATTAATGTGGCTTATACGAAGTGAATGTAACAGTCAGGAAGAACCTGATAAATGATCTTACGTCATATTTTTAAGTACGCAACACTCAGATACATCTTCAATGAATAATATAAAAACTGTAATATATCAACCCTTACATTAACAGATACGCAACTCGCATAATGTATGATTTTCTTGGTAGGAAACTTGGTATCAGGCTGGAATGGCAGTGCACTTTCTAGATCAACTTTCTGCCAGCATAAAGATGATAAATCGCCTGAAAATGTTTGCGAAGCTCTGCTCTGACAGGATACTAATGACTGTAGCACACAAGTCTGAAGATGGGGGCGACCATGTCGACCGAAACGACAGCTTGCTAGCAAGAAGAAGGAAAGTCAGTCGTCTCTTGTCTGAAGTCAAAGGAGTTATCGTCTGAGATTTGCCTTCTGTTGTCCATAAAAAAAACTACAGGCATAAATAAAAATATTACGTGACTTTTAAGAGCTTTCGCAAAATTACGAAAAGTGACTATGAGCTTCGTCATGTCTGTTGGTCTGCCCGTCTGCCCGTCTTTCTGTCCGCATGAAATAACTCGTCTCCGACTTGCCAGATTTTCGTGAAATTCGACGTTTGAGGATTTTCCGAAAATCTTTCGAGACAATTCAATTTTCATTAAAATCTGACAAAAATAACGGGTACTTTACATGAAGACCTATGTACATTTATGACAATATCTCGCTGAATTACTTTTAGAATGAGAAATGTTTCAGATAAACGTTGTAGGGAAAATCAAAACACACATTTTATGTTCAATAACTTTTTCGAAAATCCTGGCATTCATGATATAATGTGGAAAAATATGGTACAGCCAGACAGGCCACAGAAGGCAATATGGCGCATGCGCTTTGCATGCTGGGTAACTAAGGTTACAGACACACACTCAGTGTATGTAATACTTTTTCCTTCGTATGTGATAAAATCCGTCTGATCTCTAAAAATATTTTACTGCAACACTTACAAAAACTGAGAAATTACGCAACGACTTATTTACGATCTGTTTAGCCAAGCTGTACGTCTAAAGAAGACCATGAGCAAAAGAACATTCTTTAGTTTCAATGCAGCGTTTGTACGTAACGTGCGAAACAGTGCATTTTATTTGGAATATCATTTCTTTCAAAACAATTACGTATAATTTGCATTGTTGCCGGAGATATAAATTTGCCATAAAATCATTGTTGTGCAACATTCAATATTTTTATATAGTTAACAGTGACATGTAACTTAACAATAACACACGCAGAATGCATTGTTGTTTCAACTGCAAAACGGTTACGCGAACGCGTCACAATGTTACATTGTACTTCATCGCCAATTTTTCATTCCTTTGTTAGATGTCTCTACACCAAGTGCACAGGTCATAAGATTGCAGCATTGAATTACGAAATTATTATAGACGTTTTTATGTCATCACGGCGATTAGCAGTGATAATGCTGCTGACGGCACCGTGTAGATGTTATGCATATGTTTCGGAGAACCTTATTTTGTCCATTTTCAGGTAGAAGTGAACATGCTTGGCCCCTGCCTCAATTATACAGTGTGTCCACAAAGTCCCTTCGGGGTTTTGAAAAATTGTGGCGCGCAAACAAATTGAGTTAGCCACATGCGGTTTGCGGCAGGTTACAGTGAAACTCTGGAAGTTTTTTTGCCGCCAACAGATTACTTGATGACCTGAAGACCCGTATCAGGAATGCGATCTCGGCTATTCCAGCGGACATGCTCCACAGAACATGGCAAGAGCTCGAATATCGTCTGGACGTTCTCCGTGCTACCAAGGGAGCCCACATCGAGGTCTACTGAGGTCAGTAAAATCCTTCCAGAGTTTCACTGTAATCTGCCGCAAACCGCATGTGGCTAGCTCAATTTGTTTGCGCGCCACAATTTTTCAAAACCCCGAAGGGACTTTGTGGACACACTGTAGTACACGTCGGTGCGAAATTTTCTTCCACCCTCTATATCACGGGCCAAAACCTCTTGCAGAAGAATTTTCCCACCCTCCCAGACAACATACATTAATTCCTATCACCTCCCACCATCTAAGCTATAAGCACAATAAAGTTCCCTTGTCTTACTTTACATTGTCTGTAGCTCTATAAACTCAACGCAGTACTTCTTAGCCAATTACATACGCGTATTTTAAGTTTTACTGCGGATCTCTGAATAATAATTTTGCCTCGAAGTGGAAATAGCAATAAACTCCGAAACGTCGTCACTATAGCTTTTATTTAAAATATTCCTGCACCTAGAAAGTGGTTCAGGGTGTGGGGACGATTACTAATGGTGTACTTAGAAGTTGCCGAAGTAAATTTACTTGAAAATAGGGTGTAACTGAGGATAACAAAGAAATACTGAGCCTCCGAACAACCAAATAACAAGTGAAGAAACCTTACTTAGTAAGAAGGTCATGTCAGCCTCACTAAAGGCTCTGTGTTCCTCAATGATCTTTATGTTAAGTTATGGGAAGAGAAATTCCACTGTCACGAAGTTGCCGACTGTTGTATATGTCAGTAAAATGTCGCATTAACTCCCGCTTTAAAATACCATTGGACAGTCACATGTCTTTCCTCCTTCAAATTATGCAGCATAACATAAAACTGTCCTATGTTCCTTTCGTTTCTAACCGCGAAATAATGTAGAAGGCAGCGCACATTAAATTTTTTACGCAGTATTGACAATACGCAGATTAGCCCCACGGCTGTTAAAGCAGGGCGCAAATATAGCGGTAGAATGTATGGCTGCAATTGTAATGCCCATCTCCAACAATGTCCTCAATTAAAACAATCCCAATTTAATTATATTCCTTGTATTAACTTCAAGTTACTACATCTTGTGATACTGTTAAAGAGAGTAACAGTGTCCCGGACGAAAAAAGGGCACGTCTGATTGTGTAGTCCTAAAATAATCGCCAAATTAAAAGTAAGTGTATTTAAAATATGCATTATGACTCTTGAGAATAATGTCTCTTCTGAGACATCATGCAGTGTACTATTGCATATATATATATTTACTGACGTTTCGGGAAAGACGTAAGGCTTCCATAACTTTTATGCTGATGATGCAGGCAGCAGGTTCCTCCGAAACGTTGGTAAATTTCTACCAAGCTACACAATGCCATGTCATAGAAGGAGGTTGACTTCGTTCTTACCATCTTTTGATTTCATACAAATGTTTATACGTATGTATATATATATATATATAACATAACGAATAAAATGTTATATACTTAATTCTGTAATCACCGTGCATATTTTCACAGTCACTATTTACATACACCAACTGGATGCAACTTTATTTAAAAAACTGTATAGTTTCGGCTCTTATAGAGCCATCTTCAAGGTAAACACCTGAAGATGGCTCTATAAGAGCCGAAACATATGTCGGGTTTTAAAAAGTTTTTAAATATGTTTTAAAAAACTATACAGTTTTTTAAATAAAGTTGCATCCAGTTGGTGTATGTAAATAGTGAAAATGTTATATGTTTATCAAACTCAGAGAAGAGTAAGTACTCTCGGTTGCTTATTTTAGTGATTACATTGTTTTATATATTTTATTATTGTTATTAGTTTCAGCAAAGGACTATACAGCCTTAGTGTTTTAAATTACGTAGCCAAAGTTTCTCTGCTGCACTAAAAGTTTCGTGTTGAATAAAACTAAGGAACATTTGGCTAAATTAACAAAATCACCTTCCAGAGTGTTTTATTAAGAACCCCTATAGTGGACTTTGATGTAGAATTTTTCAACGAAAGTTCACAGGTGAATATTTTTGTGTTTTTGTGTGTGTGGTAGAACTTTGTGTTTAACACACATTAAAGGTATTGCTATTCTGAAAACCTATGTCATTAAAAGGCATTAGAATTCCAGGCACAAAGGAAAGTGTATCGGTGCTCCAAATAAAAGGTGTTTTGAATCACGACAGAATGTCTTAAGTAAGAAATTCAGTACAGCTTGCTTGCTTTGCAAGTAAGCCCAACGTGTTGTTTTTTTTTTTTTGCTGACTAAAGAAAGCAAAACTTCTTCGGTGATAATTCTTGATAAAGGTTTGCAATACAAAATGGGTGACAATCATTCTGAAACACTTCATGTTTCAGAATGATTGTCACTGTCTCGCGCAACCAGATCAGAGAAGTTGTAGATATTAGGGCTGACTTACCTAACTCATAAAAAAGCAAAATACGTGGACAGTTCATACATTAATTCATTCATTCATCCCTTAGTCTGTCTTACGACAAGTCCATAGCCCCTTCTAAAGCGAGTTCTCCACACAGTGTGATATAGTGCTTCTCCTTTCAGTTTGCAGTATCATCTTGTTTTCTTATAGTCATCCAGTAGCTGCTTACGTCTTCTTTCTCCTCTTCCCGTCCCTTCTACCTTTCCTTCAATAACGTGTTTTCTAAGGCAGTTCCTACGCAAGATGTGACCAATCCAGTTAGCCTTCTTCTTTTTATTGTTTGTCCTTCTCCTCTTTGTTCTATGTACGATATTCCTCTCCTCCTTCACTCTATGTAATACTTCTTCATTTCTCACACGATCGGTCCAACTGATCTTCTCCATTCTTCTCCAGCACCACATTTCAAAACTTTCCAGGTATTTCTGATCTACTTTCCGAAGTGTCCCACAAAAACGCTGATCAGTTATTAACCATCCTTCGAGGCACAACATAATATTTTGAGTTGGTTAAAGAACTGTCTATTCTTACGGATTTTTGTGACCAACAGCATGGGAAGATTTATGCGTGTGATTCGATGAAGGATCTTGAAATGCCCTGGACATAACTAGGGCTAGAAAAAAATGCGGGGCTCTAATGATGTGTAAGAAGAAAACAAAGTTTATGGGTACAGTAAGGCGAAAAAGAACAAAGAAACCCAAAAGTCTACGTGGGCCTTCACTACATCACCCACCATGAGTCAGCCTGTGCAAAGAGAGTGAAGTTTCATTTGATCTCTTGAACTTAAACTTTGCCAGTTTCAATCTGTTCCACTTTTTTTTTGTTGAAATTGCATGTCGAGTATGGAGAGATACATGGTGTTACACTATAAAGTAGTCAGATTGCTGAGTAATGGGACGGTCTGAGACGTTGTTCAGCTTTCAGGCTAGGAATGGAAATGTTCAAAAATTATAAAAGCAAATGTAATGTTATTCATAGCGTGCATCTTCTTACAATTATTACATCAACCAACTCAAGCACTGACTAAAATATATTCTTAAACTATTATAAAAAAACCCTACATGTTACAGCACCGAGGTACCATCTTTAGGAGGCTGTTCAATACAAAGGACTGTAGGTCCACAAACTCGTGTTCCGACAAATGTACACCCTTTATTATCTGTTATTTAATACAGTTTATATTACAAATAGTCCAACATGTTTCGAACTATGTTAGTTCATCTTCAGGGACTCAATTATTTATTACACATGTTGGACCATTTTTAATATAAACTGTACTAAATAACCGATAATAAATAGTGTACATTTGTCGGATCACGATTTTATGTAATCAAGAAAATGTACGGTACAAATAACATAAATGTACGGTACAAATAACATAAATGTACGGTACAAATAACATAAATGTACGGTACAAATAACATAAATGTAAGGTACAAATAACATAAATGTACGGTACAAATAACATAAATGTACGGTACAAATAACATAAATGTACGGTACAAATAACATAAATGTACGGTACAAATAACATAAATGTAAGGTACAAATAACAAATGTAAGGTACAAATAACATAAATGTACGGTACAAATAACATAAATGTAAGGTACAAATAACATAAATGTAAGGTACAAATAACATAAATGTACGGTACAAATAACATAAATGTACGGTACAAATAACATAAATGTACGGTACAAATAACATAAATGTACGGTACAAATAACATAAATGTACGGTACAAAAAATAAATGTACGGTACAAATAACATAAATGTACGGTACAAATAACATAAATGTAAGGTACAAATAACAAAAAGTCTGTAGATCCAACACACCAATCTGTGTTTTCGGTCTAAATTCCTTTGCATGAACAGCCCCCTAAAGATGGTACCTCGGTGCTGTAACATGTAGGGTTTTTTTATAATAGCTTAATGTATTTCAGTCACTGCTTGAGTTGGTTGATGTAATAATAGAAAAGCAATGTTGTGTTAGAACTTAGCTATCATTAACCCTTTACAAACGAAGCTTAAACTGTTTTATTTAAACACCAAGTCCGTACCGCGCAGTGAACACTTCTCATCTCAGTTAAAGAACAATCAGTTTATGTTATATAAGGCAAAAGTCGATGTTTGTTGTAATACAAATACAATACACATAAATACAGTGTGGACAGAATGTAGAATTGTTGAATGTTACAACTGTTGAAGCATCCAGTAACCATTATGTTTGTGTTACCATGTCAGTCTGTCTCTGTGCATAATTATGCACCTACATACCTCCACATAAACGTACCCACTTGTCGACCTACCTGTCTATACGTACGTATGTGTGTATTATTTATGTACGTATGTATGTATATATGTATGTATGTATGTGTGTATGTGTTTATGTATGTATGTATGTATGTATGTATGTATATGTGTGTATGTGTATGTATGTATATGTGTGTATGTATGTATGTATGTATGTATGTATGTATGTATGTATGTATGTGTGTGTATGTATGTATGTATGTATATGTGTGTATGTATGTATGTGTGTATGTATGTATGTATGTATGTGTGTTTATGTATGTATGTATATGTGTGTATGTGTATGTATGTATATGTGTGTATGTATGTATGTATGTATGTATGTATGTATGTGTGTGTATGTATGTAGGTATGTATATGTGTGTATGTATGTATGTATGTATGTATGTACGTATGCATGTGTGTATGTATGTATGTATGTATGTACGTATGTATGTATATATGTATGTATGTATGTATGTATGTGTTTATGTATGTATGTATGTGTGTTTATGTATGTATGTATATGTGTGTATGTGTATGTATGTATATGTGTGTGTGTATGTATGTATGTATGTATGTATGTATGTATGTGTGTGTATGTATGTATGTATGTATATGTGTTGTATGTATGTATGTGTGTATGTATGTATGTATGTATGTGTGTTTATGTATGTATGTATATGTGTGTATGTGTATGTATGTATATGTGTGTATGTATGTATGTATGTATGTATGTACGTATGCATGTGTTTATGTACGTATGTATGTGTGTATGTATGTAAGTATGTATGTGTATGTACGTATGTAGTATGTATGTATGTATATGTATGTATGTATGTGTGTATGTATGTATGTGTGTATGTATGTATGTATATGTGTGTATGTGTATGTATGTATATGTGTGTATGTATGTATGTATGTATGTATGTACGTATGCATGTGTGTATGTATGTATGTATATATGTATGTATGTATGTATGTGTGTGTATGTACGTATGTAGTATGTATGTATGTATATGTATGTATGTATGTATGTGTGTGTATGTATGTATGTATGTATGTACGTATGTATGTGTGTATGTATGTATGTATGTATGTGGTGTACGTGCGTATGTATGTATATATGTATGTATATGTATGTATGTACTATGTATGTATGTGTGTGTATGTACGAATGTAGTATGTACATATTTTTATGTACAAACGTTTTTCTCTCCAGACAATGCGTTTTCTTCTCCGCAAAATAACAGTGCCTGTAGCACATACACTCCCAATGTCTGTCAACACAGGTACAGTTTGCACTTGTCACCTTTATTTCCCATTTGCACAGCAACACTTCAAGACCAGACACGTGTTCTGTACGGTCATCTAATTGTACAGCACGTTCAAATAAATGAGGCGCTGCAGCACTTCGCAGCTCAATAGGTCTTCCCTGTCGAAGGTGTGGGATGTGTTTGTGCGTTTCGACGGCTGCCTTAACGACGTAAGGACGGGAAGTCGTACTTTTGATGCGTCACATTTACTTTCCCATCGGCAGAGGGAACTAGTGCCGTTTTGAAGATACAGGCTGCAGGGTTATGCCGATATATTCCAAAAGTTAGTTAAAACACATCAGACAGAGGCCAAATTAAAGCAAACAAGCTATTTGCTTTGTGAATTGTTTACTCACCAGGTATCGCCTGTAGAGAGCGATGACACAAGTGCACGCGCTAATTACCGGACGATTCAATAGTGTCAGTTACTGTGACAGAACGTAATAAGTATCCCCTCCAATGGCTTGACAGCCCCTTGGGGGCCTAGGCCGCCTCATTGTTCGAGGTTTCACTATCACACTCAGACACACCACACTCGGTAGGACTCCTCTGGACGAGGGACCAGCCCGTCGCAGAGACCTCTACCTGACAACACACAATACTCACAAGAGACAGACATCCATGCCCCCGGTGGGATTCGAACCCACGATCCTAGTAAGCGAGCGGCCGCAGACCCACGCCTTAGACCGCGCGGCCACTGGGATCGGCAATAAGTATTTAGGGGCAGTAATAATAACAATAATAATATATTTATTTGTTTGAGCTCGAACATAGTGGTCTGCGCCCGCTAACAACCACATTCTTGCCAATATATAATTACTTAACAATACCGCTTACCAATAACAATTTACTCCAGTTTTTCTCCTTACCAATATATAAATATTGCCGATCCCAGTGGCCGCGCGGACTAAGGCGTGGGTCTGCAGCCGCTCGCTTACTGGGATTGTGGGTTCGAATCTCGCCTACGGCATGGATGTCTGTCTGTTGTGAGTATTGTGTTTTGTCAGGTAGAGGTCTCTGCGACGAGCTGGTCACTCGTCCAGAGGAGTCCTACCGAGTGTGAAGTGTGTCTAAAGTGTGTGATCGTGAAGCCTTGACAATGAGGCGGCCTTGGCCCCCACGGGGCTGTTGAGCCATTGAAAAAAAAATACATATAACTATCACTGCACTCCCCATCTCTACTCTAGTACCATCTTTATCAAATGATACTTCCACTTTACATTACAAAATTACGTTCAAAACTTCTCAGTTCTGTATCAGTGCACCGTATTAATTCCTTACACGCAAAAAAAGCTAAAACTATTTCGACAGTCCCTTAGGGCTCCAGGAGGTTCAGGCTCCCAGAATTTCTAGGTGGTAAGGTTGTCGACCCTACGCACCGGCCGCCTTTACCCCCCAGGACATATCCCTGGTACTCATTTCTGTTAGAGGCTGAGTCGACCCCAAAATCATAGTGCGGCCAGAAGGAATAAGTCAAGGAAAAATTCCAATGACCCCATTGAGAATCGAACCCGCAACCTTCCGGATTGTAGCGCAGTGCCTGAACCAACTGCGCCACCGCGTAGTCCTCCTTACAAGCATACTCTTCAGAAATTTTTGTCTCCACCTCCGCGTTTCCCAACGCTGTACAAGTATGTGAATGGCGTTCTTCTGACCACAACATGGCGGATACAGACAGAACGAGCACAGAACTGTACTCGACCTGCTTTCTGTTGCTGTAAATTTACCTGAAAGAACTCAGGAAAACCGCAAAAATCCCAATTCAGGTTAGCCAAACTTCCGGCATAAATCTGAACCCTAGACATCTCGAACACGTAGCAGGGGTGTTTATTACATGACCATGTCTCAGGTATGTTACATTACAAGGCAATGTCTTCGAACTCTTTTAGTTATCAGCATTCCTCTGAGAGAAAAGAAAAATTGGAAAAGGGATTATGCGTGATTTCAGGCTACCGCCGCGGTGTAAATGAGATCTTCGTTCTTCTGGTATGTTACGCAGCGATGATTTGTAATTACTTACCGACGTTTGTGGACAATCCATCGGTCCCATTTTCAAGGGTCAAACAGTCCGAGAAGACAGCTGGACCCTTGAAGATGGGACCGATATGGTGGCCCGAAGGACAACTGGACCCTTGAAGATGGGACCGACAGGTTGTCCAAAAACGTCATTACCTAACTACCAATCTACCATGCGTAACATCACAGAAGAGTGAAGATATCAAGGAAGTGATTAACATTGCTCTGGGTTATGATGTCGTGTGTTTTGTGAGATCCATACCGACGTTCCGGAGCGACCACTTCTTCCGTTTTCAGCGTGTAAGATGTTGCTTAAGTCTTGCATCCTGATGATGAAGGCAAGTGTTTCCACCAAATGTCGACATACACATACCAAACTACATGACGTCACTCTGTGAACTTGATACTCAGTGTTGTAAGAATCTCAGACGTCTCAGATGTCAGAGGATATGTCTTCAATTCAAGACAGACTCGACACCGCGCGGTTGTAAGTGCTGTGAGTTCAAACCGCACATCAAAGAGCGTGATAAGGCAAAGATGTTCCGGAGTGCTCCATTAGAAGCGTAACCCTATCTTCCTGCATTACCGTTGCTCTGCCAAACGGCACTGATGCACCTATCCCAGCGATACCTCAACAAACACAAAATGCGCGAGAAATCGTCTTCTTGATGGAAAGGTTACGTTATACGTTAGTACGCCCGAGATGTCGTCGAATTTGGGAACAAAAAGTAAGCTATTGCTTCCCTATAGCTCAAAAGCGAATATTCTGTCTTCTTGGCTGTATAAATCTCAAATATTAGCAATCATAAACAGGCCTAATTTTAGGAAGACACGGCCTGCAAAAGCAGGTTTGTAATTACAAGACAAATAATTATATATCTTGTAATTTCTCTTGTATTTCATTATCAACAATTATAATTGTTGATAATGAGATAATGTATCTCATTTCTGTTGCCGATCCCAGTGGCCGCGCGGTCTAAGGAGTGGGTCTGCGGCTGCTCGCTTGCTGGATTGCTGGTTCGAATCCCGCCGGGTGCATGGATGTTTGTGTCTTGTGAGTGTTGTGTGTTGTCAGGTAGAGGTCTCTGCGACGGGCTGATCACTCGTCCAGAGGAGTCCTACCGAACGTGGTGTATCTAAATGAGTGTGATCGTGAAGCCTCAATTATGAGGAGGCCCTGGCCCACTAGGGGCTGTTGCGCCATTGGGGGCGGAGGGGAATCTCATTTCCGCTCTCTAGAAAGAGACACAACATAAACACACAAAGTCTTAAATACAAATATATCTTTATGGCGTGATGTTTAATTAGTTAATTACAGGAATGCAACGTTTCTCGCTAAGTATTTCAGAGTATGTGGTAACTTAAGGAAAACTGTGGAAAATGAAGAATAATAGAAAATTAGTTAGTAACTGCCAAATTTGCTATGTGGAAGAGAGTTTTGGGCGTTTAAAGCAACATAATATGGATATGGGTTAGACTAATAGCACAACAAACAAACTGTATACATTCTGGAGCCCAATTACATTTATTGCTTAGCTCCTACACGTTTCGGCCTCAATGGCCATCCCCATGGAGACTGATATACGTAAACAATGTATTAAGAAGTGTATATGGGACATTTAAAAAAATGAGAGGCTGCATTCAGACCAGCGACCATAATAAGGGCGAGGATGTTAGGGTAATTAAAAATGACTCTTAGTGCAATACTGGACGAAGAATTCTAACAGAAAGACTAATTTCACATTATTATTCACCGTGCATTCTGTCTTATATAATAGCTTTTATTTTAACCAACACATGCACTGCAATTTTGTCGTCGTATATACCCCTATTAGCCGATCCCAGTGGCCGTGCGGTCTAAGGCGTGGGTCTGCGGCCGCTCGCTTACTAGGATCGTGGGTTCGAATCCCACCGGGGGCATGGATGTTTGTGTTGTGTTTATTGTAAGAACAGTAATATGGAACATAAAGTGACATGAAAGACGAAAGGATTTAAACAGCACAAAAATGGATCAAAGGGGGAAAACCCCGGACAGGCAACAAAAAGAAAATACCGCAAAAAAAAAAATCCCACCGGGGGCATGGATGTTTGTCTCTTGTGAGTGTTGTGTGTTGTTGTCAGGTAGAGGCCTCTGCGACGAGCCGATCCCTCGTCCAGAGGAGTCCTACCGACTGTGGTGTGTCTAAAGTGTCATCAAAAGGAATTACAAACCTCGACACTGAAACGGGAAACAGGAGTAGGTAGAAGAGGACGACTAAAAAGAAAAAATATATATATATACCCCTATTATATACCCCTAACTATTATAGTGGATGTGTAGTCTGTGTTTATATACTTTGATCCCCCTGATAATGACTAATAAGTAGTCGAAACATATGTAGGGGTATATATGACGACAAAATTGTAGTGCATGTGTTTGTTAAAATAAAAGCTATTATATAAGACAGACTAATGTAAGGATACAGGAGTGGAATGTGAATTCTAAACCAGAAAGACGTCGGGAAAAAGGAATACCTGGAAATTAGTGAAGAGTTTGTGAAGTCGGGAAAGGCTAGACTGCCTAAAGCATGAAATGAAGAGCAAGAGACAATGTTGCTGCTTGTTCTGTGAAGTATAAAGTTCGTTATACCTGTGCGTAATTCGATACCACGCTATGAGAATTGTGGGGAGAGGCAGGCGAGGCTTCACAGCATTAGATAAAAGCTAATGCCACGTCACGTGGTGGAGACTCCACCTCCGAAGACAGTGCAGTTGTTTAGCAGCATGGATGTATTCTACTCTGTCTAAATGCCGTGCGTCTCTGAGAAAAGAACCCGGTTCTCTAGCCCACAGTCTAGTCTCACTTCTGACTGAAATGCGTGTGGAATACAGGATGTTCATTTAATGATGCTGCATTAGTTCGGCGTAAGCGCTGAACTGGACTAGGCTTGATCGCTTTTAGGAGCATCTTCGCAGCGTCATAATTTGAAAATCCCGTAAAATGTTACATTTTTGTGAGAATACAAATTGAGGGTGTCTGAGGAAAAAGGTGTTGAGAAGAGTATTTGGGAGTAAGAGGGACGAAGTGAAATGCGGGTGGAGAGAGTGGCTCAATGTGTAGAACACACTTCGCCGGATACTATCAGGTGGCCTAATCAAGGCGAATGACGTATGCAGGGCATGCAGAAGGCATGTTGAAATAAAACTAATCCCTTCAAGACAACCTAATAGGGCAGAAACGTTTCTCATTAATTAACTTGTCAACCTCTTTCGAGAGCCTGCTATTTGTTGATATGTTTAAATTTTTAAATATTAAAGATATCTGAATTTACGTTGACGTAGTGACAGGCGTCTGTTACTGACCCACGTACGTCCTACGCAAGTTGAATCCAGTCCAAATACATCACATTCCATTAGGATCTGTTTTAATATTATCCTTCCCAGTTGTGTTTTTAATCTTCCAAGAAGTCTCTTCCGTTCGGGTTTCGCGACTAAAATTTTACACGTATTTTACATTACAAAGTGGTTTTAAAAGTGGCTTATAATTTCAAGAACTTCTGGATTCATATTTCATTATTAATGTTATTTTGACAGATTTTGAAAAAGTAATGCAACTTTATGAATTAATGAATTTATATAGTACAATTACCACTTGGAAGACCCAGGCGGATCATGTAGCACGTAGGAGGAGAGGACAGGTGCATACATGATTCTGGTACTGAAACATGAGGGAAAGAGACCACTTGGAAGACCTGGGAGTAAATGGGAGGATAATATTAAAATGGATCTTCAAGAAGTGGAATGGGGGGGCATGGACTGGATTGATATGGCTCAGGATAGGGACAGGTGGCGGGCTGTTGTGAGTGCGGTAATGAACCTTCGGGTTCCATAAAATGCGGGCGAATTTGTTGACTAGCTGAGGAGCTGTTAGCTTCTCAAGAAGGACTGTGCTACATGGAGTTAGTTAGTTAGTTAGTTAGTTATAGTAAAATTAGTACAAGCAGTGGGACCTATCACATCAGACGTCTAAGAAATAACTGGATTGTCTGTTTAGCAGGATAATAGCCACGAGCGTGAAACTACTAGACAAGATTTTCTTTTGTTGATAATAACGAAAGTTAAAAATGACATAATTAAAATTACCTAATTGACAGATGCACGGTATTCACTTTTCTGTATATAAAGCCATCTGACACATCTAGTGACTTTAGTATAGCGAAACTTAGGATCAATTATTTGCTGTGTCCTTCACTTTACTCTTGTATCGGCCTATTTCAATTCGACTTCTTCTGGTCACATCCACGACTCTCAATGTATTGGTACTTTCCCTCGTAACCAATCCAATACTCGACATCGCAGCCAAAATCAACGTCGCCACCGATGTAAATTCTTTATTTATATGTGGATCCGCCATCTTCACTCCACTGTGAAACAAAGCACACTAACTCCATGCATCAGAGTCCTTCCTGAGAAGCTAACAGGTCTTCAGCTAGTCAAGAAATTCGCCGCATTTTACGAAACCCAGAGGTTCATTACCGCATTCACAAGAGCCCGCCACCTGTCCCTATCCCGAGCCATATTAATCCAGTCCACGCCCTCCCATCCCACTTCTTGAAGATCCATTTTAATATTATCATCCCATTTACGCCCAGGTCTTCCAAGTGGTCTCTTTCCCTCATGTTTCAGCACCAGAATCATGTATGCACCTGTCCTCTCCTCCTACGTGTTACATGACCCGCCCATCTCATTCTTCTTGATTTGATCACCCGAATAATATTTGGTGATGAGTACAGATCATTAAGTTCCTCGTTATGTAGTCTTCTCCACTCCCCCGTTACCTCGTCCCCCTTAGGCCCAAATATCCCCTCAGCACCCTATTCTCGAACACCCTCAGCCTATGCTCCTCCCTCAATTCAGAGACCAAATTTCACACCCATACAAACCAACAGGCAAAATTAAGTGCTACAGAAATCGGCATAAAAATAGCCTTTGTGTTAGGTCTTTGGGCTTCAACGCCCCTTGCCAATGTACACCACTTCTTAATTTAGGCCCTCTCATTTTCAGTTTAACGCCCTTTGGCTAGCTTCGCTCTATTAGGCTAACCCCCTATTTCTGATGGGAATATAATTTTTGATTTACGCATTTTTATATTACGCCCACTTTTATAGGAAAAAAATGAGGGCGTGAAACAAGGACTTAGTGCATACAATTACCACTGGTCTTTAACTGTAAAACTTGATGTTAGCGGACTCAATCGTTTTACATTTATATTCAATTAATAAGTATTATTTTATTCTCTTCGGTTGGCTTTAAAAGACTGATATATGTGTATATATAATATATATATATATTCAGTCACCCCCTGGCTCAAAATACTGCTTATATCAGTGGTTGATATTGAGAAGATTATCGAATTATTGAATTAATCAAAAGACTGTGAATAACGCAATAGTGTTCCTTGCTCGACAGAATCCCCTGAAGATGACAACTGGACTTCAGGATATTTTGGAAAAAAAAGGGAAATGATGCACTAATAAAAATATTCAATTATAAATTAGGTTCTCTGGACAGTTACTGCCTTCTGAGATATAACGCCATGTGATCTGTTAGAAAGGCACCTGCCTACTAGTCAGCAATGAACGCAGGCAAGGGCCTGGACTTCAACTTCAATATGCTTGAAGAGCCTTTCTGATTCACCAGGTAGTGCAATATTGTGGCTGTAATTCAGTGTAATTCAATAAATTTATTCCAGTCTTAGTAACTGTAAAGCAAGTCACCATTTGATACAGACCACAAGACACTAATACTGTCAGATTATGTGACTGCATAGATCAAATTCCAATCAAAATGGGAATTCCTTTTCCAACTGGGACAGGACACTGCCCTGCCTACACCTCGCTGCTATCCGTACATTCAGCAACAGACCATTCGGCTGTTTTCGGCACATTGGAACATTGCAGCCTCAAGTTATACCTCGTATACGTCATTTAAAGGATTTTAGTATCAACTGAACTGGATTAGCAGTCGTTCTGATATTCTGTCTTCACAGAAAGTCAGTTAAAATATGTGAGTTATTTGGTAAACAGCACACCGTGAGTAATAAGGGATGGAATGTGACAAGAGGAGAGAGATAATTACAGAATTAGAATTTCCATTATATGTATTTTCGACAAATATCATCAAGATGAGAGTGGCTGGGCATGTAGTATGTTGGGAAATACGAGAAATGCCAATAACAATTTATTTCAAGGATATGAATTAAAACCGCTTGGGGAAACGTATTCGTAGATCGGAGGATAATATTAAAAATTAAGAACTAAATTTCGCTCTAGAACAGGGCATGAAGACTCAGAGGGGCTCTGCTCTTTCTTTAACTTTGGCTCTAAATGGAGGTGGGTGGTCAAAGCCATGCCCCGGCCACATTAACGGTGCCGATTGTACAGGGGGCGGGGTGGGCCCCAGGGCAGGTCGGGACGGATGTGGAAAATCTCGCCACCACCGGGCATTAAAACGTATCTTCAATAAATAAGGAGTGAGGTTATGACTCCATATGTCTTGTTAAGGAAATGGCCCTGTTGCAGGCTGCTGTAAACATGGTTGAACGGTCGAGCTTACCTGAATGCTGGGAATTCGACCAGATGTGTGACTATTAGCTCTCATAATGACTGTGCTTCGTGGTCTGCGTTAGGGAGGTACAATATAAAGGGTATGGAGGTCATTACAACTGCCCAACGAGAAACGCTCTAACACAAAGATAGTCTGGTATTGTTACGGTGGCTACAGCCGGAAAGACACGATAGGCTACAGGAAAGCGGGATTATCTCAGTCAGTGTAATGACCAGGCTAACAGACGAGATTTCTAGGCTTCCTGGTTCGATTCCCGGCAAGGGTGAGAGACTCTTCTCTTCTCCAAATCGCCCAGGCCGAATATGGAGCCCACCCAGTCTCCTGCTCAATGATTACACGGGAATATTCCCGGGGAAATAGGCCGGAGCGTGAAGCTGACCACCTTACCTCATGTAGTGAAGGGTTAAGAATGAAAGAAATTACAATTCAACTCCCTGATATGTCTTCATGACGTCACAGGTCAAGTTTTCTGTACCTTACGTTTGGTTAGATGTGCCCAGGGACAAGCTTTCTGCATTTTACGTTTAGTTAGATGTGTACAGGGACAAGTTTTCTGTACCTTACGTTTGGTTAGATGTGCCCAGGGACAAGCTTTCTGCATTTTACGTTTAGTTAGATGTGTACAGGGACAAGTTTTCTGTACCTTACCTTTGGTTAGATGTGCCCAGGGACAAGCTTTCTGCATTTTACGTTTAGTTAGATGTGTACAGGGACAAGTTTTCTGTACCTTACCTTTGGTTAGATGTGCCCAGGGACAAGCTTTCTACATTTTACGTTTAGTTAGATGTGTACAGGGACAAGTTTTCTGTACCTTACGTTTGGTTAGATGTGCCCAGGGACAAGCTTTCTACATTTTACGTTTAGTTAGATGTGTACAGGGACAAGTTTTCTGTACCTTACGTTTGGTTAGATATCCTATATACCTCGTAAGGGGGAAAGTCATATATCACGTTTGTCTGACTAGTTACAGGATAGCGGATAATATTAAAACGTAGAATCACGGTGAACATACGTGAATGGCACATCTGTCTCAGGACATCACTTTATAGCTTGCAACGTCTCTGATATTTTCGAAACAGTGCAACATAATTCAAATTAATGTTCTTATTAAGAAGTCAGTACACTGTGCAGTTCAGCAGATATAGCAGACAGCGCATGTCAAAATGCTAGACACGTCACAGCGGCAAGAAGGCCAGCGCCTCTGGCCGACAAACTAGTGAAATATTCACAGCGATGTTCCCCTGGAGATTACGTAACAACATGCGATGGATCACGTGATCCTGCCCTTACACACGTCGATATAGCAGTACGAAGCAAACTGAGCGGTACAACAAATCGGAAACGCCGAAAGAGAGACAAAAATTTGAAAGCTTTTAAAATGAAACTTAAGACGCAAGAATTAAGTAAGAGTTATGAATATAGTGAAGGTGAAGTTGTCACTATACAGGACGTGAAGGTGAAGTTGTCACTATACAGGACGTGAAGGCATATACAGGGACTGGATGTGTAGTTCGGCACTGGATGGAGGTGAGTTGTCAGCCTCACGCCTCGGCCGCTTTAACCCCGGAAAAGGTCCTCCGGTACAGATTGAATGGGAGACTTGGAGCGCTCCGAAGCCGCCGTCGGGGTTTTGAGAAGAGATAAATCTCTTGGCCACGCCGGGATTCGAACCCCGGATCGTCCACCCCATAGCCCAGTCACTGTATTAAGTTATACGGGCTTTCAGTATGACTAGAATAAAGGTGGGTATTGAATGACTCATTAATTATGTCTTTCATTAAAAAAAAGGTGTAACTTTTCACATTCATTCATTCATTCATTTATTCATCAAGTGGTCTGTCTTACGACAGGTCCATAGCTTCTTCAAAAGCGAGTTCTCCACATTGTGCGATCTAGTGCTTCCGCTTTCAAGTTTCATTATCTTCTCTTTTCCTTAAGGTCATCCAGTAGCTGCTTACATCTTCTTCCTTGCCTTCCTGTCCCTTCTCACACTGAAGTGAGGAAAATAACAACGGGGCCTGAAGCATGCACGGCAAGGAGGCAAGGCAGTTGAAATAAATATCTCAGCTGTAAGTTTCTGGGCATAGACGAAGAAACGAAATCAGAAGCGGTGGCGTTCAGTAACAATTAAATTCAGATTTACTACCTTTGTGACTAATAATAAATTAAGGTCAAATGAACAAAAGCAAAAGTACAACAATGACGTCAATACAAAAATACGGTAATCAGATTTGACAGGAAACAATAACAAGACTGCGAGGTTTGAGGTTCTGACAGCGGTGTTGCTGAGGATTCAAGTACAGTCGAACCCGGTTATAACGACATCGGTTTATGCGACACTTCGCCTATAACGTCAGATATTCTGTGGTACCAATTAATTCCTCACTGTTAACCATAACATTATATTCCTCGGTTATAACAACACTCGTTTCATTCTTCTGAAGTCTGTCTTACGATATGTCCGTAGCCTCTTCCAAAGCGAGTTCTCCACAGGGTGCGATCTAGTGCTTCCTCTTTCAATTTCTAGTATCTTCTCTTTTCCTTAAGGTCATAACACTCGTTTATAACGACACAAAATATTCAGTCCCTTTCATGATGTTATAACTGAGTCTTTGGTTGAGCTATCCCAACGTTTCGAAGTATCTTACTGCCTTCACCTTCAGGATCAAGCAGTCAAGGAAAACTGCAGCTTGACGCTGATGATGAAGGCACTACGAACCTTCGAAGAACAGAGAACTACCAGACCACCGACACAGTGCCACATCGCAGCATATATATCTTGACTGGGGGCACACTTCTTGTGTTTGATATCACAGTACGTCTGTGTAAATGGAAGAGGACAAGAAGGTTAAGGAGGAAAAAGATGTACGTAGGCAAAGCAAGTAATCATGAATGACACCTATTTCTCCAAATCGTGATAAAGCAGAAAAATAAAAATTACAGAGGCATGAGCATAAACAGGGGCGACCAGTCGACTGCTCCTTGGCAAATTCCAAAGTATAAAGTAACAGGCAGGTGGAAGATAGAAATGCTTTAAACGACAATAAATGCCTTACGATTTCTACAAAGCTAAGTCATATCCGGCGAGTGTTATGACATATCATTTGAGCAGGAAGTGACCGCGGGAATTATGTCAGCTGCGCATTCTAAGGCGTGCATTACACGGGGCTGCTTTACACGCTACTCGCCAGCGAGGTACTAGCAGCTTTTAAACTCACGTTGTCTAATTATAAAAGCCAGTAAACTAGCTGGGTAGTAAATCCAAGCGAATTAAGTTGAAGTCTGTTCAACTTTACTCGCTAAACTCTGGCTGGTGTACTATCCCACTTGTGAACTCGTTCAGTGTGATTTATAGGCTAGTATGTAACTTGTGATAAAAAACTAAAATTCTTCATTTCATCTCTGAGAGAACTGAAGCTCTAGCAGCTGACTGCCCAGTCTTTTCATTCCTGCGTGTAACAGGCGTGGCTGTCTACTTTACTTGCTGCTGGCTCGCTACCTGGCGTGTAAAGTAGCCCCGTGTAATCCGGCGGGGATTACACGGGGCTACTTTACACGCTACTCGCCAGCGAGTTCAGTCGCCAGCTAGTGAGCGAGCAGCGAGTAAACTAGCCACGCCTATTACACGTAGGAATAAAGGCGCTGGACATTCAGCTGCTAGCGCTTTTGTTCTCTGTTCTTGCACTCTGTTAACTAGTGATAACACATTACGTGATCACTGATGCCTTGTTCTACATAACATTTGTAAATATTTCACTAACAAATAAATTCAAAATTGAAATTTAAAAGACGAGCTGAACATCATAGCAATTTCTTCGTAAAACCCAGGTGTAACCCAGTCCACCATCTTCTTTCTTGTACGTTTCTTCAAGTGATTATATATTCACATTTAGCAGCAACAAACTAATTCCTTTGAAATCTCAGAGACGAAATGAAGAACGGTGTGTTTCATCACAAGCTACTCACTAGCCGTATCAATTACACTGATCAACTGTATGTTTCATCACAAGCTACTCACTAGCCGTATCAATTGCACTGATCAACTGTATGTTTCATCACAAGCTACTCACTAGCCGTATCAATTACACTGATCAACTGTATGTTTCATCACTAGCTACTCACTAGCCGTAACAATTACACTGATCAACTGTATGTTTCATCACAAGCTACTCACTAGCCGTATCAATTACACTGATCAACTTTATGTTTCATCACAAGCTACTCACTAGCCGTATCAATTACACTGATCAACTGTATGTTTCATCACAAGCTACTCACTAGCCGTATCAATTACACTGATCAACTGTATGTTTCATCACAAGCTACTCACTAGCCGTATCAATTACACTGATCAACTGTATGTTTCATCACAAGCTACTCACTAGCCGTATCAATTACACTGATCAACTGTATGTTTCATCACAAGCTACTCACTAGCCGTATCAATTACACTGATCAACTGTATGTTTCATCACAAGCTACTCACTAGCCGTATCAATTACACTGATCAACTGTATGTTTCATCACAAGCTACTCACTAGCCGTATCAATTACACTGATCAACTGTATGTTTCATCACAAGCTACTCACTAGCCGTATCAATTACACTGATCAACTGTATGTTTCATCACAAGCTACTCACTAGCCGTATCAATTACACTGATCAACTGTATGTTTCATCACAAGCTACTCACTAGCCGTATCAATTACACTGATCAACTGTATGTTTCATCACAAGCTACTCACTAGCCGTATCAATTACACTGATCAACTGTATGTTTCATCACAAGCTACTCACTAGCCGTATCAATTACACTGATCAACTGTATGTTTCATCACAAGCTACTCACTAGCCGTATCAATTACACTGATCAACTGTATGTTTCATCACAAGCTACTCACTAGCCGTATCAATTACACTGATCAACTGTATGTTTCATCACAAGCTACTCACTAGCCGTATCAATTACACTGATCAACTGTATGTTTCATCACAAGCTACTCACTAGCCGTATCAATTACACTGATCAACTGTATGTTTCATCACAAGCTACTCACTAGCCGTATCAATTACACTGATCAACTGTATGTTTCATCACTAGCTACTCACTAGCCGTATCAATTACACTGATCAACTGTATGTTTCATCACAAGCTACTCACTAGCCGTATCAATTACACTGATCAACTGTATGTTTCATCACAAGCTACTCACTAGCCGTATCAATTACACTGATCAACTGTATGTTTCATCACTAGCTACTCACTAGCCGTAACAATTACACTGATCAACTGTATGTTTCATCACAAGCTACTCACTAGCCGTATCAATTACACTGATCAACTGTATGTTTCATCACAAGCTACTCACTAGCCGTATCAATTGCACTGATCAACTGTATGTTTCATCACAAGCTACTCACTAGCCGTATCAATTACACTGATCAACTGTATGTTTCATCACTAGCTACTCACTAGCCGTATCAATTACACTGATCAACTGTATGTTTCATCACAAGCTACTCACTAGCCGTATCAATTACACTGATCAACTGTATGTTTCATCACAAGCTACTCACTAGCCGTATCAATTACACTGATCAACTGTATGTTTCATCACAAGCTACTCACTAGCCGTATCAATTACACTGATCAACTGTATGTTTCATCACAAGCTACTCACTAGCCGTATCAATTACACTGATCAACTCACAAATTACACACCAACAAAATGCACTATATTTTCACTTTTTATTCTTTAACCCCTACATATGTTTCAGCCCTTACAAGGCCATCTTCAGGGGGCTCGTAATCTACATTTACTTTACATCCAATGTTTATGTCTGCTATGATGTTATATATCACATGTACTCGAGTTTCATTATCATTTATAGATTACAGTTATTTACAATTTAAGTATTTAAATATATACATAAAACATAGAATATAAAATCCTTAAATGAGGTTCGTCAATTTTTCGTAATAAAATGAAGCTATATGGTTTTTAGGATGTTTTAGCTTTTTTTTTAAATTCTGGCTGTTGGTTCTGTATATATATAGGTAATCAGTTAAGTAAGTCAGGTCCTGTTTATGTTGTAAATGTCCAGTGGTGCGGTTTGTAGTGATTATAGAGTAAAAAGTGAAAATATAGTGCATTTCGTTGTTATGTAATTTGTGAGTTGTTAAAAAAATGCACGGTGAAGATAATATAAAAAAAATACACTGATCAAGTTTACAGGCGGTGCAATAAACTAGCAGCGAGTAGCGAGTGAAGTTGAACAGTCAACCTCACTCGCTTGGATTTAGTCGCCAGCAAGATTGCTCGGTTTCATAACTAGACAAGTCGCGTTTAAAATCTGCTCGTAAACTCGCTGGCGACTAGCGTGTAAAGTAGGCCATGTAATCCACTCTTAGCATAAGGACCGAGAAAACGACTATATACAAGTGGCGTTAAAATTAGATGGCAATTAAATAAGTTTTACTTTTTGAAAATAGGCCGATACGGCTGCCCCTAGCAACGCGAAATCTGCCCTGTCTGTATCGCAGTTCATCGCACACAGAAGTATATCTGCTACAGCTGCAATAACGTTGAATGTTCTAATGATCGGCAGAGCGGGTAGGTACAAGTTATCCGTGGCGCATCGTCACAGAAGTATATCTGCAACAGCTGCAATAACGTTGAATGTTCTAATGATCGGCAGAGCGGGTAGGTACAAGTTATCCGTGGCGCATCGTCACAGAAGTATATCTGCAACAGCTGCAATAACGTTGAATGTTCTAATGATCGGCAGAGCGGGTAGGTACAAGTTATCCCTGGCGCATCGTCACAGAAGTATATCTGCAACAGCTGCAATAACGTTCAATGTTCTAATGATCGGCAGAGCGGGTAGGTACAAGTTATCCGTGGCGCATCGTCACAGAAGTATATCTGCAACAGCTGCAATAACGTTGAATGTTCTAATGATCGGCAGAGCGGGTAGGTACAAGTTATCCGTGGCGCATCGTCACAGAAGTATATCTGCAACAGCTGCAATAACGTTGAATGTTCTAATGATCGGCAGAGCGGGTAGGTACAAGTTATCCCTGGCGCATCGTCACAGAAGTATATCTGCAACAGCTGCAATAACGCTGAATGTTCTAATGATCGGCAGAGCGGGTAGGTACAAGTTATCCGTGGCGCATCGTCACAGAAGTATATCTGCAACAGCTGCAATAACGCTGAATGTTCTAATGATCGGCAGAGCGGATAGGTACAAGTTATCCGTGGCGCATCGTCACAGAAGTATATCTGCAACAGCTGCAATAACGTTGAATGTTCTAATGATCGGCAGAGCGGGTAGGTACAAGTTATCCGTGGCGCATCGTCACAGAAGTATATCTGCAACAGCTGCAATAACGCTGAATGTTCTAATGATCGGCAGAGCGGGTAGGTACAAGTTATCCGTGGCGCATCGTCACAGAAGTATATCTGCAACAGCTGCAATAACGCTGAATGTTCTAATGATCGGCAGAGCGGGTAGGTACAAGTTATCCGTGGCGCATCGTCACAGAAGTATATCTGCAACAGCTGCAATAACGTTGAATGTTCTAATGATCGGCAGAGCGGGTAGGTACAAGTTATCCGTGGCGCATCGTCACAGATGTATATCTGCAACAGCTGCAATAACGTTGAATGTTCTAATGATCGGCAGAGCGGGTAGGTACAAGTTATCCGTGGCGCATAGTCACAGAAGAAAAAGTATGGTGACCTTGGAGGCCAAGCGCTGGGGAAATTCATGTTGAGAAATGAAATTGGAAGGGTGTTCCATCTTGCTGGCAGTTGAGCTTGTTTTAAATACAGCCAGCATACCGCTCCAGTGAAGATACAAGAAGCTGCTATAACACGATCAAGTAAGGAATTATGTCAAGTTGCATTTCAAATTTTCAAGTTCATGTATTACACATTCTGTTTAAATGTAATTTCACGGAACACGTAAAAGACTACAATACCCTTACGTCATTAGATTAGTAGAAGGATTCTCTGCGGAGATGGGAATTGTCATATTTTCTGGCTGAAATGTCAACTGCCATTTACTTTAGTGTCTCTCTCCTACATACATAAGCAAAATTCGCTTATGTATACGAGTATAAGAGAGAGGTCTCGTCCATTTTATTATTACCTTCATTTGCATATTTTGTATTAGTCTCGCGTGAATATGGCTCTGTTATGGGCCGAAACATGTAGCGATTTAATGTAGGTAATATGATGGTGACAGCATTTTACTTACAATAAAGTGCTGTGTTGGACTGACTTTATATGTTACTGTATTGCGACAGATTACGTTTATTGCAACATTCTTCTTCCCACACAACGTACTGTATACTCTGTAATGTTGAAAAACCATGATAAATTTAGCTTTAACACTAGAGAGCCGGAAGGAACTATACATTTGACCGGTCGTTGCAAACATCCAACAAGCACATAGCAGAATTGTTAGCCCCTGTTTTGGTACTGCTGTGACCGGTCTGTTGAAAAGTATTTCTTTAACTCTAATTCCATTGTTTCCATTTACCTTATTTTCCTCATTCTCTTCTTGACTACCATAACGTCTGACGTCACAGTCTGAACTTTAGTACTTCATGAGCAACTTCAGAGCTATACCACATTTTACAAAATCTTTGACAAAATTCCCTTAATTTTAAGTGGACACGCCTGTTTATATGCTTGTATATATATATATATATATATATATATATATGTGTGTGTAGGCCTATATGCCATTCACACAAACATATATATGTACATCTATATTTTCATGCAATAGATATTCACAGATTTATATCTGAGAGCATGCATGAAATGTAATGTTGGTTGCACATGCACTGAGCACATTGCTGTGTCTGACGCAGTAACTTGTAACGTAGCGTAAACTTGTGTATTTGTCTGACGCAGTAACTTGTAACGTAGCGTAAACTTGTGTATTTGTCTGACGCAGTAACTTGTAACGTAGCGTAACCTTGTGTACTTGTCTGACGCAGTAACTTGTAACGTAGCGTAAACTTGTGTACTTCTCTGACGCAGTAACTTGTAACGTAGCGTAACCTTGTGTACTTGTCTGACGCAGTAACTTGTAACGTAGCGTAAACTTGTGTACTTGTCTGACGCAGTAACTTGTAACGTAGCGTAAACTTGTGTACTTGTCTGACGCAGTAACTTGTAACGTAACGTAACCTTATGTACTTGTCTGACGCAGTAACTTGTAACGTAGCGTAACCTTGTGTACTTGTCTGACGCAGTAACTTGTAACGTAGCGTAAACTTGTGTACTTGTCTGACGCAGTAACTTGTAACGTAGCGTAAACTTATGTACTTGTCTGACGCAGTAACTTGTAACCTAGCGTAACCTTGTGTACTTGTCTGACGCAGTAACTTGTAACGTAGCGTAAACTTGTGTACTTGTCTGACGCAGTAACTTGTAACGTAGCGTAACCTTATGTACTTGTCTGACGCAGTAACTTGTAACGTAGCGTAACCTTGTGTATTTGTCTGACGCAGTAACTTGTAACGTAGCGTAACCTTGTGTACTTGTCTGACGCAGTAACTTGTAACGTAGCGTAACCTTGTGTACTTGTCTAACGCAGTAACTTGTAACGTAGCGTAAACTTGTGTACTTGTCTGACGCAGTAACTTGTAACGTAGCGTAACCTTGTGTACTTGCCTGACGCAGTAACTTGTAACGTAGCGTAAACTTGTGTACTTGTCTGACGCAGTAACTTGTAACGTAGCGTAAACTTGTGTACTTGTCTGACGCAGTAACTTGTAACGTAGCGTAACCTTGTGTACTTGTCTGACGCAGTAACTTGTAACGTAGCGTAAACTTGTGTACTTGTCTGACGCAGTAACTTGTAACGTAGCGTAACCTTGTGTACTTGTCTGACACAGTAACTTGTAACGTAGCGTAAACTTGTGTACTTGTCTGACGCAGTAACTTGTAACGTAACGTAACCTTATGTACTTGTCTGACGCAGTAACTTGTAACGTAGCGTAACCTTGTGTACTTGTCTGACGCAGTAACTTGTAACGTAGCGTAAACTTGTGTACTTGTCTGACGCAGTAACTTGTAACGTAGCGTAACCTTATGTACTTGTCTGACGCAGTAACTTGTAACCTAGCGTAACCTTGTGTACTTGTCTGACGCAGTAACTTGTAACGTAGCGTAAACTTGTGTACTTGTCTGACGCAGTAACTTGTAACGTAGCGTAACCTTGTGTATTTGTCTGACGCAGTAACTTGTAACGTAGCGTAAACTTGTGTACTTGTCTGACGCAGTAACTTGTAACGTAGCGTAAACTTGTGTACTTGTCTGACGCAGTAACTTGTAACGTAGCGTAAACTTGTGTACTTGTCTGACGCAGTAACTTGTAACGTAGCGTAACCTTGTGTACTTGTCTGACGCAGTAACTTGTAACGTAGCGTAAACTTGTGTACTTGTCTGACGCAGTAACTTGTAACGTAGCGTAAACTTGTGTACTTGTCTGACGCAGTAACTTGTAACGTAGCGTAACCTTGTGTACTTGTCTGACGCAGTAACTTGTAACGTAGCGTAAACTTGTGTACTTGTCTGACGCAGTAACTTGTAACGTAGCGTAACCTTGTGTACTTGTCTGACGCAGTAACTTGTAACGTAGCGTAAACTTGTGTACTTGTCTGACGCAGTAACTTGTAACGTAGCGTAACCTTATGTGCTTGTCTGACGCAGTAACTTGTAATGTAGCGTAACCTTGTGTACTTGTCTGACGCAGTAACTTGTAACGTAGCGTAAACTTGTGTACTTGTCTGACGCAGTAACTTGTAACGTAGCGTAAACTTGTGTACTTGTCTGACGCAGTAACTTGTAACGTAGCGTAACCTTGTGTACTTGTCTGACGCAGTAACTTGTAACGTAGCGTAAACTTGTGTACTTGTCTGACGCAGTAACTTGTAACGTAGCGTAAACTTGTGTACTTGTCTGACGCAGTAACTTGTAACGTAGCGTAAACTTGTGTACTTGTCTGACGCAGTAACTTGTAACGTAGCGTAACCTTGTGTACTTGTCTGACGCAGTAACTTGTAACGTAGCGTAAACTTGTGTACTTGTCTGACGCAGTAACTTGTAACGTAGCGTAACCTTGTGTACTTGTCTGACGCAGTAACTTGTAACGTAGCGTAACCTTGTGTACTTGTCTGACGCAGTAACTTGTAACGTAGCGTAACCCTGTCCCGACGGTTACTGCGGACAGACTATTTTAAAAATTCTGAGCTCTAAGTGTAAACATAAAGAATATTCAAGCCACAAATCTTCTGTGTAAAAGAAACAGGGGAATTTTAGAAGGAACTTTAAGAAGAACAGTTTTTTTGTACATAGCCGAATGTGGCCCACATTTCTTTCACGGTAGCCAATTTGCATTTCACAAATTTTCAGGCCTCTAAACCATGTCCATCAATGCTGCGATCGCCTGAGAACTTCCCGCGAATTTTTGAGTCTCGTATCAAGAATATTTTGCGTAA
The DNA here is from genome assembly GCA_021186555.1 of Reticulitermes speratus. Taxonomy (NCBI): domain Eukaryota; kingdom Metazoa; phylum Arthropoda; class Insecta; order Blattodea; family Rhinotermitidae; genus Reticulitermes; species Reticulitermes speratus. The sequence continues at coordinate 5,887,457 of JAJKFL010000237.1, read as the reverse complement.
GAGCCTGCAGTATTTTGGTAAAGCTCTCAAATACCTTCACTATAGTTTTAAGCTTATAATCATCCGAAGCAGACCTTCCAGAACTCCAAAAATCGATATAATTACATCTGAGTAAGAAATCGAAATGTAAAATACATTTATGCAATTTTTCGTAACAAATACGCCACTAACACATTGACAACAAATGACGGAGCACCACGCACATGGAATCAGTAACAATAAAAAAAACTTCCAGAATTACAATATTCAGCAAACACATGACAGTAGTTGGAATCCCTGTGAAAATGAATGATATGAACTTCTAGTTGTCTCGTCCGGAGAATAGACGCAGGTGTTTCTATTGAACAGGTGACAGGTGACAAGGTGGCTCCGTGACTTGGTCCTCGTAACGGGAAGAAAACTGAAGGTGACTTTAGGCCGAGGATAAGGGTGACAGTAATGAAGGCTGGAGACAGCACAGGCGTCTCATCAAGTTGAATTATGACATTTCCAAGTAATTTACTGCAGCAAGAGTGCTCCTAAGAGCATCAGCATATATATATACCAACATATCACAGTCTAATTTAAACATTAGTGCTTCCTTATGCCCCCAAGTAATCTATCCACACACACACATATATATAATCAAGCCGTCGTCTCTGCAGAATTCAAACTGAAATTGTACAAAGTCGAGGAAATTCGGAGCTATTCTAGCCTTGGCCTGCAGATGAAATTTCAGTATAATAATATAACATTACGCCATATCATACATGATATCTCTTCAAACAGATGGATTATCTTCAGGCAAATGATTACCATCGTGTACTGTTTGTAGGAGCTGAAAAACTACAGAAATGCTTGAAATTATCCGTCCTTTGATCGGATTAAACCACGACTATTCGCGCCTCTGGCATTAAAAGCCTGATTCTATCAATCTGCTCTTAGAGAATTACATAATAAATCTGACTCCAAAACCAAATTATATTCTGTAACATTAATAAACTCTGCTTTTTTAGCTTGGAATTTCGAAAGGATTTACTAGCAAAATTTTCCTGAATTCCTTGTTTTTCTTATGTCAGCTACACCTCTAAGACCCTTTGTTTTTTTGTCCTTAGAATACTACAAGAGGAGCATACTTGTATAAAGTACCTTTGTGCAGCTTAATTTCTCATTCGACTAGCCACACTTAGCCAATATGCTGAAAACGGAAACTTAAAATGTCGTTTATTTTTGCAGGTTACAGATGTGAGTAAACCACCGTCAACATATTAAAGTAAGTTGTAATCATAACGGAACAACAATATTTACATAAATAATAAACGTGTCGTTACAACACAAATCCGGCCATTATCAGGAGTCACTCTTAAAGAACTCAAGCACGTACAACAGGAATATCTGCGTGCAAGGGTTACACAGATGAAGGCCATTTGCATACGCCATACGCATGTAAACTGACATCTTGTATCACACTGCAACTACACCACCACACTCCAGATACATAATGAACGAGATAGGCAATGTACATATAACATAACAGTGTGGCGCGTTCGCGTAACAATTTTTGCAGTGGAAAAGAAAAAAAACGAATTTTGTGTTCTTTCCCCATTATCTCATAAACGGCAAGATCTTCGGAAGAAAATTAATGAACATAATATGTGTGTTTCGATTTTCTCTACAATATTTGTGTCAAATTTTTCTTATTCTAAGAAGAATCCAGCGAGATACTATCATAAATTGACACAAGTCTTCGTGTAAAGTACCAGTTATTCTTGTCAAGTTCTAATGCAGCTTGAATTTTCGGAAAGTCCTCAAATACCAAATTTAATGAAAATCCGTCCCGTGGCAGCTAAGTTGTTCCATGTGGACGGTACAGACATAACGAAGCTAATAGTCGCTTTTCGCAATGGTGCAAACGCGCCTAAAGGGGAATGAGCCTCTGCAAGTTCCTTGTGAATTCCACTAAACCGTCTAATTTGAAAGACGAGTGTGCCTGCACATGCCATATGCCAATGCAAGACTAATTACTGGCAAGACACTATATCAACTGTTTCATTTCACACGCACACATGCAGGCTATACATGGTTTTTGTTTTATTCAGCATTTTTAGGCGCGTTCGCAAAATTGCGAAAAGTGACTATTAGCTTCGTCATGTCTGCCTATCCGCCCTTCTGTCTGTCTGTCTGTCTGCCTATACGCACGGAACAACTCTTTTCACACTGAACGGATTTTCATGAAATTTGACATTTGAGGATTTTTCGAAAAACTGTCAAAAAAATTCAAGTTTTATTAAACCTGACAAGAATAACGGGTACTTTACATGAATACCTATGTACATTTATGATAATATCTCGCTGAATTCTTCTTAGAATGAGAAATGTTTCAGACAAAAGTTATAGAGAAAACCAAAACACCCATTTTATGTTCAATAACTTTTTTCCGAAAATCGTGCCGTTTATGAGATAATGTGGAAAAATACGGTAGAGCCAGACAGGCCACAGATGACAATATATTACGGCGCATGCGCTTTGCATGATGGATAACTAAGACACGAATACAGGCACTAGCTCATTATATTTAATACTTACTTATTGCTTTTTCACGACAACAATGGTTACGCGAACGCGCCTAAATATTACGTTATACGTACATTGCCTGTCTTCTATTTTACATATATACACGTCACTGATATGTATGAATTAATCGACATGGAGGCCCGGATTCAATTCCAGGCAAGTCAAAATTGGTTATATTGAGGACACATTGCTACTGGGACAGGTTACCGCTGCATTGTTCGGTTTTCCCCTGACACTATCATTCTACCAATGCTCCGTTCTCGTTAATCCATCTATGATCAGAAGTTACAAAATCTTATGAGTTGACAGTGGCAGCATCGTTAAATGGCACACGTATATATCATATTTCATGTAATATCATTTACAATAGCCACACTAGGAGATGACTGCTTAAAGTCGTATTCTCCAAGAAGGCATTCTGAGGTTTGACAAATGACACAGCTCCACAGTTTAAAAAGGGAGGAAAACATTTGAATGAGTGTACCGTTCACTTTCATATACACGCAGCACAATTTTTTGACTTTTAACATGTGTGACAGATACATGTGTAAGTGTGTGCGTTTATATAATGCGTAATATTCTCTCAGATGTAAATATTAAACGAAAATCTTTATGAATTTCAGAGCATTATACACACACAACATGGAGCTATAAAATCAGCCTAAAGTTCAGTACATTGTGTCAACACAATTTGTTATCGATATTGTTTGCACGACCGATATTGCTGACACAGCCTTCAGAAAGTTGCTTGCCTCACTCTAATAATTATGTATTTTGTTTCATGAGACTGGTGTAATTAATGCATGAGGTGTGAGTATATCTATCTATTTGCATATTGGGTCGATGAAAATGGCTGGTAATGAAAAGGACTGGAATCGATGTTAGAGTCCTCTGCGTACCGTGAGGTCTTTAAGATAACAGTGTCAAATGTCAGTGGCCGATGCCGGTGGAATAGGTCTACGGCAGCTCTGTTGCTGGGATTGCGGGTTCGAATCCCGCTAAGTGCATGGATGTTTGTGTCTTGTGTTTGTTGTGTGTTGTGTAAGTTGCGATCTCTGCGACGAGATGATCACTCGTTCAGGAGGCGTGCTATCGGGTGTGCGTTTGTGTGTCTAATTGTGTGTGAGCTAGTAACTTCAATAATTAGGCGGCATAGGCACGATTTGGAATGTTGCGCCACAGAAAAATAATAAATATTTAGAAAAACAAGAACTACCAAAATACACGAGTTGCTGACTTGTTAATTTTTTGTAATTTTTTTTTTTCTGCTTCGAGAAGAGGTTTATATTATTATGTTGAACGTTCTGGAAAATTCACTGTCCACAAAACATAATCAAAACATATAAATAACATGACTCTGGTAGCTGCTACAGAAAATTGTGACAACAGACGGTATTGGAAGTACATGGGGCCCCATTGTATTGTTGCAATATCTTAAATACGTACCATTATAATGCAGCAATTGTTGACATTGCAGTTCGTGTGATACCATAACATTTTAATGAATTTGACGCTATCCATCCCGTAATGTATACAGAATTACATAAATAATAATACGTATTCCGTCTGACACAATATTTATTTATTATTTTTAGAAACTACATGTTTCGATCAAACCGATCATCATGTGTTTATTTTATACACAAAACTAAATCCCAAGGTAAAATGTAAATGTTTGCGAGATGTCACAAATGGTGTAAAACATAAATTACAATCGACTTGTACTTCTTGATGTTGTGTCATTTAACAAAAAAAAAAAAAGAAAAAACGGTGTGGTGTATAATTTAAAACTTAAGTATTTTCACAATTTAGGATTCTAGTTCAAATTAAAACGTGTTAAAATGACGATCAAACGTTACTTGAAACAAACAGTAATAACAAGAATATCAGAGACTTGTATAGGGGCATCAATGACTTTAAGAAGGATTACCAGCCTAGAACTAATGTAGTAAAGGATGAGAAGGGCGATCTGGTTGCAGACTGCCACAGTATCTTGGCTAGGTGGAGGAATCATTTCTTTCAGCTGTTGAATGTACATGGGGTTAATGAGGTCTTCCAGTTTCTATCCAAATATACAAAGATTAAGATATACAGAACTATAATTTTGTCTGTTGTTTTGTATGGGTGTGAGACTTGGTCTCTCACACTGAGGGAGGAACATAGGCTGAGGGTGTTCGAGAATAGGGTGCTGAGGAGGATATTTGGGCCTAAGAGGGTAACAGGGGAATGGAGAAGACTACATAACGAGGAACTTAATAATCTGTACTGATCACCAACTAGTATTTGGGTGATCAAATCAAGAAGAATTAGGTGGGCGGGGCATGTAGCACGTATGGGTGAGGGAAGAGGTGTATACAGGGTTTTGGTGGGGAGACCGGAGGGAAGGAGACCACTTGGAAGACCCAGGCGTAGATGGGAGGATAATATTAAAATGGATCTTCAAGTAGTGGGATGGGGAGGCATGTACCGGATTGATATGGCTCAGGATAGGGACAGGTGGCGGGCTGTTGTGAGTGCGGTAATGAACCTTCGGGTTCCATAAAATGCGGGGAATTTCTTGACTAGCTGACAACCTGTTAGCTTCTCAAGAAGGACTCTGCTCCATGGAGTTAGTTAGTTAGTTAGTTAGTTAGTTATAAAAGAAATCAAAGTTCTGACAACTGCCATAGCTTGTTTCGTAATAATAATAATAATAATTTGTGTTGCTATAGCGTTTTTAATGAGACAACCTAGGCCCCCAAGGAGCTGTTGAACCATTTGGGGAAAAAATTGTGTTTTTGTTTTTTGCTATATTGTTTTGTTTTATTTCTTTAGTGCTCCATTTTGTGTATTTCAACTGTTTTTGCGTTGTATATGTGTTTTTGTGCTGGCTTTACAATTGGCACTAGTGCTCTTAAGCCTACACGTCAATACATACCTATTGAATGAAACTGAATTAAATTTAATTGAGTTCATTTATTATTTATGTCCCTATACGCGGTATTTACAGTTATATACGCGGAACAAAACATGTCTCTACGGTATATAATGTTACAGATATTCTGTGGTTGTAAGTACGTGTTACATCTGATATTTGATAAACGTATTGTACTTCAGCGTTTTACAACACACGTACAAAATTTCTTTATTGATTCCATTATCGGGGCCATTCTTTTGTTTTTACCTCTACATTTTTGGATATACGTCGGGCTTCGTGGCTTCGTCTTTCTTGGAATTGCCCCAATGCAGTGACCTTCCCCAACCTTAAGAGTACTCTGTTCTCCGTTAGTCCTGATGTTTCCATTATTACTCTCCTGTAATAGTTGCTGCTCATTTGTGTACTCTGGATTTTCTTTATTATTATTCCTTCTCACGCTGTCTCACAATTATTATTATTATTATTATTATTATTATTATTATTTGGGATGGTGTCAGGCTATACCTGTATTGTTAGACGCCCAGAGTACGGACTTTTAAACAAGTATCTGATGGCGGGTTGCATCAGGGAATATTTAAATGAATGTATAAAGCCGGAAACATGGTAAACTGACATGTTTATGTATTATCAGCCGCTTAATCAAGTACATGGACTTCATTACTGAGGAATTTTCTCGCGATGAAGGTGTTTAGTATGACCACTTTCTGGATATAGGACAGTAGGCGTGGTGGTAAATAGAGGTTAGTGAGGCTTTGGTTAAGGGATGACCTCCCTTTATTATTATTTTTATTATTTTGGAATTTTTCTAATATTCCAAATACTCAGTTTGGTTGTATTTTACAGGTAGCAAAGTTCATCTAAATAATACATGCATTTATTTACTAACTTACAGAAAGTAAATTCCGCCTCCAGTTATAGATCAGCTTTTAATGTTATCTAATAGAAAAAAATTGGCGTTCAATATGAGAATGATAAAATACTTAAGTGCACTGTGAGGGCTGAATGCATAGCTTCTTAAACTTGAACAGCTGTTACACATAACAATGACTGTACTTACAAGGTCAACTTACAGCTATGTAGAACATCACCTTTAATGTACGTGGTTCTACGTTACATGTACATCAAAGATTTTAAAATTCACTTTACTATTTTAGGAAAGTAATTCCTAAACTGTGTAGAGCGGAACTAAAGAGTTACTGTAAGAGATAATGGTGTGTTTCCTGTATATGTGTGTACGCAGTAACGCGTGTTAAAGAAGTCTCTCTGTCATTCACTGTCAACTTTTATTGGCATGTGTCTCTCTGTCATTCACTGTCAACTTTTATTGACATGTGTTTCTCTGTCATTCACTGTCAACTTTTATTGTCATGTGTCTCTCTGTCATTCACTGTCAACTTTTATTGGCATGTGTCTCCCTGTCATTCACTGTCAACTTTTATTGGCATGTGTCTCTCAGTCATTCACTGTCAACTTTTATTGGCATGTGTCTCTCTGTCATTCACTGTCAACTTTTATTGGCATGTGTCTCTCTGTCATTCAATGTCACATTTTATTGGCATGTGTCTCTCTGTCATTCACTGTCAACTTTTATTGGCATGTGTCTCTGTCATTCACTGTCAACTTTTATTGGCATGCGTCTCTCTGTCATTCACTGTCAACTTTTATTGGCATGTGTCTCTCTGTCATTCACTGTCAACTTTTATTGGCATGTGTCTCTGTCATTCACTGTCAACTTTTATTGGCATGCGTCTCTCTGTCATTCACTGTCAACTTTTATTGGCATGTGTCTCTCTGTCATTCACTGTCAACTTTTATTGGCATGTGTCTCTCTGTCATTCACTGTCAACTTTTATTGGCATGTGTCTCTCTGTCATACAATGTCAACTTTTATTGGCATGTGTCTCTCAGTCATTCACTGTCAACTTTTATTGGCATGTGTCTCTCTGTCATTCACTGTCAACTTTTATTGGCATGTGTCTCTCTGTCATACAATGTCAACTTTTATTGGCATGTGTCTCTCTGTCATTCACTGTCAACTTTTATTGGCATGTGTCTCTCTGTCATTCACTGTCAACTTTTATTGGCATGTGTCTCTCTGTCATTCACTGTCAACTTTTATTAATGTGGTGAGTCACGTCAGGGCCAATATATTGTGACGTAAGGCTTAGACATGATGAGGAAGAAATATCACTAATATAAGAGCTCATATTATTTTCAGGTTGTAGTCCACGGTTTGTAGCTGAATTGCTTGATATTTCCACAGTCTGATAGAAAGGGCAGCTGCGTTGACTATAAAACCACCGATCAATCGATTAATCAGTCACACACAGGGATATATATATATATACGGCAAATTTGTCACGCTTTGCTTGCTACTGAAGCGTATGTACATCCTTTGACATGATAGGTTACCTAAGGGTCATGTTAGGTTATGTTATATAAGCACATATAGCGCCAACGACATTCGGAAATTATTTTAAATTATTCAGCAAAACCAGCATGACAACTGTTCAATTAGGCTGATTCAATTATTGTGAAATTTGTAATAGCAAACGATATCGCAGTTCATAATAAACTCACAACGTCCTACACGTAAATCACAATATTAACACCGAAATAATGACCCTAATGCCCCTATGCTCAAATCATCACGTTACGCTTAACCAGCAATTTTATATGCAAACATTTTCAACTAAGCATTCATGCAAACGGAACCCCAAACATGAAAATGCGTTGCTGTCATATCTACATGCATCAAGAAATCCTGACAATAAATCATTTATTCTGTGTGTTTACAAATGGCCGTAAAACACCAAGAACAAATAATAAATGTATCTCTGTCATACATCATGCACAAATCATGTCCATGCATGTGAGACGTCCTCTGTTTTTATCATATTTCACTGTGGAAATTACACATTATGATTATATCATTATATATATATATATATACACGTAGGGAAATTAAGGATCATTTCGTATTCAACAGAACGCATCCTCTCAACAATTTATCCATTTGTTCTCAGCTGGAATATTTGGGATTCACCTACTGAGGTGGACAGCATGGAAACAGCTGTCTCAATCATTAGATGAAACACAAAACAATTGTATTCTTATGTCATTGTTTGTTACTTAAAAGGCAATAAACGGTGCAAAATTATTATTATATTATTATTATTACCTATTGTTTTATTCTTATTTATTATTATTATTATTATTGTTATTGTCGTAAATACCGATCCCGGTGGCCGTGCAGTCTAAGGCGTAGGTCTGAGGCCGCACGATTGCTAGGATTTCGGGTTCGAATCCCGCAGAGAGCATGGATGTTCTTCTCTTTTTTTTTGTTGTGTGTTGTGTAGGTAGCGGCCTCTGCGACGAGCTGATCACTCGTACAGAGGAGTCCTATCGGGTATGTGCGCATGTGTGTGTTTGTGTGTGTCTAATTGTGTATGATATAAAAACCTCAACAATTAGGCGGCATAGGCCAGAGTTGGACTATTGCGCCACAGAAAAAAAAATTATCTTCTTTTACCTATGCATAATTTCGTGTTTCACGTTGCAGGATCAATAAGACTATGCTTGGATATGTAGCCGTATTACGTTCCTCAAAATATCGTGTGAGCTTAGCAATTTGTGTCTCTCAGTTGAAACTTCACGTTGAGCACATCGACGGTAATGACAATCACGGAGCGTATAGCATGTGTGGGGGGAAAATAGGATTGAGAAGAATTGCGCTCTTCTGGGATATTACGCGGCGTAGTGTGGTAATTGTTTACCGACGTTTCGGGACAACGTTTCGGTCCCATCTTCAAGGGTCAAGAGTCCGAGAATAAAAGAAAGCCGGAAACCTGTAACGTAGATTCCATATGGGAAGGTGCGCGCAGGGTGGTAATCAGTAAGCGTGATGACAGCCAATAGGGTTTAACCAGGGTAAGGGAGGGGTGGATGGAGACAACGTTAAGGAGATTAGGGGTACCGAGAGTGCAGTCAGCTAAAAGTGATGGAAAAAACAAACAAGGGATAAAGTAAGAGTAAGGGAGGGAAATATACAGATAAAGGTAAATAAATAAAATAGAAGAAAAAATAAAAACTAAAACTAAAAATAAATAAACACATTGGGAGAAGATAAAGCCAACACAGCGTGAGGGAATGGGAGAGAGAGAGAAAGACACGTAAAGTGGCTGGTGGGATATCGGCCTCAAACAGGTCCAGGGCTGCCTCAAACAGGTCCCAGGGCTGCCTCAAACAGGTCCCAGGCTGCCGAGACCCTGCCAGTGCAGCAAGGTTGGACTAAAGGGAGAAAAACGTATGGAATGCAGCAATAACAAGGAAGGGAAGTATAGCAAATGAGTGACTGTGTAAATGGAAAAAAGGATTATAAGTAAATAATTAAATAAATTAAATAATAAAAATAAAAACAGAGGAATAAAAATAAAATAAAAACGAAATAAATAAAGAATAAGTAAATAATAAAAATAATGAGTAATAAATAAAAGAAAGTATAAAAAAGTGAAGCAAAATTAAAAATAAATAATATAAAAATATATAAAAATAAATCAATCGATAAAATAACTAAGGCGTTAGTCACTTGATGCACAGAATCGTGGTATTGTATTTGTTGTTGTTTATAAGCGTGTTGTTTCGCGTGCTGTTGTGTGGAGTGGTGTGAGCTGAGTCACACGCTTAGAATCAACAACAATACAATACCACAATTCTGTGCACCAACTGACTATAGCTGCTATTTTTAAATTTCGACTTTAACTTATACGATAAAATTATAAGTTTTACAGTTTTACAAATGTTACAAATTCAAATGTTTTAAAACTTACTACTGAGACAAATGTGCTCTTCGGGCCCTTTTAACGTGCGATGTGAAGTGTAGTAGCTTGTTACCGCCTGAAGATGGTCTACGGCCCGAAACACGTGTAGGGGAATACATCGATATTAATAAAACTATGAAAGTAGTTTATGTTTGTGCGTTTGTTGGTTAACTGAATAGTGAGTGAAAATGCACGGTGAAAGTGATATAAATCAGTCCTATGAATGTTATAGAAGTCTTGGACCTCCCTTCACTGTCATCTTCCAAAGGAGGCTCCTACACGAGGCTTGGGTTGTTTGTCACTGCTGGACTGGCTGAACGAGTGAACAATCGTTACCAGCTGACCGCGGTAAGAATGGTGTTAGAATTGAGGCACATTATTTGAGCTGTGGTGTCAGACAATATTCCGCCTCTCTGGTACAGCAAGCAGACAGAACCTCTCTGGTACAGCAAGCAGACAGAACCTCTCTGGTACAGCAAGCAGACAGAACCTCTCTGGTACAGCAAGCAGACAGAACCTCTCTGGTACAGCAAGCAGACAGAACCTCTCTGATACAGCAAGCAGACAGAACCTCTCTGGTACAGCAAGCAGACAGAACCTCTCTGGTACAGCAAGCAGACAGAACCTCCTTGGTACAGCAAGCAGACAGAACCTCCTTGGTACAGCAAGCAGACAGAACCTCCTTGGTACAGCAAGCAGACAGAACCTCTCTGGTACAGCAAGCAGACAGAACCTCTCTGGTACAGCAAGCAGACAGAACCTCTCTGGTACAGCAAGCCTCTCTGGTACAGCAAGCAGACAGAACCTCTTGGTACAGCAAGCAGACAGAACCTCTCTGGTACAGCAAGCAACCGAACCTCCTTGGTACAGCAAGCAACAGAACCTCTCTGGTACAGCAAGCAGACCGAACCTCCTTGGTACAGCAAGCTGACAGAACCTCTCTGGTACAGCAAGCAGACCGAACCTCCTTGGTACAGCAAGCACACAGAACCTCTCTGGTACAGCAAGCAGACCGAACCTCCTTGGTACAGCAAGCAGACAGAACCTCTCTGGTACAGCAAGCAGACATGAACCTCCTTGGTACAGCAAGCAGACAGAACCTCTCTGGTACAGCAAGCAAACCGAACCTCCTTGGTACAGCAAGCAGACAGAACCTCTCTGGTACAGCAAGCAGACCGAACCTCCTTGGTACAGCAAGCTGCCCAGGAACCTCTCTGGTACAGCAAGCAGACCGAACCTCCTTGGTACAGCAAGCACACAGAACCTCTCTGGTACAGCAAGCAGACCGAACCTCCTTGGTACAGCAAGCAGACAGAACCTCTCTGGTACAGCAAGCAGACTGAACCTCTCCCGCTACGAACAGCTACAACAAAGTCAACCATTGTTCCAAAAGAGGAGGGTGACAGTAGTTTTGATGGCGTCGAAGTAAGTCAACGGTGTCTCGGCGCGCTGAAAGGCAGGAAGCAAATCGCGTTGCAGCAATTTACTAGGGCACTCTGATAAGTCTTTCGAAACATAAAGTCTTAATGTTTTCCACAGCAAGAGCACTTTCTTGAATAGCTGTCCATTACTTCCCAAAGGATATCCACATAACCTCAGCACATGAACTGGAGAGCTCGTGACAGTGTCTAGACACTTTCAGCCCTTTAAAATAAAATAATGAAAGCATTTCTCTAATTCTCTCCGACTTCCAAAAAACATTTTTTTAGAAAGTTCCCAGGATTCTCCCATGTGTCATTCTGGTAAGAGCAACACGTTGATGAAGATGAGTATGGATCCTTGGTGGAATGATACTGAGAGGGGAGAACCGATTTAAAGAACAAAATTAAAGTAAATTGTATCAAAAGTTTCAGCTCGTACCGCCAAGTAAACTCGCTGTCTCTGTGATATTTAATGCTGTATAGTGAAATAATCGCTGTTTGTTCTGAGATCAATACAAAACACATAAATACACTGTGTGGGCAGAACGTAGAATTTGTGAATGTTAAACGTATTGATATTTAAAGATCCAGCACGTACCGCGTATTAACCACTCCGTCTTGTTATAAAAACCAGTTAGTTAATGCTGTATAGTGAAATAATCGCTTTTTGTTCTGAGATCCACACAAAACACATAAATACAGTTCCGTACCGCGCAGTAAACACACTCCGTCTCAGTTATACAAACCAGTCAGTTAATGTTGTACAGTGAAAATAATCGCTGTTTGTTCTGAGATCCACACAAAACACATAAATACAGCCCGTACCGCGCAGTAAACACACTCCGTCTCGTTATACAAACCAGTCAGTTAATGTTGTACAGTGAAATAATCGCTGTTTGTTCTGAGATCCACACAAAACACATAAATACAGTCCGTACCGCGCAGTAAACACACTCCGTCTCAGTTATACAAACCAGTCAGTTAATGTTGTACAGTGAAATAATCGCTGTTTGTTCTGAGATCCACACAAAACACATAAATACAGTCCGTACCGCGCAGTAAACACACTCCGTCTCAGTTACACAAACCAGTCAGTTAATGTTGTACAGTGAAATAATCGCTGTTTGTTCTGAGATCCACACAAAACACATAAATACAGTCCGTACCGCGCAGTAAACACACTCCGTCTCAGTTATACAAACCAGTCAGTTAATGCTGTACAGTGAAATAATCGCTGTTTGTTCTGAGATCCACACAAAACACATAAATACAGTCCGTACCGCACAGTAAACACACTCCGTCTCAGTTACACAAACCAGTCAGTTAATGTTGTACAGTGAAATAATCGCTGTTTGTTCTGAGATCCACACAAAACACATAAATGCACTGTGTGGCAGAACGTATATATAATTTTTAGATGTCAAATCTAGTGATGCATAAATTAACTACAGGATCTTTGAAGGGTTAAACAGGTACGGTTACAAGCCTCTAGGTTAGCATGTTTGAATCCATTTTACTTTAAACTTCTTGTCCGTTTCTTTTCCTTGTTTTATTCTCGTTTTATAGGAACCATAAAATATAGGACTCAGTGCAGTCAATATTTCCTAACCGTTAGCACGGGGAACAGCGTCGGTAGGCGCCATAATTTATGTCAGACCGCAAATTTTATTTAACATTATATGATACATAGGGGGATAATTCAGATGGAAACAAATGTGTTGCTATAAAACTTCCGGCTTCACAGCACAAATATCTGACGCTATTTATCAACACAGTCGCCCGCTTTCTCGTTACACGTCTTACAACGATTTAACAATTTCATGCTACCACCCTAGAAATTTCTTTGGTTTGTGACGCAAACAAATTCTCATAGCCCACTGCAGTCTTCATCAGTGTGGAAGTAAATTCCAATAAATGTTGGTTTTATTGATCCAAAGGCATGTGCGTTATTTGGACTTGAGGAATAGGATGTAGGGTAATATTTCTGAAAAAAGGAATTTAGACTCTCAGACAAATGTGACGAGGCTGATCGAAGGAAATGAGTAGGACTGGTAGCACGCACGGGAGAAATTATAATTTAACTAAACTAACTAACGAAATCTATAGGGTAAGAGTACTTCTTAAAAAGATGACAGAATCCCAGGTACTCAACGTTTCCCTTTTACTGAACTCGAAGTTGCTTTTTTTTATGTTCTTGACACCGTGCATACTTTTATAATTAATACATTAACCAAATTTTGCACTTAATAAAATACATTCAAAAGTAAGTAAAAAACTCCTACATGTTTCGGCACCGATGTGCCATCATCAGGAAGTTATCTGAACAAAGTAATACAAGGCCAGCATGCTTATGTAAGTATTGTGTCGCCTATTTTAAAAAGATTAAAATAATTAATATGTTAAAATTACAAAATGCACAAGGTTAACAATCATATATATTTATTATTATTATATATTATTAAAATATTTAAAATTTTTTACGTGAGATATTCCAGCAGAAGTTTCCAGTTGTTAACACTCTTTATGAAGCACGCATACCTCGGTCTAGTATGATCTGAAGAGATCTCGTCCTGCTAGAGTGTATGACTGTATCGTGTCAGATGGTTCAGTTTACATCGTCCCATCCTGCATCTTTAGGTTCTGTTTTAGTATTATCCGCCCATCTATATCCAAGTCTTCCAAGCGGTCTTTTTCCAACCACATCCATGCATGCACCTCTCGTCTCTCACGTACTTGTTACATACATCGCCCATCTCATAATCCTTGATTTGATAAATGTAAAGTCATCCTTGTTCAGGACGTGAAGGCGTGAGGGGAAGAGGAGGTACGGCTCCACTAATTTTTAACTTCGGCATTAAAGGAGGAGAGGGTTAGCTTCGCGTCTCTGCCGGTACAACCTCTGCTGTAAGGTCTCCCGGTTCTTATTGAATTCAGGGTTTTATTGAACGTGTTTATAATACGAGGAACGTTCAAATTTAAACGAGAATTTGTTTCTAAACAATGTATTCACAACAAAATGGAAAAGTCTTACACACTACAAACAAACGATAATCAGATGAAGCTAAGTCTGGACTGTACGGTGGATGAGGCAGGACATCCCACTTCAGTTTCAGTGGAGTTGCCATCGTTAAAGCCGCAGTGTGAGGACGAAAGTTGTCTTGGAGGAAGCACACTGAATCCTGTCTTTTTCTTCGCTTTGAGCGGATTGCCGGCTTCACTTTTTCATTCAGGAGAGTTGAATAGTACTGTGCATTGACGGTTTCTTGACCAGTGAGAAAGTCCAGATAAATGATTACCCTTGGAATCCCAGAACACAGTAGCCAAGATCTTCCCCGCTGAAAAAAATGCTTTCGCTTTTTTTGGGGGTGGAGAATGGGTGTGTTTGCACTGCTTGCTTGCTCTTTTTGATTCAGAGTGAAGTAGTGGACCCAGGTCTCATCACAGGACACAATTGAGTCCAAAAAATTCAGCTCCTTCTCTCTCGTATCGTTGCAAAAGTTGAGTAACGGCCACTAAACGTCTTTCCCTGTGCTACGGTGACAGGAGCCGTGGGACCCACCTTGTGCTGACTTTACTGACTTTCAACTCGTTGTGCAAACTTCCTTCAACACTCCCTACACTAATTCCTACTTCCTGTGACAGTTCAAGAACAGTTATGCGACGATTAGCCAGAATAAATTCACCAATTTTCAAAACGTTTTCTGGATTGACAGAAGTTCTTGGTCGCCGAGCGTGAGGTTCATTTTCAACACGGTCTCGTCCTTTCGAAATGATTTCGCCCAACTGAACACCCTTGGCTGTGACAAACATTCATCCCCAAACTGTGCTTGAAGCCTGGTAAAGATTTCAGAAGGAATGACAACTTCCTTCGTGAGAAATTTGATAATTATACGCTGCGCAACACTGCTGGGTACTGCTTGCACTGCCATCTTGATTGCACCTGATGGTTGAGGTGCAGAGGGACCCGACTAGTGCGGGTTGCAAGTTTAAACATGTCATAACTTGTCAGCGCAAGCACGTTCATACAAGTTGATTTGTGCTCGAGAGGGTACTAAATTCTCGTTTAAATTTGAACGGCCTCCTTATTTGGCCCCCCAAGTTATGGCCTTTCCCTTTACAAAATCTTACCCAGCACCCCAAAACTTCGTTCCATTTACGATGCAGTATCCTCCTCAGCACTCTATTGGGAATGCCGTACATTAATATCACTCCCGGGCCGGGATAGTTTACTCGGTATAGCGACTAGCTACTGGCTGGACGGTCCGGGGATTGAATCCCGGTGGGGTCATGATTTTCCGCTCCCATCCAGACCGGCCCTGGGGCCCACCCAGCCTCCTGTATGATTACCGGGTCTCTTTCCGAGGAATAAAGCGTCCGGAGCGTGACGTCAAACACCCACACCTAGCATCTAGCGCCCAAGATAAAGAAGAGTAGAACTATGTCTTTCCTCCGTCTCTAGAACTTCATGGCCTGTTCTAGAGTGAACTTTGACATCGTTCCTCTATTCAGATAAACCAAACGTAGCATCTACAACTGTTGTTTTGTAAATTCAAATATTTGCATCTTCAGCAGCGGAACAGAAGACAAAATATTCTGAAATGAGTTGTGGCAGGCATTCGCAAAATGCAAACTCGTCGTAATTCCTTTGCACATTAAAATTTTATTCAACAGCCGTTCCAGAAACATTGAACTTCACCATATTTTTTGAAGATTTATTCCATGATTATGTATTTACTTTACATTACGCCTTTGTCCAACGCTCTGATGAAACATGCTGAGAGACATAAGAAGTACGTGCAAGATTTTAGACACAGTATCTGAAACAAACACAGAATTTTCGAAATTTAAAAAATAAGACATATGTGAACTAAATGCCTGTACCTCATAAAGGGGTCCAACTGCGGATTCCTGTGCATATAGTATTGATGTGATATGACGTATTAGAAACCCTAGGCATGTGATGTGATGCATTGTGTTTACATTATGGTATGATATAACTTGATATAATGTACGTAATCACTGAATTCACTTCCTAAAACAGAATTCGTTGAACTGCTCATTGTTTAACACCCATTATACATGTTGTACAGTCCCATCTACGCGTGCACTTTGAGGCGCGTTCGCAAAATTACGAAAAGCGACTATTTGAATCGCCACGTCTGTCCATCCGTCCGTGTATCTGTCTGTCCGTCCGCATGGAACAAAAGGGCTTCCACTGGACAGATATTTTATAAAATTTGATATTTGAGTATTTTTCGAAAATGCGTCGAGAAAATTCAAGTTTCATTAAAATCTGACAACAATAACGGTACTTTACATGAAGACCTATGTACATTTATGATAATATCTCGCTGAGATTCTTCTTAGAATGAGGAATGTTTTAGACAACATTTGTAGAGAAAATAAAAACACACATTTTATGTTCAATACTTTCTTTCCGAAAAACGTGCCGTTTATGAAATAATGTGGAAAAATACGGTAGAAGCAGACAGGCCACAGGTGACAATATAATTCGGCGCAGAAAATATGCGATTTGCATGCTGGATGCCTAAGGCAAGAATACAGAGACACACTTATAATATTTAATACTTATTATTGTTAAAAGCAGTGCGAAATATTTTGTAACTCGACAACAATGCAAAGGGATCCATTGTGTCAGTTTCATAGCAACAATAGACACCTTTATATTGTTCACAGCTATATCTACACCAACAAAAATAGAAAGGGAATGTATTTTTGCGTTTCCATGGCAACAGTGTTTAGCGAACGCCCCGCAATTACATTGTATTACATTGTCTCTCTTGTTATTTTTAGATTCCTTTCACTTTTATTCCCATCTACGTCTCATGTTCTCAAATTATTTTCCTGAATTTATTACCTGTTTCCATTTGAAAATTTACTATTTTTCTACAGCTAATTCCTCATTCATATCTAGTGCTAATGAACTTTTGGGTTCCAAAATAAGAATGTATCCATTTTCGAGTCAGTCACAGTTGTGATATCACAGAATAAGATTTCTGTAACCTGCGCTATTTAGCTTCTCATAAGGAATTTCATTTAGTGAAGTCACTTACGTAGCAGTACAACTTACGATTTTTTCTGTCACCCTATAATATGCCATGAAGGCACAGAGGGGGAGTAAAGTACAGTGATACCTCGGCTAACGAGTGACCCCGCTAACGAATTTTTCGGGTAACGAAGATTTTTTTCGCTGTTTTTCGGACTCGGCTAACGAATATGGATTCGGCTAACGAATGTTTTAGTGGATGCTCGCGCTAACATAAAGCAGCAAACATGAACGTCGGGCCATTCCAGGAGCTTATCTTTTCCGTCTGTATGTGTGTGACAGAGAGATGAGCTGACCACATCACATAGGGGAGACCCACCAACCCGGCTGGGTTGTTTACGTTCGAGACAGCGAGAAGTGAGACGCCTGATAACATAACCTGCTTCGGATTTGATGACGGATGTGTATCAGAAGGTGAGAGAGGGCCATCGCTTTGACCTTTGAAGAGGAGACTTACCTTAAATAAACTTTGAAAATTTGGAAGAAGAAACAGTAAAAACGTTTGTGTGTATATATTTTTCAGTATAATAGTGTAAAGATCGTCAGTTTTTCATTCTACTTTCCATTCTCCATCATCCAATTCGGTAGCTGTTCATCTCAGCCTTTGGTGAGTTTTTGCCCTTTTATAGTGTGCGTTTTACTATTTTACAAAACTTATCTTTAAATAGTGGGCAGCATCCAGAACGAATTAAACGATTTTCTATAGAAACCTACGGGAAATCACGTTTCGGCTAACGAATGTGATTCCGGAACGAATTATCTTCGTTAGCCGAGGTATCACTGTATAGCTCTATTCTTTCTTTAACCTCGATGCTAAATGGGGGGGGGGGGTCAACACCACACCCCCGTCGCTTTAACGCCGGGAAAGAGACCCGGTACCAATTGATTGTTTCTGTACCCTTTAATTTTAATGTTTCTTAAAAATTTACCTTTCCAGAATACTGGAAGCGGCATTATGTTTGTAATATTAAATCTATAAACTGAACACACCAGAGTGCATCACTAATATATAACAGGACTTTTTCCATTATCACTGAACGGAAACACAACATTTCTAAAACAGTCTGCTTCCGTCTTCAGGCGGAAAGACTAATCCAAACAATAACTGACTAATTTTAAAGTTAGATATCCCGTTGTGTTTTCGTACAATTAACCTTTTAAAGCCCAGTGGTTACTATATGTACCGCCATGTTTACATTCACAAATTCTACGTTCTGCCCACACAGTGTATTTATGTGTTTTGTGTGGATTTCAGAACAAACAGCGATTATTTCACTGTACAACATTAACTGACTGGTTTGTATAACTGAGACGGAGTGTGTTTACTGGCGGTACGGACTGTATTTATGTGTTTTGTGTGGATCTCAGAACAAACAGCGATTATTTCACTGTACAGCATTAACTGACTGGTTTGTATAACTGAGACGGAGTGTGTTTACTGCGCGGTACGGACTGTATTTATGTGTTTTGTGTGGATCTCAGAACAAACAGCGATTATTTCACTGTACAAAATTAACTGACTGGTTTGTGTAACTGAGACGGAGTGTGTTTACTGCGCGGTACGGACTGCATTTATGTGTTTTGTGTGGATCTCAGAACAAACAGCGATTATTTCACTGTACAACATTAACAGACTGGTTTGTATAACTGAGACGGAGTGTGTTTACTGCGCGGTACGGACCGTATTTATGTGTTTTGTGTGGATCTCAGAACAAACAGCAATTATTTCACTGTACAACATTAACTGACTGGTTTGTATAACTGAGACGGAGTGTGTTTACTGCGCGGTAAGGACTGTATTTATGTGTTTTGTGTGGATCTCAGAACAAACAGCGATTATTTCACTGTACAACATTAACTGACTGGTTTGTATAACTGAGACGGAGTGTGTTTACTGCGCGGTACGGACTGTATTTATGTGTTTTGTGTGGATCTCAGAACAATCAGCGATTATTTCACTGTACAACATTAACTGACTGGTTTGTATAACTGAGACGGAGTGTGTTTACTGCGCGGTACGGACTGTATTTATGTGTTTTGTGTGGATCTCAGAACAAACAGCGATTATTTCACTGTACAAATTAACTGACTGGTTTGTAACTGAGACGGAGTGTGTTTACTGCGCGGTACGGACTGATTTATGTGTTTTGTGTGGATCTCAGAACAAACAGCGATTATTTCACTGTACAACATTAACGACTGGTTTGTATAACTGAGACGGAGTGTGTTTACTGCGCGGTACGGACGTATTTATGTGTTTTGTGTGGATCTCAGAACAAACAGCATTATTTCACTGTACAACATTAACTGACTGGTTTGTATAACTGAGACGGAGTGTGTTTACTGCGCGGTAGGACTGTATTTATGTGTTTGTGTGGATTCAGAACAAACAGCGATTATTTCACTGTACAACATTAACTGACTGGTTTGTATAACTGAGACGGAGTGTGTTTACTGCGCGGTACGGACTGTATTTATGTGTTTTGTGTGGATCTCAGAACAACAGCGATTATTTCACTGTACACATTAACGACTGTTTGATAACTGAGACGGAGTTTTTACTGCGCGTAGATGTATTATGTGTTTTGGTGGACTTCAGACAAACAGCGATATTTCACTGTACAACATTAACTGACTGGTTTGTATAATGAGACGGTGTGTTTACTGCGCGTACGGCTGTATTTATGTGTTTTGTGTGATCTCAGAACAAACAGCGATTATTTCACTGTACACATTAACTGACTGGTTTGTATAACTGAGACGGAGTGTGTTTACTGCGCGGTACGGACTGTATTTATGTGTTTGTGTGGATCTCAGAACAAACAGCGATTATTTCACTGTACAACATTAATGACTGGTTTGTAAACTGAGGGTTGTTTATGCGCGTACGGACTGTATTTATGTGTTTTGTGTGGATCTCAGAACAAACAGCGATATTTCACCGATTATACGTAAGCATTAACTGACGGTTTGTATAACTGAGACGGAGTGTGTTTACTGCGCGGTACGAGCTGAATCTTTAAATGAAACACTTTACGCTTCGCCTTTAAAGGGTTAAAGAAGTAAAAACCGTTACCATAACTTTATTTGTAGTATTTATTGCAATGTGTTTCGACCTAAAAGTCATCATCAGAATAAATAATTATTAAAAAAAATAAAATGTATACATTGCTTGTAATGCAATTGTATAGATTTTTTGGTGTTTTAATAAGTACTTAGCCTGAAGATGACCCTTCAGCGCCGAAACATGTTGCAATAAATAACTACAAATAAAGTTGTGTTAACTCCTTTAAAAATTGACTAAACTAAAATTGACAAAATTAAATAAATAGACCAACTAATGCACTATTTAACCACTTTAATGTAGTGTCTTTCTTATACACCCTACACTTGTTTCGGACCTAGGTCAATCTTCAGGGGTCTCAGTACTACTAAAACAAGCACATTGGTAGTTTTTAACAATAACTGAGACCCCGAAGATGGACTAGTCGAAACACGGTAGGGTGTATAAGTAAAGACACTACATTAAAGTATTAAATAGTGCATTAGTTGGTCTATTATTTAATTTGATTCATAGAATGCACGGTGATAACAGTGTGAAATTTAAAACAGACAAGTCATCATGTATCACATGAGACAAGCAGCACACGTGTACCTCAAATATAAAACAGAGTAACAGACAGGTTTCTCACACGTGATTCACGATGTCTTGTTATTTTTATTTAGTGAATTATTGTTTGGATTAATGCTTTCACCTGAAGATGAAAGCAGACAGCTTTCAAAAATTGTGAGTGTTGTATGTGTTTAGCGATAATGGAAAAAGTTCTGGTACATATTAATGATGTTTCACATCCTAAATCATTATCAAAAGATTATATAGCGTTCGTACATAGAAATGTGTCTGGTGTGGACGGAACACCGAGCAATCTGACTGATATTTTTCCGAGTCCCTCCATGTAAATGCTGTGACAGTACAGCAAACTGGTTTGTATCAATTTAGTAGGCCCTAATTCCTAGTCGATAAACCAATTAATCTATCGCAGAATCCCGATTATTTGATCGGAACGTGTAATGACAATGGGCAGAAGTGATTAGTCCGCTAGTAATGCGGATGAAATTCTAGCGCGCTTTGTCGCATTACCTAGGGAAATCCACGATGGTGATTAGAGACTGAACAAAGCCACAGAGTTGAGCGCCTTTATAGTGAAGGACAGAGGTGTGCCGTCAGGTTCACCATCAATCAGACCAAACAGAATTCAAAACGCATTCCGCTCACAAGTGGTATATTCGAAATGGTAAATGTTTGTTTTGTATGCAGCGACATCAGCAATAGTCCGTGAATATGACACGCCATTACCGCACTTAATTGTTTACTTTGGTGCGGTCTGATTTGAGTATGCGCTTCGGTAGCACGCTGGACCTCGAGAGATTTCAGCATTATGAAATAACAAGAGGTATTTTGAGCTTTAATGAAGAGTGGCGTTTAATTATCGTTTTAATTGATGGTCAGAAAGAACAGGAGGACACACTGGAAAATGAAGGTTGTATGACCGATTGACGAGCTCATAGAACACTAGGAATACATGCAAACCAGCAGAAGAGTTTCGTGAAAACAAATATTTTATAGAAGAAAGTACAGTCGAACTCGCTTATAACGCCATGAAAGGGACTGAATATTTTGTGTCGTTATAAACGAGTGTGCCGATCCCAGTGGCCGTGCGGTCTAAGGCGTCGGTCTGCGGCCGCTAGCTTACTGGGATTGTGGGTTCGAAACCCGCCGGGGTCATGGATGTCTGTCTCTTGTGAGTGTTGTGTGTTGTCAGGTAGAGGTCTCTGCGACGGGCTGGTCCCTCGTCCAGAGGAGTCCTACCGACTGTGGTGTGTCTAAAGTGTGTGATCGTGAAGCCTTGAAAAATGAGGCGGCCTAGGCCCCCAAGGGGCTGTCGAGCCATTAAAAAAAATAACATAAAATAACCTGGTCTTTTTATAACTGAGGAGAATAATGTTATGGTTATCAGTTAGGAATTATTTGGTACAACAGACTATGTGACGCTATAGACGAGGTTTCGCATTAACCGATGTCGTTATAACCGACTTCGACTCTATATACATATAGAGACCGTCTGACAGTTAACGCCATCTCTTAGACATTGAGAGACGCGTATACGTGAAAGTATGTACACCTAGAGACCGTCTGACAGTTAACGCCATCTCTTAGACATTGAGAGACGCGTATACGTGAAAGTATGTACACCTAGAGACCGTCTGACAGTTAACGCCATCTCTTAGACATTGAGAGACGCGTATACGTGAAAGTATGTACACCTAGAGACCGTCTGACAGTTAACGCCATCTCTTAGACATTGAGAGACGCGTACACGTGAAAGTATGTACACCTAGAGACGTCTGACAGTTAACGCCATCTCTTAGACATTGAGAGACGCGTATACGTGAAAGTATGTACACTAGAGACGTCTGACTGTTAACGCCATCGTCTTAGACATTGGAGACGCGTATACGTGAAATATGTACACTGAGGACGTCTGGCCAGTTAACGCCATCTCTTAGACATTGAAGAGACCGCGTATACTGAAAGTAATGTAACTAGAGGACCTTTTGGACAGTAACGACCATCTCTATAGACATTGAGAACGCGTATACGTGAATGTATGTACACCTAGAGACCGTCTGACAGTTAACGCCATCTCTTAGACATTGAGAGACGCGTACACGTGAAAGTATGTACACCTAGAGACCGTCTGACAGTTAACGCCATCTCTTAGACATTGAGAGACGCGTATACGTGAAAGTATGTACACCTAGAGACCGTCTGACAGTTAACGCCATCTCTTAGACATTGAGAGACGCGTATACGTGAAAGTATGTACACCTAGAGACCGTCTGACAAATAACAGCATCTGTTTCATTCCGAAAGCAATTTACGCCATATTAAGACAGTAAAAAACCATGTGTTCAGGCATTCATAAATCATATCCTGTCATGCTACATATACCTACTCCGCTGGTGGTTCTGTGTTCATGACCAACACAGTTTAGCGCAATCCAATTAATCTTGCAGAAAGATTCGTAAATTTTTGGACTAAAGATGTGCCAATTTTTTCAATTCTAAGCTAATATCATTACTATATGTACGAGTATTTGTATCCTGAAATTGATTCGCCAGTTGAAATATCCGACTTGGTTCAGAAGGAATCCAAATTCGAATTTCGATGCAATTCTTTCGACTGAGGACTTAGGCAAGCTTTACTGCACGGCATCACCCCCCCCTCCCCCATCGTACAAGCCATTCCTTACTCATTTATAACAATCTCCACACCTCACGTGACTCTGAACAACCGCCGACTTTCAAAGGGCATTGCTAAGCAACCCAGAAGTCAACGCACTACGGCAACTCCGTGAATTCAGTGAATCGAGTTCTGAGGAAGGCTAAGCTATCGGGAAGAGGAGTTGCTACAGGGTGAAGCTAAAGGAGACATTAGATACGAAAGACCGTATGTAGTGCTGTTTAAAAACTCCATGTTGCAGTTACGTATTGCTTTCCGTGGTGAAACATATAAAATATATGTTCATTGTAAACAATAGTTGCTGATGGCAGTCACGTGGTAGTTATTTTTATTTAATGACTCTAAATTCTAGAAACCAGTAGAGACGAGACTACACGATGGAATCAGCTGGAAAGGTTGTAGACATAGGTATATATATATATATATATAAAGTAGGTTGTGATTGAATATGCGCGTATGTTATTCACGCAAAAGGTGTAGTTACTTGCAGTGTTTGACAGATGGCGTTATGTGTCAAGACAGTCACAATATGTTCATACGTTCAAATACAAGAAACTGTTGAGTGTCTTGCACACGGCTTCATTTTCAGACAAGTTCTACAAATACATCTCTTAATTTTTAAAAGACTTTCGATCCCTGACAGATGTCGTTAAAGGTCAGAGTGTCTAGATATATACATATTTTCATTTCAAGAGGCCCTAAAAGACTTACAGATGGCGTTAACCTTTAGACGGCGTCAAAAAGGACATACTTGCATTTCTAAGAGAATCTCACGGTGTCTGACAGATGGCGATAACCGTCAAGACTGTCTGGATATGTACATACTTTCATTTCAAGAGGCCCTAAAAGCCTTACAAATGGCGTTAATCGTTACACGGCGTCCAATAAACGACATACTTTCATTTCTAAGAGAATCTCGCGGTGTCTGACAGATGGCGCTAACCGTCAGACTGTCTTGATATGTACATACTTTCACTCCAAGAAACTCTAAGAACCTTATAGAGAGCGTTAATGTCAGACGGCCTCAACGTATTCATATTTTCGATTAAAAGAGATTCTTATGCGTCTGGCACATGGCGTCACCTGTCATACAGTAACTAGATGTATGTTCATTCACCAGCCAGAGTCTTTCTATCCTATTTTAAACTGGCGTTTCTCACTAGTACAGAAATGATGTATAGCGATATACGAAATGTGGTTTACTACATAGGCCACCAACTTGATCTTGTGAACACAGGAATGGATTTTTGGTTACATTACAATATTTTTTTCGTTCCTTGTTTAATTTGGGCCTACGTTACTACGCTTCTCTTGACGTTTGGAAGTACAGTCCCAGGAGGAAAGAAACATCCGTGAAATTCCGGCATGCTGATATATCCGTCGTCACAAACAGAAGCCTATTTGTGATACTGAAGATTCACACGGCTTTAATTACGAAGATTAATGTCTGCTGGTGATTGACACCGTGAAGTCTGGTATATACGTGTCTGCAATTCGGAAGAAGCTGCTGCTGATAATGAAAGCAATTCCTCAAAAATTTAGTACAAAGTGTCCAATAAATATCAAGCTCTTAAAATATCTAAGTTCCAAACGGGAAGGGACAGAAGCTTGCAGCTGATGTCATCAGTAAAGCAATCCCATTACAGGCCTGGACAGGTTCTGGGGGTTCCAGGAGGTTGAAGCTCCCAGATTTCTAGACAAACGGCACATGTAGGTGGTAAGGTTGTCAGACCTACGCACCGGCCGCCTTCACCCATCAGGAAATATTCCTGGTACTCATTTCTTTTAGAGGCTAAGTCGACCCCAGGGCCATAGTGCAACCGAAAGGATTATGTCAATGAAAATTCCAGCGACGCCATCGGGAATCGAACCCGCGACCTTCCGGCTTGTAGCGCCGTGTCATCAGTATAAAGATTCATAATTTCCTTATGTCTATCCATACTTGGATTTCCTGTGCTTTCCATTTATTACATTTAGTATAACAATTTATGGCAGATATCTGAAGTGCTATGACAAAATTTATTTACCTGATCGGAAGCAAGCCATACAATTTTGTTAACGAGAGTGCTGGGAAGTATGCCCAGGTGTCAGGGCACAACTAACGGAAACTCCAACCACTGCTTGCACTTCATTCCGCCGTTAGACAAGTGGACATGTGACTAGCGTCGATGTGAAAGACAGGTTTATAATTTCGATTCGTCGTCTCAGTGTACGCCTTTTTTTTGCTCGTTTTATATGCTGTGTTTATGAAAAGACTTAAGGGGCAGTTGTGATATTCAGCTCTAATTTTCAAACGTTATGTTGGAATGGCGAGGCTTTAAGTGTGAGGGAATCAATACTCTCCGTTACTTTCCAGTGGTAACTTTTCAAAAAAAAAAAATCGCATTTCACAAACTTTAACATTCATGTATTCATGTATAATTCGGTCTATGCCAAGGCGAATGAGACCTCTGGCTATATCTGAAAATCGTTTGAAGTACAGAGTGGCACAAAAGTCACTTGGCAGTGAAGGCACCATGTTAAAAAGGAGAGTCAAGTGACTTTTGCGCCAGCCTTTATATACCCTCTTGAAAAAAGCCTTTTAGAGGGACAATTTAATCATATTTTGTATAATTATGTGTTCTCGTTTAAGAAAAATGTGTTTCCATCTAGGCAGACATATTGGTGGCATTCCTTAATAGATGTCTGGCACAAATAATTGGACGTTAGAAGGAAGCCACATACAAAGATGAAGAAACTGTGAACGATAAGCATTATGACCGCAGCTGTGAACGATAAGCATTATGACCGCAGCTGTGAATGATAAGCATTATGACCGCAGCTGTGAACGATAAGCATTATGACCGCAGCTGTGAACGATAAGCATTATGACCGCAGCTGTGAATGATAAGCATTATGACCGCAGCTGTGAACGATAAGCATTATGACCGCAGCTGTGAACGATAAGCATTATGACCGCAGCTGTAAGTATATATATATTATATATATAATTTTTTTCCATGGCTCGAAAGCCCTAGTGTGCGTAGGTCTCCTCGGGGGGTTGAGGTTCCGCGATCACAGACATACCACACTCGGTAGGACTCCTCTGGACGAGTGATCAGCCCGTCGCAGAGACCTCTAC
The DNA here is from genome assembly GCA_021186555.1 of Reticulitermes speratus. NCBI lineage: Eukaryota > Metazoa > Arthropoda > Insecta > Blattodea > Rhinotermitidae > Reticulitermes > Reticulitermes speratus. The sequence continues at coordinate 5,860,254 of JAJKFL010000237.1, read as the reverse complement.
CTGACAACCCACAATACTCAGAAGAGACAGATATCCATGCCTCCGGCGGGAATCAAACTCGCAATCCTAGCAAGCGAGCTGTTGCAGACCCACGCCTTAGACCGCGCGGCCACTGAGATCGGCTGCTGTAAGTTTTTATCTCTTCCGTTTTGGGACTTATAAAATTTGAAGCACCCGATTTTTGTTTCAGAGACTGTACTCATCTACCATACTACACGGCGTCACACACCAGACGTCACTAACCTTCATAAGCATTTTTATGTTCCGTCAGGCCGCAATCAGCATTTCAGACCATCAGCATCCGTGTCTGTGTGTCGATCAAGTAACAGCGATATCTGCACCACAGCAGATGAAGTCTAGTTCCTTTCGCTCCGCAGTGCTTGAGGTAGCCGATTGCAGTGTAAGGAGCGAGCTGTGAATAACTCGAAGCCACAAATCCAATTTCCGATTGATCCTGCCATGGTCCGATGCAGATGATACCTATCTCCACACTTTATACCCCTATACTACCGGTCTGGGGATGCTGTCACTGACACAACAGGGTGCTTATTATTAAAGTAATATTAGGAATATGCTTGTAGGGTGGTCCTGGTAGGTTGCCGCTTGAAATGAATGTATAAGTGTCTTCCTCGAGCTAGACTCTCGGTACTTCTAATTTCTAAAAATTACAAAGCTGTTATGATATAGCAGAATACTCTCATGATATTTCATCATTACAATACTCTCAAAAACTTCCAAAGGTTCCAAGCGGCTAACACAAATCCCGAGTTTAGACGTGATTTTAAGAAAATTTAACCTTCTTGCCATTGCCATTCCCATCCGCAAGATATATCACGATTATTCCACCTCATTAATTTGTCAGCTTTTCAAAATATTTCCCACAAACATTCAGTACATATTCCTTGTCTATCCGACAATAGCTACATGCACAACCCATCTAAGTCTCCTTGACCACTATCCTGACAGTACAAAAATACATGAACACAGCACAAAGCTGCTAGTTATCTTACGTCTGCTCAAGGCGAAGTACACGTGTTTTGTCGATGCACGTGAAAATGTACGTTATTTGGTATAGAAAATTGTTATTATGACGTATTAATTATTGTGTTCTTATGCACTAAATAGAAAAGGATAATTCAAAGTGTGGGACAGAAACAGACAGGTGACGTCGTTAAGAAACAAGCTATTTTTTCTTTATCTCTCACTCTCTCTCTCTTCCAGTCTTTGTTATAATTCATTTCTTCCTTTAGTTCATTTATTCCTTACTTGCCTTGCTTACTTTTCCTTCGTTCCTTATTTTATTAATTTGTTCCATTTATTTCATAAATTCTTTTCTGCCTACCTTTATTTCATCCTTCATTTTCTGTCCATACTTTTTAGTTGTTTCCTTAAATTTATATTTGGGTATTTTGTATGTGGATCTTAATAACTAACTAACTAACTAACTAACTAACTGCATGCAGCAAGTCCTTCCTGAAAAGCTAACAGGTCGTCAGCTAGTCAAGAAGTTCCCCGCGTTTTATAGAACCCGAAGGTTCATTACCGCACTCACAACAGCCCACCACCTGTCCCTATCCTGAGCCATATCAATCCAGTCCATGCCCCCCCTTCCCACTTCTTGAAGATCCATTTTAATATTATCCTCCCATCTACGACTGGATCTTCAAAGTGGTCTCCTTGTATGTGGATCTATACGAAGCAAAATTAAATTCGACACAAAAATGTTCTGTGCAGCTCTTTATACATCGTGTCGTCATTATTTACACATCGCAAAACATAAGATGCTTGAAGAAATTCCTGGGATATGAATGCAACAAATAAGAAAAGAGCAATTCCCGACACTTCGTGTTAAGTCACCCGGTAGGCGAACTACTATATCTGATCCATTGTGTCAGAACTCTCTGATTAGAGACACTGTGTATGTCATCCGTGGATTCACACAACCGGACTGCCCCAGGGCCACCATCACTCAAGCACCGAAGCTTAAAAGCAATGGTGTGTCCTGTTACAGAGCAACAGGACACACTTTCACTCAGTGGGATGATGCTTCATTAAACAACGTAAAAGGTACTCACTTCGCATCCCAGATAGGGACAAGGTTAAATTTGTCGATGTTTCTACCGGTCCATGCTGAAGAATGCCGAGATGCTAGCTTCCGCTCACAACCCCCCTGATTTTCGCCCTACATTTCACTGCATTACATATAACTTATATTTAGGGATAGAGAAGATGACTATGAAAAATAATAAAGAAAAATGTTTCTTTGATTTACTGCTGGTGTTTCTAATCCTGCTGGTTTCCTCGTTTCGCTATATAAATTTCGTGTCTCAAGTACTTGTGGTCTCCCTACAGCGATAAAAAGCTGATTTAATAAAATGTATCTTTTTCGATCATATGTTAAAAATTTACCTTATTTATTTGTACGAAGGACGAATAATTTTACGTTTGACCCTTGAAGATGGGAGCGATAGGTTGTCCCTAAACGTCGGTAAAAAAAAGTACCATTCTAGACTACTTAAGACGCCAAAAAAAACGCAGATCTCATTACAATAGATCTTAGAGGAATAAGTTGTATGTTCGTAGACACCTTCGGCCCTAGATATGTGGGCGCCCAGGGGAGGCCATTAATTTGACGCCCCGGGAAGGTTAATAATTTGGAGCCCCTTCAAACCGTATTCCTTAAAATTTTCGCCCTTCAAACAGGACTGGAGAACATTTTTGAGGCGCGTGCCCAAACTGCCGGTAATTTTCAGATAAATTCCTTCGAGTGTAGAAAACCTGAGTTTACCAGCACTGTAATTCCAATTATTCAGGTGACGTCATAGAGCCCCTTATAGGTTGGTGCCCCGGGCAGCTGCCAAGCTGATCCGGCCCTTAGACCGGCACTGGTCATGGACTGAAATCATAAAGACTCTGGGATATGGACTGACGATATGTAGTTGTGCACACGGGCATGGATTATTGTAACTTCTTTGTCAGCTGAGCTACTGTCAGTTGCTGAAGATAACTTTGCTGCATGCAGTTAGCGTTGGGCTGCTATAAGACACTATCGATACGTCTCTACGGCAAATTACTAGCTTTACCTGTTACGCAATACGAACGTGCACACCTTGCGCGATAATACAGCCTACTGGCAAAGAGGCGAGTACAAGTATCCGAATCGCTAGAAACGTTTCGCTAGTTCTAGAGCAGCTCTGGCCAACTTCAACTCACAGGAGGGCCACGTATATTCATTCATTCTGTAGTCTGTCTTACGACAGGTCCGAGCCTCTTCATTCTTAGTCTGTCTTACGACAGGTCCGTAGCTCTTCCAAGCGAGTTCTCACAGAGTGCGATCTAGTGCTTCCTCTTTCAATTTCCAGTATCTTCTCTTTTCCTTAAGGTCATCCAGTAGCTGTTACGTCTTCTTCCTCGTCTTCCGTCGTTTCTATCCTTCCTTCTAACTTTCCTTCAATCACGTGTTTCAGAAGGCAGTTTCTACGCAAGATGTGACCAATCCAGTTCGCCTTTATTTATATATACATATATATATATATCGAAAAGCGGGGGACTAAATTAACTAGAAGGCCATTATATACAAACAATACGTTATGTCAAAAGTACGTCTGAATGACAAGGCAGCAGGCCGTACTGAACTGTATAAAATACAAATACATATTGGTTTACTGTGTGCTCTCTTATACTTGATGTGTTATAATTTGTAAAAATTTTCTCTGCTTATCAGATTGCCACATTATGTACTGTGGATCTATTCTACTAAGTTTGTTAAATTGTATTACTGAAACTATTCAGGTGAGAATGGCAGCAAATACTTTCCTCGAGAGCCGCACGTTTCACAGTCAAGTTATAGAGCATGGTCTTGGACCCCACAAACACTGCGACCGCAGCTTCCAGATTCCGCCCATATAATTCATGTTTCTGTAAATGTATCTTTATTTGTTGTATTGTGGGGACCGTGATAAATCACGGTGCGGGGCTGTTTTCATGTCCAAGGGGCCTGGCAGCGCATTTAACTAAACTTTCAACATTTCCGGATCAATTCTAAATGCAGTAGCGCTACAATGCTTAAATAAAGAAAACCTAAGGATAGGAAAATAAAAAGCAGAAAGATAAGGAGAATATGAAACAGCGAAAATAGGAAACATTCAGGAGCTGCGGTACGAGTCTCTGTGATTTATGAACAAGACTATTAGTATCAAATTCAGTGACACCCGATTGAACTCTGCCTAAAGGGTCAGGGCTCCACTGAATACAAGGACCGACATGTCAGTCACTAATAACCAATTAAAACTCCATACTGTAATTTAGTCTTTAATATATACTGCCTTTCCTGCTTCACTTTATCAGCCTGTATTACTAATTAGCTTCCAAATTATTCCTGGCATTGTCTTGGCAGCTCTAGTTGGGACCTTATAAATGAGGAGACTCAACTGAAATCCGCACTCATCAAGTAGAAAGACTTGTCTTAAGCAATAACTTACACAGACAACTTCATAAAGTAAGGAAGACGAAATGTAATTAGGTCTTACGTTTTGTATACTCTATTATGCATAGATGAATGCGAGGGTTTATTTTGTATAAGACAGGCAGGAGGATCCTGTGGTTTCTGTCGAAATGTATGCAGGGTACCACAGTAGATGGATCGATGTGAAAATTAAGTTTGTTGAATGGATGGGGTTGTCACTAGGCACACACTTTCCAGACGACCAGCCTTCCAAGTTCATGCTCCAGTTTCAGCCTGGAGCTTCTAGTACCTTCACTCAATCACGTCACACCACTTACTCATTCTAAAGAAAATACGACTGCGGCTAATACAAAGTCCTGACAATGGAGAATATTCTGAAGCAAGACCTCTCTATAGAAATGCTACGCCTTGGGCAAAGTACGATTCCTCTCCCAAAGTCTTGTTTTTAAATATTTTCTTACAATTTGATAATATCCTTAAATGTACTTGTAAATTCGAAGAGAATAAAAAAAAATAATATTAATGCAAAATCTGAGAAAATTTTTGGAATTTTTTAAAATACGGCACTGAAATTTTATACATTTTAACCAGAAGTATGAAATTCCAAAGCCGATTCCAGTGGCCGCGAGGTCTAAGGCGTGGGGCTGCGGCCCCTCGCTTACTGGGATTGTGGGTTCGAATCCCGCCGGGGTCATGGATGTCTGTCTGTTGTGAGTGTTGTGTGTTGTCAGGTAGAGGTCTCTGCGACGGGCTGGTCACTCGTCCAGAGGAGTCCTACCGAATGTGGTGTCTGAGTGTGATCGTGAAGCGTCGTAAAATGAGGCGGCCTAGGCCCCCAAGGGGCTGTCGAGCAATTGGAAAAATGTGAAATGTCAAATTTACTGACGTAGGAGTAATATTTTGTACATAATTTGTGCGTCTGCTGCTCTTATAGGGCATGTGAATCTAAACCAAAGCTACTGCAAGAAGTTTTTGAAATTATGCTAATGACAATAACGAAAGAGTATTTCTAAAGCTGTAATTTCACATTATATTCACCGCGCATTTTGATAAAAATTGTGAACCTAAAGCTGTGAATTTGAATCAAATTTATAAAAGTTTTAGTTTTCACAGACAATTTTGTCATATTCGTAACGTTTACCAAATTCAAAATTCCGTCTCATACTGATATCCGTGCTTAAGGATTATGACCATTTTATTGCAGTACAGACTCTTATTTCAGCTTCTAATTTTCAAAATAAACTTTCCTTCAACTTCAACACGCACTAATCACATCATAGCAGTAGGACGTGTAAACGTTAGACCTTTCATAAACTAACACTGTGTCTTTTGCTCCTAAAATTATAGTATTGGTTATTCGGAATTGGTGTAGAAACGATGACGAATGTGGTAGGATTTCTGACGTCGTGGGAAATTTGGGAATTTGCTCACTTTGCCCATTTGATAGTTCGGCACTATCATCAGGCGTTATCATCAGGCGGTATCATCAGGCGGTATCATCAGGAGGTATCATCAGGCGGTATCATCAAACACTATTCTGAAAGTGTAGCTAACATATTTCTTAATATTTAAAATTATCAAATACGCTTAAAACAGAGATTTGAAATTATCACAGCGGTGTTGCTGAAGATCCGATCTTCTGAGGTGTTATGCTGTATCGATTTTCGATTTAAAACTATCTATTGCCTTCATCTTTAGGGTCATAAAGTAGCTACAAGACGACGTCTGAGGAGATTACGTTTCTTAGATATTTCGACCACTATACGTATTTTTACACACTGTCTCATAAACGACACGATTTTCGGAAAAAAACGTCTGTCACCTGCCTCTGTCCTGAGCCATATCGATATGTTAATCAGCAATGCGAAATTCTATTAAAGTGTTTCAATTAAGATAATGTTATCCTGTTATGTTTGAACTACAGTAGTCTGAGATATGTTATGCTACAATATTATACTTTTTGTTGAAAATGAGGAAGACTTCGTGTCAGTGGAGTACATAACAACGGTAAAGCAATCCCTGGACAGACCCTTAGATTTCTAGGAGATTGAGGCTCCCAGATTTCCAGGAAATCGAAACATGAAAGTGGCAAGGTTGTCAGCCCTACTCATCAGCCTTCTTTACCCCCAGGAAATATTTCATGGTACTCATTTCTTTTAGAGGCTGAGTCGACCCCAGTGCCATAGTGCCATTATTTCAATGACACTATCGGGAATCGAACCTGCGACCTTTCTGCATGTAGCGCAGTGCCACAACCAACTGTGCCACCGTGTGCCTACCACTAGAGTATATATTTTTTTCAATGGCTCGACAGCCCCTTAGGGGCCTAGGCCGCCTCATTATCGAGGCTTCACGATCACAGACACACCACAGTCGGTAGGACTCCTCTGGACGAGTGACCAGCTCGTCGCAGAGACCTCTACCTGACAACACTCACAAGAGACAGACATCCATGCCCTAGGCGGGATTTGAACCCACAATCCCAGTAAGCGAGCGGCCGTAGACCCACGCCTTAGAACGCGCGCCGCTGGGATAGGCCTAGAGTATATAGCACACCGTAATATCAACACTTTTCATGCCTAATACGTGCCTAATACGTGCCTAATACGTTTCTAATACTCTCATCAATATACAGAGCTAACCTTGCGAAAGGAATGTGATTTGAGTTAAGCTGAGAGTTCCTCGCAAATAATGACTATAGATTTATTATAATCGTATAGACCACCAACATTTACATAGACACCCGTCTTACAGAGAAGGATTCAGACGTGGTGTGGGTTTTAAGTTATTCATGCACACGGCACCTTGATCTTCGAATTACGTCAAGGAGTGAAATCACACTTAGGTACAGAGGAGCCACTAAACGCGTTAAACATACCCCGAGCTTTATCTGCTTCGTTATTCATTTTGCATCCCAGATTTTGTACCCAAGAGAGATAAAGTAAGAGGAGACGTAAGATATTACAGAGTAAGGAATTTCGTAACAGACGCAAGATTCCCAGTACTGTTAAAGTAGTCGTATAAATGGGTTGGACTTTTTAAGGTTCGTTACGGAGTAACAAATACATAAGGATCATTGGCTGGAAAGATGCGTTAGAAGCGGCAATTTCGGAAACAGAAAAAAAAGATTTACGCATAGTATAGATACCATGGCCGATCCCAGTGGCCGTGCGGTCTAAGGCGTGGGTCTACGGCCGCTCGCTTACTGGGATCGTGGGTTCGAATCCCGCCGGGGGCATGGATGTCTGTCTGTTGTGAGTGTTGTGTGTTGTCAGGTAGAGATCTCTGCGACGGGCTGATCACTCATCTAGAGGAGTCCTACCGAGTGTGGTGTGTTTAAAGTGTGATCGTGAAGCGTCGTAGAATGACGAGGCCTAGGCCCCTAAGGGGCTGTCGAGCCATTGGAAAAATAAAAATAAATAAATACCATGGCCCCCAACCTCTTCTACAGATCCTAGCAACATTACTACAATCGAAGCTCATTTTCCATTATGCTCAACAGAAGTGACGTCGCAAGGTCACGGAATTGTAACACAAAATTTCCATGTTTTACATTAGGAATTACAATATAAAATGTGTAACTGTACTTTCTTGGTTTGTGTTCGGTTATAAAGCGTGGAACAAGCAGCGCATTCGAACAGTAGTAATCTCATTGCTCTGCGCATGAGCACAACAGATGTGAAAGCGCACAAGCACAAAAAAGAATATCTTCACGTAAAGAAGTCATCAGTATCGTCTACTCTGAAATGCAATACAAATAGCTTAGACAATTTTTTTGTAAGAAAAAAAAATCTCCAGTATCATATTTCGTGAAAATCCTTTCAGCGGCTACCTAGTATGTCTAAGACGGACGGACAGATTTTTACTAGCTCAGCAGGAATATAATAGTACCTAAAATTGAAAGATATTATTAAAGAGGTTTCCTTTTTTTTTCCTCCTATTAATCCCCACCTCCCGTCTCCCACTCCATTTCCTTTCTTTCCTTCCCATCCCAAATTTCTAATCAATTTGACTTTTGTTTCAAAATTTTGTTGAGTAGTAATTCCTATTTCACTTTTCCCCACTGGCACAGCCCCAGCGTCTACTTGACCCTCTATTTCCATCATTTCTTCCTAGTTTATGACACTTCAAGACGTCCCTTTTAAGGTCACCATTTTGTTTTACTGCATTCTTACTCCCACCCAACCTCGTACTTTTAGGAGTCTGTACGGAATCACGTCCCACGAGATGGTCATCTTTGCGTACAGACAGACAGACAAACCTAGCATTTATTACGATCCGTTTCATGTCTTTATGGGTTCCCTCGGCGAAACGTTCGTATAATCCTTTCACATCACTCACTCAATCACACCACTACACAAGTAGGCACGTGTTCCGATAAGCCCTGATCTTTATGTACACCTAATTACAGTTTCCCTGAGGCCTACCTAGTCTCCTATACAATGGGTACCTGGTCATTCCTGGGGGTAAAGCGGCCGGGGCGTGGCGTTGACCACCCACGTCCATCTAGCGCCAAGGTTAAAGAATGAGTAGAGCTATACCTCTACTCCCCTCTGGGACTTCGTGGCCTGTTATAGGGTGAAATTTACTTTACTTTAACAACAGTTTACGTCATTTGAAATTAAACAATAGTATGTTCAATAATCACCAACTAATGCACATAAACTTTTTCACAATAGTTTATTCTTAAAATTCCCCTATACGTATTTCGGTGGTTTAAACCACCATCTTCAGGGGGTCATAGAGATTAATATGCATAGACCATTACAGTTATTACATATATGGTTATATTCATATATGTAGAATATGAGTGGGCTGTATTGTCCACTTTGTACAGTATGTAAAATAAATTATTATAAAATGAATTAAAAGTTGCTAAAATGTTTACATAATTTGTAGTTAGCCTGAAAATTAGCTCACTTAGTACATACAGATGACCACCTTACTACAAGACCAAACTGCCACTAATTTTCAGGCTAACTACAAATTATGTAAACATTTTAGCAAATTTTAATTCATTTTATAGTAATTTATTTTACATACTGTACAAAGTGGACACTATCAGACCACTCATATTCTACATATATGAATATAACCATATATGTAATAACTGTATGGTCTATGCATATTAATCTCTATGACCCCCTGAAGATGGTGGTTTAAACCACCGAAATACGTATAGGGGTATTTTAAGAATAAACTATTGTGAAAAAGTTTATGTGCATTAGTTGGTGATTATTGAACGTATCTCATTTGAAAATGCACGGTAAATACAACGTTAAACACTACATTATTTTAAATTTTATAATTTTATAAATGTCTATTCAGTTGCGTATACTTCAAGAAAATTACTGAAATAGAAAGGGGAGACAAACCTTAAATACTTTAAAAATTTGATTATTTTTTCGTACAGTCATATTTAAATAAGTTCCAGGGTTATACTATAGTGCTCAGGACAGGGACAGGTGGAGGGCTCTTGTGAATGCGGTAATGAACCTTCGGGTTCCATAAAACGCGGTGAATTTCTTGACTAGCTGAGGACCTGTTAGTTTCTCAAAAAGGACTCTGCTCCATGGAGTTAGTTAGTTAGTTTAGTTATTAGGAGTTATACTATAGTTTAGCTTAAAGAAGTAATACGGTTTTTATAATTTCCTAGGATAAGCGAGTTCACATCTATCAACATCATTCCGACGACCAGAAGTTCTGTGTGCATGTGTGTACACACACAGTTACATATACAAAATCTGCATATGAAAGTGGCAGATATCTAACGAGTTACCAACCCTAGTGCCGTGAATTAAATTGCAGCTGCACAAAGTGAACATGTCTGTCATGAAATGTAAATTGGAGGTGCATACATTCTGTGGAATTGCTAATAGGGAAGCATTACTGAAGACTTGATTGTCCATCAACATCGCTTCGAGAAGTTGATAACCGACAAAGTGCATGTTGTGCCTGCATTTCTAATTATATTTTCAAACATTTCTTCTTTAAAAGGAGTTATTGGGAAGTTTTAGTAGAGGGACACTCTAACTGTAAACAACAGAGGTTTGAAAGTTGAACAAGAGATTGGGCTATTTTAGAGCGAGAATAATACGTACATAGGTAAGAAATTTGTTGTAGCAAACCTAATTAATTTTGATTTGTAAACGCTTGACACAAATATTACGAGTGAATATTACGAACAGTCCACAAATTTTTTAAATACATTTTTAAAACAGGTTTTAAATATACATTTACGCGAGATTTTAAGATTCTAATAGACTACCGTACATATCGTACAATTTTAAAGAGTTTTGAACTTCATTTACCTATGGTTTTAATACTTTAACAGACTATTGTACATATTGTGTATTTGTTTTAACATGTGAATAATTGGTAACACAAGACAACCCCTGAAGATGGAACTTTAAAGTTCCGAAACACGTGTAGGGTGAGGGGAAATAGGCCATAATAAAAGTGGTCAATATAGTGCATTTCGTTGGTTTTATTATTTGATTAAAAAATGCACGGTGGAAATACTGTGAAAAAAAAAAGCTTGACACAAAATTTGTGTATTTTTAAATAAATATCCTGTAACTAAGTACCGTATAATGCACGAAATAGATATAATTTAGAATGTGTTGTCTTCGTAAAGAAAATAAGTATTATAAGAGTGAAGCGACTTATTTCCTAATACAGACTGTCAGAGCCAGTAACTTGGAAATTGTGACTAGCTCGCGCCTTGACTATGCACTTGTGAACGAGACAGGTATGCGGTTTCTTGAGTAAAGTAGAACCCGTGGAGATCCGTTGAACGAGTTGTGAACGAGACAGGTATGCGGTTTTCTTTGAGTAAAGTAGAACCCGTGGAGATCCGTTGAACGAGTTGTGAACGAGACAGGTATGCGGTTTTCTTTGAGTAAAGTAGAACCCGTGGAGATCCGTTGAACGAGTTGTGAACGAGACAGGTATGCGGTTTTCTTGAGTAAAGTAGAACCCGTGGAGATCCGTTGAACGAGTTGTGAACGAGACAGGTATGCGGTTTCTTTGAGTAAAGTAGAACCCGTGGAGATCCGTTGAACGAGTTGTGAACGAGACAGGTATGCGGTTTCTTTGAGTAAAGTAGAACCCGTGGAGATCCGTTGAACGAGTTGTGAACGAGACAGGTATGCGGTTTTCTTGAGTAAAGTAGAACCCGTGGAGATCCGTTGAACGAGTTGTGAACGAGACAGGTATGCGGGTTTTTTTTGAGTAAAGTAGAACCCGTGGAGATCCGTTGAACGAGTTGTGAACGAGACAGGTATGCGTTTTCTTGAGTAAAGTAGAACCCGTGGAGATCCGTTGAACGAGTTGTGAACGAGACAGGTATGCGGTTTCTTTGAGTAAAGTAGAACCCGTGGAGATCCGTTGAACGAGTTGTGAACGAGACAGGTATGCGGTTTCTTTGAGTAAAGTAGAACCCGTGGAGATCCGTTGAACGAGTTGTGAACGAGACAGGTATGCGTTTTCTTTGAGTAAAGTAAAACCCGTGGAGATCCGCTGAACGAGTTGTGAACGAGACAGGTATGCGTTTCTTTGAGTAAAGTAAACCCGTGGAGATCCGTTGAACGAGTTGTGAACGAGACAGGTATGCGGTTTCTTTGAGTAAAGTAGAACCCGTGGAGATCCGCTAAACGAGTTGTGAACGAGACAGGTATGCGGTTTCTTTGAGTAAAGTAGAACCCGTGGAGATCCGTTGAACGAGTTGTGAACGAGACAGGTATGCGTTTCTTTGAGTAAAGTAGAACCCGTGGAGATCCGTTGAACGAGTTGTGAACGAGACAGGTATGCGGTTTCTTTGAGTAAAGTAGAACCCGTGGAGATCCGTTGAACGAGTTTGTGAACGAGACAGGTATGCGTTTTCTTTGAGTAAAGTAGAACCCGTGGAGATCCGTTGAACGAGTTGTGAACGAGACAGGTATGCGTTTTCTTTGAGTAAAGTAGAACCCGTGGAGATCCGTTGAACGAGTTGTGAACGAGACAGGTATGCGGTTTCTTTGAGTAAAGTAGAACCCGTGGAGATCCGTTGAACGAGTTGTGAACGAGACAGGTATGCGGTTTCTTTGAGTAAAGTAGAACCCGTGGAGATCCGTGAACGAGTTGTGAACGAGACAGGTATGCGTTTCTTTGAGTAAAGTAAAACCCGTGGAGATCCGTTGAACGAGTTGTGAACGAGACAGGTATGCGGGTTTTCTTTGAGTAAAGTAGAACCCGTGGAGATCCGCTAAACGAGTTGTGAACGAGACAGGTATGCGGTTTCTTTGAGTAAAGTAGAACCCGTGGAGATCCGTTGAACGAGTTGTGAACGAGACAGGTATGCGGTTTCTTTGAGTAAAGTAGAACCCGTGGAGATCCGCTGAACGAGTTGTGAACGAGACAGGTATGCGGTTTCTTTGAGTAAAGTAGAACCCGTGGAGATCCGTTGAACGAGTTGTGAACGAGACAGGTATGCGGTTTCTTTGAGTAAAGTAGAAACCGTGGAGATCCGTGAACGAGTTGTGAGAACGAGAAAAGGTATTTCGGTTTCTTTGAGTAAAGTTAAACACCCGTGGATATCCGTTGAACGAGTTTGTGAACGAGACGGAAGCGTTTTTGAGTAAAGTTAAAACCCGTGGAGATCCGCTCTAAACGAGTTGTGAACGAGACAGTATGCGGTTCTTTGATAATATGAACACCGTGGAGTATCCGTTGAACGAGTTGTGAACGACATGGATATTGGTTTTCTAGTTTAATGAGAACCCGTGGATATCCGTTGGAACGGTTGTGAACGAACAGGTATGCGTTTTCTTTGAGTAAAGTAGAACCCGTGGAGATCCGTTTGAACGAGTTGTGAACGAGACAGGTATGCGGTTTCTTTGAGTAAAGTAGAACCCGTGGAGATCCGTTGAACGAGTTGTGAACGAGACAGGTATGCGGTTTCTTTGAGTAAAGTAGAACCCGTGGAGATCCGTTGAACGAGTTGTGAACGAGACAGGTATGCGGTTTCTTTGAGTAAAGTAGAACCCGTGGAGATCCGTTGAACGAGTTGTGAACGAGACTGCACCAGAACAAAGTAAAGACTGATTTCAGGCTTCCGCCGCGATGTTGATGTAATCTGTGGTCTTCTGGGTAATTACACGGCGTCGTGTGGTAATTATTTACTTTCCTTCTTGGAATCTTGACCCGTGAAGATGGGACCGACACGTTGTCCCGAAACGTCGGTAAATAATTTACCACACGACGCCGTGTAATTACCCAGAAGACCACAGATTACAAGTAAAGACTGATTCGTTGAGCCGAGACCCAAATCAGATCATTCCGCTCACTGTTCTGGCCCTTTCTCTAACTTCGATTCGAACAAAATCTTGAGGATGCTAACTAAATCAGGTTCGTTAACAACTATTGACGACATTTGGTACTATTGTTATTGTATCTAGTTCTATTGAGATCTTCGCACTGCTGGAATATTACGTTGTGGAGTTGTGCAGGACCAGCTGAAAGGCTTCGTGGCGACCTTTTTCGACGAAGGCAAGAAAAGCTGATCCTACGATATGACAGTCGCCTTAATTTACATGGCGACTATGTGGAGAAATAGTTTAATATAGGTACCGACATGTAATAAAGATGTTCTTTAAAAAATTCTTTAAATGCTTTTTACACCAACTATTTCTTACTTTCTGGATGCGCTATGTGTATTTTATTTAATATTTAAAATCTCATACAACACCAATAAGAAACTAAGTATAATAACAGAAAAGGTGAATACAGCAAGAAAGGTGGTCTAAAGTCAATAGAGAAGACAATACATTTTTTGTAACTTTAAAATACTGCAGTAGATAGAATGTAATTTCTTTCAAAATATAAGCGATTTAAGTATGTGTGGCATAAATTGTATAAGTGAAAAGAGAAAGTAACAGATCACTCTTATTTTACTGAAGCCAACCAACTAAACTCACTACTTGGAGCAGAACACCCCTTGGTAAAGTCAGTAGCTGCTCTTATAATAACACATTTCCGCTCTATTACTGATTCAGAGCTTTCATTATCTTGTCCAAATTAGAAGGCCACTTGGTCTCTGTCGCTAGTCAGATGGATCCAATCCAAACCCTTCAATCCTATATTAATATCATTTTAATATTATTTTGCCAACTACCCTTCGGGCTTACAACTGACGTCATCCCTTCCTTTCCCAAATATTTGTATACATTTATAGTATCAGAAATTTAATTTGAAGGGATATTAGGAAAAATATTTTCTTATTCGAGCCATTAAGGCGTATGAGAAATATGAAATATAGCTCCAATAATTTTTAATGTCAGAAATAAACACTGGTGACTCTTCAACTGCAGATATTTACTGCTTTACCCCGGTGAAAAGAAGCCTCCGAAACGCACGGAATAGTTAGTTGCGTGGATCCCAGAGCCGGTTTGGACAATTTGGAGAGCAGAAGAGTCTGCTATCCTTTCCAGAAATCGAAACAAAAGATCCTCTGTATGCCCTTCGTAGGGTACACACAATACCGACAGAGATATCCCGGCTCCTAATGGTACTGGAAAAACGTAAAGAAAAACCCGTCTATTTACTATAGAATTAACATTAAACGTATTTTACTGAAGTAAATAAGGAAGGAGAGGGGCGTGCGGTGGCGCAGTTGGTTGAGGCACTACGCTACAAACCGGAACGTCGCGGGTTCGATTCCCGATTGTGTCTTGGAATTAATTCCTTGACATAATCGTTTCGGTCGCACTATGGCCCTGGGGTCGACTCAGCCTCTGACAGAAATGAGTACCAGGAGTATTCCCTGGGGGGTAAAGGCGGCCGGTGCGTAGGGCTGACAACCTTACCACCTTCATGTGCCGATTGTCTACAAATCTGGGAGCCTCAACCTCCTGGACACCTCAGGGCCTGTCTAGGCCTGTAATGGGGTTGCTTTACCTTTACCTTTTAAATAAGGAAGGAGAGAGATAAATAGAAAGAATAAGAAGAAAGAAGAGAAAGAAGAAAAGGAAAAATAAAGAACAAAGGGGATTAAAAGTTAAATAAAGAGAGAAAGAGATACAAACTCAACAGCGATAGGACATAGCTGTTTTGGACAGCAGCTACACGGTAGGTGGGCGTACATTTTGTTGTTTTGTTAAATTGCTCTTAAAAATAAACGCGCAATTAAACAACCATATAAGATTGCCTTAAGATGCAGGAGGAATGACTACTAACTGAAACTGGTCTTAGTTCTATCTTTATACGTAAAATTGTTTGACCTTTCTCAGTTCACCTTTGACATTAGACTCACAGAGAGCGCCATGTCGCACATCCCATATAGAACTGAGGGTGGTACTGAAGGTAGAGCGCCTGTCACAGAGCACACTCTTCTATTTTGAAAAATAAAGCCTATTATTCTGTCACTCGTCTGTGTTACGTAACATCTGTAAACTATAGTTCCCAGCCAGTAAATTAATTTCTGACCATTACTACGTCCTAGAATGTGAAGTAGTGTAGCCTGTGTACCACCGATTCAGAGAAGGCTGCTATCCCCATCTGCAGTGTAGAGAAGACTCTTCTACAGTGAAGATTCTCTCAGCAGTTTTTCCGCAGCCTTGTTACTTAGCCACACATATTAACAGCCCACAGCGTAGTAACTTCATACTCACCACCGTAATGGTATAAAATGTCACGTAACTTTCTTCTATAAATTAGAAATTTCTTTTTTCATCGAAAACTAATTGTTGTGACTGACGGATATAAAATAGGTTTTGTCAACTATTTTTGTAAGAAAGTTTCCATTGTCACAAATACACAAAGTTTTGGAAAATACCTTTTTCCGTCTTCAAGTACAGTATCATCACCTGAAGACGGAAAAACAGGTTGTTTCGGAAACTTGTTACTGTTTTAGTGTTATGTGTTTGTGATAATGGAAAAGGTACTAATAAATATTAGTTGAAGATTAGTTGAAACCATTGTTAAAAATTTATATATTTCAATTATAAAACACCTCCACTCCCCTCAGTCTACGTTCCTCCCTCAATGTGAGAGACCAAGTTTCACACCCATACAAAACATAAGACAAAATTACATTTCTGTATATCTTAATCTTCATAATTTTGGACAGTGGACTGGAAGACAGAATGATAACAAGCATTCCCTGACTTCAATCTGCTCTTCATTTCTTTATGAATGGAATTTTTATTTGTTAGGGTTGTTCTCAGAAATCTGAACTGTTCCACCCTTTCAAATCTCTAGCTTTCAGAAATACGAAATTTAAAGGCTAAGAAATTACACTAAGAAATAAAGTCTCCTTGAAATACATACTTGGATGAATGAAGCTTATTAACACAGCAGCACTATGTGAAGGGCACAGAACCTCATCCATATTAATTTGCAACATTCTCTCCAGCACTTTGCACTCAAGACACAATTTCTGGTCTCCTTCTCAGCGACAGAACAAGTTTCACAAAGAACACTTATCAAGAAATACACCAGCTGCCACTGTCATTACTACAGTATTCAGGTCATAGGGCGTATATAGGGATAGACTAGCATTTATCGGAACAGAGGGTAATTGAGTTTGAAGCCATCAAGAGGGCTAGACACTTAGGTGTCTTACAGACAGACAGACAACTGACACAGCAGCGACCCAGGAGTCTGACAGCCTGCGATATGACGGGAAACAAGAAGGAGCAGTGCTGCAGTCAAATCGACATTCGAGATTTTCTTGCAAAATCGCCAAGCCATCTAATGATTCTAATGTAGGGTTTGCACTAGTGTTTTATCACATAAAAAATACAAAATAAACATGTAGGGCGATGTTTCCAGCAGCAAGAGGCTAACCTCCAGCTGATGTGACAGCAGAGATCCAAAGTCAAAACACGTCTAATATTACGACACGATTCTGACCCAGTTTCATTCAACTATAATCCACCAACTCTGTGACTGTAACTCTAACAGAGTCTTCCACATGGCTCAAAATCTGGATGTTCTTAGCTGATTAAGAAGTTCCCTGTGTTTTACTGAAACGTATGGTTCATTACCGTAGAAACTAAAGCCCGGAAATGGATTGTATCCGTGTCCCGTGATATTATTATGGCCACTGATCGATAATAAAAACATGGACGACATATGAAGCATATTGGAAAAATGGTAAGTTCAGAAGCAAGTTGTGTTGTAGAAACGAAATTAAATAAATAATGGGGTGTGGAGGAACGAGAATAACATAAAAATGAGATATTATAAGGTGCGTTATTTAAAGACGCTCTCAACTGGTAATATTATATACCGTCGGTGATACAATAAACGGATCATTATGGAGCAGTGGTGGAATGTTAGTAATAGGAGAAAACCGAACGTATTGGGAAGAAAACCCGCCCCAGTGTCACTCTTCGGCCACATGCCCCCACATAAACTAGCCTGGGAACGAACTCGGACATCTGTGAATAAATTCTGATTAAGCAGACAGTGAAGGCAGTATGTGAGTCTTGGTGGTATAAAGTGGTGCTATATTGTGTTGCGATGGCAATTATGTCTATAAGAAAGTTTGAATGAACCAAATGCTACTTACATCGCTAAGGGAAGGTTCTATGTCTAAGTTGTGAGTTAGTTTTATTTTTGTGGTTTATTGTACGGCGCGGTCAGTGGATCGTAATAAAAATCTTGTAATATAATATAAATCTTATATTATACATTATAATTATATATATTATATTATATATTATTATATATATTATATATATATTATATACTATATAATATATTATAATATAAATCTTATATTATATATTATAATTATATATATTATATTATATATTATATTATATATATATATATATATTATAATATATATATTATATATTATATATATATATATATTAATATATTATATATATATATTATATATATTATATACTATATAATATTATAATATAAATCTTATAATATAAAAATCATTTAACAGTGATAACTGTAAGGATTTGAAGGCAGTGGACGTAATGCAATCAAGATATTATCCCAGAATTTTCCAGGGCGGACAGAGCGAAACCGAAACCAAAACCAAAAATCGGAGAATTTTCGTTGTCCTGTGCAAACTTAAACTGAAAACCTCCAAAACACAAGTCTACTTCGCTAATGACACACGAAACACTGACCTAAATCATTTATTTATTTACATATTTATAATCACTTTAATGACTACGCTAAGAGCTGTACAAACCAGGGTTTCAATTCCGGTACAGACAAGAGACTTTTCTCTTTTTTCAAAACGTCGAGACTTGCTATGGGGCCAATCCAGTTTCATATTCAGTGGCTACCAGGTTTATTCCTTGGGAAAAAGCGGCCGGGGGGATGAAGTTGACCACTGACCATCAAAGAGTATCGTGGATATGAATGAGTGGAGCTGTGCCTCTACTGACCCTATACAACCTCAGGATGTGGACAGAGACAACTTTACTATTTTGTCTTTTCCATCACACATTACTATATCAAATATATTAAGTGAAGTAAAGGTAAAGGTAAAGCAACCCCATTACAGGCCTAGACAGGCCCTGAGGGGTCCAGGCTCCTAGATTTGTAGACAATAGGCACATGAAGGTGGTAAGGTTGTCAGCCCTAAGCACCGGCCGCCTTTACCCCCCAGGAAATATTTCTGGTACTCATTTCTGTTAGAGGCTGAGTCGACCCCAGGGCCATAGTGCGACCGAAACGATTATGTCAAGGAATTAATTCCAATGACACCATCGGGAATAGAACCCGCGACGTTCCGGTTTGTAGCGTAGTGCCTCAACCAACTACGCCACCGCGCGCCCCTATTAAGTGAAGTATAACTGTACTTATAAGGTGAAGGACTTGAACTACATATATTGAAATACCCTTAGAAGCGTGTTACTATTTCCGTTCATATCTTAAACATTTCTAATTTCTAAAGTGTTTTATTCAACAATACTATCAGTTGCTTAAATTGTGTAGCGTCCGTGTAAGACAACTTTATGACTATGGTGCATTGGTGGAATGATACTGACAGGGAAGACTGAAGTACTCGGCGAAATAAACCTCTTCCAGTGCATTTTGTTCAACACAAATCCCACTACTCTGCAATCTTACCAAGGTTCTCCGTAGTGAAAGACCAGCAAATAACTGCTTGAGAGCTGACACGGCCATTTTCACGTGTGTGTGGTGCAGAGGTTCAGTAACTTCTGGTCACGACTGATCAAAGACAACTTGCAGGAAATATCAACTTAACAAAGATATAGGCTTAAGTCAGGACACCGACGGTGAATTCACTTATCTGGTGTAAGCCAACATATTGCACTGTGTGTGCGCTTGTGGTGGAAAGACTATAGTTTAATATTATAACAAGTAATGCTTTTGTAAGCCGATCCCAGTGGCCGTGCGGTCTAAGGCGTGGGTCTTCGGCCGCTCGCTTACTAGATCGTGGGTTCGAATTGCCGATCCCAGTGGCCGTGCGGTCTAAGGCGTGGGTCTTCGGCCGCTCGCTTACTAGGATCGTGGGTTCGAATTGCCGATCCCAGTGGCCGTGCGGTCTAAGGCGTGGGTCTTCGGCCGCTCGCTTACTAGGATCGTGGGTTCGAATCCCACCGGGGGCATGGATGTCTGTCTGTTGTGAGTGTTGTGTGTTGTCAGGTAGAGGTCTCTGCGACGGGCTGATCACTCGTCCAGAGGAGTCCTACCGAGTGTGGTGTGTCTCAAATGTGTGTGACCATGAAACCTCGACGAAACGAGGAGGCCCAGGCCCGTATAAGGCTGTCGAGCCATACAAAAAAAAAAGGCTTTTGTAATTATGGTAAAATTTGGGATGTTTACAAAGTCAACGAGGGAATCTTGTGACTGTATATGTCGCTATCCCGAAATCAATCCGAAGTTTCCCGAAACTCGTGTTCCGTACAAAACCAAAGCACATCTTCCATCTTCAAGAATGTATGAAGTTTCCGACAGTGTTTTGAAAACTCGAAGTGCTCCAGAGAATCTAGAAGTTTTTAGATTACCTTCTCTTGAGTAGAAATATGACGTCTCTCAATTCTGATGTCCTTTAAGTGAAGAGTATAAGGTTATTGCGCTATATAATTCTAAACATCTAAGTAATGGAAATCAAACCCTCGAAAAGTTACAATCGTTTTCGGAGAACAAAAAAATAATTGAAAACATACTAATATATTGAAAATAATTATTAATCTGCTGGACCCTTTCCATCTAAATTTGTTGTTTTGGTAGAGACACTTGGGCTTTTCAGTTTGTTTAAAAACGTGACCAACGTAAAATGCATGAATAACTTTGCCTACTGCCACATCAAACATACGTAACGTGTATATCGATATACTTGCCCTCATATCGAAACTTTGGGGACAAGTACGTATTTTGAAAAACGTAATTTTGTGGGCAGTACGTCCCAGGCCAAGCCGATCCCAGTGGCCGCGCGGTCTAAGGCGTCGGTCTGAGGCCGCTCGCTTGCTAGGATCGTGGGTTCGAATCCCACCGGTGGCATGGATGTCTGTCTGTTGTGAGTGTTGTGTGTTGTCAGGTAGAGGTCACTGCGACGAGCTGGTCACTCGTCCAGAGGAGTCCTACCGAGTGTGGTGTGTCTCAAATGTGTGTGACCATGAAACCTCGACGAAACGAGGAGGCCCAGGCCCGTATAAGGCTGTCGAGCCATACAAAAAAAAAAGGCTTTTGTAATTATGGTAAAATTTGGGATGTTTACAAAGTCAACGAGGGAATCTTGTGACTGTATATGTCGCTATCCCGAAATCAATCCGAAGTTTCCCGAAACTCGTGTTCCGTACAAAACCAAAGCACATCTTCCATCTTCAAGAATGTATGAAGTTTCCGACAGTGTTTTCAAAACTCGAAGTGCTCCAGAGAATCTAGAAGTTTTTAGATTACCTTCTCTTGAGTAGAAATATGACGTCTCTCAATTCTGATGTCCTTTAAGTGAAGAGTATAAGGTTATTGCGCTATATAAT
Organism: Reticulitermes speratus; assembly: GCA_021186555.1. Lineage (NCBI taxonomy): Eukaryota > Metazoa > Arthropoda > Insecta > Blattodea > Rhinotermitidae > Reticulitermes > Reticulitermes speratus. The sequence goes on along the minus strand of JAJKFL010000237.1, from coordinate 5,838,825 downwards.
TCTAAACATCTAAGTAATGGAAATCAAACCCTCGAAAAGTTACAATCGTTTTCGGAGAACAAAAAAATAATTGAAAACATACTAATATATTGAAAATAATTATTAATCTGCTGGACCCTTTCCATCTAAATTTGTTGTTTTGGTAGAGACACTTGGGCTTTTCAGTTTGTTTAAAAACGTGACCAACGTAAAATGCATGAATAACTTTGCCTACTGCCACATCAAACATACGTAACGTGTATATCGATATACTTGCCCTCATATCGAAACTTTGGGGACAAGTACGTATTTTGAAAAACGTAATTTTGTGGGCAGTACGTCCCAGGCCAAGCCGATCCCAGTGGCCGCGCGGTCTAAGGCGTCGGTCTGAGGCCGCTCGCTTGCTAGGATCGTGGGTTCGAATCCCACCGGTGGCATGGATGTCTGTCTGTTGTGAGTGTTGTGTGTTGTCAGGTAGAGGTCACTGCGACGAGCTGGTCACTCGTCCAGAGGAGTCCTACCGAGTGTGGTGTGTCTCAAATGTGTGTGACCATGAAACCTCGACGAAACGAGGAGGCCCAGGCCCGTATAAGGCTGTCGAGCCATACAAAAAAAAAAGGCTTTTGTAATTATGGTAAAATTTGGGATGTTTACAAAGTCAACGAGGGAATCTTGTGACTGTATATGTCGCTATCCCGAAATCAATCCGAAGTTTCCCGAAACTCGTGTTCCGTACAAAACCAAAGCACATCTTCCATCTTCAAGAATGTATGAAGTTTCCGACAGTGTTTTGAAAACTCGAAGTGCTCCAGAGAATCTAGAAGTTTTTAGATTACCTTCTCTTGAGTAGAAATATGACGTCTCTCAATTCTGATGTCCTTTAAGTGAAGAGTATAAGGTTATTGCGCTATATAATTCTAAACATCTAAGTAATGGAAATCAAACCCTCGAAAAGTTACAATCGTTTTCGGAGAACAAAAAAATTATTGAAAACATACTAATATATTGAAAATAATTATTAATCTGCTGGACCCTTTCCATCTAAATTTGTTGTTTTGGTAGAGACACTTGGGCTTTTCAGTTTGTTTAAAAACGTGACCAACGTAAAATGCATGAATAACTTTGCCTACTGCCACATCAAACATACGTAACGTGTATATCGATATACTTGCCCTCATATCGAAACTTTGGGGACAAGTACGTATTTTGAAAAACGTAATTTTGTGGGCAGTACGTCCCAGGCCAAGCCGATCCCAGTGGCCGCGCGGTCTAAGGCGTCGGTCTGAGGCCGCTCGCTTGCTAGGATTGTGGGTTCGAATCCCGCCGGGGGCATGGATGTCTGTTGTGAGTGTTGTGTGTTGTCAGGTAGAGGTCTCTGCGACGGGCTGATCACTCGTCCGTAGGAGTCCTACCGAGTGTGGTGTGTCTGAGTGTGATCGTGAAGCCTCGATAATGAGGAGGCCCTGGCCCACTACTGGCTGTTACGCCATGGAAAAGAAAATTCTAGCTTAATATACCTGGTTTATACTCGTGTTCACATCGAAACCTTGAGGCGGACTGTTTGGAAAGATATAATTTTGTGGGTACTATGTCTCAGGCCAGATTTTTGGATAGTTCCTCAAAATCTGTAGTGACCGCCTCCTTCCACGTACCTAGTAATTCATCATCACTATAACTCGATTCTAAATAGTCTCAGCGATTGACAACGTAATTAACAAATATTGAATAAATACCGGAAAATGCATGTCATTCCTTTAACGGCACTTCATTCGAAATCGGCTCTAAAAGAAATCAGATAAGATGAGGCTAAGATCATTAGTAGTCAATACGAATACTAAAACGCCTAACGAAAGAGTCAATATATAAATTACTCCTTTGGTTCCCACTCCACCGTCGCGGCAGCTGGAATGCTCAAAGGATCGTGATTATTCACGGCAGATGTGACTCGCGCCAATATTCGTTACGTGGTTTGAATACTATCGGATGTAAACCGCTTCCAATAAGCCAGGCTATGACTTCGTTATCACGAGGTTTCAAATGGCATTCTTTTATAACGAAACTATACGTATTAAAATCCTATCTAGCAAATAAATGAAGGCGTAGCCAGGTTTTTTGAAGCCCGGGGCGAGGAAACTCAACATCCGTCCCTGACGTAAATTACGAACATAAATTTTCTTTTATTTTTCTCAATAACATGAAAATTGTTGAGCTCAGAAAACCGATTTTTTTTTCATTTTAAACATTCAGTTTGCCGCCACTTTGACTTGGCTGCCCGGGGTGTCCGCACCACCTTAGCTACGTCCCTACGCCTGGAGACTACAGCCATTTGTTCCTATACCGATAGAGTAGTTAAAAGTCCAGCTCTAAATGGTTTATGCATGTTTCGTATTTTCTTAGAAATGTAAGAACATAAGAAAGTCTTAAATAATAAATGTCGGTGTTGAAATGTATTAATTCGGAAACTGTTCATCTCTCCTGTTTGTTAAAACTCCTAAGTTTCGAAAAATAATTATTCTATATTAGTTCCAAGCCTGGTGCGTGGCATCCCGTTGTGTTTTCTAATATGAATCTGAATATTCATTCTGTCTGTTGACATAAATTTATCGGTAAAAAATTCCATTTCGTTTACAATAACCAGCTACTTATTTCAGCTTTTTACCAAAGCCACCATCAGGCTAAACCATTGTAAAAGTATAAAGGGGTAAAGGTAACTTTACATCACGTATTATTCCAATGTAGTAGTTAGATCTCACATTAGTGTATTAGCCCTACTTATACACTCGAACCCGGTTATAACGACATCGGTTTATGCGACACCTCGTCTATAACGTCAGATATTCTGTGGTACCAATTAATTCCTCACTGTTAACCATAACATTATACTCCTCAGTTATAACAACACTCGTTTATAACGACACAAAATATCCAGTCCCTTTCATGACGTTATAACCGAGTTCGACAGTATTATTCTTTTTTATTTATCTCTGTGGTTTTCTTACTCTTGTGTTTATGTTGCATTATAATAATAACCATGGCTCAACAGCCCTATATGGGCCCGGGCCTCCTCTTGCCTCCTCTTTTCGAGGTTACTAAGTCGTGCGCATTCGTGGCAGTTGGTGACTGGTGAACTGGCCGCGCTACTATTCTATCGATCCTGATGTGCCCGCCAGAGCCATCTGGCAGGCAGTCAGGAGACTTGGGTGAGAAATGGAGGCAATTTGGCTTACGCAAAATTTTTATTCATGCCCGTAAGTTTATTTTACATGCCGTAAATCTACGACATGGGACCGACGGCTTTACTTCCCCTCCGAAGGAAGTGGTGCTCCGGATTTTTATCACCCTTAAAAATCCATCGACCTCGGTCGGGATCGAACCCGCGAACATTGGGTCCAGTGGCGAGTACGCTAACCACTAGTCCACCGAGGTCGACTTATGCTGCATTATATCTATTTAATATAATGTAAAAGTTATAGAATTTCTTAAAGCTTTGGAAACTTATTTTTTGGTTGTAACTTTCCTTGTTGTCAATTATTGATATAGGCCTACTTATCATTCATTCTTTTCTAAACTACGTTCTTGTTACGTTGTGACGTATGACGTGTACCTATGATATAACGGTACTTGATTTTTTAGGCCGATTTTTATGTTTGAAAAAGGACGATATATCAGATTTTATTTTCTGTATACTATCTACGTAAATGTCACGTCTGCTTTCACTTCCTCCTACTGCTGTCATGTTTGTGGCATGTCCATGACAAACCGGTGACTTTATAATGCTGATTTTCTTGTTTGAATGACAACGCTTTATCGGATATTAGTTTCTTATCGGCTTCATCTATAGTCGTTTAGAGTGGGGAAGCTTGGTCCACAACTTCATAGCTTGAAAGCAATTTTACCGATTTTTATTTTAAGACACAAATAAAGCCACTTTACAAATTGTAGTAGTTTTAATTACTTAGAAAATTTTAGTTTAATGAGAGAAAATAGTTACAGTGACAAGTCATAAATTTCACGCATTTTGTATCTAGTGAAATTTGAATAAACTTATTTTCTAAACATTTTTGGACTATATTGTATTTACTACTTTGAAGTTAATCCTGTTTTAATTACGTAGAAAGTTTTAGTTTAATGAGAGAAAATAGTTACAGTGACAATTCACGAATTTCATGCACTTTTTGTGGCTAGTGAAATTTGAATAAATTTATTTTCTAAACATTTTTGGACTATATTGTATTTACTACTTTGAAGTTAATCCTGTTTTAATTACGTAGAAAGTTTTAGTTTAATGAGAGAAAATAGTTACAGTGACAAGTCACGAATTTCATGCACTTTTTGTGGCTAGTAAAATTTTAATAAATTTATTTTCTAAACATTTTTGGACTATATTGTATTTACTACTTTGAAGTTAATCCTGTTTTAATTACGTAGAAAGTTTTACTTTAATGAGAGAAAATAGTTACAGTGACTAGTCACGAATTTCATGCACTTTTTGTGTCTAGTGAAATTTGAATAACTATATTTTCTAAACATTTTTGGACTATATTGTATTTACTACTTTGAAGTTAATCCTGTTTTAATTACGTAGAAAGTTTTACTTTAATGAGAGAAAATAGTTACAGTGACAAGTCACGAATTTCATGCACTTTTTGTGTCTAGTGAAATTTGAATAACTATATTTTCTAAACATTTTTGGACTATATTGTATTTACTACTTTGAAGTTAATCCTGCTTTAATTACAGCGTACATAAGGATCATGTAGTGACAGTTGTTTGGGAAGAACCTGTCTCCGAAACGTAGTGCATATATTTCAATACTGTACATACGCTGGAAAAAGTCCAAAACGTCTTACGAGCTCAAAGTATACTAGATTATTTTCAGAACGAATATTATCTTAAACTTACCGCAGGCGTAACAATCATTAATCAGTGTAAATATTTTAAAAGACCAAAGCGAATACCAGCTGGTTTAATTCCCAGACAGCAATTTCGGCCAGGCCGAGGTCAGCAGAATTTATCTCTCCAAATGCAATATAGAACATACCTGTGGATTCTGGCAAGCTTTCAGTTCGGAGCGCGGCATTATGCCTCTAACCTCAAACTACGTCTTATGCGGAGAAAGAATTACGTAGCTCCTGTAATCAGAGTGCGTGGGCTTGTTTGCCTGCACTGTGGCTGTGTTATTGCAGACGATAACTGTGCGGCTGAAATGGGCAATTTACCTTAGTCATCTCCTATAGCAAATTGACCTCAGGGCTCTCAGATTTTATCAGTGCGTTTAAAAAATTATTCATTGCAGCAAGAATACCAGTTACCAAATATTATCCCGGTTATCAAATCAGGAAGAATGAGATGGGCTGGGCATGTGCCACGTATGGGAGACAGGAGAGGTGGATAAAGGGTATTGGTGGAAACACGGAAAGGAAAGAGAACACTTGAAAGACCTAGGAGGAGATGGGACGATAATATTAAACCAATCTTCAAGAAATGGAATGGGGAGGAGCATGGACTGGATTGAGCTGGTTCAGTACAGGGAGAGCTGGCGGGCGCTTGTGAATGCGGTAATGAACCTTCGGGTTCCATAAAATGCAAGGAATTTCTTGATTAGCTGAGGACCTTGTAACTTCTCAGGAATCAAATCCGCTCCATGGAGGGACAGAGAGAAAAAGACAGGATCAAGGTATTTTATGCAATAATATTTAAAAGTATGCGTCATGGGATAAAACGTGCTAGAAAATTTAGTAAAGAAATCCTTGTCAAATTTGCAGTGGAAAAGTGCAATATACAGAGGCGTGAAAAATTTTTCAATTACAGGTTCTGTGCTGGACAAAATAAAATATGAAAATTTGTATTTCACTTGGATGAGGCGTGGTTTACATTTCGTAGAAATATAAACAGCCACAGTAACAGATGTTGGTGTTATGAAAATAACCATGTGGTTTGTGTAGTTTCCTTTACACCACATTAACGTGCGGTAAGTGAGCGCCAAATCGCAGGGCCCGTATTTTTCTGCGTAATAAATACCTACCCTTAAATTAAATTAATCCTGACACTGTTATTCGGGGAGTTAAATAAAGGAGAGAAAATGTAGGGAATTTCACTTTAATTGCATGCATTTTATGGCAATTATAGAAAGGCAACTGTTAATAATACAAGACAACATATTCATCCAGTGTATAAACATATTTTCCGCGGGTTCAACGCCCGCTTATGACCTCCAAGGCACCTCTTCAAACTCTGTTATGAAATACATTACCCTGCACTGCAGGTAAAAAACAGACTCAAAATTCCCAGCCCATGTAAGCTTCGTAGGCGACATAGCGTTGTAAAATAAATTAAAATGTAAAGTAGCATTTTATTTTGTAACAAGTTCTAAAGCTAAAAGAAAATCTGTAATTGGCACATCTTTAGAAGAAGCGCATGCTCCGTATAAGAACAAAGCATCTAAGTTAATTAGCTGATATGGACTAATACAAAGGTATGTTGAAGAGCAATGTTTCCCAGTCCTTTTTACGATAATAGACATCGAATTAGAACAAAGGCAGATACAATTCTAAGACTTTCATACAGTTGCTTTTTTAAAATAATCGTCTCTGATGTCCGCACACATCCTCTAACGTTCCGGCAGAATAACGAGTACGTCACAATAGCACTGTACGTAATTGTGACCATGTCGCTCTCGGTGGACTAGTGGTTAGCGTGTTCGCCACTGGGCCCAAGGTTCGCGGGTTCGATCCCGACCGAGGGTGATCGATTTTTAAGGTGATAAAAATCCGGAGCACCACTTCCTTCGGTCCGTCGGTCCCATGTCGTAGATTTACGGCACGTAAAAGAACCTTACGGTCGGCAAAATTCAGCAAATTTCTCACCCAAGTCTCCTGACTGCCTGCCAGATGGCTCTGGCAGTCACATCAGGATTGAGTAGAACTTGTGCGGTCAGTGGGCTGGTCACCCGCTACATCAACGCACATGACCATAGAAACCTCCGAAAGCAGGCCCCCAATGCTCCGCGATTGGAGCGACATGGGGAATAACTAACTAACTGACTGTGACCACAGGCGTAACTTTGGAGGTGCAAGCGGGGGGACAAATGCCCCTCCAATATCTCTTCCACCTAAGAGTAGATTTTTGGGGGGGCTACTGAGTTGAAGAGGGGTAAATAAAAGAAAAGAAATATTTGCAAAACAATTATTTTGGTGGTGTAAAGACAGGAAAAAAATTAAAAATTTGCGTTTTACGGGACGTAGAACAGAGGCATCTGAATCACTCCTTTACAAAGGATGAGAGGCCAATTTACGCCTACGTTCGTGACGAAATTGCATCCTGATCGCTCTTTTGAATTCATCGTCTCGCAAGAAATTACGTCCTTTCAAAAGTCCCTTCAATTTCGGCAGGAGACGTAAGACATATGGGGTTAAGTCTGGATTTGTTGGATGGATTAAGACCGTGAAAGGCAGGCTAGGCTCCCTTGGTTGGTCAATTAATCACCAGAGTTATATTTTTTTCTGTTAATATGTCTCCCTCTACGCTATGTTTCTTGATCATTCCATTAACGAGATTTTCTTAGGAGTTCTCCAATGCTATTCCATGAAGCTCACTGTAACGAATATTGAAAAACAACAATAGACACAAATACAATTTTCATTTGCTGAAAAACTTAAGAACATAACTGTTGAACGCTGTTCATTCCGCACTGACGCCGTGTTCCTACACTGTACCACATTCATGGCTGTACCTTATTGACACCTAACGGAATAACTGTTAAAATATCATACCACGTGTGGTAAAGCCTAACAGTATCTGTACAGCGCATTTCACACTTAGAGAAAGCGAAAACATTACTTTCCAGCGTACCCTCGCATACAAATGAATGGAATATACTAAAGACATATAAGTTAATTTCAAAAAAGCACGTAAGCAAATCGCAAGATAGCAGACAACCAAAATCAGTGTACCGATGTAACCCTAAACGACAGAAAGACGTGGAAAGGTGGCAGGATCACTTTTAAACATTACGAATATTGCTGCGTTGCACACAGCTCTTCATTTCGAAATTATACAATAAGGACAAAGAGATTTGGACGCCTTCTGACAGTGATCGCTTGCTTATCCGGACAGCTCGGATGTGTATACTGACAGTGATCGCTTGCTTATCCGGACAGCTCGGATGTGTATACTGACAGTGATCGCTTGCTTATCCGGACAGCTCGGATGTGTATACTGACAGTGATCGCTTGCTTATCCGGACAGCTCGGATGTGTATACTGACAGTGATCGCTTGCTTATCCGGACAGCTCGGATGTGTATACTGACAGTGATCGCTTGCTTATCCGGACAGCTCGGCTGTGTATACTGCCAGTGATTGCTTGCTTATCCGAATCGCTTGCGTGTCATACCACTCGGCTATGTGTACTGAAGGATCCATCGTTTATCCGGACTAGTCAGCTCCCTGTACTGAGCAATCGCCTTTTGAACCGGACCGCTCAGTTATGTATATCGAGTAACAACTTTTTCAGGTTTCGACTGGTTGTGTTTTTCGTCTCTAAAGACCACGTCCACTCTTACAGCCTCCGAGGTTTGGACAGCGATAACGTGGCCGGAATCTGTGGCATACATCGGGCTCCCATCGTTCGTGGACATCATCTACGTGTTCTATCTACACTGACGCTGCCTTGCGAATTCTCCAGTGGTAGCCTACACACCCAACCACCCAGCTGTTACTGAGCATTTGCGCCTAGTGTCTCCTCTCCATATGGCAGGGCAATCGGCTGCATTTTGTTGGGCTCCTGGCCATGCGGATCTGCCTATCAACGAGGTTGCCTCTGCACCAGCTAATGAACCAGATTTATATGGTCACACACATCTAACGGTTCTAGGCAGTGACGTTTACATTCTTTCCCTCGCAAGACAAATGAGCCTATACACATATCTGTGGGCGGTGACAGCCCTTGCTTGGTTCTATCAGGAGGCAGCTACACACCAGTTAATGGCCATGGACTTGTTTCTTGCGCGGAGGCCCGATACGTATTTGTACACAGCAATATGTACCAGTAGTAGTTTTACGTTACGTTGCGTGTTGAACACGTTGTGATGAAGGAAGTCGTAGATACGACACTCATGGTGCAATGCGCTACACCATTGGTAGAGCGTGTCACGCTTCTGCTGAAAATAATCCGTATTTTTAAAAGATCCTTTTTACTCATATCAGAATAATGTGTGAAGAATGTAACTTCGTGATTTCAGGCTTTCGCTGAGGTATAAAAAGATCTACGCTCTTCTGGGATGGTACGCAACGTAGATTCGTAGTTATTTACTGACGTTTCGAGACAACCTATCAGTCCCATCTTCAAGCACCAAGTAGTAAAGCTAACTGCATGACCGAAACGTCGTTAAGTAACTACCAATCTAATCTTCGTAACATCCCAGAAGAGCGAATATCTCAAGGACGTTGCTAATTGTCGGTTTACAGCCCGATTTTATTTTTAGTCCCTGTTTAACAACCCATTGTTCTTATTTATTGAATTTTCCGTTTTTCTTGTACTGACTTTGTGTCAATGGTTAATCGGTTGACGACTTTTGGAAGGCAAACTGCCCCTTCAGTTCAAGGATTCAGAATTTAGAAAATAATGTGTTATTTGTGGTGCTGTTTTACGCCCAATCTCTCAGTTCTCTTTGTCGCCTGATATGTTCCACTTCCTTTAATTTTATTGTGAATGTAACAACGGAGACTTTACCTTACATTTTAGTTTTATGTTACTCACACCGTACATACTGTTACAATTAATACATAAACCAACTTATGCACTTAATAAAATCCATTCATGAACAAGTATACAACCCCTGGGTGCCGAAACATGTAGGGGTTTTATATTTGTTCATGAATGGATTTTATTAAATTCATAAATTTGTTGATATATTGATTAAATTTTAGTGTTCGCTTATTAGATTATGTATCTAAAGATCCAAAAGATATGACTTATTGTAAAGAACGGAATTTAATACTTATAAGAGAAAAGGCAGACCTGCCGTCTTAAGTGAAGAAGAACAACGGAATAAATGTCACTGGTTAAGAACTTGGTTATTTCTGAATGCAGTCAGAGTACTTTAGCAATGCGGTGAACCTGAATGTTTTAAATGTATTCAATAAATGCTTTTATTGTTACTTAAATGCGGTAACTTGTGTTCAGCTTCAGGATAGATTTCAGCGCCATGTTTTACGAACTTCTTCTTCCATTGGCGTTACATCCCGAGGTGGGCCAGAGCCTCCTGAAGGTTTCCTGGTCGGTAAGTGTGCATTCTGTAGTGAGTGACCGGCTCACTGACAGCACAAGTTTTTGTTCAATCCTGATGTGACTGCCAGACCATCTGGCAGGCAGTCAGGAGACTTGGGTGAGAAATGGCCGCTTGAATTTTGCTTACGGACATTACTGGTTCTATTCATGCCCGAAGGTTCTTTTACATGCCGTAAATCTACGACATGGGACCGACGGCTTTACTTCCCTTCCGAAGGAAGTGGTGCTCCGGATTTTCTTATATCGACCCTCGGTCGGGATCGAACCCGCGAACCTTGGGTCAAGTGGCGAGCACGCTAACCACTAGTCCACCGAGGGCGACATGTTTTACGAACATCGATTATAAATATTAAGTTCTTGGCGCCCCGACTAGAGCAAAGCGCGCCCTGGGAAATAGACCCACGAAACCTTAGCCAAGTTTAAACTCATCAGACGTAATACACTGCAGTTGCAAGCCTGTGGACTGTGTGAAGTTAGAAAGGCTATTGCTCTTATGGGAACAGCAGTACACAGGCGTTGAAATAATTCATGTCGGTGAGGTACAGCACAGACCAAGTGTTAAGCTCTTAGCCGACACACAGCCACACTGGAAACAGAATCAGCTGGTGTTACTGCCTACCTCCTCTGTAAATAAACCGTAGAAATGTTACGCGTACAATTTATTGCAGAGACATTGCAGCTCCTCTTAGGACGGAAGACTTGTGAACGTCTGTACCTTCAGCAGTTTCATTCGCAAAGTTGAGATCGTACGGCTTGCATAATCGGAAACGGCTTCTGCCAGCTGTGGTTGTATCATATTCTATGGACTTTTTGTAAGGCTAAGCTTATTAGAACCAAATAACATTTTATTTTTGATCAAATCGGCGACGAATGCCACTCGGATGACAGAGATTTAACTAAATTACTTCGTAGGGCAGAGTCCTTCTTTAAAAGCTAACAGTTCCTCAGCTAGTCAAGAAATTCTCCCGCATTTTATGGAACCCGAAGGTTTATCACCCCATTCACAACAGCCTGCCATCTGTCCCTATCCTGAGACAGATCAACCAAATCCACACTTCCTCATTCCACTCCTTGAACATCCATTTTATTACTATTTTTCCATCTAATCCTAGGTCTTCCAACTGGTATTTTTTCCTTGAATTTTCCAACAAAAACCCTGTATGCACTTCTCCTGTCTCCCGTAAGTGCTACATGCCCCGCCCATTTCATTCTTCTTGATTTTATCACCCGAATAATATTTGGTAAGGAGTACAGATCGTAAAGCTCCTCGTTATGTAGTCTTCTCCATTCCCCTGTTACCTCGTCACTCTTAGGCCCAAATATCCTCATCAGCACCCTATTCTCGAACACCCTCAGCCTATGTTCCTCTATCAATGTAAGATATTATAAATTGGTCAGTCACTTACGTCGTTATACCTACGCTTGCTTTGTAGATCTGTGTGCTCTGAATTGGTTCGAATAGGCTCAGGAAAATGCGCAGTGATGGAAGCTTCTCATTCAAATTCCATAAGACACGGGGATGTCTTGGACAGCTGAGCGACTGACACTTACTGACACTTGAACAGCTGAGATATTGACACTTACTGACACTTGAACAGCTGAGATATTGACACTTACTGACACTTGAACAGCTGAGATATTGACACCTACTGACACTTGAACAGCTGAGATATTGACACTTACTGACACTTGAACAGCTGAGATATTGACACTTACTGACACTTGAACAGCTGAGATATTGACACTTACTGACACTTGAACGGCAGAGATATTGACACTTACTTACACTTGAACAGCTGAGATATTGACACTTACTGACACTTGAACAGCTGACATATTGACACTTACTGACACTTGAACGGCTGAGATATTGACACTTACTGACACTTTAACAGCTGATATATTGACACTTACTGACACATGAACAGCTGAGATATTGACACTTACTGACACTTGAACAGCTGAGATATTGACACTTACTGACACTTGAACAGCTGACATATTGACACTTACTGACACTTGAACGGCTGAGATATTGACACTTACTGACACTTGAACGGCTGATATATTGACACTTACTGACACTTGAACAGCTGATATATTGACACTTACTGACACTTGAACAGCTGAGCGACTGACACTTACTGAGGCAGAATTCTGTCCCGTTGAGTTATTTAAACACTGTGTTTCTTATAGATTTACAGAAGTCATGCAGTCATGCAGTCATGCAGTCATCCTGTTAACGAGCTATGAATGTAGTCCCATATTTCTGTTAAAGACGTAATTATTAATCTTTCTTTCTTTTTAACAGCCTGTTATAAAATGTGCATACCTTAACCTGGTCATTGCCAAATCCGTGTAACTAAAGGAAGAACATGGCAGTCGTGCGAACATAATATGTAATGTAATGTGAAAGGCTTAATATCCACTTTCGTATTTAAATATTCTCGTGGCTTTCATCACCACGTGCAAGTATATGTCAGGATAGTAACTCAAATTCACCAACAACCACCTCTTACCAAATCCTTTACAAATCATAACTTGCTAAGTACTGCATCGTTAAGTGCTACGGTGCCTGAGCTACACAAAGCATCGTTAATTAAAACCTCAAAAACAATTCATCCACTTATATACCTTCAAACAAACAGAGATTCCTGCCTGCTCAACGTCTATCCGAGCTCCCATTCACCACACTTCCATTCATTGAATATGGTATTGACTACAATACCAAGTGAGCGCAGGTGATGCTGGAATACAAACGAGGATGCGAAAAGCGCCAAGAGCGAGCGAAGGCGTGTAATATTACTCCGTAGGTAAATAGATTACTGAATAGAATATTGATGGTATATTCAATATATAATTATGTGTACTTCACTGCTTATGCTAGTAAATGTCTGGATATGCTAATAACATCAGTACATAATAGAACATAAATTATAAAACCATAAAAGGAAAAACGTATACGTTTTGTTAGATTTTAATCTACCGATTATTTTTCAGTTATTCGTGTCACAAACCTTTAAGACTTAGCATCTTAACACCTGTCGCATTAAAAGGAAGATTGCCGCTCCTACAGTAAGCATTTTCAGTGACATTTCTTGTGCGCCCGAATTATTTTGTTTAATTTTTTTATCGGAAAAATTTAATTTTGATTTTTTAACAGGGCAAGTGTTACAGCAGAGAAAACTTGACACATTCCGCCAACAGACAGCTGATCCAAACAGCACACATTACGGATCGCAATACGATCTTCACGCTACTACGTAACTTACGCAGCCTATACGAACCGTGTTTAATGCGCCAAAAACAGAAAAGATTACTCCGAAATAGTAGCATCACAAACAGCAACAATGCCAAAAACGGCAGCTATAAAATACCCGGTTTTATAGACATCAGGATGAAGTACAATAATTCAGACTGATACAATAATTCAGACTGATACAATAATTCAGACTGATACAACAATTCAGACTGATACAATAATTCAGACTGATACAATAATTCAGACTGATACAATAAATCAGGCGCCCAGTGAGTTTCGCGCAACTTAAGCGATAGAAAATATGTAACCACTGTAAAAGCTCAGTTAGAACTGTCCTGGTCGCACTCCATAAGAAATCATACAAAACATACAAGAGAAGTTTGTTTGCCACCTCTGTAGATATTTATCTGAACAAGATAACGTTTCTAATTCTGTGATCCAGAATATAAATTACGCTTGAACATTTATATTTTAGACGAAAAGTATTTTCACCAGAATCTGACATAACCCCATCTTCCGAAACAAGTAGCGAATAAGCAGTACCAGATACTTGGCTGTATGTGACAGAAATATGTTACAAATCAATCGTTATAGCATCAAGTTTAAGTGTAATTTAAACAAATATATTTATGTACACGTCCCTTAACGAAAAGAGAGGATTAGGTAGATAGATAGGCGTAAACTGAAAAAGGGAAGCACTAGATCGCACTCTGTGGAGAACTCGCTTTGGAAGAGGACATGGACCTGTCGTAATAAGACTATGGACATGGACCTGTCGTAATAAGACTATGGACATGGACCTGTCGTAGTAAGACTATGGACATGGACCTGACATAATAAGACTATGGACATGGACCTGTCGTAATAAGACTATGGACATGGAACTGTCGTAATAAGACTATGGACATGGACCTGTCGTAATAAGACTATGGACATGGACCTGTCGTAATAACACTATGGACAAGGACCTGTCGTAATAAGACTATGCATATGGACCTGTCGTAATAACACTATGGACATGGACCTGACATAATAAGACTATGGACATGGACCTGTCGTAATAAGACTATGGACATGGACCTGTCGTAATAAGACTATGGACATGGACCTGTCGTAATAAGACTATGGACATGGACCTGACATAATAAGACTATGGACATGGACCTGTCGTAATAAGACTATGGACAAGAACCTGTCGTAATAAGACTACGGACATGGACCTGTCGTAATAAGACTATGGACATGGACCTGTCGTAATAAGACTATGGACATGGACCTGACATAATAAGACTATGGACATGGACCTGTCGTAATAAGACTATGGACAAGGACCTGTCGTAATAAGACTATGGACATGGACCTGTCGTAATAAGACTATGGATATGGACCTGTCGTAATAAGACTATGGACATGGACCTGTCGTCATAAGACTATGGACATGGACCTGTCGTAATAAGACTATGGACATGGACCTGTCGTCATAAGACTATGGACATGGACCTGTCGTCATAAGACTATGGACATGGACCTGTCGTAATAAGACTATGAAACGACACGTGTAATCAGGTGTGAAGACATGTTGTTTAATTATAAACATCGAAATACGTTGGTACTCCGGAAGGGTTCGAAACACCACTGTTGCTTATTCAATATACAAACAAATTCCGAAAGCATCTCGTTTGCATCTTCCTAATTACCTCGTAATTAAAAACTGCGGGAAAGCGGAACTTAAAAATAATATTTTGTACGGACATGTGATGGTAAAATTGTAGGTGAATTGGAGACTGATTAAATACACGGACAGAAGGACGGATAATTGATAAGTACGGCGTGTGTGTGTGTGGGGGGGGGGTTGCTGCGTGGGTAGGTGGATGAATGAATGGATGAATACGTAGTTGCGTTGGATAAAAATGTGGACCGACGGCTGGCGTGTATAATTGGTACGTAGAGAAACTACATGCACGCGTATGGTTGATGGATGAGCTACATTTAGGTATCCTGGATAAGGAGGGAAGATGAATTGTGTGTAATTCGTCGGGGAAAAGCTACATGCATGAATACTGCATTTAAGCTGCATCGGGAGAGACAATACATGCGTGTATAATTTATTAAGCAGACAAGCTATTTTGATGATTTCTTGGTATGGAGTGAAGCTACAAGCACATATACACAGGGTGTTACACAACTCTAGTCTCATACGAAACAATATCGTTGCTTGTTTCAGGAAGAATAACACATAATCTTTTTTTCCTATGGCTCGGGGCCTAGGCCGCCTCATTTTTCGAGGCTTCAAGATCACACACACTTTAAACACACCACACTCGGTAGGACTCCTCTGGACGTGGGACCAGCTCGTCGCAGAGACCTCTACCTGACAACACACAACACTCACAAGAGACAGAAATCCATGCCTCCGGCGGGATTCGAACCCACAATCCCAGCAAGCGAGAGGCCATAGACCCACGCCTTAGACCGCGCGGTCACTGGGATCCATTTTTGCCAAATTGAGTTGAGATTCAATAAATGGATTGTTGTGTTCGACTGAACTACCGTGATATTTGAAAGAACAGAATTGTTTGCTTGTTTATTCACGGTACATTTAATAAAATAAATGATGGTCTTCTGCGTCATTACACCCTGTAGAATGTCTTAAAGTACAATTCAGTAACACAGAAGTCTACTGTTTGAGTAACGCCAACCGTGAACACCAGGAAACGAAAGTGCCATTCACACTGTAGGGACGATAAGGCAGCTCACCTTCAGGGAAAAATATCCTTTGTCTATATTTAAATTATTTGCTCATATCGATGACAAGGTTCACATGACAGAACGATAAAATGGGCGCGGATGTTGTTCTTAAGAATTTGCATCAAAATTAATAATGAGATCTGCGCTATTCTGGAATATTACGCAGCGTTGAGTGGTAATACTGTACCGACGTTTCGGGACTACGTATCGGTCCCATATTCGACTTGTTGACCATGGGACCGATAGGTTGTCCCGAAAAATCGGTAAAAATTACCGGTCGACGCTGCGTAATATCCCAGAAGAGCGCAGATCTCGCCTACATCGCGGCAGAAGCCTGAAATCACTTATAGTGTAAGTAATAATGATTTACATGAGCATGATGCTTAGCAATGAATATGGCGATGGCGTTACGAAACGTCGTCCGTATTAGAAGGAATTTCCGAGTAGCCGAATTAAAGACAGAAAATAATGTAGCACTGATTTGTAATGTACGAAATATACAAAATAGGGTAATAGCGGCGCAGAAAGAAGACAAAAGGGTAGTCGGTCACGATAACCGGAAGATGGGATCCTGCGTGACGTAGTTGAACACCGTAGCACGAATTTGCACACTGTCACGTCTCTTTAACACTTTGCCAGTTCGAATGTTTGTAAGTCTTACGTCGGCAACCCCTGTATCCGTTTCACCAGCAGCGAGAAGAACAACAAAGTCCACTACCTTGTCTGTAACATTTATTTCTGTCCCTTCTGCTGCTAACACACAAGGCAGGATTCACTCCTCGTGTCATTATCAACTTCTACATCCATATCCCACACGTCAATCCACAACGAATAAGTTAGTCGCGACACCGACAAGGATGGATGGACATTATAACAGATGCACTGAGAAGCCCTCATATCTCCCAGCATTGAATAACAGGAGCCCATTCTCATGAAATCTTTGTATTGCACGCTTTCACGTCTATTAGCAAAAGTCCCACTACAGAAAACAGCGTGTATATTATTAATGCGTGATGGTGCTCCACCTCGTTTTAACACTGAGATTAGGACATTTGGAACGACAAATTTCCGAAAGAATGGCTGGTGGACTTGGAAAAAGTTTATGGCCGCAAGATCACCTGACTTGAACCAGCGATATTTGTATTTATCTGTCGTTTAAAATCAATACGTAGTCTGCGGTATTTGAAATAAAGTAGAAGAAAGAAGAAGGATGTAAATTACTTTAACACTTCCGGAACAGGCGAGAGCTTTCGGCAGTCCTTAACTGATACGCGCATTTTGTTTTGATGATGTACGAAGTACACACTTTTAGAATTTTTGTAATTTCTCGTCAAAAGGTTGAAATTAGAGGAATCTAAATACAAAATCTCACGCACGCTTCATTTTCATCCTTATCTTTCTGAAAAAATGTGTCATAAATCACAAACAAAGCATCAAGAAACCCATGCTTACGTAGGAGGTCTTTGCTGATGCGTGCAGAAAGCACGCCCCTGAAATACTTCAGAACTGCTCTCCATATAGTTAGCTGTATAAAAATATGGCACACAATTATTTATATGAAGACATTAGAACTGGTGACAGAATACAGGCTTGGAGATATAATTTTAGACCCTGAATATGTGGCTTACCCAAGTTTTGCCCAGTACACGTCAGGAACGGAATGAGCCTTACCTGAAACAAAAGAAGTAATGAAATGTAAGACGCTTAATAAATACGTAACTCAGGAAAACTAAAGCTGATTACAGATAAGGTAAAAATAAAGCAGATTTTAAGGAAACAGATTGTGAATAGTATAAATTATATTGAAATGGCTGGGATTTGTCTCTGCTGACGTGCATTTATTTTTATGGTTAAGAGTCTGTGAGTGTCATAACAGATAGTTTATCGATCAGATAATTAACTGTGAGATTTGAGGTTGTGAAAGTGATGACTGTGAAGATATGAGGCCTTTTACGCATGTAAACAGATGACAACCAACCTCAGACCATTAGTACATCTTTAAAAGAATTGCGTGGCATTTAAATTCAGATTAAACTATAAACGGAAGCAATAGCTTCCACTGAAACGTTTGTAGTTAACTACAAATCTACGATGTCAGGTCCCAGACAACAGCACTTTTCACCTACACAACCAGAGTTGGTTCAAAAATTCACTAAAAACTTTTACAATTTCTGTAATGCGATAGATTTTCAGAAGGTATAAAAACACAAAATAAATAAATAAATAAATAATTTAAATATTGTATATAGTACATAGTATATAGTATATGTTAAACAGTACTTATAATATTGTAGAATAGAATTTAGGATATATTGAATTGTATAAAGATTCAAAAAGAACAGCTAAAACATGCAGTGTTACAGTTTGTAATGGAGCATGTTGAATAAATAAATAAAAAAAAAACCTACACAACTACACCAGATACTAAAAGACACAAATTGCACACTGCAAGATAATAATATAACAGTATAATACTAATAAAAAGGTAAAGGTCTCCCTATCACAGACCACGAAGACCCAGAGGGGGAGTAGAGGTATAGTTCTACTCTTTCTTTAACCCTGGCATTAAATGGGGGTGGGTGGTGAACTCCACGACCCGGCCGCTTTATCCCCGGGAAAGAGATTCGGTACCCATTGTATAGGAGGCTAGGTGGGCCCCAGGGCCGGTCTAAACAGCTGCAAAAAATTTCTCCCTCACCAGGATTAGATCCTCGGACCGTCCAGCCCGTAGCGATTTGCTATACCGACTACTTTATCCCAGCCCACAGTATAATACTAATAACAATAATATAATACCAAACAATTATAATAATAGCACTAATAACAGAAAAAAAGAAGTTTATTTAGGAAAAGGAAAAGACTTATTGCCATGACTACTGTAATAAATGGCAACGGTTTTGTTGTCAACGATAATATTTTGTTTCCAATCTTGTTTTTTTGAAATGTACAGAAACAATGACACTGTTTCCCCAGCATTTCCCTTTGCAATAAAGTGCTTTCCTTCACCTCACCCTCAGACGAAGAGACTGTAGTATAAATATAGCCCTAACCCCACAACAACGGAGGGGCTTATTTTAATCGCATTACCGTTAACTGCGAGTCACTGTGCCTGCCTGTAAGCTAGCGTCCTTATACATGGATAAACAGCCACAAGTGTTGTAAGCCCTCAATTTGCAAAAAAAAAAACACCGATTCTGTCTAAACGAACAGTAACTTAATTTTCGAGAAAATAACCATAATTCCTTTCGTGTTATAAAAAAAAAAACTCCTGCAGTGGTCCATAAGATATTTTATGTGAGGCGTCGACCTCCTCGTAAATTCGGGCACTGCCATTTGGACAAATGCTATAAAGACAAAATTGCGTTGGTAACGCCACTTCTCTTACATTTTATTTATCCTTTCTATACCCTTCCCTCCTTTACTGCGGGGGCACATTAAGCACTCATGTTACTTCTAATGCCCCAAGCTATGGACTGCGCATACAGAAAAACTACGTTATTGTGTGCATGGCCTCACTCCCGTCAGAATACCAAAACTCACACATTTCTTAAACCAACAAAATACACACTTCTTATTTATTATACAATATAACTTCTTTTTTACAATGAAATCAGTCCAACATATTTCGGTTCCCTATTATGGAACCATAATCAGGGACCGTTATCGTGAGTTACATAAAATCACAGAACAACAAGTGACAGTACTGTCCTAGCCTTCCACAGATAAACACAACTTCTGATACGCAGTGGACCCACAAAAAACAACTGAGATAGCCTACATTTTACATCTTAAGCTTTTAATATGTACCATCACTTGTTGTTCTGTGATTTTGTGTAACTCACGATAAAGGTCCCTGATGATGGTTCCATAATAGGGAACCGAAACATGTTCGGCCGATTTTATTGTAAAAAGAAGTTATATTGTGTAATAAATAAGAAGTGTGCATTCTGTAGTGAGTGACCGACTCACTGACCGCACAAGTTTTTGCTCGATCCTGATGTGACTGCCAGAGCCATCTGGCAGGCAGTCAGGAGACTTGGGTGAGAAATGGCAGCTTGAATTTTGCTTACGGACACTACTAGTTCTATTCATGCCCGTAAGGTTCTTTTACATGCCGTAAATCTACGACATGGGACCGACGGCTTTACTTCCCCTACGAAGGAAGTTGTGCTACGGATTTTTATCACCCTGTAATGAATTAAAAACTGGAGTGATGTTTTTTGATAGATTATTAGATATGTTTCATTTTTAAAATCTTACTCAAGGCCAGGATCCAGCCACGGGTCAGTTTTTAAGAATTTGCATTTCTTTTGTTAATTGGAAATTTAGTAACGTTAATGATGGGTTGAACAGGTAGAAGTTTGTTGATATTGTTTAGGTAGATGAAGGAGCTGAATTTTAAACTTGAGTAGGAAGCGGATTGGTACACATACTAGAGTAGGATGTGAATGTAATAGGTGCCCAATCTAAACTAGAGAAGGATGCGGATATGGTAGGTGGCAGAATTATAGTTAGCAGGTTGGGAACGCAGGACTTGTATTAAAGCAGGCTCTGATTGGTATATGAGAAGGATCGATTAGTTTATTGTTTTAGGATTAGGTAGATAGAACCATTTAGAATTTGGAACTTTGGTAATTAAAGTGAGTGAATGAGATTGAAGTGAATTTATGTATGTATGAGAGTTGATGTAATTTTGGTTGTAGGAATGTTGTTAGCATGTATGAATTTGGGTAACATTTTATTTTTGGATACAGTTAGAATACTGAGTTGAAAAGTTTATATGTTTAGAAGTATAGAGTTTATGTTAACTTGTAACAGTTAGCCCACACACACTTGGCTTTGTGAGAATGGTAACCTCAGCACTTTGCGCTTGCATGCTGGAGGATATGGGAACCACAGCATCAGCATATTCCTTATTAGGAAATGTAGATTCCCATTGGCTATTTACGATAGGGACTAGACGTGAATGCATTAATTTAATTGGATGAGAAGGTAGGAGATTTAGTGAGTTAGCCATGTTGAGGGTGTGGTATGGAAGTTATTAAATATAGGTGAGAACAATGTTTTGAGGTCTTTTGATCATCTTTTGGCACGACGGTTTGGTTGGTGTTTGAAGCAGTTTGGCGGCGTGATTTTAAATTAAACTTGGTGAAATTATGTAGAAATTATGAAGTGTTTTAAACTCCAACACTGTGTAATTGGTAAAAGTGTTGGCAGTGAATATGTAAAGTTTAACTACAGAAAGTGAGTTATGATAAAGTGAAATGGCAGAGCAGCATCTTATCTTGTGGTTACGTAATAAGATGGCAGTGAAAATGCTATACTTATGCACCCGTAGCATACATGCAAATATTTGGAAATATGAACGGGTAATATATGTTGATGATTCCAGAGGGAACATGGATCAACTTGTAACACAAGGTAGGTTGGCAAAAGAATAAGTTTTTGGATGGGTTATATGTTGTAATTTGCGAGTTGGTACTCGGAATGAAATTTTGAAATTGATGAATTTTATTATGCAGTATTACAAACACAATTATTTAGTTAGGAAAATTGTGTAAAGTTGTTGCAAGTGTGAGTGGGCCAAACTGAACGGGTAATATATTTATTAGCATTAGAAATTGTGAAAGGGAAATTATAATGGATTAGATTGTGAAGAAATGTTTAACTTGGTTTGCAGAATGAAGGAAAATTTTGATTGTTGATTTACAGAGAAATATTAAAGGGATTTAAAATTTATTGTGATGGATGTTAATTAGGATTTAGTTGGGTTAAATAAATTTTATTATTTACTTTGGTTATAAATTGAGAGTGGTTTAATGGTTTAATAATGGTGATGAAGAAGTACATTCCAAGTATAATCACATCCCAAGTGTAATTAATTCCTTATGAGCTAGGAAATATCCCAAGTGATAATCGGTAGCAGTATTAGTTGCGGTCAGAGGATTCGTTGACCGATGGTATGGTTATACCAAGTAATTAGGTGATGCTAGCTGGGCTAGGCACGCCTGTGCGGGGGTTACTCAGCCGGGCATCGACTGAGCTAGACGCCCCACAATATGAAGGTTGAAGCAGTTGGAAGTGATCTGCTTTAAAATACGAAACTTCCTGGTGGCAGCGATATTAGAGTATAGAGAGTGGGTGAAGCCAGACGCAGCGGAGGACTGTAGGGCTCACCACGTGTAGACGTTCTGGGAGTATGGACTGCCCGGGCGCTACATCCGGGTTGGTGTCTGTGAACACTAACCAGTTGTTACGCTACCGAAGGGTGACAGTTGGTCACCACATCCCTGAAGTTTCAAGCACGCTCAGGTCACGATACCAGTAGAAAGGGGTTTCTTCGAGAACACTCTATGTGCTCTCTCTCATTTGTAAGAAACCCCGTTCTTACAACCCTTAAAAATCCATCGACCTCGGTCGGGATCGAACCCGCGAACCTTCGGTCCAGTGGCGAACACGCATTCAGCTAACCAAATATTCTTTTTTGAGCCATTCATTAATTCATATACTTGTCAAATGTTGGGAATAGACGTCCGCAATATGAGGATTACTGGTTTCGAATCTAGTCTTGACAACCAGCTGTTACAACTGATTTCTTTCAAGAATAGTTTTAGTTTCTGATGTCAGCCCAAAGGCGGTGTCTGAAAATAACCACATATAACTCCTAATTTCCGATAGGTCATTCAAATTACAGTTAATGCTAATGTTGTCACATAAAAAGGTTTAACACGAATTCTCAAGAAGAAAGATCTAATTCACACACCATTTGATTGAGATCAATTTTCATAACACCATCACATGCGCGCAAAATCTTCTAAGTGCCTTATACCTTAAAGTTTTCAGACTAAAATACTGTACGCCTTTCTCAAGTTACCCCATAACTTCTACATGCCCCGCCCACCCAATCCTTCTTACAGTGCCTTAGTGATTAAATTTAAGCACATCAAAGTTTAGGTTAGGTTAGGGTAGGTTACGTTAGGTTAGGTATTAGTATCGTAGTATCGTAGTATCGTATTTATCGTAATAAATCGCGTCGCACTTAAAATGGAGCCGCACACTACCAACACATTCTTGATAGATGTCAGACAGTTGTCGTACACAATCAAGCCAGACGTGACAAGAGTTTTATGGAGTCAGGCATATCACATGTTTCAGTGAAATGTGAGCCGGGGTGAGACTTTGGTATCTCCAAAATTGCAATAAAATTATACAACTGAGTTCACAAACTATGTTTCATACAGAAGACCGTTAGATAATCCGGAACGTGACGCGTAATTTGTTCATTTCGTATTAATACATATTGTAAGTTCTCCAATCTCACCGATGAGGGTGTTTGTGCTGTAATTATAACATAATATTATATCCTGTATAGAATTGCTTCTTAATATTCAATTCTGACGAGGAATTCTGCTTATTTTGGGAGAGTTATTGCATACAGTATTTTTGATTAAATGTGTTCTACAGCATACCAGTTTCGCAGAGCAGTAATTCAATTTCTTCAGATAAAGTAGTTACTATTCACTCAGGACATGACAGAAATGGAGTAAGGATGAGGGCAAAACGACACAAAGAAAAATTTCGTGTTCCACTTTGTCACCTTGCTTTATTTTCATTTCTGTCTTTCACCTTTCCACCCTCGCTTTGTGCTGGCCTCTTCCATCGCTTACTTCTACCTGCCATTCTTTCTAGAGCAATTGCAGTTATATCAATGACATTAACAGCCAATATAAATAAGCTATCTCAAATACTTTAGTAGATATCTTTTTAGAAGAACAAACAAATGAACAGGCAGTTTCTATAGTTAGAGGATAAATACATTTGGAAGCAAAAGGAAATGAAATGGAAGTAATAATGTATGAAATTTTCAGTTCATAATTTTTCACTCGACAAATGCAAAAATAAGATAAACTTTAAGCAGCATTACGACCATGGCGGAAGCCTTCAATTACATAAGATATATCTACTTGTTATTCAGGGTCATTTAAAAACGACGAAACCAACAATGACGATAACAAAGACTAAGCAGATAACGTCTAGACATATAATTATAATGGAATGGAATACAAAATAAATGCTTACAGAATTTGGTAAGGAATATTTAATGCAAACAGTTCTTTATACGCCTGAGAACGATATGGAAGGAAAATATCGTGTTTATGGGGTTCAGACGCGCTAGTGTTTTGGGCTATTTGCGCCCAAATAAAAAAGAAAGGAATGAAAAACTTTTAAACAAACAATTTGACAAAAATAAATTTTATGTTATTTTTTCATCAAAATTAAACTGAAAATAAAAGTTTAGTAAAACGGAAAATAGTTAATAATAATGTGATATTAAAAGACGTTTAAAATGCCACGCTTTACGGATTCCTGGCATGAGGCTTTAGAATATGAAAGTAGAATATGTGGCAGACAATTACAAAAGGTTAAACTTCAAAACCTTTTACTTTTTACACGCCTGAATGACTCTAACTCCTGATTAATGCCGAAAGAGCTGAAACATTCCGAATATTATCCGCAGGGATTTTGCGCTAACAACCATTACACCACAGGATTATAAAATAGGCAGTCCATTCAAATGTACTGATCTAGTAATTAACTTCTTACAGCACGTTCGGAAGTCGAGGGCTCCCCATACAAAAAAACACCCACGTTTAAGATGGCCGTGACCCATCAGAAACCCTCGATCATGAAGACCTCTCATACAATAGAACTGAAAGCGGACTGCTACATCCGGATGGACGGTTTGCATAAGGCTGTCTGCAAGAAACCTCTCGTTTTCCAGCAGAAGACCAGCATATAATATAAAGAAATAAACATCACTACCTAGAGCTTCTTGTAGTAACAAGTACCCTTACAGGACGATTACTTGGTAGCTGCACCGACGGCTAAACTACAGGCCCACGTAGTCAAGTACCTAAGACAGGAGATCACGCGGAACTGCCTTAAGCAGATGAGACATTTGCTGCAGAAACTCTACAAAGACTGAATGATGTAGCGTAAAAGCGTGTAGACCCTGCTGGACAAGTCAGGTGTCAGTGGTAATAAGACAAATTTGCACAGCATGATATAGGGTAAAGAACTCGGTATATGGCAGAGTTCGGTCACATAAACTCTAGTAAAATTTTGAAGGAAGTTTGAGAAGACTTGTTAGCAGAGATGAAGGCAAAAACAGTCGAAACTTGAACTTAAGACCCTTCGGTATAAATCACTTTTTAAAGTGGATAACCTGCAAAGAGTTTGGCAAAATGCCGGCGATAAGAATTCACATATTTTTCGTTACTTAAGCTATTTACGAGTTAAACGTCGCAGGTTGAACTTATGATATGCCTGGCTTGTATAAACGATTGTCTATTAGAAATGATTTACTGTTAGTATCTGTCAAGAAGCTGAAGAACATGATGCAGGTACACAGTTCACAGGACTGGTAAGTTTAAATGATGCATGTTACTGAAGAATACCGCAATGTATGAAGGGGTGATGGCGGTAGAACTGTACAGTCGTGTAACTACATGGGAGGTGACTCCTCTGAAAATAAATTGAGGTTCTCCTGTCCTCACACACAAAAATTCCAAATTATTGGACATCTTCGAAGTGGTCCTCGTGCACTCTCCTCATAACATATAGCGCTGCAGATGAGAGTGAGGTGACAGGTGAGCTTCCTTCCGGCTCCTTAAAACAAGAACATTTGGCAGAGGCATCAAGCCCCCCAAAAAAAATGATCAGCCCTCCAAGACTGCTGGAAATTTGGCTTGAGGTTGGCACCTACATCCTGTAAAAACGTCCGGAGTTAATAAACTCAACAGTTTGCAGTCGACTCACTTTCTTATAAGAAGGACAAAGATAACGAAACCGAAAGACAAGTCACTCTCGGAACGTGGTATGTGCAAACCATGTACGAAGCTACAGGATGAAGAGAAGGAGCCAGTTAAAACCCCCCCCCCCCCTGAGAGAGAAATGGGCTGCGAATGTTAGGGGGGCTAAAGTGCTGCACGGACCCTAATGCCAAGGAGTGAATGGGTGTCAAATGTCTCTTGCAAATAGGAATGGCGTCGCTGCAGGAAAATGTGCAAAATAATGAGACGAAGTCCAGTGGGCAAGGTGGCTTGGGAAACGGTGATCTTACAATACTGTACTAAGGAGTCGTCGACACATGGGAATTCCTGATAGATAGAACTCGCTGTCTGAGAGAAACCCTACCATTTAGAAGGTCTGATTTGCAATTCGAAAGTCGCCATTTTAACCGTCCTCTTAGAGACAGAACTCCCGGCTTCGATTACTACAAGAGCAGTTAGCAGTTCGCACGGTCCTTTCTCAGGTATCATACAGAGGGATTATAAATACGTCTCTTGGGATATCCAGCCATTCTCAACCCAAGGGCAAACTCTGATGTCTTTGGAGAACTGATCCAGAATTTATATGCAGATTTACGTTGGTACAATACTCAGAATTAATAAAGTGATAAATTTGGAGCATAGTTTTTTATGGTGCTGAAAATTGGAGACTTCGGAAAGTAGATCATAAATATCTGGAAAGTTTTAAAATGTTGTGCTGCAGAAGGATGGAGAAGATCAGTTGGACCGATCGCTTGAGAAATGAAGAAGTATTATAAAGAGTAAAGGAGGAGAGGAATATCCTACATACAATAAGAAAAAGGCTAACTGGATTGGTCACGTATTGCATATGAATTGACTTATAAAACAAGTTACTGAAGGAAATATACAGGGAAGGATAGAAGTGACGGGAAGACGAGGAAAAAGACGTAAGCATCTAATGGATATCCTTGAGGAAAAGAGAGGATACTGTAAATTGAAACAAGAAGCACTAGATGGACCTGTCGTAAGACAGACCGCAGAATGAATTCTCAGAACTACGAGTAGTATACCCTAGCACGCATGAGGACACACTCTCAGGCTCAAATTAGGACCCGAGTGGTTACACTACTACATAGGTGACGAATGCTTCATTTGTTAACACAGGAACAAAAAAAGTGGTTCTTGTAACTGTCTTCTTAGATAATTCAGGTGGCATTTGCGCCCATGGAGATATACAGTATTGCAGAGAGCCAGGGACTGAATTTACTGTATATAGCAGATACAGTCAAAAACAAAAATAGACTCCCCCCCACCCCCTCAAACATTTGGTCCACCGCCGTCGGGATGATAAAGAATGTGACACGTCACAGCTAACGCAAAGCAGGAAGAGAGAAAAATTTCGTGAAAAGGAAGCTGCGCAAAACGTAACGGCGACTTAATGAGATCTCATATTATTGTCCTATTTCCCTGAAAGACGCGCCTACGCATATAATGACCTACAAAAGGACTCGCTAAAATCGGGTATGTTTTTCAGACACTGAATATTTTCACGAGTACCTGAACGAGAAAGGAGAAATAAAAATCTGTTTCGACGAATGTTCAAGGATCTGCTCTATCGCTGAACATGCTGTACACAGGCTGACATGGGTGTGTCTTTACACCGCGTGCATCTAGATTGGACAGATCATGTTATGAGTAGATATATCAGTTTGCGTGAAACGTGAAACACATTTTGTTGGGGATATTAAATCTACAGAAGCTAGTATGACAGGTGTCATTTGTTGTTAGTGCAGCAGCATTGACGCCTCGAAATGCCTGGAACAGATACGGTTTTTTGTTGTCACTCCTAGGACCCTTTCATGGGTACCTAAGTTTTAGAGGCTTCCCTTAAGTGTAACGTCCTGGATAGCTAATTTGTCATGGGTACCTACGTTTTAGCACACTGCTTCCCAAACTTTTTTTTCATTACCCAAAACCGCTTATCAGAAAGTCCTTTTTACCCAATGTAGGTAAAACACTAACTGCACAGAAAACATATTTGACAAGTGAAGAGAGATCGGTAAAAAGTAGGAAGCAAACATTATGTTTGATGCAATGTCTTTATTTTAAACATATCTAAACAAAAAAAATTGGTAATTATTCACCACTAATATTTCATCACTCAGGTCCCAGCTAATAAGTATAACGCCACTGCTGAATCTTATTTACTAGTTCCGCAAAACTGGGAGCAATTGGAGACAGAGCACACCTCACATCGTATTGGAGACAGAGCACACCTCACATCGTATTGGAGACAGAGCACACCTCACATCGTATTGGAGACAGAGCACACCTCACATCGTATTGGAGACAGAGCACACCTCACATCGTTTTGGAGACAGAGCACACCTCACATCGTATTGGAGACAGAGCACACCTCACATCGTATTGGAGACAGAGCACACCTCACATCGTATTGGAGACAGAACACTTCACATCGTATTGGAGACAGAGCACACCTCACATCGTATTGGAGACAGAGCACACCTCACATCGTATTGGGGGTTCAGCAAACAGTTTCGTTTTGTGCTCTTTATGAAGGCAAGAGTGGAAAATCCTACTTCACACATGTAGGTACTTGGAAACGGCAATAATTGCATCACGGCCTTCCTAGCTACCACAAGATATTCATCGTCAATTGTTAACCAGAAAGACTCCAAATGGTCCTTCTTTTCTTCAAATAACATTTTGCACTGACTGCCGTACATGTAGACGTATTTTGTCAATTCTCCACCTGCATGCGAGCGCGGCAAAAATAATTTAATCTAACAACAAGCGTATGGCTTATTTATTAAATAGCAAATAAATACTTGTTAGACTGTTTTAGAGTATCAGTGCACACTGACTGATCACTTTCTTCAGAGTACTTCTTCTTCTACACTTTTACGGTAAATTTTAATGTGTATTCCGAGGTGTGACGTTACCCAAAGGAAAACAACTTTTACCCAATTTTGGGTAATTTACCCAGGTTTGGGAAGCACTGTTTTATATGCTTCCCTTAAGTATAAGGTCCTGGATAGCTAATTTGCTAACCCGACAGCTGAGACGCGGAGCACTTAAGGCAGCTAAGATGTTGAGAGACGGTGCCTCTCTGAGCGCTCTCGCCGTAAAAGCAACAAAACATGTAAGGGGCACAACGCCAATGTATGTACGTGTCCAAAATTCCTGCAGAGACACAAACGTGAGAAAACGTGGAATATGTGGTCGAGCACAGACTTGCAATATCCGACATGCTGCGTGTTAGGCTAAGTGAAATGTGGAGGAATACAAATGATATCCCGAGAGGGAAACGTTTTTCAATCCTCTTTCCGAAGAGTCTGTAAGTTTCGGAAACATTCTGATCAGCACGAAAGGACTGAATCTTCTCATTACATATTCCGTCCACGGAGTCAGTAACGACGAATCAGCTGTAGTACATGCGACATGCCTGCCTCTTATCAATTACAGTACGCGAACCAAGAAATCTGACTCAGAGAAACAGCTTGGTTTGCTATACTTTAAGAAATCCTATCAAAGGCATGCAGTCTTCAATCTGGAAATACTTGTAAATTACGGAGAGATATAAAATATATTTGTGCCAAATTTAGATTGTCCCGTTGACCAGGTAACCTATGGTTTTGAAACATAAATCCATCCCACATGAAAACTGAATATGATGTGTTAATTATTTTCATTTCGGCGAATTTAATTGTAATATTCACAGTAAAGCAACAGTATGCTTCAAATTAAGTGACTGGAAGTTCTCTGCTTTTATGCAACTGGATAGAATATTGTTGGTTTGAAAACGATTCTACTGGACCCTGTCTTTAGCTAACTCAGTCCAGTTTATCCTACTGGACCCTGTCTTTAGCTAACTCAGTCCAGTGCATTCTACTGGACCCTCTCTTTAGCTAACTCAGTCCAGTGCATCCTACTGGACCCTGTCTTCAGCTAACTCAGTCCAGTGCATCCTACTGGACCCTGTCTTCAGCTAACTCAGTCCAGTGCATCCTACTGGACCCTGTCTTTAGCTAACTCAGTCCAGTGCATCTTACTGGATCCTGTCTTTAGCTAACTCAGTACAGTCTATCCTACTGGATCCTGTCTTGAGCTAACTCAGCCCAATCTGTCTTACTGGAACTTGTCTTTAGCTAACTCAGTCCAGTCTATCCTACTGGATCCTGTTTTGAGCTAACTCAGCCCAAGCTATCCTACTGGACCCTGTCTTTAGCTAACTCAGTCCAGTCTACCCTACTGGATCCTGTTTTGAGCTAACTCAGCCCAAGCTATCCTACTGGATCCTGTTTTGATCTAACTCAGCCCAAGCTATCTTACTGGACCCTGTCTTTAGCTAACTCAGTCCAGTCTACCCTACTGGATCCTGTTTTGAGCTAACTCAGCCCAAGCTATCCTACTGGACCCTGTCTTTAGCTAACTCAGTCCAGTCTACCCTACTGGATCCTGTTTTGAGCTAACTCAGCCCAAGCTATCCTACTGGACCCTGTCTTTAGCTAACTCAGTCCAGTCTACCCTACTGGATCCTGTTTTAGCTAACTCAGCCCAAGCTATCCTACTGGACCCTGTCTTTAGCTAACTCAGTCCAGTCTACCCTACTGGATCCTGTTTTGAGCTAACTCAGCCCAAGCTATCCTACTGGACCCTGTCTTTAGCTAACTCAGTCCAGTCTACCCTACTGGATCCTGTTTTGAGCTAACTCAGCCCAAGCTATCCTACTGGACCCTGTCTTTAGCTAACTCAGTCCAGTCTACCCTACTGGATCCTGTTTTGAGCTAACTCAGCCCAATCTATCCTACTGGACCCTGTCTTTACATAACTCAGTCCAGTCTATTCCCTTCCATTTCTGCCTATATCTAGCACGCAGTTTTCTTAGTAAAGTCTACTTTCTCAGCTCCTTCATACTTTCTGATCTTTCGTGCAAAATTTACCTCACGCGGCTCTCAGTTTGAGAAGAATTTATTAAAGTTTTCGCCATGAAAGCTTCGAGACATGCATTGCACTCTCACCTGACCTTCTATGTTGCTCAGCCTATTAATTAATATTTGGTAAAGTTTTTTCCCCCCCTTTTAATACATTTTGCCACATGCGTGGACCAAATAGCTACTAACATTTCGTGATAGGTTAAACCTTCACAGTGGGCAGTTCGTATTTTCGACACAACCCCCAACTCTTGTTGGCTGTTTGCAGCCCATTGTTCGTCATACACTCCGCTACTCAGTACAACTGCAGGTTGTGGTGTGTACGAAACCATACAATAATTGTACTTCATTATGCATGCCACATTATCAAAACTGCTTGAAATTTTACCAATTAAGATTGCACATCATATTCTTGTTGTGCTTTTCCCTTGATATAATTCTCAACAACAGAAATATGGTAATTATTTTAGCATCATGTGAACTAACGATGTTGCAAAACCTCGTTCAAATTTAGCCATTAGCCCTTCATTACGTTGATACAAAGTGAATTGACTTCGTTTGTGGAACAGTAACTTCATCGATCTCTGATAAACCTTAGAGCAAAAGACATCAGGATGGAATAATTTTTCCCGTACTCACACAATTAGTTAAAAGTTCGTAATCCGTGATTAATGCAATAATAAGGAAAAAAATATGAGGATAATAAATATAGTCACTCAATATTACGGTTTGTCTAATGAGGCTGTCAGTTGCTCAACAAGGAAGCGCCGATGAATCAGGGGTGCCCGAGGAACAATGGCCGCATAAAGATTTAAAATTTATTTAAATTTGTTCCTTACTAACGTGACATAATTCTGATTTAATTCAGCTCCATTTCCCCTGATCTTATTCATCTGCCTACTTTACAAACTTCTATCAACTTGCGTTGTTTCAGGCTTCCGCCGCATTCTAGATGAAGTCTGCGCTTTTCTGCGATATTACTCAACGTTGAGTAGTAGTTCTGTACCGACGTTTCGGGACATCCTATCGGTCCAAGTAGAAATCCTTTCTCTTTGGACTTTTTTATCCTTAAAAATGAGACCTATACGTTGTTCCGAAACGTCGATACACTACTACCACTCAACGCTGCGTAATACTCAGAACAGCGCAGATCTGGTATCAACTTTTGAGTGCAGGCGTCCGAACGTAATTTTGAGTGGTACAATCAGTTCTCACGAACAGAGCTCTCACAGGCACTTTATGTCGCTTTTATCGCTAAACTTATAGTTTATGGAGGTGCAGTTGGGTGAGGCACTGCGCCACAAGACGGGAGGTTCCGGGTTCCATATCAGATGGGGTATGTGGAAGTTTTAAAGTGACATATTCCTTCTGTCCGCATTCAGTAGCCTCTAACAGAAATGAGTACCAAGGAGTTTCAATGGCGTAAAGCGCGTTCGTCCTAGTTGTGCCGTATGTCAAATTAAGGCTGCAAGCCCAACACTCCATCTCCTCTCTCAGTCTTCTTGATTTGCACCAGGAAAGCTTTACCTTTGTATTTAATGGACTTGATTAAAATAAATTTCAACCAAAGAGGAAAGAAACTATAAACGGGACCCTTTGTATACTCTCGTGCATTAAGGAGGTACGTCCAATTTTGCTCCACTATAGACGTCCTAGAGGGATACGCGGTGAAGCAGTTGGTTGAGGCACTGCGATACAAGCCAGAAGATAGCGGGTTTGATTCCTGATGAGATCATTGCTGTTTTTCGTTGACATAATCCTTCCGGTCGCACTATGGCCCTGGTGTCGACTCAGCCTCTAACAGAAATGAGTACCACGGATATCTCCTGAGGGGTAAAAGTGACCGGTGGTTAGGGCTGACAACCTTACCATTTTTATGTGCTGATTGTCTTAAAATTCTGGGAGCCTCAACCTTCTGGAGCCCTAAGGGCCTATACAGGTCTGTGAAGGGAAAGCTTACAAAAATTTTATGTCCTGAATCCGGATGCCAGCTTTTCTGTAGGCAATGAAAATGGCTGCCTAACTGATGTTTCCGATTCACAATGTCATGCATAAAATTTCCTATGTGATACAAAGGTCTAACCAAGTCAATGGAAAACTTGCAGATTAAGTTGGTGGCACTGAGCAGGATTTAAATGCTGAAAATAAAAAAATTAAAATCTTTCGAAATAAACATGCTGTGCGTGCGTGCGGGTGTGTGTGTCCTCTAATGCGGTTCCCGATGGATGCCACCAAATTCTGTAAGGGTCTCACTCCGTCTGCAAGCAACATAATAATCTATTTCTATTTGCGACGACGTGGGTAAGGTTAACGGTTTCTTACTCCCTGGGTTGGGATTGGGAAGGAAATACTTTTCTCGGCCTGATAATGAAACTCGCCATTTTCGTATGATAAAATACATTACAGTATATGCGTTATTTTTTAGGGTGCTCCGATTGAATGCCATCATCGCAAAATATCTGACTTCGCCATGGCCCTCCCTCTAAATATCCTAAGCCCAAAATGTTAGTATATCACCACAAACACATAGCAGATTACAGCAATGATAAGGTCCTACATTCAGAACTGGTTTCCAGCAGAAAGATAATGTAAGCGAAACTCATTGCGCCATAACGTAATATTATTAAAATGGACGAGAGTCACTCCACTAATAGATCCTTCAAAGTAACAATAATGATCATCATATTCTAATCTTAGGGCATATGAAAGGTTTTCGTGCAGTCAGCTTTTGCTGACGGAACAAAGTGTAAACACGTAACATGAGCATATCATGCTCGGGCTATGTATGTACACACTAACACTTGTTATTTTCTATGTCTTAATACTGCTGTTATGCAAATATCACCACCAGTAACCTAGTTACTGGCAAATTGCGATTTTAGCAAGGTCTATGCAAATGCATCCCTATTTTAACTACAAAAAACAGGTAACCGATTTTCAGGAATTCATTAGAGTTATGCTATTAGAGAAAACCCCAACGCCGTAATTTTAAATTCCTAGAATCAGTAATAACAACCTGACGAATGCGCCGGAAGCGGCACGAGCGCCACGGGACTAAGTGTTCTGAATTAATATACTGTAATTGACTTTGGAATAACACAAGAACGTATTTTGTAAGGGTCAAGTAACAACACTGCTGTCGTGTAAACATTTTCTGTAGGTTTCAATGCGATGGTGATATGTGGAGAAGCATTGAGTTAGGCTTATGATTACTGATACATGGACGTTATGTTACTGACACATGGACATCTGTGTTACTGATACATGGACATTATGTTATTGACACATGGACATCTGTGTTACTGACACATGGACATCTGTGTTACTGATACATGGACATTTGTGTTACTGATACATGGACATCTGTGTTACTGATACATGGACATCTGTGTTACTGATACAGGGAAATCTGTGTTACTGATACATGGACATCTGTGTTACTGATACATGGACATCTGTGTTACTGATACATGGACATCTGTGTTACTGATACATGGACATTATGTTACTGACACATGGACATCTGTGTTACTGACACATGGACATCTGTGTTACTGACACATGGACATCTGTGTTACTGACACATGGACATCTGTGTTACTGATACATGGACATCTGAGTTACTGATACATGGACATCTGTGTTACTAATACAGGGACATCTGTGTTACTAATACAGGGAAATCTGTGTTACTGATACATGGACATCTGTGTTACTGATACATGGACATCTGTGTTACTGATACAGGGAAATCTGTGTTACTGATACATGGACATCTGTGTTACTGATACATGGACATCTGTGTTACTGATACATGGACATTTGTGTTACTGATACATGGACATCTGTGTTACTGATACATGGACATCTGTGTTACTAATACAGGGACATCTGTGTTACTAATACAGGGAAATCTGTGTTACTGATACATGGACATCTGTGTTACTGATACATGGACATCTGTGTTACTGATACAGGGAAATCTGTGTTACTGATACATGGACATCTGTGTTACTGATACATGGACATTTGTGTTACTGATACATGGACATCTGTGTTACTGATACATGGACATCTGTGTTACTGATACAGGGAAATCTGTGTTACTGATACATGGACATCTGTGTTACTGATACATGGACATCTGTGTTACTGATACATGGACATCTGTGTTACTGATACATGGACATTATGTTACTGACACATGGACATCTGTGTTACTGACACATGGACATCTGTGTTACTGACACATGGACATCTGTGTTACTGACACATGGACATCTGTGTTACTGATACATGGACATCTGTGTTACTGATACATGGACATCTGTGTTACTGATACATGGACATCTGTGTTGTGTCGCCGCCAAAGTTACCGCTACCGTAACCTTCGCGGGACCCCGATACCCGTTGGCAGGCCCAGTAGGACAGGGGAGGGGGGAATTCAGGAGAGAGGGACCCCTATCTAAATGAGACGCCGCGAACTGACTAATATGACTTTAATAAAACAATATGAAAGTAAAACAATAAAAGATAATAAAAAAAAGACAAGATTACTAATTGGCCCTAAAAAGATACTACAGGGGACGAACATAGTCCACCTCGGTTACAATCTATTTACTACCTCGTATATAACTATTTCCCTCTCCCTGGGACGGGGGGAGCCAGTCCGGGGCGGTGTTCAAAACAACCCAAAGAAACAAATTGAGAACAGGGAAAAAGTGAAAGACAAAAAAAAGAAAATAAAGACAGAGAAAAACCGGCAAACACTCACGCTCTCGCCCAAATGGCACCGCCGATGTCCAAGCCCCACGATCCTCTCTGTAGCTGTGCGACACACCAACTGCCCGGCAGAACCATCCCGACAAGAGAGCGAGGAATTTGTCGGAGCAGGTACAGGGGGAAAAATATAACAATACGTGACCGGGTCCAGGTACTGCTGCCCCTGGCCAACTCATTACCATCCCCGTGCGGCTTCCTACCCCGCGCGATCCGCCATAAAAGAAAAGCTACCAGTGCGGCGGGCACAACATTGCCCCCTCTTCAAATGGAAACCATATCCTCACCAGGGTGGGTTTCCATCTAGCCTCCCCGGCTCCCTAAGGCTGCTTGGCCTGGCTGCCCCTTCCCCAGGTCATCTTATCACACTACACTACAACTAGACTAATCTAAAGGATAGGGAAAAGGAGTGTAGAGGATGGGAACCACATAGTCAGGGTGTTAGGTCACAAGCGTTCACAAATACATCACAGCAGTACTCCAGTTGTGACACCACATAAAGGTAACATGACATCATATAACTTTCGTGTCCAGTAATGACAAAAATTCCGACAGTTTCATCATTTTCAAACTTCTCCACTGCATCACTAACATCGTTCATCAGGCCATAACACAATACATTCACAGCTTTTGGGCCTGGGTACAATAATAACTTCATTAATCTTATTCTCTCCTTTGTGTCGCAATGATGAATTCATACTGGAGCAGCATAGCCATTGACAGCTGCTATCTCAGGTTTCCTGCACGGTCATCTCGGTTCCAATAGTTCCGGAAGTTTCCTCTTATATCCCTAGAATAAGTATTATGTTGTATTTCCTGGATGTCCGCTCCTGCAGCCAATGCTTTTGCACTTCCATTCTCCGCTGACGTGGAGGGGAGGGCGGTTACTAGATGTTAGCTCTGCCGAGGCCCTGGAACGTAGGGTCGCCCCGTGCTCGGGGTGCCAGCCACCCTCACGCCAACAGGTTCGAACCCTCTAGCACGTACCTGCTTCCTCCTCGGACGGCTGTCTGATCCATGCATTCTCCACTGGGGCTATCTCATACGACGGCCTGAACTCGGCCCGGAAAGTTTTGGTAATATGTCAGTAGACATAGGAGTATCTTTAGGCGGGGTACTTAATTCCAGGGGGGGGGGGGGTCGGGAAAACTAAGGTTGATTAGCCCATACAGTCACGTGGCTCACATGGCTTCGCATGGTCACTCGCCGCGGCCGCCCGACGACCCTCCAGTCGCAGGATGCCCTGGATTGCTAGTACCACGTCGTGTGTTGATCTCCGGTTGGTAGGTGTCCAGTTCCATCTCCCGGCACCGGATCATGGCTATGAAGAGCGCCGACATCCTCTCCAGCAGGTGTTGAGGCGCTGGTGGTTGCTTTTATGGGAATACAACTGACAAAGAATTGCAATACTGGTGGTGGCTCCCTTCCCCTGCTCCTCTCCAGCAGAGCGAGAGACGAGGGCAGACTATATGCCAAACCAATTGCGCTATACACATACGCAAACCAACTAATTAAAAAGTAATTTCAAACTAATAGCACATGTCTACATATCAATACACAACCAAAACAAATAGCTTTGAATACAAAAAAAAATACTTTTGCTAAGTCTGCCGTCGTCCGCGGAGTAATATTTGCCGGTTTTTTTTCCCTGTGGCTACCGAGAGGGGGGGGGATGTGAGTTGGTGCGTGTGGACTGACTCCGAACATGGGCATGTACAAAGGGCTAACGCTTAAGTTGGCTAAGGCATAATCTACATTATTGTTTCTTAATATCTGTTCTCTAATTAAAATGCGTCTCGCATAACTAGATGCTGGGCCCAAGGCATCGCACTGCAACATAAGTTTCCATGTCGAACATCTACAAGTTCACCTCCACAAGTATAGCCTGAAGCCACTCCCTGCATCCACCTTGTTGTCCCAACTGATAAGAGGCTGACAATAACAAATACCTCTTGCCGTCCTCATAAAATTAAATCCCAACATGTGGCGTCGCTTCTAACTAAGCAAAACTAAATAAAATTCTGAATATATTCTCTTCACGACCCGAAAAGCCACCGAATTCCATAACTATCTACTGCTTAAAATGCAACAGATTAAAGCAATACTTCTACTATATGTCTAAAGCTTTCTTCCCGGAAGGGGCCGCAAGTTGTATCTTTGAAAATTATCACCCTTACTACCCTGGTTAGGACCATCTTCACACACATCAGTCGAGTTGGGTGCAGGACCTGGGTTCACCACCTCGGTGTCTAAGTGCTCTGGCCTCGTGGCTCCTCCGGCTCCTTCACTTACTTGTGAGCTATCGCTTACGTCTCCGCGACACTCATCTAGTCTATTTTTCACGGAGTATCTCGTGGTTGCCTTGCCGTCTCCTCCTACCTCCACATAACCATAATTGGAAGTCCGAGTGCGGTAATGAGTGGTGGGTTCCCAGTTAGGGTCCTGAGTTTGTTCCTCGGTATCTTCCATCTCGGATGTAGTTAAAAGAGATGTAGTTGAGTCCCGTCTAGTGTATCTTGTACCATACATTTCTAATGTGTCCAGTTCGTTCTCCGCCATGTCGCGCTTACTCTGTTGCGTAGTCGCCTGTCGCAAGGCGGCCTCTCGTACGCACCTCTTCATCTTATTCACATTAACAACAACTTCCTTGGTCCTTGACAATTTAACCAAGTAATTTAGGTCGGACAAACGCCGAATGACCTCGTACGGACCTTCCCATCTAATTCTAAACTTCGCGCATCTCTTTTTGTTCTTCACCATCTCCCTCAGGTATACCATGTCGCCTGGCTGGAAAGTGATGAGTTTTGTCCCTTGGTTGTAGTAATCTTTCTGCCTTTCTCTGGCAATCCTGTTGTTTTCTTTAACCACCTGATAAGCTTCTCTGAGGCGGTCGGCCAACGTTTCCAAGTGATGTTGGACTGAATCTCGGTTGCTACCATAGTCCGTCTTAACAAATTTCTCGGTTGTCAAATCGTCTTCTGTAGGGAGGCGCATCTCCCGACCATACAATAAGTAAAATGGACTATGTCTGGTGATAGAGTGGGGCACCGCGCGGTGAGCCATTAACGCATAACTTACAAAGTCATCCCAGTCATTTCCGTACTTATTGACATAATGACTCATCGTCTGGTTGAGCCCCAAGTGGAATTTCTCAACCTTCCCTTGCATTTGGGGGTTAAAGGATGTTGAGTTAATCCTCTTGACATTCAGGAGTTTGCACATTTCTTGAAAAAGCTCGGACATAAAATTGGTTCCTTTATCCGAAGCGATGGTCTCAGGACAACCTAACCTCGTAAAGACCTCCGTGACCAAGGCCCGAGCTACCGTCGGCGCATCCTGCCGCGGAATGGGAATCGCCTCCGGGTACCGACTAAAATGGTCAATAAAAGTAAGTAGATACCGATTTCCCCGCCTTGTTTCCGGGTAGGCACCACAAATATCTATAGATGTTAATTCGAACGGGAAGCTGGTCTCTGGTAACTCTCCAAGAGGGGCGGTTGGGTTCCTCCCAACCTTGAACTTGGCACATGACTCACACTCCTTCACATATTTCTCAACATCCCTGTTCAGATTCGGCCAGAAATAGTGCAACTTTAATAAATCCCTAGTCCTTTTAATACCTTGGTGTCCCGCAAACACCTTATCATGGTGCATCTGAATGACCGGCTGAGTCAACGTTTCGGGTACAACCAACTTCGCTCCATCCAGTATCTCGCCCTGATACAACAGTCCATCAGCACTTATCACGAAGCCCAATTCCTGTCCTGCTTCGGTATTTTCTATCTGCTCTTTACAATATGGATCCCTGCGTTGTTCTGCAAATACAACTTCTCGAGTCAGCTCTATTTCGGAAGGGTCATTTATTCCCTTCGGGGTCACTCCTTCCGGTCTCATAGTGGCAATGTGCCGTGACAAACAGTCAGCATTCACATGCCTTTTTCCCAGTTTGTGCTCAATCTCAAATTCATATTCAGCCAGTTTCAAGACCCATCTTTTTAGCCGGGCACACTGATGATTTTTCACAGTTATCCGCCATTTCAAAGCTGCGTGGTCGGTTACAATTTTGAATTTTCTCCCATAGAGATAGCATCTATGGACCTGAGTGCCAAATACAACTGCTAGTAATTCCTTGTGGGTGGTGCTATAATTTTTCTCAGCCTTATTTAACATCCTGCTAGCAAAACTAATGGGTCGCTCCTTACCGTTCTGAAGCTGACTAAGTATGGCTGAGATTGCATAATTAGAAGCATCACAGCTCACTATAAATGGCAAATCAAATCTCGGGTGTGCCAAAACCGAGTCTGACGTGAGTGCAGCCTTTAACTTATCAAATGAAAGTTGCTGATTCTCAGACCATTCAAATTTTTCCTCTTTCCGAGTTAGGTGTGTCAAGGGCCGACTAATGGCGGCGTATTCCTTAATGAAGGATCTATAGTATCCGGACAAACCCAAGAAGGCTCTCACATCTCGGACCGTCTTAGGTCTGGGAAAATTCCATATAGCTGTAACTTTGCTTTGATCCGGGCTCACACCTTCCTTGCTTAAAACATGACCTAAATATACCACCTTGGGAGCTGCAAATGTGCACTTGGCTACCCCTAATTTAAAGTTGGCCTCTCGGATGCGATTAAAAACTGATCTCATTCGACGAGCGTGTTCCTCTATGGTGGCACTGAATATCAATATATCGTCCAAATAAACCAAGCATTCCACGTCTCGCAAGCCCAACAACACGGCGTCCATCACTTTTGAAAATGTAGCGGGTGCGCCCGCTAGACCAAAAGCCATTTTTTCATACCTGAAACTACCAAAGGGAGTTACGAACCCAGTCTTATCTTTGTCTTCTTCTTTAATGGGTATGTTCCAGTAGGCGTTCTCGATATCCAGCACTGTGAAGTATTTACTTCCGGCCATGAGGGAGAGGTTACTTTTAATGTCTGGTATGGGGTAAACTGGAATAGTAGTTACAGAGTTTAAGCCCCTAAAATCCGTACAAAATCTATACTTTTGGGTGCCATCAGCTGATTTCTTCGGCACCAGTATGACAGGCGCGGCCCACGGTGATGCGCAAGGAGTAACGACTCCTTTCCTTAACATTTCATCCAGCTGTGTCTTCATTTCTTCACGCAGCGCATACGGTACACGATATGGATTCTTCTTAATCGGCAGGGCGTCCCCTGTCCTAATCTCATGAAACCCCCGGGTGATGCACGGTAGCACCCCTTTCCTGTCATTGCAGAACAGGTCCACATACTCATTTATAACTGGCATTAAAGTCTGCCTTTCCTCTATACCCAAGTGAGCTAACCTCCGCTCTAACTCGGCTTGAACTTCCGCCAACTCCTCCGCATTATTCCCCCTAATTAAATTCACCCTGTAAGCTGAGGTCTCTCCCGCCCCCGGGCTTCGGGAGTCGAACCTTGACACCCTGGGTGCGCACGGCAGAAGGGCCTCTGCAGTACCTATTTTTACGTGCTTCCCAATCTCTAAATGTTGGCGGCTAGTATTCAGTACCTTAAGGACACAATACCTGGCGGCATTGCTTGCACTATTCTGTAATGACATAACTTTACTACCGCTGCTAACCTTGTCAGCATTCACTGTCCCTATACCTGTATCTTCACTGGTATCAGTCTTCACCTCTGACCCTTCCTCTAGGTCACGTAACCTGTCTAACTCTCCCTGAGTATAGACCCGGCTCGCCACTCGAGCCACATACGCCCCCGGCGTTCCTATTTCTACGGGCTCTACCAATATTTCCCGCGGTACATCTACCTTATTCCTGCCTCTCAACTTTCCTACAACTATTCCTTGAGACAACGGAGGAAGGACGACCGGTCCTGAGGCCACAACGTCCCAGCTACCAATGTCGGATCCTCCCGAGTTCAACCCTGGGATGGGTGTTTCCACTGATGCTACGGGTCCTGTCGTTTCCGGGGTGATCAGGCCCGTCCCCGACGCTTCCCGAACAGCCTGTGGCTGGCGATTAATTAATGCACACCGCTCTACCTCCTGTCCTGACAATCGGTGACTAGTCCTTCCTAGAACTAGTGTACTGGTTCTTAAATCGACCCTTGCCTCCATCCGTCTAAGGACATCGACGCCTAGTATGCCACTATACTCTACCTCTAACGGAGCAATTAAAAAGTCGTGTCTAAAAGTCTTCTTACCCACCCGGAATATTATATTTTGAGTTCCGGCTGCCTTTAACTTATTCCCCGTGATCCCTCTAGCGGCTGTCTGAGTAGGTTGTAATTCGGAACTACTAATTCCTGGTTTCATCACACTTAGGCTGGCTCCTGAATCAACTAACACCAAATGAGGCTTCCCCTCAACCTCAATCTCTAACAGAAGTTCCAACCCAGTGGAATCCACGTGTGACAACCCTACTTCCTTGCCCTCTGTTGGCGGCTCGACGTTAGGGATCGGTACGTCGAACCCTGGCCATTTGGGTACTGAGACGACTGCGACAGTTTTGGACAATCTCGTCGCCGGTGCCCAAACTCCTGGCAATGAAAACATTGCAAGCCAGAATGGCGAGAATCCTCCACTAAGTACCGTGGTTTCTCTGCCGGGTTTCGCGAAGATTGCCCACTAAATTTACCTCTGCCTACCTGATTAGCTTGCCCATCGCGACCGTTAGAATTCCTACAATAATAACTCTGACCCTGCTCTCGAGTCTTCTCCCGGTGGCGCGAGCTCTGTTCCTGCCGGCAATCTCTGGCATAATGTCCCGGTTGGTTACATCTATAGCATTCTACTAGTATTTCTTTTTTGTTGGCAAACACCTTCCTCGAACCCCCGACCATCTGCTTGTGTTTCTCAGCATTCTCTACTGTGACTGCTAGCCTAACTGCTTGCTCCATCGTACTAGGCATCTGAAATTGGACCTGCTGTCCCACTACACCCCTGAGCCCATGAATATACGCAGCTAAGAGTCTACGCTCTGCCTCCTCATTAATAATCCTCTGTACTTCCTCATCTCGAACCTTCCTAATTGTACGCTGGCACAATTTCCTACAGCGGTCACCGAATTCTTCTGCGCTCTCATCTCTCCCTTGGGCCGCGTCCTGCAGTCTCGTATAATAATATTGGTCCGGTAGCTTATCACTGAACCTGTCCACCAATGCCTGCTTCAAGTCTCCATAACTACATCCATCTCTCACTAGTTCTTCGCGTCCACTCAAAAATTGAAGAGCCAGACCCTGTAATTTCGCCTTTACAATCAAAGATTTGTCCACCTCAGTCCACCCACTAACCTTCGCTAAGGTTTCGATTTGAGAGAAAAACTCGTGGACCGATTTCCCTTTTGTTTCGCCCGACCAGTCTTGAATTCCGGCTACGAGCGAAACGTCCTTCTTCTGCCCCCTCGGCACGCTGGCGGCCTCGCCTATCCTAAGGGCATTCAGCTGCGAGCGCAACTCCTCAATTTGCAGTTGAAGGGATTCAATCTCGGATGCTTCCGACATGTCTTGATTTATCACTCCGAAGTGTATCAAATAATATGGCTATACAAACTGGGATCGACTAACAACACCTTACCTCTACCACTACAATAATCATCCCCACTAAATATTTAACAATGTTTAAAAAATATCGGCCACAAAATCTACTATCTGTATCTTACCCCTAAATTCTGCCTAACATTAATCTTCCCAACCAAACTCTCAATACGTCCCCAAAAATTAAATTACCAACAGTTAGTTAAATCCGTTAACGCGGGTTGCAGCAACAATGGAATCAGGAGGACTTCAAATTTGTTACACCAATATACACAGACCACTTCTCTAAACATACACAAATAA
Source organism: Reticulitermes speratus (assembly GCA_021186555.1). NCBI lineage: Eukaryota > Metazoa > Arthropoda > Insecta > Blattodea > Rhinotermitidae > Reticulitermes > Reticulitermes speratus. The sequence goes on along the minus strand of JAJKFL010000237.1, from coordinate 5,795,196 downwards.
ACACATATACAAACACTTATATGCCTTGCCAATTCTTTTCCACAATCCTACCTGCTAGCCAACGATAATATGTTATTCACTGTAATCCCAACAAAAATTTCTAAGCACGCGAGTCCGAAATTCTGTGCGGAATTTAATATCCCGCACCGCTGCCACCAATTTGTTGTGTCGCCGCCAAAGTTACCGCTACCGTAACCTTCGCGGGACCCCGATACCCGTTGGCAGGCCCAGTAGGACAGGGGAGGGGGGAATTCAGGAGAGAGGGACCCCTATCTAAATGAGACGCCGCGAACTGACTAATATGACTTTAATAAAACAATATGAAAGTAAAACAATAAAAGATAATAAAAAAAAGACAAGATTACTAATTGGCCCTAAAAAGATAGTACAGGGGACGAACACAGTCCACCTCGGTTACAATCTATTTACTACCTCGTATATAACTATTTCCCTCTCCCTGGGACGGGGGGAGCCAGTCCGGGGCGGTGTTCAAAACAACCCAAAGAAACAAATTGAGAACAGGGAAAAAGTGAAAGACAAAAAAAAGAAAATAAAGACAGAGAAAAACCGGCAAACACTCACGCTCTCGCCCAAATGGCACCGCCGATGTCCAAGCCCCACGATCCTCTCTGTAGCTGTGCGACACACCAACTGCCCGGCAGAACCATCCCGACAAGAGAGCGAGGAATTTGTCGGAGCAGGTACAGGGGGAAAAATATAACAATACGTGACCGGGTCCAGGTACTGCTGCCCCTGGCCAACTCATTACCATCCCCGTGCGGCTTCCTACCCCGCGCGATCCGCCATAAAAGAAAAGCTACCAGTGCGGCGGGCACAACATCTGTGTTACTAATACAGGGAAATTTGTGTTACTGATACATGGAGATCTGTGTTACTGATACATGGACATCTGTGTTACTGATACATGGACATTTGTGTTACTGATACATGGACATCTGTGTTACTGATACATGGACATCTGTGTTACTAATACAGGGACATCTGTGTTACTAATACAGGGAAATCTGTGTTACTGATACATGGACATCTGTGTTACTGATACATGGACATCTGTGTTACTGACACATGGACATCTGTGTTACTGACACATGGACATCTGTGTTACTGACACATGGACATCTGTGTTACTGACACATGGACATCTGTGTTACTGATACATGGACATCTGTGTTACTGATACATGGACATCCGTGTTACTGATACATGGACATCTGTGTTACTGATACATGGACATTTGTGTTACTGATACATGGACATCTGTTTTACTGATACATGTACATCTGTGTTACTGATACATAGACATATGTGTTACTGATACATGGACATTTGTGTTACTGATACATGGACATCTGTGTTACTGATACATGGACATCTGTGTTACTGAAACAGGGAAATCTGTATTACTGATACATGGACGTCTGTGTTACTGATACATGGACATCTGTGAAAATAACTGGCTGCTTGTGTGACATAATGGTTCTATATCAACAGTTACACATATGGCGAAGCTGCGAAAATTTGAGGTTATATTCAACAGATGTAACATATATAGAATCTGTAACATATATAGAATCATATATAGAATCTTAGAAGAATTCATAAAACGACAACAACAATAATAATAATAATAATAACAACAATAACTGTAAAAATGTTTTAAAATTTGGAAGTTATACCAGGAAAACATTCAATAGAGTTACTACAAAAGACAGCTATACTTGGAACATCACACATAATACGTAAAGTATTGCAGTCTGAAACTTGAAGCGTGAACGTTGGGAATCACCGTTGGTTCACGAGGAGAAGTACCAGGGAGAAAAAGCCCGTGACAAGAGACAAAGAAATATTAATAACTAACTAACTCCATGTAGCAGAGTCCTTATTGAGAAGCTAGCAGGTCCTTAGCTAGTCAATAAATCCCCCGCACTTTATGGAGCCGAAAGTTCATTACCGCATTCACAAGCGCCCGCCATGTGTCTCTATCCTGAGCCATATCAATCTAGTTCATGCCTGCCAATTCCACTTCTTGAAGATCCATTTTAATATTTTCCTCCCATCTATGCCTAGGTCTTCCAAGTGGTCTGTTTCCCTCAGGTCTCCCCACCAAAACCCTGTATGCACCTATTTTGTCTCCCATACGTGGCACATAATAATAATAATAATAATAATAATATGCAATAACAGAAGTCTATGCTTTATGAACGCAGGCTTAATGAGTTCTATTCGAATCTCAATGTTACGAGATATTGAAATTTGATGATCTGATTGTTCGACAAGATTACAGCACTTGATCAAGTTCCACACAAACCAAGTGTAATGACAAGTGTCACTGACGTACCAGGAAGGCTAATGTAGGGAGTGCAACTGTCTGTATTTAAGTTCTACTCTGTCATTTGTCTCGTGACGCTGAGTGACGTCACGAGATACAACTGTTGCCGTATAGATGCCTAGTCTACGCTGACGTCAGTTTCTCAGGTGTTACGTAAAGAATTATAATTATATTCCGTACAGAATATGCCTTATGTCACGTTACGAGTCCCTAGGCCCAACATTATGTAGCTCCACCAAATGCACACCGCACAGCCCTTTTGAGAAATTGTATTTTATATTTTCCATTCCGTGCATTACAATTCAGTTTGTGGAATATTAACCAAAAAATGCACAAAACTGTCATTAGATTCACAACTTACTGTTCCATTATCATAAAACTAGCATTAGTACCGTGAACACCTCCGACACAGTGACACGCCGCTCTAATTCACTGTGTGACAATTGTGTCCGATATACACATTCACTGTACAAGGAAAAATTTCCATCAGTTCTTCTATACATGCAAGATATCAAAATATTATTAAGTACTTGTTCTATAAAACAACGATTTATATACTCCCTGATGACGGACCAGTTAGGTCCGAAACATGTAGGAGTTAGTGTTTTTAAAAATATCGTAAACCTATCACAATTGTGCGCATTTGTTGGTACTATTATAGAAATTAAATTATATATTCTCAGGAAATTCCCCGCCTTTTAAGAAAACCTAAGCTTTATTACCGCGTTTACAGAAGCCAATAAACTGACCCAGTCCGGAATCATAGGGACTATTCTTAAGGTACAATTTATTAATATTAATCTCCCATCTGCATCTAGGTCTCCCAGATTATCTCACGTTTTTCACGTTTACATATTTCTCAACGATTTCTTACGTGTCATAGCTGCACACTTCTTATTTTCTTTTTAATCAATCTAATAATACTTCCTCGTGGTTAGATATTATGAATATTCTCATTAAAAGTACTTGCCTGTTTCATAATGTTATTTATACACAATGTAAATATAATGCTTAGCACTTAGCACTGCCTTAATAAATCTTCTCCTACATCCTTACAAATACGGTCGAAAAACGTGATTCTTATCTTACATTTCACGTAAGAGTTTTCTTTTTAATGGACATTTTACTGACATTTGAGCAATGCCGTGTCTCGCGGTCTTACTTTCGTAATTGTATTACTAACTTAGACACACGTGAACAGTTACGTACAAATGTACGTGACTGTAGACACACGTGAACAGTTACGTACAAATGGATACGTGACTGTAGACACACGTGAACAGTTACGTACAAATAGTACGAGTGACACTGTTAGACAATAACTACGTAGAGTAACAGTTACGTACAAATAGTACGTGACTGTAGACACACGTGAACAGTTACGTACAAATAGTACGTGACTGTAGACACACGTGAACAGTTACGTACAAATAGTACGTAACTGTAGACACACGTGAACAGTTACGTACAAATAGTACGTGACTGTAGACACACGTGAACAGTTACGTACAAATAGTACGTGACTGTAGACACACGTGAACAGTTACGTACAAATAGTACGTGACTGTAGACACACGTGAACAGTTACGTACAAATAGTACGTGACTGTAGACACACGTGAACAGTTACGTACAAATGGTACGTAACTGTAGACACACGTGAACAGTTACGTACAAATGGTACGTGACTGTAGACACACGTGAACAGTTACGTACAAATGGTACAGAGCTTATCCAGAAAGCGGATGGCGCTTGCAAGCTCAGTGTTAGAGCAACGATTTATTCAAATTTAAAGCCGTAATTACTTTTTTGCGCTTAGAACACAGGCCACAGTTTGTGACGTTTCCAAGAAACAAATTTTTGTTTTAAAACCCAAACACAAAACTATATATGGTGTGTAACCTTCTGCCAAGTACTGACGTATGAACCCCAAGTAACAACAGCGTCGTAAAAATCGATTTCAGTGTCACGCCCACCGTGACAGCCACTGAACTGATTCTTAAATGGAACAAAATCTTCATTAAGTACAATCCTTCTTGAGAATCTGATAGTTGCTCATACCGCCAACAATACGTGGTATTTTATTGTATCTGAAAGTTCATTAGTACACAAAATCCTGTGAATGTATCATTTCTAAGTCAAACTTAGTACGCATCTTGATTTCAGGCTTCTGCCGCGATGTTGATGACATCTGCGGTCTTGTGACCCTGAAGGTAGGACCGGTAAGTCGTCCCGAAACGTCGGTAACAATTGCCCTTTCTCTTCCTTCTCGGACTCTGGACCGGTAAAGATGAGACCGCTACTTTTTTCGAAACGTCGGTTAACAATTACCACACGACGCCGTGTAATATCCCAGAAGAGCGCAGATCTAGTACGCATAATCCTAAACTTTTCAACATCAATTTTAATATTATTCCCTTCTACACTCAAGTAACCCTCACTGCCTCTTCGCTTCAGTTTTTCGACAAAATATTGTTATATATATATATATATATATATATATATATATCACAGTCTCCAAACTTTCTACCTTCCAACCCATTCTATCCCGCCTAAGCACCAATAAAACAAATGAAATGCTAGCAGTTTCTTCTACAATTATCCAATAGCTTCGATGAAAAAACATCGAAAAATTATTACCAAAAATCGACGCAGTTTTAAACAACACGCAACTCTGCAACGATAGGTAGATAATTACATCAAATATAAAACATCTATTTGTAAAATATGTTTAATTAGTCTATATTTTAAATACCTTTAGGAATTTCAATTAAAATATTGTATTTTGACTCCACATATGCACATCTTTAATAGAATCTCTTTTTATTGCATTCTTTTTTTTTCAGACCTCCCTGAGGATGGTCCAGTAAAGGCCGAAACATGTAGGAGGCACATGGTAGAGTAACGTGGTTGTTTATTGTTAATTGTACAATTGTTTTATTAAAGACTGTAGAACAATTCACTGTTACAAACATGATAGACCCATATATTTAAAGTCCGACAAATGTACAATTTAATCACATTAATTGTGTAATTTCCTGTCCTACATGTTTCGAACCCTTAATTTGGGTTCATCTTCAGGGACTCATTATCTAAAATCACACACTATTTACGTCAACTGGTACAATTATTTACATGAATTCTTTACAATTGTTGTACATACACTGTTTAAAACAAATGAAATGTAAAAATTCATGTAAATAATTGTACCAGTTGACGTAAATAGTGTGTGATTTTAGATAATGAGTCACTGAAGATGAACCCAAATTAAGGGTTCGAAACATGTAGGACAGTGAAATTACACAATTAATGTGATTAAATTGTACATTTGTCGGACTTTAAATATAGAGTTAAACTGTACGAAATGTATAACATTAGGTTTATGATAGAGCCACTTTGTCTCCCGATAGAACGTGATTACAAATTGTAAACTAGGAAGTCTATTTCGGGCACTTCATAGCGTGACCCCACTGCACTGACGAGGGCGTTCACTCGTGCCGTCGAGAAAGCACGAGCCAGCCAGTCTGTACGAAAGCAAGCAGACGAATGTCACCGGCGTTATGGCACAATGGTTAGCAGCATCGCAAGGTGCCAAATCATCATACAGCCTATTAACTCTTTAAATCACGTGGCTAATTTATAATAGCTCTTCATCCTTCAACACTCACTAAACCCCCATTTTGCCCACACAGTGTGTTCATGTGTATAGAACGACTCTTGAAATCAGCAGCGACTTATAGACATAGAGAATCTTTGTAATGGTCACAGTGTTTCTCCCGTGAGATAGGAGCTCACAACTTTGTTCTGTTACCAAGGGCACACGCATTTAATTTCAAAGGGAAACTTTGACAAATCCCATATGTAACAAGACAGCATAATAGAATAAGCGATGCTGCCTAAGTGCTTTAAGCATTCCTCTAACCGCCTTACAAGTTACATTTATCAAACTTAATATTAACGTGTATTGTTGGCAATACCACTCCTTATGCTAATGGTTAATTCAACACTTACCACTCCCTATGTCGATGGTTAATTCAACACTTACCACTCCCTATGTCAATGGTTAATTCAAACCTTACCCCTCCTTATGCTAATGGTTAATTCAACACTTACCACTACCTATGTCAATGGTTAATTCAAACATTACCCATCCTTATGTTAATGGTTAATTCAATACTTACCACTCCTTATGTCAATGGTTAATTCAACACTTACCACTCCCTATGTCAATGGTTAATTCAACACTCACCACTCCTATGCCAATGGTTAATTCAAACCTTACCATTCCTTATGCTAATGGTTAATTCAACACTTACCACTCCCTATGTCAATAATTAATTAAACAGTTACCACTCCCTATGTCAATGGTTAATTCAAACCTTACCACTCCTTAAGCTAATGGTTCATTCAGCACTTACCACTCCTTTTTTAATGATTCATTCAGCATTACCACTCCTTGTTTTAATGATTCATTCAGCACTTACCACTCCGTATGCTAATGGTTCATTCAGCATCTATCACTCCCTATGTCAATGGTTAATTCAACACTTACTACTCCCTATGTCAATGGTTAATTCAAACCTTACCACTCCGTATGCCAATGGTTCATTCAGCATCTACCACTTCTTATGTTAATGGTTCATTCAAAACTTACCACGCCTTATGCTAATGGTAAGTATATATTTTGACCATTATGAATACAATTCAACAGCCTTAAGGCCGACTGTTTCACCGCATTATTGTGTCATTTGTCAGGTCTTTATAAGTCTCTCCTTCTAATTACAATCTCTTTACAACATTTCTCATCGCCCGTAACTTTAAACCTCCCCTTCAAGTGGCCTACTTCATTTACATATTTTGTTGATTACGTCTTTTGAAACTCTATCGTGCTTTTGTCACCCCGTGGACCATTCGCGCCTCCTGATGATGTATTGTGCAATTTTCTACAAGATAAGCCTCATTAAACATCACTGGTGTTGGACTATTATGCACATTCCTTTGCTATTTACTTAAATATTACAAATATATCGTCACTTTTGGCTGTAAATACGCTATTCTAATATTCATTTTAAACTAATACATCAATTATTTACAAATACAGATACAGTCCAAACACTTTAAAAAGAGGAACACATACGAATCTTTTAGATACGAACACAGTTTCCTCCAAGTACTGTAAAGCCAGCATTGTACAATACACAATGATTTGCGGTTTTTTTTTCGGCAAAGTGGGCAATATAATATTAAATTCATTATGCATGTAAAAAAAATTGAGAAAACGACTATTAACTTCGTCATATCTCTCTGTCTCTCTGTCCTTCCGTCTGTCTCTATGTCCGCAGGGAAGAATTCGGATCCCACTGGACGCTATTTCATAAATTTGATATTTCTAGATATTTTGAAAATCTGTCGAGAAAATTCAAGTTGGATTAAAATCTGACAGGAATAACGGGTACTTTACATCAAGACCTAAGTACATTTGTAATAATAATTCCCTGAATTCTGCTTAGAATGATAAATGTTTCAGAAAATTTGTAGGGAAAATCAGAATACACTTCTCGTGCTCAATAACATTTTTTTTCAAAATCGTGCCGTTTATGAGAAAATGTAAAAGCAATGGTAGAGCCAGATAGTATAATGCGGCGCACAAAAGATTTGCAAGGCAAAAGTACAGACACACACTCATAATATGTAATATTCATTGCTTCATAATTGATTAATTCCTTCTAATCTCGTAAAATGTTTTAGGCAAAATATACACAAATGGGAAACTGTGCAACGACATGTCTGTCATTTAGATCTGTTTAGCCAAACTGCTCGTCTGAAGAAGACCATGAGCAAAAGAAAATTATTTTGTTTCAATGCAGAATCGGGCACATTACATGAAGACCTACGTACGTTTCATTGTTACCGGCGACATAAAACATTGTTGTGCAACACTGAATATTTTTATATATTTCACAACACACACAAAATGTATTGTTGTGTTTCGACTGCAAGAGCGGTTACACGGACGTGCCTCAATGTTATGTTACACGTACATTGCCTATCTTATTCATTATTACTCCCAATTCTTTATTGTTGATATAACAATCTCCATGCAGTAGTCTGTCTTAAGGGGCTGACCGTCTCACATGTAATGGAGGTATATTTCTCATCTGTTTTCACCATAATCAGTCATTTCACTGTACCATGATACAACTGAGTCCAGTCCATACAAAACACCCTCTAGGTATATAGCATTCCATGATACAAATTCCTTTAGCAGCAAACGGTTTTATCTCTCCTCCTAAGACCAAACTACAGGACCGACTCTTCTCGGATACGCTATGACTGCGTCTTCCCACGTAAATTACAAATAATTACTAGGCAAATTTTATTCAGGAATCAGAAATTTCGGTTATTCTTCACGGACTTTTTTACCCTTGAAGAAAGAAGCAATAGGTTTCTTTGAAACGTCAAGAACAACTCAAAAAATCACCCAGTGTCATATTACAGATCTGAATCCCCAGAAAAAAACGCTGCGAGAATTTTAAGAAACTCTGTGTAATAAGGTTTTGTACAGATCCAGATAATACCCTTAAAGACGGGAAAAATTACACGCAAGATACGTGTAACTAAACAAATTTATTTTATAGAAGTATATATTAAAATTAATGAAAACCCAACGGCAATTCATAACAAGAAATACGGAGGTGAAGAAACATATAGGCCTTTGCATTATGTGTATATTTTTTTACACTTTGTGCAATTTGCGAAAGCAATGCAGTTTGTACGGTCAGTTGAAACCAACCAATGAAGTTGTTTCTGTGAAGTCGTAGTGTTTTTTGATTAAGTAAAACCTCCAAATCAATCGATTTAAATGTGGAGTTATTTATTCTCAGCAACAAAGATAACATTTAAAAAAAATGTTAATTTTTAAGGCATAAATTTAATCCAAATGTCTTACATAAAACTTTATTTTTTTCCACTAGCGCAACAGCTCCTATTGGGCCAAGGCCTCCTCACTATCGAGGCTTCACGATCACACTCAGACACACCACAATCGGTAGGACTCCTCTGGACGAGTGATCAGCCCATCGCAGAGACCTCTACCTGACAACACACAACACTCAAAACAGACAGAAATCCATGCCTCCAGCGAGATTCGAACCCGCAATCCCAGCAAGGGAGCGGCCGCACACCCACGCCTTAGACCGTGCGGCCACTGGGATCGGCAAACTTCAGCTTATACCTCACAAAAGAACACTGTGCATACATTAGAAATAATAATAATTATCATCTTCATCATCACGAACGTAAACAGATGGCTCCAGTCCTGTGAAAACTAAGTTTAAAGATGCTGCTGTTCTCTCCATCCTGGTTTTGGTCGCCCTATGTCGCTTTTGCCCTTTGTTTGGTATTCCAGTGCCATCCTGTGTATTCGTGAGTGTTCCGTCCTTTTAACATGTTGCAGCTAATTCTTTTGGTAGCTCTGAATTCCATCTACTATGTGTTCTACTTTTGTTTTTCTCGAATTGTTTATTCCTTTTATGGTCTAAACTTGTCAGTCCTAAAAGAGAGCTCAGAAATTTCATTCGTGCTGTTTCTAATTTTTACTTTATTTTTTATTTTAAACCCAGACTTCGCTTCAATTTTATGTTACATATACGTGCATTTTGATTGTTATTTAATTGTATTACATTCCAACATATAAATATGCATTACACCATAGGACGGTAAATAGCACAGCAAAAGGACAAGTCAAATGTGATCGAACAATCAGCATACATAGCGAGCTGTCAAACACAACTTTAATCTTTTAACATTTTATATCCACAATTACCTTCAATTCTAAATTAAATTATTTGTTTTAACAAAAGAATACTGAAGAAAGAAAAACTAATTACTATGAACATAAAAACAGGTGATATTTAGTGCTGGTTAATTTTGTACTGTGAAAGTGAGTGAAAAACAATTGGGTGTATTGAAGACTGTGAACTCTAGACAACGCCCCTGAAAATGACACAAGCTGGCCGAAACATATGTAGGGGCAAGAAATCACTGAAAGAAAGTATAGTGCATTTTTGGAATGTAATAAAATTAATTAATTCACTTGCCATATTTCAATGTTGCTTTGGATGTAATATTGTAGAGTCGTAATTTGGTGTTTGGGAGCATATTTTTAACAAAATATCTTTTGATAGTACAATTTATTTTATTATACTGGTGTATTCTTATTGTAATATCTGTTTTAAATTCGGAGATCATGTTTCCTAGATACATAAAGTCCGCAACCTCTTCAATAACTGTATCACCAATAACAATTTTAGCTCTTTGTATGTTTTTGCTACATATAGCCATTGACTGTTTTGTTAGTTGATATCTTCATATTGTATTTTCGAGCAATTTTTTTTGTGTGGTTAATCCCGCGAAATAATCGTTCTTTAATCTGAAGTACCATACGAAACCAATAAATATGCCCAGTGAAAAAATTCGTAAGTTTCTAATAATAGAACAGCTGATGCATAGAGTTAATCAATGTTCTTTAAATTACTGAGCACGTGTCCTGTCTAATTTCACTCGACACAAGGTTTACAGAATGTCAACTCATCTTTAAAACAAAGTCCCTAGACATGAGAAGCTGCAGCGTCAAATGTTCTTATATTTCTTTTTATAAAACATTAACCCTTCACTCTGTCAATAGAATATTGAGTCGGGCTGGTAGAGAGTCTTTCAAATATCTCGAGACATGCTGAGTTGTTACAAACAAACACATAACAAAACAAGATACATTGCACTTCATTCTATGAGATACAAATTTCTCGCAGTTCAAGGAAGTAATCTCGGTTTTTACTTTGTCGCCAGAAACTCCGAAACTTTGACAGCAAATTTCAACAGAGTTTCAGTTATGGTGTAAGTTAGTTCAGCGGGAGAAGCCTCAACTAACGTCGTACATATAAAGTAGCCCAAGGCATTACAAAACACCCTCTCTGCCTTACCGAGCAGATAAGCACAGAAGTAACATATTCCACTTTTACCCGTGAAGTACATGAATCCTTTCTCGTCTGGGGTAGCGGATTTCCACTCTGACACGACTGCTGTTTCCTCTCTCTCTCTTCCTTCATTTGAATATCAGAATTTACTTTAAAATAGGTCACGTTCGCTTCCTTCTAAATCCTTACCTACTCATTACCAATAACACTTTTCCATCTTAGACGACTCTACATAAAACTCTGCAAAGGACACTGTGTTATTCGTCTACATATCCGAAGGAAGCATTTTCTTTGTCTGAACCATGTATTAGGAATAAAGATTGAAGGAAATTCAGTTAATGCTTTAGGAAGATACTCACTAAAATACGTTTCGAATTCCTTTACTACTCACCTAACTTACTAGAAAGGAAATGTACGTTTAAACGTAATATTGAGACGCGTTCGCGTAATCATTGCTGCCGTGGAAAAGCAATAAGTGTTACATATTCTGAGTGTGTGTCTGTAGCCTTAGTTATCCAGCATGCAAAGCGTATGCGCCGTATTATATTGTCATCTGTGGCCTGTCTGGTTGCACCATATTTTTCCATATTATCTCATAAACGGTAAGATTTTTGGATAACATTTATCGACCAAAAATGTGTCCTTTGGTTTCCTCTAAAACTCTTGTTTGAAATATTTCTCATTCAAAAAAATTTCAGTGAGATATTTTCATAAATTTACATAGGTCTTCATGTAAAGTAGTCGTTATTCTTGTCAGATTTTACTGAAACTTGAATTTTCTAGATAGATTTTCGAAAAATAATCAAATTCAAATTCATAAAAATCAAATGGGGGCAGAATTGTTCCATGCGGACGGACGGATGGACATCAAGCTAACAGTCGCTTTTCCCAATTTTGCTAAAGTGCCTAAAATGTTTTCTCCATGTTCAATGCACAACTCATGACGACGTGAAACTGTTTTATAAATGGATCGGCATAACAGTATCAGCAATCCCATCAATGTAGCAGAATACTTTTAGTTAACTGACGTTTGGCACACTTGTATGACGCATATGTGCTGCCACTAGCCTGCTTCTCTGTCTATCTCGCTGTCCGTAGTCATCCTTCCACTCAGGCATGTACTAAGTTAACTATCTAACCTCTATGCAAATACTTCGAGTGCTTATCGTGACAACGGATTTCGAAACTTAGCAAAAACTTCCTTTGATTTCAGTAACAGCAGTATGACTATGAACTGAAAAACAAGCGAAATAACTGCCAGGAAGTTAGGTTTTAAATCTATTTCTTTATGGAAGTTTAAGTCAGAAAAGAATTTATCCAGCTCCCCAGAAAAAATAAAATCTTAATTATTTAAAAGAGTTCCATGTCTTTTGTAAAATTCCTAAGATACAGGGTGAGCATCTGAAATGTAGACAATTTTAATGTAAAGATTCTCAAAAGTTTTGGATCTTAAATCTCTCTCATTATGAAAGTTTAAATCATATAAAAATTCCTACAATTCACACGAAATTTATTATTTTTCAAAAAGGCACTTAATTGTCACAGGTTCATAATAACATATTTACAAACATTTCACTCCTACATGTTTCGGACCATTTCGGTCCATCATCAAGGAGAACATCAGACGTCACTTTATAAAATAATTACATAATAACACTAGTACCATAAACACCCTCATATCAACAACAAGCTGTCTTAATCTACTGCCTCCAGTATAACAGATCGCCACACGAACATTACCAGCAGATCTACACATACAACAGACGAAGTATTATTACGTGATCGTTTTATACAATGACGCTGATGATCTCCATGATAATGGGCCGAAACATATAAGAGTGGAATGTTTTTAAATATATTATTACAAACCTGTGTAATAAGTGCATTTGTTGGGTGATATTAATGAATCGAATTATAATGCACGGCATGGAAAATATAACATTCACACGAAATTATATTAAAAATATAAATAAATAAATGTCCTTTATAATTACAGGGCATACACAAAAGAATGGTGCGGTTTCAAAAGTGAATAAAAAATGTACTTCTCACCTTACACGGGCACAACATACACCGTCAGCGGCGGCAAACTGTCCAAGTTTCTCATTTGGTAATTACAATCCTTCAATATGTGCACCCTGGGCACACGACACACATCCACACGGTAATCAAACTCATCCCAGACCCGGTGTAGCATGTCCGCTGTAATGGCCTGCAGTGCATGCGTTACCGATCACGAATTTCATGGATGGACGTGGGTAATGGTGGTACATAAACGCTGTCTTTAACGAACCCCCAAAAAAGAAATCGCACGGTGTAAGATCTGGCGAACGGGGTGGCCAAGGGAGAAGGTTCTTGTCTCCATTTGCAGCAGCACGTCCGATCCAGCGCTGTGGAAGAACAGGATTGAGAAGCACTCGTACATTCCTGTGAAAATGGAGGGGAGCTCCTTCCAGTTGTAGAATGTAATCGTAGCGCATGAGAAACTTGGACAGTTGCCGCCGCTGACGGTGTATGTTGTGCCCGTGTAATTGAGACATAAATTTTTTATTCACTTTTGAAACCGCACCATTCTTTTGTGTATGCCCTGTACAGAAAATACAGGGTGAACACCTGAAATGTATGCAGTTTTAAAGTAATATTGCCCGAAAGGTAACAGACACTGGAATGTTGGCAACGCCTTTCGGTTGGTCATAAAATCGTATTTTTGTCACCTTCACTAAACACTTTATAAACTTTCACCAAAGGCACATTGCCTAGGCCGCCATATATCCTATCTGTATTCAGGTTCCGTTCACACATCTGTAAGTACGGTGAGTGTAACTGTTGAAGCAGCAGCTCGTATCCTCACAACAAGTCCCATCAAAGTGGTGGCCATTGGTGGAACGTAAATAGCATCATTTATGAAGACTACTCCCAGAAAAAGGACTCAAGCGATGCAATACTAGGGAAACGAAACGGTGAAGTGTTGGGATCTCCTCTGCCAATTCACTTCTGTGGAAACTTTCGATTCAAGAAGCCATGAATTGCAAAATTAAATTGCGTGGACGCGCCGTCTTGCTGAAATTGCATGACATTATGACCCTCTTCTTCCACCTTTGGCATAAAAAATTTCTCCAGCATCTATAGCTACATTACATCATTCCCAGTGCTTTCGATAAAAAAAAAAGCCTGAAAACTTTTGTTTAGGTAGAGCACAAAGACCTTGGGACGAGCCCTTGTATAGGAATGACTGTTCCTCCAAATACGAATGTTCTTTCGGCTAACATGCACAGACTGATGGTAAGTGGTTTCGTAAATAAACAAAACTTTGCCTTTAAAGCTTTTGTATATATATTGCAAAAGACCCAGCAAAACCTGTAGCGAAATACTTCGTGTTGTTAGATGCTGCAGAATTTTGTAACTTTTGAATTTCAAGGAATTTCGCAGAATTTTGTGTATTGTAGATTGTGACATGCTTAATTTTCGGGCAACTTTTCTGTAGACTTATTTGGACTGCGAAGAATATCCACTCCAATTTATTTAAATTTAGAGTCAGTGATGGGTCATTAGCTGGGGACTTTCAAACATTAAAAAAATTAATACCAATTGCAGATCCTACAACAAACTCCCTCTGAAAGTTGCTATGCGCTGTAATTACGAATTTAAATTTGTATACCAGGCCACATACTTAGCTTTCTGCAGATGAGACGCCATATTCAAAATCTGTGATTCTTGCGCTCCTGGTGGCAAGACTTTGAACCTAAAGTAGTGCGGTTTCAAAATGTCATCACATTAGTCACGTGAATACCGTCACCCTTCATTCCTGTGCTTGTCAGTTCATAAGCAATACTATATTAAATTAATCTCTCTACGTTTTATGCCTTCTTTTTGTAAACATCCCTGTGCTATTAAATTGTGGGTAATTTGTGTAATGAGAAATGTTGTTCTTGTAAACTTGTATGAAAATGGCAATAAGGGAAAGAGGATAGATGGCAGTATAGCTCCACTCACTTTTATAATCTAGGCTCTGGATAGAGGTCAGTGGTAATTCACACACCCCTGTCGCTTTAACTCCGGGGAAAAGGCCCCCGCAACACATTGATTGGGCGGCTGGGTCGATCTCAGAACCGGTATCGACAATTTCGAGAAGAAGAAACCTCAAGGAAGAGTACATTCTATAAATAACATTATTTAAAATAAATTATATTAAATTTACAATATCGATTTAGAGGAACGCAGTCTGTAACAAATGCAACTAAAAATTAAAAGGTATCAAGGCCCTAAAATATTAAAAAAATGGTTGGTAAATTTTTCAGTAAGCTTTAAAGCATTGTTATATCTACAGTAGCACAACTGAATTCAAAATATCGCTGCAGGGATAAACTAGATGTGTCTGAGATATGGCTGTGTTACTTCCTGTACTTCAGATATAACGCTTAAATAGACATGACTCAGTTTTTTTACCCTTGTTTTTCAGAGTAGAATATACTGCGTTAAAATGAGATTGGAGTTAAATTCCGAGAGACATTATGATAGGCTTCATAACAATTATACGACAGCTTAAGTTCTGGTGACAGAGAAAACACCTGCTATAAATTCCGTGATCTTGAATAATTTCCTCGTAGAAGAATTTACTGATTTTGCGACCTGTGTGCATCAGTTGGGAAGCAGGAGAGGAAAAGTTCACAATGGCAGTAGACACGTTAGAATAATGACATGCGTTACCGCGTTTAAATTAGGATTCCAACAGCGAGACGTGGGAACAAAGTTGTGTTAAAACTTTTGCCGAACGGAACTGTGTCAGCATTCAGCTGCAGAATCCTCTTAAAATCAGTCGAAAGTTGTGTTGTGCTTCACATATATTCGAAAGGATTTTCGTTTCTTCTACATATCTCATTGTTTATGGAGCAGGTATAGCTCAGTATATAACGTGCAGACATCGAGCTGGAGTACCCAGGAATCGGGGTTCGAGTCTGGCCGAGGCATTACGTATCTCCCAGCTCCAGAGCGTTAGGTCTAGTTATGGTGGCCATCCGCTTTCCACTTTTTTTATTTTGGGGTAAAGCTGACCGGGCGTGAAGCTGACTACTAACTTACATCTAAGGCGGTGATTAATAATGTGCACAGCTATAGCCACTGGCCAATTTGCTTTCATGACGCAGTAGTGAAAAGTCTACATTTTATCTCTGTTTTTCCCGTCCTCCTTTTGTTCATTTCACTACACACACTACAAGATGATGCGGCCTAAATAAGTCTCCTTTTGATTTGTTATTTACTAAACACATTAAATAATTTTTCACATAAGATTAAGGAATTGGTGACATATAAATTTCATATTAATTTTCAGTTATTTTACAGCTAAAATACTTTTTTAAGAATGTTAACAAATTTAATTACAGCTTGATGTAAAGCAGATGTTTTCACTTTATAGAATGTGAAATTGTGTGAAAAATCTTTCAACAGTTTTACATATAAATTATTCAGAAATCTATAACAAGGCAAACAACCCCATCAGTGTAAGTTACTTTCACGCATTTCATATAAGGTAAAGGCAACGTGTTCCTTTTGCAAGGACAGTGTCATAAAAACAGATGCTGAAAGTACTGCGTTACATACTTTAACCTCAGCACTAGACCAAGGTGATAGAACTTCATCCTTCTGTTGCCTTACCCCTGTGAAACGCCCCAGAGTTACCCATCAGTTACAAAACCTTCAATATTCTAAATGTAAAATAAGTATGTCAAAAAACGCCTAGAGTATTCTGCACGAATATAGTCCCGTCAAGGTCACTGCCTATGAATGCAGTGTTGTCATGTCTACGGCAGTATTTCAGGCTAAAATCCAGTAGTTAAGCTGAAAGTTGGACTTTCTCACAAACTACAACTGCAGCGTGATTTGTTAACTTTTTGAATGCTATTTTCCCTGAATTATTGTTGCAAATAAACAGGAAGCTGCGCCTGGTAACAACTGGTAACAAAGCAGGGCGGCGGGGAGCGCGGGTGTGAGTCAGATGATTGACCTTGAAGGGACTATTTTCGTGCCGGCAACTCTAATGATCGCCATGAATGGGACGGCGTGTCAGTGCTTCAGCAGGTATTAGAAACTCGACATTAGCGGAATAAAATGGCATAGAGTGGATGATGAATGAAGTAGTCATTTAAGCGTGTTTTATAATGGATCGCCTGAAGGGTTATCGGTAGAAGGCCGCACTTAGTCATGGAAAATGTCAAACTTACCACCAATATTACAAAATTCTGTTCTTATATTGTAAAAGAAAACACAGCGAACGTAACTTCAAGTTCTCCTTGCAGCGACAAAAAGGAGTGTTTTTTTCTGGTATGTGACACCGTGTATCTTAGTAGAAAGTTAAGGGTCTTTCAAAAGAACACACTGTCTCTACCTACAAGACAGACAAGTGAGAAAGCACCATCCGTGATTTCAGGCTTCCGCCATGATATTGATGAGATCTGCGCTCTTCTGCGATATTACGCAGCATTGAGTGGTAATCCTTTATCGACGTTTCGGGATAACGTATCAGTCCCAACTTTCAATGTTTTTTTTTCGTCTTTTCTGGGCTTCTTGACCCTTGAAGATGGGACCGATACGTTGTCCCGAAACGTCGGTAAAGGATTACCACTCGACGCTGCGTAATATCGCAGAAGAGCGCATATCTCGGTAAAAATGTAACCAGTTTCAAACACTTCAGGTTATAACAAATCAGATTTACGTTTACCCACTCTCTGCAGTTTCTCAGCAGTTCGCAGAAAGCTACCTGCCTAATCCAGTGTTATTTTACACAACAAATTTTGCTTTATTTATTCAGAAATATCCTAACACGAATACGTAGAAAATCCAGATTAAATTCAATAAAGTTTGTTTTAAAAACAAACGTTTCACATGTCCGAATTACGAATATAAATTCAAATGCGCGCTCAGTGGTAAAGCGTTGAAATAAGTTTGTATCAGCAGGCACGTAGCTGGGAGAGGGGGGGAGGCGCAAGAGGTTGCAATGCACGCACTACAAATTTGGATGCATCCACTATGAATTTGCAAAACATCAAAGACAAGCATGAAGAACATCCCGCTAACAAACGCGCGACACACGTACCGCATCCACGTGTTGCCTCTGTTCGGCCGTCGTGGTTGGAAACAGTTCATTTTCAAAAATGTATGGCTATTTAAGATATTTTGTGCGGTGTTATCGAAAGCATTGCGTAATTAAATATTGATTCTGTGGTGCTGACAAAGGCGCTTTTTTCGCTTGCGCATACCGAATATATACTTATATACAGTATATGTATAATAGAGCATTATATACATGTATAAACGCATGTACGTGTATGCAGCCGCACTGGAAGCCACTGCACCCACTGTGCTCATGGTCTGGCTACTGGCCTGTGTGTCAGTAAGTTTTTATTGTCAAAGTAGAGGTCGCAGTACATGTAACATGTCCTCTCGTCTTCTGAATCGTAAGCAACACTGCACTACTGGCAAAATCAGATCAGTAAGCATAACCATTCGTTTATTTGATGACACTTTCTCTACTATGTACTTTAGTCAACGCACAGCTACACTGAACAGAAAGATATTTATTAAATGATTAGGGAAGACAATCGTGGCCTATTTTAATGTACATTTCCAATATGTGCAATAAGTTAATGAGGATAAAACGTCATGTTAGCTGGTCTCCAAGCCAAATCCTAACTCATCACCTAGCAAACAGTAAGCAGGTGTCTTGGGTTGGATATCCTGTGATTTGATAATATTTCGATATGTTTCACTGTCTATTAGTACCACATTTTTCAGTCTTAGATAAAATATTATTGAATGCAAAGAGCGTAGATAAGATCTGCACCCTTCTGGGATGTTACGCAGAGTCGAGTAGTAATCCTTTACCGAAGTTTCGGGACAACGTATCGGTCCCATTGTCAAGGGTCAAGAAGTCCAAGAAGACTTCCTGACCTTTGAAGATGGGACCGAGAGGTTGTCCCAAAACGTCGGTAGAGAATTGCCACTCTATGCTGTGTAATATCCCAGAAGAGTGCAGATCTCAAATGGAAATAACTTATTACATACACGCTGCTGGTTGTTGCACGATCGTATCATAATCAAGCGTGTGCAAATCTACGGACGTGGCAATGCATTAATGCTATTAATAAAAATTTTCATCTAGAAATTAGCAAGTAAAATTGATTTATGTACTACATCAAAAATATGAGCCTCGTAATGCTTGTAAAATTCACACGAACTGAGCATAGGATGCTGGCAAAAATCTTATACCAACTCCTCAACACAAGTTCCCAAAATAGTACAGGAAACAACGCAATTAAGGAAAACACATATATCGGTTTTTTATTTTAATTATAATTTACAGAAGATTTAATTATAATACCATATAATTAAAAAATACAAAATATTATAAACTACAGAAATTACAGAGGTTTAAGAAGAGATTATTATTATTATTATTATTAACAATAATAACAAAGCGGTAATATTAATATATAGGCAAAACACGGATTAGAGTAATTTAATTTCGAAAGGTGATAGGCTGTGTATTACGCGATTTAGAATTTCCAGCGTAATTGAGAATACCCTGTAATACAAGCACAACACAAAGTGTGTAACTTATCGACAACAGAAAAGCTGTATCATATATACTAAATAATTTATTTACTGTTGCAAACAAATCAGGAAAGACTTTAATTTTAACTTTTTAAATATAACACTTTCATAAAATTCATTCCATGCATATTTTAGGAAAGCTTATGCTTTTAACGACTTGACGCACACAAATCAGTTTTGGTTTTTAATTGTAGATAATCTCTTACTGCTCTCTTATATCAGTAATTTGACAATTCTGAAGATTTCCACATCGTTTAGCTAATAATAATGTGAGCAGACAGTGTATCCTGCCAATAAACATCACATTTAGCTAGTCATACTGTGAGCAGACAGTGTATCCTGCCAATAAACATCACATTTAGCTAGTCATACTGTGAGCAGACAGTGTATCCTGCCAATAAACATCACATTTAGCTAGTCATACTGTGAGCAGACAGTGTATCCTGTCAATAAACATCACATTTAGCTAGTCATACTGTGAGCAGACAGTGTATCCTGTCAATAAACATCACATTTAGCTAGTCATACTGTGAGCAGACAGTGTATCCTGTCAATAAACATCACATTTAGCTATTCATACTGTGAGCAGACAGTGTATCCTACCAATAAACATCACATTTAGCTAGTCATACTGTGAGCAGACAGTGTATCCTGTCAATAAACATCACATTTAGCTATTCATACTGTAAGCACACAGTGTATCCTGCCAATAAACATCACATTTAGCTATTCATACTGTGAGCAGACAGTGTATCCTGCCAATAAACATCACATTTAGCTATTCATACTGTGAGCAGACAGTGTATCCTGCCAATAAACATCACATTTAGCTAGTCATACTGTGAGCAGACAGTGTATCCTGCCAATAAACATCACATTTAGCTAGTCATACTGTGAGCAGACAGTGTATCCTGCCAATAGAAATCACATTTAGCTATTCATACTGTGAGCGGACAGTGTATCCTGCCAATAAACATCACATTTAGCTAGTCATACTGTGAGCAGACAGTGTATCCTGCCAATAAACATCACATTTAGCTAGTCATACTGTGAGCAGACAGTGTATCCTGCCAATAAACATCACATTTAGCTAGTCATACTGTGAGCAGACAGTGTATCCTGCCAATAAACATCACATTTAGCTAGTCATACTGTAAGCAGACAGTGTATCCTACCAATAAACATCACATTTAGCTATTCATACTGTGAGCAGACAGTGTATCCTACCAATAAACATCACATTTAGCTAGTCATACTGTGAGCAGACAGTGTATCCTACCAATAAACATCACATTTAGCTAGTCATACTGTGAGCAGACAGTGTATCCTGCCAATAAACATCACATTTAGCTAGTCATACTGTGAGCAGACAGTGTATCCTACCAATAAACATCACATTTAGCTAGTCATACTGTGAGCAGACAGTGTATCCTGCCAATAAACATCACATTTAGCTAGTCATACTGTGAGCAGACAGTGTATCCTGCCAATAAACATCACATTTAATTAGTCATACTGTGAGCAGACAGTGTATCCAGTGAAAAAGCATCACGTTTTCACTCACACATAGTTTAAGTATGCACTGTACTGCGTCAAAAATTGTCAGGTCCCAACTAGTTATTCCAGCTGCAGCCACCGTTTTTAATGTTTTCCAAGAAAACCCATGTCATTATTTGTTATTTCATTTAGCTCAATATTTCTTCTTATATTTTTCATTCCCAGGTTCCTGGACAATGTTCCAAGCACCAGGATAATACAGAATCGAATGATAGATTCCGTAGGAGAAAGTGAAATTGATGTACGTGTAGAAGTTAGGAGCCATGCCATGTCTCTGCACTGGACTGCCAGGGATAATGAAAATCACAAAATCATGTTCTGGTTATTCGAGTGTGCGCCGATATTTGATCCTACGTCTTACAGGATTTGAAGACAAAGGTCTAAAATTATGTAGAGTAAATATCTACATATTGTGGCATTTACCTTTTAAAAAGCCAAAAATTGTAGTGCTTTGTATTAATCGCCTAGATACATATACCCAACACCGATTTATTCTAACAGATAATTATTAAGGCATTCTTTTATAAGACTTTTTAATTCGTTTGTAACATGCAACACATTTTTATTTAAGGTAAGAAAAACATAAAAAAAAACTTGTTGTCGAATATGAAATTAAATGCGAACAAATGCCAAAGCAAAGGTTTTAATATTCAGCGAGATGGTTTCTTTTAATGAAAGTAGAAACAGTGCTCCATAACTAATATACAATTGCTTTCTCTTTCTGTGAAAGAAAGCAACATTTAATTTAAACTTTTGTAAAACAAGTTGAAAAAAGTAAGCTCTGCTCTTCTTATATCACGCTTATGAGAGCATAAACTTTATTGGAATTTCGTAATTTTACCAATGAAGTACTGGTTTAAAATTCAACTAAAGAATTCAACAATTCCCATCTCTAGCTCCGATTTTCGCAGGCACGATATCCACTGATCCGTCGTTGTATATTAGAGTCCTTGAGGTAAAATCAGCGAGCACTATTTCACTGAATACTCACGACATGAAACTTTCTTGGGTAAGGGGGTAAGACTGCAATACCGACTGAAGTGTAAGCACCACCCACTGCCATTCATTGCTACATACTTTTGGTTCTGTTTCTACTATACCAGCTACTGTTATTACTGCTCCTACTTCTATCATTACTACCACTCCTACTACTACTAGTACCCCCACCACCACCATAATCACCACCACTATCGCCACAACCACAACCACCATTCTTACCAAAAATAATCATTCCGTGCCCTATTATTAAAATGCGTTTTCACAATAATTTATACAAAACGTGAAAGATATAGCAATATATTCTTCTCGGACAGAACGTGTAGGCGTTGGCGCATGGCTGTATTTTTATTCCGAAGTTATTCAAGGTGTAGAAGCACTTAGGATTCCGAAGTATACTTTTTTTGCATTATAACAACTAGATATGTTTGTCTGTGTGTTTTTGCAAGTCTACTGATTCTTTAGTGGCATCTACAAGATCAGCATTATTTGAATAGCTTTTTTGAAGCACTGTTTGAATATACCAATAAAAGTACCCATTTTCGGATCATTTCACATACCTGTCTGAAAAACTAATATAACCACAGAATTAACTTCTGAAATAGGAACACAACTAGCAGGATGTAATATATAATCTTCAAATTTTGTAAGGCAAAATATTTCTGTAAATATGAAAATTTTTTTCAAGTATTTAATCAGGAATTTCAGAATAACTTGAAAGCAGTCAGTAAGCTGTTGTCGATTAAAGCGTGTAATTCTATATTATTATATTATATTCATTTATATTTGACTTACCTAGAATTACATTAATACTGTAGAAGAATAAATCATTTTTATAACAGGAATTATAAGAGGTTTAGCCAAATTATTTAGAGTTTTGGCATATTTTATTGGATTTAAGTTGGAAAATTAAATACAGTAGAATATCGATATTAATAATTAATGAGACCGAGAAACTCATCACGAACCTCGAAATCGATTTTCGATGTAGAAAGTGGATTTGGTTGAAGCAATTTTAAAAAAGTAAAGAAAACACAAATATCTTCAAAAAAGATAAAAGACTGAAAATGTATTTTAATACAATACGAGCAAGATTTGGAAGAATAAAATTCATTACGTTGCAAGCAGAATTTCACTCCGTAAATCCCGAAAGCAGTCAAATTCTTTCAGTAAAACCCTGGGAGTGACCTGCGCAATAGAAAGAGTTTGGGGGAAACTGACTCGCTAGACACGTGGTCTCATTCAGATTAGACTAAACCAGTCACGAAACGTCGAAAAAGGTATATTAAATGGATTGTACAGAGTCCACTCAATTTAATACCATAATACAGGTTGCACATAAAGCGCTAAAAAGGTGAGTTTAAAATTGAGTAGTTAAAATTTAAAATCAATGGCTAATACTTCAGGGTGAACGTGAAGTCTCTGTAACAACTTGTTCTTCGGCCTCGAGGGGGACGTCCTATAATTCTGCGATAATCTGAATTATGTTGTGATATGGAGGTTTTTCTTGATGTTAAGCCAGTCGTTTTTTTATTTTTATTTAATATTTGTTTATAATAATTTTGCGTAAGGTAAATGTAAACAAGACCCATCTTTTTATTGCTTTATGTGGAATTTATCTCTCTCAAAAAGTTTAATAATTCGGCTTATCTTACTAAAATGTAAAGTTAAGATTTCAACTATGTATACCGACACGAACAATGGTTTAACGGGATTTGCATGAAAACTTTTATTTGGTAGTCTAATTTCGCCTGATGATGGCTTTTTGTACTTAAGCCGAAACACGTTGCATTAAAGTTATATAAATATTACATAAAACTTAGTTGCGACTGACGATATTCACTACTTTATCACAATTTTTTAACCAAAAAAAAAATGAACACTTTTTATTACGCCATACAACTCCTTTCTACAATAAAATTAACCCAACGTGTGTCGGTTCTCTAATGGAACCATCATGTGGGATTTAAACCTTCATTTTACACATATTTATAACATTACAAACACTTCTTTACTCAAATTATGGTAACTGACTCAATGATAATGAGTCCTTCTGTCCACATTGATGGTTAATATGCTAAGGTACTTAAGATATTGACCGCTTGTCATGACACCTGGATATTTTTAAGTATTCACAGACCCCTAAGTAACACCACCTTCATATTATTTAATTGTCGTTTTCCCATATACGAATGGACGCAAAATTAATCTTCAATCTCCAGGTTTTCTCACTAAAGTCTTAAACATTTCTGATCTCAGTCAACTATGGTATTTACACCAATCACATAATTCGTCTTCATTTGGTTACACTAATAATATTTGTTGAGTACAAGTCAGGCACTTACTGCAGTAAATCTGTCACTTCCTCAACCGTAAAACAAAGTGTTTTCCTCAGTATCCTACTCAACCATCCTCACGTTATATCCTTTCTTTATGGTGAATCGCAAGGCTTTACACATAAAAGGTTAAAATTATAGTTTTTTTTTAAATTTGATTTGAGTTGAATTTACCTCAGCATATAAGATCCCGTGTTAACAACGGATTTCTGCGGAACTCACACATTTCCGTACGTTTACAACAGGTTAACTCCACATTCATCAACAGACAAATTGTCCTAATAATGCTACACTACTAACACTGCTTTTATTTCCCCATTTAAATCTACTTTTAAACAATTATTTACCATTTTTCTCCTTTATATTTGTAAAATTTAAAACTCTCCAGTAAGCCATATCTTGATTCTTGATCAGCCATTTATTACCACAAATGCTATTTCTTCTCTCCCCTTTCTCGTTTCTAAACATTTCAAAAATACAATCGAACCCCGGTTATAAAGACATCGGTTTATGCGACACCTCATCTATAGCGTCAGATATTCTGTGGTACCAATTAATTCCTCACTCTTAACCATAACATTATCTCCTCGGTTATAACGACACTCGTTTATAGCGACACAAAATATTCATCCCCTTCATCACGTTATAATCGAGTTCGACTCTATATGTATGTTTTGATACCCTCTTCACTCAAACATATGGCCATCTTCCCTTCACAAAGCCCTTCTCATCTCTCATCGTTCCCAATTTACTGATTCCCACCACCTTGTTCCACTTCTCTCGTTCCTTGCACAGAAACATTTTAGTTACGAATATTTCAATCTTCCGAGCTTACAGAAATTCAATCACTGAAACAAAAATAGTAAATAGCTAATTCTGTGTCAGAATTAATACTATTTAGAAGCTATACCACACTAGAGTGAATTACACAGAGGAGAAGGTACACAAGAAACTTATATATTCCCAAAGTAACTTCAAAGATGTTAAATCACTCTAGTGTTTATACAGAGTGTCCGATAAATCCGATTACATAGAGAACATTATCATTTTTATACAGGTAGGTTAACACAGTTCTTCTGGCCTTAACCAAAGACACACAGCTGAAGAATTTACCGTCGTCATCCTATTATATCACGACATATACAGCGCACAAGATACATTTCGTACAAGAATTACATGGAGACGATACAGATCGCCGAGTTCAATTTTGTGAATGGTGTGAGTCACAAAGAATCCGAGCGGATGATATCATGTTTAAGGATGGGGGGTTTTTGCCTTTAAATGTAAATATCAGTGCTGCTACTAGAGATATCACACATCAGACTTTAGAAGGCGATGTATTGCACAGCATCATATCAAACTGCGACAGGAAGGTCATCAAATTTCGTCGTTAGTGTTTTTCCATATGAGACTGAACGTATGGAACATTCTGTCTATATATATATAGTCTTATTCAGACAAATGTACACTTTATTATGTCCTATTTAATACATGCTTATGTCAATAATAGTCGACATGTTTCGAACTGTATCAGTTCATCATCAGGACTCTTTACACCTGCTAAATGGTACTCATTCAAATAGAAAAAATGGATAAAATGTCTTCAACTATGTTGAGTATATAGCTACTGAAAATATTAAAAAAATTTTAAGTTACATTATTTAAGTAACAATCAGTATTATAAAATGATTAAGTTTGGTAGTACGACTGTTGAAGTGTTACACTGTACATACCTGCATCTGCTGTTACGTGTTCACTACTGGCTTATGGAAGGTGTACTAACCTTACGGTGTCCGAACGGGGGTTTATATAGGTCAATGTCATGCAGTACGTTGTAAACAAAACTGAATATAGCGTTGTATTCTCCCGGGTTTTGTTCTGGCACTAATTTTTTGTTGTGTGCATATAACTGAATGTAAAACTGTTCCATGGAGTTCATATGCGGTCCTTTATTTACTTGTTTTAGTAGGGACATGTTGTTATTAATACTTCCATATTCATGTATGTTATTGAGAATGTGGGCTGCATAAGCTGATTGTGGGTCATTATTCCTAATGTACCTGGTGTGTTCTAAATATCTTTGTTTCAGATTTCGTCCTGTCTGGCCAACATATGAACGGTCTAATGTAACCTAAACCTAATGTAACCTAACGTAACCTAACCTACTCTAACCTAAATTCACCTAACGTAACGTAACGTAACCTAACCTATCGGTTATTACTACATTTTACTAACAGTAGACAGTAAATTCTAGAAGTAACTACTTAATAGTATTGACGACAGGGCTTTGTTGGAACTAGTAGCTAGTGACTTGGGGTTTTAACGGATGTCGGGTTCTAACTGTAATATATAACATGGGGTTAATGAACTGAGGTAGACGCACTAAGTAAAAAAGAAGGTACTGAAAGTTCCACGGCATTTACCTAAGTGCTGCGCACATAACCCAAGCATGCAAGTAGAGCACTACATTCCGACTAGGAGGAAAGAAACGGTTGTGGTTTGAGAGATGGAAGGCGTGAACAAAAGCTCTTTGCGCAAACAACGTACAACGAATTCCTTTTAGACTGCAGTCCTTTCTTAAGAGAAAAAATAGTTGACTGATGTGATTACCACGCTATGTGTATGGCTCTTTGTTTGCGCACTTACGTGCGTAGCGCGTGTTTCGTGTGCGTTTGCGCACGCACCTTTTTTTAATTGCACGACAGTTTGACCAATTTTTAAGAAATTTCGTATGAAGGTATGTCACTGCAGGTCACCCCAACGCTGTACGTACTGAAGATTCGAGTGTTCTGACACGATACATTGTGTAGACTCGTAAACAATTAAAGACGTTTCGGAAGATCATGCTTCCTCCATCTTCAGTCTGTAAGTCCAAGGCGAACATGGTAAAAGCACAAAATTCTGATGTAGCAGCAGCTCTAGTGCAATTTAATGTACGGTCCTGAAATGATGTATGTACACTTGGTTATGGTAAAATTTTTGTTTATTGTGTAATGACATTGCAACTAGGCGAAACTATTTTAACTTCCAATTTTAAAGCTATAACTTTAAGAGCAGGAACCATGTGAGATAAGAATGTTAAACTGGATAAGGAGTTAGAATATCTATGCACTAGTACGTTATTTATGAAAATACCTCTAAGTCAATCACAAATATGGCGACGCTGCGAATCTTTCGGATTGTGCCCACAATCTGACGTTAAATAAAATGTCTACATAGCATTAATTTCATCACATAAACGAAACGGTAATAGTAATACTGACATATCTGCAGAACTATAACGGTAATAGTAATACTGACATATCTGCAGAACTATAACGGTATAGTAATACTGACATATCTGCAGAACTATAACGGTAATAGTAATATGACATATCTGCAGAACTATAACGGTAATAGTAATACTGACATATCTGCAGAACTATAACGGTAATAGTAATACTGATATATCTGCAGAACTATAACGGTAATAGTAATACTGACATATCTGCAGAACTATAACGGTAATAGTAATACTGACATATCTGCAGAACTATAACGGTAATAGTAATACTGACATATCTGCAGAACTATAACGGTAATAGTAATACTGATATATCTGCAGAACTATAACGGTAATAGTAATACTGACATATCTGCAGAACTATAACGGTAATAGTAATACTGACATATCTGCAGAACTATAACGGTAATAGTAATACTGACATATCTGCAGAACTATAACGGTAATAGTAATACTGATATATCTGCAGAACTATAACGGTAATAGTAATACTGACATATCTGCAGAACTATAACGGTAATAGTAATACTGACATATCTGCAGAACTATAACGGTAATAGTAATACTGACATATCTGCAGAACTATAACGGTAATAGTAATACTGACATATCTGCAGAACTATAACGGTAATAGTAATACTGACATATCTGCAGAACTATAACGGTAATAGTAATACTGATATATCTGCAGAACTATAACGGTAATAGTAATACTGACATATCTGCAGAACTATAACGGTAATAGTAATACTGACATATCTGCAGAACTATAACGGTAATAGTAATACTGACATATCTGCAGAACTATAACGGTAATAGTAATACTGATATATCTGCAGAACTATAACGGTAATAGTAATACTGACATATCTGCAGAACTATAACGGTAATAGTAATACTGACATATCTGCAGAACTATAACGGTAATAGTAATACTGATATATCTGCAGAACTATAACGGTAATAGTAATACTGACATATCTGCAGAACTATAACAGTATGTAACAAGAAGGAAGCTTCTTGAGTCCTTACTTGTTTTTTCTACGTTGTTTTTGTTAACACAAGATAAAGCATTGCTGCAAATATGACTGTTGCGTTGTTGTTTAATGACGCTTTATTAGGTTAAAACTATATTCATGATCGACAAATATGAGGTGAAAATATTTAAGAGGTCAAAGTCTATTAAGAAATACCACTCCAGGACGTCGCAAGAGGAAGGTTACAAACATAAATGAGTCAGAATATGAAATACCAGTAATTGTGTCAAGATAATGTGCCAATATAACATGTCATATTGGTGTCAGATACTGTGCCAACATAACATGTCATATTGGTGTCAGATACTGTGCCAACATAACATGTCATACTGGTGTCAGATACTGTGCCAACATAACATGTCATACTGGTGTCAGATATTGTGCCAACATAACATGTCATACTGGTGTCAG
Organism: Reticulitermes speratus; assembly: GCA_021186555.1. Taxonomy (NCBI): domain Eukaryota; kingdom Metazoa; phylum Arthropoda; class Insecta; order Blattodea; family Rhinotermitidae; genus Reticulitermes; species Reticulitermes speratus. The sequence continues at coordinate 5,765,645 of JAJKFL010000237.1, read as the reverse complement.
ATACTGTGCCAATATAACATGCCATACTGGTGTCAGATACTGCCAATATAACACACAACACTGGCGTCGGATAATCTGCGAATATAAGCCAGACACTGTGACAACATAACCTCTCGATATGTGCTTATTTATAAGAATAAACTTTGGTGTTTTTTCGTTATATATGTTGGGTATTATGTTAACAAGTACGTATTTACGAACAGAACCAAATGATGGCACGAAGCACTTACTAGTCTGTCGTTATGTGTGCTAATTATGAGGTCGTAGCAGAAGATAGTTGACAGCAACAAATGACATTGTGAAGCAAAAGTGCAAATATTTCGGGGTCATGTCACAAGGACGACTAAATTTTTTACTGTGGCGTCAAATATTTGTGGTTCGTCAATATTTACCTTGCTTCATGTTACTCTTCTGGCGCCTAGAATTTTGAAGTGGCTCCTAGAGTTTTCGAAAATTTGTGGAAGCTTGCCGTGAAGTACGTTTAAATCTATATTACAATATAGTTAATGCCTTAGTACACATGCGCAACACGATATTTCATACTTCCTGTTAGAGTACTCCTTTGTGCTACTTTGACGAATATTCTTCTATAGAAAATTGTTTTGTACAATTGCAAAATTTGTTTTCTCAGTAGATATTATGCTCAAAGGGTTCCTTTTAAAATTTCAAAGTTCCTAATATGATAAAGAATGGATAAATCTGAATTAATATTTACGTTATGTATATTTTGAATTTGTGATAAAAAATTTTTGAAACAATAAAACTCTATATTGTCCATTCCGTGCACTGTCGATAATCAACTCACAACACTTAGTCCAACAAAATGCACTGTATTTTTTCCCAAATATTTTATATTGCAATATCACTTTAAACTTGACATTGCATATACCGTGCACCATTGTGATAATATTTTACTTATATAACCAAAGTTTATTGCGCAAAAGTATAACTAAATAAACTTATCACTTAACCCTACATATGTTTCGGTCCAAATGAGCCATCTAGCTAGATGGCAGTGACCAAGATGGCTGACGGACCAAACGCAAATACAAGGATGCAGGAAAACCCGCCCAACCTGCAAAGACAACGACTAAACAATACTACAAAATCGCAGGGAACACCACTTCCGTCACAACGCGACACAACAACAGGACTCTAGTTCCTACTTCATCCACGGTCAACCGCCCGGCAGCGTTTTACTCCCTACGATTCGACAACCTACTACAACACCAATAAATAAGTGTAGTGCATAGTGTTTCAGTGTTCTAACCATGGTACCAGCAAAAACTCACATCACATGTCTTAACAATACCAAAGGAAGTGCACAAGTAAAGCTTGAAAACTAGCAACCCCTGATGATGGCCCATTTGGACCGAAACATATGTAGGGTTAAGTGAAAGTTTATTTAGTTATGCTTTTGTGCAATAAACGTTGGTTATATAAGTACAATATTATCACTTTAAACATTCATCTGTAACTTCCTACACATTTTATTGAACCATATTGCCACGTTCGTTCTGTGTAAGTTTACTCCCATATTTTTATACCATTATCAATAATCAACTCACAACACGTCCAACAAAACACACTATATTTTTCCCATATATTTTACATCACAAATTCACGTTGAACGTGCATTTTGTTGGACTCAGTGTTGTGAGTTGAGAGAAAAATTCATCCAAATGACTGTCAACTCCTTCAGTACCATTACGTGAAAGAATGTGGGTATACATTTTTATGACATTCAACAAAGGCTTGGTGCTAGGATATACCTCATGAAGTGGACACCGGAATCGGTGTGACACTGGACAGAACTTTACCACAGCGGTGCTCTCTGTCATGAGTCAGAAGGCAATGACAGTTCGATTTCCGGACATAACATGGAATTTTAACATTTTTTTTCCGCGTCCAAACCAGCACCAGGAACCATCAGACGTTATATCCAATGAGTACTGAGGATTTTCCCATGGGTTAAAGTGGGCGTCTATTGAAGTTGACCACTCATTTTCACACATTTCCAAGGCTAAGATTTCATGCAGCTATACGCCACTCCTCCATACATCTGTACGTCGTGATACTAACTTATGCACAACGACAAAAGTGCCTTTAACTTACTGGGGTATTATATCGTCAGTACTTCCTTATAGCCTCTCATCAAGTTTTAATTGTAGCGTAGGCAAATTTAGTGCAGCTTTCTTGCGCCTAACAAAGTATTCCTTGTGATAACAAGTAATAAACAATCAGTGGCTCATATCTCTTTATAGACAGTGTTCTTTCTCTTAATTTCATTTCTTACACATTTCATTTTTCAGCACATTCTACAAAATATTATACACATTTTGTATGTCCAAAACATTCCTTTCTTAATAAAAAAAAGCGATCACTAAACACCCAGGGACAAGGACAATTGTCTTAAAAGCCTTTACTCAAGATGGCAGCATTCACACTATATTAGTGAGGAGGTAGTACAAATTCGAAGGTACAATTAAGCGTGCTTTTTTTTCTTACAAAGTAATTAATAATCAGATAAGCTAGAATTAAAACCTATTTAAATATATCAAATTCAGAAGTGAGTAGAGGCCAATAAAATTATCGATGTGATAGGTGGGGTATAATAACCAGCAAAGACTCAGTGAAATATTGAAACAAGCCACCGTATATTCCTTTATATAAATTTTGAAAATTTTAAAGAAATAGGGGTAAGAGTTTTAACTGTATTCAAATAAATTAAAATAAAATTATTTTCTAGATTCTCGTAAATTCGCTGCATGTTCGGGGTATGTGAAGGGAAGAACATTTTTTGACGACCTGAAAGGTTTAAAGCTTCTTAATTTGATTTAAATTTCATACGAAAAAATACATCTTTTACGTAAGAAAAAATGCAGGATTGATCATCTTGCTGACCGACGCATTGCATGATATCGGATAATCACAACAAATTGAGCAAATGAAGAAGATAGTGCAATTCTGGAAGCTCCAGCATCGTCTCTGCTATTACCATTAACTGTTGTATTCAAAAATCACATCCAATAACTCAAAATAGCTTCAAAGATTTAAAGCACGAAATTTATCGAAATAAAGTAAGTTCGGTAATGTGGATAATGTGGATAATGTGGATCCTATGACAAATATGGACCTGCGGATATCTGGTCTTGTGCATATTGTGGACACTGCGATAGTTAATGTGGACATGGAATAAATGGACTGCGGATATTCTGGTCTTGTGCATTGTGGACACTGCGATAGTTAAATGTGGACACTGGAGATAAATTGGACCTTGCGGATATTCTGGTCCTTGTGCATATTGTGGACACTGCGATAGTTAAATGTGGACACTGGAGATAAATTGGACCTTGCGGATAATATGGACCCTGCAATCTATCAGTGTGGATCCTACGATGCATTGTAGTCCCTGCGGATAATTTGGACCCTGCGGTGATGTGAAACCTTCAGCTCAGATGGATTCTGTGGGCAATGTGAATTCCGTTAATATTGCCACTGTATTTTGCTGTAAGATTTCGGAAATTTTTGTATTCCATTCGACGTGTTTATCTTTAATGCGTCGAATGCCAGTTTGTTGAGTTACTGCAAGGAAGACGGCTGAGTTTTTATTTGTTCAAAAGCGCCGGTTACAGAATTTCTTGAAGGAAGGTGAGCATTGTCCACTCTGCTCTGAAAATTTTAAGTTCATGTAAATCTTTGAATAAATATCAGTAGTAGTATATACTGTACTCCAGATGTATGCTAATTTTCGTTTTGTAGTATAAAAATATCAGCCATGTAGGCGAAATATTACAAACCAGCATCTGCCACTTTACCTGCCCACTATTTTTCCTCCTAAACTCACACAATTTTCTTTGGGTCTTCACTATCGCAGCTGTAAGACTCTGGAAGCCACACACAATCGATTAGTTTCAGCACTGACAAGGGAAGCAAAGTAGACCCAGCATCCACTTTAACAAACCGGTGCAGCTAAAGTGGACTTTAATTCTTTCGAAACATTTCTGTTTAATTTTCAGACACTTGCATTTTGAAATTAGGTTACCATTTTGCACAACAGCTGACACATCAGAGATCATCAGTACGACAGTTAATACATCTACAATTTTAAGTGCAAGTTTTATGCAAATCTTAAAATAGAGGGGTCGACACTCACAGAGTTTCCTCTACTAAAGAACTCAATTCCAAAAATTCACAGCAAACATTGGCCCTCAGCTACAAAAATCTGTCTGGTTTTGCCTGCAGTGAAGTAATCTTTGTTTGTTCAGAGAATCGTGTAAAACAAGTACATATATTACAATCTCTGAACAATTTTGGCGTTAAAGTAGGTGATATATGGAGTAACCAATGTGATTTAAGGCTCTTATGATTCAAAATTTTATGTGGCTTCTGCATGTAATAACACAATTTCATAGTAATCAACTTAAAGTCCATCACGTTTGACATCAAAGTAAGGCGTTTAGAGGAAACAGAATATATATGATATAAACAAACTTTGCACTGGTCTCAAATATCCCAAGAAATTTGTGTAAAGAATCTTATTAATAAGATATTTAATATTTAAATAATTTATGGTATAATTATAAGTAGGGTGTATTTGAAATACTGGGGAGAGTCGGGATAGCTAAGTTGGTATAGTAACCAGTTGTAAGGCCGAGAAAAATAGACTCATTTCCGGCAGGGACAGATTGTCCCTTCTGTTTTTCCGAGACTGCATATGGCGGCGTCCACTCTCATGTACACTGTGTACCTAGTCTCTGTACCGAGGTTAAAGCGGCCGAAGCGAAAACGTGGTCAATCGGCTCCGTCTGGTGCTGAGGTTAAGAATGCTTTGAGCAATACCTGCACTGCCATCTTCATGGCGTTTATATAATTAGGCACCGAGAGGTTTTTTTAGTTTATTTACCTGTAATGCTGTTACTCCTTCTCACAAGGGTTATTAATATGGACAAAGGCGTCGCCGAAACTTTGGTCAAGGCGACCTGTTGACCGCTCACGTGCACTAGGGACGCCATTCGTCTCAAGAGGTACAAAGCAGCAAATACTCTACCGACTAAGTTGGGAACTCAATTTTAACACTTTGCTTGTGCTTTCTGTGTCTTGTTTACTTAGAAATCCGTGTAGAGAAGACAAAAGCACAATTTTTATTTCAAATAAATTTTTCCACTGAAAATCGTGCTGTTTACGAAAATATTACGAAAAATATAGCAGAGCCAGACAAGCCACAGAAGATGTAACCTAGTATGGGGCAAAGAAATTTCGATTTTCATGCCGGGTAATTAAGATAAAGACACATAGACCAATATTACTTAACACTTAATCTTGTCGACAGGATGTGACTTGAAGTTAAGAGATACGTTTTGCATGACGAATAATAAAGGCAAAAACTCATACAGAAGTCAGAAGAGGCCAAAGTTCTACGTTAAACGTACATTCGGATCGTCTTTTTATAAGGGCTACCATAGATGCCGTACAATTTATAATGCTCTTTGAGTGGTGTAATTTTCGCTAAACTAGTCACGAAATCAGCGCCTTTTATGAAATTTCCGGATTTATAAATTAACTACAAGGACCCACCGAGACACACTAATCCAGTCAATAGCCTCACGTCCTATTTTCATGGTCCATTTTAATAGTATCATTTCATAGCCCTTAGCTTCCACAACAAGATTGATGTCTTCTGGGATATGACGCAGTTTGGATGGTAAATATGTACGGACGTTTCGGAGAAATACTCGCTTTCCTGTTGACAAACCGATTGTCCAACCAACCAACTTCCGTACAACCGCCCACTGGATTAAATGTCACTTTTATTGTTACATCTCCGATTGGCCCTCACAGCCCAAACATCTCTTCTTCGTGTATCAAAATCACTGTATTTGCACTCTCGACTCAAAGATTCTTTTTTATTTCCTTAAAGATGGAGACAAAATATTCCTCCGAAAAGTTTGGTGCCTACATACATAGCGACGTCATAACCTTGATCTCAGACTTCCGCCGCGATGTTGATGAGATCTGCGCTCTTCTGGGATATTACGCGGCGTCATGTGGTAATTGTTTACCGACGTTACTCGGATCCTTGACCCGTTTTACCGACGTTTCGGGACAACATATCGGTCCCATCTTCAAGGATCAAAATTCCGAGTGGATTCGGACCCTTGACCCCTGAAGATGGGACAGATACGTTGCTCGAACTCTTAACCCGTGAATATGGGACCGATATGTTGTCCCGAAACGTCTGTAAACAATTACCACACGTCGCCGCGTAATATACCAGAAGAGCGCAGATCTCAGCGTGACGTCATGTACTGGAATACAACACTCTTCATTGTTACAGTAGTGAGAAAATATATACTTATTGAATATTAATTTTTTCCCCATAAAATTTTCCAAGTAGGCTAATATTCTGTACAAGACTACATTTTCTCGTTCCCCATAGGCGTGATGTATATATATTTTGCCGGATTTGATAAGCATAAAAATATCCACATGCGAAGATTTATCTCTGCAGCAATATTTGCAGTAAAGTTGCTGCAATCACGCTATTTGGTTGCTGCTCCGTTCTACCTCCACTGCATGCCAGACAAGTTTAATTTCGGAACAAGAATGTGTAAACAGCGCAATGGTGGTGTTTATTTAGTTCAGAGTGGTCCATTTACGGTTACTATAGTTACCGCGTGAACAGAAGATATGTGTAAACTAGCAACTGATAACTGAACAAGAAAGGCTAACAAAATTCATTTGGTAGTGGTTACATATAGTGCTTCTCATTCAAGAGTTCCTAAGTTCGAAACACATTGCGGTCACTGACTAACATGACAGGAGTGCTTTCGACTTTCCTCGTCTCTTCCAGTCCAGTTCAAAAAGAAAGTATGTTCAGATATCTTTATGACATCCGTTGTGATAAATCAACAGAAGAAATGACGTATAAACCGCCTACAAAACTAAATTTATATCAGTTTTATTGCTTGAAATATGTTTTTTTATTTTGGAATGGTTCGACAGCCCCTTGGGGGCCTAAGCCGCCTCATTTTTCGAGACTTCACGATCACACTCAGACACACCACACTCGGTAGGACTCCTCTGGACGAGGGACCAGCCCCGTCGCAGAGACCTCTACCTGACAACACACAACACTCACAAGAGACAGACATCCATGCCCCGGTGGGATTATTTTTTCCCCTGTCCCGTTTTTTACTTTGATTTCATTTTGTACTTTTAAATCCTTCTGTCCTTCATGTTCCATACTACTGTTCTTATACAACAACACAACACAAACAACCATGCCCGGCGGGATTTTTTTTTTGTCTGTCCTGGGTTTTTCCCCTTTGATCCATTTTTGTACTGTTTAAATCCTTTCGTCCTTCATGTCACTTTACGTTCCATACTACCGTCCTTACAACAAACACAACACAAACATCCATGCCTCCGGTGGGATTTTTTTTTATTAATTCCTGGGTTTTCCCCTTTGATCCATTTGTACTGTTGAAGTCCTTTTCTGTCCTGCATGTCACCTTATGTTTCATGCTATCGTCCATACATCTAACACAACACAAACATCCATGCCCCCGGTGGGAATTTTTTTTTTTTTTTTGCCTGTCCGGGGTTTTCCCCCTTTGATCCATTTTTGTACTGTTTAAATCCTTTCATCCTTCATGTCACTTTACGTTCCATGCTGCCGTCCTTACAACAAACACAACAGACAAACATCCATGCCCCCGGTGGGATTCGAACCCACGATCCTAGTAAGCTAGCGGCCGAAGACCCACGCCTTAGACCGCACGGCCACTGGGATCGGCTGATACATGTTTTAGCTTCAGTGAATAACCATCATCAGGCAATTAAAAATATATAAAGAAATATAATTCAAATAGAAGGCGTTCAAGTGATACTTTTTAGATGGTTGGGATCTCAAATCCAACTATTTTGTAAATTTGAGATCCGAGTTATCTGAAACGTATCATTTGAACGAATTGTATTTAAATTATATTTCTTTATATATTTTTAATTGCCTGATGATGGCTTTTCACAAAAGCCGAAACATGTAGCAACCAATAAAACTGATATAAATTTAATTGTGATTGAAGTCGTACACTTTCTTTCTGCTATGTTGAAATATATGCTACATAACGTAACGCGATTATATGTTCTGACGAAGTATAACACTATTATAGGCTATGTGTCGAAGAATATAATAATGGTATACATACTGAACACTATGACTGTACTATATTCTGAGGAACGCGACTCTGTTTTAAATTCGTACCAAAATCTCAACAGTTCAAAAAAATTACATCACTCTCTGTCAAAACACAACTAAATTCTATTTATGATAGAATTATATGTTTCGACCTATCTCGACCTGAGGTATAAGTCGAAATATGTAGTTCTGTATAATAAATATAATTTAGTTGTGTTTGGACAGAATAAGATACTGGAAATTGAAAGAGGAAGCACTAGATCGCACCCTGTGGAGAACTCGCTTTGGAAGAGGCTACGGACCTGTCGTTAAGACAAACTACAGAATGAATGGACAGATATTGACTTAAATATTTTGTACTATTAAGAAGACAACGGAATGACTTTCTTTAAAAATCTAAACAGTCAGTAATAGTACAAAAATTATTTGCAATTTGACGCTTTTTATTCAACACGTTGACTTGTTTTTCTTGAGAATCAAAGTCCCTTTCAAATTCAAGCCATAAAGCCTGTTCAGACTCTGCGTTACCGTTCAGTGAAACCCTACACACGTTCAACTGACCCAGTCCATATCACGTTCTTCAGGTCATCGAAATCCGAAACGTAAAAGCGACTAATCTAGAATCCGATACATTTGTAATAGGCGCACAAATACAGACGTGTAAAATAGATAAGCTGTACCTTGCTGGAGCAGGCTTCGTGCTGTCAGTCTGTATCCATCACTTACGTGTAACAAAGACGTAACTCGCTACAGTACCAGACGGTCGATCCCGGTGGCCGCGCGGTTAATGAGTATATCTGCTGCAGCTCTCTTGCTGGGATTGCGGGTTCGAATCCCGCCGATGGATGTGTGTCTGTTCTGATCTGGTCTAGTTTTGTGTTTTGCCAGGTAGAGGTCTCGGCGACGGGCCGATCCCTCGTCCAGAGGAGTACTACCGAGTGTGATGTGTCTAAAGTGTGATCAGGTGCAACAATAACCCTCTACAGCTACAATTAGTAGGTAGAAGTGGTCAGGACTAGAAAGAAGAAGAAAGAATCATGTCGTCTTATTTCAAATAAACAATTATATATTCAAGTGTTCTGGGATGTTAGGCTGTCACGGGGCGAGTAGCTTCCGACGTTTCGAAGGACCGCAGTGCCTTCATCATCAAGGTCAAGCAGGAAATAAGATCCTTCAAACATCGGGAACTACTAGCCCAAAACGCTGCGTTTCCCTACCTCAGCAAAACTTATGTGCTTATTGTTCAACATATGACGTGTCTGATCTGATGTATCGCATTTAATTATGCTGTAGCATATTCTATTCTTAGTTGCAATGCGACCTCTCTAAATGGCAAATATGTTGTTATTTCTGCAGTTCACACAAAACAAAATTAAACTAAATAGCTACAGAGGGCGAAATGAGAAGCATGCTGTTCCACTTGATATAAATTCCATATACCTGCCCACGATTTTAGCCTCAGGGGCGTGTCCAGTGATTGAATATCGTATCCGAGATCGATCAATACAGTTCTGGCCTTATCACGTAACACACACACACGGTGTGCTGGCTACACACCCCCACACACACACCTTCCATAGTGCCACACTCCCATATGAGTGTCAATAATTTACTGATTATCCCCATGAAAAGTTGATAATCATCCAGCTGTTCAATAAATTTCCTGCACCAAGTGACCTGAAATCATCCCCTTCTGCTTGCTATACATCCGGTCTGGTAAGTGCAATAATTAATAATTTCCTCCTGATGTTCGTGCTTTCTCTTCCTGTGATATCTTCCATCATATTTCACCAATCTATTGAAGTCCTCAATTTTGTTCTTCTTGTAATGAACGCGTTTTACATTCCCACAAAAAAACAAGCACCATTACATTTCTACGCATTTGTGTTTTATGTGTAAAGCAATCCCTTTACAGGCTTGGACAGGCCCTGAGGAAGTTCGCGGCTTCCAGAATTCAAGACAATCGACAAATGTAGGTGTTACCCTCCCAGGTAATGTTCCTGGTACTCATTTCTGTCTACCCCAGTTGCCATAGTGCGGCCGGAAGAATTAAATGACACCATCGGGAATCGAACCCGCGACCTTCAGGCTTGTAGCGCAGTGCCTCAACCAACAGCGCCACGGCATGCCCCCGTGCTTTACATGAAACACCGTAATACTCCGTTCTGCCCAAAGAATGTTCCCAGTATATAACATACTTAAATAAGAGATATTACAGTCTTGTGGACTGTTACACCGTGTACTTTGTAAAAAGTTAACGAAATATGAGAAACTTAATTTCTCCTTCTTGCAGAAAATGTTTTACCCTTTACTCCGAATATTGAGTTAGGCGATTATTCCAAACATTAGTACGGCCTGATTTTTTACCAAACCACAAGTTGTCACGTTACAGAAGACTCTGAACCGTGTTTAGTCATAGTGTGTACAATTATTACGTTCTTACATTTCATTTCGAAGAAGTAAGTCTGAAGAGGGGGACAGATCCTGTCCCCAAAAGGTAAGGTAAAGGTAAAGCAATCCCATTACAGGCCTGGACAGGCCCTTAGGATTCCAGGAGGTTGATGCTCCCAGATTTCTAGAAAATCGGCATGTGAAGGTGGTAAGGTTGTCAGCCCTACGCACCGGCCGCCTTTACCCCCAAAGGAAATATTTCTGTTACTCATTTCTGTTAGAGGCTGAGTCGACCCCAGGGTCATAGTGCGGCCAAAAGGATTATGTAAATGAAAAATTCCAATGACAACATCGGGAATCGAACCCGCGACCTTCCGGCTTGTAGCGCAGTGTCTCAACCAACTGCGCAAAAGGTAGTGAGTTAAATTTCAATACGTACGATGGTAAATGTTCATAAAGTCAATCAGTTCAGTAGTCGTCATATCCAGCCCCGTTGTAAACTCAAATCTCACTTAATATAATAAGACGTTTCCAGTCTTCTAAACATATATCCTGTAGTTACCCCTCATACGAAATTTAGTGCACTGCTATAAACCCAGTTCCTTCTTTATTTATAATTAAAGAATTTCTTAGGCACGTTCCGAAAACTGCGGAAAGCGACTATCCTATTACCTTCGTCATGTCCGTCTGTCTGTCCCCACGGAACAACTCGTCTCCCACTGGAGGGATTTTCATGAAATTTGATATTTGAGTATTTTTCGAGAATCTGTCGAGAAAACTCAAGTCTCATTAAAATCTGACAAAAATAAGGGGTAATTCACGTGAAGACCTATGTATATTTATGATAAAATCTCGCTCAATTATTCTTTAAATGAGAAATGTTTTACAAAAATGTTGCAGAGAAAATCAAAATACATATTTTATGTTCAATAACTTTCTTTCTAAACCATACCGTTTATGAGATAATGTAGAAAAATACGGTAGAGCCAGACAGGCCACAGATGACAATATAATACGGCGCATGCGCTTTGCATGCTGGATAACTAAGGCTACAGACACACACTCAGAATATGTAATACTTATTGCTTTTCCACGGCAACAATGGTTACACAAACGCGCCCCATTGTTACGTTATACGTACATTTCCTGTCTTATTTAACAGAAGGATTGTGACGTGACGTATTGTCTATTATCATTTACCACGGCGGCATCGCCTAGTAACCGCTTTATGCAATCAACTTCTGTCAAGCGAAGTAACATTCCTGTAGGTGGCTCTAAATCATGTTATGCGCTATAAAAGAGCTGTTTATAGATTCTACCAATCAGAGCAGGTCTCGAGAGATAAAAACATTGTGTACACAAAAATTTTACGAAATATTTACATCCATTCCATCCGAGCAGCTGTGCCGAAGAAGAAAGCGATAAATTCCCCTGATGCTCAAGAAAAAACAGAAAGTTTAATTAAGTAAGCAATAAGCCAATACAAAGCATAGGCCTAACCGTTCACATTGTAAGCAATAAAATAATACTTGGCACGTTACAAGTAATTCTGATAGCTATGTAATTCTGTACAAATTAAAATTACACGCTAAAAAGTTAAGACCTAACTTCACTGATGAAAACACCACACAATAAACAAAAAGCGACTTGTTTAGTTATCTCGGTCAACCAGTTTAACCACCACTAACTTTTGAAGTTGTTGGATTCCTACACAATTACAAATTCTGCCTCGCATATGGAATTCACTATTTAGGTTCTTGTGGCAAAAGGAACACTGTGCGTAAGAATAGGAATGTACTATAGCTGAATAGACACTGTTGCTCCAGATGAAACACGACAAGTGTTGAATCATAACAGAACACCTAACCTGCCACGCCTCTGTTAAGCAGGAAACTAAGAGGCAGAGTAATAAAAAAACCGGCCTGTTCGGATGGCTGAGACTGTGTGTTTGTTGTCGAAGCAGAGTGAGGAAGGCAACAAACCTCACGTCTGCAGTCCAGGAGGCTCAGTAGCATAGTGAGGAAGGAAACAAACCTCACGTCTGCAGTCCAGGAGGCTCAGTAGCATAGTGAGGAAGGCAACAAACCTCACGTCTGCAGTCCAGGAGGCTCAGTAGCATAGTGAGGAAGGAAACAAACCTCACGTCTGCAGTCCAGGAGGCTCAGCAGCATAGTGAGGAAGGAAACAAACCTCACGTCTGCAGTCCAGGAGGCTCAGTAGCATAGTGAGGAAGGCAACAAACCTCACGTCTGCAGTCCAGGAGGCTCAGTAGCATAGTGAGGAAGGAAACAAACCTCACGTCTGCAGTCCAGGAGGCTCAGTAGCATAGTGAGGAAGGCAACAAACCTCACGTCTGCAGTCCAGGAGGCTCAGTAGCATAGTGAGGAAGGAAACAAACCTCACGTCTGCAGTCCAGGAGGCTCAGTAGCATAGTGAGGAAGGCAACAAACCTCACGTCTGCAGTCCAGGAGGCTCAGCATTTGCAGTCCACTGTACAAGAACGTAAGCGACAGATAGGAAATGTATGCAGGTCAGCAAAATCTGGGAAAAAGTGTGATTAGAATTTGAGGTGAGTGTAACCGAACATGGATTTCCGTTATTCCGTCCTGGCACAGAGAAAAAAAATTCTAGCAGAGTGCCAAACTACATAGCGTTCTCTTACGCCGCATTCCTTTTCCCCTAAGACACCGACTCAGAATTCTTATAGGCAGGTTTATTCAGTTGTAGATAGTGGCGGTTAGTCGCCGGCCTCTCACCGCGGAGGCCCGGTCCGATCCCGGGTCGTTCCATGTGGGATTTGTGGTGGACAAAGTGGCACTGGGACAGGTTTCTCTCCGAGTACTTCGGTTTTCCCCTGTCAATTTCATTTCACCGGTGCTCCATTAAAACTCAAAAGCAAAAAATCCTCATGATCTTCCTCATAGGGTTGCACAAGAAGCCTTCAAGGCTGCGGTGCGTCCGTAGCATCTGCTGCGGGGCCCTTCAATAAAAAAAATTGAGATGTTTGGTAGCGTTATTGCTATGAATTATTTAGAAAAGACAAACTCTTGGCACAGTTTAAGATATTATTGTAATGTTTTCTTTTCAAGGAATGACTAAAGAGGCATACGACAAATTTCGGGATTGGCATATTCAGTCCTCAAACCAAGGGTTAAACCCGCAACATTTGATTACGATTCATGGAAAGCTAACGGCATTAATCGAACTTGTACACGTGCGGAAATGTGAGATTACTGGGACATGTACACGTGTGGGAAGAGGAGATGACGTGGATATGTACACGTGTGGGAGTCCAGATGGCCAGGAATATGACAAATTGACAAGAACTTAGGTATCATAATGAAAGTGAAGAGACACTTGATGATATATGTACGTTGTTGGAAGGATGGTAGTGGTGGTGGTGGTGATGGTGATGGTGATAATAATAATAATAATAATATTTTCGTAGTATAAAAATACCTTGTGCATTGGATTTGAGTATTCCTAATTTCGATGCAGACGCTAGATGTTGTGAAATGTAAATGAAACTACAGTTTAAATCAATAACTGTACACACACAAATTCTATTTATTATATAAAACTACATGTTTCGACCTATCTCAGGTCATTCTCAGGTTCACAGTTGGTCTTAAAGCATATTAAGGAAGAATTAAAACTTCATGTATTTTAAAGGCCAACTGTAAACCTGAGGATAACCTAAGATAAATCGAAACATGTAGTTCTATATAATAAATAGAATTTAGTTGCGTTTGGAGATATACTGGTTCAATTTTTTGTACTAATAACAACACAACTGGATATTTTTTAAGAAAATATATTACAGTTTATGTAAAAAGCAGGATATTTCCGGTACGTAACTATGAGAGTGTTGATACCAGTGGCCGTGCCATCTACGGTGTATGTCTGCGGCTGCTCGCTTTCTGGGATTGCGTATTCGAATCCCGCCTCGACATGGCTGTCTGTCTCTTGCGAATGTAATGTGTTGTCAGGTAGAGGTCTCTGCGACGGGCCGATCACTCGTCCACCTACTGAGTGTAGTGTTTTTCACGTTATATTCACCGTGCACTTTCATTCAATTAGCAGTATTATAACCAACAAATGCACTTATTGTATTTCTGTTACACTATTACCTTACACATGTTTCGGCTGTGGTCCAGCCATCATCACGGTACACTAGTAGGTTCACCTCACTGTCACTGGTTCATTTGGTATTATCACGTCATCACAATGTTTTTGTAGTTTCTGTTCACTTTCAAATGTAGGTTGTGTTCGTCTTACGTCAAAAGCTTGAGGTATAATACAATTTCAACTTTTAACAATTTTAACAACTTTAATGTTGTAACTACTACCAACAATATACCATTTTACAACTGCAACCCGCAGTGTTATACCTCGAGCTTTTGACGTAAGACGAACACAACCTATATTTCAAAGTGAACAGAAGCTACAAAAACACTGTGATGACTTGTAATAATACCAAATGAACCAGTGACAGTGAGGTGAACCTACTGGTGTACCGTGATGATGGCTGGACCACAGCCGAAACATGTGTAGGGTAAAAGTGTAACAGAAATACAAAAAAGTGTATTTGTTGGTTATAATACTGCTAATTGAGTGTGGTGTGTCTAACTGTATGTGATCTAACATCAATAATGAGGTTGCCTAGGCCTGCGTAGGGCCTGTTGTGCCACAGGGGGGGGGGGAATACAATAGTAAAGTATCCTGTAATAGTATAGATACCTACAATTTAAATATTCGTCGCCTTTTAAATTTCATGTATTTTATGTTAAATTCATAACTTTAAGACGGAGGAGTTTTGTGTACGGTGAGTTAGCGTTATTTCGGAAGACGTAAAGACATGTAGATGCTAGACCGGACGCTCACAGCATGTTCCTACAAAACCCAGAGACAGACCAAGTTCAACACACACACGTCGTGCTCTGTTACACGCACAGTTTCTTAGTGAGTTTCAGGAGAATGTGACAATGGCGTTCGTTGAACAGGTAATCGAATTTTATGCGCTAATCAGTCATCATATATATATTATTTATTACTGCAAGTGGGTTTATACCCTGTGGCAGTGGTACTACAATGACACACAACACACAATAACATACATCACAAAAAATAACGCAGAACATTCAAAACAATACACAACACACAAAGTTACAAAAACAATAAAACACACACACTACAAAAAGAAAAGTAGCTAAGCCTAACAAAAAAAACCTAACGTAGATGGATCATAGTTAAAAATAATTATATATACAAAGCAATGTGTCAACCATACTATAAACAAATAAAAATCCATATCTTGAAGAAGTGATGCACAAACATTTCATGATACGATGAGCTACACCGCGTAGTCATTCATACATTCAGACAAGTAAAGCGATGTTGACGTAAAATCAATAATCACGTGTGCACATAAGTTCAGAATCTATAATTTCATCTTATGGTAGCCATAAAATGTAAATATTTGCCAAATGGTGTAACATCTGCGTACGTTACTTTCTGAAGAATTTTTTTTATTTATTTGTAGTTTATTTAACGACATTTTTCAGTAACTCGGTGTATAATGTCCAACAGCCGATCGACAGAAAATAAATAATGTGAAAGAGATCGTGGCTTATTTTAAATACTGTACCTTCATTACCCTAGAGCAGCGGTTCCCAAACTTTTATGTGTGTGACCCTAAAGTAGCAAAGGGTATGTGACCCGCGACCCTACCAAGGAAACGGCATTAGTCAGTGATATTTACTATAAATAAACTAATACTAATGCCTTTTTTGAACACTACATAATATTGCCATTTAATTAAACAGATTAAATTTTTAACGTTACTTGTCAAATCCAGTACTTTTTGGCAAAATATTAAATACACAAACATGCAAGAAACAGACCTTTATTTAAATAATTCATACTTGTGCCGGTTAGACAAATCATTTGCTTCTAATTAAAAACTTGTGAAATACTGAACATACGTAACGTTACATAAGATGAACAGAAAAAGAATGTCAAACATTTTGTGACTGAAAAATTTAATACGTGTGTTATTTATTTTAAATAAAGCTTATATCATTACTGACACTGAAGTTAATGCAAAACTTAAATTGGAATAAATTTGTAATGTGCTGGACATATGGATACTTCTCATAAAATTTCAACGAAAACTTTTTGTCGTACTAACATTCTCGATATTCTGTTTGAGTTTAGATTCAAATTTTGATTTTTTTTTTCCATAATTATCGAGTTCTCCCTAAAACCCCCTCGCGACCCTACGTCAGACTCCCCGTGACCCTGATTTGGGTCGCGACCTGAGGTTGGGAAACCACTGGCCTAGAGGGATTGATAAAAAATTATGAAAAAAAAAATTCAGTCCGCATCATCACTATTCCTGGCAGAAATTCGATAAGTCCACTTCACGAACAGAATTAAGGCAGTATTATCTGCATCAGTGGCCGCGCGGTCTAAGGCGTGGGTCTGCGGCCGCTCGCTTAATGGGATTGTGGGTTCGAATTCCGCCTAGGGCATGGATGTCTGTCTCTTGTGAGTTTTGTGTGTTGTCAGGTAAAGGTTTCTGCGTCGGGCTTATCACTCGTCCAGAGGAGTCCTACCGAGTGCGGTGTGTCTAATGATGTGATCGTGAAGCCTCGATAACGAAGAGGCCCTGGCCCAATAGGAGCTGTTGCGCCAGTAGAAAAAAAAAATATGTGAGCCGTATATTGCAGATGGAAGAAGCTCAGGAAAGATCAGGAAAGTGCTGCTTTGAAAACTTGCGAATTGACGGGAAGATAAATTTAATTAGGGAAAAGGAATTGGATGCTTTTCAGGGGCAGTCCAGTGTCGCAGTTCTTGAAAGTGGGGATAAACTTTGTAGGTTATACCTCATAAAAGCCATGTTAGCGGATCAGGGTCCTTTCTGAATCTCTAACAGTTCTCCTTCAATACTTCTCTACTTTCATGAAACCCGAGATTCATTCCCTTTTTCACAAAACCCCAAAAGGTTATTACCGTCCAAACACACGCACCGTCTTTCCGTCTACGCCGAAGAATACAAAATGTTTCCTTTCCCTCAATTTCCTTTCTTCACATACTTGTGTATGCAGTTTCTATCTCTCCTATGCGTGCTGCATGCCTCGATATTCTATCCTCCTCGGTTTAATATCTCAAAGTTCTGGCCAAATAAAATTATCCCCAGGCAGCTACGTCACCGCAGTCCCCATTATTACCCCATTAAACTTCTATTGGCAGCTTTATATTTCGTGTTGATCTTGCTTATAAGCTAACAAGGAAATTTAAAGCTGTTGAAAGTTCGGCGATTTATCTTCTCTCTCTACTAACAACCTGAAAATTAAAGTGTTCTTTAAGCAGGAGCGCCATATGAATTAAGGGGACAGCTAAGAGGAATATATCGATAGAAGTATTAAGGTAATATGGGGGTGGTAATATAATAAGCTAATAATGCTGATTAGTTGAATAAATGTACAGAGGGCTACGGTCGCTCACACCAAGTTCTTGTATTATACAGTCATATATAATTATTTAACTATAACAACAATCCAGAGACGTTTATACTATTTATCTCCTTACCAAAATTTACAAAATTACTTCTTTCTACACTTACGCGTTTTCTTATTTTATTTTCCACCTACACCAGTTTATATAAAATTTTCCTAATTGTCTCAGTTCTCAGCATCATTTTCAATGCACGTAGGATTTCATAAAGGCTACATGTTGATAAATTCATAGTTACACACACACACAAACACACGTATGTATAATATATATACTGTATGTGATAAGAGTGTCTTGCAATTTTAGAAATTAAAGTTTTTAGGTCTTTTTATACTGAGGTTTGATAATTGAGATAAAATTTTCAGTTTTAAATATTTACAAATTTTTTTCCTACGGATTTAGGTTATGTGGTTTTCTTAAAAGGTGAAAAATTGAGGGGTCTTATTTTGAAATACATCCGTGGATTTAACCTGTAATTTTTAAGTACTTTTTTGAAACGTGACTCTGTAAAATAAAAAATTAAAGGATATAATGAATAGAAAAGAAGAGATACTGGAAATTGAAAGAGGAAGCACTAGATCGCACCCTGTGGAGAACTCGCTTTGGAAGAGGCTACGGACCTGTCGTAAGACAGACTACAGAATGAATGAATGAATAATGAATAGTAAGTAACACAGAAATCTTTAAGTCAAGTACATAGAAAATCTGAAGACATAAAAATTTGAAGATTCTTGAAATTTTTATTAACGATTTTGAAGTGTTCCAGTTTTTGTAGATATAAAATGTATTGACTAAAGCGCCATCTGAATTGATTGATTTGTGTGCTGTGCTTCGTCTAGGCACCATTTTGTACGCCAGTTCTGGAGCTAGCTGTAGTCCCGTGTGTAAATTAGTGACTGCCTTTATACTGACAGTTTTCGTTAATATTTTATTTTATTTTAAGTTTTGTGGACCAAATCCGAGCCGTTGTAAATATCACAACACGACGTTAACCATCAGACCAAAGAAGAGACAACAAATGTACTAAGTACGAAGGACTGCTAACAGTAATATTCGTGTGACCATATACACGTGCCATATTGAACTTGATTTCTCGATATATTTTCTTTATCACTTCTGTCTTATCACTGCAACGCTTGGTTGCACAGCCCTCTATATATTTCGGGCGAGATAACTGATTGCATTACGTTGTTTTTTATCTCTTGGAGAAAATCCCTTTCCTGATTCGCACTGTTATTCAGCAAACGGTCCATTTCCGGTCACAGAAAATATTATTTCCTGTACACACAGGTTTATTCCAAGTTAATTGCCCAATTTATTTTACTGTTTCTACATGTTTCGGCTGCAAATTTCAGCCATATTCAGGGAGCTATAAGTGTTGGAGATACGTACAGCGTGCTATAAAAATTTGTCAAATATTAACAGTAAAACATTCACAACATTCAGTCCAACAAAACGCATTACATTCTTCCCATATATTTTATATTTCAATATCACTTTAAACACTGCTACATGTTTCGATTCCTTATGTGATCATCATCAGGGATTCAAATTAAAGTAACACTCCACAAAACCGAACTAGAAATCCACGTGTACAATGAAAATATGTAAAAAAAAAAGCCAGCTAGTTAAATTGTAGGCTTTTGTTGTATAATAGATCTTGGAATACAGTGCTTTGGAGACTGCTTACTTATTTAAGGAAGGATATGATTGTACTTATATGATTGTACTTATATGATTGTACTTATATAATTGTACTTATACATTTATGTATTTTAGTATCATTTCGTTGATATAGCAATATTAATATCGTATTAAAATTATAACACGAATAAGGTATTAAAACTGGCTAACGTGTAGCACCAAACCCTCTAGTGATGGAGGATTTCTGTCCAGTTTTCCTGTCTTTAAATTCATCTGTTCGTGACCTTACCGTGCCTTGATCGTGATCGCTATTGTGGACACTTATACTGAAACATTTTGTTGAATACTTGACCGGCTCTTGACTGTAAAATGACTTCCCTATACTGCGATACGGAACTTAGTTGAAATTCAAAATGCAATGAAATTATTTCTCCGATAAAATACAATATTTTCTGATAGTAAAAGAACACGACTGAGTACAGAAACCATAACTGATTAAGACCCATTTATTTAGCGTAACAAATCGAACAAGCTATGCCACCTTCACTTAAAACGGAACGACTCGCCCGCCGTATCCAAGATCAATACCCATGACCTTCCAGCTGCAGGCTCATTCCACACTCTACGAGCAGCCATAGCCCATTACAAATAGCCACGAAACGACACGGCGATGGATAATACTGTCACTCGTGCAAAACTGTATTTAAACTCTACCATATCATCTACACCGTTTGCCAATTTTTTAAACACAATGTCAAAATTTCGCAGCGATATTCTAGCTTAGTGTGGCCCTTTTGAATAGCCACTAATGTCCTAAATAACTTAATGCCAGTAAATAGTGCTACATCCCTTCTCTGATAACAGAGTGAACGTATTTTTTTTCCGAACTACTGCAACCCATACCTCCCAACTCTAATACAAGTCTACAACATATAATTTGCATCATGTCTTAAGAAGTCTGTTTTGTTAAAGCAATATTATCGGGCAACCAATGGCGAGGAAATTAATTTCGTATCCATTGTTTCCGATACTCTTTCTGCAGACACTGGAAGAACTATCTCCGAAACGTCGGATACCAACTCTGCTGTGAAGCAGAGTTGGATGCGAGGACCTCAAACTGCATAACGTACTGCCAGTGACATGTCACGTGTCGTACGTGTCGTACTGTCACCATAATATAACTATTTTCTTACGAAGTAACATTATAACAAACAGTATTTTTAATGTCTGACACTATCCAAAGCCGCAATGAGTGGCGCTAGTGATGCTCCGACAGTCGCCATGTTGATATCGATTAGAAAATAAATTTAAAAGTGCCTACAAGGACAAATCAAGCAATTAGTGCGTGTTTGCGAATTGTGTGGATCTGTTATGTGTGTGTGTGTGTGTGTTGTGTATCTACATTAGCATTCCGAAGTTGATTACCGAGTCTTTAGTCTAAAGTAAGAAGTTTGGCCGCGTCATGGATTTGTTCATTTGGTTATTCCAGGAATGGCGAATCATTGGCTGAAAAAAGGGTATTTTACTTACTTATGGCTGATTTAACAACTTTGTAGCTGTATAAATGTATACAGGTTGTACCAGGAGGTGTCTGCCATATTTACGGTGAAATTTCTTAGTAAAATTTTATCGATGTAACAGAAATATCTATATCGGAAGCTGAAATATTACGAGAAAATGACTGTATACGTTTTAAAGAATGAGAGTTCTAATATGTTTATTGATTAACAAATACATATTAAGACGAGGAGAAATTTTTAGTTTCTGCAATTTTAATACATGTACTTAATTTCTAATTAATGTGTTACTCACATATACTTTATTTAAGCAAGAAAATCTCGTAGTAATTGCATAAAAATCGCTCTTAGGTTTCCAAGTACTTTCCATAGCACACTCGCCTCCCCACGGCTTGGCTTGGCTATCGGCTCAAGGACGGGCCTGCGCAGTGTACGGATAAAATGTAATGTTAAACAGGTACAGTACGTGGAAACGCAAGAAGACCACATTTTTCGCTCGTCATTGCCTCCGTAAAGGTCGAAATTTGGCTATAAGTATATTTGGCTACATCTATGTAAACTAGCTTACGGAACGTTCTCCCGAAGTATGGCAGATTGTTACTGGTATGTAACTTATATACTTATATATATATATATATATGTATATATATAGGACCATTCAAATGAAAACCGTAAAATTATATAAAGTGATTTATTGCAAAAAATAGAGTACAATGGCATTAATCTTCAACTCAGTCCCCCCAACGCTCTACACACCTCCTCAAACATTCCACTAAGGCATAAATTTCTCGGCAGAATAAATACTTTGGCTCCTGTGCCAGTGAATCACGCATCGCCTCCTTCACCTCCTCATCCGATCTGAACTGACGTCCATGTAGAGAGTCTTTCAGGGACCAAAAGAGATAAAAATCGCAGGGTGTCAAAACTGGCGAATATGGCGGATGGGGTAACACCTCCAGTTTTAAATCGTGAAACTGTTTCACGTCATGACTGTCCGTATGACGTCGGCCGTTGTTACGCTGCAGGTGTACGCCAGGAGACAACAAATTGTGGCCTTTTCTCCGAATTGCTGACTTAAGGTGATTCCGAAGCATACCACTATACAACACAATACTATATGATACTATACTATAACATTACTATACTATATTATGCTATGCTATTCTATACTATATTATACTGTACTATACTATATTACACTACAGTACACAACACTATACTATACTATACCATATTATATTACACTACACTACACTATACTATACTCTTTCTATACTATTACTACAATGTACTATACTATAAAATTTGTCCGGTTTTCATTCGAATGACTTTTGTGTGTGTGTGTGTGTATATACATATATAGTGGGAGGAAGCGGCCATCTCATAATTAATGTATCTTCTCAGCATACTAATGGAAGGGCTGAGAAAGATCACAACAAACTTCAGATTTTCCGGTGTCCTGTCCTAGACTCGAACTGGACACTTCCAGAATGTAACTCAGAATTGTTCACAATTGACCTACATTCTCGGTTTCACCGGTTACTTTTCATGTAGAGTGCCATGTGAGGCCAACTGATAATTCCGTATACCATGAGACATCATGTTTTGTCAGGCACTTAGCTGTTATTATAGATTCCCTGCTGAATACAGCCGAACACAATATTTGCTAATTGTGTACATGAACAGTCACTCAATGTTGTACATATTCCACGCAGTTACCTTACACGTACACCTTTTACAACCAATCACTCCACAAAATATGTACTTGGTCTGTTGATTCATTAATGTTGTTTTTTTTTCAAAATTTCTAAACAAAAGTCAACATTTTACTAATTAATATTTCAATAACTTATTTCCAATTTGTATAATATTTACATGTCTCCACCCCGGAAAAAAATGAAAGTTATTTTACAATGCAAGATGTTTGGAGACAGCTATTATATTTTATATTAGTATTCTATGTTTTAATATCATACATGAACTATAATCTGAACAATTTTGTTGGAACTATACAGTAACAAACTTCTGTGTAAAAAGTTAATATGCATATTACCATCATCGACTTACTATACGCTGCTCATGTCTGTGTAATGTGGCTCCGCGATGATGGCTACAACATGTAGCCGAAACATGTAGGGGCAAAAAATGTGTTCAGTGGTTGGTACCAAAACTTGTAAGACTCACTCACTTTACCTTGCTTTACTGCCGAAATTATTAAGGGGATAAGTTTTAGTTAGTTTTCCTCCTGTCGCTCCTTGCGGAGCATAGGACCTCCTTTCAGAGGTTTCTTGGTCTGTAAGTGTGCATTCTGTAGTGAGTGACCAGCCACTGACTGCGCAAATTCTACTCATTCTGATATGACTGCCAGAGCCATCTAGCAGTCAATCAGGAGACTTGGGTGAGAAACGGCCGCTGAATTTTGATTACGAAACATCTTTTACATGCCGTAAATCTAAGACATGGGACCGACGGCTTTACTTCTCCTCCGAAGGAAGTTGTGCTACGGATTTTTATCACCCTTAAAAAATCCATCGACCTCGGCCGGGACTGAACCCGCGAACCTTGGGTCCAGTGGCGAGCACGCTAACCACTAGTCCACCGAGGACGACATTAAGGGGATTAAAAGACACTTTTTGTGTTTATTTGTTTAAGAAAGCAGAAAATTTTTTCAATGTAAATAACAGTTATTCATAAATTATACGGCATGTCTTCATGTATTTGGAAAAACAAACTATTGTAAAATGTCACTAATATTTACATAAGATCAGACGGTTTATGACTGACTATGCCAAAAGTAGTTCTGAAACCATTTAAATAGAAATCTATATTTTCCATGGGCAGCAGCTGTGCTTTCGAAAGTGGGCCATGAAAGGCTAAAGGTGTAACTTAATTCACAAGATCACAGTTAGAAGAAAATGGAAGAGGTATAAATGCGTCAAAGGAAAGAAAGAAATGCAGCGTGAAGTGAAGAAAGAAAATAAATGACTCTGCTTTTGAACTAATGCTGTATTATATTATAGGGTAACTATTAAGTGCGAGTTGTATAAGGCTTCGTCAACTCCACGCTCTTGTGCTGCTAAAATGATTCCACTCACTTGAAATACACGTGTACATGTTATCAGTCACGAATCGTGAGTTTATAAAATAGATCCGTTTAACGCAATCCTGTGTGACCTTACGCCCCGTTTCCTCTTGTTCACTGTACGCAATTTTGCGCACAACTTCATTGACTTTAATAACGCTATTCTAGCGGACTCATGTGTCTTCATCTTGTAATTAACATCATACATTAAATGTTATGCGTTTTATAAATATAATTACATACTAATATACATAAGTAATAGCACAGATTTTCGCAAATTTATTCCTTCTTTTATGCACGTTTGCAAATTTACGAAAAGCATTTAGCACTATTAGCATTGTCATGTCTGACGTCCGTTGTTCTACGGCATGGAACAACTCCTGCAGACCTCGTCGGATTTTCGCGAAGTTCTTTAATTGGGGGTGTATATTAATATCATTCGAGGGGAAAATCCAAGTTTGGTGAAAATAAAAAAAAATCAGTTAATTTATATGAAGGCCGATTAAATGTTTTTACAGTTTACAGCGATATATATATATATATAGCTCACCAATGTAAAGAAAACTCACTATTGCCTTTCCGTAGCAAGACTTTCAATATTCCATAATGTTGACGGTTGCATTGTGTAGATCAGTAGCACTAAAGAAGACATATTGTTGTGTTGTCATGGCAACACATTGTTGTGTTGTCATGGCAACACTTTTAATATTGGTATCTTTCCCCTTTAAAAGTTATTCACTGCAAAATCGCTCAACTGATGCGTGCGTTAAGGACAGCGAAGTTGCCGAAAGCCACAAAGTTACTTTGCACTTACATCATATCTGGTTACTCTGCTTCTTTTCCATTTTTGGGTGAAAATAAAGTTGTTTGAAGCTTTATATCGAAATTTTCTGCTTACACAGCTATGTGGTCTCTTATGACATGCAGTTAGATACAGAATGTTTCAGCAGAAACCTACCATAATTCTGGAGACCGTTCCTTATGTTAAATTACAGTATGTAACCAAACATACCTACATCCGAAGTTGAAAGGTTACTGTGATAATGGCGAGATGAGTTTCAAACAATGAGAGCTCTTATACATTTACTGATTACCAAACACGTTTTTAAAATCAGGAGGAATTTGTATTTCCTGCAATGTTAACACCTGTACTTAACATCTAATTCATATCTGAAAGATACAAGGACATTAGTTAAGCAAGAAAAACTCGCATTAATTTTAAAAATTTGTCCTTAGGTTTCCACGTACTTTATGTAGCACGATCCTCTTCGCATGGCTTGGCTTGGCTATCGGCTCAAGGACAGTACGTGTACAAGCGTAGTGTACGTGTAAGGCATCATGTTAAGCAGGTACAGCACGTGGAACCGAATTTTCTCGAAACAGTTCAACTTCGGATATAGATATGTTTGATTATATCCATGTAAATTAAGCTAAGGTACGTACTCCCAAATTATGGCAGATTGCTCCTGAAACACTCTGTATATCGGAAAGAGAACTAATTGGAAAATATTGAAATTAATAAATGTTTTATATCTGTAATATACACTCAAGGTGGTTTCTGATTTTAAAAAAATTTTACAACTCAAATATCATACTCGCACATTTGAAAGTATAATTGGTTGATCAGACACCTAACCAGCTTCCTATTTTCTAAAGCTTTCTGTACCAGTGGTACAAATGTCGGCCACTTTAGTGGAAAAACTGCAAAAATACCTAGAGCAAAGCGAAAATTTACGCTTATTTAACGACGTGTCGCAAAATCACAGTATTTTATTGTGTATATTGCGAAAACACCTATCACCTTTCCAGGATTACGTAATAGACTTTTCAAGCAGAATAATTATGGCGCGTAATGAGGCAGTATCCGGAATGAGCCTCTGTTTTTCGAGGTTCGCCTTAAGGATTATCATAGCTTATCTCCGTAGATCCAAACGAATTCCAGCGCACTTCTTACAATATACTCGTATAACAAGTTTTGAGTGTTGCATATTCCGTCTATTCTTAATTACAAATACACGGAATATGCAAAGGCGGTCATTTGATTCAATAGAATATCTGAACTTAATAATATGACGCAGATATACAATCATATCAAAGTAAGAGGCAGAAATCAACAAAATGGAAACACTAAAAAAGTAGCTATTAAATACAGACTAAATCAGGGACTAAAATTTATTTAAATCACGATTCTACTCATTCTTAACCTCCGCACTAGGTGGTGGTGAGTGGTCAACATCACGCACCGGCCGCTTTACCTCCAGGAGAAACAACGCTGGTAGCCATTGTAGAGGAGGCTTTGTGGGCCCTTGGACCGGTCTGGATATTTCGGAGAAGGGAAAATCTCTTTATGACATAATAAGGGTCCGAAAAGATACGGTCCGAAACGATACGGTCCGAAAACAACAGTTTTAGTGGTTTGCACAGTCGCGAAAATTACGTAATAACTTCGTCATTCCGTCCGTCCGCATGCTCCCTGTCCTTCGCCTGCCCCCCTGTCCGTCGCCTGCCCCCCTGTCCGTCTCTCGGCATATATCAGTGTGTCTCAGACTGGGCAGATTTCCGTAAAATTTGATACTGAGGACTTTCGTAAGAATACGTCAAGAAAACCGAAATTTGGTTAAAATCGGACAATAATATCGGACACTTTACACGAAGACGTTTTATTGTTGCAGGCAATACTAAATCGACATAAAATCACTTTCTTCGAATGAAATGTTATCATGCAGTGATGATGAGAAGGAGGTAAACACGCCAAAGTGTTATGTTATACGTACTTTATCTATACTATACTACACTACACTACACTATACTATACTATACTACACTACACTACACTACACTAACTATACTATACTATACTATACTACACTAAATTATTCTTTTTCCTATGGTTCGACAGCCCCTTGGGGGCCTAGGCCGCCTCATTTTTCGAGGCTTCACGATCACACTCAGACACACCACACTCGGTAGGACTCCTCTGGACGAGTGATCAGCTCGTCGCAGAGACCTCTACCTAACATCACACAACGCTCACAAGAGACAGACATCCATGCCCCCGGTGGGATTTTTTTTTTTTTTTTGCCTGTCCGCGGTTTTTCCCCTTTGATCCGTTTTTGTCCTGTTTAAATCCTTTCGTCCTTCATGTCACTTTACGTTCCATGCTACCGTCCTTACAACAAACACAACACAAACATCCATGCCCCCGAGTAGGATTCGAACCCACGATCCTAGTAAGCGAGCGGCCGTAGACCCACGCCTTAGACCGCGCGGCCACTGGGAACGGCATACTGTACTACTTTACTATAATATAATAAACATGAGTGAGATCAAATTAAATCCAACCTAGAAATACCAAATTCATAGATTCTTTAGAGGTTTTGGACACTCGATATTTCATGTTATCTTCTTGTGGCTTCCACTTACGTCACTCAGTGCAGAAGCACACAAGCACTAAACCGTAAGGCAATGCGACGGACCTTGCACATTGCTGCAGACCAAAATCCGTTGGAAGATGTCGCCCCAGTCGTTGGCACTCTGCCTGCTCAGTTTTACAGCTATTATTACACGACTATCCGCTGCACACGGCCGCCCGCACTTTGTTTTTCTTCTTTTCTTCGAGAATAAAATTTTAAATCACAATGGTAATTATATGTACCACCTGCTTGAACATTAAAAGTCACTGCAATTTCCTTATGTATGTTTCGCAAGATTCTCAGAATAAAAAGACAGGCAATGGACGTAAATACATAACGTTCAGGAGCGTTCGCATATTTATATTTATCGTAGAAAAGCAATAAGTGTGACATATTCTGAGTGTTTGTGTCTGTAGCCTTAATTATCCAGCATGCAAAGCGCATGCGCCGTATTATATTGCCATCTGTGGCCTTTCTGGCTGTACCATATTTTTGCACATTATCTCATAAACGGCACGATTTTCGGAAAAATGTTATTGAAAATAAAATGCGTGTTGTGATTTCATCTACAGCTTTTGTCTGAAATATTTCTCATTCGAAGCAGAATTCAGCAAGTTATTCTCGTAAATGTGCATAGGTCTTCACGTAAAGTATCTGTTATTCTTGCCATATTTTAATGAAATCTCAATTTTCTCGACAGATTTTCGAAAAATACTGAAACAAACAAATGTGTGGATGTTTTTGTTAAGGAGTGGATGTTTTTGTTAAGGTGTGGATGTTTTTGTTAAGGTGTGGATGTTTTTGTAATGCGTGTATGGTGTTCTAATGTGTGTACTTGTATTTAATGTATGTATTTTGTTTTGTAATTGTTTATAGTTTATTTTGTATTGTTATTTTTATGTATATTGTATGTCCATTTGTATTGTGTGTACTAGTGTAAGGACTACTGCCACCGGGTAAAAACATTTGTATTGTGTGTACTAGTGTAAGGACTACTGCCACCGGGTGAAAACATTTGTATTGTGTGTACTAGTGTAAGGACTACTGCCACCGGGTGAAAACATTTGTATTGTGTGTACTAGTGTAAGGACTACTGCCACCGGGTGAAAACATTTGTATTGTGTGTACTAGTGTAAGGACTACTGCCACCGGGTGAAAACATTTGTATTGTGTGTACTAGTGTAAGGACTACTGCCACCGGGTGAAAACATTTTTATTGTGTGTACTAGTGTAAGGACTACTGCCACCGGGTGAAAATATTTGTATTGTGTGTACTAGTGTAAGGACTACTGCCACCGGGTGAAAACATTTGTATTGTGTGTACTAGTGTAAGGACTACTGCCACCGGGTGAAAACATTTGTATTGTGTGTATTAGTGTAAGGACTACTGCCACCAGGTGAAAACATTTGTATTGTGTGTATTAGTGTAAGGACTACTGCCACCGGGTGAAAACATTTGTATTGTGTGTACTAGTGTAAGGACTACTGCCACCGGTGAAAACATTTGTATTGTGTGTATTAGTGTAAGGACTACTGCCACCGGGTGAAAACATTTGTATTGTGTGTACTAGTGTAAGGACTACTGCCACCGGGTGAAAACATTTGTATTGTGTGTACTAGTGTAAGGACTACTGCCACCGGGTGAAAACACAATTGCAGTAAATAATAATAATTAAATTCAATGAAAATCTCTCTGGTGGAGCCAAGTTACTCCATGCGGGCGGACAGACGGGGGACAGGTATGACGAAGCTAATAGTCGCTTTCCGCAATTTTGCGAACGCGCCTAAAAACTACCACTGTTTCCCTAAACAGGTTTAGCTGCTAGTTATTTCTAATGTAGATTCAGTGTTTATTGTGAATCAGGAACTAAATTTTATTATACTATTCATATGAAACTGGTGCTTAAAAATATTACTGTAGGCCAACATCAAATGTGGCTTTTGAAACATAGGGTTTTATAGTTTGTTCGTCTTTCTAATTTATTCCATTATTCTGTTAAGGCTTCCAAAATATACGTAGTCGAATTTTACCATAATTGGTGAATTATAGATTGGAAGGGATTGGAAAGAAAGTGGTCTTGTGATTGAAAGAATGTTCTGTCATTTGTACCACACAGGTACTGAGAAAAACCAGAAAACATATCACTCAGAAGAGTCTATTGCGCGGCCGGGCTTCACACCAGTCACTTAGAGAATACAATTCAAAAGTACGAGTATTATTTTTTGAGACAATTTGTTAGGTTTTGTGGTGAAATAAAACAAGAGATTCTGACACGTATGTACTTCCCTCAGTGGCAATGACAGATGACCAACAATTACAAATTAATACAGTGAGGGCTGTTTTCAATGTGTTTTGACTCTGTCGGTTGTGTCGGTAGTAAATGGACATAATACAGTGAGGTTACAATGGCGGTACGGGTGCATGTTGTGGGCTCATAGGTAGATAAAGATGTTTCGGTGGGGAAATGTGCTTCCATTTTCAGAGTCGTAATCAAAGTGACCCTGAGAATGGAAGCAGTATGTTTCTTCGAAACGTTGTCATCCATCTAAACGACTAAACAACATCACAATTTGTGCACACTAACAATTATGCAACTTAGTCATTTCTGTACACAAATACAAGTGGCATCTGCAAGTGTCATTAAGACTGATGCATTTATTATATGTAATATCAGTACATATCAACTCACAATAATCAATCCAACAAAATGCACTATATTGTTCCCATATATTTTATAATTAATATCACTTTGAACACTTGCTACATGTTTCGATCACTTCTGGGATCATCATCAGGGAATCACGCTAACACTTCACAAAACTAAACTAGCCATCCAATTCGGTTTTGTGGAGGTTACTTTAATGTGTAAGTCAAAGAATTAACATCATCCAAAATTATTCTTCAAGCTGCAGCGTAGAACTTTTAAATGGACAAGCAACTACAATGATCATCACCTGAGAACTCCGATGGCAAAGTGCACTTACCATGTTGATGATAATGATGACAGATGAACGTAGAGCATTGGTTGAATTATGATTGATAGGGGCATGCCGAAGTAAGAGGGAGAGACTCTGCCGAGTGACATTTATTTCAGTAGAAATCCAACACGCGCTGACCCACAATCCAGCATGAACTTCGCACTCAGAAGCTGACAATACTCTGCCCTGTGCCATGACCTTACTGGTGACGTAGTGGAAACCTCCTACGGACTACTCCCTCATCTAAGGTGTCTTAATCATTTTAATAAAGATTCTTAGTACAATCTACAACAGACGGAGGATGATTTCAAAATAGGTGGGGAAACACAGGAATATTAGGCTTATCTAACTAACTACTAACTAACTACTAACTCCATGGAGCAGAGTCCTTCTTGAGAAGCTAACAGGTCGTCAGCTAGTCAAGAAATTCCCCGCGTTCTGTGGAACCCGAAGGTTCATTACCGCACTGGAGGCTTATCTAAGTGTCTTTAATTGTGAAATTGGCAAAATTCTTATGCTTTTTTGAAGTGTGACATCCCATTGCGATACAATTACACTAAGGTATTACACAGGAGAACCTTCCTCTTAGTATTCTTGTATCTGTTCATGTATCAGTCCTGACTTTCAGGAAATATTTTTAAGTGTGATATCTCTTTGTGATACAAATACACAAAGGATCTCCATGAAAATAATACTGAAACTAGATAATGTGTAACACGTGTTTAATTTTCCCTTTGTATCTTACTGCCTGATTATGGCTCTTTTATAGGTGAGCCGAAATATGTAGCTTAATAAATTTCCGATTATTTTACGATTCTTGTGATTGACGACATTCTACTTACCTTTGAAAATTCTTATCGGACTGATAAACCATTTTCTGCCCCTTATTTTATACAAGTGATAAAAATAAACACATTTAAACATATGTGAATATGTAAACATTGTCACTGGTAAGTCTGTAAATTTATTCAGTTTTCTTCCAAAACTCTTTTATTTCTTATGTCCTGCCGGAGTCCGTGAGAAATGTAAAATTTGCATCAATTTCCTTACCATAACGTTTGCCAATAAAAGATATATTGTACATTACACTTTTGTATTAAGGTTCAACGTGCTTTGAGATATATAATTTAACCACAAACGACTCAAATTCTATGGTCACCTCATCGTTTTATCTCTGAGTATATGAAATTTAGACTTGAAGTTACGTTAATTTAAAAGTACTGATGAGAAATATAACAAATCTCACAAAAGCGATAAAAGCACATAATAGTACACAGGATACTGACGTCAGATTTATAAACACACTTCGGTAAGTATAAACACAAAAAAAAAGAGTAATTTTTCGAGGAAATTTGACTTTAACAACGAGAGATATTCAGAAGATCCAAGTCTTCTTACTTTTTCGCCCAATAGCTTTAAAAATTTGATCTCTCTACTCAAAGAACAAGCACTTCTGCATAAATATTAGACAAGTACGTGAACATCGCAAGAAGTTACAGAATATTACACAATTCAATTCTCAGCCTATCAAATACGTAGCTTGAGACAAATGCCACATAAAGAGAATTTAACATGAAAAAAAATTTTCCCGCCTTCTGTTTATGCATCTGATGATGCATACATATATATATAATATCTGGAGTGAATGTAAATGATCGTTGAGCCTTTAAAATTTAATTGTGTAAAACAAATTGGACACAATAATTAAATTTGTGTACAATACAGAGAAAGTCCCGAAGTTTCACTATCACTTATCGAATTCAATGTCAGCTCACCCCCCCCCCCACCGCACCCTCGCTCATTATTCTACGCATATTAAAGCGATAACAAACCTCAACAAAAACAGTAAACAAAATATGTGTATCGATTGTTCAGAAGCGCCTGGAATACGAAATTTGAATCTGTTAAGATATTAAAAAATTACGTGTAATCTCCCTAAATCTCCCCTTCCCCAAATAAGTGTAACGGAATTTGATCCAGAGATTCAATAATTTGAACTGGGCTGATTGATTGTCGATTGCAGTTTTTACGTATATATAAAATGGGGCTCACATTGAAATCCGGTAACTATCAAATTATGATTTCTTTAAATTTTACAAATGTCATTGTTATATGTAGCTTACTTCTCTGCGAATAACTTAACTAAAATGCAGACATCATTGATGGTCGTCCTGTGTTTACAAAAGTGTCCGCAGACTGCAGAAATTCTATACAACATGAATTCCGGTACCTAATAAACGGGTAAGTCATCTTAAATACTACTTGGAGAATTATGATGTCATCTCAGGTAAAGACACCCAGTTGTGCCGTCAACTACTTAGTTTATAGAAAATTACAATCAAACACAACAATTCATTTACTGTAAGAACATTCAGTTTTTACGTAATTATGTAAAACCTGAATGTTTTTATAATAAATGAAAAACTGAATATTTTTGCAACACTTCTTTGTAGTTTTTGCAATAAATAAATTGTTTTGTTTAACTGTAATTGTCCACAAACTAAATGTCATATCACTATTGTCGTGTGTCATAAAGTTTTACAATATACGTTTCTTCAGTAGTTTTCATTAGTGTTGAGTTTCTTTCATATTTCCTCCATTTTTATGTGGTGAATTTTTTTGAAAAACTAAGTATTACTTTTTTGTTTCACTCTATAGACATTTCATGTTCGTTTGTACCTGCTGTATATTTTGCAATGTTCGTTAAATCTTTTGAAACTTCATGTGCGTAACTTCCACAAAATTTTGATGATAAGTATCTGTGTTGTTAATGCACAATTATTACCTTGATATAGACCTCCCCGTTGGTGTATCAGACCGCAAATGTACATTTATTCAGTTACCAATGCTTGTTGTCTTGTATGATTAATAACCGAATAAATATACATTTGTCACAATTATTACGTTCCATTTTGCGGTCTGTTGCAACATTAATAATGTGTTCCCATGTTATTTTCGTCCTGTTACTGGTTTATCAGCTTGCAGTTATCACTAATATTCTATCGCATTGCTATGCAAACTTTTCCTCAAGTCTCCTGTTAACCTTTCCTTTATTAATTTCTTTCATGATTTATTTTAATTTCTCCTTTCTATCCCCTAACTAACTAACTAACTAACTCCATGGAGCAGAGTCCTTCTTGAGAAGCTAACAGGTCGTCAGTTAGTCAAGAAAGTCCCCGCGTTTTATGGAACCCGAAGGTTCATTACCGCACTCACAAGAGCCCGCCACCTGTCCCTATCAACTTTCTATCCCCTACCTTTCAGAAATGAATTCTCCAGATAAAAAGCAGATTTCCTGTCTACATTTGCAACTTCTCAGCAAGTGTAATGCACGTCTAACTATGCATTGCTCGGTGTACCCTCTGTGTCTTGATGCACTGTTATTGCATCCTAAAATCTTCTGTGGCTGGCCACCGTTTCGTTCCATTTTGTCTTCCCCCCCCCTCCTGTGTGACGGTCCCTAGGGACAGGTGATATTACACGCTGGTTCACTGCGGACCTTACTTGCTGCACGCTACACGTGTGTTATATTTGTCCGTGATTTCTCAGTATCGATATCTTCCCTGCACCTGTTCACTCATAACAGAAAAGAAAACTTTTTCATTAAAGTAAATTGGATATATTTCTTAGATCTATAAACATTATTGACAGACAATTCTTATTCCTACTTATTTTTCCTTCTTTTTCTTTCAAATAAACTTCAGACCATTATGACGTCTTTCTACAATAACTTTCATTTCCCAAGTCTCTTTTACCAGCAGGCTGCTTGTGATGCAAATCTACATGCAACATTTACCATACACTTTGCTGCCACTATGATTCATAAATTTTAAGTTCTAAAATTACGTAGTACATTCTCCTTTCCCTTCTGCATGCGAATGTCTTCACTTCTGATTCTATCTCTTAAGTCACTCCATGTATCGGTCTGAGAAATCCCACTTGTGCTGTCTCCGAACATTTCCTATCTGTGCATCTCAGTATCCATGTCTGACTCCCACTTAGACACTGCATTACTCTGCCTTTGTTGTGTTCCCTTCCTCGCATCTTTACCAAAGCTTCTCATAATCCAGCTATTTAATTTGCTGTAATTACTTCAATACATTCCATTCTGCAGCTTAATTCATTCACAGACCTGACTAAGGGGTGGGGGGAGTTACAAACAAGATATTCAAGTGTTGAAACTCGCTCTATTATATTCTCATTTACTCTTATGTCTCTAAATTTATTTACGACCTTTATTTGCACTGTAGTTATTTTTATATTGTACACGTCAATATTTTATTTCCTTTAGTTATATTCAAATGTAATTATCTTGATTATGTTTTACGACAACGCAATTAGCAGCAAAGAGAGCAGATGGCAAGGTAAGATCCTTTTGTAACGCTTTAAAGATAATTTCTGTACCACCACGTTCAACACGTTCTGCCCACAGAGGGTACTTATGTGTCTTTATGGCTCTTAGAACAAACAGTGAGTATTTCCCTATACAACATTAAGTGACGCTTTACAATGGAGAAGGATTATATTTACGAAGCTGTATACCTAAATATTTAAATATAAATCAGGGTTATTTTCGCATATAAATTGTTACTTTTATACCTCTTGTCTTTAGATTTTCCATAAGCCTGAGCGCTTGATTTTACAGGATGCTTTAGGAAGACCCTGCCAATATATCGGTAGAATGTTTCTTAACGTAAATTACATCGAAATAATCAGAAACACTTATATCAGAAGTTAAAATGTTACGGAGAAAATAGTAACGTAAGTTTTAAAGAATGGGAATTATCATACATTTACTGATTATCAAATACATATCCAACGAGGAAAACTTTGTAGTTGATGTAATGTTAAAACCTGTACTTAATATCTAATTAACTCCTGAGTTACATACAGTAGGAAAAAATTGCATCAATTTCATAAAAACCGTCCTTAGTTTTCCAAGTACTTTATATATATATCACACTCGCCTTCGTATGACTTGGCTTCGCTACCAGACCTGCACAGTGCACGGATAACACACCATGTTAAACAGGTACAGTAGGCAGAACCGCAAGAAGATCTCATATTTCCGTGTCATTTACTCCGTACCATTCAAATCCGCATATAGACATGTTTAGTAATATCGATGTAAATTAACATACGAGAAGTACACCATATTCCTCCTAAAACAACTGGATATAAATTAAAAACGACGGACAGATATCACAATCATGCCGTTAATCTCTGTTCACATGTAAGAATTTCTCATGTGTATTGTAGGTCTGCTATTAGTGATGTATTTAAGAAAATGTCATTGCCTGTAGCTGTAGTTTTGAAAGGTTGGATGTTTGTTAAATAATAAACTATGAACGTATGAAAGGAAATGATCGTGGCCTATCTTGGTGTTTGTGGAAGTGACTGCGAGAAGCCTGAATAAAATCACTTCGTGATAGCCGGCGTCCCTGCCGGGTTTTGAGAGGGTTTCATTCCGAAAACAATTCAGAAGCCTCATTGCTTGAGTAAACTGGCTCGATCTGGTCACATCACAGTAGGCCTACTTGCCCTTCTACACTAGGACTGCATTACACTTATAAAGTTGTTTGTCTTATTACATTGGTGTATGTAAAACCTCGGGCTCTTGTGAATGCGGTAATGAACCTTCGGTTTCCATAAAACGCGGGGAATTTCTTGACTAGCTGACGACCTGTTAGCTTCTCAAGAAGGACTCTGCTCCAAGGAGTTAGTTAGTTAGTCATTTCTTGACTAGCTGACGACCTGTTAGCTTCTCAAGAAGGACTCTGCTCCATGGAGTTAGTTAGTTAGTTAGTTAGTTAGTTACGTAACACGTACCATAACTTAATCAAATGTGCTTCCAATCATACATTATTTGTAGTTGTTAAACCAAAAAGAGTTGTTGTATTCTCCATATTTTACCTGCATATCTGCTTTCACACAAACTACACGGCCCCTCACATAACATAATTCAGCTACTGGTCCTAGGTTTCATTTGAAAACCTTTTCATCACTGGTAACAACAGATATCGCTATGTAGCTACCGTAACCACTCATTCCCCTGTTTAAATGCGTTTATTATCCTCGCATCGCATCATTCCATTCTCCAGGTATTTTCACGGAGCACCATCATTAAATAGTTGCACCGTACCCTACCGAATACCACACGTTGTGCGTCATATACATTACCACATCAAACGTACGTGCAGCTTGTGTGTGACTTGCTCTTCATAACTCTCGTGGCAAGTTTGCTCTGTGTAGTTTTTCACAGGCCAAATCCTGCGTACATAATTATCTTGTTCAGAAAGGCACTTCTCTTCCTGTGTTCTACAGTATTTCTTTATTTCGCTCCAACGTTGCGTTCCACCTAACATTGTAATGTAGAATATCCCCGTTGGTTTATTTATCAAGTGCAGATTCTATTAGTTCTTCAATTACACTCAACAAGCTGTATTATACACGATTTTGCTTGGCAACTATTTTCGGCTCAGTAACGAGCCATCATTAGGCCATTAAAAAAATATAAAAATTGAAACCCTATATATATGAATAGGGTTTCCTTTTTTATAGTTTATGGACCCCTCCTCTCCCCCATACGTGCCACAGGTCACACCTACTTCATTCTTCTTATTTATACAAATTAACAAGGATTATAGAGGATTAGAATAGGTTAAAACATTTATATATATATATATGACGTATGATGTCCCATCGATTTATCTTTCATCACGACAAAACCTACATATACAGCTATCAGAAAACAATCTTCATAAAATTGATCTATTACACGGAACACTTTCAAAATGTAACTAAAATATACAGGGCATACACAAAAGAATGGTGCGGTTTCAAAAGTGAATAACAAATTTATTTCTCACCTTACACGGGCACAACATACACCGTCAGCGGCGGAAACTGTCCAAGTTTCTCATTTGGTAATTACAATCCTTCAATGTGTGCACCCTGGGTCACACGACACACATCCACACGGTAATCAAACTCATCCCAGACCCGGTGTAGCATGTCCGCTGTAATGGCCTGCAGTGCATGCGTTATCCGATCAGGAATTTCATGGATGGACGTGGGTAATGGTGGTATATAAACGCTGTCTTTAACGAACCCCCAAAGAAAGAAATCGCACGGTGTAAGATCTGGCGAACGGGGTGGCCAAGGGAGAAGGTTCTTGTCTCCATTTGCAGCACACAGAAAGCCTTCTCCTGCTGCAACGCCATCTTTGAAACTGGCCCCGCGGCCACGCAGTAAGCATGAAAAGCGAACTGCTGGTAGCGCATGAGAAACTTGGACAGTTGCCGCCGCTGATGGTGTATGTTGTGCCCGTGTAATGCGAGACATAAATTTTTATTCACTTTTAAAACCGCACCATTCTTTTGTGTAAGCCCTGTATATGAATAGGGTTTCCTTTTTTATAGTTTATGGACCCCTCCTCTCCCCCATACGTGCCACAGGTCACACCTACTTCATTCTTCTTATTTCTACAAATTAACAAGCATTATAGAGGATTAGAATAGGTTAAAACATTTATATATATATGACGTATGATGTCCCATCGATTTATCTTTCATCACGACAAAACCTACATATACAGCTATCAGAAAACAATCTTCATAAAATTGATCTATTACACGGAACACTTTCAAAATGTAACTACAATATATAACACAAGGAAGGGCCAACTTTAACGTGTTTCGATATGGCGACTAGGTTGCTGCCTATTGTGTATTTTGAGCTCAAAGAAATTGCTACAGGACTGATTAATGCCACAGCTCCTGGCAGATATTCAAAATCGGATTTACCAACAATGTGGGGCTCCACTGTAGTTCGATAATAAACTGATATCGTACGTGAATAAGCTTCATTTCCCCATCAGGTGATTGGGCATGCAGGCACAATGGCATGACCCTTAAGATCACCGGACCCCACACACATTGTATGGAGTATCTGGGGTTTTGTTGAAGTTAATACCTGTGTCCCTCCACTATAGACACCAGGTCTGAAGACATGGTTCACACAGCCCTGCCCGAAAACTGACAATATATTCCCAAAATTGAAACAGGATATCGGATACAGCTGGGGCCACTAGTGGGGCTTATGCTCATCATCACAACAGTTTCGTTGGAAGTTATTTATTTATCATACTAACTCATGCACAATTTTACAATATTATTACTTCACCCCTACACGTATTTCGGCATTCAGAATGCCATCCTCAGGGGGTCATAGTGTTAAAAGCATAGACTATACATCGATTGTAAGAAATGTTACATCATATGAGTAAAATGTTGAGCGTTAAAATATTAGTCTATTGTTTTTGAGTGCTGATTGAGCTCATACACTATATGTGTATTAAACAGTTTCGTTTTTTTTTCAGACGGTTGGCATTTCTCAACTACACCTTTCAAGTGGTCTGATTAATGAGAAGAAAACAGTAAAAATATCTTACGAACTCCCTGTATATAACGGAACTATCATATTTGCGCTCAATCATGTGTGGTGTTTTCTTGGTGTCAGAGCGCATAAAGCAGAGACAAGGCTTCTGAAAGGCAGGGGATTCAGTAAATTTGCATAGTTCATGGACCATTTCAGGGTCAGCTAAGTACGTGTATGATGAACAGATTGAGATAGTGCGCGCAGTAGGAGTTCCCATGCGCAGAGGGCGGGGGCGAGGTTGGCGCTCTATAATATAAACACACTCTGACACAGGCCATTCTCACCTCTCGTACGTAGTACAGTCTTTTCAAACAAAGTTGGCACATCTATTATAACAACTTCTCTCGAGTTTTATCTGCATATGATTACCTGAAATCTCGATTTAATTTCATAATAACACCCAATCATAAAAATTATACTCACAGTAGCGGGCCCAAAAGTATATCGAGTTTGGAATTAGCAACACGCGATAAGGTCATATGAAAAAGGAGAAAGAAAATACCCATGCTGTGTGATTCTAGACGCTCAATGGAGGTCAGTGTTAAGCTTCAAGCTTTATAAAATCGAAACTCCAAGGACTTCAGGTTACACGGTGTCTGAAAATGGTGGCGAAGGGAATATTCTTCTTTGCTACCGTCGGAAATGAAATCCCTGTATTCAAATAAATATTCGACCATTTGACAGAGTTCTCCAGACTTGAAGTAGGGACGCCGACAAATATAAAAACAATTAGTCACAATATATAACTTGCGACATCCGTGTCAGAAGCATGACAGGATGAAAAATTAATATCTGCGTGTAATTTCAGGTTTTAACAGCGCTTTTATGAAGATTACAGTCCTCTGAGATAATTATAATATTGTGTTGATTGTTAATTTGGTACCGACGTTTCGGAAAATCTTGCTGCTTTTATCTTCAGGTGGTCCAAAAACACTACAATATTCATACAATATAAACTTCATTGTTAATATACATAAGAGGAATACTCAAAATGTTAAGGTCAATAGGTAATGAAAGTTAAACGAGGAAAAATGTTAAGTAAACCTTAATTATTCCAGTAAGTAGCCTATTATTATTTATTTTTCAACATAATTCCCGAGCACATTGATAAATTTGTCCTATCTTGGAATAATTTAAAAAAATCTGTCGCAACAGAAATCGGAGTCTTGCATTCGAAAAATTCACGAAGAGCCAATTCCCCTTTCTCATTATTTTGGGATAGGCCTCTCCGACTCAAACAAATGTTCTGCTGCGATATGTGATCAAATAGCATGGCAATGCAATGTATATCAGATTGGACACAAGGGTCGTCGAATTCACTTGACTGGAAACCTCTTGTTATCCACCGCATTGCTTGGGCCGCGGAGAAAGATCGCATGTCTCACAGTAATGAGGAAGTGGAAATGACTGTTCGTAAAACGTTTGGAATGCAAGATCCAGATTTCTAAGAAAGGGAATTTGTAATATCTTACCAGATTGCGATATGTATATTAATATTACTGGGGATTACGTCGAAAAATAATTATACTGCGATAAAAAAAATAAGCTACATTCGATGCTGTACTGTTTTTTTTTAATTTCTATGACCTGGGAAAACTTACGTATTGAACATCCTTTGTATTTCACAGGATGGATTCATGATTGATAAAAAACAAGTAATTAAATAAAAAGACATGTGGCGACTACCTTGTATATTGACCAGTCGCTATAAAATTAAGGACCCTGCATTCTGCCCGCCTAACAGACGTGTTTTATAAAGTTCTCAGAATAAACAGCTACTATTTCGAAAAACAGCAGAAATCAATTTTTTTAACAAAGACAGGGATTTTCTCTATAGTAGAAACTGAAATATTTAGATATTTTTAAAAGAACCTAAGCCTTGAAAGGTTTACGCAGATTCATTCCCACTCTTTATATATTCTTTAATTTAAATTTAAGCAAATTATTAAAAAGGGACTTTTATTTATTACCAAATTAAACAAATCCGTCTACGTCTTCAACGATAGATATTTAATCAAGCAATAGGGCAAAGTTACCTTTGACGTGCACGCCATTTTGTTATTAAGGAAATATCAGTGATTAAATCTCACCACATCTGCAGTGTCATCTACTTAAAATTCAAATCGAATACAAATCTATAGCTATGGTACCTATTACATTATGAAACCTATATAACCTATTAAAATTAGCCTGCGTATATAGTCGAGAAAGACCCTCTTTTAGGCAGAAGACGCATTGTCACTGTTACAAAGTTATAGCTCGCGCAAGGACGTAATGAGAACTGTTCTATTAACATAACTGAGAAGCAGAAAATTGAATACGTTGAAATTGGATTTTCAAGACAGATAACGAAGCACATTTTGTTGAATTATGTAACGAAACATTGTGTCAGCGACATATTTTAGGCAGTCTACTTTTAAACATCTTCAAGGATGTAAGGATAGAAGTATGTCACGAAGACATTTTAATAATAATAATAAGTATAATAAAAATTACGTAACGTAAAAACTGAAAATTTTATTGTAGAATTATTTCTGTCTAGAGAAGAAAAAGAGGGCACGTAATATCATTCTAACAGTAGAATAAATTCAATTTTCTTCTTGTATCCGAGGCACAGCGGCCTAATTATTGTGCCAAGATGGATTTGACAAGGTGTGAGAGTAAGGACGAAATTAAAGACACGATTCATTACGCTGCATAAAACGGTAACCTTTCTGGCTAACATATGATAGTTTGGTAAACCAATCCTTCTACAGGCCTGGACAGGCCCTAGGGGTTCCGGGAGTTTGAGGCGACCAGAATTTCTAGACAATCAGCACGTGAAGGTGATAAGAGTGTCAGCTCTAAGCACCGGCCACCTTTACCCCCCAGGAAATATACTCTTATAGGACAGAAGGTTGATGTCAATGACAAATTCCAGTGGCATCATCGGGAATCGAAACCGCGACCTTCCGGCTTGTAGAGCAGTGCCTCAACCAACTGCGCCACCGCGTGACCCAACATATGATAGAACCTCGACTAAAATCCCGGCCGTTAGAGCGAAGGTGCTCACTAGGTTCTTTTTTGTGGTTTTCTTCATTTCCTCCAGAAAACTGTCAATGCAGTACCTAAAACTTGGCCATGACTGCTTATCTGAAATTTCTTCCAAATTTAGTCTTCATTAATCGCCCCATCCTACAACACCCTACATTATGAAATTTGCCCATGTCCCTAAAAGCACAAAAATAGAGAGTGCGTCACTGATACTCAGTACGACTGCATGCAGATGCGCTCTGTTTGTAGAGGTCACAGGCTACAGATACAGTTGATTGGCTGGATAGTTAGTTAGTTAGTTAGTTTCGTCCACTACAGCCATTATCAGGTAATATTAATATAATATTAAAAAAACAGTTTATGTATAAACACGAAAGCTGTATTAAGAACAAGATCCCTTTCCATAATTGTACAGTTCGGGTATTTTTTTAAATCGTAATCTCAGTGTCATTCATTCTGTAGTCTGTCTTACGACAGGTCCATCGCCTGTCCCAAATCGAGTTCTGCACAAAGCGCTATCTAGTGCTTCCTCTTTCAATTTCCAGTATCCTCTCTTTTCCTTAAGGTTATCCAGTAGCTGCTTACGTTTTCTTCCTCGTCTTCCCGTCACGTCTACCCTTCCCACCATGTTTCCTTCAATAACGTGTTTTAGAAGGCAGTTCCTACGCAATTCCTACCATATTATTGTAGCTATAAATATATATATATATATAAGGAACTATAAAACAGTGGGTCATGATTGATGGTCTACACAATACCTTTGTTACAATTATCACAACGGGATGTCTAAAATAAAGCTCAAATCATAGTTAGTCATTTTCTCAGTCGAGGACTATTTTACGTACGCACTCGTATTTTGAGTCGTCCTCGGTGGACTAGTGGTTAGCGTGCTCGCCACTGGACCCAAGGTTCGCGGGTTCAATCCCGGCCGAGGTCGATGGATTTTTAAGGGTGATACGTAAAAATCCGTAGCACAACTTCCTTCGGAGGGGAAGTAAAGCCGTCGGTCCATGTCGTAGATTTACGGCATGTAAAAGAACCTTACCGGCATGAATAGAGATGTTTCGTAAGCAAAATTCAGTGGCCATTTCTCACCCAAGTCTCC
Source organism: Reticulitermes speratus (assembly GCA_021186555.1). NCBI lineage: Eukaryota > Metazoa > Arthropoda > Insecta > Blattodea > Rhinotermitidae > Reticulitermes > Reticulitermes speratus. The sequence goes on along the minus strand of JAJKFL010000237.1, from coordinate 5,722,324 downwards.
TGATTGACTGCTAGATGGCTCTGGCAGTCATGTCAGGATGAGTAGAACTTGTGCAGTCAGTGGGTAGGTCACTCACTACAAAATGCACACCTCCAGACCAAGAAACCTCTGAAAGGAGGCCCTATGCTCCGCAAGGAGTGACAGGAGGAAAACTACTTGTATTTTGAGGCCTGTGAGGTGACATGAAAAGCCGGAATGGCTAGAAGACCGACGAATCCTATTTTGCGTCCCGCCAGGACAAGAGATTTCCCTGTAATGCAAACTGTCCAGACCTGCTTTGGGGACGATACAGCCTTTTATTCAAAGTATTACTTGGAGCTGTTTACCTCGGAAAAAAGCGGTTGGGGCATGAGGTTGACCACTAACTTCCATCTAGTGTGGCGATTTTGAATAAGTAGATGTATATCCCCACTTCCCCATACGCCTTCATGGCGTATACAGGGTCAATATGCCGATGACGTGAAACTGGAATACTAGATGTACAGAAATTTCTAACACGAGTATTGATAAATACTGTTTTTCATTTACGTTAAGTTTTTCCATCCTACAGGATAAAAAGAGTTTGAGCCTTCTTGAAGGTTCTTGGATAAGCGCGAAGAATTAAAAAGAAGGACATAACACAATAAGAACACTAAAATCTGCAAATTAAATAAATGTCAAAACAGGAAAAAGGAATTTGTGGGAAGTAAAATTTTAAGGAACGGTGGCACAACATAGACAAAGAAGCAAATGGTAGGATATTAGAAATAGTATTAGTAGTAGTGGTGGTAGTAGTAATATCGTTACCATTAGCAGCAGTCACGAGTACAAACTGGCTTAAACTGACCCAGTGACAAAGTATTATGGACACGATAATAAAACATTACGTGATTTCAGGCTTCTCCTGCGGTGTAAATAATATCTTCGCTCTTCTGGATGTTTAGCAGCGTAGAATGGTAGTTACTTAACGACGTTTCGGGACAACCTATCGGTCCCATCTTCAAGTGTCAAGCAATCAGACCCACTAAGTTGGGACCGATAAGTTTCCCCGAAAGTCGGTAAATAACTACCAATCTACGATGGGTAACATCCCAAAACAGCGAAAAAGTCAATGAAATTTTGACTTCAATTAAAGGTTGGTCATTTCCTAAGCAGCTCAGTGAGCAATTATTCATATATTGTTCTTCAGAAATCCACCATTCCCTTCCGATTGTCCTGCAGAATGCAACAGCCGTTCTGAAGAGTCTCTATACGTGCAGAATTACACCCCCCTTCCACAAAATATGCCACTGCATGATATAAAAAATACAAAAAAATGAAAAGCTTTATTCTACTTAAATATAAAAAATTGAAAGTCCATAATCCATACAAATAGGTTAATGGAGCATATAGAGATGGAACCGTTGGCGTTTAAAACATTAAAGTGTCTTTATACTAGCTGCTGTATTGATCACACGCTCAATTTAATAAACACTGTAAAATAGTACATTTCCCTCACAGAAATTTGCAACATCAGTGTTATGAAGTAACACCAAAGCTCTCGAATGGATTCCTTTCAACATGACAAAATATTCTCGGAACTCATCATAAATTTGTCTCATATAATAAAAGCCGGAACATTTCACAGGTATAATTATTATTCATTCATCATAGGGGCAATCAAACGTAATTGAATTTTGAAACAAAGTAAATGAAAATTTTTATTGAAATTTTTACATCACAAAAATATTCGCTTCATAAATTAAAATAGTTTTAACTCCTATGACAAATAGCTTTCGGCAGTGTACAGTGCACAGAACAAATTACACTTGTCAAGTAGCAGGATCATTTGTTTTGTTCAGCGTATCGAACGTTGATGCAACTAACGAAGCTACAACTAATAACAAGCTAAAGAAATAACCAACTCGAGGGAGCAAAATCCCTCTCGAGAAGCTAATAGTTCCTCACCTAATATAAAACTTCCCCCCATTACACAGAACCCAATGGTTCATTATCTTTTTTAAAGAAGCCATCAACTTTTTCTATCCTTATCAAAAGAAACCTTTCAATTTCTTTAAGAAAAAATTTTAATAACATCCACACTTCTAAGCCTTGCTCTTCCAAGTAGTATGTTTCCCCACAAAAATTCTGCATTACTCTTGTCTTTGGAAATTCTTTGCAAGCGACGATTAATTCTCGGTCTCCGTAAGGTATGTAGAATTTTGATATAAAAATACTAGTTATCAATAGCCGACTTAGAGTTAGATAGCAGAAATATTGCATATATCAGCAAAAAAGGTCATGAGTTAACCGACAGTGCAGGCAGAATTAGAAAGTTAATAGTTGCCTGGTCTGAATCAAAGCTGTACACGTTAATACGGTTGCACGTGTCGAATCAAGGCTGCACACCGTAATACGGTCTGCACGTGGTCTGATCAAGGCTGACACCGTTATTACGGTCTGCACGTGGTCTGAATCAAAAGGCTGCACAACCGTTAATACGTCGCACCGTGGTCTGAATCAAAGGCTGCACACCGTTAATACGTCTGCCACGTGGTCTGAATCAAAGGCTGCACACCGTTAATACGGTCTGCCACGTGGTCTGAATCAAAGGCTGCACACCGTTAATACGGTCTGCCACGTGGTCTGAATCAAGGGCTGCACCCGTTAATACGGTCTGCCACGTGGTCTGAATCAAGGCTGCACCCGTTAATACGGTCTGCCACGTGGTCTGAATCAAAGGCTGCACACCGTTAATACGGTCTGCCACGTGGTCTGAATCAAAGGCTGCACGCCGTTAATACGGTCTGCCACGTGGTCTGAATCAAAGGCTGCACACCGTTAATACGGTCTGCCACGTGGTCTGAATCAAAGGCTGTCAACAACTTAATACGGTCTGCCACGTGGTCTGAATCAAAGGCTGCACACCGTTAATACGGTCTGCCACGTGGTCTGAATAAAGGCTGCACACCGTTAATACGGTCTGCCACGTGGTCTGAATCAAAGGCTGCACACCGTTAATACGGTCTGCCACGTGGTCTGAATCAAAGGCTGCACACCGTTAATATGGTCTGCCACGTGGTCTGAATCAAAGGCTGCACACCCGTTAATACGGTCTGCACGTGGTCTGAATCAAAGGCTGCACACCGTTAATACGGTCTGCCACGTGGTCTGAATCAAAGGCTGCACACCGTTAATACGGTCTGCCACGTGGTCTGAATCAAGGGCTGCACGCCGTTAATACGGTCTGCCACGTGGTCTGAATCAAAGGCTGCACACCGTTAATACGGTCTGCCACGTGGTCTGAATCAAGGCTGCACGACCGTTAATACGGTCTGCCACGTGGTCTGAATCAAAGGCTGCACACCGTTAATACGGTCTGCCACGTGGTCTGAATCAAAGGCTGCACACCGTTAATACGGTCTGCCACGTGGTCTGAATCAAGGCTGCACACCGTTAATACGGTCTGCCACGTGGTCTGAATCAAAGGCTGCACACCGTTAATACGGTCTGCCACGTGGTCTGAATCAAAGGCTGCACACCGTTAATACGGTCTGCCACGTGGTCTGAATCAAAGGCTGCACACCGTTAATACGGTCTGCCACGTGGTCTGAATCAAAGGCTGCACACCGTTAATACGGTCTGCCACGTGGTCTGAATCAAAGGCTGCACACCGTTAATACGGTCTGCCACGTGGTCTGAATCAAAGGCTGCACACCGTTAATACGGTCTGCCACGTGGTCTGAATCAAAGGCTGCACACCGTTAATACGGTCTGCCACGTGGTCTGAATCAAAGGCTGCACACCGTTAATACGGTCTGCCACGTGGTCTGAATCAAAGGCTGCACACCGTTAATACGGTCTGCCACGTGGTCTGAATCAAAGGCTGCACACCGTTAATACGGTCTGCCACGTGGTCTGAATCAAAGGCTGCACACCGTTAATACGGTCTGCCACGTGGTCTGAATCAAAGGCTGCACACCGTTAATACGGTCTGCCACGTGGTCCGAATAAAGCTATTTCATTCCACTTTATGTCTTGATATCTCAATTGTTGCGAGATTTGAGATCCTTACAGGTGCTTTGATTAAGGATCAGGTCTTCCGAGATGTTAGGCCGTGTCGACTGATGAATGTAAAAGGCGTTTCGGAAAAGCATAATAACTTCGCCTTTAAATTTAAGGAATACAGAATCAGATTTGTTGGACTGATTTCCGCTTAAGATGAAGGCATTACTTGATTTCGAAACATCTGTAAGTTTCCCAGAAGCCACGTACTCTCACCTAAACCTTTCATTAGTCTGCTTAGCAAAGTAATATGATCTCCTACCCGGCCTTCAAAGCAGAAATCTCCTTTTCAACGTAATATCTCCGTCAAGAAGACGGAGCGTCAAGCAATGCAGAATTGTTGTTTAATAGAAGGAAGATATTCAAAATGGAAAGTAAACTACAAAAAATAATTTAACACAAGCACTGAACACACTGTTGTTCTTCCTTCGTTTAATTTGAAGCGAATTTAATAACAAGACAGGCAATATCCGTATAAACGAACATTGAGGCGCGTTCGCGTAACCATTGTTGCCGTGAAAAAGCAATAAGTATTACATATTCTGAGTGTGTGTCTGTAGCCTTAGTTATCCAGCATGCAAAGCGCATGCGCCGTATTATATTGTCATCTGTGGCCTGTCTGGCTGTACCGTATTTTTTCACATTATCTCATAAACGGTACGATTTTTAGAGAAACGTTTTTGAACATAAACTATTTTTATTTTCCCTACAACTTTCATCTGAAGCATTTGTCATTCAAAAAATAATTCAGCGAGATATTATCATAAATATACATAGGTCTTCATGTAACATGCCCATTATCCTTATCAAATTTTAATAAAACTTGAATTTTCTCGACATATTTTAAAAAATCCTCAAATATCAAATTTAATGAAAATCCATCCAGTGGGAACCGCGTTGTTCCATGCGGACGGTCGAACGGGCGGACGGACAGAAGTACGGACAGACAGACAGCCCAGAGACATAAGACAGACAGAGACATAAGGCAGACAGAGACATAGGCAGACAGAGACAGACAGACAGAGACAGACAGAGACAGACAGACAGAGACAGACAAACAGACAGACAGAAAGAGAGACAGACATGACGAAGCTAATAGTTGCTTTTCGCAACTTTGCGAAAGAGTCTTCAAAGATTTACAATTACTACTCCCAGGCAAATATTTTTAAGGTTTTAAAATCAAAGACGATCGCATTTAAATTATTATAAAGAAGAGTGATTCAGAAAAAAAAGGCAGAAATTGTCCTTTTGCATGCCTCTGGCCTTAACCAATGACAGACAAGTGAAAAATTTCACCAGCATCACCCAAGCAGACCACGACCTGGACAGCCTCCTGTTGGTCGAATTTATTCGAGATTTCAGAAGACTGGCAGTGTTTCAGACAAACCAAGAGCAGATTGCCAGAGAACTTCAACTGGTAATGAAAGCAGTATACGAGTAGTTGTACTTGCCAAATCGCAGTAAGTCCACAATGATCAATAAGAAAGACTGCAAATGAAATTGTACTTCCAAAGTCATGTGTACACCGATATCATGAAATGTCACAAATTTCATCCATACAAGATACATTTTGCAAAAGAATTATGTGGAGAAGAGTTATTCGTTTTGATGTTGATAAATTGCAATCGACAGCATTTGTAAAAGAGCAGTGAAGAGTCTGATTTATTATTGCAAGTAAGCGACTGCCGGTTTCTAGAGACAGATTCTGCTCCATGTATTTGGTTAGTGGACTAGTCAGTCGCAAGCATTTTGGAGGTCAAAAAAATTTCAAAATTTTTCTTTATATTGTTCATACCGTGCATTTTCATTCGATCAAACATTTCTCAAACCAACAAATAACCACCTTTTACTTATTATACAATACAATTTTTTACATTACAATCAGTCCAACATGTTTCGGATCCCTAATCTGGGACCGTCATCAGGGACCCGTACCGTGAATTACGCAAAATCACAAATCAACAAATAATGGTCCATATTCAAAGTTCAAGACGAAAAATGTAGGTTTTCTCAGTTGTTTTTGTGGGTACACTGAAAGTTAATGTTAAAAAACGAAGTTAAAATTAGATAAAAACATATATATACAATCTTTTTGTATAGATATATAAGAAACTGGTAAGGCAGAACGGAGGTTGAAATGGCAAAACTGTACATACCTATGTATCAGTAGTTGTGTAAATTTTATATATATATGTCTTTATCTAATTTTAACTTCATTCTTTAACTTTAAATTTCAGTGGACCCACAAACACAACTGAGAAACCTAAATTTTTTCTCTTGAAATTTGAATATGTACCATTGATTTGAGGCTTCCGCCGCGATGTTGATGAAATATGTGGTCTTCTGGGTTATTACACGGCGTCGTGTGGTAATTATTTACCGACGTCAAGAATCTTGACCCGTGAAGAAGGGACCGATACGTTGTCCCGAAACGTCGGTAAATAATTATCACGCGACGCCGTGTAATAACCCAGAAGACCACAGATTTCAATATGTACCATTATTTGTTGATTTGTAATTTTGTGTAATTCACGGTACGGGTCCCTGATGATGGTCCCAGAATAGGTATCCGAAACATGTTGGACTGATTGTAAAGTAAAAAATTGTATTGTGTAATAAGTAAAATGTGGGCATTTGTTGGTTTAAGGAACGTGTGATCGAAATTTTTCCTTTTCCATTACGGTTTATTAAAAAAAAATCCATTTAAACCTCAATTTTTAGCTTTTAACTGGTACAGGGTGCATTTATTTTGTCCCTCAGCGTTTGGTGGTTACATTTACCAGACCACCAAACACAGTGCTTGTGTACACTATGTTGGTTTCTATCACAATTAGGTCAAACCACAGAAGTAGATAAGGCATGATGGGATTTACAGTTCTTGCCCTTAATAAATGTGCGGCATCAAACAAGAACAAGGTCTACGTGTCCGATAATTGAGTACAATCATGGCCGCAAATCCAGCACTGCTATCCATCCACACAAAACAAGTGGGACACGCGTTTACGAGGAACCCCAGTGAGTTCAGCTGAACCAAGGCTCTTCGGAAGTCCTCTTCGTACTACCATACCCAATTTCCCAGGAGAATATAAATCTACTTGCGAGGCTCTGTACTGCGGAGGGAAACGCGGAGCAAGAACATTCCCATTGGGCCAAAACAGATGGTCGATTCTACTATCATTCAGTCACGTCCAATCACAATTTGAGTGCCCCACTACCCAAGGGTAAAAGTACAATATCATATTTCAGAAACCTATCAGATATCTTTCCACAAAATTTGTTCATATCCCTTACAGGTTATCTTGTCTTCTTTATGACGCACAAATCTTAATCAAAGTAATCTTAAAAAGTGAAGGTCTTAGAATTAAAGAATTGTTAAATTATATCATACTGTGTTCTGCATTAACTGACACATATTGTAGATTACATGCTAACATTTAAATAACCATCACATACATCTATACCAAAATTTTAATACAAATGAATTACCTTTGTGTCGCCCTTATTAGAAATTACATTATAACCATTCTTCTTACGGCGTTCACTTTGCAGTATTGATTACTTCATTTCAAGGTCATACGTAAATTCCTGTCAGAATACAGACCGTTAACACAGTTTCTATTTTGCTGTGCTACTGGTTAGATGAAGCGTAGCCGACAGATGTCTGTTTTATAAAGTTGTGTGTGTGTGTATTGTGTGAAAGACGTATTAGACAATATGTTTTACTGTGGGTCGCTGCAAGGTTTTGTGCCTGTAATTATAATAATCACAATTAATAATGTTTAAGACGTTTAATTTACTATTGTCATGCAAGTTCACACCCACGCACATTCTAGCTCCTTACAGCTCTACAACCTGCCTGCCCTTCTCATGTGGCTCCTACCTCATATTATGGTCTGTTTGTGTATTCATGCACGTACTTTTATTATGTATGTTTGTGTATTCGTGCACGTACTTTTATTATGTATGTTTGTGTATTCGTGCACGTACTTTTATTATGTATGTTTGTGTATTCGTGCACGTACTTTTATTATGTATGTTTGTGTATTCGTGCACGTACTTTTATTATGTCTGTTTGTGTATTCTTGCACGTACTTTTATTATGTCTGTTTGAGTATTCTTGCACGTACTTTTATTATGTATGTTTGTGTATTCGTGCACGTACTTTTATTATGTATGTTTGTGTATTCGTGCACGTACTTTTATTATGTATGTTTGTGTACTCGTGCACGTACTTTTATTATGTCTGTTTGTGTATTCGTGCACGTACTTATATTATGTCTGTTTGTGTATTCGTGCACGTACTTTTATTATGTATGTTTGTGTATTCGTGCACGTACTTTATTATGTATGTTTGTGTATTCGTGCACGTACTTTTATTATGTCTGTTTGTGTATTCGTGCACGTACTTTTTTTTATGTCTGTTTGTCTATTCGTGCACGTACTTTTATTATGCCTGTTTGAGTATTCTTGCACGTACTTTTATTATGTATGTTTGTGTATTAATGCACGTACTTTTATTATGTCTGTTTGTGTATTCGTGCACGTACTTATATTATGTATGTTTGTGTATTCGTGCACGTACTTTTATTATGTCTGTTTGTGTATTCGTGCACGTACTTTTATTACGTATGTTTGTGTTTTCGTGCACGTACTTTTATTATGTATGTTTGTGTATTCGTGCACGTACTTATATTATGTCTGTTTGTGTATTCGTGCACGTACTTTTATTATGTCTGTTTGTGTATTCGTGCACGTACTTTTATTATGCCTGTTTGTGTATTCTTGCACGTACTTTTATTATGTATGTTTGTGTATTCGTGCACGTACTTTTATTATGTATGTTTGTGTATTCGTGCACGTACTTTTATTATGTCTGTTTTTGTATTCGTGCACGTACTTTATTATGCCTGTTTGTGTATTCTTGCACGTACTTTTATTGTCTGTTTGTGTATTCGTGCACGTACTTTTATTATGCCTGTTTGTGTATTCTTGCACGTACTTTTATTATGTATGTTTGTGTATTCGTGCACGTACTTTTATTATGTCTGTTTGTGTATTCGTGCACGTACTTTTATTATGTCTGTTTGTGTATTCGTGCACGTACTTTTATTATGTCTGTTTGTGTATTCGTGCACGTACTTTTATTATGCCTGTTTGTGTATTCTTGCACGTACTTTTATTATGTCTGTTTGTGTATTCGTGCACGTACTTTTATTATGCCTGTTTGTGTATTCTTGCACGTACTTTTATTATGTATGTTTGTGTATTCGTGCACGTACTTTTATTATGTATGTTTGTGTATTCGTGCACGTACTTTTATTATGTTTGTTTGTATAATCATGCACGTACTTTTATTATGTCTGTTTGTGTATTCGTGCACGTACTTTTATTATGTCTGTTTGTATATTCGTGCACGTACTTTTATTATGTATGTTTGTGTATTCTTGCACGTACTTTTATTATGTATGTTTGTGTATTCGTGCACGTAATTTTATTATGTCTGTTTGTGTATTCGTGCACGTACTTTTATTATGTCTGTTTGTGTATTCGTGCACGTACTTTTATTATGTCAGTTTGTGTATTCGTGCACGTACTTTTATTATGTCAGTTTGTGTATTCGTGCACGTACTTTTCTGTCCTTAAATTATTTGCTTCCAACTCTATGCCCATTTCAAAGAAGTTATTGGATCAACATTTCATGTTCATTGTTATCATCATCATCATCATACCATTATCATCATCATATCATTATCAACATCATCATATAATTATCATCAACATCATCCCATTATCATCATCATCATATCATCACGTGTCTTGTCACAGGCCTTTTCTCCCTGGTACTTCTCTTGAACCAACGGTGATCCCCACCGCTCAGGTTTCAAGTTTCAGACTGCAATACTTTTCATATTATGTGTGATGTTCCAAGTACAGCTGTCTTTTGTACTGAATCTGTTGAATGTTTCCTGGTATGACTCTAATTGTCACCGGTATGTCATAACATTTCATATTCCACATTCGTTTTATCTCCGTACTTGAACACATATTTCAGACTCTTCTCTGCTTGCTTTTGCGTGATATTCTCATCCGCTGGTATTGTCACACGTATAAGCATGGATGATTTCTGGCCTTTGTTTCCATTCATTATATGACCTACGTGGACCGGAATAGCTCAGTCGGTATAGCGACTCGCTACAGACCGGTCTGTCCGGAGATCGAATCCCGGTGGAGGCGAGATTTTCCGCACCCATCCAGACCAGCCCTTGGGCCCACGCAGCCAATTATATAATGGGTTCGGAGTCTCTTGCCGGGCTAAAGCGGCCGGAGCTGGCGTTAACCACCCATTCCCATCTAGCGCCTAGGTTAAAGAAAGAGTAGAGTTATACCTATACTTCCCCTCTGGGCCTTCATAGCCTGTTCTAGGGTGAATTTTACATTTTTAGCTCTTATATCTCGCCTATTTTCCACAACTTCTCTATCTGTATGTAGCACTTCATTCCATAATGGTGTTACATCTTCATATTCGCATACAGGCTTGGGTGTGTGTGTGTGTCAGTATACTACTTTCCTGTCGTTCGATGCCTAGCCCTTTGCATATTGAATAATGCAAATGTACACCAACAACTCTGTCGTGTCTCCTTAAGTACCTATTCTTCGCCAAAATGGGACATCCTGAGGTCAGGTGGTCGATAGTTTCCTCATGTTGTTTACATAACCGTCACATTTACTGTCAATAACTTCCTTAAAAATTGTATTTTTTAAATTGTTTCTTACTGACGGCTTGGTTTGAGCTGCCACTATTGTATTATTATCATTATTATCACTAAATAAAATCATTATTTTATAAACTGATAGTTGATAATCTGATCAAATTATACCTCCCCGTCTTTGAATTCGAGTGTTCACAACCGTATTCACAAAATCCACCACTGGACCTTAACCTGAATCACACCAATAAAAGTCAAAGCCTTGTACCCTGTTTATTAATACTAACTTTAATATCACTCTTCCAAGGCTTCTCTTAGCTTCAAGTGTTGTGAGTAAGACGTTGAAGGTATTTCACATTTACCCACTCATGCTACACACCCAGATTATCTACGTTCATATTACTTGCTGAGCCTTATACACCATGCTCCGATTCTCGTTCCCGATTTCCCTCCCCCTTCAGTCCCTCCATACGCCTTCAGTCCACTTTCTCTTCCCTAAGAATGATTCACTTTCATTCCCTTGTAAGATATAATATTAAAACAGTTCGTCATGACCTCCAACCATGCATTACTAAACTTAACTCCAGCTTTCTAAGAACCCAGCTTTTATAGCTACTTCATTTGTTTTCATATCTGTTGTTATAAATCCTGAAGAAACTTTTAGTCCTAATAGAAAACACTCCATATAACGTACCAATGTATTGCAGTGGATGCCATTTTTAACTCCACAGGCTTACAGTGTGACACCAAACATTAGCTCCATCCGTTACAAAATTTCTGGCAACTTATACCCCACTAGTAGGCAGAAAACCTGACAATAAGAACAAAGCCTGCTAGGAGCTCTAATGCCTTGCCAGTAGATATACAATCTGGCAAGGGCTATAGACTGTACAAGCGGATACACAGCCAACGGGCAGTACAGGTTCTGTCAGTAGCTTACGTACTTTAAGTACACACTCTATTTGCAACCTTTGTAGTCTCTCAGTTAGTATACCATCAACCAGTAGCTACAGAGCCTGCCATCACGTGCATCCTGCCAGTAGCTACAGAGCCTGCCATCACGTACATCCTGCCAGTAGCTACAGAGCCTGCCATCACGTCATCTGCCAGTAGCTACAGAGCCTGCCATCACGTCATCCTGCCAGTAGCTACAGAGCCTGCATCACGTACATCCTGCCAGTAGCTACAGAGCCTGCATCACGTACATGCTGCCAGTAGCTACAGAGCCTGCCATCACGTACATCTGCCAGAGCTTCAGAGCCTGCTCACTACTCCTCACTACAAACTGTCCGCATTCACGTACAAGTAGCTGCTATCACGACTCCTGTCAGTACTACAACCGCTATCCTACTCCGCAGTGTACGACCTCAATTCCGTACATCCTCAAGTAGCTACAGACCTGCCACACGACATCGAGTAGTACGTAGCTGCTTCACGTACATCCTGCAGTATTTCAGAGCTGCTTCACGTACATGCTGCCAGCAGATTCAGAGCCTGCTACTGCCTACAAAACTTGGCAGTATTACTACTGTAGCGAATCTACCTGTCATAACCAACGCAGCCACCAGCAGGTCACACAATTCCTTCGTCGTCAAGTAGCTACAGAAACTCCGACAGCCACATCGAGACATGTATACTGTTCAGTTTATGCCAGATATAGGCAGTTACTTCATCTACCAGCCCGAATGCTCAGCTTAATGCTTAAATAGCATGCCTCGAGTCTCTTGTATCCTATCTGTCCACAAAGTGCCGTCAGCAGAATGTCCAGATATCCTTTGTGCAGCAGTGTCCAGATATCCTATCTGTCCAACAGTGTCCAGATATCCTATCTGTCTAGCAGTATCCAATATCATATTATCCGCATCTAGTCCAGAGTGTCATCATCTGTCAGCAGTGTCCAGATATCCTATCTGTCCAGCAGTGTCCAGATATCCTATCTGTCCAGCAGTGTCCAGATATCCTATCTGTCCAGCAGTGTCCAGATATCCTATCTGTGCAGCAGAGAGTCTGAATATCCCATCTGTCCAACAGAGTGTTCATATATCCTATCGTCCAGCACGTGTCCAGATATCCTATCTGTCCACAGTGTCCAGATATCCTATCTGTGCAGCAGAGTGTCTGGATATCCATCTGTCCAACGAGTGTTCATATATCCTACTCCAACAGGTCCAGATATCCCATCGGTCCTCAGAATGTCCAATATCTACCTATACGCATGTCCCGATATACCATCTGTCCGCAGTGTGTCGGAAGTACATCAAACGCGTTCATCGACTCTACAAATCTTAGTTGTCATATAATGATAATACATTCTACGACGTATACTACCCTACCGAAAGTGTAAGGTAATGTATTTATCGAACACATATAGCTGTTTTCCAGTGATTCTCTCGGTGTCTTATCCTATCACGTTTAGCGGCCCTGCTTTTAATTTAGGTCTATACGACCTCGGAATGTAAATTGCACGGTCATTATAAATTGCGTCTGTAACAGAATGGGAAGGCTGTCTTGGTACGTTGTACACTGACATTTATCTGCAGGCAAAGCAGCAGTTTGCACAGCCGTCTTTCTAAACAGCAAGTGCTGACGCTTGGTCACAGCCGCTAGAACAGAAGTAAAAACACGCATTTCTGATATTTTATAGTAGCCTGGCACTCGCCAGCTGGAGGGATGATGACATTTGCCTCTTCTGAATTCACTTGCAAAAAGTTGTGGACATTTCCACAAATCGTTATGCATAGAGGAACATGGTTCACATCGGACTGAATACTAAAAAGGCCAGTGATTTTTCACATCTTTTTTCTTTCGCATATCGAATCGAAAGAATAATGATAGGCTCTGTTCCTTTGTTTGTATGTCTGCCGCTTTGTTTGTTTGTGTCTGTTATTTTGTTTGTGTGTTTACGTAACTGATTTCCCTTTCTTGCCTAGATTATACAGCGTCAAATTTTGCAATTATCGTGAAATGTGAAGTGGGAGGAATATGAAAGGCAAAATCTCTTCGCTCTCTTTACAGTACTGTACCAGCATCTGTTTGAAGTGACTGAAAAAGAACATGATCATCTCAGCTGTAACAGCTGATTTAGAGCCAAAATTGCAATTTGTAATCCGTAATAGTGCTAGGCCGCTCCCGGTGGCCGTGCAGTCCAAGGCGTACGTCTGCAGACGCTTGACAACTGGGATTGCTGGTTCGAATCCTTTGAGGGCATGGGTGCTCGCCTCTTGTGTGTATTTTTTTTATTGTGTAGGTAGCAGCCTCTGCGAAGAGCTGATCACTCGTTCAGGGGAGTTCTACCGTGTGAGTGTGTGTGTTTGTGTGTTTGTGTCTACTTAGTGTGTGATCTGGGAACGTAAAAACGAGGCAGTAACGCCACATAAAAATATAGTGCTAGTCTTTTCACCGCTTCAATAACCCGACAGGTCTCGAAGCAAATGGGCAGAAAGCAATTTTATAAATTACAAAGGTTTTAATTACGGAGTTTCAGAAATATTGAAGTTATAAAATTTCCTTTCAGACACTCGACGTTGTTGCAGCACCTTCAACAAGCAACAACCTGGCGATGGCAATTTACATCCTCTTAATCAACAGTAAACGTACGGGTGAAATATTTCTGCAGTATAAATTATGACATTTAATTTAGATTAATAATAATAATAATAATAATATACCTTTAATGCACACGGTTCTCCGAAACATCTACCTGGACACATAATAACATATGAGATTATGAGGCTTCCTCTGTCCTGGAATGTACCACAGTTTGGGTTGGTAGTTTGTTACGGATGTTTCGGGACAATATAATGATTCCGTTCTCAAGGCCTAAGAAGTCCAAGTTTTCTTGGACTGCTATGCCGCATAACATTCCAGAAGAACGAAGGTCTTCAACTCCATCACGGCGGAAGCCTGAAACCTCGCAAGATTATTTTGATGAATAAAGTTTCCTCTACTTTTAGGCGTACAGGCACTCAGTTATGAGTAGCAGTGACCACACGTCACGTATCGCATGAGTAGCAGTGACGCACGTCACGTATCGCATGAGTAGCAGTGACCACACGTCACGTATCGCATGAGTAGGAGTGACCACACGTCACGTATCGCATGAGTAGAGTGACCACACGTCACGTATCGCATGAGTAGGAGTGACCACACGTCACGTATCGCATGAGTAGCAGTGACCACACGTCACGTATCGCATGAGTATCAGTGGCCACACGTCACGTATCGCAACACGCAAAATATATTCTTGTTTTCATAATAACAGTCACCACATTATTTTCAAAAGATAGGAATTTTGGTTGGCTGAAATTCAGATGGCGTCTTCGTGATTTTGAATCCGAAATTTCGACGTGCCATTTCCCCGGGGATCAGCTGGTCTCTCAAAGTACAGTCGGACTCGGTTATAACGACATTGGTTTCTACCACACCTCGTCTATAGCGTCACATATTCTGTGGTATCAATTAATTTCTAGCTGTTAACCATAACATTTTACTCCTCGGTTAAAACAACACTCGTTTATAACGACACAAAATATTCAGTCCCCTTGATGACGTTATAACCGAGTTCGACGGTATGTTTTTGCTCTTAGTAAGTGCCTAAAATAGAGGGTATAGCTGTTTGTCCTGTAATTCTCACTTCATCACTGTTAGTTCGACATATTTAGGGCAACCGAATATCTCGCAACAAATATATAAGTTCTGGCACGATGTTGATGTCAAGAAAGCAAAATGTTCAGGGCGTGGAAATTAAGTTGTGACTCTCAACGAGCCGTGAGACAATATTACGTACTTACGGGAAGTGGCTATATATAGAGGACTAAGTAAAGAATGAAATAATACAGTGTATTTCAATATAGTCTTCTGGGGCGCACAGCCGCGTCAATTCGTTTGAATACAACGTTCGGGGACTAGCTCGTCCCATCCCCTGAGATGGGGACGGAGCTAGTCCCCGAAACGTTGTATTCAAACGAATTGACGCGGCTGTGCGCCCGAGAAGACTATATTGAATCATGTCGCCGCGAAAGTTTAAAACTAATACAGCGTATTTATTTTTCTAATGGCGCAACAGCCCTAGTGAGCCAGGGCGTCCTCATTTTTCGAGGCTTCACGATCACACTCAGACACACCACACTCTCTAGGACTCCTCTGGACGAGTGACCAACTCGTCGCAGAGACCTCTACCTGACAACACACAACACTCACAAGAGACAGACATCCATGCCATTGGCGGGATTCGAACCCGCAATCCCAGCAATCGAGCGGCCGCAGACACACGCCTTAGACCGCGCGGCCACTGGGATCGGAAACAGAGTGTATAGTTGTTTATTTTCACACAAACTTATGCACATTAACATATAATATTAATAATTTTATTTTGCCCCTATACGTTGGTGTGAAAATAAACAACTTTAGTTATCATAAGATGCACAGTAAATACAATGTAGAGTGTATAGTGTTGGTTTATTTTCTTATTATTTTACATATAGTGAAGTTAAATTTTTTTTTTCTTAAAGAAGGAGTTAGCCGGATTTCCGGAAATTTAGTACCTAGCTACGAAACTGCACGAAAACATGATGTAGATTTTTATGTTACGTTTCAGTCTGTTAAATTACGTCCATCCACATACCAGAAGCTGATGTTGTAGTTGGCTCACTTCTTACACTTTGTGTCGTTGACACTTATGACGTCTCGAGACCTGATTGTACGCCACCAAATATTTCGTTGCGATGAGCGAAAATTCTGAGTTATTTTTGGAAAAATCGCTTACCAAAACATCAACGAGTTTCATTTATTTCGAAAGAAAAGGCCATGAAAGGAAAGGCCAGTCATTATTTTCATGTCTTCAAAACACAGACATATCACCAAGCCCTTCATCAAACCATTTAAAAACCAGCTAAAATAAATTTAGAAAACTCAACACTGTGTTTGTATCTGGGTGTCAATAAACACAATAGACTTCGTAATCAACAAATTTATTTTGCATTCATTTACAAAACTTTTATACTAAGTGAAAGCAACATGTTTTTCAGTCAAACTGAGCCTCCGTAACTACTAGTAAAAGCCTCTCAATCAACTGACGAAATGCCATTCATATAGGTGTAAACAACAAGTCATTAGCGGTCATACCAATATCCTGTTCTAAAATGACACAAATATGCATACCGTGCGAGACTGAGGCACTACGAAGTAGGAACGGCAAATAACATAGAATAGAGGATAATGAAATTGGAGACACGAATCGCACATAATGTAGAAACAGCCTTAATTTCAAGAGAAAAAATGGCACTTAATATAGAACACATTGGATATTATTCTCAAAATGCATGATAAGAATTTCACGCAGTTTAAGCTATTGGATTGCGACACTGTGAAAAGAATCTGAAAATAATATAAAATATACAATTATGAAATTGGGAAACAGAAGCAGGACAGAGTGTAGAATATATTATTCTGAAACTGGAAGATAATACACGGTACGAAACAGCGGATTACGAGTCAGGGTCGGAAATTAATATGTGTTACTTCTTCTTCCAATGGCTTGACACCCCTAGTGGGCCAGGTCCTCCTCATTAACACGGCTTCACGATCACACTCGGACACACCACACTCATTTGGACTCCTCCGGACGAGTGATCAGCCCGTCTCAGAGACCTCTACCTGACAACACACAACACTCACAAGAGACAGACATTATAACCGATCGTTGCTGGTTACTTTTTAATTTGATATACACCAAATTACGAGACTGTTCTCTTCAAAGTTTTAACTTTATTTCTCCATTATAACAATACAAACATCAGCACAATACCATTCGTCTACTCCTTTCCTTTACTGAACGCCAACTGTCACGGGACACCTGGTCCTTTCTTCTTCTTACTATATATAGAGGAGTAGGGAGGGAGAGCTGAACTGCTCCAAAAATGTTCGGTTAAAACATTATATCACGTGTTATGTTCTTACTTATATTATATTACATGAAGTTAAAATGATGATCTACTGGATATTTACAACGCGTAGTATAATTGTTTTTTTTTTCGAAGTTTTGGAAGAAAGTGCTACCTCCGTCTACAGTAACAACGAATTTTGTTTCGGTGAAACCTTCAGCTTTCGGGCACCACATACCTCCGAAATATCTGAACAAATACGTTACAATATACGACGTAAATACTCGGCAGGTCATAATTTCAGTAATAACTGCCTCGAGAATCTGAAAACAACTATAAAATTCCTTTCATATATTTTACCCTTCCACATACACCAATCTCGTGACAGGAGCAATAGATATAGAACTGGGGCTTGAAACGTTAAGACCACGAGTGATTCAGCAATCAACCTTTGTACCTGGGAGGTTCCGGGTTCAAATTTCGGCTCGGAGACCGACAATATTACTGATGGTTTGCTTGAACATTTTCTCAAATCAAGAATGGACCCCATCATTCTAAACCCTTCCCACCTTATTATTTTTTACCCGGACCACCAATTTGCTGTCTACAGACTTAATTACTGACGGATTTTTTTTCAATAAAAAATGCGTATATTGCGTGGCGCAAAGTCGTTCTATAACCTCAAATAATTCCATCGCCCCCACATTTGTAAATGTTGATTTGCAAGCAGTATTTAATTCTTAATAAGATTATATTTCGTACACAAGAAATATCGATTACAGGTCAAGAGTTACAATTATGGTGACTAGGCGAAACGTTTAAACCACAAAAACTCCATTTTTTTACACCACCCGATATACAAAATCCTAAGGATTTTCTTCTGTCGTTATGCCGACGCTGCATAGCAAGTAATTATCGCCAAGACGCCCGAAAAATTTGCTATTATGCCACCTAACGTCGATATAAATTTGCAGATGATATTATAGTTAAGGTTAGTTACTAAACGGATCAGGAGATGGCAGCGTTAAGTGGTAGTGGATGGTACACTTTAGTCGTCATTATATCAATATGTTTAATACCAATAGAGTGGTATACATGTAGACAATAAACAGTGTATAGTGTATATTTACTATTGAAGTGTAAGAAAATCGCTTTATTAAAGGTCGATATTTGTAGCTCCTTTAGTATTTACAGGCAAAAAGAATCCTTCATGCCCATAAATTGTTTTCTCGTTTGGTTTTAAGCTCATCAAATTCCCGTTAATATTTAGACGGGGTTTAAGGCCGCTGTGAGGATACATAGCAAATAAATGGATAATTAAATACGAGGGGAGAAGTACATAACAGTGTTGGTTCGATCAGAAATGCATATCAAGTTTTAGTTATGAAAAATCTGGAATAAGAGACAACTTTACAGGCCTTGACGAGCTTCATTTGTCAACGTTCATTGAACATTTCTCTATTTCGGTTTCAAACTAAGGCCTTTCCTTTTATATAAGCTTACATCACGCATAAAATCAATAACACGACCTGATACCAATTCTCTGGCGAGTTTTTTTTTTTTAAGGATATGCCACCACACAATCAATACAACTGTGTCCTTCAGAAGACGCAGTCAGCTAATGAACAGGTACGGACTGTGACGTCACAACTGCTGCACGACAGGCGGAACGAACTAAGGACAGTCCTCTTCGTTTGCTTTCTTTCAATCGCTGTGTTCTAATTCAGTTTCCGCTGAATATGCTGTTAATTTCATTCCTTATAGAAGCTCTGTTAACAACATAAAATCACTACTGTTGCAAGAATTGTGTAAAAATGAACCGAAGGAAAATAGTAGTCAGGTTAAACAACTACGTGAGAATTGGATGAGCGGTTTACGCTGCACGCACTTGAGGTCGTCTTTTGAGAGAAAAGGGTGTAAATGTGAACGTGTTGTTTAAATTGATCTTGAAAAGAATATAGTGTTACGGTGTTGACCAGATTCAACTAGTTCAAAATATGCGATATAGTGTGACGGTGTTGACCAGATCCAACTAGTTCAAAATATGCGATATAGTGTGACGGTGTTTACCAGATTCAACTAGTTCAAAATATGCGATATAGTGTGACGGTGTTGACCAGATTCAACTAGTTCAAAATATGCGATATATTGTGTCGGTGTTTACAAGATTTAACTACTTCAAAATATGCAATATATTATGACGGTGTTGACTAGATTCAACTAGTTCAAAATATGCGATATAGTGTGACGGTGTTGACCAGATTCAACTAGTTCAAAATATGCGATATAATGTTACGGTGTTGACCAGATTCAACTAGTTCAAAATATGCGATATAGTGTTACGGTGTTGACCAGATCCAACTAGTTCAAAATATGCGATATAGTGTGACGGTGTTGACCAGATCCAACTAGTTCAAAATATGCGATATAGTGTGACGGTGTTGACCAGATTCAACTAGTTCAAAATATGCGATATATTGTGACGGTGTTGACCAGATTCAATTAGTTCAAAATATGCGATATAGTGTGACGGTGTTGACCAGATTCAACTAGTTCAAAATATGCGATATAGTGTGACGGTGTTGACCAGATTCAACTAGTTCAAAATATGCGATATATTGTGTCGGTGTTTACAAGATTTAACTACTTCAAAATATGCAATATATTATGACGGTGTTGACTAGATTCAACTAGTTCAAAATATGCGATATAGTGTGACGGTGTTGACCAGATTCAACTAGTTCAAAATATGCGATAAAATGTGTCGGTGTTTACAAGATTTAACTAGTTCAAAATTTGAATATATTATGACGGTGTTGACGAGATTCAACTAGTTCAAAATATGTGATATAGTGTTACGGTGTTGACCAGATCCAACTAGTTCAAAATATGCGATATAGTGTGACGGTGTTGACCAGATCCAACTAGTTCAAAATATGCGATATATTGTGACGGTGTTGACCAAATTCAACTAGTTCAAAATATGCAATATATTGTGTCGGTGTTTACAAGATTTTACTAGTTCAAAATATGCAATATAGTAAAACGGTGTTGACAAGATTCAACTAGTTCAAAATATGCGATATATTGTGTCGGTGTTTACAAGCTTTAACTAGTTCAAAATTTGCAATATAGTGTGACGGTGTTGACAAGATTCAACTAGTTCAAAATATGCGATATAGTGTGACGGTGTTGACCAGATTCAACTAGTTCAAAATATGCGATATATTGTGTCGGCGTTTACAAGATTTAACTAGTTCAAAATATGCAATATAGTGTTAAGGTGTTGACGAGATTCAACTAGTTCAAAATATGCGATATATTGTGTCGGTGTTTACAAGATTTTACTAGTTCAAAATATGCAATATAGTGTGACGGTGTTGACAAGATTCAACTAGTTCAAAATATGCGATATATTGTGTCGGTGTTTACAAGCTTTAACTAGTTCAAAATTTGCAATATAGTGTGACGGTGTTGACAAGATTCAACTAGTTCAAAATATGCGATATATTGTGTCGGTGTTTACAAGCTTTAACTAGTTCAAAATTTGCAATAAAGTGACGGTGTTGACAAGATTCAACTAGTTCAAAATATGCGATATATTGTGACGGTGTTGACAAGATTCAACTAGTTCAAAATATGCGATATATTGTGACGGTGTTGACCAGATCCAACTAGTTCAAAATATGCGATATAGTGTGACGGTGTTGACCAGATTCAACTAGTTCAAAATATGCGATATATTGTGTCGGCGTTTACAAGATTTAACTAGTTCAAAATATGCAATATAGTGTTAAGGTGTTGACGAGATTCAACTAGTTCAAAATATGCGATATATTGTGTCGGTGTTTACAATATTTCACTAGTTCAAAATATGCAATATAGTGTGACGGTGTTGACAAGATTCAACTAGTTCAAAATATGCGATATATTGTGTCGGTGTTTACAAGCTTTAACTAGTTCAAAATTTGCAATAAAGTGACGGTGTTGACAAGATTCAACTAGTTCAAAATATGCGATATATTGTGACGGTTTTGACAAGATTCAACTAGTTCAAAATATGCGACATTTCGGGGTATCACAGCGGTACCCGTGTTCTAGGATATTATTCCGTATTTTTTATTACAAATGACCTTTAATATTCGATTTTAACTTATTTTACTTTACGAATTCTTACTCAAAACCATTACTTATACATTATATTCCAAAATACGGGCTTTTGGTAATTTATGACCTTGAAATGACCTATATATGTCAAAACATGTCGCTCCTATAGACACATAAAATCTATTGTCCTAATATAGTTGTGTTTTGACTGATACATGTTTTATATAGTGTAAAAAGGCATTAAGATTAGGATATTTGGTAAATTCATTTTCTGCATCGTCTACCTCTTATTCCGAAAACGTCGGGCAACATATCTGAACACTAGAGGATGGACAATTCCAAAATCCAAGTACCCTAAGTGTAGCAGGACTGGACCATGTTCAAAAATCCTTCAGAGCATTAAGAATGTGTAAATATTACTTCCTGAATATATTTTGATTAAAGAATCTCATCTGGGACACAAATACAGTGTCAGTTTGCATTGGTCTCACCCGAACATGACATGAACATCACTGACTTGCCCTTTAGCCATCCGCTTTGATCATGTCGCCGTCGACAGCACAATTAATTTCCCGTACAACGATACTCTTAGCAAATAATCTGAGACTAATTGAGGTTCATCACTACAGGCAAGCCATACTATTCTTCCAAAACTGCTGAATACAGGGCAAGGTCTGTTATTGAGATAGATTAGCACGCTACAAACTGCATATAGCGATGTGTTTCTACAGAAAATTACAGTAGTTTATACAATCAAGAAAATTAACGCCTTATTTCAACCCTTTGTTTCACTGCTTAATTCACAATAATAACCCAGCTGGCCCCGAGATAAGCAAAATAAATTTTTCTTCCTTAATACCTTTTTAATAATATCCTCCCACATACCCTTCAGTTTCCCCAGTGGTCTCCTTCCTTCAGATTTTCCGAATACGAAATCGTATTTTACATTCGTTTCTCATCTCGCTGTGCTGGTGCCCAGCCCAGAATACTCCTCAGTGACATGGGCAACAAATTCTGGCCTCTCCCCCGCCCTTACCTATCTGTCTACCCACTCTTGACGACGTCCTCTTCTGGATGTTGGCTGAGAAAGTCGAAATTCTGTTTGCTTTTTACTTCTAAATTCTCTTTCTATGGCCACCCATTTCATACCCTGGCCTGGCGTTGTGAGGCAGTGGATTTCTTTGATGGTGGGTGTTATTTCACTTTGATTTATTGCATTTGCGATATGGGAATGTCTATTTTGTTTTGTTGCAAGTATGTAAGTGTGGCAATGTTTCATTTATTATTATTTCATATTTGCATTCATCATTATTGTCTTTAACTTTTTTTTTGTGGTGAAGGGCCCCGCAGCAGAAGCTACGGACACACCGCAGCCTAAAGGATTATTGTGCAACACTGTGATGAAGATTATTTTTTTTCCCGTTTCTCCTAGTAATGGAGCACCGGTGGAATGAAATTGACAGGGAAAAACCGAAGTACTCGGAGAAAAACCTGTCCCAATGCCACTTTGTCCACCACAAATCCCACACGGACAACTTCACCGTCACTTTCATTAAATTTTATGTTACTTACTTGCGTATGTGTAACTCGCAGCCCTCATGATTTCCAGAATTAATTTTAGGGCACAGTAAAATGAGGGGGGGGAGTGTGCATTCTCTACATTTGTTATATGTCCGGCCCATCATATCTTCAATAGAAAGTCTACAAGGTTCACAATGTAGAACTCCATATTACGTAATTTCTCATCTCTCCTTCTCAAATCTGCCACGCTTTAATATTTACGTAAAATATAACAAATAATATCACCAGCAAACGTTTCTAATATTCATTAGAATATAACAAATTCAAGTCCCCAATGTCAGGTTCTCAACACACTCTTCCATGCGGTTCTTATTCTTCTCATGCCCTCTCCAAATTTACATCTATATGGCCTGTTCCGAGACTCACTGCATATCTGACCATCTCCTTTTAGGTCTCCCAGCACTTTCCCTTCCCCGCGGTCTGTACTGTATTGCTCTCTATCCTTTCCAAGTGGTCCCTCCATTCCTTCTATTTCGCAGTCCCACTCTGTTACGTGAGCTACTCTGATGGTTCCCTTGTGCACAGACGTGCGGGCTGATAGCAGTCTCACTCGTTACGTGAGCTACCCTGATGGTTCCCTTGTGCACAGACGTGCGGGCTGATAGCAGTCTCACTCGTTACGTGAGCTACTCTGATGGTTCCCTTGTGCACAGACGTGCGGGCTGATAGTAGTCTCACTCGTTACGTGAGCTACTCTGATGGTTCCCTTGTGCACAGACGTGCGGGCTGATAGCAGTCTCACTCGTTACGTGAGCTACCCTGATGGTTCCCTTGTGCACAGACGTGCGGGCTGATAGCAGTCTCACTCGTTACGTGAGCTACTCTGATGGTTCCCTTGTGCACAGACGTGCGGGCTGATAGCAGTCTCACTCGTTACGTGAGCTACTCTGATGGTTCCCTTGTGCACAGACGTGCGGGCTGATAGTAGTCTCACTCGTTACGTCTCAGCCACTTCTTGTTCTTAAACTTCAGAAGCACATTCAGATTCAAACATCTGATGGTTTCCTGTTGCCACTGCGATAGTCTTAAAAGAATATCCTTTACATATGTACTACGGAACATTCCCTCTTGAGCTACTCTGATGGTTCCCTTATGCACAGACGTGCGGGCTGATAGCAGTCTCACTCGTTACGTGAGCTACTCTGATGGTTCCCTTATGCACAGACGTGCGGGCTGATAGCAGTCTCACTCGTTACGTGAGCTACTCTGATGGTTCCCTTGTGCACAGACGTGCGGGCTGATAGCAGTCTCACATCGTTACGTGAGCTACTCTGATGGTTCCCTTGTGCACAGACGTGCGGGCTGATAGCAGTCTCACTCGTTACGTGAGCTACTCTGATGGTTCCCTTGTGCACAGACGTGCGGGCTGATAGCAGTCTCACTCGTTACGTGAGCTACTCTGATGGTTCCCTTGTGCACAGACGTGCGGGCTGATAGCAGTCTCACTCGTTACGTGAGCTACTCTGATGGTTCCCTTGTGCACAGACGTGCGGGCTGATAGCAGTCTCACTCGTTACGTGAGCTACTCTGATGGTTCCCTTGTGCACAGACGTGCGGGCTGATAGCAGTCTCACTCGTTACGTCTTCAGCCACTTCTTGTTCTTAAACTTCAGAAGAACAATTTCAGATTCAAATATCTACAGGTTTCTCTGTTGCTCTGTGAAGTCTTAAAAGAATATCCTTATGCATATTACTACGGAAATTTCTTTTAATTTAACATTTTATTTTATAAAAGTCCTTATTTTCCTTTTCAAAATTGTACTTCAATAACTGGAGACTGACTGCCCTGTAATGTCTCATACCCTTCAGTTACTGTAATCACAAATCTTGCCTTCAGTTGCTATCCAATTAGCTTTGGCTCTAGAAATTTCCTTCTTTATACTTAGCTACTTTCAGAGAGATCAGACTCTGCGACGTCCTGTCAAGCGTCTTATCAGAGTTCTAACAATATTTGATCGTCTGTTTCAGTAGAGTTTAAAAAGAAAATTGTTTTGAGACTTTCGTACTGTACATCTTCATTTCTGTTGTTGTTGTTGTTCTTTGTCCCTGTCGCTCCAACGCGGAGCATAGGGGCCTCCTTTCGGAGGTTTCTATGGTCATGTGCGTTGATGTAGTGAGTGACCAGCCCACTGACCGCACAAGTTCTACTCAATCCTGATGTGACTGCCAGAGCCATCTGGCAGGCAGTCAGGAGACTTGGGTGAGAAATGGCCGCTGAATTTTGCTTACGAGCATTACTAGTTCTATATATATATATATATATATATTTACAATGGCTCGACAGCCCATTGGGGGGCCTAAACCGCCTCATTTTTCGAGGCTTCACGATCACATACTTTTTAGACACACCACACACTCGGTAGGACTCCTGTGGACGAGTGGCCAGCTCGTCGCAGAGACCTCTACCTGACAACACACAACACTCACAACAGACAGACATCCACGCCCTAGACGGCATTCGAAGCCACAATCCCAGTAAGCGAGCGGCCGTAGACCCTCACCTTAGAAGCGGTTATATATACATACACACAAATACGTATATGCTTACAATATATTACTCTCTTATAGGACGTGACACCGCTTTCAGAGTACAGAGATAATACCTAAGAAGTAAAGAGCAGGGTACCACAGTCAGAGATCTACACCATACAAAACCTGGAATTGGTTGACAGACAGATTTTATGTAAATTTTTTGTAATAACACACTGCATTTTAACCTATGTAATTTAAACTGTAAAATCAGTAAGCACGACATTTACCATTCATAGACACGATATACGATGCAAATGTCTATGTACGTTGACTCCCTGAAGATGGCTGAAATAGTCAACCGAAACATGTACAAGTGTAAAAATAACTTTATTGTGCATTATTTGGAAATAAAAACCTTACATACACAAAACAAACTACAAGGAACATGTCTGATATTAAGTACACCGCATTAAGATGTTCAAAAATTTTCACAATCCTGCCGCCATGTTTAGCCGCCTTCTGACTTTTGATTCCTTTTATTCCCATTGTCTCCCTATACTACAGGTGTTTTTTTTTCCTACTTGACCGATAAGCGCCGGTCTGACTTTCGAGTGAGATTCTATTATAATTTCTAAAGGTTATTATCACTGCGATCATTTGTCTAGCTTCCGTCATCGACGTTCAACCTCCCCGACACGCGATGTACGACACAACGCTGACAGAGCGTTCGATGGAGCGTTGGGCTGGCGCTTATCGGTCAAGCAGGAAAAAAAAAACCTATATACTATTTACAGTATAAAGCCCAGTGGTGACTATAATAATTCACTTGCTATAACATTTTAAAAATCGTGTTCTGCCCACACAGTGTATTTACGTGTTTTGTATGGATCTCAGAGCAAACAGCGATTATTTCCATAACGGTATTTCTAATCTGGTCTCTACAACAAACATAATTAACTTTTACATAACTAAATTCTAATCTTCAAAGTCTTAATATGTAATTTAGGCTAAGGAACTAAATTGCGCATTGTAGTGCATTTCTATAGTGATTTTAAGCAACCCAAGTGAGAAATGTTTTTACTGATTCGTATATTTAGTAACAAAGAAGCCAGTTCAACACAACACTTTGTTTTAAGTAAAACTATACTACACTCTATTACTTAATGAAGTCGCTACATGTTTCAGCCCTTAAAAGGGCTATCCTCAGAAGAGACTAATACTAAATATGCAAAGGTAATATTAAGATGGAATATGCCTTTTTCCTACATACACAAGTAGGACACAATTCTAATAGAAGTGATGTATTAGAGTGCCTCCTCGAGTATTTGTACACGGCATACACAAAAGAATGGTGCGGTTTATATGGTTTATTCAATTGACACCGCACCATTCTTTTGTGTATGCCCTGTATTGTTAATAAATATCACAGTCTTAATATGTTAAAATGTAAGTATAATATCTCAAGAAGTATTCAAATTGGAGTATTATAAATGATTATTTCTACCAACAAATGCACCAAGACAAAGTTTGTCACTGTTTTCTTTATTGAAAGAGTGCCCCAATACGTATTTCGGCAATTATATTGCCATCATCAGGGTTTTTTTTTAAAGTGAGCTGTTACATAGACCAATACTCAAGTTTACGTCATAACAGTGAGTCAATGTTTGTTGTTACCATTACATAAAATTTTGTATAATTAATGGTATTTTAAAGTTGTTAAAAGTTATTAAAATTAACAGTAAAATCAATTGGAATATATAAACTACTTGCTGTAGTATATTATTAATTAATTAATTAATTAATTAATTGCAGCGTGGTCCTATTTTCCGGTGTGTATTCCAGTTATCTGTTAAAATATTCATATAATTAGGGTCATGACAGCTGCTGTTAATTATACAGGGCATACACAAAATAATGGTGCGGTTTTAATAGTGAACACTATTAAAACCGCACCATTCTTTTGTGTATGCCCTGTATTGTGTATATGTGATTTCATCAGATTTCAAGTTGAGTGTGGACATACCTGTGTGTGTTTTGCTGCTAGGTAGGACCTCCTTCCTTCATGTCTGCTTGGTCTGTTAAATACGTATTGGGGCACTCTTTCAATAAAGAAAACAGTGACAAACTTTGTCCTGGTGCATTTGTTGGTGGAAATAATCATTTATACAAAGATGCACGGTGAATATAAAGTGAAGTTGGAGTATTATAGTCTCATTCAACGACAATATAGGAAGGTAAGTAAGCACGGTGAACTTGGATTGTTCCAAGATGTCATTTCGTGTGAAATTCGAAATTCTATACAAGAATTCTTCCTAATAATGATTGTTGCAAAATTTAGAATTAGAAGAGAAGTCTGTAGTTAATGAAAGTTGTGCTGTGTATAAGGATTTAATATTTCAATATTACCTTCATTTGCATATTTTGTATCAGTCTTGCCTGAGGATAACCCTGTTATGGGCTGAAACATATAGATACTTCATGTAGGTCATACAAATTTTAATTACAAAAAAAATGCTGTAAAGACATTTTCGTAGAAATAAGCTCCCAAGCACCAAATTACGACTTTACAATATTACATCCAAAGCAGCATTGAAATATGACAGTGAAGTCTGGGTTTTAAATAAAAAAAAGGATGTCAAAAATTAAAACAGCACAAATGAAACTTCTGAGATCACCTTTACGACTGAAAAGTTCAGACCATCAAAGGAATGCAACAATTCGAGAAAAACTACAAGTAGAACACACAGTAGATGGAATTCAGAGCTACACACAGTATTGACTACAACATGTTAAAAAATGGAACACTCACGAATACCCAGGATGGCACTGGCTACAAACCAAAAGGCAAAAGCAATATAGATCGATCAAAAACAAATGGAGAGAGCAGCAGCATCTTCAAGATTGAGATTTCACAGGACAGGACCCAGGTGTCAGACATCTGTTTACGTTCATGATGATGACGATGATGAATAACATTTTGTGTTGGGACTGACTACTTGTTACCTATAGTTACATGACACTACAGGACATCCTCTCCAAAGCTTCATATATTGCCCAAACATTTCGTGTAATGCTGTATTTGATAATATCAACGCATTAAGACAGACACAGAACTGGTGTGGATGCGATGTTTTGGTCGTGCAAACAAACAATGGGGCC
This sequence comes from Reticulitermes speratus, assembly GCA_021186555.1. Taxonomy (NCBI): domain Eukaryota; kingdom Metazoa; phylum Arthropoda; class Insecta; order Blattodea; family Rhinotermitidae; genus Reticulitermes; species Reticulitermes speratus. The sequence goes on along the minus strand of JAJKFL010000237.1, from coordinate 5,693,394 downwards.
TATACTTACCGCAGAAGATGAGAGTGGATGGTTTTATGCTTTTTACCGGACAGCAAAATGTCTGACGTGCTTCAGGCAACGCAGACGCTGTTGGATATTCTGGCCAGGGGCGAGACAAAGAGACAGTCTGAAGAATATTACTGGTCGTGATAATCAGAAAACTTTTTACACTAATTTGAAACTTTGAAGTAGAAGAAGAAAAAATTGAGGGAGTAATTACTAAGCAACAGCCTGCAAGAAGAAATTAAGGAACAATAAAGTCAGGGAATTTCCGATATCATTCGGTACAGAATATTCCGTCTTCCACTTATGCTTTATTAGAATATACAGGTTAAAATATACAGAAGTATAATTTTACCTGGTGTTTTATATTGGTGTGAAACTTCGTCTCTCATATTGAGGGAGGAATAGGCTGAGGGTGTTGGAGAATAGGGTGCTGAGGAAGATGTTTGGGCCTAAGTGGGACGAGGTAACAGGGGGTGGAACAAATTTTATAATACAGGTCTTCGTGAAATGAAATCTTGAGATCTGCGTTCTTCTGGAATATTAAGCAGCGTTGTGTAGTACATCTGTACCTACGTTTCGGGACAACCTATGAGTCTCATCTTCAAGGGTCAAGAAGTCCGGACTTCTTGGTGGGACCGATAGGTTTCCCGAAACGTCGGTACAGAAATACCACTCAACGCTGCGCAAGATCCCAGAAGAGCTCAGATCTCATCTACATCACGGCGGAAGCCTGAAATCACTCAAATGTAATCGTATTCAAATATTGTTCGGATGATCCAAGCAAATATAATTATGTGGGCGGGGAATTTGACACGTGAGAGGTAGAAGGTGATTTGGTGGGGAAGTCGGATAGGAGGAAAAAGACCAGTCAGTAGACCTAAACGTAGAAGAAAAGATAATATTGCAGTGGGTTTTAAAGAAAGGTGGTCGAAAGGGGTGGAATAAATTAGTCTAGATCGGGGTATGGACAATTGGTAGGCTGTTTTGAAAACGGCAAAGAAGTTGTGCGTTCCGTAAAATTGTCTTAATTACTTCTGTAATGATCTCTTACATTCCCAAGAAGGACTCTGCTCCATAGATGTCGTTAGTTAACAGTTGTTAAGCCAATAATGTATTAGTTGGTAGCTGAGTTCTTTGGCTTCTGGAGTATTGCGTAGTGTTGGTTGATAGTTACCGAAGTTTCGGGATAGCTTATCGGTTCCACCTTCAAGGATCAAAGAGTTTTAGTCTTGGACTGCTTGACCCTTGAAGATGGGACCAATAGGCTGTCCCGAAACTTCGGTTACTATCAAGGCCGCGCAAATCCCAGAAGAACAAAGACTTCGTTTGCACGGTGGCGGGAGCCTGAAACCAAGTAGTTACTGCTGTTAAGCCACAGACCTTATCAATCGAATGCAGTAAAACACTTGACTTTTATGGGAGCTACCTGTTTCAAATCCGCAGGCCTGAGGCAGGCTACACTGACTCCGATATTTTTTTCGGAGTTTCCTCAGTCCCTTCTGAAAAGTTTCGTGATGTTACCTCAAATTAAACACGACCCTTCCACTCCATGTTTTCTAAAATTCAGTAATCATCTTAATTTTTATTCCTACTGCAGCTTCTTTACACAAACCATAAAGAAATAAAATAAGTATGGTCATGTTGAGCTAATAGATGTTCAGGTTTGTCCACATGCTTGTCACAACCAAGTCCTCCTTCCAAGTATTGTGATTCTCAAAGCTCTTCATTGTAAATCAACATAAGTCTACAAATAAAGACTTAATTGCATATATAGGAAACAGTTTGACATTGATATTTGAGAGTACCAAGGATGTTACAAACTGATTAATCTTATAATTGTGTTGGTAGTTAGGCTGTCACAGAGCGGGAAGTTTTCAAAGGCAAACATGGAAAAAGTTGGAGCCAGGTAAGTGTCGAAAGACTTAAACCGAACAGAGACAGAGAGAGATAAGTGTTGAATTAACTAACTTGGACACAGATAGAGCCAGGTAAGTGTTAAAACGGATAACCCAGACATGCAGAAAGGTGGTTAAGCATTAAAAGGTTAACCCGAGCACATACAGGGACAGGTAAGTGTTACAAGAGCTAACCTGGACATACATAGAGACAGGTAAGTGTTACAAGAGCTAACCTGGACATACATAGAGACAGGTAAGTGTTACAAGAGCTAACCTGGACACACATAGAGACAGGTAAGTGTTACAAGAGCTAACTGGACATATATAGAGAGAGGTAAGTGTTACAAGAGCTAACCTGGACATACATAGAGACAGGTAAGTGTTACAAGAGCTAACCTGGACATACATAGAGACACGTAATGTTACAAGAGCTAACCTGGACATACATAGAGACAGGTAAGTGTTACAAGAGCAAACCTGGACATACATAGAGACAGGTAAGTGTTACAAGAGCTAACCTGGACATACATAGGAGAGTAAGTGTTACAAGCTAACCTGACTCATAGAGACAGGTAAGTGTTACAAGAGCTAACAGGGACATAGATAGAGGTACATAAGTGTTAAAATAGCTAACCCTTACTCAGATAGAGACATATAAGTGTCAAAAGTCTATCCCAACACAGACAGTGACAGGTACGTGTTAAAAGTACTAACCGGACACATATAGAGCCAAGTAAGTGTTGAAAGGTCTAACCCGGACATAAGAGAAAATCAGGTAAGTGTTAAAAGAGCTAACTTGGTACAGTTAAGGCCAGAGCAAAAAACACAGATCCGAACGGCAAAAAACGAGAAAATGCAATGGAATTTTGTGTTGCTGTTGCATAATGGCACGAGCTGTTTCGACTTCAAGCGAAGAGAATAAATTACTAGATGATTTTACGACTTAATATGTGATAATAAGAAATTCAATTAATATTGAGAAATATCTTGTTAACAGTTCCTTCCGCCACAGGCTGTCATCGTTGAAACAATTAACATTCCCTTAATTATCGTTCAAATGAGTCCAGTTGTTGTAAAATTATGAAACTTTTCGGTTGAAAAATAATTCATATTTTAACTAACAATATAAAGTTAGTAACGCTAATAATAATACAGTATCTACTCACCCACAACCATCAGATATCTCAGCCATGTCTGGTATTAGATATTTTATAAATTTTCCATATGAAAATAAATCTAGAATTATATATCTTTTCTCAAACAAGTAATAATAATTACCGATTAAATGGGGTGGTCTCTACAGTGATTATTCTTGGGGTGAAAATCCAGGATTCGATTCCCGTCAGAGGAAAGATAGGCCTATTTTTTCTCTTCTCAAAAAGTCTCAGACCAGCTGTGGGGCCCATTCAGACCTCTATTCAATGGGCGCCGTGAGCTATTTTCCCGAGTATAAAGCGGCGAGGGCGTGAAGCTGACCACTCACCATCGTCTAGCTTTTTGACAGCAAGAAGTAGTGGAGCCAAAACTTTATACTTATATAGGCCTTCATAATATACATAAGAACTTCACATTTACCTCTTCAGTTTGCCTCATTTATACACATATTAACGTATAATTCACCAGGAGATTTCAATTCATCGCCTGTCTCCTTCCACACATTATCATTTACCGCTTCATTTAGTGGTCTGTAAATACGTCGCAATTTGGCAAAAGCAACCCCCCCCCCCCCCCCCCGCAGACAGCTTCCCTACGTTGTTTTTCCTTCGTTAGGTAACGTTTAAACACTTCCTTCATCCCATCAAACCGAAACAAAGGGAGGGCAAAATAAGACTGTTTCGATAGAAGTCCGCTACGTGCATTTACTCGTACCGCTGCTATTTGTCTTAGTCTCCGCTGTGTCGACACAAAACATCGCATTGCTTTCCAATAAAACTTATCCAAGTAACGTCCGTAAATCAAGGCGTCTTGAAGAGCTTGTTCTGACAGTACCTCGCCGATATGAATAGAGATTCCTATTACGATGCAATTGAGAGGAAAAGATTTTGGTTGATTTTTTTTTTTGTGTGGTGAAGGGCCCCGCAGCTGATGCTACGGACGCACCGCAGCCTTAAGGCTTATTGTGCAACCCTATGATGAAGATGAGCAGTTTTTTTTACCAAGTTTTACAAGTAATGGAGCACCAGTGGAATGAAATTGACAGGGGAAAACCGACAACTCGGAGAAAAATCCTGTCCCAGTGCCACTTTGTCCACCACAAATCTCACATGGACTTGACCTGGGATCGAACCCGGGTCTCCGTGGTGAGAGGCCGGCGACTAACCGCCTGAGCCATGGCACGGCCCTTTGGTTGATACTTCGTAGATTGTTTACCTTCTGTTGCATGTATTGTGCTAGGGACCTTATATTCACGTAAGTGTTCAAATGACAATCTCGAATGGGTTATTGATGAGATAAACCGCGTAGTTAGACTCACGTAAGTGTTCAAAGGGCTATTCTACACACAGCGATATCAGGTAAGAATAAAAGAGCTAGCAAGGACACAGCAAAAACCAAGGTAAAATTTGAAAGAGCTAAACGACATTTTCATGATAACCATATCACTAATGTTAAATCACAACAAGACATCAACAGGGAATGAATACTTAACAATTTTTCACTTAATAAAAACTAAATTTTTGGTACTGAATTTTGATAGGTAATTGGAAGAGATATTGTGGGCCGGGATAGCGTAGTCGGTATAGCGACTCACTATAGGTTGGAGGGTCGGAGCATCGAATCCCGGTAAGGGCTACATTTTTCGCACCCGTCCATACCTGCTCTGGGGCCCACCCAGTCTCTTGTACTATGGATGCCGGATCTCTTTTCGCGGCGTAAAGTGGCCGGAGCGTGGCTTTAACCACCCAACCTCCATCTAGCGCCGAGGTTAAAGAAGAGCAGAGCTATACTTCTCCTCCACCTCTGTAACTTCATGGCATCTTACAGCGTGAACCTTACCTTCATCTTCTATTGGAAGAGAGGTTATAGTAAGTATGCTAAACGTATAAAGCATGCTAAACGTATAAAGCATGCTTTAAAACAGCGGTCGCCAACCGGTGGTCCCCGGACCACTGATGGTCCGCGAGAAAATGTTGGTGGTCCTGAGAAATTTGGACATTATTTGCAATTTTTATGTTTATTATACTGTTTCATTATATTCATATATATCATATATATTCATATTAATAAAATGGAACTTTTATGATCATTATTTTATAGATGTTTGTACTTTCTTAAAAAAAAATTCATGTTAGTGGTCCGCGGGATTCAAAATTGTGACTTTAGTGGTCCGTGAGGTCCGAATGGTTGGCGACCGCTGCTTTAAAAGACCCTGATAAGAATTACTGCAAGTTATTAAGCCCTCTGAATGCTGAAAACCTCGAAGACACATCTTTAAGATAAAAACGAGAACACGGTGCAACATCGTAAGACATTTTGGTCTTGTTTTCTGAAGGAAAAGCAACGCAGCGCGTCACTGTCAGCTTTTAGGCGTCAGTAGGATATTCTGAAGGAAATACAAAATACCATTCACAGGCTTTACGTCCATCACGCAGTAAAAGGAAATGCGATCACTTTTCAGGGAGAACCTACGCACAATTTCATAAAACAAGTAAAAGAATGAGAATGTCCGCTGGAAACTTCCAATCAGGAGATCTGGAATATGCAGTGACATTGGAGTATCTGTTTCTGAACGCGACCGGCTAGTCTGTGTAGGTGTCCAGGCTTTCCCCATTATCAACTCCTTATGAAACCTACCCAACGCTGATAGAATAGAGAACGTCTATCACAAATAGAAATGTTTATTATATACATATTATTTGGTTACAACATGTTTCGGCCGGAATAGTCCATCGTCAGGTAATACAGAATACAAAAAAAATACTTGGATGGATTAATCTCCGTTCAAGATTACAAAAAAAAAAAACCCCAAGCTACCTTCAATGTATGTGTGATTTCAGGCTTCAGCAGCGGTGTAAATGAGTTCTGCGCTCTTTTGGTACTTTACGCAGCGTAGAATGGTAGTTTATTACCGACGTTTCGGAACAACCTATCGGTCCCAAATTCAAGGGTCAAGCAGTCCAACAAGAATGAGTGCTTGACACTTGAAGATGAAACCGATAGGTTGTGCCGAAACGTCGTTCAGTAACTACAATTCTACGTTGCGTAAAATCCCAGAACAGCGCATATTTCTTTCAATGGTCTCATCATCTAATCAGCACATAACCTGATTATTACATTTCAAAACCTACAAACTGCTCAAACACAGGAGCCCCTAAGTACCCTACATCTAATATTACAGTATAACCTACATCTATCTACACTACACTTCTGTTTTCCCCTGTCAGTTTCATTCCACTGGTGCTCCAATAAATGGAAAAGCAGAAAAAATGTCATCTTCATCACAGTGTTGCATAAGAAGCCTTAAGGCTGCGGTGTGTCCGTAGCATCTGCTGCGGCGCCCTTCAATAAATTAAAAAAAAAAACTCCACATTTTGAAGAAAATACTGTTGATCGTGTGTGCATATTTCGACATAACAGATCTAATACTGATCAGTTTAGTTACATACACGGAGCTGGTTACTTGCGTCGTTAGTTAGTTAAAATTGTTCATGTGTTTAAAGCCGATCCTCACTCATGCAGGCTTTACAAAGAAGTCAGAACAAGCGACAGCTGGATCACTACTCTGCCCAACAAGGGCCTGTGTGTGTGAGGTTGTTTGTGCTTCTTTCACTTCGCCTTTTTCACTCTTCTGAAGCATGCAATAGAAATACAGGGTGTCCCATTTTTTATGTTATGTTCACCGTGCATCTTATCTACAAGCTTCAATTCTTTAACCAACGAATGCATCTTTTATTTTCTCACTTCTATCCACCCTACATATGTTTCGACCGTATTTTGGTCATCATCAGGGGTATACCGATATAGTCACTTCACTGTTCACTCATTCATTAGGTATTAACGTGGAACATTATGTTTGTTGGTGACTGCCAATTATGTAAACAGTATAATTTTACACGTTAATACCTAATGAATGTGTGAACAGTGAAGTGACTATACTGCCACCGGGTATAAAAACTACTGCCACCGGGTAAAAACTACTGCCACCGGGTGAAAACTACTGCCACGGGTGAAAACTACTGCCATCGGGTGAAAACTACTGCCACCAGGGTGAAAACTACTGCCACCGGGTGAAAACTACTGCCACGGGTGAAAACTACTGCCACCGGGTGAAAACTACTGCCCATCGGGTGAAAACTACTGCCACCGGGTGAAAACTACTGCCACCGGGTGAAAAACTACTGCCACAAAACCGGGTGAAAACTACTGCCACCGGGTGAAAACTACTGCCACCGGGTGAAAAACTGCCACGGGTGAAAACTACTGCCACGGGTGAAAAACATACTGCCACCGGGTGAAAACCCCAATTGCAGTAAATAATAATAATAATAATAATAATAATAATATCGGTATACCCCTGATGATGACCAAAATATGATCGAAACATATGTAGGGTGGATAGAAGTGAGAGAATAAAAGGTGCATTTGTTGGTTAAAGAATTGAAGTTTACAGGGAGTCCCTTTTATCGTCCTCCCGAGCATGGCAGCTGTATCACAAACAAAGCCTGCATCCGCCAGGGCGTCTAATAACAATTGCCGTGCTAAAGACAGCGATAACATTGATACACGTAGCTCTTGTTTTACGCATTTTTGCTTTAACGCTCCTTGCCAATTCATTCATTCTGCAGTCTGTCTTACGACAGGTCCGTAGCCCCTTCCAAAGCGAGTTCTCCATACAGTGTGATCTTGTGCTTCCTCTTTCAATTTCAGTATCTTCTCTTTTCCTTGAGGTCATCCAGTAGCTGCTTACGTCTTCTCCCTCGTCTTCCCGTCATTTGTATCCTTCCTTCTAACTTTCCTTCAATACAAACCAATATAAACCGCTTATTAATTTACGCCTTCTCATTTTCTGTTTAACTCCCTTAAGCTGGCTGCGCTCTGTTACGCTAAACCCTACCAATTCCATTATTTCTCACGGGAATATCATTTTCATTTACGACTTTTTTATTTTACGTCCGCTTTTTCCTGAAAACAACTAGGGCGTAAAACAAGGACGTGTTGTACTCTGTTACATATCATAGCCTGTCTCAAGTCAATTTACATGTAACACATTCAAACCGTTCCTGAATTACTTGTCAGTGATAATGGGGTGACAATGAATTTGAGACAGGCTGTATTTGTAAAATGTACATGAAAATAACAACAGGATTGTGGCTGAATCTCGATCAATCCTACACAAGAACAGACAACAGAACTGTTGTCTTGGTATCCATGGCACATAACTGGAATTTGACCAAACAATATTCCACATCTTGTCTGTTTTCAAAGACAGAATGGGGAAAATCTTTGACGAAAACATCGTGTACATTTATAAACAAATAAATATGTTCACAACATAGATTTTCGTGCAACATCGATGATGTGCTCCAGCACAGGGCGTGGGTGCAAAGAGCGCCAAGTTCGTGGTTATATATATAAAAGTTATATAAAATATATAGCAGGAATACGAAACCAAAAGTAAACATCCTACTTTCATATGTCTTCAAAAGTAGGTTGACCATGCGTCCCGGTTTGCCCGGGACAGTGCCTGTTTACGCCTGTTGTCTCGGCGTTCCCGTCCGGTTTAGCATTTGAACGGAATTTTTCATTTTTTTTAAAGAAGTATTATTATTAACAGTTGCGTTAAAATAAGCCTGGATGGGTTTGTTAGACCTGCACTTTATACTTCCAGTTTCTGCCATGCTCTCGTCTAGTAGTGTGCGAGACACACCTGCAGTGAACAGGGTTCTCACTGGAACACGTGGTTACATTTGAAACAGCATGCAGGGCGCTCGCTGATAAAAGGAAAATCATATTTTTACTGTATGTATTTTGTTTTGTATGTGTATGGGTGTTTTTGTAAGGTGTGTACGGTGTTCTAATATGTGTACTTGTATTTACTGTATGTATTTTGTTTTGGTATGGGTGTTTTTGTAAGGTGTGGATGTATTTGTAAGGTATGGATGTTTTTGTAAGGTGTGGATGCTTTTGTAAGGAGTGGATGTTTTTGTAAGGTGTGGATGTTTTTGTTATGTGTGTACGGTGTTCTAATGTGTGTACTTGTATTTACTGTATGTATTTTGTTTTGTAATTGTGTATAGTTTCACATTGTTGCCACCGTGCAACTTCGTCATATTAAATTAAGTTATAGACCCAACTGATGCACACTAAAACAACTTTTTTAAGTAGCTTTATTATTAAAATTGTTAAAAATTGTACCCCTACACGTGTTTCGAATCCTAGGATCATCGTCAGGGGGGTTTCTTGCTAAAAGCTACAGTCACTTCAACACATGATTTAAAATATTCTATCTGCACTTTAAAACATAAGTTAAAATCTTGTAAAAAGATTCGTTAAAAGTTGTAAAATTATAAAAGCACTGTAGATGGTAGATTGTGGAACTGCTGGCGTGTGGGATCGTGGTATTACAAGCATATGAAATGTTTTTGCGTGGAGCGGAGTGTACTGCGTGTTGTGCGGTGAGGAGTAATACGGTGGAGTCAATTTTAATTTTAATAATAAAGCTACTTAAAAAGTGGTTTTAGTGTGCATCAGTTGGGTCTATAACTTAATTTAATGTGTATAGTTTGTTTTGTATTGTTATTTTTATGTATATTTAGATGTCCAATTGTATTGTGTGTACTAGTGTAAGGACTACTGCCACCGGGTGAAAACCCAATTGCAGTAAATAAATAATAATAATAATAATAATAATAATAATAATAATAATATTTAAAAAAATTCATTCTTCAGAAAAACACCTGTGACACGTTATTAGAGACAGATACCGCTAAGAAACTGATTTAAGTACGTGAATATGTACTGAGAATAATTATTCTCCTCATGTTATATTTTAATTTACAGATAAACAATGTAAATTAGTTTTTTTATTTTTCTTTAGTGTAAATGCATAAATTATTTTCATTTTTTAGAAAGATTTGTATTCTTGAAAATAGTTTTTGAATAGAAATATTTTACACGTCCACCAATATAACACCAAATTGTCGGTCAATATATATATTATTTAAAAATTATATAATTTTAATTATTTTTAGCGCCCTCTTTCACTCTCAAAAGTGTCGCGGTTTGGATGATAAATTGTATGGTCACCCTAGTCATAATCATGTCTTACGTTGCTAACTGTGACAATTCTTCTGATAAGGCAGCACAAGGCCCCTTGCAGCTGGCAACCCTCCCTACACAAGACAATAAACACAATTCTTTGTAACATAAAAACATTTTGACATTTAACTACGCACTTAAGAACATGACAGGACAACTAACTTTCTTTATATCACCAATTTTATTCTTCCTTCATTTAACAACATTCTGAAATGCGTAGCTTAAAGACAATTGAAAGTGCTCTTCTCATCTTTATACATAACAATGATAGACACATCCACATTCTATTTGCCATCACGAAGTACTTAAAACATCGCTTGACAAAAATACGATACTAATTTATTTCGAAGAGTTAATTTTATTACAGAGTGTATATTAGAATCTAGACTTCAGTTCACTCTGTTGCACACCCAGTCCTAATATCCCTCGCTACAATTAACTTCATTACATTCCCTATTTTAGGATCCCAAATTACAGTCCGCTTTATTGCACATTTTACATAGGATCAACAAAGCAGTTCACTTCACTGTATATTCTACATTCGAACCCAAAGTAAAGAGTTCACTTCATTTAGTATTCTACATTACGACACTGAACTATTTTTCACTTTATTGCATTCCCTGTTTTAGGACCCCCGTTTACGATTCACTTTGTTTCATACCCTACATAGGATTAAGAACTGGGTTTACTTCATTGCAAATTCTACATTAGGATCCGAGACTACAGTTCACTTCATTACGGATCCTATATAAGGATCTTGAAACATAGTTTACTTTGTTGCACATCCTATTAGGACTCACGGCTGCACGTTTACTGCACATCCCAAAAATAATCGAGAATTTTCGTTCATTTTATTTCATATACTATGTTAGGATCCCAGTGGCCGCGCGGTCTATGGCGTCGGTCTGCGGCCGCTCGCTTGCTGGGATTGTGGGTTCGAATTTCACCGGGGACATGGATGTCTGTCTGTTGTGAGTGTTGTGTGTTGTCAGGTAGAGGTCTCTGTGACGGGCTGGTCACTCGTCCAGAGGAGTCCTACCGAGTGTGGTGTGACTAAAGTGTGTGATGGTGAAGCCTCGAAAAGGAGACCTAGGCCCACTAAGGTCTGTCAAGCCATAAAAAATTGTTAGGATCTAGGACAGCAGTTTACTTCTTTGCTTATACTACATCCGGATATGGGACCACAAATCACGTCGTTGCGAAACCTACATTAGGAATACGGGATATAATTCACTTTGTTGTATATCCTATCTTATGATCCAGGACTCTTTGGAAAACAAGGCGTCTCTGGAGGAGGAAAAATTGTTTTCATAGTCACAAAAGTGTCTTCCGTATTAATCCACGGATAATAATTGAATGTACAAGCCGTGCATTACGCCTAAAGTCACTATGTATGGAAGAAAGACAAACGTGTCTATGGCCTAAGAAAAAAATGCATTATCTAAACTGAACTGAGATAGAAACGTGACTAAAGCGTAGTGTTTCCTGATACTTTTATGTACCAGCAGATTTAACTGAAAGAATTCTAACATTCTACCCGCAGAGTGCATTTGGGTGTGTTTTATTTGGATGTCAGAAAACAAAATCCATGATTATATCGCTATAAATCATTAACTGGTTCGTTGCCACAACTCAGGCGAGTATTTTCTTCCCTATATAAAATGAAAATTTAAATATAAATAAGGTTAATTTTCGACTTCACGCGTTTAATGCTGCAAAATCGCTGGCAAATAATATTTATAATTTGAACAATATATGGTGTCTATTTCTGCCTTCCGGCCCATCTCTCTGGTCACCTTTCCCCTCACTCATAAAGCCCCGTTTCGTCCAGTGCATTCTATTTAACATACCGAGTAAACAGCCGATTGTCAAGCAAATTAGCTTCAGCGTGTGAGGGAATGGAAACGAACAGGCTTTGTAAGTTTCACGAATACAAAGCAAAAGCCATGAAACACACGAGGTGGAAAAATCGTTTGGAAGTAAAGCCTTGGCTTTGTATTAGCATAACAAGACCAAGCCGTGAAGTAGTATTAGTAGATTTTAGTAGTATTAGTATTAGTATTAGTAGTAGTAGTAGTAGTAGTTGTTGTTGTTAGTTGTTGTTGTTGATTATAGCGATATAATCATGGATTTTGTTTTCTGACATCCAAATAAAACACACCCAAAGGCACTCTGCGGGTAGAATGTTAGAATTCTTTCAGTTAAATCTGCTGGTACATAAAAGTATCAGGAAACACTACGCTTTAGTCACGTTTCTATCTCAGTTCAGTTTAGATAATGCATTTTTTTCTTAGGCCATAGACACGTTTGTCTTTCTTCCATACATAGTGACTTTAGGCGTAATGCACGGCTTGTACATTCAATTATTAATACGGAAGACACTTTTGTGACTATGAAAACAATTTTTCCTCCTCCAGAGACGCCTTGTTTTCCAAAGAGTCCTGGATCATAAGATAGGATATACAACAAAGTGAATTATATCCCGTATTCCTAATGTAGGTTTCGCAACGACGTGATTTGTGGTCCCATATCCGGATGTAGTATAAGCAAAGAAGTAAACTGCTGTCCTAGATCCTAACAATTTTTTATGGCTTGACAGACCTTAGTGGGCCTAGGTCTCCTTTTCGAGGCTTCACCATCACACACTTTAGTCACACCACACTCGGTAGGACTCCTCTGGACGAGTGACCAGCCCGTCGCAGAGACCTCTACCTGGCAAAACACAACACTCACATGAGACAGACATCCATGTCCCCGGTGGAATTCGAACCCACAATCCCAGCAAGCGAGCGGCCGCAGACCGACGCCATAGACCGTACGGCCACTGGGATCCTAACGTAGGATATGAAATAAAATGAAAGAAAATTTGTTTTTTTTTTGTGTTGATGGTAGCGGTGGTGGTAGTGGTGGTGGTGGTGGTGGTGGTGGTGGTGGTGGTGGTGGTGGTGGTGGTGGTGGTGGTGGTGGTGGTGGTGGTGGTGCTATTTTGTTTGTTGTAACTCAGGTGGTTTACTGGTTAATCTAAATTAAAATCCAAAGTTTTACCAAAGTAATGACAAGTTACAAATTAGGCCAATAATTATTCGCGAAGACTTAGAAACTTGCGGGATATCGGGCAAGATCCTAGCACTGCGGTTCTTTGAATGTCCTTGGAGATGCCTTCTTTAATGTTTCGAATTTACAAAATCCTGTGCAGTATCATCAGCATTGCAGGACTGTTGGTAGTATCATCACCTCTTCCATGTACCACTGTTTTGTGACTTTTATGCCCTTTTGACATAATTATGAAATTACCACTTAAATATTACATTGCTGACTTTGAGTCTGGCATCAAGTGATTTCTGTACCCACGCCAGTGTTTCATTCTCTTCCGATGTCGTCAGTGCATCGATGCTAATAGTCTTGTCAGTCAGTAATACAGACCGCTCGATGCCAATAGTCTTGTCAGTCAATAATACAGACCGCTCGATGCTAATAGTCTTGTCAGTCAATAATACAGACCGCTCGATGCCAATAGTCTTGTCAGTCAATAATACAGACCGCTCGATGCTAATAGACTTGTCAGTCAGTAACACAGACCACTCGATGCCAATATTCTTGTAAGTCAATAATACAGACCGCTCGATGCCAATAGTCTTGTCAGTCAATAATACAGACCGCTCGATGCCAATAGACTTGTCAGTCAGTAACACAGACTGCTCGATGCTAATAGTCTTGTCAGTCAATAATACAGACCGCTCGATGCTAATAGTCTTGTCAGTCAGTAATACAGACCGCTCGATGTTAACTGTCTTGTCAGTCAGTAATACAGACCGCTCGATACCAATAGTCTTGTCAGTCAATAATACAGACCGCTCGATGCCAATAGTCTTGTCAGTCAATAATACAGACCGCTCGATGCCAATAGTCTTGTCAGTCAGTTATACAGACCGCTCGATGCCAATAGTCTTGTCAGTCAATAATACAAACCGCTCGATGCCAATAGTCTTGTCAGTCAGTAATACAGACCGCTCGATGCCAATAGTCTTGTCAGTCAATAATACAGACCGCTCGATGCTAATAGTCTTGTCAGTCAGTAATACAGACCGCTCGATGCCAATAGTCTTGTCAGTCAATAATACAGACCGCTCGATGCCAATAGTCTTGTCAGTCAGTAATACAGACCGCTCGATGCCAATAGTCTTGTCAGTCAATAATACAGCCGCTCGATGCCAATAGTCTTGTCAGTCAATAATACAGACCGCTCGATGCCAATAGTCTTGTCAGTCAATAATACAGACCGCTCGATGCCAATAGTCCTCTCAGTCAATAATACAGACCGCTCGATGCCAATAGTCTTGTCAGTCAGTTATACAGACCGCTCGATGCCAATAGCCTTGTCAGTCAATAATACAGACCGCTCGATGCCAATAGTCTTGTCAGTCTGTAATACAGACCGCTCGATACCAATAGTCTTGTCAGTCAATAATACAGACCGCTCGATGCCAATAGTCTTGTCAGTCAGTTATACAGACCGCTCGATGCCAATAGTCTTGTCAGTCAATAATACAGACCGCTCGATGCCAATAGTCTTGTCAGTCTGTAATACAGACCGCTCGATGCCAATATTCTTGTCAGTCAGTTATACAGACCGCTCGATAAAGCACTAACGCACTGTTCTTTGAGAGGGAATGTGGATGGAATGAGCATGCTTGTTTACAGTCTAGAGTGAAATGATCTGTAAAATATCTTCCACAGCCTTCTAGAATTTGTTTAGCTTTCTAAGCTAAAGAAGATGATGATGGGTCTGATGCTTGCTAATTTTGGTCGTAGAGAACAGAGAAGACTTCCCAGTTCTCTGTGGCCAAGATATTACGCCAAACGAATAAGGAAGAACTCTTCTTTCTCTTGTTACATTAGTAATGTTTAGTTGGTTCATATCATATTATTTAGCCTCCTGTGAGATTTTCCAGAAACCTGTGTTTCATTCTAAACTATTCCATACGCCTTGCAGTCTAAGGCATAGGTCAGCGGCTGCTTGGCTGCTGGAATCGAGCATTCGAATCCCGCTGACGGTATGTATGTTCGTCTCTTGTGTTTGTTGTGTAAGTAGCGGCCTCTGCGACGAGCTGATCACTCGTTCAGGGGAGTCCTAACGTGTTTGTGTGTCTAAATGTGTGTGATATTGTAACTTCAACAATGAGGCAGCCTAGGCCCGAGTTGGGCTTTTGAGCCACAGACAAAAGTAAGCCTTCTTACACAAACACCCACGTAGGCCTATTTATAGGTGTCTCCTTCACAAATGGTTTCAATTAATTTATCTTTAACAGCCGCAAAATCCCTCGACTTCATACCCAGAATCCAGGGTTATACATATATTAAACTACATCTTGATGTAGTGTAAAAAGTGTAACACTATACAGTGTGTTACTTTAATTCTTGGTTCCAGTACATGATTTGATATCACCATTATACTGTAGACGTAGGACATCAACTAATTAATTTTCCCTAAGACATAAAAATAAAATTGGAAATATCACAACGTCGAATGTAGCTCATTTATTACAATAAAGTAGCCTATCAACATTTCTCACCTTATAATCCGAGTACAGTTTTGCCTTTATCCCATTTTCGAATGATTTCAAAATTCAGTCGCGACTCAAGCAGGTCTATTGCTGTCGTATCCATTCAAGAACAGACACTTTCAATTCCTAATTATTGTGGAAATGGCGACTTTAGAATTAACAAGTAGCTTCAGTGTTGATTTCACAACACAGAGAAAGTTTAAATGGCCGTTCGTGAATTCTTGCGAATGCAAAATCCCGATTTTTACTGCGACGGGATTCTTTTAATCTCGTGCCAAGATGGGCTAAATGCATCAGTAACCTCAGGGAGTATTTTTAAAAATAATTACACTTCAATGGACTAAATAAGCTACGTTAAACTTTACAGTAACTTATTGTTTGATATTTATGACATAAGGAACCTTACTTACTCAACATTTACCTTATACGTACTTACACATAAGACGTCAAATAGTTTGACATAAGAGTACGTTCCTATTACGTCACTATCCTGTCAGCATTAGTTCAGTACAGTATTCTAGCTGGCTTGAGTGCGAGACAAAACCATATCCATCTCAGCGTGTCGCCTCGGAAATCCATCTTCATGTTGGTGCAGAAGATGTCTAGACACATTAGTTCTTATCTGCATGACCTCTTCCTAGAAGATTTAAAGAAATTCTTGCACTATAGTTTGAGCTTCTACAAGCCAGGTGTGATGAGCCGAATCCAGACCAAGTCGTATTGAAAGAAGAATGCATATAGAGCACATTGCTATAATTTTCCACTTCCTACTTTATCGTCACAAAATCTATAATCAATTGTTTCTTGCATACGTTTGCCCCTTAACTCCAGCCTTCTGTTCTTCGAGAAGAAAGCTATTTGTTTCTCTAAGTTTCCAGATTAAATTAGAAAGACATGTAGCTATCTCTATACATTGTTTGAAGGTTTTCTTATTGGCCAAAACTATGAAATATGGCGTTTAATAAGTCTTCTTTGGTAATAACTTAATTTTCCTCCTCTGTTAAAAGTCTGCGTGCACTGTCAGGGTTTTGCAGAAACAAATTTCTAACGCTTAAAAATTTTATATTGCTTTCACCGTGCATTTTCATTCACTATTCAGTTTACCAACAAATGCACAAACATAAACTACTGTATAGTTTTATTAGTATCGTTGTATTCCCCAACGGTACAACGAAACTAGTAAAACTATAAAAGTAGTTTATGTTTGTGCATTTGTTGGTGAACTGAATAGTAAATTCCAACGCTATTTCACATACTTGTGCGTAAAGTAAATTTCCTGCAACGTAGCGCTTCATTGGTAGGGTCTTTCAAGTAACGTATTTATTTTACAACTTCTTTGAACATATCTGAAGTTACTTCTGGTATTTTACTCTGTCACATACCTTAGATTTTCTCCTTTTTTCTTAAGTCTTCACCACGCCTTCTGATTTTGTTCCATAAGATGTAAGAATAAAAAATTCCAAAGCATTTCTCTCTTTTCTCTTGTGGGAAATGCCAAATTATCTACTTGTTTCCAAGTCTATATTTGTTTCTCAAGCCTACAGAATACTTTTCACTTTGTTTATTAAAGTTACTGCTTTTACTTCGTAAAATACAATGATGATGTCAACGGAAACCTTTTTGAAATCTGTGGTCTTCTGGGTAATTACACGGTGTCGTGTGGCAATTATTTACCGACGTTTCGGGACAACGTGTCGGTCCCATCTTTACGGGTCAAGATTTCCTACTCGGAATCTTGACCCATGAAGATGGGACCGACACGTTGTCCCGAAACGTCGGTAAATAATTACCACACGACGCAGTGTAATTACCCAGAAGACCACAGATTTCATCAACATCGCGGCGGAAGCCTGAAATCAAGGAAACCTTTTTACTACCAACGAAATATTTTGTCATACAATATCTATTAGACTTCATAAGTGCCAATTTTTATGGATTATGGATTGTATGTGTCTTGTTATTTTCCTTAATACACCTCCTTCTTTAATATTTAATTTTCCGAATTTCTTTTAACTTTTACGTAGATTTGATCCAGGGCCAGTGTGAGACATTTCTGGTAACAATGAAAAATACGTTTCGGAAGCTTATCTTCCTGTCGATAATGCAAACACAGCAATATAAGTATTTACATGAAAATATCTGACACAAAATCTCGGTGGGGGCCACGAAATTTGGGCCCCAACCAACCGCATAGATTGCTGTGCCCTCAAAAATGGCCCTGAGAAGAGCAGTATACTCTCTAATGTTAATTTTAATTTCTCTCCAGTTGATGCTACAAAGCAGGTTTTCTGCTATGATCTTTAGCAGGTTCATGATTGATCCATGTCACTACAAAATCGATCTAGCAACTTCTCTTACTGCACAATGAATTATTGCATGTCTTAACACAGGACTTTTACAATTACAAGTAAATGTCGTGGGACAATTATTTTATTCTAATACATACAGCCCTAGATAATAACATATATACAAGCTTTATTCACCTATTTTAATTATCATCGGCGCCCAGATGTGTCAACACTGAAGTATTGCCTATTTCTCAATTTTATGCTATGTTTATCAACTAAATTCCTTCCTTGCAATTATCAAGTTTAAACCCCACTGATCATATCCCGCCATTTGTGTGGCAGCGTGTAGAGACTGTGGATTATGAGCAATACTTTCTTTCCTCTAATGTAGAAGTAATGTAAATACTGTCCTCGACTGACGAGAACAGCTTTGACCTTGAATGCATTGTTAGAATCTCTTACCTCCGGGCTGAGATTGCGGAGAAAACATACAGGTCATGTAAAATCACAAGTCTCTATCACTGAATCTATCACTTCCCACTGGTTCACATTTTAGGTGCTTTGTTGAGATCAGTTATGAAGAATAATGTTTACACACCCCCAACCAGATAAAACAAAACAGAAAAATAACAACACAAACTCGCACTCACAAAACAAAATTTCATTTCAGTCCCATGTAATTTTAACTGGAATACATCGGTTACTGGTCATAAAAATCTATCACTCTGATTTGCCATGCGCCACCAGTGCCAAGGTCAGAGCTATTCTCTTGAGCTAACAACAACAGGTAAAAAATGTTAATTATTGCTCGCTTCTCATCAGAAAATTCTAGTACTGTGACCTGAATTTCACTGTTTTTATCGAACAATTAATTATGTAGTTAAGTCCCACATGCGGTCAGTCAGTCTCTCGTTAATTACTGCGTGGTACAAACCCATGTTGACATTATTTCGTGTATCAATGGTCTCAGACAGCTGACATTATTACCACTATTGTTATATCGGTGATGATGACGATAAGGACTATAATAATGATGCTGACAATGCGATGACGATGAATTTTGAAGGTGGATTGTTTTTGTCAGGGCAAATGTATGTGCAGGAAAATAGATTTGATGTGGCGACAAATTGAATCTCTGCTGTTAACGATTGGTATGAAAAGCTAGGATAAGCGTGTAGCTTTTGATTTGGTTATCTTGCACCACCAGAGCGTGTCTGCTTTGTATCACGCCCGACAAATCTCTTCCACAGATCAGTCCATAAAATAAAACTATTATACAGAAAACGGTGCAATAAACCACACGCAAAATAACACATCAGAATGTTCGTGTATTATCTTGATACCTTAAACGACTTTCCATCGATGAAATATTTTGGACAATTCTATTCCATGTTTCCCATTTCGTGTATATTTAAACCACATATTTAGAACTCGGAGATTTGAAATCCTCAGGGTGATGGATAGACACATATTATTTTCCGTGATTTGACCAACCGGAAACTGGTATATATTTATCAAATTTTTGTAGTAATCCGCTATCCTAATTTTCAGGGTAAGCATGTTCCTCCGAAACGTTGATAAAATCATAGCACACTATATAGTGTCAAATCCCGGAATATAACTTTATTTTTATACCTCATTAGCCATGTGCATGTAGAATTGTAATTATGACAAATAATAAACAATCGTCTTTAGCAGAAAATATGGCCGCATAACTATCTCATGTACAAATTCCTAGGGAACAGTATTTTCAAAATGTTCTTCTCCGCCCTCTTGATTTACTTAGCGACCGTAACCTGCTTCATAATGCACACAGCTGTTTCGGGGCTTAGCAATATTTTAAATAAGTCTGTTCTATTGTGGTTCAATACGATGGTAAATAACAAAAGAACATACACAGTGTACATTCCATGGTACATTGAAACACATTCGTGTAATCATTGTTGCCATGAAAATACAAAAATACGTCCCTTTTTAAATTTGGCGTAGTTGAAGCTCTCAACAATATAAAAGTCTTCAGTGTTGCCATGAAAATGCAAAAATGGTTTCCCTTTTTCATTGTTGTCGAGATACAAAACATTTCTACTGCTGTTAACAATAATAAGTATTAAATATGATGAATGTGTGTCTCTATTCTTCCCTTAGTTATCTCGTATGCAACTGGCATTATTTCTGCGTTGTATTATATTGTCATCTGTGGCCTGTCTGGCTCCATTTTTCCTACAATATCTCATAAATGATACGATTTTCGGGAAAAAAATTTATCGAAGAAGAAATGTTTTTTTTTTTTATTTTCCTACGACTATTGTCTGAAAATTTTCTCATTCTAAGAAAAAATCAGTGAAATATCATAATTACATAATTTTCCATGTAAAGTGCCCGTTATTCTTGTCAGATTTTAATCAAACTTGAATATTCTCGACACACATTCAAAAAATCCTCAAATATCAAATTTCATGAAAATCCGTCCAGTTGGAGCCGAGTTGTTCCATGCAGACAGATGGATGGACGGACGGACAGACAGACATGATAAAGTTAATAGTCGTTTTTCGCAATTTGGCGAAGCGCCTAAAAGAGTGATTCAACTGTAACACTGACTATTAATAATTTCCTTATAACCCATAAGCAATAGCCTTAAAAGCACACAGTCTTTTTTAAGACCAACACAAACCAAGCCTGCGTGGTCTCGCCATTTTTAAAACGTGACCACCAACTTGATCTCAGAACATTCTCTGTTGCCTCTCAACTGTGTTAAATCGGGAAGTTGGTATGACGATTTTAACGTACATAAACCGAGAGATGGATGTCACAGAAGCAAACAGATAAATTAAAATGTGGGTGGATGCTGATTCTTCCTGAGAAGGACGCTCTTTTGATAAATGGGTTTATGTTAAAATGTCAAATGTACTGTTGGCGACTCGCGAGAACGATTTTGAAACTAGACAGCGTGGGATGACCCTTGTAACTGGCTTATCGTTTCGGAGGCAGCATCTAGTTTTAGCAAAAACATAAATGTTATCACAGAATCCACATTCTCCATTTTCCAGACTTTATTTTTCAACAAGTCTATATTTAAATGTATACAAAATTCTTAACTTGATATCGCAAAATAGAAGACAATGTTATTAACTAGCAAGGAAAGTAAAGGAAACATCTCACCTTATAATCTACCGTAAAGGCACAGAAGTGAGTATAGGTATAACTCTTTCTGTAACCTCGGCACTAGAAGGAGGTGGGTGGTTAATACCACCCGCCGCTTTACCCACGGATGACCCGTCATTGTATTAACTCGCAAGGAAAAGACACAACGCATTTTAGCTCAGTATACCTTTTTAATTACAATATATTGGTTACAGGACATAAATAAACATCCAAAAGTCTCTTTCCCTGCACCACGGTTGCCAAGATCAAAGTAATTCTCGTGAGTCGACAACAGTACATCTATAGCACCAGATAAGCTGAAACGCGTGACAGAGAAGAAATATAAAACTGCATCTCTTGACAGATTCTCTCTACATTATTAACCTATCAGTATTTTTCGATTACTCTTTATGTGATTTATAAGCGAAGTACGGACTGTATTAACTGACCGTTGTCACAAGGTGAAGACGCAAGCAGGTAAGAGGGCAGGCACTGCGCAGGCGCCACCAAGCCTTTTCTATCCTTTTCTAAAAGGTCCAAAATGACTAAAGCTATGAACGTATTCGCAACAGGAGTAAATGTTTGTGAGACAGGTATAACGCTGCCTGGCCGTTCCGATGTGAGCCTAGCAGCGACCACGCCGTGCCGACTGCAGCTATGCACAGAGTTATATGGTGATCCGATCACTGACACGTGTAGCTAAGTTCCCAGAAACAGTAACACGAAGGCGATGGATGTGGGTCAAAATGCTAATTCTGAAAACCTCTGCCGCATGTCGCTTTCCAATAACAACTAATTCATGTATTTGTTTGGTTCTATACATAAATATTTATGCCTCTTTAACTTACTAATTAACTACGCAAAACCTCTGCGATTTCCGCAGCCATTTTATGAAAGAATGGCAGTAAGGCGACTTATTTTCTTAGAACATTTAGTATCGTCATTGCTTTAAAAATCTGGTATCTCTCCGTCACACTTCCGTTAATTCACTACGTATTTAGCACACCTCACAGGGCCAGAGATATCATAACGGACTGTACATAAATCAAAAGGACCTGTGTACGTTACTAATGAATTCATAATCCCTTTCCAATCGCAGTGCTCTATTTAATAAACGGTGTAAATCACTAGTACTGATAGCGTCCGGCGTCATTGCGCGCAACAACGTACTGCAGGGAGTACAAAACAATGAGCCTGTAACAACAGGCCCCCCATCTATATACTTCGTGTTTATAAGTTTCGCGGAAATCGGCGCAGAATAGGCTATAATTTTATGGACGTAAATGGAAAAACATTTAAGGGTGTACTGTGAAAAGTATCACAGTTTGAAAGTAAGTCACGGATTACATCGTTTGCGGTATTGTTAAATTACACTTGGCACACGCAAGAGAATTGTAACCTCCACCCCAAGCGTGCCTACTTACAAAACAAGATGTTACGGAAAAGCATGGTGACCTTAGCAAGGTCACTTTTTAATAGCTATGATATCTGATAAGTGAATGCATATATCATAGCTATTACAAAGTGACCTTAGCAAGGTCCCTTTGTATTAGCTATGATATCTGATAAGTGAATGCATATATCATAGCTATTACAAAGTAACCTTAGCAAGATCACTTTGTAATAGCTATGATATCTGATAAGTGAATGCATATATCATAGTTATTACAAGTGACCTTAGCAAGGTCACTTTGTAATAGCTATGATATCTGATAAGTGAATGCACATATCATAGCTATTACAAAGTGACCTTAGCAAGGTCCCTTTGTATTAGCTATGATATCTGATAGTGATGCATATATCATAGCTATTACAAAGTGACTTAGCAAGGTCCCTTTGTATTAGCTATGATATCTGATAAGTGAATGCATATATCATAGTTATTATAAAGTGACCTTAGCAAGGTCACATTGTAATAGCTATGATATCTGATAAGTGAATGCATATATCATAGTTATTACAAAGTGACCTTAGCCAGGTCACATTGTAATAGCTATGATATCTGATAAGTGAATGCATATATCATAGTTATTACAAAGTGACCTTAGCAAGGTCACTTTGTAATAGCTATGATATCTGATAAGTGAATGCATATATCATAGCTATTACAAAGTGACCTTAGCAAGGTCACTTTGTAATAGCTATGATATCTGATAAGTGAATGCATATATCATAGCTATTAAAAAGTGATCTTAGGAAGGTCACTTTGTAATAGCTATGATGTCTGATAAGTGAATGCATATTTCAAGCGCTACATTGAATTCTCCTCTGCAATTCTTACGACTACATAAATGACAATAAAACATTATTCAGCCTTGCCATTTCGACTATATCAAATCATCCGCTGGGAAATGAAATTATGTTTGAGATGCCAATTAAATTGATCAGCAAATTGCAATTATGTATTGAATAGCTGCTTACAGAACTACATCCGGTACAGTCCGTCTGCAGTAAGGACTTAACTGGCACGATCTGTTGACAAGTGATAGCTCGACTGACATGTCAGTTGTCAGTAACAACAAAACACACACGCTCTGTTAACAGTAATTTCTCGAATGTTACGTTCTGTTGATAGTAGTGAAAAGACAGAAATGGAATTAAGTGAAACCATGCGAAACAAAAGTTTTTATAGGTAATTGCGAGAAAAACAAAAAATTTACAAAATTATATAAACTGTCTTTATTTATCTCGCCAATTTGGAAAAAAAAATCATTATTTGTGTTCTGCAGGGAACAGCTTGCATAGGTTGGCAACTGGTACTCGTCTAGAATCTTCATTCTGCTAGTCGCCATCGTCGATAGTATTATTACTGCATAATAACTGGTCTGATAGCGGTAACATTAGTCGATTAATTTACTTAATTGGTGAAGAAATTAGAACAGGTTTAATCGCATGGAATTCCTTCTTCTGCCTAGAAACACGCACATTAATTTTACCACTTTATTGGCTGCATATAAAATTTGGTCTAACTCCCTAAGGGACAGCACAGACTATGTTAAAAATTTTCAGACCGGAGAGAAAGTAAGAATATTTTGACATAAAAGAAAAGAGAAACAGAAACTTGGTGAAAATTTTGTTATTGGTGTAATGAGATACGGAAGATCAGATGTCCGGGCATGTGCTGTTTATGATGGATATGAGAAATGCATAGAAAGTTTTACTCGAAAATCTGAAGAGAAGAGACTTAGACGGGATAATAAAAATTAAATTGAATTACACAAATTGGAATGTGAAGGCGTTGGCCGGATTTATTTGGGACATTCACGATAATATCCAGTGGCGGGCTCATGTTTTTAGTCACAGTAATTTCCAGTGGCGGGTGCCTATGAGGACGACAATGATAATTCGTGTTGAACCAACACCAAGAATTCGTTTCCACTGAAAGACTATATAGCCTTGGTTTGCTCTCTTCTGGTACATGATGCTATGTCGCATGGTAACTGCTTTTAGACGTTTCGAAGGAACGCTTTGCCTTCATCTTTAAGGGCTTAAAGTGAATGAAGAATAGAGAGGAAGCAACGTCATGTCAAAGAATTCTGGAATTATCGACCACGCCTGTTCTAAAACAGCAAAATTCGACAATAATCCCTTCAAGTAAGATAACAAACACAATGTTAGTCACCACAACTCTTCTTACTATAAAAATGTTTGCCTTTATAAAATGCCACATTATTCACCCCTTAAGGCAAGAATAAATCCAGTATCTTGAATAGTCATTCCCATAAAAAAGATTTTTATCTTGCAGCTTTATCTACTAGAATTACATTACTGCATAAAGATCAACTTGACACATCTTAATAATAAAATGTAAAAATGTTTTGTATACAATTGTGTTGTTATGGCAACATACAAATTATATTACAAGTATTAGGAATTCAAACATTTAGTATTATCGTAACATCACCAAATTTCTCGTACAATTTGTAGTAAGAATTCATTAGCTTCCTTCTGTTTATATTACTTGTTTTTTTTTTGTTGATATAAAATTATTTTATTTTGTTTCGTGTACTGTGCAACGATTAACGTTAACCTGCTCACAGTACGTGTAACTAACTTATCAAATAAGATCTAAAAGATACTAGAGACAAAAAGTATAAAACAGATTCAACAAGACCAATTAAACACTTAATAAAGAACACAAATAAGAAATTAGGGTACAAAAGAAATTTATCATACTCAGCTATAATTGTTTCTAAATAAAGGAGAAAATATCGCAACATTCTTTAATTCGTTAAATTCCCGATATTAGTGCATTGTCAACGTACCCATTTTATACACAAAACAAAACTTATATAACAGCAAAAAAGGAAAATAATATAAACATAAGGAGGCTAATGAATCCTTATTAAAATGAAGTAAAAATACAAGAAATGTATTTATTTAATAATAATAATAATACAAGTGACATTTTAAATATGTTTTCAATAATATCATATTTATGCCTTCATAGCAGCACAACTACACGTATATACACAGGAGCTCTTTATATTACACAATTAAAGAGTGTCAGGTACATTTTTGTAAAACGCTATAATTGTAGTAGATAAAGCTGTAAGAAAAAATTATCTTTTACAGAAATAAAGACTCAAGGTATTTGACCATCTTTCTTTTTATATATTCGCCCCTGATATTGACCCTTAACGTTTGAAACATGTAACATTTTACAAAAGCAAACATTTTTATAATAAAAAATTGTTGTAACTAAAATTTGTTTTATTATTTCGTTTATTTTTAATTAATTAATTAATCATTATTATTTTACTGCAATTGGGTTTTCACCCGGTGGCAGTAGTCCTTACACTAGTACACACAATACAAATGTTTTCACCCGGTGGCAGTAGTCCTTACACTAGTACACACAATACAAATGTTTTCACCCGGTGGCAGTAGTCCTTACACTAGTACACACAATACAAATGTTTTCACCCGGTGGCAGTAGTCCTTACACTAGTACACACAATACAAATGTTTTCACCCGGTGGCAGTAGTCCTTACACTAGTACACACAATACAAATGTTTTCACCCGGTGGCAGTAGCCCTTACACTAGTACACACAATACAAATGTTTTCACCCGGTGGCAGTAGTCCTTACACTAGTACACACAATACAAATGTTTTCACCCGGTGGCAGTAGTCCTTACACTAGTACACACAATACAAATGTTTTCACCCGGTGGCAGTAGTCCTTACACTAGTACACACAATACAAATGTTTTCACCCGGTGGCAGTAGTCCTTACACTAGTAAACACAATACAAATGTTTTCACCCGGTGGCAGTAGCCCTTACACTAGTACACACAATACAAATGGACATATAAATATACATAAAAATAACAATACAAAACAAAATATACACAATTATAAAACAAAATACATACATTAAATACAAGTACACACATTAGAACACCATAAACGCATTACAAAAACATCCACACACAACACAAGAAGATGGCTTCTCTAAAGATTCTCAGGTATGATTTTGTTTGATTGCGTTAGAATATTAGCGGGCAGGAAGGGGTGTGTTAGAGACTTGTTTAAAATACTCCTGAGTGCAGCACAAGTTTCAAAGGAAGTGTCTCTCTTCGTCATGGCGTGATGTTTCCGTCAGATACAGGGAAATGTAGTTTTTTGTTGTCAAAGTCATCAAGTTCTATTTAAAATAAAGTAAAGATGTTTAAAAATTGGCATAACAATTTCATTCTCGTTTTCTTTCAAGTGCACAAGCCTGAATATCATTAATTATACGTGCCTTAGATGTTTCTATTAAAATCACGCCCACTGGCGCCATCGGTCGGGTGAAGAGCTGTCAAGCACAGAGCGTCATACTCGTGCCGTCAAACACAATACCAACAAACCAGATAAAAACTGCATAGAATCGTTGACAGTAATAAAAATTCTGAAAAATCGCATTTTGGCTACAGTCGGTATTGGCCAGATGAGAATAGAGGAAGACAGAGACAAAATTGCTTTTTTTCTGCACACAAAAGTTACAGTTACACAAAGTCTGACATATTGGACACGGAGGTATGTTATTCCGCTTTTTAAGACTCTGAATCAACTGAGGAAGAGTCAGAGTTTCGTCAGGGGAAGCCGGAATAACTTAGAGTGACTAGGTTACTGCTGGACGATTCTGAGTTAGAATCCCGGCAGGGGCAAGAAATTTATCTCTTCTCCAAAATGTCTGGACCAGCTCTTGGGCCCACCCAATCATCAGTGGGTACCGATCTTTCTTTCTCACGCGTAAAGCTGCAGGGCCTAAGCCTGAACCACTCATCTCCAAACAGTGCTGAGGTTAAGAATGGGTGGAGATATACTTTCACTTCTCCTATACGACTTCACTGCATGTACAGGGACAGATTTACTGTTAACCTTACTCAGGGTTGTGTAAGGATGTGTTCATGATCTCATTTATAGTATGTGAGGATTGAAATATACGAGACGGTGAAAAAACAACATCTGATTTGATACAGTTGGTAGCCTGCTAGACAGATAGTACTGTTCTGCATTTCTACCTGAATTATCCACCCCTCTCTCACCCTGGTTCTACCCTATTGGCTGTCATCGCGCCTACGGATTGCTACCCCACCGTACTTTCCAAAATCTACGTTATAGGTTTGATAGCTTTCTTTCCTACGCGGACTCTTGACCCGTGTAAGATGGGACCGACACGTCGTCCCGAAACGTCGGTAAACAATTACCACATAACGCCGCGCAATATTCCAGAAGAGCGCAGATCTTACGTAAAGTAAGTTGGCAGAAGTTTTCTCCGAAACGCTGGTACCTACCTACCATATTACACGATGTCAAAATTCAGAAGACATTATACGCACGTTAAAATACTATTCAGTCATTTACTTTATGAACTGTGACACAATACGAAGCGACTGAAATCAAAATAGCTGTTCTGTGGCAGGGAAACGAATTGGAAGCATCCTGAAAGACGAAGTTCTTACTATAGAGCTACCTCGCCCAGCAGGATACGTAATACGTTTTAATTTCTCAATTTTTACCTTTACTGACCTTTTATATAAAAACATATAGACAGTCGAGATTAAAGAAGCGGCAGGCAGGCCGCCTCTAAATAAGCACACACAGTTTCTTTAGACTGGGCCCGCTCAACCTTTCATGTCTTGACAACAAATTCAGCAGAATTTGGCCTGCTTGCGGGCAACATAAAATTCAATACGCAGAATAAAGAACGAGTAACTAGGCTATACGTATAATTTTATCTCTGTATTCATCTATACATAAAGTGCAATAAAATTATGAGAATAAAAAGCAAAAATTTACAAAGAAGAATGCAATTCGCAACCCATGCTCTGGCGTCTGTAATTTTTTGACACTCCTTTACAAAATTAAATAGTAATGTAATGTAAGTCACCATAAATAAACACATCATAAGTTTTCAAAATTGCTTTGGCCTTCTATCTCGATTTTTGCGAGGAAAAAGTTTACAGAGCATTTTGTTTTTCATTTCAAATGTCCCCGCGAGCAACACAATACTGTGCCGCGGTAACATGTTGCCCGCGATCTACGGATCGATCAGGCCTGCTTTAGACCGAAATGAAGCTGCCACGGAACCGAAATAACTTGCACAAAAGACTCTCACCCCTGTACTCCAGGCTGGGAATGTGTGAGAGCCTGATAAGGCAATCGTTGGTGCGGAAACTTCGGTACTTGTAAAGCTCAAACTGAATCGTTCACAAAATACTGGCCAATCCAAAGTGACACACAGTATATATTTTATTCGGTTACAGTATATTTAACTACTCTCTCAGTAACTCAATAACAATTCTGTAAGAAGCAGTGGATAAGAAAATGCATAGGATATGGAACGAAACAGTTGTGGCCTAATTTAATCTTCATTGGCCAAACGGGTCGCCCATGTCCCGTTACATATAACTTTGTGGATGAAAGGGAAAAGCTGTCGTACTCAGGTGCAGGGATGGGCATCGAAATGAAAGTAACTCCGCAGGGATTAAAGGCTGTAAGATAGAGATTAAAATACTATTGCTGCACTTATCTTAAGTGACTGAAAAAATATCACGACACACAATAGTCATATAGCCAGTGTCACGGTCGGGATTCGAACATGTTACATACTGTCGGAAGCACTGCCTCTGGGAACAAGTTGACACATGATATATTGTTATTACTGTACAATGCGGCTTGTTACAGAACAGTTTGTGTTGTGAGGCGTAACCACTAATTTTACGGATAAGTGAAAACGTCTTGCAACCAGTCAGAACCAAACACCCAGAAAGCTAGCTGAGAGAGGTTATTCACAAGCGGGACAAATCGACGTTCCTTTATCGGTTAAACTATTCTTGATTCCGAAATGCGTAGCTGGAACGTAAAGTTTAAGTGCGGTTGTGCATAAGCTAAATGCTTTGGCGTCTTGGCTGAAAGCCTTGCCGTGTACTTATTAGAGACTGTGGCTGGCAGCGGAAGAAGCTCTCACCTGTCAATTAATGCTTTGGGAGAAAAATTTGGTAGGTTGATGTCTGGATATTAAAAGCAGAAAATTTGTGATTGCAATGGCTGATGGCGAATACGACGATAGGTGATGTCATTTCAGTTGAAAACCTCCATGACTGGGTGAAGCCAGCCATGCCCTGGCATTGGTCTTTCAGCTGAAGGAAATACTCAGTCCGTGTGTCCGATAAATGTGTTCAAAACTACGCGATCCTTTGAATTTGCCGCCTTATTACAGGCAGGCCTTCTGAGATTCGGTCGAACCTGACACTTAAGATGGTAGGTAATTTCAGGTAGCCTCTGTCGAAGGTAGTGCCCTCCAACTTGCAAAAATAAGGAGTTCCACGCATCGGATATTTCGGTAGTTGTTTATCAAATTACATGCTGTCACCAAAAAAAAAGGGCCGAAAACTCCATAATCACCGAAGTGAGCAAATCAAGTCTCACACAGCCTACTTGTGTACCGACCTTGTCATTTAGGTGTCAAATATAATTTGCCCAAACATAATTCCAGTAACTGACCGAACATTGCTACAAGAACCAATTGTCTTCTGGACTTTGTCTATCGTCCGGATAAAATATAAAAATAAAAATCACGACGTTTCGGAAGCTGGTTCTTCTTCCGTCTACAGGTGTAGGTAGGGGAGACACCTACTCAGATGGGTCCTTTAGACCGAGCTAATCTCAATCACCTGAAAATGGAAGAAGAAGCAACTTCCGAAACGTCGTAATTTTATATTTTTATATTTTATCCGGACGATAGACAAAGCCCAGAAGACAATTGGTTCTCAATGTTACACAGCATCGTCAGAACCTTTTAGAATTTATCGCTACAAGAAATGTGCAGCAGAAACCTTCTTCAGGGTCTGACAGCGCTTCACTTCAAAAAAAAATTCTCACTTTATATGAAACTGAAGAATTTATTGCCTAAAACATAAGATCTAACATACTGTTACCATGAGCTACTTCAATCTAGAGGGGGCGTTCGGAAATGATTTGGACTCACCTCATTTGCAGCAATTTCATTACCTTTAGACTGAATACCAAAGAAGTGCTAGCTCAACATATTCCCCTCCTAAGTTACACATCGCTGCCACGTCCTTGGGAGCTTCCAGATGGATTCACAGAACAATTCCTTAGCGGTGTTGCAACGCCACTCACGGACAGACGCCTGTGCAGTTTCCTTGCCACTGCTAAGCCCCGTGCCAGCTGAACACAGTGTTACGTGCAGGTGCTTTCTGTCCACATACTGCAGATAACCGAAGATAAATATCTGACGGCGTATCGCCTTCTTTCCACAGTAACCACGTGGTCCGTCTCTACCCATGATAATGGTCTTCCACGTTGTGACCCTTGTCCATGCACTTAAGACCACTAGACTTGGTAATGAAGCAGAAGTGTTTTCCGCAGATATGCAGAACTAGGGCAATTTCGCCGTGGAATGCTGTACTAAGACTACACTATTCGCTGACTATTCGCGCGATCTGACAGCTTGTTATTTACCGAAACAGCAGCCCCTGTCCAAATTATTTCCGAAAGCCCTTAGTAACATAGATCAGTATAACCCATTCCTTTAAGACGCATTTCAATGCTTCGTCCACATTTAGGCCTATAACTCATTCTGAGGTCTTCCTGCCGCGTAACTGACTTCAAGGTGCCTCAATCTACCATCAGCCAAGTGCCTGTCAGAAATGAGCGACCCGACATAAAGAACGAGGCCATTCCGTACGGCTTCTATATCCAATACACGAAGTGTACATCTACCGGCCTGAACCATTTATTAAATGTACCACACACACGTGACGCGCGCATATCGGTTTTAATGTCATTCTACAGAGATTACTTGTAAATAAAAAGGCAACTAATTGGATACAAGTAAGCTCATGTACAGTACAATTTTAAATAATTGAAAACCAATTATTACAAATTATATCTTATAAACATTTAATAATACATGAGCAGGCTAATATAGGCAGGAAGTTCACGCACACATCATAAGAAGACGCTGATAGACGGCCAATGCGTAGGGATGACAACCTTACCACCTTCGTGTGCCGATTGTCTGGATATCTGTGAGCCTCAACCTCCTGGAACCCTAAGGGCCTGTCCAGGCCTGTACAGGGATTGCTGTACCTTTACCTTACCCCTTTCTACGCCAAGCATCACACGTATTTTCATATTATATGTACGGGACAAGAATACGTCAAATCATCAAGAGAAAGGTTTTCTTTAAATTGAAGTCTCATTTCTAAACACAACTGCCGCTTGCCTCCTCCTACTCCGTTCTCATTGTTGCCCAAAACATATTTGCACAGGCGTTTGTCTATATACAACAACAGATGTGATGCCACCCACGCATAATTTCATATTCCGCAACAACCAACTAATTTGTAACCGAATGAGATTATACGGTACGTAGCCAATGGATGATGCCAGGGCCTATATTATACGGTACGTAGCCAATGGTTGATGCCAGGGCCTATATTATACGGTACGTAGCCAATGGATGATGCCAGGGCCTATATTATACGGTACGTAGCCAATGGATGATGCCAGGGCCTATATTATACGGTACGTAGCCAATGGTTGATGCCAGGGCCTATATTATACGGTACGTAGCCAATGGATGATGCCAGGGCCTATATTATACGGTACGTAGCCAATGGATGATGCCAGGGCCTATATTATACGGTACGTAGCCAATGGTTGATGCCAGGGCCTATATTATACGGTACGTAGCCAATGTGATGCCAGGGCCTATATTATACGGTACGTAGCCAATGGATGATGCCAGGGCCTATATTATACGTACGTAGCAATGGTTGATGCCAGGGCCTATATTATACGGTACGTAGCCAATGGATGATGCCAGGCCTATATTATACGGTACGTAGCCAATGGATGATGCCAGGGCCTATTTATACGGTACGTAGCCAATGGTGATGCCAGGCCTATATTATACGGTACGTAGCCAATGGTGATGCCAGGCCTATATTATACGGTACGTAGCCAATGGTTGATGCCAGGCCTATATTATACGGTACGTAGCCAATGGTGATCCAGGGCCTATATTATACGGTACGTAGCCAATGGATGATGCCAGGGCCTATATTATACGGTACGTAGCCAATGGATGATGCAGGGCCTATATTATACGGTACGTAGCCAATGGTGATGCCAGGGCCTATATTATACGGTACGTAGCCAATGGATGATGCCAGGGCCTATATATACGGTACGTAGCCAATGGTGATGCCAGGGCCTATATTATACGGTACGTAGCCAATGGTTGATGCCAGGGCCTATATTATCGGTACGTAGCCAATGGATGATGCCAGGGCTATATTATACGGTACGTAGCCAATGATGATGCCAGGCTATATTATACGGTACGTACCAATGGTTGATGCCAGGGCCTATATTATACGGTACGTAGCCAATGGATGATGCCAGGGCCTATATTATACGGTACGTAGCCAATGGTTGATGCAGGCCTATATTATACGGTACGTACCAATGGTGATCCAGGGCCTATATTATAGGTACGTAGCCAATGATATGCAGGGCCTATATTATACGGTACTAGCCAATGGTGATGCAGGGCCTATATTATACGGTACGTAGCCAATGGATGATGCCAGGGCCTAATTAACGGTACGTACCAATGGTTGATGCCAGGGCCTATATTATACGGTACGTAGCCAATGGATGATGCCAGGGCCTATATTATACGGTACGTAGCAATGGATGATGCCAGGCTATATTATACGGTACGTAGCCAATGGTTGATGCCAGGGCCTATATTATACGTCGTAGCCAATGGGATGCCAGGGCCTATATTATACGGTACGTACCAATGGATGATGCCAGGGCCTATATTATACGGTACGTAGCCAATGGATGATGCCAGGGCCTATATTATACGGTACGTAGCCAATGGTGATGCCAGGGCCTATATTATACGGTACGTAGCCAATGGATGATGCCAGGGCCTATATTATACGGTACGTAGCCAATGGATGATGCCAGGGCCTATATTATACGGTACGTAGCCAATGGATGATGCCAGGGCCTATATTATACGGTACGTAGCCAATGGTGATGCCAGGGCCTATATTATACGGTACGTAGCCAATGGATGATGCCAGGGCCTATATTATACGGTACGTAGCCAATGGATGATGCCAGGGCCTATATTATACGGTACGTAGCCAATGGTGATGCCAGGGCCTATATTATACGGTACGTAGCCAATGGATGATGCCAGGGCCTATATTATACGGTACGTAGCCAATGGATGATGCCAGGGCCTATATTATACGGTACGTAGCCAATGGATGATGCCAGGGCCTATATTATACGGTACGTAGCCAATGGTGATGCCAGGGCCTATATTATACGGTACGTAGCCAATGGATGATGCCAGGGCCTATATTATACGGTACGAAGCCAATGGATGATGCCAGGGCCTATATTATACGGTACGTAGCCAATGGATGATGCCAGGGCCTATATTATACGGTACGTAGCCAATGGTTGATGCCAGGGCCTATATATATCGGTACGTAGCCAATGGATGATGCCAGGGCCTATATTATACGGTACGTAGCCAATGGATGATGCCAGGGCCTATATTATACGGTACGTAGCCAATGGTTGATGCCAGGGCCTATATTATACGGTACGTACCAATGGATGATGCCAGGCCTATATTATACGGTACGTAGCCAATGGTGATGCCAGGGCCTATATTATACGGTACGTAGCCATGGATGATGCCAGGGCCTATATTATACGGTACGTAGCCAATGGATTGATGCCAGGGCCTATATTATACGGTACGTAGCCAATGGTGATGCCAGGGCCTATATTATACGGTACGTAGCCAATGGATGATGCCAGGGCCTATATTATACGGTACGTAGCCAATGGTGATGCCAGGCCTAATTATACGGTACGTAGCCAATGGTGATGCCAGGGCCTATATTATACGGTACGTAGCCAATGGTTGATGCCAGGGCCTATATTATACGGTACGTAGCCAATGGATGATGCCAGGGCCTATATTATACGGTAGTAGCCAATGGTGATGCCAGGCCTATATTATACGGTGTAGAAGTAGCCAATGGATGATGCAGGGCCTATATTATACGGTACGTAGCCAATGGATGATGCCAGGGCCTATATTATACGGTACGTAGCCAATGGTTGATGCCAGGGCCTATATTATACGGTACGTAGCCATGGATGATGCCAGGCATATTATCGGTACTAGCCAATGGATGATGCCAGGGCCTATATTATACGGTACGATAGCCAATGGTGATGCCAGGGCCTATATTATACGGTACGTAGCCAATGGATGATGCCAGGGCCTATTTATACGGTACGTAGCCAATGGATGATGCCAGGGCCTATATTATACGTGTACGTAGCCAATGATGATGCCCGGGCCTATATATACGGTACGTACAATGGATCAGGGCCTATATTATACGGTACGTAGCCAATGGTGATGCCAGGGCTATATTTATACGGTACGTAGCCAATGATGATGCCAGGGCCTATATTATACGGTACGTAGCCAATGGATGATGCCAGGCCTATATTATACGGTACGTAGCCAATGGTTGATGCCAGGGCCTATATTATACGTACGTAGCCAATGGATGATGCCAGGGCCTATATTATACGGTACGTAGCCAATGGATGATGCCAGGGCCTAAATATACGGTACGTAGCCAATGGTTGATGCCAGGGCCTATATTATACGGTACGTAGCCAATGGATGATGCCAGGGCCTATATTACGGTACGTAGCCAATGGATGATGCCAGGGCCTATATTATACGTAACTAGCCAATGTTGATCCAGGGCCTATATTATAGGTACGTACCAATGGATGATGCCAGGGCCTATATATACGGTACTAGCCAATGGATGATGCCAGGCCTATATATACGGTACGTAGCCAATGTATGATGCCAGGCCTAATATTATACGGTACGTAGCCAATGATTGATGCCAGGGCCTATAATACGGTACGTAGCCAATGGATGATGCCAGGGCCTATATTATACGGTACGTAGCCAATGGATGATGCCAGGGCCTATATTATACGGTACGTAGCCAATGGATGATGCCAGGCCTATATTCCAAACGTTGTGGTTACGATACGTAAAACTTCTATAAATTTGAAACACGTTATGTTTGACCAGATACAGAGTTATGTCTTTCTATGATTATCAGAATAAACAGCTTTTACGTATTCTCCTAAAAGCGCTAACCGGTTGATCTTGGTCATATGAACGCAATGTTTTCTTGGATGTTACAGACTATGAGTAAATAGTAGGATTATATGCCTGTACCGGTGGCCATCAAAGGCGTAGGTCTGCAGCCGCATGACTGCTGGGATCGCGGGTTCGAATCCCGCTGACAGCATAGATGTTTGTCTCTTTTATTTGTTGTGTTGTGTAGGTAGCGATCTCTGCGACGGTCTGATCACTCGTTCAGAGGAATCCTACCGGCTTTGTGTATCTAACTGCTGTGTGATCTGCACACCTCAAACGAAAACTTGACAATATTTACACGAAGATCAGGTTTCAAAGTGCCTAAACTACACTCAGTCTTTCGATTGGTAGGAGATAAAAATAAAATGTATCTGATAAGGCGCAAAGGCTCTACCCACACTTACCACAGTTGTGCGAAATTGGTCGACAAGGTTTATACACTTTTCTACTTCTTAAAAATGTATGAACATTTGGGGAATGAGCAATAGACTGAGGATTTTTGACAATAATAGGTTCATTTGGACCTAACAGAGAAGAAAACAGTGAGGAAAGTATTTAGATCTAGTAAAGGGAAAGCAGAGAATGACAGAGAACATTGCACAATGAGGAGCGATATTATTTTGTTAAGAAAGTATTATTGTGGGCCGTGCCATGGCTCAGGCGGTTAGTCGCCGGCCTCTCACCGCGGAGGCCCGGGTTCGATCCCGGGTCAGTTCATGTGAGATTTGTGGTGGACAAAGTGGCACTGGGACAGGTTTTTCCCCGAGTACTTCGGTTTTCCCCTGTCAGTATCATTCCACCGGTGCTCCATTACAAGTAAAAAAAAACTAATCGTCTTCATCACAGGGTTACACAATAAGCCTCAAGGCTGCGGTGCGTCCGTAGCATCTGCTGCGGGGCCCTTCACCCACAAAAAGAGTAAAAAAAAAGTATTATTTTAGTGATAACTTTAAGTAGCATGGAGTAAGCAAGGCATGTATTAGCAAGTACAATGTTTAAAACAGAAATCCCGAAGTGAAGAAACAGTTTCGGAGAGATAGGCGTAGAAGGGAGGATAATATTAAGATAAACCTTAAAGGAATAGATTAGCGAATGGACTTGATTTATATGGCTCAGGATAGGACGAAAAGTATTTTCTTGCGAAAAATAGGCGAAGTTCTTGACCAAGTGATAAAATGTCATTTTCTCAAGAACCTTTAAGCTTCAGCTAAAAGAAATTGGTAGTAGATCTATTATATATAACACAGACAATATATCCTATAAGGCTAATTTTGAAAATGGTGTCAAAACATCACAGGCCTGGAGGCCTCAAACCCACAACATGACTCAAGAATATCGAAGTCTTTATACGAGCTCTGTACCATGAGATAGAATATATAAATGCAGTGGACCCTCGAACTTCGAACGGTTTGATGTTCGAACAACTTGAAATTCGAACAAAAATTCGAGGAAAATCCGGTTTTGAAACTCGAACAAAAACTCGAAAGTCGAACAAAGAGTCACGTGGTTGCCTTCTCTCTCTGCTTGGTCCAGATGAAAGAAGGGTAATTCACCTTTCAGTGAACAGTAATATCCCTCCTACTATTATTATTGATTGATTATTATACAATATTTTTTATGTATGTACTATTATAAATAAAAATTTTCAATTATTGAAATTAAATATACTTGTTTTATCATTATGATCTTTTGAAATGGCACTTAAAATGTTTTATATTGGGTAAATTTTGGGGGTCTGGAAAGGATTATTCAATTTACATTATTTCTTATGGGGAAATTTAATCGAAAGTCGAACAACTTGAAAGTCGAACCGTCTCCTGGAACGGATTGTGTTCGAAGTTCGAGGTTCCACTGTATACTGTTCTTAGCCACATTAACATACCTTCCTGACAGTCATAAACCACTTATCAAAATATGGCTTTAACTCCCGTCCCACGTAACATATTCCTCACGTACATCCATGTACAAGCAATTATCTCCTTGTTCATTCGTGCAATAATATTTTTATCTACTTTCTTTCCTTTCGTTAGCTACTTAACTTATTCTCCCTTCCTTTAAAGCCCAGTTGTTACTTTACGCACCAACAGGTTTAACAATAAAATTCTACGTTTCTCCCCCATTCTATATTTATGTGTTTTTTTATGGGTCTCAGAACAAACAGCGATTATTCCCATATATAAACTTAACTGATTTCTTTTTATAACCGAGACGGAGTATTTACTGCGCGGTACGGACTGAATCTTTACATTAAATTCAGGTTAATCTTGGTCTTGAAGCACATAATTTTATCTGCTTCTTCCTTGTTTACTTAGGTATTTAATTGTGTGTTTGCTCATTT
This sequence comes from Reticulitermes speratus, assembly GCA_021186555.1. Classification (NCBI taxonomy): domain Eukaryota; kingdom Metazoa; phylum Arthropoda; class Insecta; order Blattodea; family Rhinotermitidae; genus Reticulitermes; species Reticulitermes speratus. The sequence continues at coordinate 5,655,137 of JAJKFL010000237.1, read as the reverse complement.
TTCGTTCCATCTATTATCAACCTACATTCTTGCCTTGTAACACCCAGGCTTCAAATGCAGAGTAACATTTGAGGTCCGGCCGATGCATTCGCAATATTGAAACCATCAGTTTGTTAGCGTAGTGCTGTTAATAACAGCATTATTAATTTAAACTGCATGAATAAGCCCTTTGACACGTCATTGGATCCAGGTGTTCAACACAAAAGAGCCCATTATAACTTCATAATTTTAAATTAAATGAAAACAAACTTAAACAACGGAACTCTAGATCGGAATCTTCAAAGAGTGGTCCGCGAACTTGACACAAATTTTGGTTAATGCAACAGAAAGAACTCTCGAAACGTGTAGTGCAAATTAAATATAATTCCAACTTTTCTCCTTACATTTATGGGAAACAGTAGCAATCCGCTGGAGGGCACATTAAAATTTCTGTGTCCGTCTGTCCGTCCGTCATTCTGTGTAAAAAATAAAAACAACCCGTACACAATGAAGGGTTTTTCATGAAACCTGATACTGAGAATCTTTATCAAACTTTGTTGAATGTTTTCATTTTCCTCTTATATTAAAGAGTTTTAAGCACACTTCACATGCGGAACTACATGCGTTTCTGGGCGCATCTCGAAGCAAATCGCTAAAAACTTATCTCAGCGGGTAAGACTCCTTATTTTCACATAGGTTATAAGGAAGAAACAAAATATGGTTTATGTCCAATACACTGTTTCTGAGAGCGTCGGCGGTTTTGGGGTATCTAATCAAATATGACATCATGTCTGCATTTTCGGACTTCTATATGCAACGGTCAACGATAATCTTCCGAACATACAAGATGGTTTCCGAAGTTTATAAAAATTAAACCAAGTTTACTGCCACCTATTTCTATAGAAATAATTTTATATAAATGTATTTTAAAAAAATACATTTATAACAGTTGCTGCTATCATTAATTTATTAAAATTTGTACTTCCTCCCTTTACGGGAAAATTAAACGACAGAAAGCAAACTCGCAGAAGCGTTACGTTACGCTTAATTCAAGCACCTCTCAAAAAAGTCTAAAACTGAAATTTCGAAGATCAAGTAATCTAAAACAATATTGTGAAATTTCCAGGATGTAAAGCCCAACTATTCAGTGTCTAAACGCCAATTATTTCCTAACAACATTAAGCAAACAGCAAAGAAATTAACATGGATTTTTCAGGTTAGATTACAAATCACTTAAGTACATATAATATTAGTGATATGGTGACTGATGTGTAGGGGGTGGGAGAAGTGGTTATTTCTGGTGAGTGGCGCCAGGGGTCCTTCTGTGCGTAGCGTTCGTGTGTAAACGTCTGGCCAGTAAACTGTGAGCAGCCGAAATTAGCCTGGAAGGAAAAGTTTCAAGGAACAAGAGAAAATATTTAGAGAAGCTTTCTAAACATATCGACACCTAACATAATTCGTTTTAGCAGGCAACTAGTAATTCGTGCCGGTAAGAAAGGTCTGATGCGCAAGGCACACTGGACATTTGTTCCTTCGCAGCAGTTTCCAAATTTGGTGGGTGCGTTATTAAGTGCTGATACCATTAAACTGGCGGAAAGTTTCGAAACATGAAGTGGTAACTCTTTAAAATATCGCGTTGAGAGACTGAGGAGGAACACGAAATACACCACAGAGCATAGCCGGTCAGAGTTTCGAGATATAGTCGAAATTCCTAATGAGAAAAAATACATAACAAGACAGGCAATGTACGTATAAGCAACGCTGAGGCGCGTTCGCCTAACCGTTGATGTCGTGGAAAAGCAATAATATTACATATTGTATGTGTGTGTGTTCTTGCCTTAGTTATCAGGAATGAAAATTGAATTCTCTGTGCGCCGTATTATATTGTCATCTGTGGCCTGTCAGGCTGTACAAAATTTTTTCCCCATTATCTCATAAACGTCACGATTTTCGGGAAAATGTTATTGAACATAAAATGTGTGTTTTGATTTTATCTACAAATTTCGTCCGAAATATTTCTCATTCTGAGAAGAATTCAGGAGATATTGTCATAAATTATATAGGTCTTCACGTAATGTACCAATTATTCATGTCAGATTTTAATCAAAATTAATGTTCTCGACAGATTTTCGAAGAATTCTCAAATAACAAATTTCACGAAAATCCGTGCAGTGGGAATCGAGTTTTTTTTATGAGAAGTTGAAGTTAAAAGACGCTTTTCGCAGTTTTGCGAAGGCCCTAAAATGGTGCTTCATATTGTGTGCCTTTTCCCACATATTTTTAATGTAATTAATTTAAAATTAACGAGATGATTTTGACATGAACTGTGCATACAAAGACATCAAAATTTCATAAAAAATGTTCATCGGGAAACATTTATCTAAGTGGGTAGATAAGTTTTATATTGCTTTCACCGTGCATTTTCACTTATTATTCAGTTAAACAACAAATGCACAAACATAAACTACTTTACAGTTTTATTAGTATCGATGTATTCCCCCCTGCATCGATATTAATAAAAACTATAAAGTAGTTTATGTTTGTGCATTTGTTGGTTAACTGAATAATGGGTAGATAACATCAGAATAAATCTTAAGAAGGAGAATGTGTAGTTGTTGTGGTGGTTCAAGTAGCGCAATAGACACAAGCAGCGTGACTTGTGAACACGGCCATGTAGTTCAAGTAGCGCAATAGACACAAGCAGCTGTGACTTGTGAACACGGCCATGTAGTTCAAGTAGCGCAATAGACACAAGCAGCGTGACTTGTGAACACGGCCATGTAGTTCAAGTAGCGCAATAGACACAAGCAGCGTGTCTTGTGAACACGGCCATGTAGTTCAAGTAGCGCAATAGACACAAGCAGCGTGTCTTGTGAACACGGTCATGTAGTTCAAGTAGCGCAATAGACACAAGCAGCGTGTCTTCTGAACACGGCATGTAGTTCAAGTAGCGCGATAGACACAAGCAGCGTGTCTTGTGAACACGACCATGTAGTTCAAGTAGCGAATAGACACAAGCAGCGTGTCTTGTGAACACGGTCATGTAGTTCAAGTAGCGCGATAGACACAACAGCGTGTCATTGTGAACACGGCATGTAGTTCAAGTAGCGCGATAGACACAAGCAGCGTGTCTTGTGAACACGGTCCATGTAGTTCAAGTAGCGCGATAGACAAAGCAGCGTGCTTGTGAATACGGCCATGTAGTTCAAGTAGCGCAATAGACACAAGCAGCGTGTCTTGTGAACACGGCCATGTAGTTCAAGTAGCGCGATAGACACAAGCAGCGTGTCTTGTGAACACGTCATGTAGTTAAGTAGCGCGATAGACACAAGCAGCGTGACTTGTGAACACGGCCATGTAGTTCAAGTAGCGCAATAGACACAAGCAGCGTGTCTTGTGAACACGGCCATGTAGTTCAAGTAGCGCGATAGACACAAGCAGCGTGTCTTGTGAACACGGTCATGTAGTTCAAGTAGCGCGATAGACACAAGCAGCGTGTCTTGTGAACACGGCCATGTAGTTCAAGTAGCGCGAATAGACACAAGCAGCGTGTCTTGTGAACACGGCATGTAGTTCAAGTAGCGCGATAGACACAAGCAGCGTGTCTTGTGAACACGGCCATGTAGTTCAAGTAGCGCAATAGACACAAGCAGCGTGTCTTGTGAACACGGCCATGTAGTTCAAGTAGCGCGATAGACACAAGCAGCGTGTCTTGTGAACACGACCATGTAGTTCAAGTAGCGCAATAGACACAAGCAGCGTGTCTTTGAACACGGCCATGTAATCTGCAAATCCATGAAAATCGAAAATTCCTCGACCAGCTAGGTGCAGTATAATTCTCCATAACGACTCCTCTCCACCGATTTAATTTTGTTAGGATGCCCCACTCCCCCCCCCCCCCCCCTGACCGCACACGCTTCCCAACTTACCATTTGTGCTTATGCTTTTACATCTCATTTGAGGCTTTATAACCACTGCCTGGTTAAACAAACAGAATGTGGAACATTTTATTTTTATAAAAGGCAATTTTATATTCTACATACCAATTTCAATTTCCTTCAGAACACAAAGTGGATAGATGAAATATGAATGCATTAGGGCAAACAGGTACCAAAGCTTCAATAAACCACAAAAGCTTCTTAGTTAGTTATGCACCTGCTTTGATGTTTCAAGGGACAAAGTTTGCCGTAACTTCAACCATTACATCAATAGGGAAATTAAGTTTGAATCTGAATAACGTATAGCTGTGTGGAAAGTCAGACGAAGAGCACTCGCGTGGTGCATTGTGGGTTAGAGCGAATAACACGAAAATGCAGTGCAGTGAAACGTGAAGTTAAATAGACAGAGATGACCAAGCAAACAATTTGTTGATTACATATATAATTTTTAATTAGAAACACATATTCATCAAATAGCGGTCGTTATGGATTCAGGCGGGTTATTCAAACAAATTCAGTCACCATGAAGATGGAGGCAGCAAATTAGTTTGAAACTTGGGAAGAAAATCTTGTGCAGTATGGTGTAAGAGCCGATCCCAGTGACCGCGCGGTCTAAGGCGTAGGTCTGCTTCGCTCGCTTACTGAGATTGTGGGTTCGAATCCCGCCGAAAGCATTGATGTCTGTCTGTTGTGAGTGTTGTGTGTTGTCAGGTAGAGGTCTTTACGTGGGGCTAATCACACGTCCAGAGGAGTCCTACATAGTGTGGTGTGTCTAATGTGTGATCGTGAAGCCTGAAACAATGCGGCGGCCTAGACCCCCAAGGGGCTGTCGAGTCATTGAAAAATAAAATATGGTGTAAGAAACCAAAAGACCATCATTTGAGGAACATTCGCAGTAAAAAGCAGGAAAGAAAGGTTTATCACAAATATTCCTATGCTAAAATACCTACTCCCAAACTTTTTATCGCCAATCCCAAATTTGTCCGTAACTTTTCGCCACTAATCATATACTTTTTTGTATTAAATTTTTGGTGGACTTAATTAAAGGCATTCGAGGCCCCAGACCACTAATTCAGTCAAAATAAAGTTTAGACACACGCAAGCACCCTTCACTGCTTCGGTCGCTTAAGTTTCGCCGTCATTTTGGTCTCAAATGGAACAAATATTAGGTCCTCGTAACGCATTCACTTCCTTCAGCAATAATAAGTGACATCACACGAATACATCGCACGTATGGGATTCATGAAATGTGGTGTGTGAAATATAAATCACTTTTGCATCAAAATCAAGTATGTACAGAATTCGGCGACGTGGAAATGATATCCAATTACATTAGAAGGTTCGTGGAGGTGAGGCCAGATGCGTTGTGCCACTTTCTGCGGGAACAAAGCTGCCTTGTGGCTGCAATCCAACATTGACTCTCACGACTACCCAAAATCCTATCATCAGCTGCGACGCAAATGGTAATTCTTTACAGTCAGAGATTGTAATACATAATCTGTCGTTACAATTAATATTGTTATAATTACAATGTGTTTAATACTGTTTATACAGAAACAAGATGTCACCCGTGCCTTCTCGCTCGTAATTTTAGGAAGTTCTTCACCTTTTCCGTTGCATGTAGAAATTGTGTTTATGCTAGATGTCCCTCGTAATTTTAGGAAATTCTTCCTCTTTTCCGTTGCGTGTAGAAATTGTGCTTATCCTAGATGTCCCTCGTAATGTTAGGAAATTCTTCACCTTTTCCGTTGCATGTAGAAATTGTGCTTATCCTAGATCTCCCTCGTAATTTTAGGAAATTTTTCATCTTTTCCGTTGCATGTAGAAATTGTGCTTATCCTAGATGTCCCTCGTAATTTTAGGAAATTCTTCCTCTTTTCCGTTGCGTGTAGAAATTGTGCTTAGCCTAGATGTCCCTCGTAATGTTAGGAAATTCTTCACCTTTTCCGTTGCATGTAGAAATTGTGCTTATCCTAGATCTCCCTCGTAATTTTAGGAAATTTTTCATCTTTTCCGTTGCGTGTAGAAATTGTGCTTATCCTAGATGTCCCTCGTAATTTTAGGAAATTCTTCCTCTTTTCCGTTGCGTGTAGAAATTGTGCTTATCCTAGATGTCCCTCGTAATGTTAGGAAATTCTTCACCTTTTCCGTTGCATGTAGAAATTGTGCTTATCCTAGATCTCCCTCGTAATTTTAGGAAATTTTTCATCTTTTCCGTTGCGTGTAGAAATTGTGCTTATCCTAGATGTCGCTCGTAATTTTAGGAAATTCACCTTTTCCGCTGCATTAGAAATTGTGCTTATCCTAGATGTCCCTCGTAATTTTAGGAAATTCTTCACCTTTTCCGCTGCATTAGAAATTGTGCTTATCCTAGATGTCCCTCGTAATTTTAGGAAATTCGTCACCTTTTCCGTTGCATGTAGAAATTGTGCTTATCCTAGATGTCCCTTGTAATTTTAGGAAATTCGTCACCTTTTCCGTTGCATGTAGAAATTGTGCTTATCCTAGATGTCGCTCGAAATTTTAGGAAATTCTTAACCTTTTCCGTTGCGTGTAGAAATTGTGCTTATCCTAGATGTCCCTCATAATTTTAGGAAATTCGTCACCTTTTCCGTTGCATGTAGAAATTGTGCTTATCCTAGATGTCGCTCGTAATTTCAGGAAATTCTTAACCTTTTCCGTTGCATGTAGAAATTGTGTTTATCCTAGATGTCCCTCGTAATTTTAGGAAATTCGTCACCTTTTCCGTTGCATGTAGAAATTGTGCTTATCCTAGATGTCGCTCGTAATTTTAGGAAATTCTTCACCTTTTCCGTTGCATGTAGAAATTGTGCTTATCCTAGATGTCGCTCGTAATTTTAGGAAATTCTTCACCTTTTCCGCTGCATGTAGAAATTGTGCTTATCTTAGATGTCCCTCGTAATTTTAGAAAATTCGTCACCTTTTCCGTTGCATGTATAAATTGTGCTTATCCTAGATGTCGCTCGTAATTTTAGGAAATTCTTCACCTTTTCCGCTGCATTAGAAATTGTGCTTATCCTAGATGTCCCTCGTAATTTTAGGAAATTCTTCACCTTTTCCGCTGCATTAGAAATTGTGCTTATCCTAGATGTCCCTCGTAATTTTAGGAAATTCGTCACCTTTTCCGTTGCATGTAGAAATTGTGCTTATCCTAGATGTCCCTCGTAATTTTAGGAAATTCGTCACCTTTTCCGTTGCATGTAGAAATTGTGCTTATCCTAGATGTCCCTCGTAATTTTAGGAAATTCTTAACCTTTTCCGTTGCATGTAGAAATTGTGCTTATCCTAGATGTCCCTCATAATTTTAGGAAATTCGTCACCTTTTCCGTTGCATGTAGAAATTGTGCTTATCCTAGATGTCGCTCGTAATTTCAGGAAATTCTTAACCTTTTCCGTTGCATGTAGAAATTGTGCTTATCCTAGATGTCCCTCGTAATTTTAGGAAATTCGTCACCTTTTCCGTTGCATGTAGAAATTGTGCTTATCCTAGATGTCGCTGGTAATTTTAGGAAATTCTTCACCTTTTCCGTTGCATGTAGAAATTGTGCTTATCCTAGATGTCGCTCGTAATTTTAGGAAATTCTTCACCTTTTCCGTTGCATGTAGAAATTGTGCTTATCTTAGATGTCCCTCGTAATTTTAGAAAATTCGTCACCTTTTCCGTTGCATGTATAAATTGTGCTTATCCTAGATGTCGCTCGTAATTTTAGGAAATTCTTCACCTTTTCCGTTGCATGTAGAAATTGTGCTTATCCTAGATGTCGCTCGTAATTTTAGGAAATTCTTCACCTTTTCCGTTGCATGTAGAAATTGTGCTTATCCTAGATGTGTTTCTGCCGCTAGTTTTGTGTGCACAGATGTGCACTTCTTTAAAAAGTATTTTAATTCCATAAAACAGATTTTAGACAAATGCAGAGGACTGTCACACGTCACAACACGATATCCAACCTTAAAAAGAAAGAGATGAGGTACTTGTAATATTGAGGCGCGTTCGCGTAGCCATTGTTGTTGTGGAAAAGCAATAAGTATTACATAATTATGAGTGTGTGTCTGTAGCCTTATTTATCCAGCATTCAAAGCGCATGCGCCCTATTATATTGAAAATTTTGACCTGTCCGACTATGACATATTTTCCTCATTGCCTCATAAACAAAAAGATTTTAGGAGAAAAAGTTATTAGATATAAAATATGTGTTTTGATTTTCTTCTGCAAATTTTGTCTGAAACATTTATAAATCTAAGAAAAATTCAGCGATGTATTATCAAAAATGTACATTGTCTTTATGTAAAGTAATCTTTTTTTTGTCACATTTTAATACAACTTAAATTTTCTCGGCAGATTTTCAAAACATCCTCAGATGTCAAATTTCATGCAAATCCGTCCAGTGGTAGCCGAGTTGTTCCATACGGACGGACAGACGGGCAGACAGACGTGACGAAGCTAATTGTCGCTTTTCACAATTTTTCGAACGCGCCTAAAAAGGGATTTTTCTTAATTTAATACGCTTTCACGTTTACCTATCTATGTTTATGGTATGGCTTTGTTGAGAGAGCAATTTATTTGTTTTTGTTGTTTGTATATTGTGTTTTATTTTCAACATTTGTGTTGCATTTGTCCGTTTTATTTGTGTTTGTATGTTGTGCTGTTTCTGCTATTGGCCACTTAAGTTGCACCACTGTTTCATGGTATCGCTCGTCTCCCATGTTGTTATTGCTCACTGTAATTACGTATAAAGTACGTAAGGCTTTCGCGTAAAAGGCGATTAGTGGCTCTGAAACAGAATATATGTAGATATATAGAGTATGGTCAACGTATAAGCATTCAAGTTGCTCAATGATAAAAAGTGGTTCATAAAACAAATTCTCTTTTCTCTCAGAAGGCAATCCCAGAATATTCACAGTTCCTGTATGCACATTTCGTACCGAATTTACATACGATGAAGGACACAGTTTTCTCACCCCTGTTCCTTATCTTTGTCGCTGCCATCAGCACATTGTTTGCACCTTATTCATGTCACCAGACACCAGCTCGAAAATCGTATAACCGAGAACCTGGCAAAGTGGCAACAAAGCCTCGTCCTCCCCCGCTATGCATGTTCATACAGATGTAACATCCATGCACGAGATTTGTTCCTCTCATGTAATTACATCTTTATGCCGTTTGAGTCAGTATCAAATGCGCTGGAACGCCAAACAATTAAATTATTATATTCTACTAACAGCAAAAACTTCTTATCTTCTCCTATGTCTAAGAAAATGCCGTGAATCGGGAAAAATTACTTGATGATAAAACTGAATTTATTGTTATAATGAGTAAGCAAAGAAATTTTGTAAATTTTAATCCGTAAGTGCTTGCTGTAAGGCAGGAATACATACAAGCATTTCCGTAGAGAAGAACACAAAGCATTGCTTTGAACTTATCACTTTAAAACCGCCAAAACAATGAAAGTACACTCTTCCTTGATGCCTAAAATTTTTTTGGGTTATTGCCCGGCGTCAATTTTTGGTGTATGACCAACGTTTTTCCCATCTTTAGGGTCTTAGGTAAAAAAGGATGCCAGGAGGTAAGGAACATGTGTTTATATAGGAGTAGGGTCAAATAGGTACTATTGAATGGACGAGCCAATCCTCAGGCTCGTCCATTCAATAGTACCCATTTGACTCTTACCGGTTTCAAGTAAACTCTGTACATCATAGCCTTCGTTTGTGACTAAGTGTTTGATTCACACATGGATTACTATGGTTACCAACTTGTCATTGTTACGACTGACATCCATATTTACGATGGAATTTGGTTTGTCAGTGGATTAGTGCGTCATGCTTGGTTTCTCTGGAAAGGAAATAAAAATCTGGAACCCGGGATATCTTAGTCAGTACAGCGAATACATTATGTGCTGGACAACCCGATGTTCTGTTTCCGGTTTCCAAGACTATCCAGTTCAGCTCCGGGCCCCATCGAGCCTCCTACTCAATGAGATCTGGGCGTTTTTATCTCTGGCGCTAAAGCAGCCGAGACATTAAGCTAACTTGTTCTCCCATCTAATATCGAGGTTAAAAAATAAGTACAGCTATGCATATTCTGCTGTCTCCATATGCCTTTATAGCATGGATAAGGACAATTTTATCCTTTTACAAAATAAAAAAAATGAGTGGTTTATGATAGCCCATAAAGCAAGGGAAAATCTTATTGTGTGTTGTGTGTCAAATTTTGAAGGGAACAGTTACCAGACTTCATTCATATGTTATTGCCGCAGTAATGTGAACTGGCAATGACAAATGTGAACCTTTTATTCAATGATCGTATTGAGTGGAAACACGTGACACCTGCCTTTTTTCACTATATGACGTCGACATTTTCCTGTAATTTCGACCTTCGTCGATGTAGGAAAACACTTCTTGATCCTCTTGGTTCTGTCGCTTCCAGTTTCTTCTAGTACTCGGTCAAGTTTATGTTGCGCTACACAATGAAAGAATTATAACAACTGTTAAAGTGTGTTAAAGATAGGCATGGTCAAGGAAATATCTTGTCAGATTATTAAAGCTCAACAACAAATGTTGTAACGAAAAAATTATCGAAAAAGTAAAGTAAAATGTCATTTTTCTTTTTATGACATGTTTCAATTTTAATTTCAGCTATTATTTTGTATTTATAGCCAAATAATTGCACATATGGTAACATACATAATTGTACCATTTCATGCTATATTCTCCTAAGATATATCTGCTTTATTTAGGCATCTTCAGAGATAATTCAATCACAAAGGAAATTATATGTTGATGTAGACGCATGTCATCATCAAATATACAGCAAAGGTAGATGCACATGTAGACTAAAACGGCATAACCTATAATCTAATTTTAGCTATATATCAAACATGCATATTTTAAATTAACTTTTTGTTCACCGTGCATTATGGTAATATATAAATGGACTTATCAACCAACAACTGCACTAATTAAGCTTTATTTAACACTTTAAAATTTCAATTGCAATTTTAAAGTGTTAAATAAAGCTTAATTAGTGCAGTTGTTGGTTGATAAGTCCATTTATGCATATTTCAATTAATTCATATGCCTATTATTTGGTTGTAATTTCCAACACTTATTTATGCTCCCTGAAGATGGCTAAATAAAGCCGAAACATGTAAGAAAATATAATATAAAATAATACAATGTACATTTTTACCATATGCGCAACCAATTCGAATTAAATACAAAACAATATATCTATTGCAAGGAATATATATCAAGGGCATTTCAGGTATGTTTATAACGAAAAATTTAATAACCAATATTTTCATGAATTCATTAAATCATCAGAGAAACGACGCGACGTACGACGTGGATTACAGCGTCAGCATTACATATGACGGTGCCATGCCTAATTCAGACATACTAGCAGGCGTTTCTTGTCTGACAATGGATATTATGTCATTTTCTCACCCCTGTCATGGATTATGTATTTTTCACGTCTTCACACGGATGACAACTGTGTGTTCGAAATTATGCCATCTGAAGACTAAAAGAGAAATCTCATTTCTTTCCAAGAAAAACAGATTCGAAATAGGGAGGAAGGAGGAAAAGGCATGACATTGATAACGAAAAGAAGAGGGATGAGAGATTAAGATAGGAAAGCAATAATCGCCCGTTCAAATTGATCGTGTCATTTGCAGTAGAGAGTAAACATGTCGTCACTAAGTTACTCCACATTAACACGACTGTTCACACCTCCCTCCACACACACACCGCCGCTAAGTACATCCAGCGTTATCTCCTTGCGCTGTTTGCACGAACAGCATATGGCAGGAAAACTTAAGGGTAGATGGCAAGGTAATGGAGTTACGTTCATGTTGAGCACACCAAACAGTGACCGCAAACAGTAGAATCCGGACGTCACTGCAATAAAATCGGTCCCGCTTAGATTCGGACTTCCACCGTAGCCAACAAACTTACACCTTGAGCTCAGTTCGAATATGCTGACATTTATTGTGCGTGCATTCATGCTACCTCCTTTAACGCGTTGAGTTTCATACGATACAGAGAAAACTTCCCTTCACCGGTTGGTTGAGTATTTGAACTGTTGATCATTCATTCATTCTGTAGTCCGTCTTACGACAGGTCCGTAGCCTCTTCCAAAGCGAGTTCTACACACAGTGCGATCTAGTGCTGCTTCTTTCAATTTCCAGTATCTTATCTTTTCCTTAAGGTCATCCAGTAGCTGCTTAGTCTTCTCCCTCGTCTTCCCGTCATTTCTATCCTTCCCTCTAACTTTCCTTCAATACATGTTTCAGAAGGCAGTTCCTACGCAAGATATGACCAATCCAGTTAGCCTTTCTTCTTTTTATTGTATGTACGATATTCCTCTCCTCCTTCACTCTGTGTAATACTTCTTCATTTCTCACAAGATCGGTCCAACTGATCTTCTCCATTCTTCTCCAGCACCACATCTCAAAACATTCCAAGTATTTCTGATCTACTTTACAAAGTATCCACGTGTCAGCACCACACAAAGCTACGCTCCAAATGTAGCACTTCTCTACTTCAACTGTTAATCAGACTTCACTTTTCCCCATATATAAGATATACAAATTTGATACTTTCCATCCAGTTATGTATAAGATAAATTAATTAATAAAGTCCGTCTAACACACATTTGGTTATTTTATTTCTTTACTGCCGTTGAGTTTGAAAATTAGTGGCAAGTGCGGAAACTCACGGCAAGACCAATAAATTGACACATCAGCATAAGTTAATATAAAAACCTGAGGTCTCATTCTCAGCATGCACGTAGTGGTGAACAGCTTCTACAATTTTCCTTGTGAAAACACGGCTTGAAGTTGACGGCATAAAAGGTCGCAAAATGTAGCCAATTGCCGACCACATGCAATAAGAACTAAATAATCAAATTTGTGTTCGGCGGACATTTTTTATTAGTGGTTCAACTGTGGTTCATTCTGACCACGATGAACTGCTAATAATTTGAGACCGCGTAGTTTCGTACATAAAACCCGACGATTCACACAAACCTACTGCCTCCATATTCCAAAAAGCTCACGCTTTTACACAAAACTACACGACATCACATCCCAGAAAACTATTACTCTGACATTAATCGCCGTGAGAACACCTGATCTCACCAACAAGCAGGTACATGACCAGTAGCGACCTGATATACAAATGTAACGTCCTGAAATTTGGGAAAGAATTTTTTTTTCCGTAACCACTAGAGCCGGAATAGCTCAGTGAATATAATGACTGGTCTAAGGGCTGGACGATTCGGGGCTCGATTCCCGGGAAAGGAACTAATAGTCTTCTTCAAAACGTCCAGACTGGCTCCGGGGCCCACACAGTTTCCTATGCAATGCCTACAGGGGTTCTTTCGCCAGAGGTAAAGCGGCTGGGGCATGAAGCTGATCCCTCACTTCCATCTAGTGTCGAGTTTAAGAATGTGTTGAACTATACTACTAGTTCAAGATAACTTTACCTTTTCTACATAACCACTTTTCACGTGGGCGTGTATAAGAACATAAGAAAGGAGGATATTTGGGCCTAAGAGGGACGAGGTAACAGGGGAGTGGAGAAGACTACATAACGAGGAGCTTAATGATCTGTACTCATCACCAAATATTATTCGGGTGATCAAATCGAGAAGAATGAGGTAGGCGGAACACGTAGCACGTATGGGTCAGCGGAGAGGTGCATACAGGATTTTGGTGGGGAGACCTGAGGGAAGGAGACCACTTGGAAGACCCAGGCGTAGATGGGAGGATAATATTAAAATGGATCTTCAAGAAGTGGGATGGGGAGGCATGGACTGGATTGATATGGCTCAGGATAGGGAAAGGTGGTGGGCTCTTGTAAGTGCGGTAATAAACCTTCGGTTTCCATAAAACGCGGGGAATTTCTTGACTAGCTGACGACCTGTTAGCTTCTCAAGAAGGACTCTGCTCCATGGAGATAGTTAGTGAAAATAAAAAAGATGTGTTTCATTTCAATGCTCTCCAGCTATTAAAAAATTATCGCCTAAAAAATATGTCCGTCAGCTCCGCGCCACTCGTTATGTTTGAAAGAAAACAGCAGTAACTTGGACACTTAAATATTTGTCTATGCATTTGTTTCTTATAGACGTCTGCTTTGCCTCGGAGTATTATATTGGCAGGTCTAAAAATTCACGGGGGATTAGAATTCACTTGGACACATGGCCATTCTTCTACGTTGTTATGTCAAGTTCATGGGTGGAAACGGAAACAAATACAGTAAAACACATCCGTTTGTACAAGCAGCTATGATCAGGATGTTGCACAAGTAAAGGCAAGTATAAATAAACATAATGTAGATGTTGCCTCATCAATGGGTGGGAGAAATCATAACAAGAAAATAATTACACATCCTGTGAATACGAGCCTATTTATAACAATGAGAATGTTCATTCACTGCATAGTCTTGCGAGAATTCCGTAGCTTCTTTCAAAGCGAGTTCTACACGTAGTGTAATCTAGTGCTTCCTCTTTCAAGTTCCAGTATATCCTGTTTTCTTTAAGGTCATCCAGTAGATGCTTACGTCTTATTCGTCGTCTTCTCATCTCTTCTATCACTCTATCTTTCCTTCAATAAAGTGTTTCAGAAGGCAGATACGATGGAAGATGTGACATCCAATTAATCTTCCTTCGTATTATTGTACGTATGATGTTCTTGTAGATCTTTAAATGAGAATGTGTAGAAACAAATCAAGAAATTTAATGGAATTGTTGTACCTGTCGATTCAAAGCATTTCGCCTTCCTTTGTATTACCTAATTGTCTAAGAATACAAATCTGTAACTCTATTTGTGTGTTGCAATAAGGAAAACAACAAATATTAATGTTGTAATCTGTGGTCTTTTGGGTGATTACACGGCGTCGTGTGGTAATTATTTACCGACGTTTCGGGACAACGTGACACAGACTTCCTACCCCGCTATGCTGCTAAGTCTCCTTGGCAGCGGCTGTCTTTCCTTCTTGGATCTCGACCCGTGAAGATGGGACCGACACGTTGTCCCGAAACGTCGGTAAATAATTACCACACGACGCCATGTAATCACCCAAAAGACCACAGATTACATCAAAATCGCGGCGAAGGCCTGAAATCAAAATATTAATGTTATTATTATTATTACATCAACCAAATCATGCACTGAATAAAATATATTTTAAGCTATTATAAAAACCCCTACATGTATCACACCGAGGTGCCATCATCAGGTGGCTGTTCAATACAAAGGATTGTAGATCCAAAACACCAGTCTAGTTATCATGTCGCATTTACACGAGTGATTAAAATATTAAATAATAAAATCTAAAATACATAATTTTTTTTAGTTGTACTCTTCTACCTACTCCGGTTTCCCGTTTCAGTGTCGAGGTTTGTAATCCCTTTTGATCACACTGAGAGACACACCACAGTCGGTAGGACTCCTCTGGACGAGGGATCGGCTCGTCGCAGAGGCCTCTACCTGACAACAATACACAAACTCACAAGAGACAGACATCCATGCCCCCGGTGGGATTTTTTTTTGTCTGTCTAGGGGTTTTTTTCCCTTTGATCCATTTTTGTACTGTATTAAATCCTTTTCGTCCTTCATGTCACTTTACGTTCCATGCTACCGTCCTTACAACAAACACAACACAAAACATCCATGCCCCCGGTGGGATTCGAACCCACGATCCTAGCAAGCGAGCGGCCGAAGACCCAAGCCTTAGACCGCACGGCCACTGGGATCGGCTATAATACATAAAATTAATAATCATAAATTTAACAATGTTGTAATAATAATATTATTAAAAGTAAGCCGTTCCACGTGTTGCAGTTGTTTACAGCTGTACTATCATGCACACAAACATCTGTGTCGATCGTATGTAGAGATCTCGTCCTGGTGGAACGTGTGCAGTGCATCGTGTCTAGCTCTGAGGTATACTGACCGAATGATCTACATTCTTTTTTACTGAACAGCCCCCCTGATGATCATACCTCGATGCTGTAATATGTAGTGTTTTATAATAGCTTAAGAATATATTGTATTCATTGCATGAGTTGGTTGGTGTAATAATTATAAGAAGATGTAAGGCGTGGATGTTTTTGTAATGTGTGTACTTGTATTTACTGTATGTATTTTGTTTTGTAATTGTGTATAGTTTGTTTTGTATTGTTATTTTTATGTATATTATATGTCCATTTGTATTGTGTGTACTGTGTAAGGACTACTGCCACCGGGTGAAAACATTTGTATTGTGTGTACTAGTGTAAGGACTACTGCCACCGGGTGAAAACATTTGTATTGTGTGTACTAGTGTAAGGACTACTGCCACCGGGTGAAAACATTTGTATTGTGTGTACTAGTGTAAGGATTACTGCCACCGGGTGAAAACATTTGTATTGTGTGTACTAGTGTAAGGACTACTGCCACCGGGTGAAAACATTTGTATTGTGTGTACTAGTGTAAGGACTACTGCCACCGGGTGAAAACATTTGTATTGTGTGTACTAGTGTAAGACTACTGCCACCGGGTGAAAACATTTGTATTGTGTGTACTAGTGTAAGGACTACTGCCACCGGGTGAAAACATTTGTATTGTGTGTACTAGTGTAAGGACTACTGCCACCGGGTGAAAACATTTGTATTGTGTGTACTAGTGTAAGGACAACTGCCACCGGGTGAAAACATTTGTATTGTGTGTACTAGTGTAAGGACTACTGCCACCGGGTGAAAACATTTGTATTGTGTGTACTAGTGTAAGGACTACTGCCACCGGGTGAAAACATTTGTATTATGTGTACTAGTGTAAGGACTACTGCCAACGGGTGAAAACATTTGTATTGTGTGTACTAGTGTAAGGACTACTGCCACCGGGTGAAAACATTTGTATTGTGTGTACTAGTGTAAGGACTACTGCCACCGGGTGAAAACATTTGTATTGTGTGTACTAGTGTAAGGACTACTGCCACTGGGTGAAAACATTTGTATTGTGTGTGACTAGTGTAAGGACAACTGACACCGGGTGAAAACATTTGTATTGTGTGTACTAGTGTAAGGACTACTGCCACCGGGTGAAAACATTTGTATTGTGTGTACTAGTGTAAGGACTACTGCCACCGGGTGAAAACATTTGTATTGTGTGTACTAGTGTAAGGACTACTGCCACTGGGTGAAAACATTTGTATTGTGTGTACTAGTGTAAGGACTACCGCCACCGGGTGAAAACATTTGTATTGTGTGTACTAGTGTAAGGACTACTGCCACCGGGTGAAAACATTTGTATTGTGTGTACTAGTGTAAGGACTACTGCCACTGGGTGAAAACATTTGTATTGTGTGTACTAGTGTAAGGACTACTGCCACTGGGTGAAAACATTTGTATTGTGTGTACTAGTGTAAGGACTACTGCCACTGGGTGAAAACATTTGTATTGTGTGTACTAGTGTAAGGACTACTGCCACTGGGTGAAAACATTTGTATTGTGTGTACTAGTGTAAGGACTACTGCCACTGGGTGAAAACATTTGTATTGTGTGTACTAGTGTAAGGACTACTGCCACCGGGTGAAAACATTTGTATTGTATGTACTAGTGTAAGGACTACTGCCACCGGGTGAAAACATTTGTATTGTGTGTACTAGTGTAAGGGCTACTGCCACCGGGTGAAAACATTTGTATTGTGTGTACTAGTGTAAGGACTACTGCCACCGGGTGAAAACATTTGTATTGTGTGTACTAGTGTAAGACTACTGCCACCGGGTGAAAACATTTGTATTGTGTGTACTAGTGTAAGGACTACTGCCACCGGGTGAAAACATTTGTATTGTGTGTACTAGTGTAAGGACTACTGCCACCGGGTGAAAACATTTGTATTGTGTGTACTAGTGTAAGGACTACTGCCACCGGGTGAAAACATTTGTATTGTGTGTACTAGTGTAAGACTACTGCCACCGGGTGAAAACATTTGTATTGTGTGTACTAGTGTAAGGACTACTGCCACCGGGTGAAAACATTTGTATTGTGTGTACTAGTGTAAGGACTACTGCCACCGGGTGAAAACATTTGTATTGTGTGTACTAGTGTAAGGACTACTGCCCCGGGTGAAAACATTTGTATTGTGTGTACTAGTGTAAGGACTACTGCCACCGGGTGAAAACATTTGTATTGTGTGTACTAGTGTAAGGACTACTGCCACCGGTGTGAAAACATTTGTATTGTGTGTACTAGTGTAAGGACTACTGCCACCGGGTGAAAACATTTGTATTGTGTGTACTAGTGTAAGGACTACTGCCACCGGGTGAAAACATTTGTATTGTGTGTACTAGTGTAAGGACTACTGCCACCGGGTGAAAACATTTGTATTGTGTGTACTAGTGTAAGGACTACTGCCACCGGGTGAAAACATTTGTATTGTGTGTACTAGTGTAAGGACTACTGTCACCGGGTGAAAACCCAATTGCAGTAAATAGTAATAATAATAAAAAAAGATGCACGGTATGAATAACATAACATTAAGAAAAAGGAGGAAAGAGACTGGGAAAGAGGTGCCGAGTAAAGTATTTTGGAGGTGAGAAGGAGGACGAAGAAAGATTCATAATGAAGAGCTCCACAGTTTGTACACATTACTACAATTATTGAGGTGAATAAGATAGCTGGATCGTGCAGCATGCATAGGAAATATGGAGATGTCGCGCACAGATTCGGTCAGAAAATTTGAAGGAACGACGTCACGCTTAGCTTAGAAATAATATTAAAATGGAACTTAAAATCAGTGTGAGAAAGTAGAAACATATTCATCTGTCTCACAGTAGCAAAGATTTACGGGCTGCTGTAAACAGCTTTATGAACTTTCTGATTTATTACAAGCAGAGGAGCACTGATTAGGCTCATAGGTCGATACCTGATCCCCCATCTAAAGGAAATCCGGCGTAGGCGTAACTTCGTAAAATGAATTCGAAAGAGTAAAAGAATTCAGATCCACATCGCAGGATCTGTATAACACACACGATAGTGTTACGACATTCTCTCTGGCTCAAGACCTCGCTGATACAAAGCGCCTTACACAAGCGTACGTAAATATTTATTTCTGCGAAATAAAGAAGTTTCTAACTTGGGTGAAAAAAAAAAGGTCACAAAATGCTTGCAGCTCTGTTGCTTTGCTAAATTATCTTTGTTTCAGTGAATCTGCTCTTTCAACCTCCGATATTCTCTGAATGTTTTCAATTCTGCAAGCATTCTTCCTTCCTCTCACACATAGCTGCTTACACGATCTTGCTACCATTTCCTGCTATCGCCTGCTTTCATGTTCGTCTGTGTGTATCCAAACCCAGTATACTATCTCGGATTATAAATACCGTTCAACCCGCTTATAACAACATTGCTTTAAGCGACACCTCGTCTATAACGTCAGTATAACGACACAAAATATTCGGTCACTTTCATGACCTTATAACCGACTTCGACTGCATATACCTTGTAATTTTTTTTTATAACGAAACTGATTCGTGTCAAAAGTAACCATAGGTATAGAGATGCAGAACCGATCCCAGTGGCCGTGCGGGCCAAGACGATCTGCGGCCACTCGCTTGCTGGGACTGGGGGGTTCGAATCCCACCGGGGGGGGCACGGATATTTGTCTCTTGTGAATGTTGGGTATTGTAGAGGTAGAAGCCTCTGTAACGGGCCGATCCCTCCTCCAGAGGAGTCCTACAAAATATGTGTGTGCGTCCATGTATGTAATCAGGCACAACAATAAACCTTAACACCTACAATGAGTAAGTTGAAGAGGTGAGACTAAAAAACAAAAATTCGCAGTATAAAACGAAGTCTAAATAATTCACACAAAAGTTTGGAGTCACAAAGTAATATAATTACTTCGCCTCATTGTTATTGTTAATATTATTATTCGCAGTACTTTTGTTAACGTGTTTATTTGATTAAACCTACACTTGTATCTTCCTTTTTTCAAATATTTCCAGTAGAATGGACTTAGTTACTTTTGCACATGAGCAAATTCTAATGTAACAAAAAACAAATACAATACTTTCAATAGTGTTCCATACTTCCACAAGTGATTTGCAGTATTTTCTCGAATTTTTATTCATATCCGTATGCAATTTAAAATTCTCATAACAGTATTTGTAAACATTGCTCTCTTCTGGGAAGTGACGCCGTGTATTTTGGTCCCTGTCTTCATCTTTATGCTAAATGAAGCAGGCAGCTTGTTCCTCTGAAACACTGTACCTATCTACAAAAGTACTCGACGTCACATCCCAGAAGACAGTGATCATATTTATGTCAGTTCCCATTGTGTCCCCCCCCCCCCCGTTCCCCGAAGCCCCTTCCTGTCGACCTCCCCTTACATTCGGTATCTCTCCCATTTCCCCTATTCGCCAGTGCCCCTTCCCCTCCTCTACCCCTCGCCTTTCAGTATCACTCTCTCCCCTGCCTTAATTATTCTGAAAGCTGTGATATGTGGAGCACGAAAGTTGTTCGTAAATTCTTCGACTTAACACATTTTATCACCGACAGCCCGTTTTTATTATAGACTTAACGCGTTTTGTGCATTTTACTAATTACACCTCATTCGTACGTATATCAATGACACGGTAATTTGATACTAAGTACAAAGCAGTCAGATGTTGCCCACATTTATGTAGCATCACTTTCAATAGACTAGCGTTTTCCTTTAAATTGAAACATTGCCAAAAGCAGACTGCAGGTTTTTTTATTACTGAAAAAAAAAGCGAAATAATTTCTATGCACCCTTTTGTCATTTACAGAGATACTTTACTAAATGAAACACAAAAAACCCTTTCTTGCGGGTTTTCAAACACAGAAAGAGAAATATAAGTTTTCCATCTTGCTTTACAAAGGTGAGTATTGTACCCACTTGGGCCGATGATTGAGCCGACAGGAAGCGACCATTTGAATGTACAGGGGAGAGTGCGCAGGCTGTATGTTGCGCGTCCCGTAGTGAATGTATTGCATAAAACACTGTATAGAACGTATTTCAGTATTGACTACTGCTGTGGTGTGTGTACTGTGTTGAAGGGAGACCTGCCTAAAACGGAAAGATAATCAGATGCCTGTGATATTAGTATTATGCAATGGTTGTTAAGTGACCCTTGCGTTGACCGTAATTTAATAACACTGTATAGTACGTGTGTAGGTTTGAGTAGTGACGACTGGTGTTGTTTGCGTAGTGTGTTCAACCTGCGTGAACCGGAAAGTTAATCAGATCGCTGTGATTTTAGTATTATGAAATGTTTGTTAAACGACACTTGTATTGACCGTAATTTAATAACACTGTATAGTACGTGTGTAGGTTTGAGTAGTGACGACTGGTGTGGTGTGTTGAACGGAGATCTGCGTGAAACGGAAAGATATTCAGATCGCTGTGATATTAGTATTATGAAATGTTTGTTAAACGACACTTGTATTGACCGTTATTCAATAAAACACTGCATAGAACGTGTGTCGGTTTCAGTAGTGACGATTGGTCTGCATTCATACTGCAATTAAGTCAGTATTCTTCAAGTGTAAAACATAATTAAAAGTCAGAGCCTTCAACGAACACATTAGTCGAACATTCGAACTAGTTCATATCAGAAGTTACTCTGAATGGAAACCTCTTGGAGAAGAGATTTGTTTTTCAAAGTCCTCTTTAGAAGAGCTTAAGAAGTCTGTACCAGTTTGTGTAAACCAAAGTTTACATGAATGTTTCTCTTCGTCGATGGTAAATACATTTAAGCTGCTATTGTCGGAGACAGATTAAAGCACACAGGAAACCTGACTTTTTATCGATGAGTATTACGGAACCGACCTGACCGATGTAGCCGTAATACTGCACAATGAATCTGTGGAAGGTGCACGCCTAGAACCACGGCAAAGACATCGCCTATTCTAACTCGGACTTTTTCATGGTCTTCTTCAGTCCTTCCAGGCCAATATTTTGTAATATCTCGAGTAGGTCACGGCCGTTTTCTTTCAAATCCTTTCAAATTCATCATTCGCCAGACACCTTACCTTCCATTCTACATATTAAAACACACTGATAATCGTAAAAATGTACAAACAAGACAGGCAATGTACGCATAACGTAACACTGAGGCGCGTTCCAATAACCACTGTTATCATGAAAAAGCACTAAGTATTATATATTGTGAGTGTGTGTCTGTAGCCTTAGTTATCCAGCATGCAAAGCGCATGCGCCGTATTATATTGTCATCTGTGGCCTGTCTGACTGTACCATATTTTTCCACATTATCTCATAAACGGTATGATTTTCGGGAAAAAGTTACTGAATATAAAATGCGTATTTCTATTTTCTCTACAACATCTGTCTCAAATATTTCTCATTATAAAAATAATTTAGCGAGATATATACTATCATAAATGTACATAGGTCTTCATATATAGTGTCTGTTAACCTTTTCAGATTTTAATGAAACATGCGTTTTCTCGACAGATTTTAAAAAAAAAAAAGTACTCAAACATCAAATTTCATGAAAATCCGTCCAGTGGGAAACGAATTGTTCCATGCTGACGAACACAGACTGACAAAAATGACGAAGCTAACAGTCGCTTTTCGCAATTTTGCGAACGCGCCTAAAAACAATTAAAATTATATAGACCTATAATATGAGAGAGTTTAACTTTCAGCAGTAAACTAAAACGATCACCTGTATACAGAAACGTAAAGCAATCCCATTACAGGCTTTGTCAGGCCCTTAGGGCTCCAGGAGGTCGAGGCTCCCAGGTTTTTAGACAATCGGCACATGAAGGTGGTAAGGTTTTCAGCCCTACGCACCGGCCGCCTTTACCCTCCAGGAAAGATTCCTGGTACTCATTTCTGTTAGAGGCTGAGTCGACTCCAGGGCCATAGTGCGACCGAAATGATTATGTCAGTGAAAAATTCCAGTGACACCATCGGGAAGACTTTAAGCCAAAATAAAAATACGATATTGAAGGAGATACCTGAAAGGTTTTATAGAATATAAAAAGTGGAAACAGAACATCACATTCAATAATTCAGCACTACAATTTCCTCATACCACTTACAAGTTAATAATTGAATCGAAGATAAACACGCAACCAGGACTAAAACACACTAGAATTGAACTAAAAAAAATTTTTAACAGACAATAAAAATAAATACATAGTAATAGATACTGTAATAAACTTTTAAAATAAATCTCATCATATATGAAACTGTAAAGTATGAGATCTTATAATGCTAGTGAGATCTTATAATGCTAGTGAGATCTTATAATGCTAGTGAGATCTTATAATGCTAGTGAGATCTTATAATGCTAGTTAGATCTTATAATGTTAGTGAGATCTTATAATGCTAGTGAGATATTATAATGCTAGTGAGATCTTATAATGCTAGTGAGATATTATAATGCTAGTGTATAACATGGGGCACGCGGTGGCGCAGTTGGTTGAGGCACTGCGCTAAAAACCGGAACGTCGCGGGTTCGATTCCCCATGGTGTCACTGGAATTTTTCACTGATATAATCGTTTCGGTCGCACTATAGCCCTGGGGTCGACTCAGCCTCTAACAGAAATTAGTACCAGGAATCTTTCCTGGGGGGTAAAGGCGGCCGGTGCGTAGAGCTGACAACCTTACCCTCCTTCATGTGCCGATTGTATAAAAACCTGGGAGCCTCGACCTCCTGGAGCCCTAAGGGCCTGTCCAGGCCTGTAATGGCATTGCTTTACCTTTGACCTTAGTGTATAACATAATGTGCACCTCTAACCTTTTACAGACTGTTTTATATAAACCAGATGATCCTTGTATAGGATCTAAACATGTAGATTGAGAACTGAAATAAAATAAGAGTTGTGTTGAGACTGAACCTGTGTTTGTATCGAAACACGTGACGCTGCTCTCGAAGGGGAATGAACTGAACTTACAAGCAAGTAATAGATTTCCAGTTGGCAACAGAATTACAATTAAGAGTATAAACTGATTACAGGATATTAACAGTTATGTTGGCAAAGAAGAGCAGGAAAATTATACTGCGTTAGAAATATTAATATTTTAATGCTGATGTCCGGTTTTAAATATTACTTTCACTTACCTTAATTTCTAGTTATAGCACTACTGCAATGGCCACAGATCTCAATGTTCTTACACTTACCTGCAATGGAAAGAAATTAGCATATAAAATACATTCCACATAAGACAGAAAAATAGCATAAAATCCGCCCATAATCTAAAATAAATTATCTCTAACAACACCTTTTATATTAAGTCAAGCCGATTTCCATTTACTTCTAAAATAATTTCAAAGGTTTGTTTCTTTCCTATATTAACGTGTTTAAAGCACAGAAACATTCACAAAAATTCTGCGACGATTTTGGATTGTTTTCCTGGTGGCATTGGTTTTAGAAAAACAATTCCCTTCTTCTCTCCTCACTAAGGTCAAAACGTAAAGTCATTACTCTTCCTGATGTCCTCAGTTCGAATCCAGATTGAAAGTATGGCTGTAATAACTGAAGACTTCTTCCGTTTCTTCAGGCAAATACTCAGCTATCTTTACCAAATGGGAATTAAAAACACCTTTCGCTATACGTCTGTAATTTTTAATTTAATTTTATATAAACTCTTATAGTTGATACAATGTCGTCATAAATACAAACTACTCAGCTAAACATTATCATAAGACACGTGATCGCTTTAAGACAGAATTTCACGGGCATTTATACAGAGCGACATACGTAACTGGGATGTCAAACTTCCTTGACATAGCAAAGCAAATTACTCTTTTCATCCGTTAGGCCTTTCTTCGGGTCCGATTTAAAATATCTAATTGTTGAGAATAATTATTTACAAGAAAGCATTTATCAAAAGAATAACAGCAATGATAGTGACAATCTTCACGTTATCTGAAATTAATTTGGCTGTGACTTCCACGCAATTAAAATTCCGTGTTGTGTTCTGCTTTCGGAAAATGCAGCAACATTTTCACTTCTATTCCCAACTCAATACATTTGGCGGTCAAAGGGAAATTCTCTTGAAATTCAACCATCTACATCTCCAAGGTATCCAAAGTCATCATAGAAAATATTTTCAATTCCAGTAATTCTTTATCACTTTTGTCAGAATCTGTTATAAATCGGAAGTTTTCGTATAGTTTTCTATATTGGTCACATATTCCGCGAAATTTTCCTTCTAAAATATCACATATATTTGAGAAATCCCGCATATCTCCGTTTTATTCAGTAACATGGTTCTCAAATTCATTACTCTCCATTTTTTTAAAGGAAAAAGGCTGCTTATATGTCTGAAATCAGATTGTCCCTAACAATTTTAAGTTATCTTTAGAAGATGTTTAAAAGTCTTTCTATGATAGTGGAACTCTGTGTTCAGTTCATTAAATTCGGCAAAGGAAACAGAAGAGAAAAGTAATTCTATTCAACGTTTCTGGTTCTACAGCTGCAAGTAGGTTTTTTCAAATGTTCGTCCCACGCAAAAATAAAAAAAAAAAGGTAAAAACATTAACTCCGCGAACCCACCCAAAATTCTTATGCATTAGTGGCTTACAGTACTTGAGTATACTTCGTGTAGAACAATTTGAACTATCGAGTGTTGAGTAACGAGAAACGAGGAAATTACCGGTCATTTTACGCAGCTCATATGAAAGGTGCCAATGGTTTCAGGCTGTCGTCGGCCTCAAGGACTTGCTGATACAGGATGCAACAGAACGGCAGAACTAACATCCTATGACGCTCTCGGTGGCCGTGCCGTCTAAGGCAAAGTTCTGTAGCTGCTTGATTGCTGGAATCGCGGTTTCGAATCCTGCTGAGGTTATGGATTTTAGTTTCTTTAGTTTGTTGTGTGTTGTGTAAGTAGCTGAATCTGTGATGGGCTTATCACTGGTTCAGAGGAGTTCTACTGGGTGTGTGTCGAATCGTGTGTCATGCATAGACGTCGGCAAGGAGGCGTCCTAGTCCCGAATTGAGCTGAAAAACCCCAAGGGAAAAATAATGCCACAAACCCCGCATTCAACCCAACCACGTTCGGCGCACCGTCTGCTGTAATTGACACAACTTTCCTTCTGTCAATATTAAGTTCCGACAATGTTTGAAGAACCGCTTTACAAACATTTTAGACCAAAATTCAAGGGGTTTTTCACCAGAATCATCGCACGAATAAAATTCATCAACTGTGTTTACTCTTAGAAGGATAGTAGGAGTAGGCAATCCAGTCATCATAATACCCAATATAAGATATTATGGCGCAAATGAAACGATATTAACATAAACCTTAGGGCAGAGTGTAAGAAATAGATATTAAATATACGAAAAGAAAGCAAAACTGCAATTAAAAGTTGCAGATTCCTAAAGAACATCTCATATGATACATATTAAGCAGAATGCTGCAAACTTTCGGGATATTATTTGAGATATACATAATATGAGCATATATATATATACTCATAAGAAGCCAGCATCCTCGACTGGCCAAATATAGTAGGGAGACGAACGAGAAATACAGGGAAGAAATCAAACAAAAAATTTGTAAATAAAATTACATAAATAAAAACCAATTTGTTTTAAATAATGCACCTTTAAACATTTTATAAAATACCGTCTAAACAATGTAAATTCTCAACAAATAATTTCCACTTACAACAATAAAACAATCAATTACAATATATAAAACATGAAATAACTACAAACATTTGTACACTCTATTATATTATTAAGGAAATTACGAATATGATGTAATACAAATTACGTAGTGTGTAATAATAGTATAAGGTACGTAATTTCACATATGAAAAATATGGAAAATTACCACAAAAATTGTAGGAAACCTTCTTTCGATATTTTTATACAAACAGTCTGATAATGATTCATTAAGGTTCAAAGCATGAAGCTTTATTTTGGAAACCAATAATATTTGCCTTTCAAATAAATTGTGTTGGGTTTTTCTTTTAATTTGAAAAATTCACTGTACACGTAACAAAATATCAGGGTGTCAAGATAAAGATATAATTCGTTGTACGTTAAACAACCATCCTTGATACTGATAGCCGCAACAGTCGAAACCTCTGTCAATAATCGAAGCTCGGAACCTCAGAAACTATTAATGTTAACGAACAGACGTACATAAAATTCCTTTTAGAGTACAATCTGTTAAATTACAAATTTACGTGTATTATTTCGATTATAATTCAGTTTCTTTACCCTTTATGATGTGCAATTTTTCACTTGGAAAAATCACAATCCCAGAAGATAACCGTTATGGACAATTCTAAACACGCTTGGAAAAATCACATACCAACACCTTTGTTATAATTGAGACAAAATCTATAGAGACAATTACCAAAATGTTTAAAGAAAATGCCAACAAAAAAACTTATTAATAGGGTATAATGAAAACAAATTACTCAATACAGATTTCTCTGCAAAGGTAAACATATGAAATACGAGTAATATGGATCTTTTTTTATTTTGGTTTTATCCGACAAATGTACATTTTCATTTTCTATTATTCAATACATATATTGCATTGAAGATGGTCCAACATGTTTCGAACCTTATATGAGGTTCATCTTCAGGGACATCTGTTTTAAATTACACCAGCCCTTCTTCAAAGGTACATGTTAGGTTATACACTTCAAAATTACACAATACGAATGTAGCCATTTGGTACAATAAAATGTGTCGACAACTACAACTAAAGACAACACTTTAAAGTGTATAACCTAACATGTACCTTTGAAGAAGGGCTTGTGTAATTTAAAACAGATGTCCCTGAAGATGAACCTCATATAAGGTTCGAAACATGTTGGACCATCTTCAATGCAATATATGTATTGAATAATAGAAAATAAAATTATACATTTGTCGGATAAAACGTAAATAATAAAAAAATATACGGTACGAATAACATAAAATTTAATATAGATCTGTTTTGCATTACAGTATGTTTTTGTCACTAAAGTCTATGCCAGGGACCAAGAAACAGGTAACACTGGGTGAAGCAAAATGTATCTTCTATAATTACTTACAGAAAAAACATCTGATATAATGAAGAAAGGACACCGGAAGGGAGATTATCAAAAGCCATGTTGAGGTACAGTCTTAAGTAAGAAGTCACATTAACGGACTTCAAACCTGAGGAACGTTTTCAAGCCGTTATAACGCGGACAATAGGGGGATATGGTTAGTAACGCTCAACGACTAGGAATTCATTGACATCAAAGTTACGTACTCTTAAAACAATTCGAAAGTCGAGAGACAGTTATTACAGTCCTACTGAAGTCTGAGTGAACTTCAACAATCTTATCACATTTCCTTTTATCTCTGCTAAGCTCATTCTTCACGTCTCTCTTATCAAGTGGCAAACAGAAACCAGTAAATCTTTGTCCCAGTGAAGTGAATCCTCAGTTTCGAAACTTGAACGCAGTGACTTATGACTGCTATGTTGGCTTACTAGAAAGTCAACTTCTTCTAAATTTAAGTTCTTCCTTCCTGAGTTTTGTTTAGAACAAATACCTTTAAGTTTCGTATTTTCCTGTAATAATTTGCAATTTTCTTTGGAAAGGACCACGCGTAAAAATTATATTGAAATAATAAGGAATAACAAGAAAATTTACCTTCAATGATAGTAACACACAGCCGAGATAGCTCAGTCTATAAAAGATGGTCGTCCGAGAAATTGTGTTTCGAGTCCTGGCAGGGGAAATATATTTTTCTCGTCTCCGGAGATCCCCGACGACCTCTGGGGCATACACAATTTTTTATTCAATGGGAAGAGAGGGCACTTCTCCCGGAAGAAAAAAGGTCGGGGCTGGAGGCTGAATACTCATCCCCTACTTAGTGCCGAAGTTATGAATAAGTGGAGCTGTAATTCCACTCTGCCAGATGCCTTCATGCCGTGCATAAGGAAGGGTTTTTGTGCGGATGTACATTTCTGAAGAAGAAATCTAGTTAATAATCTATTTTGAGGACACTTTTGTCCTTTAAATTACCCTTCAAATGTTCCTAACGAAATCCAATTCAGGAAAACACAAATCAATAAAATATGCAATTATTTTATGGATCTAGTACGACGGAACAGGGATTTATTATAAGAGTAATAAATTTTAAAATGAAGCACCGAACATAAGAGAAATTGTTTTGTCTCTGTTCAGGAGCCTTTACACCTACAGTGTTGAATTACTTTAAAATTTATCGTCGTCACTGACACCCTTCAATATCGTTAAGGAGCAGCAAACCAGATTCATTCGCAAGGTCTCCTTACAGAAGGTGACATTCCAGCATATATTCCAATTATTTCCTGCCTTCATTTAATCTATACGCCCAGCACCATATCACGAAAGACTGGAATTCAATTTACAACATAACAACCTGCTTCACACAGACCCATTTAAATGTTTTCATCCAATCTAATCCAAATTTCTTATGAGGTTTATTCCTTTGCGATTTTCCTACCAAAATTACGTAGGCTTTCTCCATGTCGCTCAGATCTGTTAATTATAAAGCTCCTGTTATAAAGAAATTTCTCCCCACCTCAGAACTTCGTAGACTGAATAAGTCATTGATGCAAATCATTCTTATAGGAAATGGATTCATTCTCTGAATGTCGAATGAATAATGCCGTCAAATATTATTCTTTATGAAAGCGACCACATGGAAGACCAAGGCCTAAATGGGGTATAATATTAAGATGGGCCTTAGGAAATAGTGTAGGAGAGAGTGGTTTGCATTTATCAGGATATGGATTTGAAAAAATTGGCGAACTCTTTGTAACAAGAAAATGGATGTTCAGATTACATAAAATGTGGGTTAATTTCTTGATTAAATGAGGAATGTTAGCTTCTCCAGAAGAACTTTGCTACCTGGAGATAGCTATTAGCTATGTGTTATGCCATGGACCTATATTTTGCGCAGCCACTATTATTTTATATACGTAAAGTTTTCCCTGCCCACAACATGAAGGCACATAGGGGGAGTGAGGTATAGTTCCATTCATTTTTAATCTCGGCCATGTATGGAGGTGAGTGGTTAACTTCAACCCCAGCCGATTTACCCGTGGGTTCGCCCCAGAGCCAGTCTGGAAGAGGAAAATCTCTAGTTACTACCGGGATTCGATTTCCGGACTGTCCAGTCCGTAGCTGAGTCATTATGGGCTGAACTACGCTACGCCAGCTAATTTGATATATGTGACTAAATTAATTTAAGGCCGCACGTCAAACAAACCGATAAATTGAATCGCATGCCAAATTCACTTGGCCTATAAATACCGAAAACATGAAACCTGATCTGAATCCTGTAGATGGCTTTGGGGAAGAAAATGTTAAGGACCAGACACACATACATTACCTCTGATGCGACGAATTGTAACCTACTTTCTTTTCTAAAAAGAAAAGATTTGATTTATGGTTACTGTGTGCGTGTTGTCTGTGTAACTATGTATGTGTGTGTATCAATGTGCGTGTTGTCTGTGTAACTATGTATGTGTTTGTATCAATGTGCGTGTTGTCTGTGTAACTATGTATGTGCGTGTATCAATGTGTGTGTTGTCTGTGTAACTATGTAGTGTGTTGTATCAATGTGTGTGTTGTCTGTGTAACTATGTATGTGTGTGTATCAATGTGCGTGTTGTCTGTGTAACTATGTATGTGTGTGTATCAATGTGTGTGTTGTCTGTGTAACTATGTATGTGGTGTATCAATGTGTGTGTTGTCTGTGTAACTATGTATGTGTGTGTATCAATGTGCGTGTTGTCTGTGTAACTATGTATGTGCGTGTATCAATGTGTGTGTTGTCTGTGTAACTATGTATGTGTGTGTATCAATGTGTGTGTTGTCTGTGTAACTATGTATGTGTGTGTATCAATGTGTGTGTTGTCTGTGTAACTATGTATGTGTGTGTATCAATGTGTGTGTTGTCTGTGTAACTATGTGTGTGTGGTATCAATGTGTGTGTTGTCTGTGTACCTATGTATGTGTGTGTATCAATGTGTGTGTTGTCTGTGTAACTATGTATGTGTGTGTATCAATGTGTTTTTTGTGTAACTATGTATGTGTGTGTATCAATGTGTGTGTTGTCTGTGTAACTATGTATGTGTGTATCAATGTGTGTGTTGTCTGTGTAACTATGTATGTGTGTGTATCAATGTGTGTTTTTGTGTAACTATGTATGTGTGTGTATCAATGTGTGTGTTGTCTGTGTAACTATGTATGTGTGTGTATCAATGTGCGTGTTGTCTGTGTAAACTATGTATGTGTGTGTATCAATGTGTGTGTTGTCTGTGTAACTATGTATGTGTGTGTATCAATGTGTGTGTTGTCTGTGTACCTATGTATGTGTGTGTGTATCAATGTGTGTGTTGTCTGTGTACCTATGTATGTGTGTGTATCAATTGTGTGTTTTGTGTAACTATGTATGTGTGTGTATCAATGTGTGTTTTTGTGTAACTATGTAGTGTGTTCATGTGTGTGTTGTCGTGTAACTATGTGTGTGTTGTCTGTGTAACTATGTATGTGTGTGTATCAATGTTGTGTTTTTGTGTAAACTATGTATGTGTGTGTATCAATGTGTGTTTTTGTGTAACTAGTGTGTGTTTGTGTGTAACAATGTGTGGTGTCATGTGTTTCTGGTAACTATGTATGTGTGTGTATCAATGTGTGTGTTGTCTGTGTAATATGTATGTGTGTGTATCAATGTGCGTGTTGTCTGTGTAACTATGTATGTGTGTGTATCAATGTGTGTGTTGTCTGTGTAACTATGTATGTGTGTGTATCAATTTTGCGTGTTGTCTGTGTAACTATGTATGTGTGTGTATCAATGTATGTGTTGTCTGTGTAATATGTATGTGTGTGTATCAATGTGTGTGTTGTCTGTGTAACTATGTATGTGTGTGTATCAATGTGTGTGTTGTCTGTGTAACTATGTATGTGTGTGTATCAATGTGTTGTGTTTGTCTGTGTACTATGTATGTGTGTGTGTATCAATGTGTGTTTTTTTGTGTAACTATGTATGTGTGTGTATCAATGTGTGTTTTGTGTAACTATGTATGTGTGTGTATCATATGTGTGTTGTATGTATGTGTAACTATGTATGTGTGTGTATACATGTGTGTAGTGTTGTCTGTGTACCTATGTATGTGTGTGTATCAATGTGTGTTTTTGTGTAACTATGTATGTGTGTGTATCAATGTGTGTGTTGTCTGTGTAACTATGTATGTGTGTGTATCAATGTGTGTGTTGTCTGTGTAACTATGTATGTGTGTGTATCAATGTGTGTTTTCTGTGTAACTATGTATGTGTGTGTATCAATGTGTGTGTTGTCTGTGTAACTATGTATGTGTGTGTATCAATGTGTGTGTTGTCTGTGTAACTATGTATGTGTGTGTAATCAATGTGTGTTTTTGTGTAACTATGTATGTGTGTGTATCAATGTGTGTGTTGTCTGTGTAACTATGTATGTGTGTGTATCAATGTGTGTTGTCTGTGTAAATATGTATGTGTGTGTATCAATGTGTGTGTTTTGTGTAACTATGTATGTGTGTGTATACAATGTGTCGTGTGTTGTCTGTGTAACTATGTATGTGTGTGTATCAATGTGTGTGTTGTCTGTGTAACTATGTGTGTGTGTGTATCAATGTGTGTTTTTGTGTAACTATGTATGTGTGTGTATCAATGTGTGTTTTGTCTGTGTAACTAATGTATGTGTGTGTATCAATGTGAGTGTTGTCTGTGTAAACTATGTAATGTGTGTGTGTATCAATGTGTGTGTTGTTGTCTGTGTAACTATGTGTGTGTGTGTATCAATGTGTGTTGTTGTGTAACTATGTATGTGTGTGTATCAATGTGTGTTTTGTGTAACTATGTATGTGTGTGTGTATCAATGTGTGTGTTGTCTGTGTAACTATGTGTGTGTGTGTGTATCAATGTGGTGTTTGTCTGTGTAATCTATGTATGGTGTGTGTATCAATGTGGTGTTGTCTGTGTAACTATGTATGTGTGTGTATCAATGTGTGTGTTGTCTGTGTAATATGTATGTGTGTGTATCAATGTGTGTTGTCCTGTGTAATTATGTATGTGTGTGTGTAACAATGTGTGTGTGTGTCTGTGTAACTATGTATGTGTGTGTATCAATGTGTGTGTTGTCTGTGTAACTATGTATGTGTGTGTATCAATGTCGTGTTGTCTGTGTTAACTATGTATGTGTGTGTATCAATGTATGTGTGTTGTCTGTGTAATTATGTATGTTGTGTGTATCAATGTGTGTGTTGTCTGTGTAACTATGTATGTGTGTGTATCAATGTGTGTGTTGTCTGTGTAACCTATGTATGTGTGTGTTGTATCAATGTGTGTTTTTTGTGTAAACTATGTATGTGTGTGTATCAATGTGTGTTTTTGTGTAACTATGTATGTGTGTGTATCAATGTGTGTGTTGTCTGTGTAACTATGTATGTGTGTGTATCAATTTGTGTTGTTGTTATCAATGTGTGTGTTGTCTGTGTAACTATGATGTGTTGTGTATCATGTGTGGTTGTCTGTGTATCTATGTATTTGTTGTGTGTACATGTGTGTGTTGTCTGTGTAATATGTATGTTTTGTATCAATGTGTGTGTTTGTCTGTGTAACTATGTAGTGTGTGTGTAATATATGTGTGTTCTCTGTATACTATGTGTGTGTTTGTATCAAATGTGTGTGTTGTCTGTGTAATTATATGTGTTGTACAATGTGTGTTGTCTGTGTAATATTATTGTGTGTATTCAATGTGTGTTGTCTGTGTAATGTATGTTGTTGTATCAATGTGTGTGTTGTCTGTGTATCTATTGTTGTGTGTGTGTATCAATGTGTGTGTTTGTCTCGTGTAACAATATGTTGTGTTTGTATCAATTGGTGTGTTGTCTGTGTAATATGTATGTGTTGTCTGTGTATAATGTGTGTGTTCGTCTATGTGTGTTTTTCTGTATCTATATGTGTTTGTCTGTGATAACCTATTATGTGTTTTTTCTGTATTCGTGTGTTATGTCTGGTACTATGTGTGTGTGTGTATCATATGTGTGTGTGTTGTGTGTACTATGTATGTGTCTTGTATCTATGTGTGGTTGCTGTGTACTATGTTGTGTGTGTGTATCTGTGTGTGTTTCGTGTATATGTATGTGTGTATCATATGTGTGTTTGTCTGTGTATATAGTGTTGTTGTCTGTGTATAATGTGTGTTTCTCTGTATCTATGCATGTGTGTCTGTATCAATGTGTGTTGTCTGTTATTATATATGTGTTTGTCTACTCTGTATCTGTGTGATTGTCTGTGTATATAATGTGTGTTTGTCTGTGTATTATGTGTGTTGTCGTGTATCTAATGTGTGTTGTCTGTGTATCTATGTGTG
The DNA here is from genome assembly GCA_021186555.1 of Reticulitermes speratus. NCBI lineage: Eukaryota > Metazoa > Arthropoda > Insecta > Blattodea > Rhinotermitidae > Reticulitermes > Reticulitermes speratus. Next base: position 5,620,819 of record JAJKFL010000237.1, on the reverse strand, counting down.
TTGCTGTGTATCTATGTGTGTGTTGTCTGTGTAATATATGTTGTTGTCTGTGTATATGTGTGTGTTGTCTGTGTAATTTATGTATTGTGTGTGTATATATGTGTTCTGTTTCTGTGTCTAACTATGGTTGTTTGGTATCAATGTGTGTGTTGTCTGTTAATATAATATATGTGTTTATCAGGTTGTTGTCTGTGTATATGTTTGCTGTGTATATATGTGTGTTTGTCTGTGTAATATGTGTGTGTCTGTGTATCATAATTGTGTTTGTCTGTGTAACTATTGTGATGTGCTGTGTATCTAATTGTGTGTGTTGTCTGTGTAATATGTGATTGTGTTGTGTATCAATGTGTGTTTCTGTGTACTATGTGATGTGTTGTTGTGATAATGTGTGTTTCTTGTAACTATGTGTGTGTCTAGTATCAAGTGTGTGTTGTCTGTGTATATTATGGTTGTTGCTGTGTGATATCTGTGTGTGTTGTCTGTGTAATTATGTTGTGTGTGTATCATGTGTGTGTTTGTCTGTATAACTATGTATGTTGTGTATCATGTGTGTTTCGTGTAATTATGTAGTGTGTGTGTAATAATGTGGTTGTTGTCTGTGTAATATGTGTGTGTGTTCATGTGTTATGTGTTCTGTGTATTATGTTGTGTTGCTGTGTATATATGTGTGTTTCTTGTATCTATGTTGTGGTTGTACATGTGTGTGTTCTGTGTATATGTGTTGTTGTGATAATTGTGTGTTTCTTGTACTAGTTTGGTGTGTATCAAGTGTGTGTTTGCTGTGTACTAGTTGTATGTGGTACAATGTGTGTGTTGTCTGTGTAATTTGTATTGTGTTGCTGTTATTATTGTGTGTTGTCTGTGTATTATGATGTGTCTGTATCAATGTGTGTGTTGTCTGTGTAATCTATGTGTGTTTGTGTGTATCTAATGTGTGTGTTGTCTGTGTAATATGTGTGTGTGTATCTGTGTGTCTGTGTTAGAGTATTGGTTGTGTTATCAATGTGTGTGTTGTCTGTGTACTATGTGTGTTTGTCTATATATTATGTATTTTCTGTGTATATATGTGTGTTGTCTTGTATCTATGTGTGTTTCTGTGTATCTAATGTTGTGTGTGTATCAATGTGTGTTGTCTGTGTACTATGTTGTGTGTGTATAATGTGTGGTTGTCTGTGTATACTATGTATTTTGTCTGTGTATCAATGTGTGTTTCGTGTATCTATTTGTGTTTCTGTGTATCAAGTGTGTGTTGCTGTGTAACTATGTGTTTTTGTTGTGTATTTTGTGTTTTTCTGTATCTATGTGTGTGTTGTCTTGTACTATGTGTTGTTTGTATCAATGTGTGTGTTGTCTGTGTATCTAGTTGTGTTTGCTGTGTATCAATGTGTGTGTTTGTCTGTGTAATTATGTGTATGTTGTCTGTGTATCTAATGTGTGTGTTGTCTGTGTAAATATAGTTATGTTCTGTGTATATAATGTGTGTTTCTCGTAACTATGTGTGATTTTGTGTATCTAAGTGTGTGTTTGCTGTGTATCTATGTGTTTGTTGTCTGTGTATATATGTGTGTTGTTCTCTGTGTAATCTATGTGTATGTTGTGTGTTTATCTAATGTTGTGTTGTCTGTGTATCTAAGTGTAGTGTGTGCATGTATCTAATGTGTGTTTGTCTTGTAATTATGTATTCCTGTATCATATGTGTGTTTTGTCTTGTAATATGTTGTGTCGTGTATCAATGTGTGGTTTCTGTGTAATCTATGTAGTGTTGCTGTGTATAATGTGTATTTCCTGTGAATCTAATGTTTGTCGTGTATAATGTGTGTTTGTCTGTGTATACTATTTGTTTTGTATCTAGTGTGTGTTTCTCTTGTATTAACATGTGTGTGTTGCTGTGTACATTGTGTTTGTCTGTGTATACAATATGTTTGTTTTCTCGTGTAACTATGTTGTTGTGTGTAAATGTGTGTGTGTCTGTGTATCATGTGTTTGTGTGTTACAATAGTGTTCATGTAACTATGATGTATGGTACAATGTGTGTTGTCTGTTACAATGTGTATACAATGTGCGTGTTCCGATGTAAATGCTATGTGAGTAATCAATTTGTGCTTGTCTGTGTATATTATTGACATGTGTATGATAACATATGGTGTGAACATTCTATTTCTATTGTTGTGACAATGCGATTAGTGTGTAATTTGATTGGTCATATGTGTCTGAACATAAATATGTATAGTGGTGTACAATGTGTGTTAATGTCTATGTATGACATAATAGTATGGGTACACATGTGTTGAATGGTCTTGTCTGAACATAAATAGTCTATGAGTAACACATTGTGTGTTGCTGTTAATTATGTATGTTGTTAAATGTGTTTTGCTGTATATGTTGATAATAGCTCATGAGGTAACATTGTGTTTGACATGGTCATATGTCTTGACCATAAATATGTATGGCTTAACACATTGTGTTTTGACATGGTCTATGTCTGTAACATAATGTTGGTATGTGTGTTGCTGGTCATATGTAGTGTTACTATGTAACACATTGTGTTGCTGGTAACATAATTAGCTGGTAACATATTGTGTTTCTGTCTATAATGACGATATTGCTAGCTAAACACATTGTGTGTTTGCTAGTGTCATATTATGAACATAAATAGCTATGAGTAACACATTGTGTTTGACATGGTCATATGTCATGAACATAAATAGCTATGAGGTAACACATTGTGTTTGACTATGGTCATATGTCATGACCATAAATAGCTATGAGCTAACACATTGTGTTTGACATGGTCATATGTCATGAACATAAATAGCTATGAGCTAACACATTGTGTTTGCAAGTCAACAGCTAGAAACATCTGGCTAGACCAAAGCCTATATTCAATAAAAATTAAATTATTTTTGCTCCAATCAATATGCGTTTTGCCGTCTTCTGTGTAGATATAATGCAATCACCTACCAGATGACACTAATTTTAAGTGTGACAGAACACACCAGCCTCACATTAGCTCATAAACGGCATGATTTTCGGAAAATATATTACTAAACATAAAATCATGTTTTGATTTTCTCTAAAAGGCTTCTTTCAAATTTCCTCATGCTGAGAAACCTTCAGCGACATACTTTAATAAATTTGCATAGGTATATAAAGTACCCGTTTTTTCTTGTCTGATTTAATTAAACTTGAATTTTCTCAAATGATTTTCGAAAAATCATCAAATAACAAATTTCACGAAAATACTTCCAGTGGGAGCCGAGGCGTTCCACGCGGAAGACAGGACAGGGGACGGACGGACAGGCGGACGGACGGGGCAGGACATGACGAAGCGACTACTAGGCTCTATCACTTTTTGCAATTTTGCGAACGAGCCTTAAAAATTAAAAATATAATAATGTATACTTCTTCATGCATAAGTGACGACGAATTGATCTATGGGACGTAAATAGATCTCAGGATGTCGGCAAGAAATATTGAGCAGACAGCGTTAAGGAACACTTACTATGTTCAACACAAAGAGAAAAGAACTTAAAAAGACAGAAGACATATAAAACGGCAGTCCAGTGTCTTCACAGAATGCAGACTCTCGCATTTTTCTTATATGTGAAACGTAATAAAGACAGTATAATAAAGAGCACAAAAGATTTAAAGCGTGACATATATATATCCACCTTACAGTGTCAACAAAGAACTAAAGAATACAGGTTATCCTCCTGAAGGAAACCCTTCTCATTACAGAAAAGTTTGCACAAATAAAACTTCAGTCGCTACTAAACAATACGATTCAACTTATTTGTACTTTGCCACACTGTGTCAAGTAGAATTTTATTGAACTTGCTCAATGAGTCAACAACATTGATATCTAAATCTGAACGTGATGGGAGCTCAGCTTAACGTATCTGTAAGGAAAAAATATACGAAATGAGGGAAAAGAACTCCGTGTCACGACCAGTTTTCCAGTACATTTCTTGTCCCTCTTTAAATTTATAATGACATCCAAGAAAAAAAATTTACAACGGCAAAATCCAAGCTCATTAACAACGCGCTCAAGGCATAACAAATCTAAATCAGGAATAAAGAGCAGACAAGATATAAAGAGCAGACAATATATAAAGAGCAGACAAGATATAAAGATCAACAAATATACAGGGCATACACAAAAGAATGGTGCGGTATCAATAGTGAATTCGTTTGAAACCGCACCATTCTTTTGTGTATGCCCTGTATAAAGATCAGACAATATATAAAGAGCAGATAAGATAAAGAGCAGACAATATATAAAGAGCAGACACGATATAAAGAGCAGACAAGATATAAATAGCAGACAAGATATAAAGAGTAGACAAGGTATAAAGAGCAGACAAGATATAAAGAGCAGACAAGATATAAAGAGCAGACAAGTATAAAGAGCAGACAATATATAAAGAGCAGACAATATCCATCAGGAAATAAACAATTCTGTTCCAGCCAAAGTAACGTAGATGGAAACCTAAAGGTAAAGTTCACCCTACAACAGGCCATGAAGGCCCAGAGGGGGAGTAGAGATATAGCTCTACTCTTTCTTTAACCTCAGCGTTAGATGGGTGGGTCGACAAAGCCACGCCCCGGCCTCTTTAACCCCAGGAAAGAGACCAGTTACCCAATATACACGAGGTTGGTTAGACTCCATGTTCGTCGGTCTGAACGGGTGGGGAAATTTTCGCCCCTACCGGGATTAGATCCCCGGACCGTCTAGGCCGTAGCGAATCGCTATACCGACTACCCTATCCCGGCCTACAGATGGAAAAGTAATTACGGTATATCAGAATTTGCTCATGGTAAAGGTCGACCGATAGTAGGCCTATTGCATGCATCGCACTGACATAATTCAAGTCGTCTCTAAAAGTTAACGTATTTAGTGCGCATCCCAACGAAATTAATTGCCAAGGAATTTTATCGAAAAACACATCAAATTCTAGTCGGACTGTCTGTTGCACGCTTGTTTCTTTTTTTATGAAGGCGTATCCGAATCCTTTGGAACTCCCAGCTAAAACCGAGAACGGCAAGTAGTAGTACATCTTTCTGCCACTAGAAGCCATATCTTCTGGGTCAGTCTAGTGAGTTTTGAAGCCATAACCCTCTGCGTTCCTCCTCAACTAGTGCTTATATCTGTACGTGTCACGTGCTATCTAATGTTTTGCCAAAGTCTGTTTTGAAGAAATGATAAATCTGCGATAAGTTTTGCTTCAATCTCCGGGAAAATGCAGCGAAAACGCATATAATACTGGAAAAGGATTTCGGTGACAAAGACATAGAGAGAAAAACTTTTGATTGCTTTTATCTAGTCACAAGTGTGCAGAATTCCGTTGAAGACTGCGGGCTTTCAGGTTGCCTATCCGCATGACCCACATGACGAAGCTGGGACAAAGTTCCCAATTCAGCGATGTCCATCGAATTGCCACTTCAGGGCCAGTTAGGGGCCTCTTGTACGCGACGTGACAGCAAATTACGTCTCCGCGGAGTTTCTGCCTCACTTGCTCAAAGTTCAGCAAAGTAGCAGCGAGGTTTGGCCGCTAAATACATGTCTGTGATCCGCCAACCTCCACACTCGCCTGATGTGGCCCTTTGTCATTCCTTCTTGTTTCCAAGCACCATGTTACAAATACGAGGGCCACATTTCCAGGAAGTCGCTGGCATTCAGAAACAATCCCTAACCGTCCTTCATGCGATACGAACACTCCAGTTGCAACGGTGATTCCAGCAGTAGCAGAAACACTGGACCCGTTAAATACACTCGGAAGGTGACTAAATTAAAAGTACAACAGAGACCAATCATAAATATAGGCGTATATTTTGTAATGGGCTTAGTCCTGAAAATGTCACATATGCCTTCTTTTATTTTAGGGACTGGATATTAGATTACGATATATTAGAAATACAGATAAAAGTAAAGCAATCCCTGTACACGCCTGGAAAGTCCCTGAGGGTTCCAGGAGGTTGAGGTTCTCATATTTCAAAACAAAAGGCACATAAAGATGGTAAGGTTGTCAGCCCTACACACCGACCGCCTTTACCCGCGGGGATATAATCCTGGTACTCATTTACGTTAGAAGCTGAGCCAACTCCGGAGCCATAGTGCGACTGGAAAGATTATGTCAATGAAAAATTCCAGTGACACCATCGGGATCGAACCCGCAGCCTTCCGACTTTTAGCGCAGTGCCTCAACCAAATGCGCCACTGCAGATGACAAAGAGAAATTGCATATGAGGAAAGAGAATATAAAGAAAATAGATCAGAAATATACGTGTCTCCTCCATGCGGGAGGAAAGATCACTTGGAAGACCTAGACGTAGATGACACGACAAAATTAATAGCTTTTAAAAGCAGGATGGAGGTGACTAGATTCATCTGGCCTAGAACAGGGACCAATGGCGGTCTGTTGTGAAAAGGGTAATGAGTTTTCGGGTTCCATAGAATGCGGATAAATTCTTGATCGACTAGCCCAGGGGTCGGCAAACTACGGCCCGCGGGCCAAATCCGGCCTGCCGCCTCTTTTTGTACGGCCCGCGAGCTAAGAATGTATTTTACATTTTCAAATCCTTTAAAATTTCAAAGTATTCGCCATAACGGAACCGTATGTGGCGCTCGTATAGCTTCGCATTCGCACGCTGCTTGGTGGCCTCTGCTGTGACGTCACGCAGTTATAATTCGGCAGCGTATCCAGTGAACATTTGCAATCAATTGTGATGATAGGGAGTACTGACTTTGAACCCCAATTTGGTGAAATGTTATCTCAAAAAGAAGCAATTCCATTCTTCTCATTAGTGGAGCTGTATTTCAAACAATTGTAGTATACTTATTATTATTATTATTATTATTACGTTACATTTTGGTCAATACATTCGTGAAAACTTTTTTTTTCTTGTTATTTAAGTAGGCCTAACTACATAAATATCATCGAGTTTGCTTCTTGGCCCACAGAGCCTAAAGTATTTACTATTTGGCCCTTTACAAAAAATGTTTGCCGACTCCTGGACTAGCCGAGAAACTGTTAGGTTCTCAGTAAGGAGTCTGCTCCGTGGAGTTAGTTAGGTGTTGCCTTGTTTATGTGCCAAAACGTGATAAAGGGCCTAGAGAGAACGTACATACAGCTAGATGATTTGTAAGCAGAAGGCATATTGTACTTGTATATTCATGAGGATCTAATTCGTCATTCTGCATTACGTTACGTTACGTTACGTTACGTTACACACTGTCAACCTGGGCTGACTTAAACGTAGATTCAAGTGCAGCATATAAAATGAACAAAACAAATTCGCTTGCCACATTGTTCTTTGTATCCCTTGCCAGGAACTTTACTCAAAGTTCTGATTCAATGGAAAGAAGTAATAATTGACTTCCGTATTTTACCGATTGTGCAGATGATGGAAAGAGCTGAGAAAGCGACTTAGAAGAGCACAATTCAAGAAAAGCATCAAAGATCGATACCAATAGAGACTTCCTGTGCTATTGGTATCTTCAATTACGCCGATATAAATTTTAAAAGCATTCAATCCATTCATTCATTCTGTTGTCTGTCTTACGACAGGTCCGTAGCCTCTTCCAAAGCGAGTTCTCCACAGTGTGCGATCTAGTGCTTCCTCTTTCAATTTCCAGTATCTTTTCTTTTTTCCTTAAGGTCATCCAGTAGCTGCTTACGCCTTCTCCCTCGTCTTCCCGTCATTTCTATCCTTTCTTCTAACTTTCCTTCAATCGCGTGTTTTAGAAGGCAGTTTCTACGCAAGATGTGACCAATCCAGTTAGCTATTCAATCCAAGCAAAGTAAATTTCTCCATTCACGTTTTGGCACTACAATCAAACCGAAATGCAACGCTCATTTATACTTCACACATACTGACCGAGAAATTGTTCTTCTAATATTTTTTAAAAAAACATTTTTAATGTACTAACCTTTATAGTACTAATACGCCAACAATTCTATAAATTTTAGCAATAGGAAAATAGGCCTCAGGTCTTCTTCCTGAAATTATTCATACAGTCAAGCCGTTCACATATGGAATTTCCAAATTATTAAGTTTCAATTATTGATAACACCGATTGTTATGATGTTGGTAATCTTACGCAAACTAATGGAGGTATTTAAATTTGACAGCACTGGTTGTGAAGATAGCGCCCTGCATTAGGGAACGGTTTATTTTTAAATTCTCTTAATACAAAATAGATGTCAAACTGTAAATAATTTACCTGCAATATTTTAATATGTCTAAGTTTAACCACTTGAACTTCTTTAAATTTTTTATCCACATGTTGCCCAATTTTATCGATTCTCGCCATTCGCTTAAGTCCAAAAATATCTTAAAAATTATGAAAACCGGAGTCACTTTATTAAATTTTCGTTCTATGTGCAACAAAACCTAATCCCTTCAAAGTCTGTAAGTTTGAAACCCAGGTGATTTATAGGTAGCAGATTTGGTGCCCTAATTACAGTTTTTCTCAATGACCTTATTTCCTTCGCATAAGGCCCAACAAGAAGAAGAATCTTTTTACCAGCAAACTGGAATTAAATTTAAGGAAGAAACTAGTAAAGTGCTACATTTGGAGCATAGCTTTGTATGGTGCTGAAACGTGGACACTTCGGAAAGTAGATCAGAAGTATCTGGAAAGTTTTGAAATGTGATGCTGGAGAAGAATGGAGAAGATCAGTTGGACCGATCGTGTGAGAAATGAAGAAGTATTACACAAAGTCAAGGAGGAGAGGAATATCGTACATACAATAAAAAGAAGAAAGGCTAACTGGATTGGTCACATCTTGCAAAGAAACTGCCTTCTGAAACACGTGATTGAAAGAAAGTTAGAAGAAAGGATAGAAATGACGGGAAGACGAGGGAGAAGACGTAAGCAGCTGCTAGATGACCTTAAGGAAAAGAGAAGCTACTGGAAATTGAAAGAGAAAGCACTAGATCTCACCCTGTGGAGATCTCGCTTTGGAAGAGGCTACGGACGTGTCCTAAGACAGACTGTAGAATGAATGAAGGCCCATCTATATCTTCCATTAATTACAGTTACTTATGCCAGATATATATGAAGAAAGAACATTAACATATCTGACTAACTGAGATAAAACATTGATTAATGTTAATGATCTACAAATCAATGATCAATACGTGTGCTCCAAAAGAAGCCAACCGAGTTGGAAATGAATTCTGGTCTACAAGTACTTTATTATTAAGTCCACATGTTTCGGCCACACGTGGCTATTATCAGGGATATAATACAAACTTTTAAGTGTAAATTACTGAAGTGTTACAATAAAACTTGTTTTAAGTTAAGGTATATGTTTTGTAATTTGTCAGCTGACTTAAAAAACAAGTTTTAATATAACATTTCAGTAATTCGCATTTTATACTGTGTACGATTTCGCTAATGATGACCACATGTGGCCGAAACTTCAGATTAACAATAAAGTAGTTGCAGACTAGAACTTGTTCTGTACTGTTGTGGTTATTTTTATTGAAGAAGTAATGTTAACTTTTCCTAGACATCTAAATTGTATCTACGATGAATACTTCATTACACTTTAGTATAAACGTGGGTAGCGGAGTGGCATTGACAGTCCTGTAACGAAGCCCATGTATATAGCTACTTAGTGCAGTATGTCTTACTCGATGACTGCTTCTGCCTTGCGACACTGTCAATGGTTTCAGTGTACCCTCTTAGCGGATCATGGGTTGGAGTCAGCCGTTTTCGCCAGCACACTGAATGACTTCCATTAAAATGGACCTTCCTTTACCGTCCAGGATTTCACTTCGACTGTCCAAAACACCGGCCATGTAGCCTACACAAGCTTCCTCTAAGGAAATCGATTTGCTCCTCACGAATATCTGCCCATTTCCACTGAAGCAGAACCTTTTCTCCAGAGATGCTTTGCTCAATGTGGAATCACTCTGCTGTTAAACGGCTGAAAACAGCTCGGATATTTCATGGCTACCCTCAGAAGCAGCCCCTACCAGTCTGTCTTAACTACACAGCAGGTTACAGAGTTCCAATTGCGCAAGACTTGAATTTTGCTTTAGTCTCTGGCAAGACACAAAAATATTCTAAAATAATTAATTCCTCAGTCTATCTCAGGCTGGAAGCGGGGATATAATCGTTGGTACAGCGACTATGATGCGTGTTGGATGGTCCGGGTTCGAATCCCGACAGGAGAAAATTTTTCTTTTCTAGAAAACCGTCCAACCAGACTCTGGGGCCCACCCAGCTTTCTATTCAATGGGTTCTGGGTTTTATACTTGGGATGACGCAGTTGTAGATTCGTATTGAGCACTCACCTCCGTCTAGCTTGGACAAAAACGATTTTACCTTCACCTTTATATCTTTACATACATCACGCTAGTCCAGACACATTTTTATGAAATTTGGCGTTTTGCTGCCGACAATATTCAAATTTTCTTCTAGGCAACGAAATTTTTGTATCCTCTTTTTTATGTAAACGTCTGCAGAAACTACGGTGAACACTTTACGCTGAAGAGGAGGCAGTACTTCCCTCCGAAACGTTCGTAGCCACCGTCAAGCCTCCACGGCGTCATACACCAGAAGACCACAATCCCAATTACGAGAGTTATTTTAAATGTGTATATATTCTTCAAAGCCGATCCCAGTGGCCGTGCGGTCTAAGGCGTGGGTCTTCGGCCGATCGCATACTAGGATCGTGGGTTCGAATCCCACCGGGAGTATGGATGTCTGTCTGTTGTGAGTGTTGTGTGTTGTCAGGTAGAGGTCTCTGCGACGAGCTGGTCCCTCGTCCAGAGGAGTCCTACCGAGTGTGGTGTGTCTCAAATGTGTGTGACCATGAAACCTCGACGAAACGAGGAGGCCCAGGCCCATATAGGGCTGTCGAGCCATAGAAAAAAATATATATATATTCTTTAAATCTAATGTAATTTGTATTTAAGTTACTTGTGAAACCTACAGGAAGATGGCAAAATAATATTGAAATAGAACTTAAGTAAGAATAACAAATTTTGGATTGAGTTCATCTGACAAAGAGCAGTACACAGTGGCAGGATTAGGTGAACAACTTAACAAACATTCAGGTCCCATCAAATTTGGGAAAAGTCTTTACCAGATTCCGAGGAAGAACTCATCTTCACGGAGTTTCTTGAAAAAATAAATTCTGCCCTAAATTCAAAGTCGTTATTTCACTACGAATAGAATTACAGAGTATATCAAGTGTCGGTTCTCGACATGAGGCACTCTTATTTATTGATTCTTTTCAACTGCTTAAGATGATTGGTCTTGAACGACAAGAAATCTATGAGGATTAAACTATAAAGTAAGAAGTTGAGGCCTGTCTCGTTTCACTGCTTTGTCTTCTGCGGGAAACTCACGAGAAACCAGGCAGCTGGCTCAACACAGTCATTAGACTTTGCGACCCCCAGAACGTGTAATAAGATGCTGAACATATTGAATAAGGATCATAAAAATGCAAAATTTGAAATCCTCATGGCAATGATGTCAAGGTTACGGTATTCTGGGGTGTAAGGCCTTGTAACTTGGTAGAGAGGCAGTAGAGATTCAGAGGAACACACTGGCCCGGTCTTCAGATTCCAGAATATAGGTATCACGTTTTCCATCAGAGTCCCTACATATCCAACGAACAACACCGGAAAAGTAAATATATTATATTATTATTATTATTAGCTTAAGTATGTACGTCAGTATTTCGCTGCCTGTTTCAAATTCAGAACAGCAGGAGAGACAAAATGTTTCACAAACTTTATACTAATTTAAGCCACTCCAATCTCGTACGTCTTACCGATTTAAAGCCCAGTGTTTTAGGTAGCATTTGTAGTAAACTTAACGATTCTGCTTGTAGCCTACAGAGTGTATAAAGGCCTCAGATTTTCATATGACGCTAACAATAAACACGGATTATTTTGTTAAACAAAATAAATCGATAATGAAATCAGACAGTACTGTATGCGATTTACGAACTGAAGACATACATAATTAACAAGTTAGTTTAGTATAAGCCAGATAACATAGAGCATAATTTTAATGAAATTCATCCCTTTGTGTTGTTAATAGCACAAAACTTAAATCATTATCTGTCCAAACACAGCTGAATTATATTTATTATACAGAACTACATACCCTTGGACAACCCACACAGCATGCAGACGCATCATCTCAGACAAATGCAATATTAAACATGCTACATAAAGCTACCCACCTATAATCTAGTTACACACTAACTCCCTGCCGGAACTGTGGATCAGGAAATACGGAAATCCACTTACTTGATTAAATTTGGAATTAATCCACATTGAGATAATTAGACTGGAGGTGATGCTATGACAACATACAAACAACAGACCAAAATACAGATTTATGTGCTTTTAAATATATGAGTTAATCATTCACCGAAACTGGGGAAAAAAATTCTGAATGTCACTTATTAATTATATTCGAAAAATTAAAAGCCTCTACAAAAAGTAAAGGAATATATTACTTTAATTACGTACATACAAAAAAGGGCTACAAAACTGAAAAAAATTATTATGACAGAGTATCACATTTAGCAACTACACACGAAAATGTAATGTAAATTATTCCCCTAAGTAAATATTTAAGCGTTGTGCTGCAATGTCAATTATATTTCACTGTATGTTAGAGTCGTTTGCAAATTACTTCGTGTTTATTCACTAAGCCTTCCCCTAGTCCGCACCATCATCAAGTCTGCGCCTCAAATTACTTATTGCAGTGAACAGACGTTGTTAAATTCGCTAATAACTGTGAGGTTAAATTGCAATGGAATTAACAAAGTAATTTGACACGCGCTCGTGATGATGGTAAGGCCGTACAGAGACGCCTAGCGGGAGAATATTGAACTAAATTGCATAAGTATGTAACATACAGAGAAATACGCGAGGGCTTATTCAGTTAAGGTAAACTCCGATATTATACAAAGTTTCTGAAGTGGTCTGTATGGATCTGATATGCTGTATGGCCTAGATATCAAACACTACATTTCTCATATAATAACTGGCGAAAAAATACAGTGTAATAGAGAATATATTAATTATTTATTAATTAAATAGGTTGTTCCGAAACGTCGGTAACTAACTACCAATTTACACTTTTTTTAACATCCAAGAAGAGCGAAGATCTCATTTACACCGCGGCTGAAGCCTGAAATCTCGCAAATATTTAGCAGTTGGTATCTCACCGAGCTCTGTAGGTGGTGTTGGAGGAAAGACAGACCGCGGTGATGTCTGATACGTAAGTAACCTTTTGATACACATCTGACACAAAGCAGCAGAAAGTTTCGACACCCCTGTTTCCCTGTGTTCTGTAGGTTGGGCAACTTTATCATATCCTGAAGACCGAAACCTTGCAGGCTTCTGAGATTCCAACCGCAAGACAGCCAACGGGGAAGGCTACTTCCACCACCCTTCGCAAGTCATTAAAATTTCAGTAGCATCGACACAAATGCTCACACAATTGTCTTGTTCTTGAAGCACCACTCCCTTTGTCTGCGCATAGGATCCCCTTCCTGCTCGATATATACTAGCGCACCGTTTGATGAGAAAACACTGTTATTACGAACACAATGCTGCAGTTTGTTCCTGTTGAACTGCTTGTCTTACATCTTTAGAGCGACTCCATCACACCCAGCAATGGAAGTACAGTGTGTTGTTAACAATTCAATGGTTCCTGGGTTATTTAAACACATTTTCTCAAAGACCTGCGCTCTTCTTGGATATTACACAGTGTCGAGTGGTAATCCTTTACCGACGATTCGGGACAACTTTACGGTCTCATCTTCAAAGGCCAAGAAGTCCAATAAGACTTCTTGACCCTTGAAGATGGGGAAGATACGTGGTCCCGAAACGTCGGTACGACTTCTTTAATCCAAGAAGACTTCTTGACCCTTGAAGATGGGAAAGACACGTTGTCCCAAAACGTCGGTAGGACTTCTTTAGTCCAAGAAGACTTCTCGATCTTGAAAATGGGAAAGGTACGTTGTCGCGAAACGTCGGTAGAACTTCTTTGCGCTTGAAGAGTGGACCGGACCGATATGTTGTCCCGAAACGTTGATAAAGGATTAGCACTCGACGCTGCGTAACATCTCAGAAGAGTGCAGATCTCATCAACATCGCGGCGGAGGACTGATATCGCGTTTTCTCAAATGCGTAAGTTCTAAAGCTTTGAATGATAGCATGATGTTCAGTGACGAGTTCCAATAAACTGTCCCCGAATTTAGACTCGAACCCGGGATCTTTCGAAAGCGATCTAGGGTTTAATGCCACTGGACCGATATTTTCTGAGTAATGTCTCGCAAAGAACTGTGCTGTACACTACGGCAGCAAAAATACACTTAAAAAAATTCTGAACTCCGTTCCCAATCTAATTATTTGTACATTTTCTTCTGTCAGGTAATATTCAGCACTGGACATTTAGCGACGCCGTAGCACCTAACTATTGTGGGAAGTCCATGTTGAAAAACTGATAGTCGCTAGCTGATCAATAAACTTCCTGCCTTCTACAGAATTCGAAGCTTCATTACCTTGTTACCTTCACCCACGACTGGATCCCACAGTTCAGTTTACAATATTTACACCCAGCCATTTTAAAATCCATTTTAATAATATCCACCTCTCTATCTGTAAATTCTCTTCCTTCAGGGTTTACTTCCAAGTATCTGTAATAACACAACCTAATTTTATAAAATAAAATCGTGAAGTTTTTTGCACAATACACATTATTTCTTAATGCCTAATTTCTTTGCTAGGCGATCGTAAAGGTTTTATAGTGCATGCGTCATCTTTAATCACCGCAATTTCTTGCGTGTATATGTTTGTATGTGGAATTAAAATATTTAAAATTTTAAGTCTGTTTACGCCAATACAGGGTATACACAAAAGAATGGTGCGGTTTTAATAGTTTTCACTATTGAAACCGCACCATTCTTTTGTGTATACCCTGTATAAAGATCAAAAGTAATACAAATACGTAGACCAATAATGGGCCCCATATACACACATATTAACAAACGTCAGACGGCAAAGGTGTCTGGCAGAAGAATCGCAAGTCTAACTGCCACGATATGTAAAACGTGGAAAAATAAAGCGGAAACAAAAATCAAAACGGAAACTAAAGTCTGCAAGCTGGGCAAGGCCTGTCAGTCTGCCCCGACAGCGCTGCATATGAAACAGTATACTTCTCATATTTGCCAGAAAAATCATGAAAGATGCAATAGAAAAATAAAATAATATGATCCCTGTCCACGTCATGAAGACATACGGGAGTGCAGAGGCATATCTCCCTCATTCTTAACCTCGCCATTAGATGAAGGTGAGTGATCAACTTCACATCACACCGTTTTTACTCACAGGAAAACAACTCCCCGGTACCCTGTGAATAGGTAGCTGGTTGTGCCCCACAACACGGTATGAATATTTAGATATGGTAACTACAACAAAAAATGCACACAGGTTTATGAAAGTATATTATAAACGTAGGAATAACTGCTACATGTTTCGGCCACTTATGTGACCATCCCCAAGAGGGTGCGTTACGAAGAATAAAAACATTGAGGTACTACCAAATTTGGTTCACAAACGTTTGTAATATCTCAATATATATATATTCTTCGTAACACCACGTCCTTGAGGATGGCCACATGAGTGGCCGAAACATGTAGCAGGTATTACTATGTTTATAGTATATTTTCATAAACTTTTGTGCATTTGTTGGTTTTAGTTGCCATATCTAACCTTTCAATGCACGGTTATGGATCATATAAAATGTGTGGACATTTTGGGAGAGAGAATTCCCTTACCTACGCCTGGAATTCAACCCTGCAGTCTGTAGTCCATCCACTATATCGACTACACTCTACCTGCTCTCCAAATAAAAAACATAGTTAATTTAAAACTTTCCGAAGATAGCAATAAATATTTTCGTGAAATACACTTAAGTTTATTTTTATTCGCCACTTCCGTTTTATTTAAACGGCGCTGTATATGAACTGGATCGGGTGTAGTAATGTGTATTTGTTTAAAGGGATCGTATATACAGAGCATACACAAAACAATAGTGCGGTTTTAATAGTGTTCACTATTAAAACCGCACCATTCTTTTGTGTATTCCCTGTATATACAATATTGTATAGCAAATAAAAAGTTTCATGGCAGTGTATTTAGAAACTCCTGCAAGGAACAAACTCTCTTAATTGGTCATGAATACATCCATAAAAAGTTTAAAACAAGAAATATAATACGGTAATATATCGCGAAATTTTCAGTTCATAAAGCACCCATCATGTGCAGCGTCATTAAAAAAAACATCAAATAAAAGAAGATGATAAAAGAGCTGGCCATTAAAATGACTTTTGAATAAGGCACCTGGGTACCACTTTGAAGCCGACATTCCTGATAGTTAGTGGTGACATCTCGTTGTGCTCAAACACAAAAAAAAAGCATTATAAAATTATATGTTAGCACAAGAATTATGCTAATTATGATAAAATTTATAACCATGCGGACCAGAAAGTTTGTGTATTGTAACGAGATTTAATGGTAATAAAATTATAGCTATGCCAAAGGGAAACTTTGTTGTATTTTAGCGAGATTTATTGGTGACAAATTTATAACAGTGCCGATGGGAAACTTTGTCGTGTTTTATCCAGAATCTTCTATCTTCCCTTATTCCAGCCAAAACTTTAAAGACAACAATCTTCCGAATTATGATTTTGCCTGTAGTTTTATGTGGACATGAAAAATGGTCGCTCATTTCAAAGGAAGAATAGAGGATGAGTATGATAAACAGAGTGCTGAGGAATGTATGTGGAACTAAGTGGGAGGAATTAAGAGCAGACTGCAGAAATGTGCATAATAAAGACCTGCATGGTTAGTATTCCTTGCGAAATACCATTCAGGTAATTTAATCAAGATGAATAAGATGTACAGGGTATGTGACATGTATGGGGGACAAGAGAAGTGCATAGAGAGTTTTGGTGTGGAAGCCTAATGAAAGAGATTACTTGGAATATATTGCTGTAGATGGGAGAGTTATATTAAATTAAATCTAACATAATTGGTATTGGAGTCCGTGGACTGGACTGATCTGGCTCAAGACAAGGAGAATTTTCGTGATTTTGTGAACACGGAAATGACTTATATATTAAATTATGAAGACTTATCATGTTCCATAAAATGCGGGGAACTTTTTGACTAACTCAGGTACTGTTAGCTCTTCAAGGACTCTGCGCCGTGGAGTTATAGTTATAGTGGGAGTTAATGGTCATGAAGTTTGTGTTTGTGCAGACGGAGAGTTATAGTTGTAGTGGGAGTTAATGGTCAACAAGTTTGTGTTTGTGCAGACGGAGAGTTGTAAGCCAACGATTGTTAATGGTAATAAAGTTTATAGTTGTGCGGACGGCAAGTGTGTTCTATTACACACATGAGTCTAGCGAAACAGCTTGCTAAGAAAATGGTAGCGTATTGCGTCAGCTAGTTGCCGCGTTGCAGACGTCTCAGTTCGAGTGATATATCACGAGGGAAACCGACCGTTTCCTGTCGACGTTCCGCGCCGCTTCGCAATGTCGTAGATGAAAAACATCTTGTTCAGTTGATGACGGTAGTAAAACTACACTCTCCTCCACTAAACGTACTTATTACAAATGGTACAAGGTCTCACATTAGCAGACTATAATCCTTCATATAATCAAAAAGTGATAATGAACTAAAAGTTTAATGGCCAGCATAAAGAAGCACCAAAATAAGACTTTCGATTCTTTTACTTAGCAACATTGGTGCTACTCAACATAATACGTGACTGATTACGTGACAGGAATTCATATGGCGGGTGGTATTACGTCACGATAATGCTAAAGATTGAGCATGAACCTCCGATTACGTGACAGGAAGTAATATGGCGGGCTGAATTACGTCACAGTAATGCTAAAATGGAGCATGAACTTCTGATTACGTGACAGTAATTAATATGGCGGGCTGAATTACGACACGATAATGCTATAGATGGAGCCTGAACCTCTGATTACGTGACAGTAATTAATATAGCGGGTGGTATTACCTCACGATAATGCTAAAGATGGAGACTGAACCTCTGATTAAGTGACAGGAATTAATATGGCGGGTGGTATTACGTCACGATAATGCTAAAGATGGAGACTGAACCTCTGATTACGTGACAGGAATTAATATGGCGGGCTGAATTACGTCACAGTAATGCTAAAATGGAGCCTGAACCTCTGATTACGTGACAGGAATTAATATGGCGGGCTGAATTACGTCACGATAATGCTAAAGATGGAGCCTGAACCTCTGATTACGTGACAGAAATTAATATGGCGGGCTGAATTACGTCACGATAATGCTAAAGATGGAGACTGAACCTCTGATTACGTGACAGGAATTAATATGGCGGGCTGAATTACGTCACGATAATGCTAAAGATGGAGACTGAACCTCTGATTACGTGACAGGAATTAATATGGCGGGCTGAATTACGTCACAGTAATGCTAAAATGGAGCCTGAACCTCTGATTACGTGACAGGAATTAATATGGCGGGTGGTATTACGTCACGATAATGCTAAAGATGGAGACTGAACCTCTGATTACGTGACAGGAATTAATATGCGGGCTGAATTACGTCACAGTAATGCTAAAATGGAGCCTGAACCTCTGATTACGTGACAGGAATTAATATGGCGGGCTGAATTACGTCACGATAATGCTAAAGATGGAGCCTGAACCTCTGATTACGTGACAGAAATTAATATGGCGGGTGGTATTACGTCACTATAATGCTAAAGATGGAGCCTGAACCTCTGATTACGTGACAGGAATTAATATGGCGGGCTGAATTACGTCACAGTAATGCTAAAATGGAGCATGAACCTCTGAGTACGTGACAGGAATTAATATGGCGGGCTGAATCACGTCACGATAATGCTATAGATGGAGCCTGAACCTCAGATTACGTGACAGCAATTAATATGGCAGGTGGTATTACGCCGCAGTAACAATATTCTGACCAAGGCAAGCCAACAACATTTTTGTAATAATTACGTACAGTGTGTTTGAGAGTAAAATAGTAAGAATATGTGGAGAATTAGAGGACATTTAGCGTGCATGGGTGAAAGGAAAAACGAATTCAGATTTCAAGTATGAAAATGTTACGGAATCCGACCATTTGCGAATCCAACATCCTCCACGAATCACCCTGAACATTCCTTCATGTACCAGAAATTAAACATAATATACAGGCACATATCGTTAAGTTTTGTGTAGGAATAAGTAAGAATTCTTAGGGGCTTTTGTAGTCACTGGTCTTGTTCAAATTAAACTGCGTAAAAATAGGCTCATATGTTGCAAACCATAAGATGTGTTGATATATTCAAAACAATGATTCCATTTGAGATCTGCGCTCTTCTGGGATATTACGCAGCTTTGAGTAATAGTTCTGTACCGACGTTTCGGGACAATCTATCAGTCCCATCTTCAAGCGTCAAGAAGTCGACCCTTGAAGATAGGACCGATAGGTTTTCCCGAAACGTCTGTACAGAACTACCACTCAACGCTGCGTAATAACCCAGAAGAGCGCAGATCTTATCTACATCGCGGCGGAAGCCTGAAATCACGCAATGATTTTATTTATAAAACAAAATATTTGCACAACTTCAGTTGTTTAATCCATATTTCTCAGGTGTTGTTCCTCGGAACACAGCGCTCGTAAAAGATTTTGCAAAGATTACGTAATGGACAAAACCCATTTCAGCAGCACTGCTTTATCAGCCGTTTGAGTCACACTGCAGTTGTCTGTGAAACACCCAGTAGATTTCACAGCCTAACAATGTATGTCGTCGGATCGATCTTTCTGCGAGAGTTTCCGGAACGCATGTGCAGTTGGTGTGTATCGCAGTTTAGGCATGACAACAATGTAAATAATTGCTGACATTTTGCAGCTGCTATTCACACATAGTACTGAGGTGTTTACTGTTTACCTATCTACGTGCCATTAAATGTTAACATTGATGAATGTGCGCTGTTTTCATAGACTTGATCACCCATAACGCACCGCTGGCTTACATTTAAATTTGTAAAATAAACCGTAAAACAAGCCCTGTTAATTGTTTTGTATTATCAAGTGTCAAGGTGTCTTGTAGGGCTTGGTCAACTCCAATTTGTATTAAATAAACCACTGCCAGCTATTTTTAATGACAATCTTCAATTTAATGACAATCTACCTGCTGTAGATTCTGTTTTATGTTCTATATTTCTCATATTTCATATCTTTATACTTTAAACTCTAAAGTGGACACAATTTGTGTCACAGTCAAAAAAGAGTATACAACGAAATTTTATGTACTGTAGCCTGTTAATGTGATAGTAAACTTGACTTTATATATTGTGATGTATATATTATATTATCAGATTAACTAATGGATGTAATATGAATGTAAACCTTGACCCCCTGAAGATGGTTCAAATGGAACCGAAACATATGTAGGGGATATTGAACAATACTTGATAATATAGTGCATTTGTTGGTTTATTGAAATTTTGAAAGCTTTTACCCTGTTAAATAAAAGATT
The DNA here is from genome assembly GCA_021186555.1 of Reticulitermes speratus. Classification (NCBI taxonomy): domain Eukaryota; kingdom Metazoa; phylum Arthropoda; class Insecta; order Blattodea; family Rhinotermitidae; genus Reticulitermes; species Reticulitermes speratus. The sequence continues at coordinate 5,600,214 of JAJKFL010000237.1, read as the reverse complement.
ATGCAAGAAATATACACAAAACAAACTCCTCTCACCAGCTTTCTCTCCTTCTCCAACTCTGATAGAAAAGTGTCATACGTGTCCGTTTTAAGAAGGTGCCGGTTTCAAACATCTGCCCTCAAATCGACTATCGCAGGATTGTGGTCCTCTTCAGTCCCTCCAGCCTATGCCGGGACACTATTAGTACATGACCGATTGCTGCCACATTTCCTACCATCATCCTACGATTCGACAATACGTGCCTTGAGTTTCTTATAGTCCTGTTAACTGACTCCATGCAGCAGAAATATTCTTGAGAAGCTAATGGTTTCTCGATTTGTCAATAAATTTTCGCTTTACGGGTCACAAAATTTATTAAATTTTTCACTTTCCTCTAACCTGAGACAAATTTTCTTCAAAATCCTTTGCCAGATAATGTTTCTATCTACGGCTAGGCCTTCCAAACAACTTCGTTCCTTCAGGTTTCCCCTCTAAAATTCTATACGCATTTTTCTTTTCCACATACGCACTTCGCATCTCATTTTCTTTGACTTTATAAACTGAATGATATTTCGTAAGAATTCTAGGTCATAAAGCTTCAAATTATGCAAATTTCTCCTCTTTCCGACTGCCTCCTCCATTTTGGACCCAAATATGGTGTCTTCCTAGCACCCTCGGCGTCTTTAAATAAATAATAAATAAATGAATAAATAAATCACTCCGTTCTGGTTGCTAGGCAACCAAAAACAATTTCACAGTATGTGCGGCGACCTATTTCCGTTTCTTGGCACAAGTACAAAGAGCTACAGGCGCTTTCACAGCTACACTAAACTACTTTAAAATAAACACCAGAAGACAAACGTTAAGGTAAATAAGTGGCTAGTAATATGGAAAATGATTAAAAGTTGAAAACGTTTATCTTCAGAATGGTGAAAAAACAAAAACCAGATTTTTACATTTCCATGAAAGGCCGTCAGTAAAGGTAATTATTTACATGCTCAGACATACATACACATATACATGGTTCGCGGCTGGAATAGGCAGTCAGTACACTCTTGCTGTATTATTAATAGGGACAAAGAGGGAAGACATTTTGTAACTAAAGCTGGTTGTTATCAGTTGGATATCATTCAGCAGGTAGTATAATATAATGGTAATATATGATAAATCATGATAATAATAATATAATGAATAAAGGACAATATCTTATGGTTCAAGTCGACCTCGGTGGACTAGTGGTTAGCGTGCTCGCCACTGGACCCAAGGTTCGCGTGTTCGATCCCGACCGAGGTCGATGGATTTTTAAGGGTGATAAAAATCCGGAGCACCACTTCCTTCGGAGGGGAAGTAGATTTACGGCATGTAAAAGAACCTTACGGAAAGAATAGAACTAGTAGTGCTTGTAAGCAAAATTAAGAGGTCATTTCTCACCCAAGTCTCCTGACTGACTGCCAGTCAGCCGGTCCCTCACTGCCGCAAATGCACAAAGACTAGTAACCTCGGAAAGAGGAAGCCTTAGCCCATATAGGGCTGTCGAGCCATGATTATTATCATTATTATTATATATCTTATGGTTCAAACTTTTTTTGAGAATAACCTATACTTTTCGTACATTTCGGCACATTTACATACTGTCTGAGTGGTTGGCTGACGAATGACTGTCTATTGGCGAAGATGCGAAATTGGATCAATAGTCTTCGGTGTTTCGAAGGACAGTAGTCATATCTGTTTCACAACAAAAGAAAACAGTATCCTAGTAGGGTAAAAATAAAAGAGGTACAATTTGTCTGTGCAAAAGGAACGTATGAGTTAGTGGAGATTTAACTCCACACTTTCTTATTCTCGGTACTAGATGAATTTGTAGTGGTCAGCTCTTAACCAGTTACTACATTGACAGAGTTCTCCCTGCTCCGAACTTACTAACGTTCCAGACAAATTCTCTTACAGAAATCCACTACGGGGATGTATTTTTACGGAGTACAATGACACTAATGAAACCAATAATACTAATGAAATTACGTACGTTAATTCGATTTGAACTGAAAGGCACTGGTGGCTGTTCTGTGTTGGTAATAATACCTCGATATCAATGAAATGAGAAGTTTTACCCTCTTCGAATTCTTCGTCTAGATTCTCATCAAAGATATTCGTTGTTATGTTCTGATATTCATATTGAAATACATAAAGTTTTACATAAATAAACACAATTTAATATGGTAAAAATAAATGACAAATAGTGGATTAGCGATCAGAAGAAATAGTTAGGTTTCATGTGCAATATGTATGGTATGTATGTACATATATCTAATAATAATCATTTCTAAATAAAAACATTAGATTCTTCAGAAACCTAAAATTTGCGACGTAGAATTCAAAACATTCAAAATAGTATCAAAGGAAACAGAACAGATTTTTTAATGTCGCCTACAGAACTGTAGAAACATGTGCAACGCAGTCATCATATGTAAGGACAAATATTTCTCTTCTCCTGCTGACCCAACGAACAGCACAAAATAACACAACACGCGTTTCAAAAACTTGCGTGTTTAATGGAGTTTAGTTTTGCCTGCCGCAAGCTCTTCCGGTACCTGACCTACCAGGATACAGGATGTGCCAAAAGCATTAAACCACTACATATTAAATGACAAATAAAGTAAAATGTTTAAACAGTATTTCTAACAGTAGTGGTAGAATATCTATCCACACAGATAGCTCCTGTTTATGACCATAACAATTTCAATAATTTTAATTGTGTTTTAAGGGCTTGCATAATGTATATTTCTCCTCAATATATTTTAAAGACCAATTGTGAACCTGAGGGTAACTTGAAATAGGCTGAAGCATGTATTTCTACACAACAAGTCGAATGTAGTTGTTTTTTTTTTTTGCATGTATTGATTTAATTTTTGTACTATTAACAACACAACGGGATGACATTCGTTAAAATTAAATGACAAATATTCGCTTGGAAGGAAAAATGCTGAAAAAAGGCAAATCTACTTTTTAGGCATGCTGTATGAGCAGACCAAAGGCCATTGCTGGGTGGTGAGAAATCTAAGGACTGAATGTAGGTAGGATGACAGGTTATATTGACTGACTTCTTTCTTGCCTTATCTCAAGTCACTCCTGACAAATGCCAGGATATCACGATTAATTTGGTCACGAATATTTGCACCTAATTTCCGGTTAATCATTCACTAATCATTCTTTGTTTCAGTTTTTAACTCTTCTACCTACTCACTGTAGGTGTAGATGGTTACTGTTACACCTGCTCACACACATGGACACAAACACAATCGGCAGGACTCCTCTGGACGATTTATCGGCCCGTCGCAGAGACATCTACCTATACAACACAAAATATTCACAAGAGAAAACATCAATGCCCCTAGCGGGATTCGAACCACCAACCCCAGCAAGCGAGCGGCCACACGCCTACGCTTTGGACATCGCGGCCACCACGATCGGCTAATCAATTATTCACCGTTACAATTTATTTTCCATGGCTCGACAGCTCTAGTGGGCCAAGGCCGCCTTATTGTCGAAGCTTCACGATCACACTCAGACACACCACACTCGGTAGGACTCCTCTGGACGAGTGATCAACCCGACACACAGACCTCTACCTGACAACACTCACAGCAGCCAGATATCCATGCCCCCGGCGGGATTTGAACCCTCAAGCGAACGGCAGTAGATCCACACCTTAGACAGTGCAGCAACCAGTATCGGCCGTCATTACATAATATTGCATATAAACAGTGTTAAATGAGACAAAAAGCTACCGTTTTAAAAACAAAGTTTGAATGGAATTTCATTCAAAGATTTAGTTCGTACCTCGCAGTCGGTTAGTAAGGAAATACTGGCTACAAATTTTGAGAACCATACAAGGTACATAATTGCACTTTGCGGGCCAAACGTAGAATCTTTTTTTTTAAACCCAGTGTTATATCAAGTAACCACTCGGGTTTAAAGGGTTACCGTATCAAAACAACGTAAGCGAGTTACCACATTAACATCTTGAACTGCAGAGGACTGAGAAAAATAAAAGTACTGGACAGATTCCAGGCACGGGATTCCATTAGAAACTGAGGAAAGCCATGCATAAAATTAAAGAATAAAACAGATACCTTTGACAAGCACCGACTTTAACAGTTCCGAATATACGAGTGGCGGGGAAGTCTTGAAAATATTTTGGGCGACGGAGAGTTAAGAAAACAATCTCTCTAAAGTTGAGATCCACAAGTAGGTAATATAAAGGTTGGCTTCCATAAGATCTGTAAAAGGTATTTCTGCAAGTGAGATCGGCCCTCTTCCGGTATATTACGCAGCGTAGAATGATACTTCTGTACCGACGTTTCGGGACAACATATTGGTCACACATTCAAGGGTCAAAGAAATTCAGGAAGAAAGGCTTTCTTCTTCGACTTCCTGACCTTTGAAAACGGGACCGATAGATTGTCCCGAAACGTCGGTAAAGAATTACCACTCTATACTGCGTAATATCCCGGAAGAGCGCAGTTCTCATCAACATCGCGGCGGAAGCCTGAAATCATTTCTGCAAATGTTTCTGGCACTGAGCCTTGCATTCAGTTTCGAGAAATCACCATGAATGATGTAGCTGAGAACATGAATATGCTCTCTGCTCCCCAAGATGCAATGGACATGACACTGATCAGTCCTGTTCGTAGCCACATATCGCATTTACTAACCACATTCAGCACAGCGCCACGATGATATAGTAAGCTCGATCTGGTTCTGTGTTCTGGAAGGGCCATCCATTATCTGGACGTGACATCTGCTTGTGTAGCCTGTAAGCTTATATCGCATCACAGTGATTGTCGTCAAAACACAAAGAGGGCATATCCTTTTAAAATAATTAGAACTGACAGCAACAAATCAATATAAAACTGAAAGAAACTTATGAACAGGTTGAATACGAAGAATGGCTAGTAGATTTCGGTCCAAAAACTTCTGTCATGCCGTCCCCTAATGTAAAAGCCTGACCACATATGACCTTAGATGCAGGGGCACCTATAATTCCTCCAAGAACCTGAACATGAAAATACGAAGCAAATTTACGTGTTGAAGTTTGTATCTCACATAGAAGAGTTTGCCGATCCCAGTGGCCGCGCGGTCTAAGGCGTGGGTCTTTGGCAGCTCGCTTACTAGGATCGTGGGTTCGAATCCCACCTGGGGCATGGATGTTTGTGTTGTGTTTGTTGAAAGGACGGTAGCATGGAACGTAAAGTGACATGAAGGACGAAAGGATTTAAACAGTACAAAAATGGATCAAAGGGGAAAAACCCCGAAAAAATAAAATCCCACCGGGGGCATGGATGTCTGTCTCTTGTGAGCGTTGTGTGATGTCATGTAGAGGTCTCTGCGACGAGCTGGTCCCTCGTCCAGGGGAGTCCTACCGACTGTGGTGTGTCTCAAATGTGTGTGACCATGAAACCTCGACGAAACGAGGAGGCCCAGGCCCATATAGGGCTGTCGAGCCATACAAAAGAAATAGAAGAGGTTGCGTCCGTTAGCAAGACAAACAGTCTAATGGTGCGTATGGAAATAATGCATGTTACTGTAATAATAAGGACCGTATAAATATAAGGGCAAAATACATGTTTTTATTTTAACCTTAGCGTTCCATATATGTAATAAGAGTGAGATTTAAAGGGTTAAGGGTGCTGAGGAGAATATTTGGATCTAAGAGTGATAGAGTTCCAGGATATAAGAAAAAATAAATATGTGGTATTTCAGGATATGTCTTCTAACAAATGTTATTGGGTTGAGGAAATAAGAATTGTACTGAACAGACAAGTAGCACGCATGACAGAAACAGAATGTTCCAAAAACTTTGGTTGGAATAGCTGAAGGCAAAAGACCAGGGTAATATAGACGTAGATTAAATTATGATATTAAAGCGAATTTTGAGGAAATAAAGACACAGACTGGGTACGTCTCGATCAGTTGCGGGATGTTGTAAATACTGAAATGAAATTCATGCTTCCACAAGACACAGCGAATCGCATGACAATCTGAGGGACTATTGGCTTCCAGAGATGGATCTTGCTACATAAAGTTAGTTATTCAACTGTTTTATTACTATAGCCTTCCTGCCTCTGTAGCTGTTCATTCCAGTCCAGTCTCTTTAAATTGTTGCCCCGTCCCTTTAAATCCAAGTCCTATCCTTTTAAATTCCCGCTTCTGTCCTATTATAAACTTCCATAACTTTCCTTTCCTAATTCCGCTTTTCCACGCAATGTCCGCTGTTTTTCTTTCCATAACTTATTATCTCCATACGACAACAAACTTTTTTTTGTTGTCTCTTGCACAATTCTTCACTTTAAGGTACAGGGTGGCCAAAAAAGTAAAGAACCCTAAACCTTATACAGAAACTAAGTGTAAATTATATATAATATTGACCATCAGGCATGGAGATAACGAAATGGAATTCGAGCAGATAAATTTATAGACACTGGGAAAGGCAAGTATGTAACACGGTAAACAGCCTGTATTTCAGATCAAATTGAAAGAAACAAGAAATATATTAATGTTTTGAAACCTGAAATTCAGCTAAATAGTACGTAAAATTCAGTTGCTACCTCATACACAGAAAAGTGATTCTCCATAGAGAATATCAACCGTTTAATATACTTCAAGACAATAGTACAAATTGTTCTGTGAATTATACAAAACAAATGAAACAAAAATGTTGTCTTTTATATAAAAGAAATTTTTATATATTAGTAGCTTTGTTTAAAATATTAATTCTGCAGGACGAAACAGCTGTTTCTGTGTTTTAAAAAATGAATACGTATTTCCCCTTTACATAAGGCATGCGTAGTAAAGAGCCTTTAAATTCCAATTCTACTGTGATATAGAGAACAATATTTTTATATTTATAGTCCGACAAATAGAGTTAAAAGTTACGAAATGAATAATATTAACAAACTTTTATTGCCTCTGACAGTTAAACTCTTTCATCTGTAACAATTTTTGAGCTACACTTTAAAAGCCGTTCACTGTTCTACAAGCAACATCCACTGTGTCCTATCTTCTAACAGTTTGGTAACAATTCACGGATTTCAATTAGGTTTTTTTTTTTTAATTTTGTCACTTTATGCGACTCCATTTCGGTACGCAAGTACGACAGCGTGTGACGTAGAACGATAATAGCGACTTTGAAGTAAGTTCACTGTATCTGTTACTTATATAATACTTATTTAACGACGCTGGAAGTAACTAACATTATATAGCGTTCAATGACTGAATGATGAAGAGTTTTAAACGTCCTGCAAGCAGCCGTCCTTCATTAATTTAAGGCACTATTCCAGAAATTTTCCGGACGGCTCAGGTAATCCATAAATAGCCTTCGTCAGGAGATTCGTTATCGTAGTCGAGAATCAAACCAAGCACATCCGAACTACGAGCAAGAAGGTTGAACATTTGAGCGAAACTGGCCAGTAAATTGGGGTGATAATAGATCCAAAAAGAAAATTGGAATTTTTAAGGTTTCTTTAAAAATATCACAGGCTAAAACGGCGGTCATGCAGGACGTAACTCAGCTTTCATTTTCCCTGTGGCCACTAATAAATCACTGGTGCTAAGGATGTGAAATTTGTATCACATACTAATTACACGTAAAAGAAATATACACTTATATACAACTTTTTATTTAATACAGATTTAACCTATTTATAATTTATACTAACATACTTTACGAACTTATGGGATCGTGGGTTCGAATCCCGTGCAGAGGCATGTATGTCTGTCTCTTGTGAATACTGTGTGTTGTCAGGTAGATGTCTCTGCGACGAGATGGTCACTCGTCGAGAAGAGTCCTACCGAGTGTGGTGTGTCTGAGTGTGATCGTGAAACCTCGATAATGAGGCGGCCTAGGCCCCCAAGGGGCTGACGAGCCATTGGAAAAAAAAAACTTTACTAAACATAAATGAATTAATAATTATTATTACTCACAAGTCTGTATAGTTCTCCTTTGGCTCATCTTTCTGACTGAAAAATGTTTTTCAAACAAACCGACTTTTAGTGGCATCTCTTATACCTACAAATTTATTCCAATCCATAGATTTCCATAAACGTCCGAATTAAATCTACCTCCCACAGCATGTAATAATAAAACTTTCACGTACAAAATTGCTTTCAGTTCTGTGGTGCGTGCGTCTTGAAGGACGGTTACGCCGGGATGGCCGGCAACTTCTCTGACACATTCGTGAAGCGGTGTTGCATAACACAGTTTATGCAGGCATTCAAGTCTAGCGTTTGCTTTGAATGTGCCGGGTTTAATACTAAAATTTTGCCCTTTTCTTATACATTTCATTTATAAAGTCCTATCATTGTTACGTTAAACAAGTATTATTTCCACACAGAACTACAACAGTTAAGGTTCGTAGTTCTGATATAAGCACAAGTGTTCCCTCAGAACTTTTTTATATAATGTACATCAATGTTAGGCGTTTCTCCCAGTACTACGAATTTCCCCTGCCGGTTTCATTCCACCATTGCCCCATACTCATCTTCATCTTAATACTATTCTTATCATAAGGAGAAGCTGGCGAAATTGGGAACCTTAAAACAAAGTAACGCTTTTCCTAATATCGGGAAGAATTACAGATAGTACTTTCCTACTAATAAATTCTAAAAGGATCTGACGACGGTACGTAACATTGAGAACTAATTGTTTTCTGGATTTTGTCCATCGTCCGGAAATCTAAAATCACGACGTTTCGGAAGCTGGATCTGCTTCCATCCTCAGGTGAAGGGGGATGGAGACACCTACTCTGTTGGGTCCCTTAGACCAAGCTAACCCCAATCACTGGACTAGTGATTGAGGTTAGCTCTAATTGTTTTCTGGACTTTTTCCATCGTCCGGAAATCTAAAATCACGACATTTCGGAAGCTGGATCTGCTTCCATCCTCAGGTGAAAGGGGAGGGAGACACCTACTGTGTTGGGTCCCTTAGATAGAGCTAACCTCAATCACTAGTCCAGTGATAAAGGTTAGCTCGGTCTAAGTGACCCAACACAGTAGGTCTCCCTCCCCCTTCACCTGAGGATGGAAGCAGATCCAGCTTTCGAAACGTCGTGATTTTAGATTTGTGGAAAATGGACAAAGTCCAGAAACCAATTAGTTCTCAATACTTTCCTATTATTTAGTCATATTTTCCTTGTATTAACATTCGGGAAACTGCCTCTCTTTTACAGAACTTTTCTAAAATTTGTTCGGACAATCAGAGGGCCAAACACACGTAAGCCAAATGCAATACATCCACTTACCCCGGTGTGTAGTTCTAACTCGGGGTCTGTGTGTTCTTGTTTGTGGCTTATTGTCTAAATCATCAGCGTCTAGTGGTGCATAGTGTCGAAATATTAGATGACTTGAGAAATAATGAATTATAAATAATGTGAAAGGAAGAGATAAATGTAAAGTTCACCCTAGAACAGGCCATGAAGGCACAGAGGAGGAGCGCAGGTGTAGCTCTACTCTTTCTTTAACCTCCACGCTAGAAAGAAGTGGGTGGTCAAGGCCACGCCACGGTCGCTTTACCCCGGCAAAGAGACCCGGTACCCATTTTACAAGAGGCTGGGCAGGCACTAAGGCCGGTCTGGACGGGTGCGGGAAACATCGCCCCAATCTGGGATTCGATCCCCGGACCGTCCAGCCCGTAGCAACTCACTATACTGCCTACGCTTTCCCACAAGAAGTCGTGGCTTAATATTTAGGTATTGTCTCAGCATTCGAATTCAGACTGTAAGTAAAACCACACGAAACCTCCTCAGTCAGGACAGTCGGTGTACTGGATGAGGTTAAAACCAAAACCTCCAAATTTCAGAAGTGTTAACGCTTGAGTCAGTTTGGTTGGCACATTGTTCTTGTATTTTAAAACCTTGGCGGAAATTCAATAAAACTACAATTGGAGGCCCAGGCGTAGGAAGAAGAATGACATTAAAATGAATTTTTATAAAGAGTGTGTCAGAGTAGATAAATCTGCATTAGAATAGGACCAAAATACGGGGTCTTTTCAACATAATGACGGATTTTGACACTCCATAAAAGGCGCGAAATTCCTTCAGAAATTCAGCTACTCTTAAATTTCACGTTATTACCACAGTGCATCTTTGTTAACAGATTATATCAAACCAACTAATGCACAATTAAAACCACTTTTTATTGTAGCTTTTATAAAATGTTTGTACCCCTATATATGTTTCAAACCTTAGTTCATCGTCAGGGGGTTCTTTTGTCTTTAAAAGCTACCACACTTCAATTACATAATTTTGAAGATGAAACAGAACTTGTATCCGGATGTTGTGATAATATTGTCTTGGAATAATTTGTAACCCATTAAAACTTAAGTTTATAAGTTAAAAATGGTTAAAAGTTGTAAAAATAGTTGTATAAGTTTTTTGGATGCGGAAATACTGGCTGATTCATTTATCTTACAGCTTACGCTTTACCAGGAGGTAAAAAGAACGCCAGTACTTCCGCATCCAAAAAACTTATACAAATAATTTTACAACTTTTAACCATTTTTAACTTATAAACTTAGGTTTTAATGGGTTACAAATTATACGAAGACAATATTATCACAACATCAGGACACAAGTGCTGTTTGATCTTCAAAGTTATGTAATTAAAGTGTGGTAGCTTTTAAAGACAAAAGAACCCCCTGACGATGAACTAAGGTTTGAAACATATGTAGGGGTACAAACATTTTATAAAGCTACAATAAAAAGTTGTTTTAATTGTGCATCAGTTGGTTTGATATAATCTGTTAGCTACTCTTAGTTTCCTAAGAAGAACTCTGATCACAAAAATAAGTTTTTCTTCATAACTTTAGCCCAAAACTCTTGTTGTATATTACAGATAAAAAAATAAATAACCAAGCTAATTTTTAAAAATGCAAATTTTGCATTTGTTCGTTTCCTGTTATCAAGTCTTTGTGACGTTTTTTTAAATAAACAAATCCGAGAAAGGAGTGAGATATTATTGGAATAATAAACACACTTTTCTTGCTTCTAGTGAAAAATTTCCATCACATTACTGACAACCGAAACACATGCATGTTTATAAGCCATCATTATGCATACGTACCTTAGAATTGGACCCTTACAAGTTTCTGAGAAAGCGGCTTTTGAGAGGCGTGAGATAAATTATACCTCTACAAGGCCAGGATATCTCGGAGATGCTAAAGTTAATGAAACAGCGTTTTCCATTTAAGTTCAATTTTTAGCATAAATAAAGAAAGAAAACAAATCACTGCTGAATGTAAGGTTACTATGCACAATGTGAGAAGTCGACAAAATTGTCAGCGTATAATTAAATTTAAAATTGACATTAAGCAGAAATATCCCGTTTAATTCGCTGTATTTTAATTTCGAATATCAACAGTGGCTTGTCTGACCCTAGATAGAAAAAACAGCATAAATTAATTTGGAATAATTCCACTAATGAATGTAATATCAGTTACCTTGAAGACAATAGACTCTGAACACACGCCGCATATGGCGTGAGTGTGTGTAGATGTGGTTTGTGTAAATTTGGGTGCGTAGACGTGGGTTTGAGAAGAATCATCCAGTAAGTGCTAAGCCTTCGAGGACGAGAATACCAAATCCATAGAGACATTTTACAGATTGCAGTCATTGCCCCAGTAAGTCTTCAACTAACTGGACAGATCATTACATCTATCGTTCAAAGCCACAAACGTAAAATAATAATAACAATATAAATAGCAATTTGCTATAATTCTTTCTTCACTGCACTACAATAAACAATTTTCATAATCATATCAGCTGCCATACACAGCAGTCTGCGAATCCTTTAAATATTCTACGCCCTCTTTGTTAAGGTTGTAAAAGCCTTAGTGATTATAATGTCAGATATATATACATATATATATTAACACAACTAATAAAGAATTCTAAAAGTTTCTAACGATGGTACATAACATTGAGAACCACTTGTCTTTTGGACTTTGTCCATCGTCTTGGACAAAATATAAAAATCAGAACGTTTCGGAAGATGGGTCTTCTTCTGTCTTCAGGCGATGGCCTACTCAGATGGGTCCTATTGATAAAGCTAAAGCTAAAGCTTGATCAATAGGACCCATCTGAGTAGGCATCGCCTGAAGACAGAAGAAGACCCATCTTCCGAAACGTTGTGATCTTTATATATTTTTATACTTTATATTTTATCCAAGACGATGGACAAAGTCCAAAAGACCAGTGGGTCACAACCAAAAATCTTCAGGAAAGAAACAAATACTCTGCACCCTCCAAGCTTCGACACTATTTTGATATAACATTATCATACGTTTTACTGGCTTTAACATTTTCTACTGACATGTATGATGTAACAACCAAGGATTGAAATCTCAATATAACCATACAAAAATAACTTTGCAGTTGTAATTGTAATTTTATGTATTTTAGCATCCTGAAGTTGACTATTTAGTGGTCGAAACATGTAGCAGTTTAACTCACCTCAAAAACGTAATAAACAGTTGTGTTGACGGTGAATGATAATTACCTTTAATTATATAGCTCTTAGAAAGAGCAATGTCACCTTTTGGAGCGACCGCCATAATATTTATAACTGTAAACTGTCATTGTAAAATAGAAATCTTAAGAGTTTCTAATCCTAAAGCAAATATCATAAATAAATCCTTAAATAATAAGGTGGTCCATAAGATACGTTTTAGTACAACCATCCGACTCGCCTTGGTTACTGAAAAATTTGCGAGAAAAAATATTGTTTTCTCCTGTTTTTACAAAATACCAAAGCCATTTCCAAGTCCCTGTTTTAACAGTGAACAAAACGAAGTTCAGACTTAGGTCACCGTCTCCAGTACCTGTCACTTATCATTTTCAGAATCATAACATGTCTCTCTGGTCGAAATTCGCGGGGTTTACAAGATATACGTACACGGATTGAGGGCCGGGAAAGCTCAGTCGGTATAGCGACTCCTACGGACTGGACGGTCCGGGGATCGAATCCCGGTGGGGACGAGATTTTTCTTATACAATGGGTACCGGGTCTCTTTCCCGGGGGTAAAGCGGCCGGCGTGTGGAATTGACCACCCACCCCTATCTAGTGCCAGGGTTAAAGAAAGAGTAGAGCTATACCTCTACTCCCCCTCTGGGCCTTCATGGCCTGACCTAGGGAGAACTTTGCCTTTTACGTACACGGATTACGAAGATTCACTTTCTACTGAGGCTTGGAGTAATTCTGTATTTCGTTTGTTATCTGATAACATGAAACCTAATTGTAACGATAACAGCTCTAATTCATCTTATTTCCATTCATGAGGTACTCGCATTTCAGGTAGTGATATTCTTCTCAGGTTTCCTCAATGTTTCTAGACCTATTTCCAATTCTCTGCAGCTCACTGTAAGTATATCTGCACATACTTTCATCCCATTCGACTCTATCGGTCGATACAGAACCCTCAAATAATTCCATAAAAACATCTGTGGAAATGCGCCAAACATGGAGTGTAAAAGCGATACACATCTAAGACGCCAATAATGTAATTCAATTTACTGTCACAGAAAGGCAGAAACACAAACTAGCTGCAGGTTTCCTTCCTGTTTGCTGCGTTCACGAAAGAGAGGGAATCACTTGAAAAATGTCAGATTCTTTACACACGCTGAACGTTGTGGCCCAAAGAAATAAAAGCACAAATAAGACATTTGACATGTACCACCGCTGATTTAACCTTCGTAGTTAATAGCCCACAAGCAGGCCGCGTCATGTCTCAGGCGGTTAGTCGCCGGCCTCCCACCGCGGAGGCCCGATTTCGATCCCGGTTCAGTCCATATTGGATTTGCGTTGGACAAAGTGGTACTGAGACAGGTTTTTTTTCCCGGGTATTTCGGTTTTCCCCTGTCAAATTCATTCCACCGGTGAAAAAACTAAATTGATCATCTTTCTCTTCATCTTCATCGCAGGGTTGCACAATAAGCCTTAAGGCTGCGGTGCGTCCGTAGATTCTGCTGCGGGGCCCTTCTACACAAAAAAAGTTAGCAGGATTCATAATTTATTGTGTTAAATACTATACTTTCAGTGGCGCAACAGCCCAACTCCTTCCTAGGCCGCTTCGTTGTTGAGGTTCCCAGATCACACACAATTAGACCACACACACACACACACACGGTATGACTCCTCTACACGAGTGATCAGCTCATCGCAGAGGCCGCTACCCATACAACAATCACAATAGAAGAACATACATGCTGTCAGGCGGATTCGAACCCGCGATCCAAGCAATCAAGCGGCCGCAGACCTACCTCAGACAGCACGGCCAACGAGTTCTTAAGTTCCAGAACCAAAAAAGGACGAGAGGAGCAGTTAATGTAGCACGACAATGCATAAAAGGTTTACTCCAATATGAAATAACATTTCGAAAGACCTAGGTGTGAAAGTGTGGAAAGGATTCAACTGGCTGACGACAGAAAAAATTGGCGCCTTTTGTGAGCACGTTAATGGAAGCCTTTCATAAGAGAAAGGCATATTCTTGGCCAGATGACAGACTGTTAGCTTGTCAAGAAGGATTCTGCTTATTTAATGATTTAACAGTTTCGAGTGCTTTGTTCTGTCTGGCTCGGGAAGCGGATTTATACTTGCTGCCGTCGGTGAAACTCCTCATCGAGGTTACCTATCGATTTCTGCTGATAGAGTTTATCTCTTCCTCCCCCACTCATTCCGTCAAACTACCTTCCATTCAAAATGAGATGCCCCATAAAATACAGAACTTCAAATAGAAACTTCTAAACCCTTTCCGAAGAGCTTTGAGACTATCGTTCCGAAATTGAAACCTACATAAAACCAACATTAAAGCATTTCATTCAGCAACTTTCATCAGCCTCTGTAGAGAGATAATATTTATATACTCTAGTGTAGACTGATAATGAGTTCACAAGTTTTGTGACATTGTAGATACTCATACAAGTAATTAAAAAGATTATCTCGCCTGGTACGTGACGCCGTATAGTTTGGTAGACAAGTAGCAACACATCCGAGAAAACGATTTTCAAGCCAGAACACACTGCACAGCATTTATACAAATTAACACTTTGTTGTCAGAGCCCCAAGACGTTTCGTTTAAACCAAATCTACACATCATCAGAACGCTGTCTTCTAAACAAAAGTAGCTAAAAAAATTACACTTTACGAACTTTTAAAGTTAATTACACCCAATACTTAATAACAGCTGAATATTCTGACTAATTAGACAATACGAACTTGGTCACGATCTCTGAGTGTATGAACATTATATACAATCCAATATAGTTTTCTCGGGCGCACAGCCGCGTCAATTCTTTTGAATACAACGTTTCGGGGACTAGCTCCGTCCCCATCCTCAGGCAAAACTGATTTAACATACAACTCGTCTGTCCCGTGTTTTTCTACCTGGCGCGGCAGGGAGAATCAGACCGGTTTGTAGTGCCCAAAGAGTTAAGTTGGTGGGCGGGCTGTTGACTGTTGTGCTCCCACGCCTCGCTGCGAGGTCCTTATCTGTCGTATTGCGGGCTGCCAGGCTCTGCTCAGTATGAAACTATATTGAATCATGTCGCCGCGAAAGTTTTAAAACTTATATTATACACAATCGGCCACAATTCAGATTGCTATAGAGTTGAAATAACAATCAGTATTCCACACACACACACTCACACACACACACACAATGCATAGTTAATAATTTTGTACACCATAATTTTACAGTTATAATTTTCAATTTTATTCTAAAAGGGGAGGCCTCCACCTCAACATCTACTTTCCTTTATCATTTTGTAATACATGTACCTGATGATGGCCATTGGCCGAAACATGTCGTAGAATAACAAAGGAGCATGAAGACATAGTTGTGTTGTTCTGTATAGATTGAGATAGTAAATGATTTTCCAT
This sequence comes from Reticulitermes speratus, assembly GCA_021186555.1. Lineage (NCBI taxonomy): Eukaryota > Metazoa > Arthropoda > Insecta > Blattodea > Rhinotermitidae > Reticulitermes > Reticulitermes speratus. The sequence continues at coordinate 5,584,308 of JAJKFL010000237.1, read as the reverse complement.
AACTGCTCCATCTTCGTTTAATTATTATATGCTTTGGAATGCAACCAACAATTCTTTTGCTGCGACCCTTTCCGGTGTGCAGTTCTTGCGTGCCTCTTTATACTCTCGCAGTCTCAGGGCTACCAACTGCACCGAATAGCTCTGATAAACAACTTAACAATTCAATAGCGTCTCGAAGTTCGTGAACGTCGATGTTCGGGAATTCAACCTTTCGTAACAAAACATCTTAATGATAGAGAAACCTTTCTTGGACTGGTTTCGACTAATCGGATTGATACTACGTTGCTGGCAAGTCGGCCTGCCCCACTCTTCTGTTATTGCGCAGGTGACTCTCAGCTCAGTCTTTCATTGAATGAAGTCCATTGCTTTACTGATTTATGGAATTGGAATCTTCTTCAATGATTTAATATATTTGATGCTTCAAAAAGTGTACGTATTTTATTACAGACACGCGTTTTTCTCCTATTTGAGGTTATGTTATCCATTTATTTCATACATTTTGGAAAGAAATACGTGACCTAAAATATATTCCAGTGATCGTGATGTTTCATCGGCTCTAATTAATCACGAACATCGAGATTGTACTGTTCTAAATGCAAATTCGGAAATTCGTAACTTTACTATAGACACCATACCTTCAAAATATGTTTACTATTACTACTATATAATAATAATAACCATGGTACAACAGCCCTATATGGGCCCGGGCCTCCTCTTGCCTCCTCGTTTCGAGATTACTAAGTAGTGCGCATTCGTGGCAGTTGGTGACTGGTCAACTGGCCGCGCTTACTGTTCTATCGATCCTGATGTGCCTGCCAGAGCCATCTGGCAGGCAGTCAGGAGACTTGGGCGAGAAATGGAGGCAATTTGGCTTACGCAACATTTTTATTCATGCCCGTAAGGCTCTTTTACATGTCGTAAATCTACGACATGAGACCGACGGCTTTACTTCCCCTCCGAAGGAAGTGGTGCTCCGGATTTTTATCACCCTTAAAAATCCATCGACTTCGGTCGGGATCGAACCCGCGAACCTTGGGTCCAGTGGCGAGCACGCTAACCACTAGTCCACCGAGGTCGACTTACTATTACTACTACTGTTGCTAAAAATTAACTAGTCACCAACTAAATGCACTTCTTTATTTAAAGAACACTACAAGGCTTCTTTAAAACGTTAGATAAAAACCCCTACATATGTTTCGGCTTATTAATAAGCCATCCTCAGGGGGTGTCACAACTGCATTATTTAAAAACACATCCTCATATTAGTTCATTGTGTATGTATATAGTCACCACCATCACTTTAACTACACTGTGACTTTTGTATCGTATATTAGCATTAGTATTAAATAATCCAGTTATGACACCCCCTGAGGATGGCTTATTAATAATCCGAAACATATGTAGGGGTTTTTATCTAACGTTTTAAAGAAGCCTTGTAGTGTTCTATAAATAAAGAAGTGCATTTAATTGGTTACTTTGTTAATTATTAGTAAAAGATGCACGGTGAAATCAGAATAAAAGAATTTTCACATTGCTGACACCGTGCATCTTCGTCATATTAAATTAAGTTATAAACCAACCGATGCACACTAAAACCACTTTTTTAAGTAGCTTTGTTATAAAGTTGTTAAAATTGTACACCTACACGTGTTTCGATCCTAGGATCATCGTCAGGGGGGGTTTTTTTTTTTGCTAAAAGCTACAGTCACTTCAACACATGATTTAAAATACTCTATCTGCACTTTGAAACATAAGTTAAAATCTTGTAACTTACAACTTTTAGCGAATCTTTTACAAGATTTTAACTTATGTTTCAAAGTGCAGATAGAGTATTTTAAATCATGTGTTGAAGTGACTGTAGCTTTTAGCAAAAAAAAAACCACCTGACGATGATCCTAGGATCGAAACACGTGTAGGGGTACAATTTTAACAATTTTATAATAAAGCTACTTAAAAAAGTGGTTTTAGTGTGCATCGGTTGGTTTATAACTTAATTTAAGAATAAAAGAAATAAATGTTGCTAAAAATGTTTGTTCTTTGTCTTGTTCTTATTATACATTCCATCAAACACAAATTCACAAGAGGTGCATAACTCTTCCTACTACCACGTTGTCTTACATTTTCCTAAATTAATGAGTTTTATTATCGCTTATACCACAAAATTCCGCGCGTCGGCCATATAATGTAGGATATTACTAAGTTGGGGTTGCCACCAATAATATAACGCTCATAGCACCTGCCGGTAACTCTTGTGAAGCATTTCGATACTTCATTAATAGGCAGCATGTTGGTAATATAAACCTCTTTCAAAATTAGCTGTGGCCTCAAAATTCTTAAGGTTCTTAACCATTTTCATAAAACTCCGTCCACCGGTTCTCGACTTGAGGAATAAAAGACGTAACCTCCATACCACTGATCTCATTATGCTCAGAACACACAAGAACAGAAGCATTAACAATAACAGGGAGGTTTTGAACTTGTTTCTTCCATGGATTCCCATTACATTGTTCATTTATAAAACCAAACAAATACACTTGTGACATACACAGCATTACAATATTTCGTTACTGCTACATGTTTCGAATGATGCAAGGTGTACACGTGAAATTAAATCCAGAATTGCCATGGCAAAAGCAGCATTCAACAAGAAGAAGAATCTTTTCACCAGCAAACTGGAATTAAATTTAAGGAAGAAACTAGTAAAGTGCTACATTTGGAGCGTAGCTTTGTGTGGTGCTGAAACGTGGACACTTCGGAAAATAGATCAGAAGTATCTGGAAAGTTTTGAAATGTGGTGCTGGAGAAGAATGGAGAAGATCAGTTGGACCGATCGTGTGAGAAATGAAGAAGTATTACACAGAGTGAAGGAGGAGAGGAATATCGTACATACAATAAAAAGAAGAAAGGCTAACTGGATTGGTCACATCTTGTGTAGAAACTGCCTTCTGAAACACGTGATTGAAGGAAAGTTAGAAGGAAGGGTAGAAATGACGGGAAGACGAGGGAGAAGACGTAAGCAGCTACTGGACGACCCTAAGGAGAAGAGAAGATATTGGAAATTGAAAGAGAAAGCACTAGATCGCACTCAATGGAGAACTCGCTTTGGAAGAGGCTACGGACCTGTCGTAAGACAGACTACAGTATGAATGAATGACATGTTTCGGCATATAATTTTGCCATCCTCAGGGAGTCCACACAGGAAGTTTAAAACTTGCTTAAATATAACATATTACAACAGTAATACTCATAATATGTAGCCTTCTGCAGCTAGCTTCAAAGTGCAAGGTGACTGATGTCTAGGTAAAGTTCTCCCTAGAACAGGCCATGAAGGCCCAGAGGGGGAGTAGAGGTATAGCTCTACTCTTTCTTTAATCCTGGCACTAGATGAGAGTGGGTGGTCACCTCCACGCCCCGTCCGCTTTACTCCCGGGAAAGAGACTCGTTACCCATTGTACAGGTGGCTGGGTGGGCCCCAGGGTCGGTCTGGATGGGTGCAGAAAATCTCACCTCTAACAGGATTCGATCCCCGGACCGTCCAGCCCGTAGCGAGTCGCTATACCGTCTACGCTATCCCGGCCAACGGTGACTGATGTACAGAGACAAATAATATAACAGTATATCATACTGATTTTTCAGTTAGATTTAACATATAAAACCGTGTAATGTGTTTAAAATTCTACATTCATTATGTAGTTGCAGCCTTCATCTTTCTGTGTACAAACATCTATTGCTGTTTTGGATCCGTTATGGACCATGTCCCTCTATTACTTGTCGACTGGTCTGTGTGGGAGTTAACTCCCACACAGACTATACAACCGTGTTAATGCTGGAAATTCAATTGAGCCTGGCGTTCATATTTAACAAGACTGCATACGCTGACGCAGTACACAAATTAACCAACTCCTTTACTTTCACTTCTCTTACGGTTTCGTGGTACACCCATACATGTACTTTTATTTAAATACATAAGTAACGCTTTCCCTGTGCTTATTTTCACGGAACCCAAAAACGCTCAATACATTTCTTTGGGATTGTTATCCAAATTTATAGAAAATTTTTTTACTTATTTTCATTTATTTCTGTGTGCATTACGACGGGTCCATAGCGTCCTCCAAAACTAGTTCCCCAAGGAGTGCGATCTAGTGCTTCCTCTTTCAATTTCCAGTATCTTCTCTTTTCCTTAAGGTAATCCAGTAGCTGCTTACGCCTTCTTCCTCGTCTTCCCGTCATTTCTATCCTTCCTTCTAACTTTCCTTCAATAACACGTTTCAGAAGGCAGTTTCTATACAAAATGTGACCAATCCAGTTAGCCTTTCTCCTTTTATTGTATGTAGGATATTCCTCTCCACCTAGACTATAACCATAGACTAGGACCATAAAAAGCTGGAACCAATTACCTCCAAACGTACTAGCAACTTTCCCTTGTAAATTAAGCACTTTTGGAAAGAGGGTCAAGAAAGGAATTCAAGCTAAGGGTTTTTAAGTGGGGATTAAATGGAAATAAGGGAAGTGATGTGAAGTGAAGGGGCGTGAAGTGATGTGAAGTGAAGTGTTTTGATTTCGAAGTGAAGTGAAGTGAATTACGTTCTTGGGGGATAAAAGTATCATGTACTTTGGTCTGACTTTATACTGAGGATACTCCAACGTATTGAGATTATTTAATGTGTGGGTGTTTTTGTAATGTGCGTGTGTTTTTTTTTTTGTATTGTGTGTGGGTGTTTTTGTAAGGTGTGGATGTTTTTGTTTAGGTGTGGATATTTTTGTAATGTGCGTGTGATTTTTTGTATTGTGTGTGATTGTTTTTGTAAGGTGTGGATGTTTTTGTTTAGGTGTGGATATTTTTGTAATGTGCGTGTGATTTTTTGTATTGTGTGTGATTGTTTTTGTAAGGTGTGGATGTTTTTGTTAAGGTGTGGATGTTTTTGTAATGTGTGTACGGTGTTCTAATGTGTGTACTTGTATTTACTGTATGTATTTTGTTTTGTAATTGTGTATAGTTTGTTTTGTATTGTTATTTTTATGTATATTTATATGTCCATTTGTATTGTGTGTACTAGAGTAAGGACTACAGCCACCGGGTGAAAACCCAATTGAAGTAAATAATAATAATAATAATAATAATAATAATAATAGACTGAGTAATACTTCTTCATTCCTTACACAATCGGTCCAACTGATCTTCTCCAGCCTTCTCCAGCATCATATTCCAAAACTGTTCAGGTATTTCTGATCTACTTTCCGAAGTAACTGAACCATATTGGCACAATTTCATTGCTACCCTTACATAAACTACAGCTTTCACTAAACCGATTTTCACGAAACTCATAAATACTGAAAGTCATTAAGTAAGGATTCTTTCACCACGTTTCACCGTAATCGTTAACTAAGTATGGGCAGTGCGTGTAGAAATTCGTTGATGCTTTTAAGTGAATACGGACTGTTAATGAACCGATTTTCACGAAAAGCAAACTTAATGGAGAAGGTAAAAAAAGGTAATTTATTCTGTAATCACCGTGCATCTTTTCACAGTCACTATTTACACACACCAACTGGATGCAACTTTATTTAAAAAACTGTATAATTTTTTAAAACATATTTAAAACCCTTTTAAAACCCGACATATGTTTCGGCTCTTATAGAGCCATCTTCAGGGGTATATCGTCGTTAAAACTGCATAAATTAAAACGTCGTTTTCATTGGTTCACTTTTTGGCAAGGTTTCCCACTTTTCACCACCCGGCACGCACAGACACCACTGGTTATTCGTACTAAAATAAGATGTTAATGTTTCGTAGGTATTGTGCTTGATGCATGGTACTGGTTTATCTTGTTCATTAGGTCATATTTTTCATGGTGTAGGCTTTACTGTTTGTGTGCGCGTCAGACGCGCACACAAACAGTTTTAACGACGATAAACCCCTGAAGATGGCTCTATAAGAGCCGAAACATATGTCGGGTTTTAAAAGGTTTTTAAATATGTTTTAAAAAACTATACAGTTTTTTAATACAGTTGCATCCAGTTGGTGTGTGTAAATAGTGACCCCCAAAAAAGGTAAATTTCACCCTATAACCTGCCATGAAGACACAGAGGGGGAGTAGAGTTATAGCTGTACTCTTTCTTTAATCTCGGCACAAGTGGGTGGTTAACGCCACGTCCCGGCCACATGACCCGCTACCCATTGTATAGGAGGCTGGGTGGGCCCCCAGGGTCGGTCCGGACGGGTGCAGAAAATCTGGACAGCACCATGATTCGATCCCCTGACCGTCCAGCCCGTAGCGAGTCGCTATACTGACTGCTCTATCGCGGCCCACGAAACGAACACGAGAACTTCTTTGAAAAACATTTAACACAAGGAATTTCTTTAAAAGTTTCATAGGGTTTAGTCACCGATAATAGTTCACAAATGGACGGACAGACGGATCGACTTCTTCTCCACATAAGGTGATGTCTTTTACTTCGTAAAGAAAGCGTAAAGTGCGTGGCGCTCTGATTTCACTCGTCGTAAGTCTTCATGGCGTGATGCTTACCAACAAATACGATTTCATTTTACGAATATTTAATTTGAAATTTGTACAGACTTCAAGCGCTACGAATACCATGATAATGTTAATGTTTTTTCTTTTTTGTATGGCTCGACAGCCCTATACGGCTTGGGCCTCCTCGTTTCGTCGAGGTTTCATGATCACACACATTAGACACACCACAGTCGGTAGGACTCCTCTGGACGAGTGACCAGCTCGTCGCGGAGACCTCTACCTGACAACACACAACACTCACAAGAGACAGACATCCATGCCCCCGATGGGATTCGAACCCACGATCCTAGTAAGCGAGCGGCCGAAGACCCACGCCTTAGACCGCACGGCCACTGGGATCGGCAATGTTAATGTTACTCCGGCTAAGTTTGAAACATGATATTGGTGCTGTAATGAGTCTCAACACAAATGACATGGGGATCATTTTAATTAGTTTAATTCTCTTTGCGATTTGTTTCCCTAAAATACAATTCCATCGTGATTTCACGCGCTAGCAATTTTTTTAGTCTTCCGGGAATTCAGCACGTTGTTGCTGTTTGCTGGTAAGTGACGTTACCGCAATGATATGTTAATAGCCTATGTTATTGCATTGCAATGTGGGGATGTGCATCATATAGGGGGCAAAAATAATAGCTTCAGAATGTACAATATTAGTTATTTCGGGTTAATGCATGACAGTGAGCCACTAGACTGGCATGCTGCCACGGTGATATATACACTTTCACAAAATAACAGAAATAAGTTAGGAAATCCATACACAGCGTCACAAGTCTGGCATTTCTCTCACTTTATAATGAAGAACTGTAAGCACAAAAATTTTGTTTTATTTTCCCTATAATTTTTTTTTATTTCCTGTTTTTTTTAAACATTTTTTCCTCCGTTATATATTTAGTGAGTTACGCTGCGAGAAGCGCCATAAATTAATGAGTCCCTCATAAAGTGGACGTTTCGTCATTTTAGTTTCATTTTAGCCAAATTTAAATAAGCTTATCGCAGGTGTGACAAAAAAAAACCCAAGTACGGAGTTTCGTTACAATACTTTGAGCTTTCTTTCAGTTGTTATGTGCGGATAAAATGGTACAGAGAGACAGAAAGTCAGAGACGCCTACGTTATACATTTTTGCAAATTCTCAATTAAGAAATCGAAAAGAGGAAATTAAATACAGAAGCATTACTTTGGTTCATTATATTTTAACATATTTTTATACAATTACTATGTCACTGACGTATTTCCTTCTGAAGTTTCGGAAAAACCTGGTGCCTCCACTCGTAAGGTCTTATGTTTGTTTCCATTATCAAAATATTATTATTATTATTATTATTTATTATTATTTTTGTCATCACCTGTACGCTGGGTATTTACAATTATATACCTGAAAGAAACATGCTTCTAGGGTACGTAATTTTGCAGCTATACTATAGTTACAATACATGGCACACGTGATGGTATTTCCCACGTTTAATGTTTTATACTTCCCGCAGTACGTGTGCAGTGCCCAGCTGTTTACTGTAGTTCCTTCATTTCGTGCTTTCCCGGTATGTTGCTCACGTATTTTCTGAATGATTTTGAGATGGTTCCAGTCCCCCTATTATTACTGGCATCACTTTTGTTTTTTACATTTTATATGAGCTGGGTTTCAGTTATAAGTTCTTTATATTTTAGAATCTTCTCGGTTTCTTTCTTGATCACATTTCTGTGTTCTAAACTTTTAACATCTATTAACATACACGTGCTTTTACATCGTCACTGATTACGATGTCCGGTTATTATTATTATTATTATTATTATATATATATATATATATTATATATATATGCTAATGCTCTTCAAGTACTTAATTTACGTACTTTACATGACAGAAGACATCAACTTGATGCAATTTTTGTCATTAATGTTTTATTAGGTTCTAAATCCTGTCCGTCTACAATGGACATTATTGGTCTACGAGTTCCCACTCCGAACCTCCGAGACTTTTCTTTGTTTCATGTTAGCTCGTATTATAAAAATTGTCCCTCGGCCGGTGTGTAACTGCGGCGAATTCTATTTGTAATCATATGGATGTTTTTAGAAGGGAATTTGTTACACTTAGTGAGATGTAATACTTTATTACATTTATTTTAAGGTGTTCTATTAATTATCTAAGCAAGTTATTGTTTATTTATTTGTTTTGGTTGTGTTTGTTTATTTTTGTTTTGTATATTGTCCGTTGTTATTTGTGTTTGTATGTTGTGCTGTTTGTGTAATTGGCCTTCTGCCTGTTGATTCGGCACATTAATAAACTAGAATTGAATTGAATTGAATTGAATTATGGTTCATTCTCTCTGATTATTAATTATTTCTGTTCTTTAATGGTTTCTAGGTATTATTATCCACTACTGTAATTTCCTGTAATTCTATTTTGTACTTTATCTTCTTTCGTATTTTTTGTAATATCCAAATAACACATACTTCCATACGTTTTGCCATTAGATATCTCTATGTGTATCTTCTCCTTTCCAATGCATCTACTGTGCTGTCTTTAAGTGTTACATAATGTATGTTGTACTTTTCTTGTGCTGTTTCTGTAACTGGCCCTCCGGCGGTTGAATTGGGTCGTAAATAAATTTACTGAATTGATTGAAATTTATTGAATTATTTATAACAATAAAAAATTATTATTATTATCATCGTCGTCATCGTCATCATCAATTCTGACACTGATTCCGTTCGCGGTTGGTGTGCTGCTAACATACGAAAGTTAATATCGACAAAACTAGAGTCATTTTTCAAGGAAAATTATGTAATTAGGTATAAGTACAAGGTGTGTGGCAAAAGCATACCTCTTACCGAATCCATCAGAAACCTAGGAGTATATTTTGAATCTCAACTCTATTTTCATCACCATACAGACTACATAATTTTCCAATCACTCAAATTTTGGAACTCACATGTACTGTGATCTACTTCTCTTCTACTTTTTTTTTCTATGGCTCGACAGCCCTATATGGGCCTGGGCCTCCTCGTTTCGTCGAGGTTTCATGATCACACACATTTGAGACACACCACAGTCGGTAGGACTCCTCTGGACGAGGAACCAGCTTGTCGCAGAGACCTCTTTCTGACAACACACAACACTCACAAGAGACATCCATGCCCCCGGTGGGATTTTTTTTTTTTGTATTAATTCCTGGGTTTTCCCCTTTGATCCATTTGTACTGTTCAAGTCCTTTTTGTCCTGCATGTTCACCTTATGTTTCATGCTATCGTCCATACATCTAACACAACACAAACATCTATGCCCCCGCTGGGATTCGAACCCACGATCCCAATAAGCGAGCGGCCGCAGACCTACGTCTTACACCGCGCGGCCACTGGGATCGGCAGTTCTCTTCTACTTATTATTTATTATATCTACTGTTTATTATTTTTATATTATACCTTAGACCTATAGACCGCGATAGCTCAGTCGGTATAGCGATTCGCTACGAGATTGATGGTCCGGAGATCGAATCCCGGTGTGAACGAGATTTTCTGCGCCCGTCCACACCGGCCCTGGGGCTTACCCAGCCTCCTGTACAATTGGTACCGAATATCTATTCCGGGGATAAAGCGGACAGGGTGTGTCGTTGACCACCCACGCGTATCTAGTGGCGAGGTTAATGAAAGAGTAGGCTAGAGCTACACTTCTACTCCCCCTCGTGCCTTCATGGCCTGTTGAAGGGTGAACTTTACTTTCAGTTATAACTAAATTAGAATATGCGTCACCTGTCTGGAATATCATTACGACTATTGATGCCAATAACCTGAAATGCATCCAGCGGAAGTTCGCAGCTCTATGCTTCAGTAGCTTTTTTTCCTCATATTCCTTATAATTATATCTGCGAGCTTGGGCTTCTAAAGTTACGTACTTAACAAGATAGAAGGTATCGCCTTAACGCTCATTTCCTCATTCATGCTTTCCTAGGATAAAAAGATTGTCCTCTCTTAATTGATTCTCAAAATTACATCACCGATTATTAGACACCTCGCCCTCTTTTCTGAAGCACGAAAAAAATTGTCCTTCCGGCCAAATGATTCAACAGCTCTAGATTCGGAATGCAATATTACAGACACATTTAGTAAGAAAATTAGTACGCTTAAACATATTTTACGTAAGTCATACGTTTTATTCGTGTCGTAGTTTTAATTATTTGGCTAATCTGTGATTAAATTTAAGTCACAAATCCAATGTTTGACTGCTTTTATGTTGCTTGTGTGTGTGCGTTTATTTGTTTAAATTGCGTTGTAATTATTTTCTGCTAGTTTTGTTTTTGGCCTTTTTGCTGTTACGCTAGAATTAGAATAAGAATTGAGACAGCAGTAGCAGTAGTAGTAGTGGTGGTTGTTAGTGGTAGTAGTAGTAGTAGTAGTAGTAGTAATTAACAAACACAGATATCGTGCACATAAAATTATGGATCAAGCATAATTTAGTGCAAGTCCAAATCGATTTCTTCGATTTTCTCATCGGACAAATAATTCATACAGGACACCCAGGCCGAGCCTGTATCTCACTGCGATCTACAGCTTTAATTTCAAATAGTTTTATGTGTGAACATATAAAGAGATAATGAAAAAAAATTATAGTTTTATGCGTTGGCTTTGCTGTGATGTGATTAGTTAGCAGGTGTTCTCTACACGATACACATCAGCCTTCTGTGTAAGTTGCCAATCCTTCTGTAAGCAAATATGAATCAGGGTTCAAAGAGTTAAAGAGATCCTTCCTAAATTTCTCCACCGGTGTCTTTAAATAAAAATTCTCCAACAATTTGTATTTGATTGTTTCGCCATAAAGCTCTGGCTTGCTTACGGCCATAAACAAAATTGTTCATGTATTTCATAAACAGCTTCTCAGGCATTTCTTGAAATTCGATTCGTGTGACTTTCACAAAAGTATCTGAGTGTTTTCAATTTCGAGGCATAATGATCCATAACAATCCTTAGTCTACACAACACCATAAATGGGTTTTTTCCACGTGTTTCACAATTTCCACAGATTTTTTCCAAATGAATATTTTTCCCAGGAACTCAATCCACAATGGGAAAGACATAGACACATTCCGTCAATGGCCAATGGTATTAAATCAAGCTGTGATGTCTCTATTAGCCACAAGCTGTCTTAATTACCATTAAAACCATTGCTGTATAAAAACGCAGGCCAATGTCTCCGCCAGGGAACACAATATCAGATTTTTCTATGATGAATAAAACATTCAGAATTGTTTGGAGTTGTTCAAGGTAACTTTCAGTCAAGCTGGATCAGCGGACACTCGAAAAAAAAAACGTAAAGGGTCGCTCAGTCTCACAAGATTCTAACCTTGATCGAAATCTTAACTTACTTTCTTATTACTTTCAGCTGAACCAACTTTATTTTTTCTAGAGACAAAATTAAATACATTCGAACCTGGTTATAACGACATCGGTTTATACGAAAACTCTTCTATAGCGTCATATATTCTGTGGTATCAATTAATTCCCCACTCTTAAGCATAACGTTACACTACTCGGTTATAACAACACTCGTTTATAACGACACAAAATATTCAGTCCCCTGCATGACGTTATAACCGAGCTCGACTCTACATTAACCTGCCGCCTACAAAGACCATGAATTCTTCGCTTTTTTCAAGGGCGACCTGGGATTGCAGACTCCGGGTTCGTATACATATAGCGATACGTATACATTCGGCAGACGGAACGGTTTATTTTTTCACCTGCACACCCGCCTCGGATAATCAAACCAGTTGGCAGTGGTAGAGCAAAGTTGCAAAAGTGAGAATCGCGTTAAAGTCCTGGACACCAAACTCACCTCCACCAAATCACGAGATCTAGATAACACAGTATCATCAGGAAAGCGATTAGCTTTCAGGGGCAGTGGGTTTGTCTTGACAAGGTCGAGGTCTCTCATTCTCCTCCTGAAGGAAATTACTAAGCCTCCGCTTGAGGATATAAAATTTCAAGAACTGCGCTTATCCTTTTCAAGAAACTTTCATCCCAACCGCACCGTCTTTTCATGACCAACTACATACCAGAACTCCTTCACATCTCATCCCTCCTGTAAGCTCTATTTCCTTCGCCCCTATTCACTTTTGTGCTTTTTCTATCTATGAGAACACAGACCTCACATCACCCTACAATAATTTCCTCGTTATTCCAATCTTCTAGACCCTCTTTCCTCTATATAACATACCAGGTTCTCTTTAGCCGCACATTTCTTTGACATTTCATTAACTTATTCAAAGTCAAATCTCTACTTCACATCTCACAATCATCTTTCTTCTAATTCCCGGTAGTTGTGAGTGTCTGAATTACTGATGCAAAAGCGATTTTTCGAAACATTTCTGTCAGTTTTTGAATTTGTGTGGAGGGAACGTGATCGTCCGTGGAATAGGGAGGATCATGAAATCTGTGGTCTTCTGGGTAATTACACGGCGTCGTGTGGTAATTATTTACCGACGTTTCGGGACAACGTGTCGGTCCCATCTTCACGGGTCAAGATTCCTAGCATGTTGACAAAGAAACTGGACAGCATAGCGGGGTGGGGAAACGTGCGATGTGACGCCAGCCAATAGGCTGAGAGTGAAGATGGGACCGACACGTTGTCCCGAAACGTCGGTAAATAATTACCACACGACGCCGTGTAATTACCCAGAAGACCACAGATTTTCATCAACATCGCGGCGGAAGCCTGAAATCAGGGAGGAGCTTGTTGCTATTGCTGTGAGAGCCTATCAGCGAGGATTAAGAAAGAAAGACAACAAAATATAAATTCCAATGGAAGAGACATCCCGTAGTTTTAGAGGAAAGCCCCAGATATAATTCAACAGGATTCGTGTGCAGCTCCTAATATAAACCAGCCTCTCTCTAACATCGAAACGTAAGAAAAATGCGCGCCAATAAATTTCGTAAAAAGAAGAGAGCAATAGGAATTCGCACGGTACTCAGACCAAGGCCAAGATAATTTTGCAAGGTCCTGGAAAGAGATTTCCAACTCCGACTTATGTACAAAGGTAAAGCAATCCCATTACAGGCCTTGACAGGCCCTTAGGGTTCCAGGAGGTTGAAGCTCCCAGATTTTTAGACAATCGGCACATGAAGTTGGTAAGATTGTCAGTCCTACGCACCGGCCGCCTTTACCCCCCAGGAAAGATTCCTGGTACTCATTTCTGTTAGAGGCTGAGTCGACCCCAGGGCCATATTGCGACCGAAACGATTATGTCAATGAAAGACTCCAGTGACACCATCGGGAATCGAACCCGCGACGTTCCGGTTTGTAGCGCAGTGCCTCAACCAACAGCGCCACCGCGTGCCCCACTTATGTACAACCTGACTTTAAATTAATTGAATGGCGTAATGTAATTTAGTGCTACAATCAGTAATAGACCAGCAATGGTGAAACCACCGAATCAACTTGAAGGCGACAAGAAAACCGTGTAACCGTTCAACTTAAACTGTCCGAGTCACGGTTACAGAACTGCTGTATGTTCATCGGTTAGCATGAATCCATCTCAAGCACTATACAGGGGGATATGACGTCACTTTGATAGCCAATATTACAATGTTATAGCAATCACACAGCTCGTGTTTATTTCTGAATTAACAAAATCACAGAAACTGTTTGCACAATACGAATATATCACATACAATCATGAAAACTTAAATATCGCCTGAGATGAAAGTTTTTGGATGTGAACTGTAGGAGTCCGCGTTTGTTTCATTATGTGAAGCCAAATATTAGTGCCACGAATTCTTGAATGTCCATTCCTTTGTCACGAAAACAGCGAGCCTGCAGGCAAACCCGTCCGAAAATATCTTTTAAGCCTTTAATGAAAATGAGTTATGTTGGACCTCTACCCATCCTAGCGACTTTTTTTTCCTATGGGCCTGGGCCTCCTCGTTTCTTCGAGGCTTCACGATCAACACTCGTCGCCGAGACCTCTACCTGACAACACACAACACTCACAACAGACAGACATCCATGCCCACGGTGGGATTTTTTTTTTCTAATTCCTGGGTTTTCCCCTTTGATTCCTATTTGTTCTGTATTAATCCTTTTTCGTCGTTTTCATGTCACTTACGGTCAACATCCGTCTTTTTACAACACAACACAAACATCCATGACCCCGGTGGGATTCGAACCCACGATCCTAGTAAGCGAGCGACCGAAGACCCACTCCTTAGACCGCACGGCCACTGGGATCGGCTTCCCACCGACATACAAGGCTTAAATGCGGAGAGCAATTAGAGGTTTGAACTGTTAAAACCTTCCGCTCATTCTAAACTTTGAATAGCGCGACTTTGATTTAATTTATATGCCATTACATAAACTGGTTAACAACCAAACAGCCAGTTTATCGTCTAATTTTTTTAAGCTCAGTCCGAGACGTAAAGTACGGACCCTGGCCGGTTACACTGTGTAACGGGGGAAGATACAAAACCAACAAAACTTACAACCGAAGGGCTTTAATGGCATTAATTTGTAGGCAGAAAGTTCTCTGAAATCTGATCTGATCCAGGTAGAAATAGAAAGCTATTTGTCACCATTGACACCAGGTGCATTAGAGCAAAAATCGATGAACTTGAACACAAATGAAGTACACTCGAATACAGATGCAGTCTTAGACGTGCGACTGAAGATTATATCGTGGCTTTCCGTGTTAGCTACATATGTCAGTATTACTGTATTGAACAAGGGCCTCAAACAGACACATAAAGGGAAAATTTATTTCCAAAATACTAGGAAGAGATTCAGCAAACCACAAAATGCCTGTCGGATCATCACAAAGTCAAAATACACGCGGAGTCACGTGTAATACATTTCTTCACATATTACATAAAAAGCGACAAGAAAGTAGAAACAATTATCGGTCACACATGGCGGTACAATGGGAAGTACAGCAGTATTTTGGCTGTTATGTGGTAAGTACTGTCAATCGTTCTGCGTCGAAAGCAGTTACAACAGCTGCGTTAATAATGATCCTCTTTACACCCAAATCTTACAAGTTTAAATGTGACACATTTTAACTGACTCGCCCTCGGTGGACTAGTGGTTAGCGTGCTCGCCACTGGACCCAAGGTTCGCGGGTTCGATCCCGACCGTGGGCGATGGATTTTTAAGGGTGATAAAAATCCGGAGCACCACTTGGAGGGGAAGTAAAGCCGTCGGTCCCATGTCGTAGATTTACAGGCATGAATAGAAATGTTTCGTAAGCAAAATTCAGCGGCTATTTCTCACCCAAGTCTCCTGACTGCCTGTTACATCAGGATTGAGTAGAACTTGTGCGGTCAGTGGGCTGGTCACTCATTACATCAACGCACATGACTATAGAAACCTCCGAGTGGAGGCCCCTATGCTCCACGTTGGAGCGACAGGAACAAACAAAACATATTTTAAATGAAATCTCTTTGCAATATTGCATTAAGCTTTACAGAATTCTTTTGTTCAAGGCAGCTTGATCCAATGATTTAACTGCCCAAAATTTAGACACATGGTTACAACACAAAAAAAATCCTCCTCCGTGTTTGTTGTGTGGTGATCGTCTTCGCCACTCAGAGGTCAAGGAGAAAGAAGTTTCTTCTTCAATGTGAAATGCCTGTAATTTTTCACTTAAAGAAAAGAAGCCTTCATTATGCCAGGTGAGCCACGTGAAATAAGAAACATAATTTGACTGTAAACAAGGTAGATGGCGCAGCCGACAGGTTGAAAGGACCAATTTCCGCATAATGAGGACATTCTTCTTAGCAGCACTCCGTGAGTGTACAGAGAGAAAAAACACACCAATTTTACACTATTAAAACACTATACCAACACATGCACTTCCTATTAAAACATTAATAGTTTTAAAAAAACCAAGCCTTGGTTTTTTTAAAACTATTTAATAGTAAGTGCATGTGTTGGTATAGTGTTTACTAGTGTTAATAAACATGCACGGTGAAAATAATATTAAGTACATCAATTTTAATTTCACGTTGTGTTCACCGTGCATGTTGGCATTAATTTTCAGTTTTTTTTTAACCAACGAATGCAATTTTTTATTTTAGTATTTCTGTTAAATTCACCCTACATATGTTTCGACCGTGACTCGGCCATCATCAGGGGTACATTGATAAGTTCACTTCACTGTTCACTGGTCCATTTGGTATTATCACAAAACCGTTACACAGTTTGAGGCTATTTTTACATTGAAAATCACCGGTATAGAAAGTTTCTTCAAGTTTTTTCTTGAAATGTCTTGTTGTATATAGTATTTATCTTGCGTTTGATGTATAAAGTATAGCACAATAAATTGTAAATTTTAACAATTTTTAATAATATAATTTCAATAATTTTTACGACATAGTTCTCTATATTTACAATTTATAGTGCTATACTCTATACTTCAAACGCAAGATAAATACTATATACAACAAGACATTTCAAGAAAAAACTTGAAGAAACTTTCTATACCGGTGATTGTCAATGTAAAAGATAGCCTTAAACAGTGTAACGGTTCTGTGATAATACCAAACGGACCAGTGAACAGTGAAGTGAACTTATCAATGTACCGTGATGATGGCCGAGTCACGGCCGAAACATGTGTAGGGTGAATTGAACAGAAATACTAAAATAAAAAAGTGCATTCGTTGGTTAAAAAAACTGAAAATTAACACAAAACAGGTTCAACCAGTTGACATGATGACGGCAAATATTTAAAGAAAAAAAAAACCGCCGCCATAATGCCTATATTACCTCAGTCGGTTCAGAGCCGGTTTAATCATTTGTTTCGTCTGTAACGTGATTAAAGTCGATGATATGGTAAGGCACATTATGACACAGCTCCACGGGGCCATATCAAAGCAAGATAAAGTACCGCCAATCACCAAAACAGTGCTCAATTCTGTGTAACGTAATGGCTGCTATACAGGGTGTACACAAACGAATGGTGCGGTTTTAATAGTGTTCACTATTAAACCCGCACCATTCTTTTGTGTATGCCCTGTATTTAAAAGTCCCAACAGTATCGTATCAGTTAATCCAAATGGCACTGGCAAGCAGCGACATGGACTCTTTTAAGCAGCGACAAGAATTATTATAGATCTATCTCTCCATCACGTTTGTCTGAAACCTAGTCAGAGGTACGTGATTTCAGGTTTCCGCCGCGACGTTGATGAGATCTGCCCTATTCCGGGATATCACGCAGCGTTGAGTAGTAGCTCTGTACCGACGTTTCGGGACAACGTATCGGTCCCATCTTCAAGAGTCAAGAAGTCTTATTGGCCCTTGAAGATTTGACCGGTAGGCTGTCCCGAAACGTCGGTACAGAAATACAACTCAACGCCGCTTAATATCCTAGAAGAGTGAAATACTCATCTAGTGAGAAGTGCATCCTTCCCAGTTATAAATTTTATATGAGATATGTCTTCTTAAGCAGAAGTGTCGAAACGGCATATTTGTGTTAGAAAAATAATTTCTAATAATCATGTATGCCTAATTCCTGTTGTTTCAAAAGTTGGGGTGCACTAGACAAGTTCTTCTTGCAACCGTTCATATAGCCGGTTTTCCTGGTCGCACCTGAAGATAAGCACGTAAATATTTATTGACTTATAACCTGAATGCTAAGCCTCTGACTACAAACAGTACAATTCAAACCCTCCAGGCTAGAAAATATTAGAATTTATTTCATGATAAAACCGTGACTTTAGCACCGCAACTTTACACACACACAATTCTACTGAAGGCACAGAGAATATATTCAATATTATAGTAGAGTAAAATGTTAGAATACATTTACCATCATCTATCATGTATTTGATTCAGATTAAATAAATGTCTATCATACTGAAGACTAGGTTTCGAGCCTCGCTCGAAGCGAAGGAATAACTGAGCAGAAAATTGAAATCTTCTGGCTTAAAAAACATAGAAACTTTCAAATTTATAAAAGGCCTGATATCTTCGCTCTTCTGTGATGTTACGCAGCGTTGATTTGCAGTTAATCAAGCATTTAAAAACACCTGTAAAATTACAGGCAACCGAAACGAAAATTTCATTGTTGTATTGGTACAGTAACAGGTTTACATTAGCACTGCATATAGCTGACGAATGTTTGGCCATTCGAATAAAGCAAACACTACGTACAATTAATCTCCTTATTTGAGAAGTATGTTCTATGAATATCTTCAAGAAGTGGGATGGGGGGGCATGGACTGGATTGATATGGCTCAGGATAGGCTCTTGTGAGTGCGGTAATGAACCTTTGGGTTCCATAAAACGCTGGGAATTTCTTGACTAGCTGACGACCTGTTAGCTTCTCAAGAAGGACTGTGCTCCATGGAGTTAGTTAGTTAGTTAGTTAGTTCTATGAATAATTGAAAGAATTAATAAAGAGATATTCTCATCTCTATCAGTTTAGTTTTCCTGCACGTCACATCTCATTTCAATGCATGAGACATGAAATATGTGAACTTAATTTGATCACCACTTTCACATCTGAGGTACTCGCAGATATCGACAGTGCCTTTGCCACAAAATGGTGTACAAGCTTATTTACATTTCAAGGTTTAAAGTTTTGGGTTTAAGTACTCAAGCTATTCAACTTTTTTTTTTTCAGAAAACAAAATTCAAAATATCGTTTAAAGGCAAAATTCCTATGACAAAAAAAAATACAGGCAGAGATAGCACAAGTTTCCATTCCCTCACCCAACTTGCAGAGCTCCAAAATAGATTATGCCTTCGAAAACCGGTGTTTAACTAGCAATATCTGTTGATTATACAGATACATGTACCATATATCGCAAAAAGGTTTTTATCTGAGGAAGTAGCAGCTCGGTCTCACGTCAATAGAGTCATAGATTAAGAGATCCAACATAAAAAATCATAGAAAATAGAACTCAGACCGTGTATTTCTCCCGCAGACTTAGACGGCAGGAGAGTCAGCCTACATTCAACGGAAGAAACATTTACTTTCTAAACCGTATGGAATAAGTACCTCGTTAAACATTAGCGGAAAGATTATGTGGAAGCACCACCCGGAGAAAACCGAAGGAAGACCTTCAGAATATTTATTACAGTCTACTCCCTACTTTAAATGAGCGATTAACAGCCAACATTAAATTAACTCTCCATAAATACTCATTAAGTCCACAAAGGCTAGTCCTTTCCCGCCTTGAAATTTGAGGCAGGCCCCGAACTTTCGGAACTGCAGCAACTGCAGACGATGTTTTCCATACGACTGGCAAATTTCCAAGTAGCACGCTGGTTCGCAAATTTCGAAGAGCTTTCAAACTGCTGTATATTTACGATTCAATCTTCAACTTAAGCAGGCAGCAAGCGTTAAGTCATACACAGTCATTAAAATGCAAATTCTAGTAGAACAAGTCGATGGCCAACACAGAAGTTATAAGAGTCTTCAACTTGGTGCCTAAGCTTACGAAATTTCACACGAATATAAGTGCCTTATGGCTTAAACTACGTAAGGTTAGGCATGACACGCTTCGCAGGTCACACGCTAACGGAGGTATTTGAGATCTTCGTCTTGTGGGATGTTAATTCAGCGTAGAGTTGTTGTTGTTACAGACGTTTCGGGACAAACTATCGGGCACATTTTTAATGGTCAAACAGTCAATAAATAACTACCAACCTACGATGCGTAACGTCCTAGATGATCCAAGATCTCATTTACACCGCAGCGGAAGCCTGAAATCACGCTGACGACAATTACTCGTGGAAGCACACAAACGTGAAGTCCTATATACAGCTATTATGTTTATAAGAATGTAATATCATAATCAGCCGATCCCAGTGGCCGCGCGGTCTAAGGCGTGGGTCTTCGGCCGCTCGCTTACTAGGATCGTGGGTTCGAATCCCACCGGGACAACTATCGGGATTTTTAATGGTCACAGTCATAAAGTAACTACAACCGGCTGGTCCCTACGTGTCCAAGATCCTACGACCGCAGGGTAGTCTCAAATTGTGTGAATGAAACCTCGTGCAAGACAACAAAGGAGGCTCCATATACTCAGCTATACATTAATAAGAAATATCATAATCAAGGGTAATTTACAATGACTGAAACCCCTGACAAAGGACAATTTCGTCACCTTGTTAGATATTATACTTCAGGACAGCCAAGGCAGTAACGCTCAAAAATTTTACTAATATTGATCATGAACCCCATTAGGATCTCAACACGAAGGTGGAATGCAAAATTGCCACTTGTAACGTGACATAATTTGCGCGGATGATTCCTCTTCGAAGAACCTAAGGATAAAAGTAGGAAACTCCTTTGAAATGTGGATATATTCCTGTTGACATACAATTCAGAAGACTGTACCTTTCTTAATACCTCCAGGGAAAACCTCAAGTCTCGCAAATATGGTTTCATAATTTACAAAACTTTATCGCTGATCTTTTACCGTTCTTATACTACGAAATGTATGTGCATATACACATATATATACACAAAAATAAATAGTTTTAATACACTAGCGTCGAGCGACACACATTCTAATCCACACAGAGACATACATGTAATTTTCAATAAAACCCACAAAGTTCCTACATATTTCTTTAAATCTGACACAGGAAATTTTCAGTATTTTATTTCCATTTTAAGTATGATCAGTGCACTATAAGAAATATTGTCAGTGTGTTTCTGTTCTACATTATGGTGTTAAACATGTCGAATCTTGCTCAAAATGTAATCGTATCTGTAATATATGAGAATCAAGGAGAGTGAAATGAGCAAAAATATAGAAACTTAAAATATGTATACCCCAAGTAGCACTGTGCTTTCATAACCTTATTTTTGCCATATTTTGTTAGTGTAACAAATTCAGCTTCAGAATTAACTCAGTTCAAGTTCGATAAAAAAAAACAGTGTTCCTTACAAGAAGAAGACTCTTTTCACCAGCATATTGAATTTAAATTTAAGAAAGAACCAGTAGTGTGCTACATTTGGAGTACAGCTTTGTACGGTGCTAAAACTTGTACATTCGGAAAGTAGATCAGAAACACCCGGACATTTTTGAAATGTGGTACTGTAGAAGGACAGAAAAGATAAGTTGGACCGATCGTGTGAGAAATTAAGAAGTATTGCAAAGAGTTAAGGAGGAGAGGAATATCGTACATACAATAAAAAAGAAGGCCAAATGGATTGGTCACATCTTGCGTAGAAACTGCCTTCTAGAACACGTGATTGAAGGTAAGATATAAGAAAAGATGTAAGGAATGGGAAGACAAGGAAGAAGACGTAAGCAGCTACTGTATGACTTTAAGGAAAAGAGACAATACTGTAAATTGAAAGAGGAAGCCTAGATCGCACTCTGTGGAGAACTCGCTTTGGAAGAGGCTTATGGACCTGTCGTAAGACAGGCAAGTGAATGAATAAATTAATGAATGAATGAACGAATGAATGAATGTTCCTTAAGATTACTTGGGTTCTAAAATTTTTTCCAGTGATTGGGGATAACTGTTTCAATCACACTCATGCAAGTAGGTGCCTCTTAAAAACACAAATAGATTCAGTTCCTGATGCTTGTGTTTTTACAGGACAATAGACGTGGGGCAATTTACAGAAACCGAGTAATTCTGCCTGAGATGTACCATGCCCTCAGAAGAGACAATATTCCATTCCTGTCCCCTTTGATTTGACGTCTCATTTACTTCGTGGTTAATGGAAACTGTCAGACTCTGAAGTATGATTGCTTCTGCAACTCAAACCATTAAAGCAACGAAGTTCAGAACTTGTGTAATGCAATTAAGGTCGCCTTCAAGGGAACGGATTTGGGGTTTATCTATTTTATTGGCCTAGCCGTAGCTACAAATTATAATACTCACAAAATTAGTTGGCATACCCACAGTCAAAAGAAATTCCTGAACACGGGTAATGAAAGTTGCGTTAGCACAGCCCGTTTATTCAGTACCACGCACACGAATGTCCGCCATTAGACACGCCCGTGATAAAGTTTTATCACCTCCCCATCCTCACGTGATATCCTACTAAGAGTAATCTTAGTACCATTCAACCATCTTATTTTAGTTCCTCCAACTGAACTTCTACAACAGTTTCCCACGCTAAAATTCTATATACATTCCATTCTTCCTAACCCTGGTCATATGCCAAACCCAATACTGGTATAGAACCAACCTAACAATATTGTGATCCACACAAACTACAAAATTTCCTAGCATATGTTACCCTAAATAATGTCAATCCTCCATTTTTGACAAGATTTTTCCCTAAAAACTTTATTTTGATTATAAGGAATTAAAGAAAAATTCACCTTAGGACTGACCATTAAGTCCCAGAGGGGGAGTAGAGGTATACCTTTACTATTTCTTTAACCTCGGCGCTAGATGAGGCAGGTGGTCAACGCCAAGCCACGGCCGCTTTACCCCCAAGAACGTGATCGGCTACGCATTGTGTAGGAGGCTGGGTGCCCCCCAGGGCCGGTCTTGAAGGGTACGGAAACTTCGCCCCTACCGGGATTCGATCCCCGGACCTCCAGCCCACAGAGAGTCATTATTTTAAATACAGTATTTGTAATCAATTAAATTTATTTCAATCCAATAAATGCACTAAACTGTCTTTCAATTCTTTCCTGCCCCTACACACGTTACATATACAAAAGCAACTGGATGTATTGCAGATTTGAACTCTCGACGACCCCGCTGAGGATGGCAAAAGGTATGCCGAAACATATGTAGGGGCAAGAAATCATTGAAAGAAAGTACAGTGCATTTTTTGGATTGAAATAAAATTAATTAAATATAATTAATTAATGCCGATCCCAGTGGCCGTGCGGTCTAAGGCGTGGGTCTTCGGCCGCTCGCTTGCTAGATCGTGGGTTCGAATCCCACCGGGGGCATGGATGTTTTTCTCTTGTGAGTGTTGTGTGTTGTTGTCAGGTAGAGGCCTCTGCGACGAGCCGATCCCTCGTCCAGAGGAGTCCTACCGACTGTGATGTGTCTCTCAGTGTGATCAAAAGAAAATTACAAAACCTCGACACTGAAACGGGAAAACCGGAGTAGGTAGAAGAGGACGACTAAAAAAAAAATTAATCGATTATCAAAATGTACGGTATATATATAATACAAATATAGTATTTGCAATTAATACTTTTCTCTCAAAGTGACACGATTTATAAATCATACAAAACAGCTGGCAGAATTAAATTACTTAATTACCGCGCAGTTTACGACTGGGAGTCGGAGTGGTAAAGCCAGCATAGTCGTTAGGCTACTTATTGGATTATACGTATTTCAATTCGCGGCAGAAATCAAATATCTTCTCTGTTACAAAACGTCCAAACCCATCCTCCTACTAAACTGGTACAGGGGGTTCCTTCTACTGGTTAAACAGGTCGGGGCGTTAAGTTAGGCCATTCACCTCAATCTAGTGCCGGCATTAAGAATGAGCGGAGATATATTTACAGTTTCCTTATATTCCTGTATTTTACATTTGCTCTTACATTTTACGACGACTTAAAACGTCTATGAAATGGACGCCCACGCGCACAGATACACACCACATTTTTATGCATTAGAACACTTGACCTGCCTTATTAACCTATACAACGACTAACTCCATAAAACATAAACCTCTTTGAAAATCTGGCAGTTTTCTAGCTAGTCACGAAATTCTACTTTTTATATTGAACTCGATGTTCATCACAGTGCTGACAAGAGCCCGCCACTGTGCCTTATCCTAAGCCAACTCACTTCATGTAGACTTAAGTCTTTTAATTGCAAAATCTCACCACAAAGCCATTAAAAAACACAACACTATTTAAAACAAACTAGCTCAATGACTTGTGTTCATAAGGTAGCTCAATCGGAACTCAAAATATCCTGATTGACATTACTGATGTAGTTCTTATTTCTCTTTAGTCATCCAAATGAAAATCAGGAAGTCACTTAAAATACATCCCATTAATTTCCCTTTCAGTCCTTCACAATTTGGCATATTACAATCTCATTTGACGTTCATTATCTTCAACATTTCGTGGAACGTCTTTGTATAGCAAGCTAGCAACATAATTAACTTTGAAACAAAGACATTTGTACAGAAGACAAGACAGTTCTTAGTTCAGTATGGGCGAACATGAACAGTTTTCGAAGAAGCTAATTGACGTTCAGGACAAATGTCAAGCCTGATTTTAGTCTGGTTAACCACAACGTTGCCGATCCCAGTGGCCGTGCGGTTAAGGCGTGGGTCTGCGACTCCTCGCTTACTGGGATTGTGGGTTCGAATCCCACCGGGGGCATGGATGTTTGTCGTGTGTTTGTGAGCTGTTGACTGTGATTTGTCAGGTCAAGAAGGTTCCCGGGCATGATGTCTGATCTGTGAGTGTGTGTGTTGTCAGGTAGTCTCGACGTGTCCTCGTCAGAGGAGTCCTACCGAGTGTGGTGTGTCTCAGGTGATCGTGAAGCCTCGAAAAAAGGCGGCCTAGGCCCCCAAGGGGCTGTCGAGCAATTGGGGGAAAAAACTACAAAGTTGCCAACTTGCCCTTGCTAATGTACTTTATTAAGACTGAAGTTAATGATACATTTTAAATGGTGTCGATATCTGATCAAGATGCAATCAGCTCCAATGTATGCTGAATCTGATAGCAACGTACATCAACATTTCTAGGTCTTCGTCAGGGTGGCAAACCTTTCCGTTGCGAATACAGAAGTGACATGATTCAATTAAGCAAGTAACAGAAGGACGGAAGTTGGATCAGCAGTAAGGCTGCAGACTTCCTTTCAAGATGTTACCATTTTCGATTCTGGCCGAGACATCGGCTAAACTAATGAAGGTTGTCGTGGTTTTCCCACGTCACCGAGAATATATATATGTTAGGGCAAGACCGTTTCCCCAAAACTCTTTTCCAGTTCTTATCCTTTATCACTTTATTATCGAAACTACATGCTATATATATATGCTACAGATATATCTTAAAGCAATAAGACGTGAAACTGTGCACTTTCTGAGGAGAGTGTCTTCTGAATAGGTATTGAAATTTGGGTCTACAAAATGCTAGAGTTTCTTGGCCAGCTGAGTGACCATCAGCTACACAATGACTAGATTATATGGAATTTCTTAATTAATTATTTACAAATTTCAGCACTTAAAAACACCCGAAACAAGGTTATCCGAAAAATATTGACTCGTAGGACGAAAGGATGACAGTATTGCAGTTCATACTACCAAGGATGATGACCATGATGATGATCATGACGATTATTATTATTACTATGATCGGCGGCTGCGACGGCGACGACGATACATGGTACTACACCCTTGGATGAGGAACCGGCATATTTCAAAGCCTCTTGTTTGCAGTAGGACACATACATTCTGCAAATACCTATTCTGCTTTCATTTAAAAAACAGGAAGCATAAAACCCGGGCACGTAACAAGCAAAATACCGGGATGTATGGGACATGTCCGTTGAAATGAGCTAAATATTTAAAAGCGTGTGCTTGTGTTTACGAATCTGTAGCCCGAAAAATAGAATCAAGGGTTTTGATTGGAAGGTACTCAGAAGAATAATCAAATGTACGGGACAAAATGCAATACTACACTGGAGAGAAATTATAAAATGACGAACTCTTAAATTCTATAACACTTTCATTATTACGTATTAGCCACGTGCCGTTTTTACGCTCGGGCTGGCATCCAATCGCTTTCTGACTACAAATTTATTCAATTTTAGATTATTAGGAAATGTTTCCTCTTTTATCCGGAGCATCGATAACAAATATTCCTCCTTTTATTATTAAAGGCAGGCTAAGAAATTTCATTGAAATGTTTCGTTGATCAAATATTTGTTTTGAATCAGTTTTCTCGATAAATGCTCCAAGCCGTTCCACGTCGTATGCAAAGTCTGTAAAATGTTATATTTTATATTAGTGGACAAATCCGTATCTATCATTCCTTTGGATTTATGGAAAACAAATATCTTAAATCAGACACACCGCGGATAAAGGTGACCTTATGTTTATACACGTTATCCATTACATTCATTCATTCTGTAGTCTGTCTTACGTACAGCTCCGTAGCCCTCTTCATTCTGTAGTCTGTCTTACGACAGGTCCGTAGCTTCTTCATTCTGTAGTCTGTCTTACGACAGGTCCGTAGCCTCTTCATTCTGTAGTCTGTCTTACGACAGGTCCGTAGCCTCTTCATTCTGTAGTCTGTCTTACGACAGGTCCGTAGCCTCTTCATTCTGCAGTCTGTCTTACGACAGGTCCGTAGCCTCTTCATTCTGTAGTCTGTCTTACGACAGATCCGTACCCAGGTCCGTAGCCTCTTCAAAAGCAGTTCTCCATACAGTGCGATCTAGTGCTTCCTCTTTCAATTTACAGTATCTTCTCTTTTCTATTTCATATGTAATATTTATAAGTGATCTATTATATAACTAACTAAACTAACTAACTAACTAACTAACTCCATGGAGCACAGTCCTTCTTGAGAAGCTAACAGGTCGTCAGTTAGTCAAGAATTTCCCCGCTTTTTATGGAACCCGAAGGTTCATTACCGCACTCAGAACAGCCCGCCACCTGTCCCTATCCTGAGCCATATCAATCCAGTCCATGCCTCCCCATCCCACTTCTTGAAGATCCATTTTTATATTATCCTCCCATCTACGCCTGGGTCTTCCAAGTGGTTCCTTCCCTCAGGTCTCCCCACCAAATCCCTGTATGCACCTCTCCCCTCACCCATACGTGCTACATGTCCCGCCCACCTCATTCTTCTCGATTTGATCACCCGAATAATATTTGGTGATGAGTACAGATCATTAAGTTTCGTGCAGTCTTCTCCACTCCCCTGTTACCTCGTCTCTCTTAGGCCCAAATATCCTCCTCAGCAACCTATTCTCGAACACCCTCAGCCTATGTTCCTCCCTCAGTGTGACAGACCAAGTCTCACACCCATACAAAACAACAGGCAAAATTATAGTTCTGTATATCTTAATCTTTGATCTATTATATATGTGATATTTATACGTGCTCTATATATATGTCATCTTTATACGTGATTTGAGTGTTCGGATTTTGTATTCCTATTGCACGCAAAATCTCCTCATTTTAGGTAACACTATTGCTGCTTCTTCCTGAATGAGAGGGGATCAAAAATGTTTCCAAACGCCTAGAATCCACCTCAAAATTCTAGGCGTCAGTTGAGTGACATGAAGCGTGTCCATACTGAGGGCCCAAAAATATTATGCGCCACCGTACAAAATTCATTCGCCCATGTGATTTGTGCAAGCTTGTTCTAGATCATTACGCCAACAAGATCATCTTGAGGATCGTAGTTGTCTTCCTCAAGACAAACTCTTAAAGCATGCTTTGATAAAAGTATCACAGATGTTTCCACCTACAAATTCTGTAAATAGTGTTGGACAAGAACATTGCGGAGAAGTGAGACAAATAAAAATATTTTAAGCGCGTTCGCAAAATTTTGGATGCGATTATTATCTTCATCATGTCTCTGTCTGTCTATCCGTCCGTCAGCATGAAACAACTCGGCTCCCAGTGTACGGATTTTCATGAAAATTGACATTTTAGTGTTTTTCGAAAATCTGTCGAGAAAATTCAAGTTTCATTAAAATCTGATAAGAATAACGGGTACTTTACATGAAGACGTATGTACATTTATGACAATATCTCGATGAATTCGTCTTACAAAGAGATATATTTTATACCAAGTTGTAGACAAAATTGAAACACACAATTTATGTTCAAAAACTTTTTTCCGAAAATCGTGTCGTTTATGAGAAATGTGTAAGAATATGGTATAGCCAGACAGGTCACAGATGACAATACAACACGGCGCATGAGCATTGCATGCTGGGTAACTAAGGAGCAGGCACACAGCATACGTAATAATTATTGCTTTATCAGGGTTTAAAAATAATAAGTGAAAGCGTGTCAATGTTACGTTTATACATATATTGCCTGTATTGTTAATTGTGTGAGCTGTACAGTACAAACAGGTTCATTAGCGCCTCTAATTATGTTTTCAAGAATGATTCAGTATAATGCTGCCAATTTTTAGACAAGCCAATTTCGTATAACTATTATTACGGATATATCTTAAATTGTTGTGACCTGATAATAAGGCAAAGTCCTGGTGACACTGTCTTCCATACAAAGCTTACAGAAGCTGCTTGATTGCACTGAAGGTCATTTTCTTCATTGAAATGAACTCTTTGACTGTTTTCAAGACACACACAGAAAGGAATGACTGATGCTTGTCGCTCTTGTATTGTAATGTTAAAACATGTTACAAAAAGTGTCATTACTCTTGATATATCATACTTCGTTACTTTAGCATTCATATGATTAGTAACAGCAAATACAGTTTTGTTTCCATATTTACAAATATATATTTTGGACTTCCGAACTACAATATTCCACATTAATATAATTCCCTCTTTATTTCCTCGTAATATCGTGGTGATTAATTAAATTGCATTCACTCAACACAGTGGATCTTATGAGCTTGTATATACAAATCGGGTTTACTGAAATACAGGGTATACACAAAAAATGGTGCGGTTTCAATAGAAATCACTATTGAAACCGCACCATTCTTTTGTGTATGCCCCGTATATCTGCCCAATCCAAATTGTAATTACCAGGAAGGGGAGTTAAGCAAATTAACATAATTTAAACTAACACTAACACAATAACAATTTTTAATCTATGCTGTAGCCTGAAATTGTAACCATTCCTAAAACAAGGCTATTTCGTTGCAAGTGGTCATTAGTGTTTATATGTTTAATGAAATATCACCTCATGTGAGGCTTTCAATTTCTATGTTCCGCACATAATTTTTTATCCATACAAATATAATTTCAAAGTGATTTGTTAATTCATTTGAAGCATTTCCTCTTTTTAAGAATAACGAATCTTCTTACTTTACGAAGCCTACTTACATATAAGCCTTCACTACTGTCCAATACATAGCAGCCTAAAGGTGACACACTCTCTCAAGAGAATCTATAAGTGTTTAGCGTATGAATAGCTTACAAAATTTATAATTCTTTTAAAAGAAGACAAACAAATCCATTGAGTGTATGAAAGTAGTTTTATTACACAGTAACCACCAACATGTTTCGATCACTCATGTGGCCATCTTCAAGGTGGTAAGAACAAGAATACACTTACAATTATAATGTATCGAAATATCCCACTTTAAAAATATCATATAAATTTGGTTAAATTCACGGTTAAAAGAGTACCATAAAAACAGTAGTATAAAAAAGTAAAAGTAAAAAATTTATTATTTTTAATATGTTATAATTGTAATTGTATTCTTATTATTACCATCCTGAAGATTGCCCCTTGATTGGCCGAAATATTCGACATTTACTATGTAATAGAATTACATTCATACACACAAATGCATTTCTTAGTCTTTTAAAAATTGTATACATCTGAATAATGCATGGAATATGGAACATACAATAAAACAGCTTACAAAATATCTACTATCTGTCCCTCAATTGAAAAGACAGGTAAAGAGCGTTACGTGGAGCAAATATCAATATTTTTTCTTTAATTTTCTTAATACAAACATCCCTTGTCCTGTCCTATGACAAGTGTTCTTGAAGTGTCCTCAATCAAAATAACTCTCTTCTCTTGTACGTTAATATAAGTTCTTTCCAATGCTATACCATTGTATTATAACCACAATTAATGTATAATTGCAAAAAAACCTGGCTGCCATTACGTAAGCACACAGAAGAATCTTAGCTCACACAGAACAGAACCTTGTGCATAATATCATATGCTCGATGCTCAGTTATTTCAGAATGACAGCTCAGTTCTTTCTTCCACCCCATCTTTCACCTCAGAGAAGACAAAATATTTAGTTATTTTTAGGAGCGTTCGCAAAATTGCGAAACTCGATTATTAGCTTCGTCATGTCAGCCTGTCTGTCTGTCTGTCCATCCGTTCGCATGGAATAACTCGTCTCCCGCTTGACGGATTTTAATAAAAATTTTATATTTGTGGATTTTTCGAAAAATCCATCGATAAACTTTAAGTTTTATTAAAATCTGAGAAGCATAACGGGTACTTTACATGAAGATGTATATTTATGATAATATCTCGCTGAATTCTCCCTACAATAAGAAATGTTTCAGACACAAGTTGTAGAGATAATCAAAAAACACATGTTATGTTCGATAACATTTTGCCGAAAACCGTGCCGTTTATGAGATAATGTAAGAAAATATAGTAGAGCCAGACGACGACAGATGACAGTATAATGCTGCGCAGAAAAGATGCGTATAATAAAACACAATATTTAATACTTATTGTTTTTCACTGCAACAATGGTTACGCGAACGCGCTTCAATATTACGTTACACGCGCATTGCCTGTCATGTTTATTTTTTACGCTTGTTTCTAACTATTTAAATTGTACCACATAGCTTACGGATTAATGAGCGTAATTCGGCTGCGTAATAGAAGTGGTTACAG
Organism: Reticulitermes speratus; assembly: GCA_021186555.1. Classification (NCBI taxonomy): domain Eukaryota; kingdom Metazoa; phylum Arthropoda; class Insecta; order Blattodea; family Rhinotermitidae; genus Reticulitermes; species Reticulitermes speratus. The sequence continues at coordinate 5,553,298 of JAJKFL010000237.1, read as the reverse complement.
CTGACATATATTTCGTGGTGCCTTATATCGAGTCAAGTTCTATAAGTTTCCTTTTAAACATTTTTCGGAAGCTTCTAGGTTCCAAAATGTACTAGCTCTACAAGTTACAGATTTTAACTACAAAAATAGCCTACATGTCGTGTTGATTAACAATGTCTAATGTCATTACATCGGGGTAGTGTTTTTCGGTTTGCCATTTTATCGGTTTTTCATTCCCGCGTTGCTTCAGTGGAAAGGAACTAGAGAATCAATCCGCTGATACATCGTTTCGTATATTTCGGTCCGTATAAAAGTATTTTGAATCGAAGTGAGCTGCGTATGATTCGACAAACATTAAACTTTCCCATGTAAATGAGAGACAGGAAGGAATGGGGAGAGGGGTGAAAAATATGCCGAACAAATAAATGGAATAGGAAAGGAATGCAACAGAAAGAGGGGAAGGAGAGAAAAGTTGGACAGTGTGTATAGAAAAATTAATATAACTCGGCTTAAATGTGAAGGGATCATTACAGTAGCATGATTTATTACTGTAGGCATTCTACAGTCTGTATACTGAGAATGTATGGTAGCGAGAAATTGAAAATAAGCATGAAAAGAGCTCAGATGTAAGAAGACTGAGAATCTATCTGGAAACAGCCTCTTATAAAGATCTGCGATCTTCTGGGATATTACGCAACGTCGAGTGGTAATCGTATGCCGGCGTTTCGGAAGAAAGTATCGATCCCATTTTTAAGGTTCAAGAATTCTTGACCCTTGAATATGGGACCGATACGTTATCCCGAAACGTCCGTAAAGGATTACCACTCGACGCTGTGTAATATCCCAGAAGAGCGCAGATCTCATGAATATTTCGGCGGAATTCTGAATTTACAGCTTTTTAAAAAAATTTAATAAACATTCCATATTTGTATTTACAAAGGTGCTTGGTACATGTGTGTGAATACTATCTCAGTTGTTAATTTGACGTGACAGTACATATTCTCAAGCCAGATATTGATCCATCCAGACAATCACAAGCTTTATCAAGTTACTCATCCCTCAGGCACGATCAATAACTTTTATGAAAGCAGCAATCAACGCATGGTTTCACCTGTGACTTTACGATATTCAACTGTTTAAATTCCATTATCGGAAACAGCGTCGTCGCTAGGATACAATGTGACAGAAATGAATTAATTTTAATTCGATTAAATAAAACAAACCTAACTCTACGCGATTTCAAGCTCTTACCGCAGTGCAAATCAGATCTTCGCTCTTCGGAGATACTACGCAGTGCAGACTGGTTATTACCAATTAACACTGCCGACATCTTGCGACAACCAACTAATCCCATCTTCAAGGGTAAAGCAGTCCAGAACCAAAAGAATACTAAACTTAATATACCGGTAACATTTTCAGAGTGCAAGTGAACTGAAGTAGGTAGGGTGTTAAGAAACCAAACTATTTACATAGTACAGGAAGTTACGAAGTGCTTTCCAATATTGACATGAGTTCCGTATAATATTATTAAAAAAACATGAATGATTACAATTTGATCTCCTGTTCACAACAGAGAGATTTAAATAACGTGCGAAATGGAATAATGAGGAAAAACGAGCATTATTAGAGGAAATAAATAAATTAGGTCAGTTTTACAGAAGTATTGTAAGAATCTGAGAGCTCAGATAGTGAAAACATCCATGCATTCGAAAACAAAAATAAACAAATTACAGGCCAAATGTTTTTTTACGAAGGTTTAAAAGCTATGAAAATGGAGTTTGAAAGGGTCCGATATGTGGCAGGGGAAAGAGGAAAGTGTCCTATTAGAATGGGAATATATTGCAGAACAAAGGAAGATTTTATTTCGTGTGTGTGTAACTCAGCATAACTTCCATTCATACACTGTAACTCAGCACAGCCTTCATGTATGCACTGTAACTCAGCATAATTTTCATACATACACTGTAACTCAGCACAATTTTCACACATAAAATGTAACTCAGCACAAGTTTCATTCATACCTTGTAACTCAGCACAGTTTTCATACATACACTGTAACTCAGCAAAACTTTCACACATAAAATGTAACTCAGCACAAGTTTCATTCATACCTTGTAACTCAGCACAGTTTTCATACATACACTGTAACTCAGCACAACTTTCACACATAAAATGTAACTCAGCACAAGTTTCATTCATACCTTGTAACTCAGCACAGTTTTCATACATACACTGTAACTCAGCACAACTTTCACACATAAAATGTAACTCAGCACAAGTTTCATTCATACCTTGTAACTCAGCACAGTTTTCATGCATACACTGTAACTCAGCACAACTTTCACACATAAAATGTAACTCAGCACAAGTTTCATTCATACCTTGTAACTCAGCACAGTTTTCATACATACACTGTAACTCAGCACAATTTTCACACATAAAATGTAACTCAGCACAAGTTTCATTCATACCTTGTAACTCAGCACAGTTTTCATACATACACTGTAACTCAGCACAATTTTCACACATAAAATGTAACTCAGCAAAAGTTTCATTCATACCTTGTAACTCAGCACAGTTTTCATGCATACACTGTAACTCAGCACAATTTTCACACATAAAATGTAACTCAGCACAAGTTTCATTCATACCTTGTAACTCACCACAGTTTTCATACATACACTGTAACTCAGCACAACTTTCACACATAAAATGTAACTCAGCACAAGTTTCATTCATATCTTGTAACTCAGCACAGTTTTCATGCATACACTGTAACTCAGCACAACTTTCACACATAAAATGTAACTCAGCACAAGTTTCATTCATACCTTGTAACTCAGCACAGTTTTCATACATACACTGTAACTCAGCACAATTTTCACACATAAAATGTAACTCAGCACAAGTTTCATTCATACCTTGTAACTCAGCACAGTTTTCATACATACACTGTAACTCAGCACAATTTTCACACATAAAATGTAACTCAGCACAAGTTTCATTCATACCTTGTAACTCAGCACAATTTTCATACATACACTGTAACTCAGCACAACATTCGTCTGCTTAGACCTCACTTTTCGTGCCCCGTGTATGCTGGCTGCATTGAATGGTGGAATCCCATCAATTTAACAGGTCATATCGAACATGTATTATTAGTCGCACGGCTCTGCTATGTTCAGTGTGTGCAAGTGATATATACGTCCTACAGTTCACTTACTCTGTAACAACTAATGCAGCAGAATAGTTCACTTAGTCGCTATATTCCCTGCCGTTCCTGAGATGGCCACAAAGGCTAGGCACGCCTCAGGCAGATGCAGAAAGCGGCGCCCTATATCGCACAACTTTCCCATGTCCGGTGTTGCTAATGTCGACGCTATGGTCTGTGTGGCACTCCGTCAAGCAATGCTTATGGCTGGCGCTCTAACGTGGCCACTTAAGTTTATTGAAATCATATTCGTTTCGTTTCGTTCAATCCAGCAGAAGTTTGTACATGTTTTCAGTTCATAAACCAAACATTTCTGGGAAGAAATCGGGACTACTTAAATGTAAATATTAATATCTACATACGTAGAAATGTTTTGATTACAAATTCAAATTTACAGAAAATGCTAGCATATTTTAAACCTATTTCTGAATTTACATATTAATATTATCTTAAATTTTTCCAATATGATTTCGTATTTATCTATATATTTTTAACGTAATACACAAAACATTTAACAGCCGGTTAGAATTTATCGCGATGCCACATTTCTTATTTACGCTGATGATGTTTATAAATTCGGTGAAAGCATATATACTATAAAGAAAAAGAAAACAGAACCTTTATTAGTTGCCAGTAAGGAGATTTAACTACATGTAAGCGCTGAGAAACTTAGTACATGGTCATGTCTCGCATGCAGGACAAAATCACAACATAAAGATACATAATAAATCCTTTGAAAGTTTCGAACTGTTCAAATATTCGGGAAAATCCTAAAAAATCAAAACTGCATTGATGCAAAAATTAAGAGAAGGTTCAACTCAGGGATATCTTGCTATCATTCGGTGCAGAATATTTAGTCTTTCAGTTTGCTATCCAAAACCATAAAGATAAAGTTCACCCTAGAACAGGCCAAGAAGGTCCAAAGGGGAGTAGAGGTATAGCTCTACTCTTTCTTTAACCTCGGCGCTAGATAGGGTGGGTGGTCAACGCTACGCCCCGGCCGCTTTACCCCCGGCAATGACCCGGTACCCATTGTACAGGTGGCTGGTTAGGCCCCAGGGCCGGTCTGGACGGGTGCTGAAAATTTCGCCCCCACCGGGATTCTATCCCCTGTCCGTCCAGCCCGTAGCGAGTCGCTATACCGACTGCGCTATCCGGGCCCACAAAACCATAAAAATTAAAATATAAAAAACCAGAATTTTGCCTGTTGTTTTGTATGAGTGTGAAACTTGGTCTCTCACACTGAAGGAGGAACATAGGCTGAGGGTGTTCGAGAATACAGTGCTGAGGAGGATATTTGGGCCTAAGAGGAACGAGGTAACAGGGGAGTGGAGAAGACTACATTATGAGGAACTTAATGACCTGTACTCCTGGACTCTGCTCCATGGAGTTAACCACATGTCTTATGGTGTCCGGGATATTTTATTCACTATAATGACTAGGTTACGGCCTGGACAACCGAGAAGTCCTGTTTCGATTCCCTGATGGGGAAATATTTATCGTTTCCCCAAATTATCAAGACTGGCTTTGGGGTCTCACCCAGTCTCCTATTCAGGGAGTACTGGTACTTTTCCCTGTGATAATGTGACCAGATTAGCGAAGTTGGCCACTCGCCTAAATTTAGCGCCTAGTTTAAGAATGAGTGGACCTTACGCCAAAAGACGTGCACAGTCAACTTTACCTCTACTTTACAAAACACATCACTACACAAACCGTCAGCTCTGCCAACCTTACGCCATAAGACGTGCACAGTCAACTTTACCTCTACTTTACAAAACACATCACTACACAAACCGTCAGCTCTGCCAACCTTACGCCATAAGACGTGCACAGTCAAATTTACCTCTACTTTACAAAACACATCACTACACAAACCGTCAGCTCTGCCAACCTTACGCCATAAGACGTGCACAGTCAACTTTACCTCTACTTTACAAAACACATCACTACACAAACCGTCAGCTCTGCCAACCTTACGCCATAAGACGTGCACAGTCAACTTTACTTCTACTTTACAAAACACATCACTACACAAACCGTCAGCTCTGCCAACCTGCCTAATTATTTTCTCTTTTAGCTTTTCCTTCCCCTCAGCCTGGAAATTTTTGAGACTTACCCTGAACAAATTTTTGCTTCCTCCCAGGTGGAAAACACCGTTTTGCGGCCCTCTCAGGATTTTATGTTGCTTGCAAAACAAACGTATCAAAAGGACGTAGCTGCATATTATTATTATCATTGTTATTATTATTATTATTATTATTGTTACACTTTGTTACACTTAGTCAGATGTAATATTTTATTACTTTATTTTAAGGTGTTCTTATTGATTCTTTCAGTAAGTCATTGTTTGCTCATTTATTTGTTTTGTTGTGTTTGTCTATTTTGTCCTGTTCCTTGTCCATTGTTATTTGTGTTTGTATGTTGTGCTGTTTCTGTAATTGGCCATCTGGCTTTTTGATTCGGCACATTAATAAACCTGAATTGAATTGAATTGAATTATTTTAAGGTGTTCTTATTAATTATCTAAGTAAGTTATTGTTTGTTTATTTGTTTTGGTTGTGTTTGTTTTATTTTTTCTGTTCATTGTCCTTTGTTTTTATGTCTGTATGTTGTGCTGTTTCTGTAATTGGCCTTCTGGCTGTTGATTCGGCACGTTAATAAATTAGAATTGAATTGAATTTAATTGAATTGAATTATTATTAACGGCTTTCTAAGTATTATCCTCCAGTATTGTAATTTCCTCTGTTTTTTTTAACTTTACATTGTATTTGCCGTGCATCTTATGACAACTAAAGTTGTTTATTTTCGCACAAACTTATGCACATTAACTTATAATATTAATAATTTTATTTTGCCCCTATACGTATTTCGGCGTCTCAAAACGCCATCTTCAGGGGGTCGTACAGTTTACTAGCATAGACCGTACAATCATGAATGCGTCGTTACATCCATATAAAATGTGATACATCAAATGGCAGTCAGTTAATGTCAAACTTCATAAAATATTGTGTAATAATAAAAATATTATTAAAAAGTGTTAAAATTATTAAAATAATTACATGACTTAAGATCTATTTAAATTATTGGCAGACTGGTCTCGCATTCCGTTGGGTGTATCATTTAATTTGATCGTGCGGTCGCTGTGTTGCACAGCGACCGCACGATACGGTCACAACGCAGCTCACACAGTATATACAGGGTATACACAAACGAATGGTGCGGTTTCAATAGTGAAAATTATTTAAACCGCACCATTCTTTTGTGTATACCCTACAGATGATCACTATACGTCAAATTAAATGATACACCCAACGGAATGCAAGACCAGTCTGCCAATAATTTAAATAGATCTTAAGTCATCTAATTATTTTAACAATTTTAACAACTTTTTAATAATATTTTTTATTATTACACAATATTTTATGAAGTTTGACATTAACTGACTGCCATTTGATGTATCACATTTTATACGGATGTAACGACGCATTCATGATTGTACGGTCTATGATAGTAAACTGTACGACCCCCTGAAGATGGCGTTTTGAGACGCCGAAATACGTATAGGGGCAAAATAAAATTATTAATATTATAAATTAATGTGCGTAAGTTGGTGTGAAAATAAACAAATTTCCTCTGTTTTTGTTATATATCTTATTTTATCTCCTTTTGTACTTTTAGTAATATCCGCTTAATGTCACACGTTTTGTCTCTATATATCTGTATTTGATCGCTTCATCTTTTTAATGCTTCTATTCTTTTCTTTTCCGGTGTTACTTATGTATATTTTGTGTAGTTTGTGCTGTTTTTGTAATTGGCCCTCGGGCTGCTGAGCCAGCACGTAAATAAACTTGAATGTTTATTGTTATTATTGTTGCTATTATTATTTTTCGCCATATTATAGAGAATCCTATCCATTAGCAAAGTTCAAACCTTTCTAATTAATCTTGTTACGTTGTGTTTCTACCCTTATATTCTGCCTGTATTTAAAGCAAAACAGCTGCGTACACCGAGGATGGATTACTCCAACTGCTTCACTGTATCTGCAACATGTTTCGGCACAGAAGGATGTTTGTCACAGAGCTCGATATAAAACAACAAGTGGAAGTACTAAAAGTTTACGGATATGATCATTTAATTCTCTCCGGCATATATCTGAGACCTCAATGGACTCCAAACTTAACGAATTACAAGGGATAAGTGAACTTGCGTATAGGAACTTAGTTTAAAATCAGTATTCCAGCAGCAAGTTCATGTAGCTGATTTGGTGTTACCTGTGGCACCTAATGCATCTTCGGCAGTGGTATTCAATACGTTTTTCGCGCGACGCTAGCCTCTGTGAGCAACTTACAGGCGTCCTGCAAACACATTTCCTTTATAATGAAATTCATGTGTGGAATTTTAATAAATTACGAGATTAAAAATCGAGATGTATAAAGTTCTGTTACTGCGTTGTTTAAGGAAGCTGTCAATTGCCAAGATTGTGTAAAATCGGACGTTCATGAATATGAGGCATTAGTGGAATGATTCTTCTTCTTCTTTCTATGGGCCCGTCGGCATTCGCTCCGGATGCACCGCAGCCTTAGGCTTATTGTGCTCACCCTTAGTCTTTCTTTCAGCATTGGTTCATTAGTCCTGTGCTACTAATATAGAGACACAGGTCTTTTAGTGAAGCCAAGCTTATATCTCTTGGTTCAGCGAACATCTTCCCAAAGAGCTTATAACGTTGTCGAGCCAGTGCCTCGCAACCACAAACAATCTGGTGAACAGTTTCAGTCTCCGACCCACAAAATCTGCAGGTCGGATCTCCTTCGAAGATGCCCATAATGTTCAAGTGCTTCCTCACAGGTGCATGTCCTGTGAGGAATGCTACTACTGATCTAAGTTCATTCCCGCTCAATTTAATCAGGCCGTCAGCTTCCTTCTTGCATGGTCCATTGATAAAAAGTTTGCCATGTTTGTGACCTGGTATACTTTTCCAGGTGGTTAAATGTTGATACTCAGTCCAGTTCTTATTGCTTCTCTTAGTGGAATGATACTGACAGGGGAAAACCGAAGTACACCTGTCCAAGTGCCACCTTCTCTGCCAAATACCCCAACGGAATGGCATGGATGGCAAGTCGGCCACTAACCGCCTGAGCCATGACAGGGCCTGTATAGTTGTTCCAGGTTTTCCATTAAGCATCACGTTATAAATTGTATGGGGCAGTGGAGGTGTACCTCCATGAATTACTAATCTCAGTACCAGGTGCAGGTAAAGTGGTTAGCTTCAAAACCGCCCACATTAGCTCCGACCAACTGGACTGAAAGCTGTGTGGGATCCGGAGTCAATCTGGCTCATCGTTGACAAGAGAAAACACCATTGTCACTGCCTGACAGCAAACTTCACAACACCAGTCCATAGACTAAATCACTGCATTTAAATATATTTTATGGTTCACGAGAAAATTTTAACTTGCAAAATAATTAATTAATTTTATTTCAATGCAACAAATGCACTACACTTTCATTTATTAATTTCTTGCCCCTACATATGTTTCGGCACACCTTGTGCCATCCTCAGGGGCTTCGTCGAGAGTTCACAATCTTCAGTACATCCAATTGTTTTCCAAATGATTGAAAAACATTTGGATGTATTGAAGATTGTGAACTCTCGACGAACCACCTGAGGATAGCACAAGGTGTGCAGAAACATTTGTAGGGGCAAGAAATTAATAAATGAAAATGTAGTGCATTTGTTGGATTGAAATAGAATTAATTAATTATCAAAAATACACGGTATACATAATATAAAGTTTGCAAAATAATATTCATCAAATATTTTAATTCGCCATTTCTTCTTTTCCCCATCTGACTGCTTTCATGCTGAGTGTAAAATTGATGCACAAGCTTGTTTTCTAAAAGCACACGAAAAATTTACAATATTTTTCCCCCTAAAATATGTTTCATAACTTACAAAATTGTTTATGTCAACAAAATTTTTCTAACACCAGACTATGGTAATTACATAGTTTAAAAATCCTGCCAACGGCATAGGCTAGGGTAAATTTCTGACAATGACGTGAAAAAAAAAAGTTTCTGTGACATATTTCTCTTAAAAGCCAAGACATTTTGTTTATTATAATTCATAAAGTTTCAAAGGATGCCTGAATTTGACACTTCATTTTTGCTTCACTCAAAAACTTAAGGCGCATTTGATCAATTTAACATTTCGATATAGCAGCAGAATGGCATAATATAGCACTGTAGGCCAGTAATGTGGCATGTCAGTAGTTTAGTATGTCAATGGTATGGTATAAACGTAATATGGGTTGTCAGTATTATGTTGTGTCTGTAGTGTGGTAAGAAGGTGTGGTACAACAGTAGTGTGGTATATAAGTAGTGCGATATTTCTGTCTTAGTGCTCTAGATCAGTAGTATGATACGTCAGTGGTATAATATACCAGTAGTATATGTCAGTAGAGTGGTTTGTGAGTAGTATATGTCGGTAGTATGATATGTCAGTAAAATGTTGTGTCAATAGTGTGGTATGTTAGTAGCATGTTACACCAGTAGTGTCAGGAGCATAGTATTTCAGTACTATGGTGAGTAGTATATGTCGGTAGTATGGTATGTCAGTAGAATGCTATGTTATTAATGTCGTTGGTCAGTAGTATGGTATCTCAGTATTATGTCAGTAATATGGTACGTCAGCAGAATGCTATGTCTGTAATGTAGTATATCAGTAGTACGGTAACTCAGTAGTATATTTTAGTAATCCAGTATGTCATGAGAATGCTATATCAGTAACGTATGTCAGTAGTGTTATCACCAGTACGGTATATCAAGAGTATAATATGTCAGTATTATGTTATGTCAGTAGTATTGTATGTTAGTAGCTTGGTACGTCAGTAGCGTGGTATATCAGTAGAGTGGTATGTCTGTAGTATGGTATGTCGGCAGCATGCTATGTCAGCAGTATGGCCATTTTAGCAGCACAGTATATTTGACGCAGAATCAATTGCTTCTGAGAGTTTCCATTCGCGCCACAAGACCCGTGCATTAAGGGTTAAATGGAGCACCTTAGTTGTAGGATGGGGCACGAGCATTTAGGGATGTACGGCAATTGAGGGGGACGCGGTGATGTTGGAAATAGGGGAATAGAAGATGGGGCAAAGGCAGCAGCTACATGACCCCAAGATAAAGTGCCACGCCCTCTAGCACTACTAATGACCTCACCTGAGAACTTGACCCAATGTAGCCGTTGATCAGAACAGAGCAGTCCGCAGTCAAATGGCACCACATACGTGAGAGTAATGCTATGGTCTCCATTTATATTAAGCGTTTTTTAGTTTCGAAATTACGAACATTTGCTTACCGTCCAACGACAAGAAAGCACATCTTAAAAGGAGAGGAATGGCTGCACATCACAGCTACATTTTCTACTTCTTTCGAGCTAGTGGAAGTTACGTTAAACTTAAAAGTACCCCACAGTCCCCTTTTAACCATTTCTACCATTCTTCTTTTCGTTCTTGTACCAGATGTTCGTGTTGAGTCTTACTTTTTAAACTTCGGTAACTCTACCTGAAATTAACTTAACTGCTTCGGTCCTCATTAATATTAAACACATTGTTTTGTGTGAAGAAATTTTTCAATTTAATGTAATTTACAAGAAATTCCTATTTAATTTAATAAAGCTAAATACGATATTCACAGTAAGTATTATTAACCAACATTATTTGAAATGAATAACAGGAAATTAAGTAGAGATTCGACCATTAACTTTCTCAGTCAAAATAATGACTTTTAAAGTTTATGTTCACTGTGGACATGCAAAGAAAAACGTTAGTAAAACACGGCGAAAACTTTACATCTTAGCGAACGTGCAAAAAAGAAACTTCTTAAAAGCCGTTTCCGTAACAAATGATTTGTTCTAAAGTTTCATTCCTACTAGGCATTGTTAAATTAAAAACATAATGCCTGTAAAAGGGATAAAATTCTCAAATAAAGTTTCTCACAAAAATAATTCATTTTATAATTTTAATTCGCTTTATAAATGTTAAAAATTACTAGAAACGCCTCGAATTGCTTCAATTCCGAATAATAATAATAATAATAATAATAATAATAATAATAATAATAACACGTTCTTTCTTGAGAAATTCTGCAAATTAAAGTGTCCTGTAGCTTTTCCATAGGTTAGATATTTCTTTAGGAAAAGCCTTGAAGTAAGGGCCTGTCTTCCGGCCAAAGTTGGTACTCACCAAATCTGCAAATATTCGTGAAAAAGATGTTTAAACTGAGGTCCAAGTTGAAACAGCCGCTCCTGTAGAGGCTGAAGATCCTCGGCACTCACGTCATCAGACCGCATAACGTCATACCTAATCACCAATAATAATTTTTCCTCCGATAATAACAATCACAAAACAATCCCGCGCAACAGTCAAATAGTCTGTCAGTAGTTGAATGTTACAGCAGCACACACACACAGACGACGCGCTACCCTTCGCTGTCGGGAGACGAATGACAATGGGCAGACGAAGTTGCCAACCTTGCGGAATGACAGAGACAGAGAGAGCAAGGCGGGGGAGAGAAGGAAAGAGAAGGTTATAGCGGCAGTGGTGGTGAGCATTGATCCAGCGATACTTTCGCCATCTGCCCGCCACACCAAGAACCACACAGACGCCCACTACCGTACTCATTAAAATTATTGTTCCAGTTTCAAAACTGCGGATTATTAGGATTAAAAGACAAGTCAATGTGCAGCCCGAACTAACTATCGTTGATTTCTCCTTTAGTATACCGCTAGTTACTAAGATTACAGTCTTCTGAGGTATGTATATAAGTACACACATATGGGCATAGAGGATATATATATATATATACGTACTGTATACCTACACGCCGACATCTGAACTTGGGGACCCGTGTTCAATCCCAAGCCAGGCTATGTGGGATTAGTTGTGGACTATGTGGTTCTGGGACAGGATATACTTTCGGTTCCCCCGTCAATTTCATTCCACCAACGCTCTATACTCATATTTCATTCACCTACCACCGACGCTGCATGATCAAATCAAATGATAGCCCGCTACATTGAACATTATTTCTCTCGCTTACCTTTTCCCTCTGTATGGAAATCTATGGAATCGATGATCAGATATGACGCCGTGTAGCCTAGTATAAATTTTTCGACGTTACAGAGGAACGTAGATCTGTTCTAACGTGAAAATGTAACTGACTCCATGAAGCACAGTCCTTCCTCAGAATCTAGTGACGCAATTCTGGAACCCCAAATTTCATCGCCGTGTTCACAACAGACCGCCACTGACCATGAATATGAAAGCCGCACGTTTCTCCAAAACGTCGGCAATTTTATACCAGACTACACTGCGTCACGTCCCAGAAAACGGTAATATGAGTACTTACTGCAGTTATAACATCGAAACTCGCAAGATATGAATTCTTTTGTTGGGGTCAGACATGCGAAGGGACGATTCGTTATCAAAGGGTTAAAAAGCTACAAACGAAATAGTTCTTTCTTTCTTTGCATAATCCTTCCGGCCGCACTATGGCGCTGGGGTCGACTCAGCCTCTAAAAGAAATTAGTAAAGAAAAGGTAAAGTTCCCCCTAGAACAGGCCATGAAGGCCCAGAGGGGGAGTAGAGGTATAGCTCTACGCTTTCTTTAACCTCGGCGCTAGATGGGGGTGGGTGGTCAACGCCACGCCCCGGCCGCTTTACCCCCGGGAATGACCCGGTACCCATTGTAGAGGAGGCCACAGAAATGAGTACCAGGAGTATTTCCTGGGAGGTAAAGGCGGCCGATACGTAAGGCTGACAACCTTGTCATCTTCATGTGCTGATTGTCTATAAATCTGTGAGCCTCAACCTCCTGGAGCCCTAAGGGCCTGTCCAGGCCTGTAATGGGATTGCTTTACCCTTACCTTTCTTTTTTGTGTGTTTGTGATGCTGTTTGTAACTCACACTATATACAGTTGAACGGCAGGATAATTATGGGTGATGAATTGGAAATTATCTGGAATCAATCGGTCGTACTATGCTACTTGGCATAGAGTAACTTACCAAAACCACAAAACCCTCACGTTTCTGGTGACTCAGACACGAAACGAATCACGGAAATCCCAAATACAAATCCACGCCTCCAACGTAGGTGAAGTCATCCAGTGTTACTTTGTTGTCAGGTTTGAGAAATTAAAAATTATTACGTAGAGTCAAGGAGGAGATAAATATCGTACATACAATAAATAGAAGGAAGACTAAGTGGATTGGTCACATCTTGCGTAGAAACTGCCTTCTGAAACAAGTGATTGAAGGAAAGATAGAAGGAAGGATAGAAATGACGGAAAGACGAGGAGGAAGAAGACGTAAGCAGCTACCAGATAACGTTAAGGAAATGAGAATATACCGGACATGGAAATAGGAAGCACTATATCGCACTCTGTCGAGAATCCGTTTTAGAAGAAGAGGTAAGCAGCTACTGGATGACGTTAACGAAACGAGAAAATACCGGAAATTTAAATAGGAAGCACTAGATCGCACTCTGTGGAGAACCCGTTTTAGAAGAAGAGGTAAGCAGCTACCAGATAACGTTAAAAAATGAGTAAATACCGGAAATGGAAATAGGAAGCACTAAATCGCACTCTGTCGAGAACGCGTTTTAGAAGAGATTATGGACCTGTCGTAAGACAGACTACAGAATAAAGGATATAGGACCGGAACCCAGCAGTAACACTTTCTGTGTCAGTAAATAGTTGTCGTTCTGTTTACTGCTGTGTAGTAGTAGTCATGTTTAGCTGTGTAAATATATTTACAATATGAGAGGCGTATCGTAAAATTTCTTACGATAATTCAGCTAAACAGTACAAATGGAGACGAAGAGAGTGAAGTGATATGTACATAATTTTACCTATAACCAACGGATAATTTCCAAAAAAATACCCGAATTATACTTGTAACCTTGGCAGGAGTATGAGAGTAAGGTCACGCACAACTTAATACCATTGATATGGCTCACGTGTCAATGGAGTGTCACAGTTTGCAGAGAAGAATTACTTGAGAAAGAGATATATATAACAAATACCGTACAAAAAGAGTTGCATATTAAGGTCTATTTATAACATAATTTACAATAGGCAAATAATTTATATTGTTAAAATTACAGTCTTGGGCTGTAATGCCATGTAGTTTGTCAGAAACCGAATTCGTAAAAACCTTCCAGCTTCATCTTTTATGCTTAAGGTGGAGTCAGTACTTTACCACGAAATTTTGATGCACATCTATCGAGATACACGGCGTCATATCCTAGAAAATCCCAATCTGAATAGTCCGAGACGTGAGGATTTTACAGCATGCATGTCATTGTCACTGCAGAACTTTCGTGCTATTAAATAAAGCACAACAAATATAATACACAACAGTTTTATTTGACAACTTACAAAAGTATAGGTTCTTCGGCCGACATGGTTTTTACCATTGTCAATATCAAAATATGTGTGAAAAAAAATGACAGTTCACTGATTATGTCTTTAGCACTGATGTACGCCCTAAATTTTAAATCAAGTCATTTAACCCTATATATTTAATTATAATTTATAGATAGGATGAATTACAACTTACAATATCCACGTTTGCACAAATTCCAGCAAGAAATCAAAGGCAATATGTGTCTTTAGGTGTAATGTATTATTTGGTCAGCTGTAGGAAGCACGAAAGAGAAAGGACAAGAGAGTAAAAAGACAAGTGACGTTACACATATACAGAGTATACACAAAAGAATGATGCGGTTTACTATGTATTTAGTATGGAAACCGCACCATTCTTTTGTGTATACCCTGTATATAAACACCCTGTATATATGTATAGGATGTATCTAAAATGCTTGTACAAATTTTAGGAGTGAGTTCCCAACATCAAAAGAAGGAAAACATTAATATCAACGTATGTCCGCAAACAGTTCTCGATGTGCAGCCCAAAAACTTGTTTGACCTCAGTCCTTGACCTGTGGGCGAACTTAAAAACTCTATTGTATTCACTTCCAATTTAAAATGACGGGACACTCACCAACGTATTTCTGATGCCTGTCAAACCAATCCCAACGGCTCCGAGACCTTTGAAAGTTTGCGAAAGTCCGTGATCAGATGTGTCCATGCGTGCATCGAGTTGGGTGGAGGGCATTTTGAGCGTTTGTTGTAAATTGTAACCTGATTAAAAAAAATAATAACTCAACAGTTATTAAATTCTGAAAGTGTATTGTAAATGTATTATGCCACTTGTAACTAAAATATTACATAGTTAGGGTACTTATTTTTGAATGTATTTTTTAAATTAAACTCAAGAATAACTCATTCCCGGACTATGTCTATATGAATTCTTTTCTTTGTTTTAATGTGAAGAACTCAATCTTGAAATTTGTCCAAGCGTTTTAGATACACCCTGTATAGTGTATACTTATATACACTCTACGTTTCAATTTTTAGAATTTCAGAAATACAGCAACGTTCAACATAATGCACACTGTTCGACCCTAGTCGTAAGCAACTGAGAGTCAGTAGGTTCAACGCTGTAATTCTGCATGACCCTGAGGCAGTTCAACAAAGCTCACCTCCCCAAATCAGACTGCTATCATATGAAGGTAAGACACTTATATAACACCAATAAATACAGTCTATTATATATTTTATTTGTACTCCTTTTACATAGCTGCTACATGTTTCAGGGTTATTATCTCGCAATTGCTGAAATTTGTATGAAACTTTGGTGTCAGTTCCCTGAAGATGGCGTAATATAGCGCCGAAACATGTAGGAGCTATGTAACAAGATAAAGGTAAAGCAATCCCATTACAGGCCTTGACAGGCCCTTAGGGCTCCAGGAGGTCGAGGCTCCCAGGTTTTTAGACAATCGGCACATGAAGGTGGTAAGGTTGTCAGCCCTACGCACCGGCTGCCTTTACCCCCCAGGAAAGATTCCTGGTACTCATTTCTGTTAGAGGCTGAGTCGACCCCAGGGCCATAGTGCGACCGAAACGATTATGTCAGTGAAAAATTCCAGTGACACCATTGGGAATCAAACCCGCGACGTTCCGGTTTGTAGCTCAGTGCCTCAACCAACTGCGCCACCGCGTGTCCCTATGTAACAAGATAATAGGAACAAATACAGAAAAGTGCATTTGTTGGTGTTACATAAGGTTCTTACCTTTTCACAATGCACGGAATAAGCAAAGTAAAATTTCTATCATATGGACTAAATATTACGTTTCTATGCTGACCAATGTTCTTCGGCATTCTGAGATATTTGTCTGTGTGCAGTTGTCAATGCAGCATCGGATCTACGCCTCCAGCTCAGTATAATCGCCTTGACGTGACCATTCCAAGCGTGACAATTTTTTTTCTTCTAGTAATGAATTGCATTACAGGAAAAGTTTTGTTAAATTTCAATAAGAAATCATATCTTTTGCATATCGTCCCACAACCAATTTCCTTCGCCCCGCCTCCCCCTTCTTAGCCGTACCCAATATATATAACGACTCTGAAACACACTGCCTGCCATCATAGTGTTACCGGTTTTTTTTCCTGAAGTTAAAGACAGCCAGAGAATAAATCTCACTACTGACACACATAATCGTTGCCCGTTGTGTACAATAACTGCATGGTGTTTGGGCGTGGGTGTATCTTTATCACCAGTCAGCCTAGATTTCAATGAAAGTATTACTGACACAAAGGAGGTCAAAGAGAGTTCTAATGTTTTATTTCAGGACATAAACATAAGAGAGACAGACGTCTCGGGAGGAAGTAATGGATGATCTGAGGGCGATAACGCAAACACAAGGGACCCTTAAGGCTAATAGCATGCACTTGTGCTGACGTGTGGGCGATTCGACGCTTGCAGATGGACGAGGAACAAAGACAGAAGGTTGTAGTAATTTCTTGTCAAGAACAATAAGACTATACACGTTTTCCAAATAAAATTTTTGTAAGTTCCCATGTCTCATTCGCCTACATGTCACATTTGCAGATAAAATTATTTTCTTTGAAGGAGTAAATAAACAGTTGTATCGAATGGCGTCGTATGTTGTTCTCATATTAACGTAAATCAAAAGGTATCATTAATTAAGAGGGTTGCGTTTAAGTGCCTTTTCCCAAGTCCTCTATATGTATAAAGATATCCTCGCATTAAAGTATTTAAAATCCATCAGTTTGCCGAATGTAAACTTTTCTTTTATCACTTCAAGTAGCACTGCTGCTTGGCCACATACACATCCTGCATCTGCCGAGACATATCGTGACAGCTGCGACGCTCAGAACAGCGATTAAAGAATCGCACAGTATATACAGGGCATACACAAAAGAATGGTGCGGTATCAAAAGTGAATAAAAAATGTATTTCTCACCTTACACGGGCACAACATACACCATCAGCGGCGGCAACTGTCCAAGTTTCTCATTTGGTAATTACAATCCTTCAATGTGTGCACCCTGGGTCACACGACACACATCCACACGGTAATCAAACTCATCCCAGACCCGGTGTAGCATGTCCGCTGTAATGGCCTGCAGTGCATGCGTTATCCGATCACGAATTTCATGGATGGACGTGGGCAATGGTGGTACATAAACGCTGTCTTTAACGAACCCCCAAAGAAAGAAATCGCAAGGTGTAAGATCTGGCGAACGGGGTGGACAAGGGAGAAGTTTCTTGTCTCCATTTGCAGCAGCACGTCCGATCCAGCGCATTTCCCCTAAACTGGCCCCGCGGCCTCGCAGTAAGCATGAGAAGCGAACTGCTGGTAGCGCATAAGAAACTTGGACAGTTGCCGCCGCTGACGGTGTATGTTGTACCCGTGTAATGTGAGACATAAATTGTTTATTCACTTTTGAAACCGCACCATTCTTTTGTGTATGCCCTGTATGTAAGGCTAGAACAGGTGAATAAACAAACAATACACAAATTTTATCTTATTCATGCCGTGCACCTTCTTACACACCACATCAACCTTATCACACGACACGATACACTGCACACGTTCCACCAGGACGAGATCTCTACATACGATCGACACAGATGTTTGTGTGCATGATAGTACAGCTGTAAACAACTGCAACACGTGGAACGGCTTACTTTTAATAATATTATTATTACAACATTGTAAATTTATGGTTATTAATTTTATGTATTTTAGAATTTAATGTTTAATATTTTAATCAGTTATGTAAAGGCGACATAATAACTAGATTGGTGTGTTGGATCTTCAATATTTTGTATTTAAGAGCCCCCTGATGATGGCACCTCGGTACTGATACATGTAGGGGTTTTTTATAATAGCTTACGAATATATTTTATTCAGTGCTTGATTTGGTTGAGGTGGTGATTGTAAAATAATATACAAATATACAGCTAAATGTATCGTCTCTCCATTTACCAAGAGTTTTTGTTTGTCCCTGTCGCTCCAACGCGGAGCATAGAGGCCTCCTTTCGGAGGTTTCTATGGTCATGTGCGTTGATGTAGTGAGTGACCAGCCCACTGACCGCACAAGTTCTACTCAATCCTGATGTGACTGCCAGAGCCATCTGGCAGGCAGTCAGGAGACTTGGGTGAGAAATGGCCGCTGAATTTTGCTTACTAGTTCTATTCATGCCCGTAAGGTTCTTTTACATACCGTAAATCTACGACATGGGACCGAAGGAAGTGGTGCTCCGGATTTTTATCACCCTTAAAAATCCATCGCCCTCGGTCGGGATCGAACCCGCGAACCTTGGGTCCAGTGGCGAGCACGCTAACCACTAGTCCACCGACATTTACCAAGAGTAGTTCCTACCATGTTTGTGTCTTAGTGAATGTCTTTTCTTACAGTAAAACGTTTCTTATTTACTCATTTCTTGCTGGAAGGTCTTAATAATGCTTTCTGACTGAGAGACCTTTATTACTGAAAACCCTTTCTCAACCGGAAACCTTCCGTATATGAAAGTGTTCTTTTACGTTTCTCATCCCGTTGTGCTAGATATAATAACAAGACAAATAAATCACTGTCAAGAAGCCATCTTTAATTTGGCAACGTGTTCTGACCTCAGAGGTCATCTTCGGGCCAGTTGTATAAAATACATAAAAGGAATTGTGTACAAATTTATAAAGTTTTGAACTGAAATCTCAGTTTTACAATTTGATAAAATACATGTAGCTCTGTCAAATAAATTATATACAAGAAAAGGTTAAAAGGTTAAAATTGTTTAATGATATAAAATATCCTTGAGCTTTATTATCATCTTGACGTAGCAGATGATTATGAAGCATAGGTTTCGAGGAAATTTAGTTTTGCAGGTCTTATGTTGTGGATTGGTCGTCGGAAAGCGTTCGCGGTCTTGTTGTGGAGATATGGCTGTAAAGGGTATACACAAAAGAATGGTGCGGCTTACTATGTGATTAGTATGGACACCGCACCATTCTTTTGTGTATACCCTGTATATAGATGTTGGTGTCTGGCTGGTTCTGGTATTTGTACGTGTTGCTTGTCCGACTGTTCGGAAGATATCTACTGCACTACCGTACTACCCGATGATGGCCAATCAAATGGGCCGAAACATGTAGTAGATATATATAGAATTTACTATTTTCTTATCAGTTGTGTTTTGCTGAACATAAAAATTGAATCTAGTTATATAACAATGGGATGACGATACCGAAGCCGGAACATGTCGCTAAATGAAAGATATAACACTTACCAGTTGTGTTGATGGCAATTTATTTCACTCGTTATAAGGGCCTTTCTTAAAAATATTAAATTTTTAGTGACGGTCCTTTCATACTAATAGGCTTTACCTATTGAAGAATCTTCTTTAGTTAAATGTCTCTCTTACTGACAAACCTTTCATTTAAGCCCATTGCCTGTCATTGTTTTGGTAATTCGGTAATCACAGCGGTTAGTGTTACCCAGATTTTAGAATTATATAAAATGTAAAGTTCTCCCTAGAAAAGGCCACGAAGGCCCAGAGGGGGAGTAGAGGTATAGCTCTACTCTTTCTTTAACCCTGGCACTAGATGGAGGTGGGTGGTCAAATCCACGCCCCGGCCGCTTTACCCCCGGGAAAGAGACCCGGTACCCATCATATAGGAGGCTGGGTAGGCCTCAGGGCCGGTCTGGAGGGTTGAGATTTAGAATTATATTGTAATCTTAAATTGTTTATTCGGCACAAGGACTTCAGTAAGTGACATGCTAACAAACAAGTGCTTATGTTAAACACTCAAATATTTCAAAAAGTACTGGCGCCACACGTGGCTAAGAAGAGCAACATTTTCCACTATTTGAATTTAACGTTAATCGTGAAAATTATGGAGATGGGCACCACGTGTTTATACCTGCTCGATATGCATGGCAGTGCACACGTGAAGAGGCTGAGGGGATGAACTGCCGTCTGGTTGCAGACGCGTATGTCTGGGAAGTGTCATTGACAAAGGACGCCTCAGAAATTGGCGTAAAGGAAACTGCCTATCCTTTTAACATAGTCCATTTAGTAGCGTTAGGTAAATTAACTTACATATACAGAAAGGTTATTTAATGCGCTTTTAGAAGCTATTTTGTGTTAGGATCGTTCTTGAAACAAGGAAAATACCAACATACATACATACATACATACATACATACATAAGTCATTTGTTTAAATGAGATGAAGAAGTACTCAAACTCTTGTGCAAAATTATGTTTCAATTGTGATGTCAGGCTTCCGCCGCGATGTTGATGAGATCTCCGCTCTTCTGGGATATTACGCAGCGTCGAATGGTAATCATTCACCGACGTTTCGGGAAAACGTATCGGTCCCATCTTTCTTCTTCTTCTTCTTGGATTTATTGACCATTTAAGATGGAACCAATACGTTATCCCGAAACGTCGGTAAATGATTACCACTCGACGCTGCGTAATATCCCAGAACAGTGCAGATCTCATGTTTTCATTAATTGCATATGCTTACATGCTCAGGTGAAAGGAACCATTTAACTGTTATCACGAAAATAAGGTATCTCCCATTTTCAACGGTGTTCGTAAGCAATATATTGTTGTAACTCGGAACCTCACGTATAGCGTAACAGTAAAAGGTTGTCATGTTGTCCGTATGGGCGCCTTGAAGGTATAAGGCATGGAGGTTTAGCTCTACTCATTCTTAACTCAATGGATGTGAGTTTTCAACTTCAAATCCTGGACGCTTTTAGCCGGTAACAGAGGCCCCAGTACCAGTTGAATGGGAAGTAGTGTGGGTTCCACAGCCGGCCTGGACGCTTTCGAAAATCAAATTGGGAATAGAAACACAATTCCTCGATTTCCAGCCCGTAGCTAGTCACTGTACCAACTGAGCTATCCCGGCTATAGCGCCGGGCTTCTTGTTAAACTGTCTCGAAACTTGTAGTACTCAGTGAAAACTTGACCAGGCATCAGATGTTTGCTTGATTCTTTTTACAAATTATGTAAAAAATATTTTTCGAACCTTTAATTTTTAACGAATAATGTTTGATATAGTTTCAGAAAGCTTTGTCAGTTTCCATGCAAAGTGTCCCTTATTTTTGGCCCACTTCAACAAAATTGGGATATGTTCAAAAATTTTTGCACAACTCTCCAATATCATACTTTACGAAAATCCGTTCAGCAGTTGGACAGATGGTAATATAGACGGACAGACGGACGCAAGGACGGATAAATTTTAATAGGTGTTCTGTAGAACCGAGGAGTTACAAACGACAGAGTAAAACGCGTGAAGCCTCATTTAGAATATCCGGGCTCCTGGTGGATATCTAAACACAGAATATTCAGAAAGGACGCATGAGTGACGTAAGCCAGTGGTATTCAACCTTTTTTGTTCATGTACCCCCAGATATAATTTCTCTTCAACTTTGTAACCCCAAAATTGTTGGTGCATAATTCAAGTTATACATAATCTATAATCTACATCTAAAATAAGTTAAATAAATTACATCCAAAATAATGTATTAAATAATAAGTTTTAAATGAGAAAAGGACAGTCAAGCTATTAAATAACAAATATATTATAATCACTATGTCGAATAAAATGAAACTAGCCGCCTAGATAAGAATCGCATAAAGGAGAAAGAGAGAAATGGCGCTCCCAAATCGCATGTCCTTACGTCCGGGACTCTTGTGGCTAACCCTAAATCTGGTCCTGATTATTTAGTGTTTATCATGAAATAATATATTTATTTTTTGTAATTTTACGTATCCCCTAAGATGTCTTCGCGTACCCCCGGGGGTACACGTACCCCAGGTTGAATACCACTGACGTAAGCGATAGGAAGGGATGTGGAAGAAAGCGGTAGTAGCACAATTTTAGATACTATGCCAGTACGTGAATGGAGGGTCTGAATAAACCCAAGAAAATACGGAGGGCCAAACGTTGCAGGATCAGGGCCCAATTGAGAGTGATATTTTAAAGCGGTAACAGGGGTCTTCTTCAGAAGCCACTCACGAGACTTTGGTCACATTGTAATTTGTCCTTTTAAATGGCTCTAACGTTTCTTTTTGACATACAGATCTGCCCGAAACGACTGTACACATCGCGACTTGACCGGAAATATCATGAATTATCCGCCATTCGGTATATGCCCCTCACTTCTTTACATTCTCTTCCGACATCAATTGTTCTCGAATGTGACTTTGTGTCGCCGGGTTGGTGGCTCCCGACGTTTCGAAAGATCGTAGTGCCTTTATTGTCAAACGTCAATAACTCCGACTCAGTGAACCACTTTTGGGATCACCTGCACGATACGGCTCTCACGCTCAAAACAGTAGGAGACCAACCGACCCTTGAAGATGAAAGCACTATATTCCTTCGAAAAGTCTGGAATCGCTAACCCAACGACAAGACGTCACATCCCAGAAGGTCTTAATCCTTAACTACCTCACTGTGGAAACTTCAAATCTCGCAATTGCCATACATGTTAGACACACTGGGTGTCCAAAGACAAATACAATTCTTAATACTCTCTTTGTGCGCTTATTGCACCGATACCAAGCATAGAGCAGACGATATAGTTTATTATTATTATTTACTGCAATTGGGTTTTCACCCGGTGGCAGTAGTCCTTACACTAGTACACACAATACAAATGTTTTCACCCGGTGGCAGTAGTCCTTACACTAGTACACACAATACAAATGTTTTCACCCGGTGGCAGTAGTCCTTACACTAGTACACACAGTACAAATGTTTTCACCCGGTGGCAGTAGTCCTTACACTAGTACACACAATACAAATGTTTTCACCCGGTGGCAGTAGTCCTTACACTAGTACACACAATACAAATGTTTTCACCCGGTGGCAGTAGTCCTTACACTAGTACACACAATACAAATGTTTTCACCCGGTGGCAGTAGTCCTTACACTAGTACACACAATACAAATGTTTTCACCCGGTGGCAGTAGTCCTTACACTAGTACACACAATACAAATGTTTTCACCCGGTGGCAGTAGTCCTTACACTAGTACACACAATACAAATGTTTTCACCCGGTGGCAGTAGTCCTTACACTAGTACACACAATACAAATGTTTTCACCCGGTGGCAGTAGTCCTTACACTAGTACACACAATACAAATGTTTTCACCCGGTGGCAGTAGTCCTTACACTAGTACACACAATACAAATGTTTTCACCCGGTGGCAGTAGTCCTTACACTAGTACACACAATACAAATGTTTTCACCCGGTGGCAGTAGTCCTTACACTAGTACACACAATACAAATGTTTTCACCCGGTGGCAGTAGTCCTTACACTAGTACACACAATACAAATGTTTTCACCGGTGGCAGTAGTCCTTACACTAGTACACACAATACAAATGTTTTCACCCGGTGGCAGTAGTCCTTACACTAGTACACACAATACAAATGTTTTCACCCGGTGGCAGTAGTCCTTACACTAGTACACACAATACAAATGTTTTCACCCGGTGGCAGTAGTCCTTACACTAGTACACACAATACAAATGTTTTCACCCGGTGGCAGTAGTCCTTACACTAGTACACACAATACAAATGTTTTCACCCGGTGGCAGTAGTCCTTACACTAGTACACACAATACAAATGTTTTCACCCGGTGGCAGTAGTCCTTACACTAGTACACACAGTACAAATGTTTTCACCCGGTGGCAGTAGTCCTTACACTAGTACACACAATACAAATGTTTTCACCCGGTGGCAGTAGTCCTTACACTAGTACACACAATACAAATGTTTTCACCCGGTGGCAGTAGTCCTTACACTAGTACACACAATACAAATGTTTTCACCCGGTGGCAGTAGTCCTTACACTAGTACACACAATACAAATGTTTTCACCCGGTGGCAGTAGTCCTTACACTAGTACACACAATACAAATGTTTTCACCCGGTGGCAGTAGTCCTTACACTAGTACACACAATACAAATGTTTTCACCCGGTGGCAGTAGTCCTTACACTAGTACACACAATACAAATGTTTTCACCCGGTGGCAGTAGTCCTTACACTAGTACACACAATACAAATGTTTTCACCCGGTGGCAGTAGTCCTTACACTAGTACACACAATACAAATGTTTTCACCCGGTGGCAGTAGTCCTTACACTAGTACACACAATACAAATGTTTTCACCCGGTGGCAGTAATCCTTACACTAGTACACACAATACAAATGTTTTCACCCGGTGGCAGTAGTCCTTACACTAGTACACACAATACAAATGTTTTCACCCGGTGGCAGTAGTCCTTACACTAGTACACACAATACAAATGTTTTCACCCGGTGGCAGTAGTCCTTACACTAGTACACACAATACAAATGTTTTCACCCGGTGGCAGTAGTCCTTACACTAGTACACACAATACAAATGTTTTCACCCGGTGGCAGTAATCCTTACACTAGTACACACAATACAAATGTTTTCACCCGGTGGCAGTAGTCCTTACACTAGTACACACAATACAAATGTTTTCACCCGGTGGCAGTAGTCCTTACACTAGTACACACAATACAAATGTTTTCACCCGGTGGCAGTAGTCCTTACACTAGTACACACAATACAAATGTTTTCACCCGGTGGCAGTAGTCCTTACACTAGTACACACAATACAAATGTTTTCACCCGGTGGCAGTAGTCCTTACACTAGTACACACAATACAAATGTTTTCACCCGGTGGCAGTAGTCCTTACACTAGTACACACAATACAAATGTTTTCACCCGGTGGCAGTAGTCCTTACACTAGTACACACAATACAAATGTTTTCACCCGGTGGCAGTAGTCCTTACACTAGTACACACAATACAAATGTTTTCACCCGGTGGCAGTAGTCCTTACACTAGTACACACAATACAAATGGACATATAATATATATAAAAGTAACAATACGACACAAACTATACACAATTACAAAACAATACATACAGCAAATACAAGTACACACATTAGAACACCATTCACACATTACAAAAACATCCACACCTTAACAAAAACATCCACTCCTTAACAAAAACATCCACACCTTACAAAAACACCCACACAAAATACAAACAAAACACACGCACATTACAAAAACAACCCCACAAACTAAATAATACAAAAACATCAAAACACACATACTGCAAAAAGAAAGAGTTGTTAAGCCTAACCTAAAACCTAACGTAAATGAATCAGAGTTAAAAGTAATTTCGTATACCAAGCAATGAGTCAAACACTACACAAAAATAAAATTCCATGTTTCAAAAAATGATACACACACATTTCAACTGCACCATCACTTCACTACGCTTATATACACATCACGGCATTCCCCGTTTTGCCTCCCTTTACTTCACTTCACTTCACTGTATTATTAGATATTTTCCCCACCCTCTATACCCTTCACTTCACTTCACTGTATTATTAGATATTTTTCCCCACCCTCTATACCCTTCACTTCACTTCACTTATCACTTTCCTAACCCTCTTCCTAAAAATACTCGGCTTACAAGGGAAAGTCCCTAAAGCATCTGCAGGTAGTTTGTTCCAGAGTTGGATGGTCCTATTTACAAAGGAGAATTTTCCGATATCCGTCCTTTGCTTCCTGTTCCTAATTTTCCGATTATGATCAACCCTGCTCAGATAGTGTGACCTTTGTAGTCTGTCACCTATAGCCTTCCAAGCCCATTCGCCAGTGTATGCTTTGAAGAGAGCACATAAGCGTGCTGTCTTTCTGCGCTGCGCCAAAGTTTCCCAGTTCAAATCGGTCGTATAATTTGCAAATTTAGCCGCTTTCTGTTGTACCCGGTCTAAAGCATTTATCTGTCCCTCCCTGTATGGATCCCAGCACACAGCCCCATACTCAAGAATCGGACGCACTAGTGACGTGTAGGCTAAACTTTTAGTATTGCTATTTCCCTTTTTGAGAATACGCATTATGAAATGAAGTGCCTTCCAAGCTTTTCTCACCGTGTAATTTACTTGGTCAGCCCAGCTTAAATCGCTGCGTAAGATTATTCCCAAGTATTTACAACTGCTCACTTCTGGAATTAATTCGTCCCGTAAAGAGTAACTTAGTGGATCCTTCACCTGGGCTCTCGTGAAACTAACTGCCTTACTTTTACCTGCATTTATTTTCATCGCATTTTCAACCGCCCACTCTCCCAGTCTGTCCAGATCTATCTGCAACGTTTTTATGTTATTTTTATTTACAATTTTCCTATATATTACACAGTCGTCTGCGAAAAGTCTAATAGTTGAGTCAATGTTCCTCCAAATGTCATTAACGTAAGCTAGAAACAGAAGTGGGCCCAATACACTTCCTTGCGGTACACCTGACGTTACTCTGATCTCCTCTGATAATTGCCCTCCTACCCTGACTCTCTGCGTACGACCCAAAAGGAATTCTCTTATCCATACAACTACCCTAAAATCCACGCCCGAGGCCGCAATTTTCGCAAGCAGCCGATCATGAGGAACTAAATCGAAAGCCTTCGAAAAATCTATTACAATAGCGTCTACCCTGTCTCCATTATCCAGAGAGTCGGCAATGTCCTGGCAAACCGTGATTACTTGACTTTCACACGAATTCCTGGCCTGAAACCGTGTTGACCCTCGTATAACCAAACATTTTTATCCCAGACCTGCCTTAGATACGATGCTATAACGTGCTCCATTTGCTTGCAGACCACCGAGGTTAAGCTGACTGGTCTATAATTCGTGACTAGCGATCTGTCCCCCCTTTGTAAATAGGAACCACTATGGCTCTTTTCCAATCACTTGGGATAGTAGCATTATTAATTGTTACGTCCAGTAATCGCGCAAGGTATGGAATTATGGCTTCCCCACCCAGTTTCAGAATTTTGCCAGAAATGCCGTCTGGCCCTATTGATTTGTTTTTCCCGATGGCTGCTAACCTTTTCCTAATGGTTTTAGTACTAATTGCGAAGGGTTCGCCTGAGTTAGAACATTCTATTTGCTGGATGTTACGCTCGCAACTGAATACAGAAGAATAATAGAAATTTAGAGAGTTAGCCTTTTCTATCGAATCTATAATAAGACGTCCATTACAATCTTTAATTGCAGGAATATTTTCCCTATTTCCTTTACGCCTTTTTACATACTTGTAAAACTCAGACCATCATTTACCTTCGTTTCTTAAAACTGACCTTAAAAATGTCTCCTGTGCATCTTTCTTGGCTGTTTGCAACTGCTTGGATAGACGTTTCAGTTCCTCTTGGTAATGCTCTCCTAATTTCCTTCTGTTATATGCTTTTCTGACCTTTGACTTTAACCGTTTCACTTCCTTTTGTAGTATTCAGGGTCCGTATTTTTTCTCAGTATTTTATGTGGAAAAAAACGTTCGATACTCTCGAATACAATTCCCTTGAAATTAGTCCATATCTCCTCAACGCAACTAGCATTGCTTGCCCATTTAGCGAATTTATCCCGAGGAAGGTTTGTAGGCCTAAAATATTTGTTTTGTGGTACACCGGGACTAATCTGTCTGTTGAGGTTCAAAGCACTTTTCTTCCCATTCTACTTCCAGTAATACCCCGCTATGGTCACTGATCCCCTGTACAACATTGCAAGAGGTAAACGAACTTTCGGGCCGAACCAGATAAACATCCAGCAATGCATCCCCTCGGGTCGGGCAATCTACTACCTGAGTGTAACCGTTGTCCCACACCAATCTATTTATAAATGCCTGAGTTCCGCTAGCACATTCCGCGTTTCCATTCCAATGTGCATAAGGCAAGTTTAAGTCACCTCCAATGATGCTATGTTTCATAGAATTACCCATATAACCGGTTCGGGCTGCCAACCTTTCTATAACTCGCATGTCCTCGTTCGGAGCTCTGTAGATGCCTACAATTTCCCAAGTAAATTTTGGGTCCCTGCCTTTCACTTCAACTGCTATCATCTCGAACTCCTCGTCCACCCATAGTTCCCCACAGGCAATATAATTTTTTACACAAATGAAGTTGCCGGATCACGGGCTGAGAAGCTCGGGTTTCAAATCTCGGTAAAAAAAAATTATTTTCTCAAAAACGCGCAGACTGATTCGGGGACGCACTCAATTTGCACCGCGGTCATTCTCTACGGTAAAGCGGCCGGGGCGTGAAGTTATCCAATCACCTCAATTAGCACTGATTTTAGGAATGAGTGGACCTGCGAATCCACTACATGGCGTGAACAGAGACCAATCTACCTTTATCTCTTTCTGTATATGTGCTCTAATAAGTTGGTTTCAATCTTAAAACCAATTTTACTGGAAATAATCATTTACATATACCAACCAACACACATAATAAAATTACAAGTTATCCACAAACACTACCTTCCTACTTGTTTTCAGGGCGAATTGCCATCCTCAGGGAGACGTCAATACTAAGGAATACATAATACCAATTTATCAATTTTAAGAGTAATATTTTAAAAATATGTACGAGTAAAAGCAGCTATAAATATAATAATAACAAGTATGATCTTGACATATTCCTGGTTAATATTCATTGCTGTGCCATTGTATACAATGTGTGTAATTGTATTTACAAAACATCTAATATCGACGTTTTCGACCCAGAAGCGCCTGTGCCGTTGTATTGATGTGTCCTGCGTAGGAAGGTGTTGTATGTTTGTATTTTCTTAACATTTGAAGCTATTTTTCCCCCCATGGCGCAACAGCCTCTAGTGGACCAGGGCGTCCTCATTATCGACGCTTCACGATCACACATTTAGACACACCACACTCGGTAGGAACTCCTCTGGACGAGTGACCAGCCCGTCGCAAGACCTCTACCTGACAACACACAGCATTCACTACAGACATTCATCCCCCCAGCGAGATTCGAACCCACAATCCTAGCAAGCGAGCGGCCGCAGACCCACGCCTTAGACCGCGCGGCCACTGGGATCGGCATTTCAATTTATATATTCCGCATTAATGGGAGCATTGTTAAACCACACTCAAAGAAATGTGACATATTTTTTACCCATTTTCTCTTAAAACCTACATTTATTTTGTTGTAAGGACACTGACGTGAGCACATAGTGACTTGCCAGCTGACGTGGAAGTGACTGGGTGGGTAAAAGCATCTCGCAACTGCGCAGACTCCTGCGCATAATCCCGAACCACTAACTCCCTCGCAGACATCTCTGCACTTTTCCCTCCAACGAACGTTCGGTCCGCTTTCTCTTAGGTCTTATAAAGCATTGTTAAATGGCACCTCTGGGTAGCCATGTTAATTACAGCCACCTTTAAAAAGGACAAGGTACACTGGCCCAAAATCCCCCCCAAGAGATTTTTCCTCGTTAATGGCAATTGATGTACCAACAGAATATATTTTTTTCTGTAACGTTACTCTTGGTGCTCGCCTCATTGACAGTTATTTTTAAGAGCTCTACAACTCCATTTCCCCAACATTTCCGAAGCTACTAGGACTAGGAAGCTGAATCCAGAGCTTAAAACAGAGTTTATTTATGTTAAATAAAAAGGTAAACACCCCAAAACACGAAAATACTTAACTTACAGGACTTGATTAAACACTTTATTCAAACGATATCTGTCAGTTCGTGCCAACATGAATATCAAATCATAAAATGAGTAGGTATAAAAATGTTATATAAAATACAAAATGGAGCGAAAGTGCTAACAAATCGTCAACGTAAATATCTGCAGTAGCAAGTGATGTAGGCAGTGCCATTGCTCAGGCAGTTAGTCGCCGGCCTCTCACTGCGGAAGCCCGGGTTCGATCCCGGGTCAGTCCATGTGGGATTTGTGGTGGGCAAAGTGGCACTGGAACAGGTTTCTCCCCGAACACTTCGGTTTAAAGGCCAACTACCCGAATATATGGCGTCACATTTCATAAGACTGTAAACTCAGTATCGACCACTGTGAGAACCTCAATCCCATCTAAGTTTCAATGTTGTCTTTCTACGCCTAGATCTGCAACATTTTATTTTCCCCTCAAATTTTCCGATTACAAAACTCCATAAATTTTTCCATGACTCCCACGTTCGTTACGTTTGCCATCATCTCTGCTTTCTTAAATTGTGTGATGTAAGTGCATCTGACACAATTCAAATGAGTCCTAATATGTGTATGTGTGTGTATGTATAATTGGGTGTGATCTGGAAACCTCAACAGTGAGGAGGCCTGGGTTTGATTTCGGTTGTTGGCCACAGAAAGGAAGAAAGTATTATCTGGCGAAAAGCATAGATCATTGCCTCATCTTGAATCTAGAATTATTATATTCTTGTAGCATAAGATGCAACAGTTACAAAACTAAAATAAATGGGTTTTAAATATTTGACAGTTCTTCAACAATGGGGCGGGAAACTGTGTGGTTCTTCTGCGTGGTTAGGTTACGAACTTGAGTACTGCCAGCTAACAAGATCAGTACCAAGCATCAACTTGAATGAAATGAAATATTACACACCCCCATAAACATATCGGATACTTTTCTAAGAAAAAGTATAAAAGTAAGGGACTGAGAAAGTTTCTTTAAAATTAATTTTCCTTCAGAAACCAATTAATATAATCATTGCCTCTGTAACTTCTGATATTACACACGCATCAAAAATTTATTACAGGTTCCTATTTAATTATTTCACACACGGCAGGACCTAAGAAAGGACATTGTAGAATGTAGATATAAATAACATCCCATGACTAAAGTTTCACTTTTTCAGACAGAAATAGTCAAAATGTTTTTTCAACGCGCAAACTTCATTCCTCTGATTTTCGTCAGTAATTTTGTTGTTTGGATATGTTTGTGCACCTGTAACCTCATTAACAAAATAAAAGCAAAGGAATTATAATTAACGTGATGTTGTATTCCTGATTCTGATTTGGACACTCGGTTACCTCCAGTTCCACCGTCTCCGTAGACGTATAAAAAAAAGTGTGTCTCGGAAATTTCCCTCTTTCTTCAGCATATTTACTTTTGTGTGCGAACATTTAGCCCGTTTTTTGGTGTTGTAAACATAACAATTATTACTGCTAAATTCCCACTGTAAATATTATGAGATAACTCTAAATAAGAGCCGATCCCAGTGGCCGTGCGGTCTAAGGCGTGGATCTTCGGCCGCTCTCATGCTGGGATTGCGGGTTCGAATCCCACCGGCGGTATCGATGTTTGTCTCTTGTGAGTGTTGTATGTTGTCAGGTAGAGGTCTCTGCGTCGAGCTGATCACTAGTCCAGAGGAGTCCTACCGAGTGTGGTGTGTCTAAAACGTGTGATCGTGAAGCCTCGATAATGAGGAGGCCCTGACCCACTAGGGGCTGTTGCGCCGTGAAAATACAAATCTAAAGAAGGCGGTTACAGGCTCCACGCACTGTCACAACTATCACTGTCAGTGAAGGAACCAGCACCAATCAGCTGCAGCTGTTGTTAATGTGCGTATTATATCCACTTTTTGGTGTTCTTTGGTGATTGATGTGTATATTGACTACATATGCAATGTTTGTGTCAATAATCGTGTTCATTTGGTGTCGAAAACAGAAGGAGATGTAAATTAGTGCAAACTACTTCAACACAAGCGACACAATCGCTACGTAAAGTCCAAAAGTACCCGAAAGGCGTGACGCCGGAAGCAGACGACGCTACTTGTCAAGCAGTTCACGATATTTGAATACTCAAATCTTCCGGGATGTTATGCTGTCACTGGGTAAGCAGATTCCGACGTTTAGAATCACCACAATGCTCGTTAGGTAAGTAGTTACCGACGTTAAGAAACATTGTATAATTTCCTTCTTAGTGTCGAGTGGACTGCTTGACCCCGAATAAGAAGACATTAAGATCTTTCGAAACGTCGAAGTCTACTTAAACAATGTAAAGGTGTAACAGCCTAGAAGACTTGAACCTTCAGCAACACATCTATGATAACCTGAAATCTCGCGTTTGTTTGCCAATTGCCAAAATCCGAATCATGTAATTTCGAAATTCTAGCCATTTAAAGAATTCATTTAATGCAACAGTGACAATGAAATTTCAGCGTCCAGGACAGCATTAAGTCGATGGGTGTGCACAGAAAACTCAGCATCGGCTGGATTAAAATGTCTTTTTTCTCTCTTTCTCTCTCTTTTTTTGAAGGGCCCCACAGCAGATGCTACGGACGCACCGCAGCCTTGAGGCTTATTGTGCAAACCTTGTGATGTAGATGAGTAGTTTTTTCGTTGTTTCTTGTAATGTAGCACAGGTGGAATGGAATTTACAGGGGAAAACCGAAGTACTAGGGGAAAAACCTGTCCAGTGCCACTTTTTCCACCAAAATCCCACATGGACTGACCCAGGAACGAACCCGGGCCTTGCGGTGAGAGGCCAGCGACTAACCGCCTGAGCCATGGCATGGCCCATGAAAATGTCTTAATTCCATATCCAAGGCTAGAGTGGTGCAGTACAAGAAACCAAAAAGATAAATGTGAAAACCTGTTAAGCAGAAATAGCAGAAGAATACTACATTAGAATGGTAACGTATTACATAATACCTAGTGCAAAATTTGAGTTTATTTACTTAGCTGTTTGCAATAGATACAGCGTAATAGACTTCAGCCATTGAATATACTTTCATATTTCGTCCAGACAATTATATCAGAGTTCCTGGAACCAAAAGAAAAACTTTTCTGTTTTCAGTTTCCTTCCCGATGCCGGAACAGAGGCGTTAACGGAAATAGCTCGGTCACTGCACGCGAGGAATGCAGAAGTGTTCTAACGCCGTCTAATTCAGCTTGCTGTCGTCTACCGCTGTTCAGCAAAATAAAACTTCCTTTAAACTTCTTTCCACTGACAAGTACGAATGATGGGGTTTCAGTGTCAATTCCTGCATAGAAAGCTGAATGCTGGCTCTGAAACAAACATTATACATTCCGCTGTATTATTTCGGCTGTATATGATGAATGGATATATGGTTGCCTTATTATTGTTACAATAGAAGCCGTGGGCTTCATCGGAATGCATAGTGGTCTAACAAGTCACAAAGAGCTAGTTACTTCTCTGTTTGTGATATTTCTATAATTTCATTTTCAATTACCTTAAATTCCATAATAATAAATGGCTGTGACAGGAATGCAGCCATTTCATGAACAAAATCTATAAACTCGACAGTTAAATTTTCATTTTATTTTAGGAGTATTAAGGCTTTGTTTTACGTCCGTTTGTTTTATGCCTTTTTGCTTTAAGGCTCTTTATTAATTTACACCACTTCCTTGTTTGCGCCCTTTCATTTTCGGTTTAACGTTCTTTGGCTAGTTTATTTCTATTTATTTGTCTTTTTTCTCTTATGGGAATATCATATTTGATTTACGCCTTTTTTTTATTTACCCCCCTTTTTCAGGAACACAACTAGGGCGTAAAACAAGGCCTTGGTGTATCTTTATCCACTGACATGAAATCTATCATCCCTTCCCAAAATGCAGGCTCTATTTGTTTTATTCTATACAGATATCCCAGGACACAGCACACTTGTGCATGTAACCAAATGGTCATGCACCTCGCATTGGACTCTAGCAATGCAGAAGTTATGACTTTAATGGCAATGCTTTTAATCTTCTGTGTGTGTGGCAATGTTTCTACCAAAACCACAAGTTTCATGTTCTGAAGAATCACACAGGCAGCATTAGAAGACACGTCTAAATCACAGTATGCCAGACTAAGCCATATAAATTTAGAAACGTCTGCTTTAATATCATGGCATTTGTCTTTTGAAACTCCCACATAGCTCCATCGGACTACTTATTGTTAATTTCCAACTTCTGTTACTGTCAAAATATCTCTTGGCTAACAATTTTCCTGTTTTGTAATTTTGCTAGCATGTAACCCGTGCTTGTTAAACTCATACCGAACCGAATATGTGTTTTGTGCATTAATTTATGAACAGAATACATATACATATTATAATATGTGTGTGTGTGTTTCTCTTTTATGGTGGAAGCTGAAACAACTGGCTGTGTATTACCAATTCACTAAGCACGTAGTTACTCTGAGTGTCTGACAGATGTCGTTAAATGTCAAACGGCCTCGTCGTGAAGGACAGCATGAGGTCCTTTCAGCTGAATTATCAAAGGTATTTTACACTAGTCACATCCATTGTTTAAATTAAGAGAGCTTTGAAAGGGAATTGTTACGCACACGTGTAAACGTATAATTATGGAACACTACATTATTCGCTGTCTTGCTGTATGGAATCATACACTTTGTAATACTTAAAGCAAATAAATTTTTACGATAATTTCCTCTTTAAGCAATTACATTTTAAAATACTGCAGAAGTTTTAATATATTTTATACCTACTTAATTTAAGTCTGTTCAAGGAAATTTCTATGGCATTAGTATTTCTTTAAATAGTCTATTAATATAGGCAGCTGATCAAATATTTACCAGGCTTTTATATAACCAGTGAATTTGTTTCAGGTTTCAAAAATTCATCCTATCCCGATACAGAAAAACCCTGGCTACTCCATTACAAGTAGAATGATTTTAATGTCGATTTTAATGCATATTTTCCTGCCGTCTACTTATAGATCAATCATATTATCTCCTTTAAAAACAATGTTTTTCACCAACTAAATTGCAATTGTTATAAAAACACTAAAATATTCTAAAACTGTTTGATAAAAAAAACCCGACATGTTTCGTCTCACCAATGAGTCATCCTCAGGGGGTCACAACTGTCTGTTCTCAAAACACGTACATATGTTAATCCTCTGTAGAGGTGTATGGTCAACGTCTTATCTCACCAATCTTACTTTATCACTTCGCAAGCCGATATGTTTTTTTCAAAACACTCCCTATAGATTATGTACTATATTATTGCGTCACTTACACACTCACTATTGTTTGTAGTGTAGTGAAAATGCACGGTGAAAATAGAATAAAAAAATCTCCTTTAAAGTTTTCTGAGTATTTCCATCTATCCCATGCATGCTGCATGACCCTCCTATTTTTCCTTCCTCAGTTTGATCACCCTCAGTAATTTTATAACAACAGATTGCGTATTCTAGCCATTTTAATGATGTGAAACCTCAGAAGCAAGACGGTGACATGTGCCCTGCTGTTAACCTACGAACGGTCGGTCGGAGTTCACAGCAAACAAGTCTCTGTTCAGGCTAATTGATTTTGTGCTACAGTTAAACCAGAGAGTCCCTGTGCGCTTCATCTAAGGAGCATGCGATGACTGAACTTTACATCCAGTACAACAGGGGTAGACAAAACATCGGACACCGAAAATTTCAATGCGACCCGCAGATTATTTCAAACACTGCTAAAAATCATGTCGTACATTATTTTTCTCGCCGATCCAGTGGCCGCGCGGTCTAAGGCGTGGGTCTTCGGCCGCTCGCTTACTGGGATCGTGGGTTCGAATCCCACCGGGGGCATGGATGTTTGTCTCTTGTGAGTGTTGTGTGTTGTTGTCAGGTAGAGGCCTCTGCGACGAGCCGATCCCTCGTCCAGAGGAGTCCTACCGACTGTGGTGTGTCTGTCAGTGTGATCAAAAGGAATTACAAACCTCGACACTGAAAAGGGAAAGCGGAGTAGGTAGAAGAGGACTACTAAAAAAAAATCTTTCTTGTAAAAAGTCATGACGACTCAGAGGGGACATAAATGTTGGGCTTCCATTCTTACTTTGACATTCGGCAACACTATGTCGGCAGAGTTGTCAGCTCTAAACTCCGGCCGCAATTTACCCCCCAGGAAATTCCTTGGTACTCATTTCTTTTAGAGGCTGAGTGGACCCCACGGATACTGAATGCAGACACTTCAAAAATTTCCAAGGACCCCACGGATACTGAATGCAGACACTTCAAAAAATTTCCCAAGGATCCACGGATACTGAATGCAGACACTTCAAAAATTTCCAAGGACCCACGGATACTGAATTCAGGACACTTCAAAAAATTTCCAAGGACCCACGGATACTGATCCAGACACTTCAAAATTTTCCAAGGACCACCCGGATACTGAATGCAGACACTTCAAAAATTTCCAGGACCCCACGGATACTGAATCCAGACACTTCAAAAATTTCCAAGGACCCCACGGATACTGAATCCAGACACTTCAAAAATTTCCAAGGACCCCACGGATACTGAATCCAGACACTTCAAAAATTTCCAAGGACCCCACGGATACTGAATCCAGACACTTCAAAAATCTCCAAGGACCCCCACGGATGCTGAACCAGACACTTGAAAATTTCCAAATATCCTAATGGGAATCGAACCCGAAACCTCCCATCTTGTGTCCTGTATTATAACTTTTTAAAATTCCCGGAAATGCTAGTCAGAACGTACCGTATAGCACTTGCTAGCATAACGTTCATATCGACTTTAAAACACTAAATAGTCACCAGAACACATCGGTACTTTCGTTGCTCTCATCGCATCACATTACGTCACTGTAACTACAGTGGCAGGCCGTGCCATGGCTCAGGCGGTTAGTCGTCGGCCTCCCACCGCAGAGGCCCGAGTTCGATCTCGGGTTAGTCCATGTGGGATTTGTCGTGGATAAAGTAGCACTGGGACAGGTTTTTCCCCGAGTACTTCGGTTTTTCCCTGTCATTTTCATTCCACCGGTGCTCCATTACTTGGAAAAGTGAAAAAAAAAATTAACAATTTTTCTGTTCATCTTCATCACAGGTTTGCACAATAAGCTTTAAGACTGCGGTGCGTCCGTAGCTGCTGCTGCGGGGCCCTTCACCACAAAAGAAACTATAGTGGCAAACTCTCGACATAGATACACAACTCCACCCACACCCACACCCATATCCAGTCACCTAACACACGCCGTACAATGCACATCATACACGGAGAGGTTCAAATTTGGGTCAGAAAGAAATACATATTTGTACACAAGGGTTAGTACAACGCAAACACGTAAATTGTTAAACATTTTAACAAAAGATTCTATTATTTTTTGACCAACATAATGTCATATTTATGTATACCATTTTATCCAGTAACCTGCAACATTTTTCACTATTTGTACCGCAACAAATGTACGCTTATTGTGACTTATTTTACTGCTGTACGATTTATAGAAATTTTAGTGTCTGTTCCCTGAAGATAGCGAGATAATAATGTCGAAACATGTAGGAGCTACTAAAGTATAAAAAAGCTAAAGCAATCCCATTACAAGCCTTGACAGCCCTTAGGGTCCCAGGAGGTTGGGGCTCCCAGATTTTGAGACAATCGGCACATGAAGGTGGTAAGGTTGTCAGCCCTACGCACCGGCCGCCTTTACCCCCCAGGATATGTAAAGTATAGTAGCGTAAAATATAGAATGTGCATTTGTCTGCATTACATAAGTTTCTTGCTCTGAGTACTGGGTTTGAAACTTGCCTGCATCGCCTTCCGAAAGCCATTCGAATTTTAGAACGTCCTGTCCGAATTAATTATTAAGGACACGTTTCTTACAAGTTGTACAGAACTTGAGCAAAAGTCACTTGACACTAGTGGCACCATTCGGAATACTGCGGGTCAAGTCATTTTATCGGCACCTGACGTTACGCGCTGCCTGGAGTCAGATCATGACCACACGAACAGCGCTTTAGAATGTCCGGTCCGAATTGTTAATCACGAAATTGTAACGTATTTGTTACATCAGCTGGATAAAATCCTGCGGTCATTTGTTATAATGTTTCTTTAATCTCATAATATTATCCAACAAATGCAGTGATTGTTGCCGGTTCATAATAATACATTTAAAAAACATTCCACTCCTAAATATAGCCTATTATTACGAATCTGTGACAATTAATGTATTTGTTGGATAATATTAGAAAATCAAATTATAATGCACGGTAAGGAAAATATAAAAATTTGTGATTAAATTATTACGGTATTATTTGTTATGTCGCCTTGCTTACTTCTGAAGTAAATTTAAGTATCTTAAAAAAATTCCCTGAGCAATACGTCAAAGCATATACAGGAGCGGAGGTATATCTGCACTTACTCCAAACCTCGGCACAAGATGGGATTATTAGTCAGTCTCACGCCCCGGTCGCTTTATCAAAGGGATGGAGCCCAACCTCCTCCAATTCCCATTAAATAGCCGGCTGTGTGGGTTTCAGAGCCTATTTGGATAATTTTAAGAATAATAAAATTTCTTACCCCTGCCGGAAGTAGAACCACGATTCCTGGGACTGCCAGCCTGAAACCTAGAAACTGACTACATACAGACACACAATAATGTACTTCAAGCGTAAGCTAATTAATCAGTCTGACAAATTTTATTCAAAAAAAAGTAAGAAAGTTTCAATCAAAGAGATATTCTAGTGAGCTTTCAACACAGCGGCTCCTTCACAAAACCCCACCCACCCCTAATAAAAATGATTGCCCAATCCTCTTCTAACTTAAATTACGCAAACAGATTGAAATATCTGAAGATCGAGAGTAGAGGAGTGTATTTGGGCTTAACGAAAGAGGAAATGATAGACAGATTGAGGAAATTACACCGTCACGAGCGTCACACACAATCCGCAAAAATATAAGAAGAATAAGAAAGAGTAGGTTCACTTTGTAAATCTCAGGATGCTGCCTTTTAAAGACGCGAAGAAGCGCAGGCGAGGATTTCAACCTGTGCATTACATGGCTTTACCAGATGTACATTTAGACGTCGAAGTGAAGCTTCCTGATGCCTGGTCCTTCGCGGACCGCGCAGGCAGTTCAGTAAACCACAAGGTCATGTTTGAAAAAAAAAAACATGAGTACTTTATCAAAATCACGGACTTCAGTTTAGAACATCCGGAGTGTAATACATTTGGAATTATTTAAGGAAGCTTTATCGTCAGCCACCACCATATGATATTAAGATTGTCAATGAAAGGACAAGAAACCCAGCTACATATTTCGGCTATATGTAAGACATCATCACCCTGTACAGTAACTAAAAGGGCAGCATAAAACATGTACAACATAAGATAAAATCAAGTATGAGATTAACTTATTATAATTTCTTGGTCATAACACCTTAAGTATGGCTTACACATACAGCCGAAACATGTTGCTGAGTTTCCTAAAGCAAGTGTTGCATAGTTGTGCTCGACTGACTTTGTCATTATTCATACACAAAGTGCACAATGGGGTTAAAGACGTAAAGGATAATATGTGCGGGATAAGAGGCACACTGAGAGATTGTACAACGTGCGTACAATTTTAGTTTTCAATCCAAAGCCAAAACACAACTGGAATTTTGTGTGCAGCTGCCAGGAAAAAATCAAAATTTGTATTACAAAAACATATTTTAGGTAGGGCTCTGGATTCAACTGGCTCATGACACGTTTCGTTGACAGAATAATGTAAAAAATTGTATTTTATAAAGGGGATCTGCTGAGCGACTATCAGATTCTCATGTAATTAATTAGGCTACTTAGTTACTTGGATAAACGTATGGTTCATGTTTGCGATGTTGGCTGGGCGGGTGGACATATGACGGGTTGATATTACAGAGACCTGTTTTAACGTTGTACTAAGTACTGCAGGGCGGCTGACGTCATCGGTAGCTATGCAGCAATGTAGCTATGAGTGGGTTCCGCTTTAAGTTGGACACTCTACAGTAGAAAATGTTTTTTTATATCTTCGCAGTTAAATACTATATATATGCATCACTACCGAGGATAAAGAATCCTTTATACGCCGACGAGACAGCGAGTTCTCATACACACCTCGACTTGCCTTAACACTTCGTCGTCTGACATCTGCAACTAGACGATATAAACACTATGTTTTCAGTCAAGATGGAACACCACGCCTCACTGGTCGCTTAAATTTGCTACCCTACTGAATTATGCATTCAACAGCAACTGGTGAAGTTGCGGTGAAGACATTACATGGCCACCAACTTCACCTGACTTAACAGGACCCGATTTTATATGCGGGGTGGGGGGGGAGGGGGTCGTTCAAGAGAAACCTTGTGTTTCGTCAATGACAAATATATTCCTATATTGATTACCTTAAGGCAAATAAATTATTCCCGATGGGGTCGGGATTTTTTGTTGACAATCTATTAGGCCTCACTATGGCCCTTGGGTCCATCAGCCTCTAACAGAAATGAGTATCGGGGGTATCTCCTGGGGGTAAAGGCGGCCGGTGCGTAGGGATGACAACCTTACCACCTTCATGTGCCGATTGTCTAGAAATTCTGTGAGCCTCAACCTCCTGGAGCCATAAGGGCCTGTCCAGGCCTGTCCAGGCCTGTACAGGCCTGTAATGGGGTTGCTTTACGTTTGTTAGGCAAATATAGCTGCGTTTCTCACATAATCACACAGGACGTGTTAACAGACACGTGGGACGGACTGACTTCACGATATGCAATCTGTCGGGTCTGTGACGTGTCACATGTTGAGAAATAAATATTCCATTTCAGGTTACACATTTCAAGTATTAAGTAACTTTAATTAGTCAACCCATATCGCTCAAGATTTTACTTTACCCTTGTCCAAAGAGATCATTAGGCCCACTTTTATCATAAACCGTTAAATAAATATTGGTAAATTTCCACCCACTCTCATCTAGTGCCAGGGTTAAGAAAGAGTAGAGCTATACCTCTACTCCCCCTCTGGGCCTTCGTGGCCTGTGCTAGGGAAAACTTTACCTATTACCTACATAGGATTAAGTATAAGCTTGATTTTTAAAATTCATGACAGACTAAAAAGTCTGCTTTACATAATACTATAAATAGATTTTTCAAGATTCCTTAAACTGTTTCACAATTTTATTTCGGACATCTATACGGAAATTCTTCACTACAAGCTTCTGGGTACTTTCACCTTTAAACATTTTCGTTCACAACAAATCCTACTTTGCACTAACACCAAAAATGGACCTTCTCATATTGCATATTTCATAAAAATATAAACCAAATTTTGATAAATTTCGATGTTAGAAATTTTGTACATTACGTTTGTCGGCACTTTTTGCTTTTGGGTATAAAATCTATTGACCCGATTACAAAATCAATTTTATATAATCTGTGATCTTTTGGGCAATTACACGGCGTCGTGTAGTAATTATTTACCGACGTTTCGGAACGACACGTTATCCCGAAACGTCGTAAATAATTACCACACGGCGCCGTGTAATTGCCCAGAAGACCACAGATTACATCAACATCGCGGTGGAATCCTCAAATCAACAATTTTATATACTTTCGACTATAAATGTACCACTCCGCTCCATAAATATTTTCATACATTTTGTTTAAACTCGACAATAAGCTGTTTAAATAACAATTTTTCCACTTTTACCCAACCCCTTCCTCCCGTGGATCCCTAATTCATGTGGAAGTTGGGGCGACACCATCAACAAAACATTAACATAACAATTTAATAAGTAACATAATAAGTACAGTCAATAGAGAACATTAGAGACAATTCAAGTGGCCTTTACTTACAGTCTTTCAAAACCCAAAACAGACATGCCCGTCACACATGATAAATTAAATGCAAATACCTGGGGGGCGCTACCCTGGCTGGCCAACCGAAAAGGAATTTAGTTACAAAAGTCAAACTGAATTTCAACCGCCCAGGCCAACGGCCAGGGACAGAGTGGTTTCAGGGTCTAAGCAAGGGAAATCGTCTTGGGATAGGAAAATGCTGAGGATCGGGGAGAGGGTAAGGAAGTACTGCGTGCCTCAAAAACCGGCTCTAACAGTGGTCCAGCACACTTTAATGGACTATATTTTGTGTCTGTTATTCTGCAGTTCCGTTTATAAAGGTGCCGTGCGTAGGCTAAATAATAACACAAATCAAAGGCAGCCGATGAGAATTTTGTATACTACCGATGGCATTCACACTTTGCAATCCTGTTGCAGTGTGCAAGATATCCCTCCTACGCACGGCGCCATCTGCCAAGAACAGCATCATCATCACTTGATTTAACTTTAAACTTTACGTGCAATTTTCCGAAACACTGTAATCATTTGTTTCATCTGATTCTCGAAAGAATTTTGGCTATTTCCTGTAACAGTTATAAGCAACCGACATTTAAATAGATGAGTTTTCACTACGAGGTACAAACTCGAGTTTTAAATACACGTTACACAAACACGTGTTATTTCCGCCGTTCCCTTACTCAGAATTTTCGGCGTTTATTATAATATTTGTGGTGCGAAAAGGGCACTGAGACAAGTTCTTATCCAATTACCTCATTTTTCCCGTCAATATCCTCAATTCTCATCTTCATCTTCATTTTAGGTTTGTCAGCAGGACAAGAGGGCGAAGCATGGGAAAGTTCTTACAATTCAATGTTCTTTCGGGAAATATTACAATCTTTCGTGCTACACCATTACTTTGGCCTCGTCAAAAATTATCTAACCAACTCCATGGAGCACACTCACACAGTCAGGGGATTCCTAGCGTATTAGGCAATCCGAAAGTCCATTACTGTTTCCACAACAGCCCGTCACTTGTTCCTATCCTGGTCCATATTAAACCAGTCCAAGCCCTTTCACACTCTCTCTTAAAGAAATATTTTAATATTCTTTATATGTGACATCCCGCTGTGTTATGATATAATATACAATAACATACAAAATACCTATCTGTCAGAACACAACTATATGCATAAAATAGATTTTATGTGTCTAAAACAGCAACATGTTTCGACCTATATATATAGTTCATTTTCAAGTTCATACAATTCCTCAGTATGGGCTTTAGGAATTGTATGATTTTGAAACTGACCTACATATAGGTCGAAATATATTTTTGACTGATACATAATTTGTATATTACATATTAATATTATTCTCTCATCTTTGAGGTCTTCCAAACAGTCTCCTTCCTTCAGGTTTCCCAACAAAATGTATGTTGGCATTCTCTTCTCCCCATATGTAACACATGCCCAGCCCAGCTCTCTTCTTTCATTTGATAAACCGAATAATATAAGGTGTTAGCAAGAGAGTTTTCTGACTGACTACAGATCAGTACTGTCCCCTTCAAAGCAGCCCCCTTCAGATTTTGTGCACAGGTTCCAGCGCCTCCCCCTCTCCCGGAAGCATCTTTGGAATTCCAGCACTGCGATGCTCTCCAGCACCGCCTGCGATTCGGCTTCAATCTCTGCGATAACCTCGAAACTTCATCACATTAACTGGATTTGCGTCTTTGGGAAAAGGAAGCAGAAACAAGAACGTGGGTTGAGGGGAAGCTGGAACGAGGAGACAACCGTCTTACGAGGAACGTTAAACTTATGTAGTCTGCATTTCATTCCGGACACAAACACACAGCTGTGTGCACTACAGTATGTACCAGACAACCGTCATACCAGGAACGTTAAACTTATGTAGTCTGCATTTCATTCCGGACACAAACACACAGCTGTGTGCACTACAGTATGTACCAGACAACCGTCATACCAGGAACTCTAAACTTATGTAGTCTGCATTTCATTCCGGACACAAACACACAGCTGTGTGCACTACAGTATGTACCAGACAACCGTCATACCAGGAACTCTAAACTTATGTAGTCTGCATTTCATTCCGGACACAAACACACAGCTGTGTGCACTACAGTATGTACCAGACAACCGTCATACCAGGAACTCTAAACTTATGTAGTCTGCATTTCATTCCGGACACAAACACACAGCTGTGTGCACTACAGTATGTACCAGACAACCGTCATACCAGGAACTCTAAACTTATGTAGTCTGCATTTCATTCCGGACACAAACACACAGCTGTGTGCACTACAGTATGTACCAGACAACCGTCATACCAGGAACGTTAAACTTATGTAGTCTGCATTTCATTCCGGACACAAACACACAGCTGTGTGCACTACAGTATGTACCAGACAACCGTCATACCAGGAAAGTTAAACTTATGTAGTCTGCATTTCATTCCGGACACAAACACACAGCTGTGTGCACTACAGTATGTACCAGACAACCGTCATACCAGGAACTCTAAACTTATGTAGTCTGCATTTCATTCCGGACACAAACACACAGCTGTGTGCACTACAGTATGTACCAGACAACCGTCATACCAGGAACTCTAAACTTATGTAGTCTGCA
Source organism: Reticulitermes speratus (assembly GCA_021186555.1). Taxonomy (NCBI): domain Eukaryota; kingdom Metazoa; phylum Arthropoda; class Insecta; order Blattodea; family Rhinotermitidae; genus Reticulitermes; species Reticulitermes speratus. Next base: position 5,508,613 of record JAJKFL010000237.1, on the reverse strand, counting down.
TTTCATTCCGGACACAAACACACAGCTGTGTGCACTACAGTATGTACCAGACAACCGTCATACCAGGAACGTTAAACTTATGTAGTCTGCATTTCATTCCGTACACAAACACACAGCTGTGTGCACTACAGTATGTACCAGACAACCGTCATACCAGGAAAGTTAAACTTATGTAGTCTGCATTTCATTCCGGACACAAACACACAGCTGTGTGCACTACAGTATGTACCAGACACTCTCAACATTGTCGTCAACTCTATAGGGCATACCAGCGATACTAACACACCACTGTGCACACTACACTTCTTAGCAAGCATACTACGAACTACATTATACTCTACGGTTCATACTACACTACTATTCAGCTCTGTACTCTGTAATTCTTACCCGGCACGCCACCACCAAGCTCAGTAACACAGAGCTCGAAACAGCAAAATATTATTACACTCAGTCCTCCATATTTCATACCTTATAAACTGCATACGACATACCATGTGTCTATATAGAACATTCACAACAGGCATACAGACACGTGGTTGTGTGCTCTAAAGTTTATACAGTGAACAGTACCACACGGCAGTGCATTATGTACTTTACACGGGGCACAATTTACAATAAAAATGCTTGCAGCCATAGACAAATATATACTAGCAACCCCCAATATAAATATACAGATGTTGGAGAATATATATATGAAATGGTATGCTGAATTATGTAGCCAATGGATTTGCCGAGGTGGTATTTGGCAGAGAGAGTAGGAGAGGCAAGTGCACATGACAGATGCCGAAGTACTGGTATTGGATTATGTGTCTGGATACAGAATATCCTGCAAAGGAATGCAGTGAATGACAGAAGAGTAATATGAGTGTGAGAAGTTGGACTTCGCAGTTGAAAGAGAAACTGTAAAATAGCCTTTGTCTGGTGGAGGAAGCAACACGAGTTGAACTTGAGAGAAATAACAAAGATAGTGAAAGATAAATGTACTGATACTAAATACAAAATACTGCAACAAAAATGTCAGAGAAGACTTAGTAACATTATATCGAGATATCAATTTTAGTTGGGATAAAATACCATAGAATGTTGTTCTAGGGAAACAAGAAGTGGAATAGCGAGGTTGCTAGCAGGACTGTGGAAGTGAAAGGAATACAGATACAGGAAGTTGTCCGCAACTCTTAGGTGAACAGGATGTAAAACACATAATACTAGAGTACTCAGGAACTATAAATTGGAGAAAGAAATTTTTAATTAAATGTGGTTAAATACGAAAAAGGTGATAGCCTGCAGGGAAATATTAAGGTCCACTAACAGAGCTAAGATGCCGATCCCAGTGGCCGTGTGGTCTAAGGCGTGGGTCTGCGGCTGTCGCTTACTAGGATCGTGGGTTCGAATACCACCGGGGGCATGGATGTCTGTCTCTTGTGAGTGTTGTGTGTTGTCAGGTAGAGGTCTCTGCGACGAGCTGGTCCCCCGTCCAGAGGAGTCCTACAGAGTGTGGTGTGTCTCAACTGTGTGTGATCATGAAACCTCGAAAAGAGGGGCCTAGGCTCCCGAAAAGGGGCTGTTGAGCCATAGGAAAAAAAAAACAGAGCTAAGATAAGAAAGTTAGCCCGATATTTAGACAAAGCTAAGCATAAATGGATTAAGACTAAAGGAGTATAAAATACGTCACCTGTAACAATTTATAATGGTCTGACACAGTGACCACGCAGAGCTGATTGGTAGGCAGCTCCATTCTTTTCAAATAAACATGTTTGACTTCTTTACGTAACGAAGTTGTACATGCAGCGTCAAGGTAATGGATACTGTCCTTCAAAGCAAGGCATTTTATAGAACAATTTTCAATTATAATAATTCCAAAGCTTTATCACTCTTTCTTAGGAGTATTTACCATCATCATCAATAATACTACAAGAAAATTAACGTTATTTTACTCAATAAACTTTGCATTTTTCATCACACCTAAGAATTATTGTTATTTATATTAGTTAATTAATTTGTAATCGACAATTAGGATGTTGAGCCAGGCCGTAAAGTAATAATATTGAAATTTTAGTAAAATTTATTTTCCCCTTAAACCACATTTCATATTTTTATGGTACTGAATCATTTAAGAAAATATTCTTCGATATGTTATGACGTGTTTATTACAAGCAGGTACAATATTTCTTCTCCTCTTGTCAAATTTTAATATAAATTAAATTAAATACAAGGCCTTATTTTCCTCTTCCTTTGTTTTTTGGTCCTGTCATTGTTCTTTTTTCGTTTTTCTTTGTCTTTTTTTTTTGCTTCTCTACTTGCGTTTGTTCTTTTTTTAACTGAATACCAGGTTGTTGAGTCAGCATGTAAATAATGAAAATTAAATTATTACATATTGTTATTTTTTCTCCCAGGATCCGATTTACAGTTATTAACATAAGCAAAAACCCTTATCCTTTTAATTAAGGTACTTTGATTTGTATTTGCTTGACAGTCAACATACATTTTCGGAACGAATGTTACTATTTTCAGTATTAATTAAATTCATGTTCCTTTATTGATGAAAAAAAAAGCATTGACCTTTAAGGATGTGTGTGTGTTGTTTCTTGTTCTCCCACACTTTTCACAAACCAAAACTGTGAAAATTTCAGTCAAGTATTTTCGACTTTTTTAAATTCCTCTTTAAGGCATTTCAAGCCTACAGCAACATCAGACTTCTTTTTATGACAGAACGCCGCTTAAAAATCCTGCTAAACCGATGTGACACTGCATTACAATCGAGTGACATTTTTTAACAAAGCATTGAAGCTTCCTTCAATGTTAATATCCTTGTCATGAATAATAAAAGCTTGGCTTTAAATAAACCCTATGAAAATGTTGTAAGCATTCGATATGAGTTATGAAAGATTCATGTTGGTATAGCGATTTATGCCAGAGAAGACCCGCCATCATTAAATGCTACCAATAGAGAGGGATTTAACCGGGATGACCCCAAAAACACAGAAAATTTTATACAGCGTGGTTGAATGTTTGTATAACTTAATTCCGAACAGAGTAAAAAATAAGAAATACATCAAATAGAAGAACCGTAAAAAAACTGTCTTTAATTCTAATTATAAACCACGTCTATTATTGAAAGTCTATATCTTATCAAACGTGACGTCGTGCAGTGTGTAGTCTCCAAAGTTTCGGAGAAAACTACTACCTCCACATTTAGGGGAAAAATTGAGATATTTTTTCATCCGAAACGTTTGACACGCTCCGAAAAAAAACTACAGGGCGTCACACAAAATAGGGCACCAATCTTTATGATTAAGATCGTAAATTGTTATAAAAATCGATTATTATTCGCCGCCGTGTATTCTGGTAAGACTCTAACCCATCAAATCACAGAAAACAACATTACCTCTTGGTGTCTACCGTGGGAATATCTTACCCACTTTATAAGTATATATTTTATTTAATTCTACAAACGGACCCAGCAAGTCGTTCAACACATGTTTTATTGGCAACTAGTTTCGGCCTATTAGAGAGCCATCAGTAGGCCATAATAAAAACTGTAAGCTGGCCTGATGATGGCTCTCTAATTAGGCCGAAACTAGTTGCCAATAAAACATGTGTCGAACAACTTGCTGGGTCCGGGTGTAGAATCAGATAAAAATATATACTTTATAGATAACGAATATGGCCAGTTGGGGGAACGTGTCTTATATTTACATTGACACTGTTGCCAATAAAAAATGTGCCCAAACGATATGTTGGGTCAGATTGTAAAGATTGAATAAAATATATACTTATGATCGATAGGCCAGTGGGGATGTCTTGCATTAAATATACACACTTCATTAATTCTACCAAACTGGGAAACATTTAAAATATTTAGGCCTTACATATAAGTATTTTGGAAACTTAACAGAACACTTTGTTTTTGTGAAAAGAGTTTTACTATATTCAGAAGTTATGGAATCTATTCTGTAATTTTTTTGACGACAATTTACTTTACAGGAAAAAGCACACAGAGTTTGTTACACCAGAGTTTTTGAATTAAAACTCTTTTCTGAAAGAGCGTGCAGCATTAGGACGAAAACGGGATGCTTCCAAAAAAAATTTCGGTATTTTCTACCCCACTATCCGCTTAGCTGACCCACAAATTCTCATTTCTCTGCTCAAAAGGGACAAAAACTGAAACCCCATCCTGAGTCAAACAAATCCAATCCATCCTACCTCACCTTATTTCTTATAATCCATTTTTACGTTGAGATCTACGCTCTTCTGGGACGTTATGCAGCGGTTGTTCGTAAATACCGACGTTTCGAGACAACCTATAGTTGTCCCGAAACGTCGGTAACCAATCAACGCTGCGAGACATCCCAGAAGAGCAAAGATTCCATTTACAACGCGGAGGAAGCCTGAGATCACGGAATTTTAGTTTTATTACGCTTCCCTCTACGATTAGGTCTTCAGTATGGTCTCTTCACTACACGTTTTCCAATTACGTGTTGCTTGCATTTCTCATCTTCACCACATATGCTACTTACACCGCCTATCTCATCCTCCTTGCTTTGATCGCCCTGATCATATCAGTACCTTCATTTTGGGGATGCCTCTCCCACATCCGCCCATATGCCAAGTATCTTTCACGCATTTCGCTCCCTGTTATCAGAAAAAAGGGCCTCGACATTCAGAAACATGTCTGTGATATTCCCGCTCAATCGCCCAAACAACACTTATTGTACGTGGGGAATAAAATAATATACAGTCGAACTCGGTTATAACGTCATGAAAGTTACTGAAGATTTTGTGTCGTTATAAACGAGTGTTGTTATAAGCGAGGAAAATAATTTTATGGTTAACAGTGAGGAATGAATTGGTACCACAGAATATGTGACGTTATAGACGAGGTGTGGCATAGACCGATGTCGTTATAACCGGGGTTGGTTGTACTTCGTGTGCATAAAACGCACAAAATAAAGAAGGACAGTACAAATTAAGTGTTAAAATCCGGATGCAAAAATTCGAGCCTAACTCAATGTTACGTTACACACTCTCTTCCCATGTTGTTAATTTTACATTTGTGTAGGTTTCAGGGAATGCTGTAAGTCATTCAATACATAAGACTTATCACGAAAGTTAAAACATAAGAATATGATAATATGTTTTACAAATTATTTTTAGGTGAGAACTGCGCTCTTCTGGGATATTACTCAGCGTTGAGTGGTAGTTCTGTACCGACGTTTCGGGACAACCTATCTGTCCCAAAGCGTCGGTACAGAACTACCGCTCCAGGCTGCGTAATATCCCAGAAGACCACAGATCTCATCTAAATCGCGGCGGAAGCCTGAAATCACGCAAATTGTTTTTAAGGACGTGAGAATTAATGACTCATCCAAAGGGTGCAATATACATTGGGCGTGTTGAGAAAAAAGTGACATTTTGATATAAGAGAGAATTAAGACAAAAATTGGAAGTACTAGAGAATGAAGAGTAGACCTCGGTGGACTAGTGTTTAGCGTGCTCGCCACTGGACCCAAGGTTCGCGGGTTCGATCCCGACCGAGGTCGATGGATTTTTAAGGGTGATAAAAATCCGGAGCACCACTTCCTTCGGAGGGGAAGTAAAGCCGTACGGCATGTAAAAGAACCTTCGGGCATGAATAGAAATGTTCCGTAAGCTAAATTCAAAAACCTCCATTTCTCACCCAAGTCTCCTGACTGCCTGCCAAATGGCTCTGGCGGACACATCAGGATCGATAGAACAGTAGCACGGCCAGTTGTCCAGTCACCAACTGCCACGAATGCGCACGACTCAGTAACCTCGGAAAGAGGAGGCAAGAGGAGGCCCGAACCCATATAGGGCTGTTGAGCCATTGTTATTATTATTATTAGATAATGAAGGGCTTCATAATCTGTACTGTTTACCAAGTGACACTCGGATGACCACAACATGAAGTGTCCGCTGGACGGGCTGTGTATCTTGCAAGAGAGATATCAAATATAATTAACACAACTTCAAGAAAGGGGTCATGAATATAATTGGCCTTTTGGCAGAATTAGGCACTGGTTATTTTCTACTTGCGCCATCTCACAAGAACAGAAGCCGATGTTCTGTTGGCTGCACTTTGCGCTGACCTAAATCAACTTGCAGGTTTAGAGAAGGGACCTCATAAATTGCTTCTGTGTAAAAGTGTCTTCACTTTTTCCCTAGACTAAGGGCGAAGAAATATATAGCGTATAGATGGTAGCGATGAGATATAGGTGAAATAAAAGTGGTTGGGAGAAAGAGTATTAAAGGCGGTGTTCAGAGGAAAAGAAAGGCGTGAGGAGCTTTAAGACAAATGGACTTTCATTATCGTACTCACGAAAGACAGACACTCTGCCCTGTCAGATTCTGCTTTAGGTCCTCATATCCTGTTAATTTGATATTAAATTTAATGTCACTCTCAGATTCATTCACAGACCACTAAAACAGTTACCTCAAATGTTCCCACTGAATTCTATGCACGGTTTTCTCAATCTACGTAACAAACCAATCCTATTTACCTTGATTACCTTTTACCAAAATTCTGATGATTCTCATTACAAGATTCATTCTATCCCACTTTTAGGCGCGTTTGCAAAATGCAAAAAGTGACTATTACCTTCGTCATGTCACCGTCCTTCCGTCCATCCTTATGTCTGTCTGTCTGTCTCTCCGCATGGAACAAATCGGCTTCACTGAAGGATATTCATAAAATTTGATATTTGAGTATTTTTGGAAAATCTACTGAGAAGATTCAAGTTTCTTTAGAATCTGGCAAGAATAACGGGAACTTACATGAAGACATATGTACATTTATGATAATATCTCGCTGAATTTCTTTTAGAATGAAAATATTTCACGCAAAAGTTGTAGAGAAAATCAAAACACACATTCTATGTTCAGTAACATTTTACCGAAAATCTGCCCTTTATGAGATAATGTACGAGAAACATGTGGTAGAGCCAGACAGGTTACAGATGACAATATAATACGGCGCATGCGCTATGCATGCTTGATAACTAAGGCTACAGACACACACTCAGAATATGTAATACTTATTGCTTTTTCAAGGCAAAAATGGTTGCGCGAACGCCCTTCAATTTAATGTTTATACATACATTTGCCTGTCGCATTTGTTCTCTCTGAAGCCGATATATTCCCCGATAATCACAATGTACAATCTTCCTGTTGACAGTATTTCTATCTTATTTTCTCTCTTTTTGTACAACGGCTATTTATCCTTCTGTTAAGTCCAATTTTTTGCATTAAAAATAAATTACGTCGAAATGTTTTGTGTCTGTGTGTGTAGTCGTGTCCCAAATTTCAACTTTTAGAATAGTTGACATATTTCACGGGGCAACCAAAAGCCGTTCGTTTTAATTTTCTGCAATAATTAATTACAACGGGGCAGAAGGGTAAGTTTGTTAGGCGGTAGCCAAAATACAGCCACTTAGTCTGGGGGCAGTGAAATGATGCACGGAAATATATCTTGCAAAGTGCGAGTGTTGAAGTTTCGTAACGTATGCTTTTGCAGCCTGTAAAATAGCAAAATACAATCCCTGGAAAAATTTCTTTAGCTTTCCCTTTAGTAGCTACAACAATTGAAATACTATGGCTATAAATTTAAATTTAGTACGAAACACGCCCTGAACATATGCACATATTACATAACAAACACTTTTACAAATAATTTGTACAAAACTTCGAAGGTCAAACCAATACAAACCTTTGGCTTTACACTCAATGTTAACAAAACATCAACACACTTAGTACTTAAATAAAAGTCTTCATAAAAATAAAATATAATTAATTTAAATACCAATAATAATAATAATAATAATAATAATAACTGCAAAATTTTGAAATGTGGTGCTGGAGAGAAACACACATTTTATGTTCAATAACTTTCTCCCGAAAATCGTGTCGTTTATGAGATAATGTGGAAAAATATGGTAGAGCCAGACAGGCCACAAAAGACAAAATAATAAGGTGCATGCGCTTTGCGTGCTGAATAACTAAGGCTACAGACATACACTGAGAATACGCAATACTTACTGCTTTTCTACGGCAACAATTGGTTACGCTAACGCCCCCCAATGTTACGTTGTACGTGCATTGCCTCTGTCGCTAAATATGTCAGAAGTGGCAGCATATTTCAGACCTCTGTAAAGATAACATGTAACATTACATACGTATGTGCTCAAGCGAAATTTAAGACCCACACATATTTACCCAAGTTCACCTTCAAAAGCGCGTCTACTTCAAACAGTTTAATAACATGTATGAAGAGCAGAAATATTAATTGCTCGATGGGTAAGTTAAAACAAATGGCATACTAAACGAAAATGGTATCAGAGGATGTCAGAAAGAAATAGTTGTGGCATGATGAAGTCTGGAGTTACGGTGAGGATCGCTGTGATGCGAAAGGGATTTGTGTCTCCTTTTGCTAATAAAGTGAGCCGTCTGACTGCAGGGTATAGTTAGCTTTGTGCACAAACACAGATAATTTTATTTGCTTGTAATTTCTTTGTCGAAGCTGTCATTGAGCCAGACTCTATAGATTGAAATTCGGATGAGAGGAAGTAACGAATTGTAAAGGACGTCAAAGGAATTAGCCGTGGCTAAGGTGCTGCCCTGCCATTTATTTTGAGGAAATGAAAGAGAGAAAGGGAAACCTTAAAAGTGCCCAGACAGGATTCGAACCAGGCAGTTCTCGGTTACAAATCGGAAGCCCAATAGCTGGAGGAAATTTGTTCGCTGTTACAAATGCTAGAAATGGCTTCGTCAGTTAAGTGAATAGCGATATATATAGCAACAAAATTTTACAATTCAGCGCAGTTATTTAGATTTTCCAGACTTTCATAAAAAAGTTAAAATTAACAGCAAGTTTATTTTCATCTTTAGGCTTACACAACACGTGTGTAGGGACTCACTCAATCACTCGATCGAGCAGGAACTTCTTGGAAATGTAATAGTTGCTCAACTATTCCAGAAATTTCCAACATTAAATGGACCCGGAATGTCCAACATCATTTTTACAAAAGCCCACCGTCTGTCCTTATCAAAAGCAACATTAATCCAATCCAGGCTCTTCCATCATACCTCTTCAATATACGTTAAATAAGATCACCCTGGCCACGGACCCTGTATATTCGTTCTAAGGGGGCCACGTGATATATTGGTTCCACGGGGCCAACATGATAGTTTCATTCTAATGAGCTAACGTGATACGTATACTCTTTCTTAGGGGTCCACCTGATATATTTGTTCTAAGGTGGCCACCTGATATACTCTTTCCAGGGGGCCCACTTGATATTTTCATTCTAAGCGGCCCACGTGATACGTATATTCTTTCTAAGGGGCCCACCTGATACTTTCGTTCTAACGGGCCTACCTGATACACTCGTTCTAAGAAGCTCACCTGATATATTCCTTCAAAGGGGCCGCCTGATATGTTTTTCCAGGGGGCCCACCTGATATAATCGTTGTAAGTAGCCCACTTGATATATATTTTCTATGGGGCCCACTTGATATTTTCATTCTAAGCGGCCCACGTGATACGTATATTCTTTCTAAGGGGCCCACCTGATACTTTCGTTCTAACGGGCCTACCTGATACACTCGTTCTAAGAAGCTCACCTGATATATTCCTTCAAAGGGGGCCGCCTGATATGTTTTCCAGGGGGCCCACCTGATATAATCGTTGTAAGTAGCCCACTTGATATATATTTTCTATGGGGCCCACTTGATATTTTCGTTCTAAGCGGCCCACGTGATACGTATATTCTTTCTAAGGGGCCCACCTGATACTTTCGTTCTAACGGGCCTACCTGATACCATCGTTCTAAGAAGCTCACCTGATATATTCCTTCAAAGGGGGCCGCCTGATATGTTTTCCAGGGGGCCCACCTGATTAATCATTGTAAGTAGCCCACTTGATATATATTTTCTATGGGGCCCACTTGATATTTTCGTTCTAAGGGACCCACTTAATATTTTCGTTCTAAGGGACCCACTTGATATTTTCGTTCTAAGGGGCCCACCTGATATATTCAACACCTGAAGGGGAAACAAACTTTGTATTTTAGTTACAAGTCGACGATTGTTACGGTCCAAAAAGAAAAATATTTAGGATTAAATTTAAGGAACCTTACAACGGAGTGATTTATTGGACATTGCTGATATTTTGGACACTGGTTACAGTCTCTGGCCCAAAAAATACAAGTGTTTCGGAGAAGGGATCCTTTTCAATCTCCAGATAAAAATTAGGTAGAAAGGACCTATCTGGTTGACTCATTAACGGGACAGCGAATAGGTAGCACAAAACATAAAGTTCCATCCAGCAAACAAAACCATTCATTAGAAAATATTGCAAGTATTCAACATAAATACAAGGGAAGATATCCCGCAAAATCTGGAGAATAAATAATGATCCTGTATCAACTAGTTTGTTCGCTACGAGTGTCATTTAAAATCAAACTAACAAGACCTATAATTTCAGATTTTATATTGTCTCCACAACTTACACGGAGGTTATAAATTGCACTAAAATCTGTTCCGCCCGTAAGTTAACGTGTCTTTATCAAGTTACTGATAAAATATATCTTCTCTAAAATATCTAATTCGTAATGAGACCTAATGGTAATATCATCTGTCCGCTTGCATGTTCTCCAAAAATTCTGATAAGAGAGGTACACACTAAAATTGTGCAAGAATCTCGACTTCATTCTTATCAGTTATCTGGATAAGGAATTCAGTATGTAATAAGAGCTCTCTCTTTCTCTGTCTGAGAATATGCTATTACAGGTGCTCACATAATACGTGAGTTTTGTAAAGTCGAAGGCTCAAGAGAGAAAGATACTGAAACATCAGGCCCCTGAAGAACTGTAGAACCGTTATATATTATTGATGTAATATGTCTCATGTTGTTGGATATATCTTAAACTAAAATCCATTCTTTACCTGGGGTTTTAATAAACGGCTCATTAAAAATAGAAAGTGGAATAAAATACATATACCGAAATCAAGCATTTAACCTGCTTTCTAAACTATTTTCCATTAGTGATTCCGTTGAGGCTAGAGTGTTTCAGTCCCTCAAAAGAAATTCATTAAAATTTTAAAGCTGCCAACAAAATACCCAACTGTGAAATGCGTTTACATTAAGAATTCTGCTACCTAGACTTCATATTATTATTCCAAAAATTTACGATAAGGAAAACAAATATCCTTCTCATTAATTTTAGAGACAGGACTGAAAAATTTCCGATACTTTAATTCCCTTTACGTACGCGTTCCCCTTTTATGTAGTATCCTGCATTCGCCCTTGCCTCTGTCCTGTTTTATCAAAGGTTTCATTTTGCTTGCGGTCTCAAAGAGTGTTTTTTTAAGACAGCTGAAAACAGTATGTAATAATGGGGAAAAATGGATAAGGCTAAGCAGTAAAAACGTATGGGACAATATTGTAATAATATTGTACATGGCACTGCACCATGACTTAATAAGCAAAGTGGAACAAGCTGTAACTCTTCTTCCCTCGCAGAGCTCTTTAGAACAAACAGTAGTGCTTCATGTCTCAATGCGCAAGTTGGATCAAGTGTTACTGCTTCATGTCTCAATGCGCAAGCTGGATCAAGTGGTACTGCTTCATGTCTCAATGCGCAAGCTGGATCAAGTGTTACTGCTTCATGTCTCAATGCGCAAGCTGGATCAAGTGTTACTGCTTCATGTTTCAATGCGCAAGTTGGATCAAGTGTTACTGCTTCATGTCTCAATGCGCAAGTTGGATCAAGTGGTATTGCTTCATGTCTCAATGCGCAAGTTGGATCGAGTGGTACTGCTTCATGTCTCAATGCGCAAGTTGGATCGAGTGGTACTGTTTCATGTCTCAATGCGCAAGTTGGATCGAGTGGTACTGTTTCATGTCTCAATGCGCAAGTTGGATCGAGTGGTACTGTTTCATGTCTCAATGCGCAAGTTGGATCGAGTGGTACTGTTTCATGTCTCAATGCGCAAGTTGGATCGAGTGGTACTGTTTCATGTCTCAATGCGCAAGTTGGATCGAGTGGTACTGTTTCATGTCTCAATGCGCAAGTTGGATCGAGTGGTACTGTTTCAGATCTCACCGAGCAAGTTACATCCCATTATTTCTTCACTCCATATTTTCAAAATCTTTGCCTCTCTGCTTGTGTCCACTTGTTATAGTGTCATTTAGTCACCCTGTAACATTACACTGCTGTATGGCGTATTCCAAAATCATACTGTTAAAGTATTAGAAAGTGCAAAAATTACGATTTAAGAAACCTACATAATTTCAGCAATACTGACCTTATAACCTCAATATATTTTCCAAACTTAAAACAAATATCTTAAGTTGTACACAATCACAAATATTTTAACTTTTTGAATATATAAGGTGTAGGTATTTTACTTAAAAATAAGAAATTCTCTTATCGAAAAAGGTCAGAATTTCATCAAATTAGCTGAATTTCTTAGTACCACTTACAAAAGACAACATTCACTTCGGCACTGGACAGCAAGTAGGAAACTTTAAAATGATACGTAATACAAAAGAACCAAAATATTACAGTAAAAAAATCGTTTCCTTTTTCATAATAAAGAATACTATTTTAGGTAAATTAAGGTTCATTCAACCTTCTGATACGTATGCGGAATGTTTTGGGCGGAAAACACTCGGAACATGGAAACTAATGAAGATCGAGAAGGAAATGCGAGGATGACACTCATTTGCTCTCTTGGTTTAAAATATGTGAAGATGAGAGTTGGAAGAAACTGGCTCAGAATCATTCCCCATGGTAAGTTCCTGTATTAACAGTGTTAATAACACAAATCTGTCGTGTCAACGATACTTTATTAGTCACTTGGTTATTAGTTTGTGAGGTACAGTTAGCTAGCCAGCTATTTAATTAGTTTTAATCTATCTATCTACCTGTTCCCTTTCGCTCCTTGCGGAGCATAGGGGCCTCCTTTCGGAGGTTTTATGGTCGTATGCATAGATGTAGTGAGTGACCAGCCCACTGACTGCACAAGTTCTATTCAATCCTGATGTGACTTCTAGAGCCATCTAGCAGTCACATCAGGAGACTGGGTGAGAAATGGCCGCTGAATTTTGCTTACGAAACATTACTAGTTCTATTCATGCCCGTAAGGTATTAGTTTTAATACTGTTGATTAAAAACATCAGCCTTAAATTTTTTCTGTTCATAACAACTAAGCCTTCAGAACAATACGAAGTGCATAAGGGGCCTTCCTTTTTGTGTACTCTAAACATGAAAATGCTCTTACAACCTTGTTATGGACCCAACACGACTCTAACGATTTATGAGCTGCAAATAACCGGGTCTTACGGGGCTAATATTGCCCAATTAAAGGAAGACGCCCTAAGCGTCTAACAACTGTGCAGCAAATAGTGCGCACTAAAGCTTCCAAACGCCGTGCCACATTCTACCCTGCCAACCACAAAGTTTGTCGACTTCCAAACAGCATTCTCTTCTCCCCTACATCCTCTAAAAGCATAAAGGCAGTTTTACACCATGTTCAATATCTTACAGCTTTAAAGCACATTAGTTGCTACAAAGTAACACCTGCTTCCACATTACAGATGCTGAATTATGAATTTGTTTTGATTGACGGAATAAATAGCCATTATTCGCTAAACGTCATTATCTGTTTGTGTCTTCATAATGGGGACGGATTCCCTTCTCTGAATTTTTAAACGTGATTTAAATTAATTTACATTATTGTGTAACGTAAGCTGAAACAATTCTGTCAATAAGAAAACTAATGGAAATAGAGACTGAAATAGAATATCTTTGGGTGACACTACATTTATTATTGACAAATACGACATGCACTTCCTGTCTTCCGTGAAAGGCAAAGAGCAGTCTGAGACACTTCTAAATTCTATTAAACAAAGAGCAGGCGGAGACACTTCTAAAATCTATTAATCAAAGAGCAGACGGAGACACTTCTAAAATCTATTTAAAAGAGCAGGCGGAGACACTTCTAAACTACATTAAACAAAGAGCAGACTGATACACTTCTAAACTCTAATAAACAAAGAGCAGGCGGAGACACTTATAAATTCTATTAAACAAACAGCAGGCGGAGACACTTCTAACATCTATTAAACAAAGAGCAGACGGAGACACTTCTAAATTCTATTAAACAAAGAGCAGGCAGATATACTTCTAAACTCTATTGAACAAAGAGCAGGCGGAGATATTTCTAAACTCTATTAAACAAAGAGCAGACGGAGACACTTCTAAAATCTATTAAAAAGAGCAGGCGGAGACACTTCTAAACTCTATTAAACAAAGAGCAGGCGGAGACACTTCTAAACTCTATTAAACAAAGAGCAGACTGAGACACTTCTAAACTCTATTAAACAAAGAGCAGGCGGAGACACTTCTAACCTCTATTAAACAAAGAGCAGGCGGAGACACTTCTAACCTCTATTAAACAAGGAGCAGGCGGAGATACTTCTAACCTCTATTAAACAAGAAGCAGCGGAGATACTTCTAACCTCTATTAAACAAGGAGCAGGCGGAGATACTTCTAACCTCTATTAAACAACGAGCAGACGGAGACACTTCTAAACTCTATTAAACAAAGAGCAGACTGAGACACTTCTAAACTCTATAAACAAAGAGCAGGCGGAGACACTTCTAACCTCTATTAAACAAGAGCAGACGGAGACACTTCTAAACTCTATTAAACAAAGAGCAGGCGGAGACACTTCTAAACTCTATTAAACAAAGAGCAGACTGAGACACTTCTAAACTCTATAAACAAAGAGCAGGCGGAGACACTTCTAACCTCTATTAAACAAAGAGCAGGCGGAGACACTTCTAAACTCTATTAAACAAAGAGCAGGCGGAGACACTTCTAACCTCTATTAAACAAGGAGCAGGCGGAGATACTTCTAACCTCTATTAAACAACGAGCAGACGGAGACACTTCTAAACTCTATTAAACAAAGAGCAGACTGAGACACTTCTAAACTCTATAAACAAAGAGCAGGCGGAGACACTTCTAACCTCTATTAAACAAAGAGCAGACGGAGACACTTCTAAACTCTATTAAACAAAGAGCAGACGGAGACACTTCTAAACTCTATTAAACAAAGAGCAGGCGGAGACACTTCTAACCTCTATTAAACAACGAGCAGACGGAGACACTTCTAAACTCTATTAAACAAAGAGCAGACTGAGACACTTCTAAACTCTATAAACAAAGAGCAGGCGGAGACACTTCTAACCTCTATTAAACAAAGAGCAGACGGAGACACTTCTAAACTCTATTAAACAATGAGCAGACGGAGACACATCCTATCCGTCCCATCTTCAAGGGCAAAGAAGTCCAAGAAGAAAGCCTACAAGAAAGCTTTCTTCTTATGTATGTATATATATTTATTTATATACGTATATAGGATTTTAAATATAAAATCTTTGTTAGGAAATTGTCTCCGGTCTCCTGTAACTCCTCCCACTTAAATTCGAATACTTTCCTCGGTGCCCCGTGCTGGGATGCACTCACTCTGTTTTCCAATTAATGTGAGAGACCAAGTTTCACCCTTGCACAAAAAAAAAATACATTTTATGAACTGCAATGAAATGAAAGATATTTCCCTGTGGAGTCTGAAGTAATCTATAGCATCAACATGTCCCTGTTTATTTACTACAAGAGCCGTCCTCGCCTGCCACCCAGTACATTTCTAATATTTGTGTCCAGCTTCTTCGAAGCTCCAATTCTCATAATACACTGGACTTGGTAACTGCAGGAATTTTCGGGAATGTAACCCTTCACTAATGAGATATTGCTACACTGTGTGGGCGGCTAATGGCATACGTGTGTGTGTGTCAGGAACTCGTTGCTGGCAAAAGCAGGGAGGAAAATTTAATATTTGCGTGACTTCACTGTCTCTGAAATTCGAACACAAGTATAAATCAATAAACATTCCACAGTATGAATACATTAGAATTTACAACAAGGCAGGCAATACACGTGTAACGTAATATTGAGGCGCGTTCGCGTAACCATTGTTACCGTGGAAAAGCAATAAGTATTACATACTCTGAGTGTGTGTCTGTAGCCTTAGTTATCCAGCATGCAAAGCGCATGCACCGTATTATACTGTCATCTGTGGCCTGTCTGGCTCTACCATATTTTTCCACATTATCTCATAAACGACAAAATTTTCGGGAAAAGGGTATTGGACATGAAATATGTGTTTTCATTTCTCTACAATGTTCTTCCGGAACATTTCTCATTCTAAGAAGAATTCAGCGAGATATTATTATAAATATATACAGGTATCCATGTAAAGTACCCTTTATTCTTGTCCGATATTAATAAAATTTAAATTTTCTCGGCAGATTTTCGACAATCCTCAAATATTAAATTTAATGAAAATCCGGCCAGTTGGAGCCTAGTTGTTCCATGCGGATAGACAGACAGACGGATGGACGGACATGACGAAGCTAATAGTAGCTTTTTGCAATTTTTCGAACGCGCCTAAAGCAGTAATTATGAAAAATGTTAATTAATTTTGGAGAAAGTTCATATCACGTAGTAAGTTGCGACAAGTTTCGGAAGAACCTAAAATGTAATCAGCTAGTTAACAAGACAAAATTCACAATAAATAATTGATACAGCATACGAATATAAGATAACTTAGCAATGTAGGACAACTTAGCAATGTAGAACAACTTAGCAATGTAGGACAACTTAGCAATGTAGGACAACTTAGCAAGGTAGGACAACTTAGCAATGTAAAACAACTTAGCAATGTAGAACAACTTAGCAATGTAGGACAACTTAGCAAGGTAGGACAACTTAGCAATGTAGAACAACTTAGCAATGTAGGACAACTTCCAGTGTGAGCGCCGCAGAGAAAAATATAAACCACTGTGAAATATTATTTTCAAATTTACACATCCTCACACACTTTAAAATTATATGATTTTATATAAGACTGACGTAAAATATTGCCGATTCCGGTGGCCCCGCGGTCTAAGGCGTGGGCCTGCTGCCTCTTTATTTCTGGGATCGCGTGTTCGAATCCCGCTGAGCGTATGGATGCTCGTGCCTTGTGTTCGTTGTGTGCTGTTTATGTAGCGGCCTCTGCGATGATCTGATCATTAGTTCACAGGAGTCCTACTGAATGTGTGTGTGTGTTGGTGTGTGAGCTGGAAATCTCAACAATGAGGCGGTAGAGACCCCCAGTTAGGCTCTTGCGCCACAGAAGAAATTAAAATATTGGATTACACATTTATCAAAATTGGGGCTAAATGTAATTTACTGATTCAGATTTAATTTGTGGACTTCCTGAGTATGGCTGTGTTAGCCGAAACATGTAGCATGGAATAGGTAAATAAAGAATATCATTTAGCAGATTCTAGGTTTATTATACACTTGTATCTGTGCCTTTGTCTGACGTAGTGCTTATGTGTAGTCATAGTCAGACACAAAATTGTACTGGATAAACCGGCTCAGATGGTTAATTTGTGAAAGCACAGACAAATAATTTCCATGGTTTATTTGTTATACAAATGTTTCACATAGACAGTAACTTCCCATTCGTTACTAACTGTGCTCTGTGACAGCAAATGACTACTGCATATATCGCCAGACAGCCCGGTGACTTTTAGAGCATTGCTGAATTACTTGTACGCCGGTCTCACGTAGCCAGTTACCACTAATTAGCGGCTAATTACTTTGCCATTAATTATCTACCTGAACTGACAAGTTAGAAGCATGGCGACTAACCTTACAATCCATCTGGAAATACGAGATGATTTTTAGGCGAGACAGCAGCATTGTGTTATCTGACGTACAGAATACTTAGTGCTGTCCACAGCGGTATTCCAGTCATTGTTTAAAAGATTTAATTTTCTTCTATGCGAGATTGAAATTCTCGTTGTTGGTACCACTTTCTTGGATAATAATTTCTGCTGCTTGGTTGATATATGCCGAAATGTCTCCATTCACATGATAGAAGAATAGAGAACCTAAAGCAAACCCTGTAGAGGCCTGGACAAGCCCTTAGGCTTCCAGGGTTTCAGTTTCCCATAATTTCTATACAATCGACACCGAAAGTGGCAAGGTTGTCAGCCCTACGCATCGGCTGCCTTTATCCCCATAAAATATTCCTTGTACTAATTTCTGTTAGAGGCTGAGTGGACCCCAGGGCCATAGTGCGGCCAGAAGAATTAAGTAAAAAAAAAAAACTCCCAATGACACCATCGGGAATCGACACCGCAACCTTCCGGCTTTTAGTGCAGTGCCTCAACCAACTGCGTCACCGCGTACCACATAGAAGAATTTTGTTGGAGAACCATGACGTAAGGAGCCCACTCAAAATAAAGAGTCATAAATGGGAAGATATTATTAAAATGGATCTTAAATAAAAAAGATGGGTCGGTGTACACTGGATTAATGTGGTTCAGGATTACGGGGCTGTTGTTAAAATGGTAATGGAATTTCGGATTTCATAAAATATGGTAAATTCTTGTCTAGCTGTACAACTCTTAGCTTCTCAAGAAGAACCCTGTTGAATGGAGTTAGATGGTTAGTTAGTTCTTTTGATCTTCCGCTGTAGTAATCTTACCAAGCACCAATGCTAACGCAGTACCGTCTCGTCCTTTACAAAGTGCCCTTATCTGTCATTCGCTTGTCAAGGAAAAGCATATTTCTTAACGTCTTCCTGTTTACAAGCTGCACCAATTTCCGTTTGTTAGTCTATACTACAGTAACAGGATTCAACTTTGCAATATGATAGTTCCTCGCTGTATAGCGGTCCAATATACAGAAGCTACACAAGCTATATTACTGCCCTTTATATTCCTACCCCTTTTGACTCTGAGTTGCATTTCGCTCCCTGACTTATCACTCGTAATTATATGGTTCTTAAAATGATTTTTTTTCCAATGGCTCGACAGCCCCTTGGGGCCTAGGCCGCCTCATTTATCGACGCTTCACGATCACACTCAGACACACCACACTCGGTAGGACTCCTCTGGACGAGTGATCAGCCCGTCGCAGAGACCTCTACCTGACAACACAAAACACTCACAAGAGACAGACATCCATGTCCCCGGCGGGATTCGAAACCACAATCCCAGTAAGCGAGCGGCCGCAGACCCACGCCTTAGACCGCGCGGCCACTGGGCAGTAAAATTATACCGCCTGTATTTATCTTCGTCTATTAAAAAGTGATCTGTTAATTGTTCATCAAAATTATTTTCATTGCAGTAACTTCTTATTAAAGGACATACGGAGAAAATTACACTCCTAGGGGCTTCTGTGTGTAGCTTCATATACTTGGAAACTTGCCTCAAGCAGTAATGTCTCTGTCTTGTGTATGTGAGATGCTTGGTTGCTAAGAGGATTGGTCACATCTTGCGTAGGAACTTCCTTCTAAAACACGTTATTCAAGGAAAGAAAGAGGAAAGATAGAAGTGACGGGGGGATGAGGTAGAATACGTAAGCACCTACTGCATTATCTGAAGGGAAGGAGAGGATACTGGCAATTGAAAGAGGAAGCACTAGATCGCACCCTGTGGAGAAGGCGCTCTGGAAGAGGCTACGGACCTGTCGTAAGACAGACTACGGAATGAAAAAATGGTTTCTCTCATTCACTCCTTGTCAGTGTAGGTAGAGTAGCTCTAACCGGGCCGCAAACCGCTTCATTCCGTAGCCTTTATTATACATCAGTTATCTGTCCTACCATTCAAAGCCTCAGATAATTACGTCTTTTATTTATGGCTCGACAGCCCTAAATGGGCCTGGGCCTCCTCGATTCGTCGAGGCTTCACGATCACACACTTTTTAGACACACCACAGTCGGTAGGACTCCTCTGGACGAGGGACCAGCCCGTCGCAGAGACCTCTACCTGACAACACACAACACTCACAAGAGACAGACATCCATGCCCCCGGTGGGATTCGAACCCACGATCCTAGTAAGCGAGCGGCCGAAGACCCACGCCTTAGACCGCACGGCCACTGGGATCGGAAATTACGTCTTTAGCAAGCTACAAATAATAAATATTGTAGTCTTCAGCATACGTTACAGTCATCAGATCACTGAATATGAGATGGGGAGAGAAGGTTTTATACGTATGGGAGACAAACACATTCCTATAGACCATAATATATTTTTTAGTCGTCCTCTTCTACCTACTTCGGTTTCCCGTTTCAGTGTCGAGGTTGTTAATTCCTTTTGATCACACTGAAAGACACACCACAGTCGGTAGGACTCCTCCGGACGAGGGATCGGCTCGTCCCAGAGGCCTCTATCTGACAACAACACACAACACTCACAAGAGACAAACATCCATGCCCCCTGTGGGATTCGAACCCACGATCCTAGTAAGCGAGCGGCCGAAGACCCACGCCTTAGACCGCACGGCCACTGGGATCGGCATAGTCCATAAATACAAAGTAAAATGTTGAGAACAGATATCACTTGTGATACCCCGGCGCTGATGGAAGAATAACATTAAAACTTATACCTTAAGAAACTAGGATGTAAGGATGTTGAATTAATTTGCTTCCAGGATCCACAGGCGAGTTTTTGTGAACACGGGAATTGTCACTTTGACTCTAGTTAAATCTGGGGAATTCCTCAATCAGCTATGGTAATATTAACTTATGAAGAATGACTCTGTCTTATGGAAAAATTCAAGTTGGTCCTGTATATTTTTGCACATAACCAGCACAGTTGAATACAGTATAAGTTAAAGGCAATTTTGCCAATCTCCTCGCTGTGAATGCGTATAGGATTACAAGTATGACTACTTGTTTTTACCCTGATTACTACATGGAAGTATGTGGTCAAATTCACGCCCCGACCGCTTTGACCTACGGAAAAGAAACCGCTTTATGCACTGCGCTGTAGGGTGGTTGGATCTGTTCCTTCTGCTTTCTAAGAAATATAAACTTGCAACTTTGTTACAGTGGAAACAACACATACTAAATCTGTTGAGGTTAAATTCTTGCAAGCGAAAAATACAAGAAAGGGCAGACAAATGCTAAACCACTGTGCTTAATAGAGGCAGACATGCCGCCATTATTTTCCCCGCATTTTAAACCTTGTCACTCCTTCAGTAAGCACATTCCTTACTCTGTGTTACAATAAAAATTTGATTTTAGTTCTTTCTTTCTTGCTTCAGACTTCCCACCGGTTAACACCGAGTTGTCACGGTGGCAAGCCCTCACCCTTTGTTACTTATGATACATATCTACAATTCTTTTTTTTTTATTAAAGGATTTGTACTCGACTCTGCCTAAATATCGTATCTGATCTTTTTTTAGTGCATCTTACTACTTTTGCAAGCTACCACCTTATTCAAATTTATTCATTTTTCATTTAAAATTTTCTTTCTTCAGTTTCTAACTTCTAATATGTTTTCAGCATCCTCTTAATCTACAAGTAGTGGACAACTTTCTTTGTATTTGTTCCTTCTAATTGCTTTCAACTTCCACACATCTGCTAGCAGCCGTGCTATTCCACTTGTTTCTTTGATTGTTTACACCAGCTGAAATTAATTTCTCGATACAGTGTTAATGAAGTCTTTTCTGACATTTCTGCTACCAAGTTTTGCCTTTCAATATAATTATATAAGTCTGTATTAAGGATATAAAATTTGGCACACTGACCGGACTGTAACTGAACACTGACTAAACACCGGCATAATTTTATGAATGAAAGAATTCAGTAGTGTATAAAATAATATTACATAAACATAAGTCCTGCTAAGTAACTAACTAACCTTATGGAATAAAATTCTTCTTTAGAAGCTTACAGTCTCTAAGGTAGACAAGAATGTCTTCGCCCATATGGAACCCCAATTTCATTACAATATTCAAAACAGTCCGAAAATGGACTGTCTTGAGCCAAATGAATACAGTCCACAAATGGTCCGTATCCTTAGCCAAAATAATGCAGTCCACAACTGGACTCTATCCTGAGCCAAAAGAATACGGTCCTCAAATGGAATGCATCCTGAACCTAAAGAAAGCAGTCCACAACTGGACTCTATCCTGAGCCAAAAGAATACGGTCCACAAACGGACTGCATCCTGAGCCTAAAGAATGCAGTCCACAACTGGACTCTATCCCGAGCCAAAAGAATACGGTCCACAAACGGACTGCATCCTGAGCCTAAAGAAAGCAGTCCGCAACTGGACTCTATCCCGAGCCAAAAGAATACGGTCCACAAACGGACTGCATCCTGAGCCTAAAGAATGCAGTCCACAACTGGACCGTATCCTGAGCCAAATGAATTCATGCTACACTTGGACTCTATCCTGAGCCAAAAGAATTCATTCCACAACTAGCCTGTATCCTGGGCCAAATAAATAAATTCAGTCCACAACTGGACTCTATCCTCAGCCAAAAGAATTCAGTGCACACCTGGATTTTATCCTGAGCCAAATTAATTCATGCTACACTTGGACTCTATCCTGAGCCAAAAGAATTCATTCCACAACTAGCCTGTATCCTGGGCCAAATAAACAAATTCAGTCTACAGCCGGACCGTATCCTGAGCCAAATAAATTCAGTCCACAACTAGACTCTATCCTCAGCCAAAAGAATGCAGTGCACACCTGGATTTTATCCTGAGCCAAATGAATTCATGCCACACTTGGACTCTATCCTGAGCCAAAATAATTCATTCCACAACTAGTTTATATCCTGAGCCATATAAATTCATTCCACACCCTCACACCTAATTTATCTGAGACTCACCTTGATATCTTAACATCCATTCCTAAGTCTGCCAATTTTTCCCTCCCCTTCAAATTGTTCCCGAATATAATTTAGTCCGATTTTAGTTCTAATAATCATGGCGTACCTAATGTACAGTAGCTACTAATCAAATGATTTCAGGCTCATTATTTACTTGCTTTTACATGTCTTCATAGAAACATCTCCTGCAAAAACATGGCATAGTACCCAATCTTTTTGATCTACCTCATTTCGTGATGAAATTTCATAAATTGTGTGACGTTATGTGTTTCTTCTATAATTTGTTTCAACGCCAATAACCTATCTGTAAACATTAACATTACAACATTTAAAATTTCCTGATAAATTTAGAGTCTCCAGTCCACGAAATTAGTTTTTTTTTTTTTTTTTTTTTTCTGCTACAAACGTTTTTGAGTTATCAGTATTTCTCCCCAAATGCCTTCCTCTGAAATTAAGATTGTACACTTCGTCTTCTTTGAAAGCAATTTTATGTTGGTCTTACTCCCTTCAAACTTGAATATGAAGTTGTCTTTTCCCCAGAAGACTACCTCGTTAAGTAAATGTCATTTACTATTACATGTCGAAGCGAAAGGCAAATGCATAACAATTAGCCGTTTCCTTGAGCGTGTGATTACACACACACGTCGTATGTAGATAAACACAGAATGATACATCACATAATTAACATACTGATGTCCTGTTAAGGATCGCCCATTTTGTTCTTTTGTGGGAAAGGTTTATAAACATGGCAAACGAAAAAGTCAGGTGTGCCCACGCCAGATTCATGTGGCTGACATTTGCATCACAAGAGCAAGAATGTCGTCTGATTAAGTACCCAGAGTTCCCTAAGGCTTTATTTGCTATACTTCCATATTGCTTTGATATTGACACTCATTTATTTCAGAAAAGACCTATTGCTGCCAACTAATGGCAGTTAATTTCATATTGCTTGCTCTGTGCTTCATATAAGAAATACAGACCTGAATAACGCATCTCTATATAAATAACAGCAATGTTCTGTCTGTCTGTTACGTTCTGTAAAATAAAGAAGAATTACATAGAGTAAAGGAGGAAAGGAATATCCTACACTTAATCAAAGGAACCGAGGCCAACTATTTTGGTCACATCTTGTGTAGGAACTGCATTCTGAAAGATGTTATTGAAGGAAAGATAGCAAGAAAGGTAAAAGGGATAGGAAGACGAAGACGTAAGCAGCTAGTGAATGACCTTCAAAAAAAGAAGAGGTACTGGAAATTGAAAGAGGAAAGGCTAGGTAGCAGTCTATGGTGAACTCGCTTTGGAAGAGGCTATGGGCCTGTCGCAAGACAGAATAAATAAGTGATGAAGTACTGTGGGTAATGGAAAACACGAAAATTCTTTGTTTTACACAGGATAACTCTAAGAAAGTCTTCAATTTAAGGTAATATGCAACATTTATAATTAAAGTAACTTAATTTTTCCCATAACAGGAGCAATAACATCCTAATGACAATACTGGTGCACTTTCATAAAACCAGCCCGAAGTGTTTCAAAGGTGACAAAACCGATGTTTATGTGAGACCAAGAACTTGGAGACGTTCTTTAAAAGCATAAAAAAATTAAACAGGGACTTTTCCTCAAGTTGCAGTGTTGGGTTTTTGGTAATAGGCGTGTTAGCTTTTTTACTGTGCTCAACACACATGATCGGCCGTTCTTTTTGACAAAGCCCACAACGTTCAGTTGTAACATAATACTGCTGAAGATTTACTTCGAAACTTTAAAATTTTTTCCGACAACATTTAAATTGTGTACCCTAAAATACTGTGGGCCACGACAGCTCAGTCTGTAGAGCGATTCACTACGGGCTGGACGGTCCGGGGATCAAATCCCGGTTGGCTGAGATTTTCCGCAGCCGTCCAGACCGGCCCTGGGGCTCACCCAGCCTCTTGCACGATGCGTACCAGGTAACTTTCCCTGAGGTAAAGCGGCCGGGGCTTGGCGTTGACCACTCAACCCCATCTAGCGCCGAGGTTAAAGAAAGAGTAGAGCTATGCCTCTACTCTCCCCTACGCCTTCATGGCCTGTTTTAGTGTGAAATTTACCTTTACCCTTTAAATTTACCCTTCAAACATTAAATTTCTTCTAAACCAGTTGCTGCTTTATGAAATTAATAAAGGAGAACAACGGATGAATGAAAACGACTTCCAGATTGTCCGCCATTTTGTATACCTTATAAGAATAGTAATTAAACTGTAATGCAAATCATATCGACAAATTTACCATGCTGCCAGAGGGCCAGGTCACTGAATTCACATTCGTATATTGCTTCCATAAATCATACCTTGTCTGTTTGTGGGCCGTAGGTAAATTTGTAGTGAATACCCTAACAATATTCAGGACCTCCTAACATCGGAATTCAGTGCTGATAAAACACTTTAAAATATTTATGGAGCTAGAAACGGAAACCTTGTATCCTACACAAGCAATATCTAATTGCATCTCTGTCTCTCTGCACGACCCTCCACTACCCAGTGATATATATATATATATTGACACTTCACCTGTATAAATGAATCAATATGCAATTAGCACGGAATTCACCGCACTTCAATTGAAGGTTATTATATTACGGGCAGCAAGCTACGACATTACGATGTAAGCTGCTTTGCTCATATAATAAATGGGCTAATATTGTAAAGGTTCTACAAAAAAAATGTTACTCATAATTAACCGAGGAATCTGGGTCAAGCTGTTAACACTTCTGACTTCCTATCGGGAAGCTGACATGGTTTTATTCACTCATTTCACGATAATTATGAAATAACACCCTAAATTACGTCACTTCCACATCCTTTCCCATTAATTTGTCTCTACCGTTCCATCGTCTGGTATCATAAATTTACGTTGCTGAGGGCGTCGTTAAACAAAACATGGTAAAAAAGGTAAAAAGGTAAAGCAATCCCATTACAGGCCTTGACAGACCCTTAGGGTCCCAGGAGGTTGAGGCTCACAGATTTCTAGACAATCGGCACATGAAGGTGGTAGGGTTGTCAGCCCTACGCACCGGCCACCTTTACCCCCCAGGAAAGATTCCTGGTACTCATTTCTGTTAGAGGCTGAGTCGACCCCAGGGCCATAGTGCGACCGAAACGATTATGTCAATGAAAAACAAAACATGAACAGATTAAACAAATCACATTGCAAAGCAACAGACATATAAAGTCCGATACTTGTTTGCATGGGGCCGCGATAGCTCAGTCGGTATAGCGACTCGCTACGGGCTGGACGGTCCGGGGATCGAATCCCGGTAGGGGCGAGATTTTTCGCATACGTCCAGACCGGCCCTGGGGCCTACCCAGCCTCCTATACAATGGGTACCGGGTCTTTCCCGGGGGTAAAGCGGCCGGGGCGTGGTGCTGACCACCCACCCCCAACTAGCGCCGGGGTCAAGAATGAGTAGAGCTATACCTCTACTCCCCCTTTGGGCCTTCGTGGCCTGTTATAGTGACAACTTTACTTTACTTGTTTGCAAATGTTGTGTTATCTATGTTGGTAAAGTAAACGCTTAATAGGTATGAAATATTTGTGTGTCCAATGTTTCGTCTCTCAAAGGAGGATCAGACTTACAGTGCTGTAACACAACACTCTTCTTTCGAAAGACACAAATTTGAAAATCGAATAGGCTCCCTGTTAATCTTACTGAAATCTATACAAATAAATAATGGCAGACTCTGTAAAAGTCTTAAATAATCACTAATTTTAATACAAGACATCCCCTTTGGCCTACAGATTACAACAGTATAATTACATACATATTAATTCTACAGTCAGATCCAGTGCTGGATCTGACTGTAGAATTAATAAGAATAAATATAATCACTGATTATGATACTCTTCATATTTTGCAAAGTACATATTTTTGCATCGACTCTAAATCAAGTAAGCATAACCCAATCACATCTTAATTGTGCGTGATTTCAGGCTTCCGCCGCGATGTAGATGAGATCTGAGCTCTTCTGGGATATTACGCAGCATTGAATGGTAGTTATATACCGACGTTTCGGGACAACATATCGGTTCTATATTCAAGGGTCAAGAAGGAAACTTTCTTGACCTTTAAAAATGGGACCGTTAGTTTGTCCCGAAACGTCGCTACAGATCTACCACACAATGCTGCGTAATATTCCAGAAGAACGCAGATTTCAAGATTTCATTTCACGAAGACCTATATTATAAAATTTGTTCCACCCCCCTGTTACCTCGTCCCTCTTAGGCCCAAATATCTTCCTCAGCACCCTATTCTCCAACACCCTCAGCATATTCCTCCCTCAATATGAGAGACGAAGTTTTACACCGATATAAAACACCAGGTAAAATTATACTTCTGTATATTTTAACCTGTATATTCTAATAAAGCATAAGTGGAAGACGGAATATTCTGTACCGAATGATATCGGAAATTCCCCGACTTTATTGTTCCTTAATTTCTTCTTGCAGGCAGTTGCTTAGTAATTACTCCCTCAATTTTTTCTTCTTCTACTTCAAAGTTTCAAATTAGTGTAAAAAAGTTTTCTGATTATCACGACCAGTAATATTCTTCAGACTGTCTCTTTGTCTCGCCTCTGGCCAGAATATCCAACAGCGTCTGCGTTGCCTGAAGCACGTCAGACATTTTGCTGTCCGGTAAAAAGCATAAAACCATCCACTCTCATCTTCTGCGGTAAGTATAGGCCCCTTGTTTGTTTGCACGACCAAAACATCGCATCCACACCAGTTCTGTGTCTGTCTTAATGCGTCTATATTATCAAATACAGCATTACACGAAATGTTTGGGCACTATATGAAGCTTTGGAGAGGATGTCCTGTAGTGTCATGTAACTATAGAGTAAACACATCCTAATTACTTGGCGTAATAAGATCTGTATTAATTGTAAAAGCTAATTACATTTAATTCTTCCCGTCCCAGTTTAACAAAATTATAGCTTAAATCTAGCTGATCGCTTTTTCAAGAAGATTTTTCGTACAAAGAATTTTTGAATGCGACAGAATATAAACTTCATCAAGAACTGCATTTTTTTTTCTCCAATGACTCAACAGCCCCTTGGGGGCCTAGGCCGCCTCATTTTTCGAGGCTTCACGATCACAGTTTTTAGACACACACACACACACACACACTCGGTAGGACTCCTCTGGAAGAGAGACCAGTCCGTCGCAGAGACCTCTACCTGACAACACACAACACTCACAAGAGACAGACATCCATGCCCTAGGCGGGATTCGAACCCACAATCCTAGTAAGAGAGGGCCGCAGACCCACCCTTAGACCGCGCGTCCGCTGGGATCGACTGCTGCATCTTTTACTTATATATATTCCTCAGATAGAGAAGTTAAAGTAGAACCAGGTTCTCAGTAACACGCAGGCTCTATTTCAGCACTCCGCTAACATCCCAGTTCTCTGTACTCCAGAGACACGGTCTATTTGTCTTTCCAGCAAGACATGGGGAGCTGCCCTGCCATCTGCTGAATGAAAATTACATTAAATAGTTACCATGGCAAAGGGAGTTCCAGGTGGTGGTTGATTATATTTTTCCCTTCCGTAAACATTACCACAATGGTTGATAAACAGCACCGCGTTATGGTAAGCTATCCTCTCAGCTACTAAATTAAAACTGAATTAAATGTGTACACTTCTATAGTAATGATCGTAATGGCAGTGGCTTCAGACGTCAGCTTTATTGTGGAGGAATCTGTCTTTGTTAGAGCGCAAGAGACAGGGAGCCACGCGCCTATATTTAGATCTGTGTTGCTACTCATTATTATCTATTTTAACAATATATTTACTCAGGAATACGCGGACATAAAGAGAAGTGAGAGATGAGAAATTTCAAATGCCTTGAATTCTTGTTATAAATAAACCATATTGTGGTTATCATTGAAGTTTTATATATGGAACATTATCAAGTGTCGTCGTTGTTCACTGGGGTTTTTTTAAATAATTAAATCGACTATTCATTAGAGCAGTCTCTGAGGATACTACATATATTAAAGAATGGAATAATGTTTGTTTCTTGTACAGATGGTGGTCAATAGATGACATAAAAAGTCTGTATTAGCTTAGAAACAAGAGCAGAGACAGAAACGTCTATAGCATTGATCTTTAGCCAATAGCCCGTATTTTAGTCTCATCCGCACCAGTCCAAACAAAAATAGGATAATTAAATAACATCTACTTTTTTGCAATATCGAAACGAATTGGCATTCTTGATGCTATAATGTTTCCTGAAATATTGTTTCTCCTCACACATTCATACCTGACATCAACATTCGAAAAGATCAATTTTGTTTTTGCAAAAATTCAAATGAATTTCTTTCATTAAAGTTAAGATGGAAATCCAAGTTCTTCATTTGTTCAATTAAATTTTTTTGGTTTCTGAATTTCTAATCCATCTGTGTTATTTATCTCTTAAAGTAAAATTTTAAAACCTTTAAGTCAAATATATTTTAAATTATTTTCTAACAATTGTTTACTTATATATAAAATAAACGTATTTTAAGTCTTCACATTTCTTATAACAAATTCAGTCTTAAATTATTTGCTTGTTCTTTTGTTAATTTAGTAAGAGTTAAACTTTTTCAAAATCTTTTGGATAACTCCTTGCAGTATATGCAGGCATAATAAAATAGGAAAAAAATAGGACAAAAAATATATCTGAGTGTTCCTACCTACTTAAGTTAAGTGTCAAACATACATGGCCCAGGTTTACTTCACTTATTGACAGTGTAGCCTGCTCTTACAATAGTTTGATAACGCATAGTCTACGCGTAATATTGTCTGTAGTTCAATACGGTTCCCATGTGCCCTCAAACATTTTAATGTTACTTAAAGAAATAATGTTTGCCGAGCGACACGATGTGGACAGCTTCAGGCTAGCAGTTAACATTTCTGCATCATATTTGTAAAATCCCGGTTTGCAAACCGGAGAACTGCTCACGTTACTGAGGTTTCAGTAATTTCACCCAACCATTCCTGGTCAAAGCCACGACGTCCCTATGCAACGCTATCTAGTGTGAACAACTGACAGCGTCATTAATAAATCATAAAAATGGCTAAAATAGAAGAATCGCACCACTTTCCGCCCTATCATGGACGCCAGTAGAAAAATAAATGGACTGCATGATAAATATAGTGAAGTCCACGGAAGAGCTGAAATGGAATGCATGATAAATATAGTGATGTCCACGGAACAGCTGAAATGGACTGCATGATAAATATAGTGAAGTCCACGGAACAGCTGAAATGGAATGCATGATAAATATAGTGAAGTCCACGGAACAGCTGAAATGGAATGCATGATAAATATAGTGAAGTCCACGGAACAGCTGAAATGGACTGCATGATAAATATAGTGAAGTCCACGGAACAGCTGAAATGGACTGCATGATAAATATAGTGAAGTCCACGGAACAGCTGAAATGCCCGGCTCTGAATGGACGCTGAAAAAGACTGTCTTGAAGCAGTTTGTGACTTCCGGAGATTCCCCAACGAGGAGGACGAAATAAGGAACCTAAGATCCTCTGAACAGGCAACACAGTCCAGTACCGACAAAACAAGCAGACACACTAACGCCACTTAAGTAGTACACAAATAAACTAAATTTCATTGTCATTAAAAAAACCTGAAGATAAACTACTTAGGTCGAAACATGTTGTTTTAGTGACCATATAGCATTACTGTTATAATTACTGTAATCTATATAATAATAAAATAATAATAATAATAATAATAAAGACTTTGCAAGATAACCTAAAATATATTTTTAAGTTTTTCATGTTAGCCTGCAAAGCTCCAGAAAAAGGATTCTTCTTGGACTGATTTACCATTGAAGATGGGACGATAGGTTGTCCAGAAACGTCGGTAAAAAAAAACTACTAATCCAGGCTGCGTAAAATCGCAGAAAAGCGGAGATCTCATTTACACCGCGGTGGGAGCCTCAAATCACGCAAGGATTCCCAGATTTGGAGAAGTCTGATATCCAGACGTTATCGACTTACCGACTTACCGACCATCATGTTGCACAGTTAGCTGAGCAGAACACTGAACAGCTGAATGCGCTCACAGTAGCAGAACGTGAAGATTATGAGGCCCTTGTGAAGATGCCTCAACTGAGTGCCTGTGTTATGGGAAAAGGCCCTTGCGTGGCGGATGAGTTAACCCACCATCTTTTGAAGTCGAATATTTTATGTATAGGAGCCTGAAATTTAAGGACAAGTCGAAGGCTCTCATGGCACAATACAAGGAGGTGTACTTGGACATGCAGAAGACGGCAACACAGTCACAGGTCACCTGTTTCTTCATCAAGTCTTCTGTCTCACCCTCCGTCATACACTCTAAATTTTTGGATCACCCTGACAAATTTCAGCCAGGAACTCCGACGCCACTCTAACTAACTAACTAACTCCATGGAGCAGAGTCCTTCTTGAGAAGCTAACAGGTCGTCAGCTAGTCAAGAAATTCCCCGCGTTTTATGGAACCCGAAGGTTCATTACCGCACTCACAAGAGCCCGCCACCTTCCCTATCCTGAGCCATATCAATCCAGTCCATGCCCCCCATCCCATTTCTTGAAGATCCATTTTAATATTATCCTCCCATCTACGCCTGGGTCTTCCAAGTGGTCTCCTTCCCTCAGGTCTCCCCACCAAAACCCTGTATGCACCTCTCCCCTCCCCCATACGTGCTACATGCCCCGCCCACCTCATTCTTCTTGATTTTATCACCCGAATAATAGTTGGTGATGAGTACAGATTATTAAGTTCCTCGTTATGTAGTCTTCTCCACTCCCCTCTTACCTCGTCCCTCTTAGACCCAAATATCCTCCTCAGCAACCTATTCTCGAAAAACCTCAGCCTATGTTCCTCCCTCAGTGTGACAGACCAAGTCTCACACCCATACAAAACAACAGGCAAAATTATACTTCTGTATATCTTAATCATTGTATTTTTGGATAGCAAACTGGAAGACAGAAGATCCTGCATCGAATGATAACAAGCATTCCCCGACTTCAATCTGCTCTTAATTTCTTCCTGAATGGAATTTCGATTTGTTAGGGTTGTACCCAAATATTTAAACTGTTCCACCCTTTCAAAGGATTTATTATCTAACTTTATGTTGTGATTTTGTCCTGCATTCTGATTACGAGACATGACCATGTACTTAGTTTTCTCAGCATTTACTTCTAGACCAATCTCCTTACTAGCGACTACTAAAGCTTCTGTGTATTTCTTTATAGCATGTACGCTTCCGCCCAATATATTAACATCATCAGCATAAACTAGAAGCTGATGTGTACCATTTAATTTCAAGCCCTACTGGTTTGGCTCAACCCTCTTAATGGCATATTCCAAAGCAAAGTTGAAAAGCAATGGCGATAAAGCATCTCCTTGTTTCAAACCATTCTTAATAGGAAATGTGTCAGACAAATGTTTGCCTACACGGATTCTGCTATAGGTTTCATTTAGACACATTTTTACAAGCCTTACTAGTTTCATAGGGATACCAAATTCAATTGGAATATTATAAAAAACCTCCCTCCCAACTGAACCATAGGCTTTCTTGAAGTCTATAAATAGCTGATGCACTGCCTCATTGTATTCCCATTTTTTCTCAAGTATTTGACGAATGCAGAATATACGATCAGTAGTCGACCTGTTACGTCTAAATCCACACTGATGATCCCCAATAATTTCCTCTGCATATGGAGTTAACCTTGTCAGAAGGATGTTGGATAGAATTTTGTATGTGGTTGACAAAAGTGATATGCCTCGATAATTACTGCAATCTGTTTTATCACCCTTCTTATAAATAGGTACAATGATTGACTCCTTCCACTGCTCAGGCAATTCCTCTTTATTCCAAATAGAATTAATAAGTTTATGGATCTCAGAACGAATTGTCCTACCTCCTGCTTTAATCAGTTCTGCTGGAATCTGATCAATACCTGGCGATTTGTGCCTTTTTAACTTTTCAATAGCCATCTCAACCTCTGAGTCACTGGGCTCAGGCACCAGTGGCTCTGCTGTCTGTATTTCAGTCTGCCTAACATCATTAACCCCATGTACATTCAACAGCTGAAAGAAATGATTCCTCCACCTAGCCAAAATACTGTGGCAGTCTGCAACCAGATCACCCTTCTCATCCTTTACTACATTAGTTCTAGGCTGGTAACCCTTCTTAAAGTCATTGATGCCCCTACACAAGTCTGATATTCTTGTTCTTACTGTTTGTTTCAAGTTCATTAATTTTAGCTTTCAGATATTCCTTCTTTTTGTTCCTGAAATGTCTACTAGCTTCACGTCTTACATTGTTCAGAATATCTACATTACTTTGGTTTGGATTCTGTAACCACTGCATTTTAGCCTGCTTTCTTTGATCTAAACATTTTGAACATTCTTCGTCAAACCTTTCATACAGCCCTAGACTGTCTTTAGCTGAGATTTTGATAGTCTCTTTATTGTTTTCCCAAGCCCTATTTATGTCCTCACTAACATTTAAGTTCTCCAACGTTGCAAACCTGTTTGAGATCTTTATCTGAGACTGTTTCCTAACCTCTAGTTCACTTAGCTTCTTGAGATTAAATCTCTCCGCATCAATCTTCTGTTCTGCTTGTTTAAATACCGCCAGGCTTTCCCTAACTTTTGCAACCACCAGTCAGCTCCCCTGAACGATCGCACATCGAGTATACTTGAATGCCATCTCCTATCTATCAATACGTGATCAATCTGATTATGAGTCTTCCCATCAGGAGAGGTCCAGGTGTATTTATGAAAATTTCGGTGCGGGAACATCTTGCTCTTAACAACTAGATTGTTTTATGTGGCAAAGTTTACAACTCTAACACCATTATCATTACTATCCTCATGTAAACTCTCATTCCCGATCGTCGGTTTGAAAGTACCCTCCTTCCCCAATTTTGCATTAAAATATCTTAACAGAATTTTCATATGGTACTTAGGAAAATGATCGAAAACCTGATCTAATTCCTCATAGAAACTGTCCTTTGAGTCATCACTTTTCTCCTCAGTTGGTGTATGCACATTCAGAACAATTATATTACACCAGCGACCTCTCCGCACCATATATGACATCCTATCACTAACAAACTCTACTCTCTAAATAGCTGATACGATTCTCTGATGTACAAAGAAACCAGTTCCCAATTGATGACTTTCATTTCCTTTTCCATGGAAAAAAGTATAATCCCCTGCTCTTACTGTGCCTCCTTTGTCCCACCTAACCTCCTGTACACCCACTAAATCTCATTTATACCTAGCTAATTCCCTGGCCACTGTCATAAGTGACCCTGACCTATACAGGCTCCTCACGTTCCATGTTCCAAATCTCATGTTCCATGTCCATTGCTTAAGTTGTACCAAAGAATCAGTCCAGGTCCGAGGCTTTATGATCTGTTTCGTAACATGGCAATTTTTTACGGTGAGGAGTTGTTAGCACCTCGCCCAACCCCAAGCTGGAGGACCACCCCTTGTCGGCTGTCCGCGACTGCTTATTCAATGCATTCGCAGCTGCCCTCCACATTCGGAGGCCGTTCCTCCATCCGCAACCTGAGGACGCGCCATGCCGTGGTGACAGGGACACACTTATCATGGCCACTATAACAAATACCAAAACAAATTTTGTCCTGCTTACAAATCGTTACTTTATATATTATAATATGTCTGTATCTTTGGGTCCCCTAAACCGAAATTTCTCATAAGGTCTTAAATTCGAACAACACGGTTTCGCCTTTCGCGGGAATGTTCATGAACGTAAACTTCCGAAGGCCGAGAGTTTGCTGTAATTCTTCCGAAAATAAGCAAAACTACGATTCGCGAGCTCGCAAACAAGGCCGTTCTGGTGTAATTACATGACTTTCATTTCGACATATAAATCAGTGCCGTTACTAAATATTTTCTTCGTTATCAGATAAAATTTCTGGAGATACGGACCACAAATGGGCCGGGATAGCGTCTTCGATATAGCGACTCGCCACGGGCTGGACGATCCGGGGATCGAATCCCGGTGGGGGGTCGAGATTTTCCGCATCCGTCCATACCGGGCCTGGAGCCTACCCAGCCTCCTGTACAATGGGTAACGGTCCTCCTTCACGGGGTAAAGCGGTCGGGGCGTGAAGTTGAACACCCACCCCCATCTAGTGCCGAGGTTAAACAAAGAGTAGTGCTACACATCTATTCCCCATCTGGGCCTTCATGGCCTGTTACAGGGTGAAATTTACCTTTACCGTTTACGGACCAGAAGTCTTGCCCATCTGACTGTATGTATTCTATATCCAAAAGACTGAAATATTTCCCATTACATATAGTGCTTGGGTCTACAGTTAGCATTCTTCGGTACTCAGTAGAAAGGCATGTCAGACGGAATTAACCCCGAGTTCAGCTCACTTTGCCAACAGAAATAAAATTCTTTTACCTATTTATACTTTTCTTCAGAGAAATATTTTTAAAATGTACATCCTTCTAGTTTTTCAAAATGTACTATTTTCTTAATTATTTGTGTGTGTTTTTTTTTTCGTCGGGGAACAGGATAAATTATAAAAACCTACCACTCCTTAGGGCCCCTCAGTAGAGCTAGGCTCAAGTGACTAGGAGAAAACCTGGTGAATATTTAAAGAATTTTGCTTAAAATCGCAATACAATTCACGTTTCAGGTATACGTGAGAATAATGATAATAACTGTCGAAATTGCAACAACAATAAAAGGGAAATTTGTACCTCAATATATTATTAAGAGGGAAACGGAACCATACAGTGTCAGAAACACCAATGCTTTTGAAATCTGTGGTCTTCTGGGTAATTACACGGCGTCGTGTGGTAATTATTTACCGACGTTTCGGGACAACGTATCGGTCCCATCTTCACGGGTCAAGATTCCGAGATGCCTTTGTTCAATATCAATAATTAAGTCTGTAGGCAGAATTTTATAGATTAATATCCGTTGACGTAACATTTGGTGGCCGAAATTCCATCATTCCATCATTCGTTTCAGTTCATTGAATTGCACGGAAGTTCGGGCGAACTCACTGTAATTAGTTTATTTTAATCACTGTAATTAGTTCTCATCATGTTTATTCATATCTTTACTTCTACACATCTTAGTCTCTTCTTGATTCTTTACTGTCTTTCTGTCTTCCTTCTACATTTGTATTAATATTTCTTATCTTAATTATTATCTTCTTCCATTGCTTTCCTACTCCTTTTATCTTTGTTTTCTCACATGCACATTATCTTCTTATGTAATATACTTTTTGTCCTCCTTAATTTTCTTCTTTCTCATTTCCTCTGGGCTTCCATTGTATCCATCTATTTATTTATATTATTTCCAAGGGTTACTCATTTTGCTAACGAAGAAAATGTCTCAAAGGTTGAAGGGTGCATGCAAATTTACTGTACTTCTAAGCAGTTCAGGACAGCCGACAAGGGGTTCGCCTTATGCTTGTGGATTGGGCAGAATGTTAATAATATTTATCCGTGAAAAAGAAAGCATGTTATTATTTCACAAGGCCTCGAAGATGTGTTCATGTGAACATGATAATGTATCATAGGATTTAATAAAATCAAGCGAATTTCTTGTCTACCTAAAGGAAAATCCTTCTGTGCTCCGTGGAAATAGTTCCTTTTTTATGTAATCTGCGATACTTGCAGAGCCAATAAAAGGGTATCAGAGATGCTGGTAAGATTCGTGAATGAGGATTGAGAAATAAAATTGAAGGAAGTGATCGTGGTTCAATTCAGGCACAATCCGGGCATTCTCGTAAGGGGACTGGGGGAAAACACTGAAGAAAACATTCAGTATATCTGGTGTCCTGAACAGGGCTATTGTTAAATTCTAAGATAAATTTAAAATAAAATCTTGCGTAAATTTTAAATAAAATTTCAAAGCATGTGAAATTAAATCCAGGATTGTCATGGCAAAAGAAGCATTCAACAACAAGAAGACTTTTTTCACCAGCAAATCGGACTTTAATTTCAGATAAAAAAAACTAGTAAAGTGCTACAATTGGAGCATAGCTTTTTATAGTGCTGAGACTTGGATACTTCGGAAAGTAGATAAGAAATACCTGGAAAGTTTTGAAATGTGGTGCTGGAGAAGAATGGAGAAGATCAGTTGAACAGATCGTGTGAAAAATAAAGAAGTGTTACACAGAGTCAAGGAGGAGAGGAATATCGTACATACAATAAAAAGAAGAAAGGCTAACTGGATTGGTCACATCTTGCGTAGAAACTGCCTTCTGAAACACATGATTGAAGGAAAGTTAGAGGGAAGGATGGAACAGAGAGGAAGACGAGGAAGAAGATGTAAGCAACTACTGAATGACCTTAAGGAAACGAGAGGATACTGGAAATTGAAAGAGGAAGCACTAGATCGCACTCTGTGGAGAACTTGATGTGTAAGAAAATGTAGACCTCTCGTAACGCAGTCTGCGGAATGAATGAATGAATGAATGAATGATCTCTGAACTATTCTGACAGCCATAATTGTAGTGCGAAAAATTATTCCTTATATCTTTTTCAACTTATCTTATTTCCTTTCTTAAGCTCGAAAATACTTACAATGTTTA
The DNA here is from genome assembly GCA_021186555.1 of Reticulitermes speratus. Taxonomy (NCBI): domain Eukaryota; kingdom Metazoa; phylum Arthropoda; class Insecta; order Blattodea; family Rhinotermitidae; genus Reticulitermes; species Reticulitermes speratus. The sequence continues at coordinate 5,471,233 of JAJKFL010000237.1, read as the reverse complement.
GTACCTTTATCTGTTCCTTTGTCACTGTCTTCATCCTTCAGTATCAGGCATTCTACTCAGATGCTGAGAACTGTGTGATTTCCACTGCACAATCTCACGGTACGTGGACTCCTTTCCGGTACACCCAGTGCGAAACGAGGGAAAGGAACGAGAGAATAGATGGATAGGACAGACGGGAAAGCGCCTGTCCTCTATATCTGTCTTGTTCGTTGCCAGAGAGCTACCATTTGGCTGTCAATTCAATGTGCACAACTCTGTTGATGTCAGTGAATTGCTAAATCCACTCTCCAGATCCACATGCTCCACGTTTGGAAGATCAAGAAAAATGCAACGCTTTTGAAGTACTCTGCGATAACAGAGGCTAGAGACCTGAAGCAGAAAGCATTTGATATGTGCTTACGAAACTGTATCACATGGCATTTGGTGGAATATGTGACAGTATGCAAGTTAACGGACAATAAGGGACGAACTTTTTTTTTTTTTTTTGTGAATTTACGAATTGGCTTCACTTGCTGACTGCTGGATATTTATTTGAATGAATAAGACGTGAATAATCTTCGAGATTGTGAATTAGATTTTCACCCTAGGAAGATTTCCGGTAAAAAACATCGCCAAAACCTACTCAGTTTATCCAATTTAAAATTAGCCATAAAGGTTTGTTCCATATCCTTTGCAGTTCAGTCCTTAATGTTCCATGCTATAGTGCAGGGGTGGCCAAACTTGCTTAAAGTAAGAGCCACATACGATAAACTTCAGATGTTTGAGAGCCGCAAGACATGACCAAATATTACACACACGTTTTTATTGTTACACGCACATTTTGTTACAAATATTCTTAAATATATTTACTCGCCATGAACATTAAACTTACGTTTTAATCCACTGGACTCTCAGTTTATACCGGTAAATAATTATAAAGCTTGTTAAATTTTTTATTTGCCTTTTATATGAATTGTAATGCAAAAAAAGGAGCTCAGCCAACATATTTCCGCGAGCCGCACATTATATGTCAAAGAGCCGCAGTTTGGCCACTCCTGCAATAGCGGGTCAAGCCATAAAGATTTATGCGTTCCGTAGAGTCCGTTTCGAATACCGGCTGGGCCACTCATCATCCTGAGGGTTTGCCCGCTTCTCCTCACTCCATCTGTGACGTTACACTTAATTAGGCAACGGCTGATTCCCTCCTCACCATTTCCCATTCTTTATTTATTGATTATCTCGGTTCTATCGTTCGATGATCTGAGATTCATTTTTCATGTCTTTTCAAAAGGAAGTTGAATTGTTTGCGTTTCCACAACTTTTTATTTACCTTGGATATTAATATGTTAGGATACGCGGTGGCGCAGTTGGTTGAGGCACAACGCTACAATGCGGAAGGTTGCGGGTTCGATTCCCGATGAGGTCATTGGGATTTTTTATTGACTTATTACTTTCACCCGCACTATGGCCCTCGGGTCGACTCAGTCTCTAATAGAAATGAGTACCAGAGATATCTCCTGGGGGTAAAGGCGGCCGGTGCTTAGGGCTGACAACCTTGCCACGTTGCTAGAAAATCTGGGAGCCTCAACTTCCTGGAGCCTGTCCGGGCCTGTAATGAGATAGCTTTACTTTCAGTAACATGTTAAGCCTTACAAGGCAACGTGTTTCAAATGTTAAAATGTAAGAATTAATATATTATTATCCACGGTTAGTAACAAGTTGTGGAGATTGAAACAAGTTAATTTCCTCTTGAAGTACAAACACAACGGAATGCATAACATTAAGTTTATGGTAACTAGTCATGCTAAAGGCGTATACCAATACCAAAATGTAAAAAAAAGCCTTAAATTCTAGCGCCATCATCTATTTTAGTCAGCAATATGTCAGGAAAGGTCTCATCCCAAAATATTCTAAAATACATATCCCAGTTTAAGATACAAATATGAATCCCATGACTACTTTATGTAACTACGATGTAATTTATATTTTTTTAGAGCTCTTCAACAATTACCGTTAGGCTGTCTTTACACCGACCGACATGACATTCGCCTCGTCAGGTCATCCGCCTCGCAGATGATCTCTGGCATTACTGCAGTGCGAGGGTGACCAATCCGCGGTTTTTCATGAAGCACTTCCCCTTCAGTTTCACCGTCTTTATTCCGTCTTACCTAACCTTCGTTAAACAGTATCACACTCATAATAAATTCACGTTAAAATTTGAGAGAACCTTCTTGAATACAGGTCGACATCTCAGATTGAGCAACCAAAAAGCGATCACTCTTCTTTTTTTAAATGCAATCAATCTCTGCCATTTTAGAATTAACTCTTTGCTGCCATGTTTCAAGTGAAACAGTTTCCAGTACTAGAAAAATCTTCCCCCATTGGGGCAAAAGGACTTAGTGGGCCAGGGCCTCCTATTTATCGAGGCTTCACTATAACACTCAGACACACCACACTCGGTAAGACTCCTCTGGACGAGTGACCAGCTCGTCGCAGAGACCTCTACCTGAAAATACACAACACTCACAAGAGACAGACATCCATTACACTGGCGGGATTTTTTTTTTTTTTGTCTGTCTGGGGTTTTCCCCCTTTGATCCATTTTTGTACTGTTTAAATCCTTTTCGTCCTTCATGTCACTTGACGTTCCATGCTACCGTCCTTATACAACAAACACAACACACACATCCATGCCCCAGGTGAGATTCGAACCCACGATCCTAGTAAGCGAGCGGCCGCAGACCCACGCCTTAGACCGCACGGCCACTGGGATCGGCTTCGAACCCACAAACCCAGAAAGCGAGCGGCCGCAGACCCACGCCTTAGACCGCACGGCCACTGGAATCGGCTTCGAACCCACAAACCCAGAAAGCGAGCGGCCGCAGACCCACGCCTTAGACCGCACGGCCACTGGGATCGGCTTCGAACCCACAAACCCAGAAAGCGAGCGGCCGCAGACCCACGCCTTAGACCGCACGGCCACTGCGATCGGCTGCACTATAAGATTATCAAGAAACTTCAAGGACATCACAGATTTAGTAGTTATTCCCATAAAGAATAATTTACAAAGTCAAACATTAAGGCATTTATTTCCGACGTCTCCTCGTATGTAGCTTGCAAAGCGTTGTTAAATAAGCAAACAACTCGACTTTAAGCAGTTTGTGTAATAAAAAGTGTCTGTTGCGTATCTGTGCAACGAGTAGTGGCGGCAAAATGTCTTTCATCACTGCGCGAGCGACTTATTGCCTAAACAAACGTCATGGAGGATCCTGTGTCTTGATTTCTGCGCCGTAAGGTATATAATAAGCCTTGCTGGCACGTCTGACTCACCAAGGTAACGCACAGGCAGACCAGAAGCCCCAGTCAACCCGTGAAGTGACAGACACGTATTGTAATTTTGTATCAGCCTCCTGTTAGTGTCTTAGTCAGTCAGGCTCAATTCGCATCGACTGGAATCCATTCGGTTAGGGCGTCTTGCAGCACGACGACAGACGCCCTTACAGGCCGCCTAAAAATTTTCTTTCACATTCCGCCATTGCATTTTTCTTTTACAATGTGTAGAAGGTGAAGGTAAAGGAAAATCTCACACTGTAACAGACCATGAAGGCCCAGATGGGGAGTAGAGGTATAGCACTACTCTTTCTTTAACCTCGAAGCTAGATGGATGTGGGTGGTCAACGCAAAGGCCAGGCAGCTTTACCCCCGGGAAAGAGACCCGGTGTTAATTTTACAGGAGGCTGGATGGGCCCTAGGTTTGGTCTGGAGGTGTGCGGAAAATCTCGCCTCCACTGGGATTCGATCCCCGGAACGTCCAGTCTGTAGAGAGTAATTATACCGACTGAGCTATCGCGGCCCACATTCTACAATGTGTTCGGCGTATTTTTATAGCGAAGGTCATAAAACAGCCTGGACCCAGACTTAGACCTTATCGGTCGAATATCGATTATCAATCGACAGACGTTTCATGTCGAGTTCAAATCGACTTGTTATTTCACATTGTTTTATGTTCGTTGTCCCTAAACTCCTGCCATTTTGGTGACTGCTTTTGACCTTTAAAAAATTAGAGATTTTCTGGATAATTAAATTAGACCAGAGTGTCGGAATTCACAAAAATAATTTGGACTGAAAGGTTAAAGAATTTCACCCAACAAAAACGTAAATCACAATAAATGAAAAGCTGTTAATTAACTACTTACTCACACATTTAATTACGTGGCCAGACTAATAATTTGCTTTCTTGGTTAAGTAGGGTATAAGGAATGGGAAGTGCTTACAAAAATTGTCAGGAAAAGTATAAGGAAAAGGAAGCTTAGGAGATACAATGTCCATGGAAAGACAATATTAAATTGTATCTCAGAAATAAGGGTGCGAAGATATAGATATATCTGGCTGAGAATAGGTACTAGTGGTCAGCTCTTTGAACTCAATAATGAGAAAAATGTTTCCCATAAAAGTGTTGGGAATTACTGGAAAAACTGAGCGATCATTAATGCCCATACAAATGCTCTGTGCCGAAAATTTATTCAATAATGTATATATATTTCATGTGCGTTTGTATCGTTCCCGTCTTCAAGATTCGGAATGCTTGACCCTTGAAGAAGATAAAGATAGGTTGTCCCGAAAAGTCGGTAAAAAAACTACAATCTACGCCGCGTAACATTCCAGAAGAGAGAATATCTAACAGTCCCTCCGTTGGTGAAGGTATTTTGCCCCTCTTATGGAATTAGAAGATTTATTATCGTGTTAAAAAACCGATAATCTTGACAAGTACCGAAACAACTGAGCACAGTCCACGCCTCCACGCAGTATTTTTCGAAGATATGTTTTATTGTCATTTTCCAATCAAAAAACGACTAATTCCTCCCAAATTATTACTTCCCTTGAGGATTTTCAACAAGAATATTATAAAATTTTCTCATACCCTGCCCATTTCATCCCCCATTGTATGATCATATTAACTTACCTGATAAACAGTCCCAATATACAAACATTCTCTTACCTCCCATGTCTTTAGAAGGTCCAAAGAGTAGCATAGATAAGGCCACTGCAGGCCTCATAGCGCGGGAGGATGGGGGGCGTGTCAAGTGTTCACCGAAACACAAAGAATACTAAAATTTATTGTGGGTTATTGCGGACTGGATCTCATTGTTCTAACAGAAGGCAGTATTCTGGATCCCTGTTATGGGATCTTGAAGGAAATTTGGTAATATTTTGGGGGGGGGGGGTGCAATTATCGATTCGAGGAGGGCCACACACAGTTATCGACGCCACAGAGTCTAAATATCTCTCAAACACAAACACTCTGAGGTTCGGGGTTCTGATTACGACAAGTACGAAAGTTACTCTGTTCTGCAATGTGAGGTCGTGTAGCCCCCAGGTAGCTACCCTTCTGGGATTCCTTAACTCCATTAATGAGGGCAAAACAAACCTTTGAAAAGTCGGCAATATGCCAAAAAATTGGACCTCCAGAAATCTGTGAAAGTTTAGGACTAAAGTGCTACCTATATCTGACGTTGGTGCCTTCTAACCGGAATACCAGGCTTCAAGTCCCAGATAACAACAGCCTTGACCCTCATTCCATGTTCGTCCCTCAGGACAATAATCAGTTTCACGCACTTATTAAAAGAAGGTAAAATTATGATCTTTTTCCCATGGCGCAACAGCCCCTAGTGGGCCAGGACCTCCTCATTATCGAGGCTTCAATATCACACTCAGACACACCACACTCGGTAGGACTCCTCTGGACGGGTGATCAGCCCGACGCAGAGACCTCTACCTGACAACACACAACACTCGCAAGAGACAGGCATCCGTGCCTCCAGCGGGATTCGAACCCGCAGTCCCAGCAATCGAGAGGCCGCAGACCCACGCCTTAGACCGCGCGGCCACCGAGATTTCAGACGGCTTTCACGCTGTTTAATTTAAGTTTTGTACCGACATTTCGAAGGAATATAGTCTCCCATCTTCAGGGTGACTGAATGCGTTTCATTTGGCAATCATTGGAACCTTCCGCAGCTCTGATTGGCCAAACGTTCCCCCAAACTTCCTACATAAGCAACAACAAAAATACGTTCATCCCAATTACTTCGACATCCTTCTGAATGAGAATATCGAAATGTAATTGGAAGCATTACGTTCCTCCGAAACGTCGTAATAAAACTTTACTAGAAGGTGTGAAACCCCAAAAAACAATCATTATCATTTGAAAATCGTTCACCGTAGTAGGCCCAAAATTTATAACTAATCATTCCGTTTCCTAAATTCTGAGCTCACAAATGTGATCAATAAAACTGTATATTAATTTCGGTTTCCTTCAATCTGTTTCATGTACCTGAAGGTTCACTTTAGTATCTATGTCAATCTCCATAAGCAGCACATTGAATTCTTTGGAGAATTCATTTCAGGATTTTATCTTGTAGGTCCTCAGTTGTAGGTCCACAGTCTTTCAGTGTCCCGTGACGCTGAACTGCGTTGACGTAATTCCAACTCCTGGTTTCAAAACCAAATTATTGAAATAACTCGCTAGAAGCAGCACTTTAGAGGCAAGTGCTAGCAACTTCGTTGTTTTATTCGATTCCAGCGGTTGGCACTTTATATCCACTGTAACTGCATTGGCCACATAAAGAGAGCAAGTTTATTGCAAGTGCTGCCCAGTTATACCGCATTTTAAGAGTGCCTGAGTTTCCAGCTTACTGTTACGTCACACGTCGCAGTCAGCACCACTCACCACTAAAACACTCGCAGAGAGTTCCTTTTGTTTCAGAGATCGTACTTTTAACAAACACCTTCAACCCTTTCAAGCCCAGATGTTACTATTTGCACCACCAGGTTTAACATTCAACAAGACAGGCAAAGTACGTGTAAGGTAATATTGAGGCGCGTTCCCGTAACCATTTTTGCCGTGGAAAAGCAATAAGTATTACATATTCTCAGTGTGTGTCTGTAGCCTTAGTTATCCAGCATGCAAAGCGCATGCGCCGTGTCATATTGTCATCTGTGGCCTGTCTGGCTCTACCATATTTTTTCCACATTAACTCATAAACAACACGATTTTCGGGAAAAAGTTATTGAACTTAAAATGTGTGTTTTGACTTTCTCTACAAGTTTTGTCTGAAATATTTCTGAGAGATATTATCATAAATGTACATACGTCTTCATGTAAAGTACCTGTTATCCTTGTCACATTTTAATGAAACTTTAATTTTCTCGACAGATTTTCGGAAAACACAAAAATTTCTGCAGTCATGAACATCCGTCCAGTGGTAGCCGAATTGTTCCATGCAGACGGACAGACAGACACGACGAAGCTAACAGTCGTATTTCTGCGAACGCGCGCAAAAATTCTACATTCCGCACTCAGAGGATATTTACCTGTTTTTATGGATATCAGTACAACCAGCGACGATTTCCCTACACAGCCTTAATGACAGTGTTTACTGCGCGATACGAGTTTAAACTTACGTATGGATCTAGTTCATATTAAGTTCAATCTTCACATATGAATTGGATAAATCAGGTCTAATACTTTGGGGTTACTCTCGAGTCTGTCGACCTCGGTGGACTAGTGGTTAGCGTGCTCGCCACTGGACCCAAGGTTCGCGGGTTCGATCCCGACCGAGTTCGATGGATTTTTAAGGGTGATAAAAATCCGGAGCACCACTTCCTTCGGAGGGGAAGTAAAGCCGTCGGTATGTAAAAGAACCTTACGGGCATGAATAAAAATGTTGCGTAAGCAAAATTGCCTCCATTTCTCACCCAAGTCTCCTGACTGCCTGCCAGATGGCTCTGGCGGGCACATCAGGATCGATAGAACAGCAGCGCGGCCAGTTGACCAGTCACCAACTGCCACGAATGCGCAGACTTAGTAACCTCGAAAAGAGGAGGCCATATAGGGCTGTTGAGCCATGGTTATTATTATATTAGTCTACTTCGTGTTGTACGGTCTGCCAGATGTTGATCTACGAAAGATCGGAACATGTTGCAAATGTAATGTTTTAATAATAAAATTACACATTTAGTTGGTTATAATAACATAGTTCAATAGATTTTTAAACTCAAGTCTTCTGACTGCCTGCCAGATGGCTCGGGCAGTCACATCAGGATCGATAGAACAGCAGCGCGGCCAGTTGGCCAGTCACCAACTGCCACGACCCAGTATCCTGGGAAAGTGGAGGCCTGAGCCCATATAGGGCTGTTGAGCCATGGTTATTATTATTATTATACACTCTCGAGTCTAAAAGTACTTACAGGTGCAGTATCAGTAAATCATTGTGCATAGCTAACCACAAAATGATGCACTTCTATTTATACTAAACAATTCCTCCCCATCAACATTAACCTGGCACTAACAATTTATAAATCACCATCAGGTCAACACTAACAGACGCAACACCTGCATGGGGGCACGCAGCCAAAACACACTTTCAACAGACTCCAAATTTTTCGTTAACAAGGTGTTATGAATGATCGCTAAACTCCCAAGGGTTAAGCCAATTCTGACTTTGCACGAACAAACTGCTATGGAAAATGTAATTTGCCGCTTTAATAGAATAGCTTCTAAATTTTAATAAAAAAAAATCAGTTCAGTGATAATGAACAAATAAGGCAATTAAGCCAGTTCAATCCTATTTGTGATTTCAGGCTTCTGCCGCGACGTAAATGTGACCTGCGCTCTTCTGGGATGTTATACAGCGCAGAGTGGTAATTATGTACCGACGTTTCGGGACAATATATCGGTCCCATCTTCGACGGTAAAGAAGTCCTTTAAAGATGGAACCGATAGGTTGTCCCGAAACTTTTCCTTCTTGTCGTTTAAAGGATGCATAATTAAGGAAAATACAAACGTATAACCAAGATAACATTTACTTCTTATATCTAAATGCACATAATTCAGTATGTTAGCAGAATATGAATGTGTTTGAAAGTTTTAGGAAATAATGTTTGTAAGTCGCAAATTACAAAAAATATGTCGACGAGATGAAATTTTGAGTTTATGTATTTCCGATATATTTAATTTAAAAAATCAAGGCAGATATTCAATTTGAAATTTTTTTCGAATGAATATAATAACTGACCCTAACAATTATAACAACTTTCCATAATATATACAGACAGACAGGCACGTGAACAACAAAAACTGTGTCTCCCCACCCACCCCACCCCACCCCACTGGTATATTAAATGTTATGAGCATTTCAGAAAAAGACAGGATGCAAAGATCCGAACGCTTCTCACATTTACGTCATAAATATATTTCCTAACTGTTCTTCAGCACCTCGACAGAAACGCTTGAAAGTAAACAGTAACTTCACAGTTCTTCACAGATGTTACTTCCATAAAATAAAAGTTTCACGGAACATCTCTGGATAATCTAACGACTTTCTCATTAAATAATTTAATAATCTTTCAGTAGTCCAGCGTCTATCATTTATCAAAATCTCTCAGAAAACGCATATGCACATTTCGCGTCATCTTTATTTTGTTATTTTTATGCTTTATCTTATATAAATTCAATAAATATTCAATAAATGTCGCATATTTCAAGAGCGGTTTCAAAGCCCCGTAAACACACCGATAAGCTAAAATGGCGCAACACCAAATTTAGAGCAAAAAAAAAAAGATTAAATTTCAGGAAAGTGTTGAAAATAAAATCCAGTAAAAATAAATATCATGTTGGTGTTGGTTATTTGAATGTAAATGTGCAGTTCGTTCTTCGAGCTGTTGAAATGTCGCAGTGTTTACTTTTGGTACATGTTCATTCAAAGTGCAGGAAGTGTGGCCGACTTCGCACTGGAATATGTCGCTTTTTCTTAGCTTTATTTTTTTACTTAAAAGTAAATGTACTTAATGTCGCTTTACACCTCTCTGTGATAACATTCGTACTCAGACTTTGGCTGGTCACAAAGTTTCTTCTGGGTAGTCACAAACAGCGACTATGACGCCAACGTACTTAGCATCAGATCTGCTCGTAATTACCTCTGGTAGCCACTGGACCCAAGGTTCGCGGGTTCGATCCCGGCCGAGGGCGATGGATTTTTAAGGGTGATAAAAATCCGTAGCACAACTTCCTTCGGAGGGGAAGTAAAGCCGTCGGTCCCATGTCGTAGATTTACGGCATGTAAAAGAACCTTACGGGCAAGAATAGAACTAGTAGTGTCCGTAAGCAAAATTCAAGCGGCCATTTCTCACCCAAGTCTCCTGACTGCCTGCCAGATGACTCTGGCAGTCTCATTAGGATCGAGCAAAAACTTGTGCGGTCAGTGACCCGGTCACTCACTACAGAATGCACACTTACCGACCAGGAAACCTTCGGGATTAAATCCCAAAAGAAGGAGGCTTTGGCCCACCCCGGGCTGTAACGCCATGGAAAAAGAAGAAGAAGAAGAAGAAAAAGAAGAAGAAGAAGAATATCCAACAGAGGGGATCCCTGCCATTAGCACACATTTCATATTATACATACAGACTTTCATGCAAAAAGTATTTAGTTTAGCTCATATACCCCTAACTCCAAAGTTATTACTGATGCAACCCACTTGCGTTGTGGGGTGCTACTCTACAATGTAACTGACCTGGGCTGTGGAAGCCAGGGAATGCGAAGAAAATAATTAAACAATTCACAAAATATAAAGCCTAACGCTTTAATAAAATAATAAAGGCAATATATGTATATCGTAACACTGAGGCACTTTCGCTTAAACACTGTTGGTGTGGAAAAGTAATAAGTATTACATATTCTGAGTGTGTGTCTGTAGCCTTAATTATCCAGCATGCATAGCGCATGCGCCATATTATATCGTCATCTGTGGCCTGTCTGGTTTTACAACATTTTTCCACATTATCTCATAAATGGTCCGATTTTACGGGAAAAAAAAAAAGTTATTGAACATAAAATGTATGTTTTGATTTTCTCTACAATTTTTGTCTGAAATATTCCTCATTCTAAGAAGACGTCAGCGAAATATTGTCATAAATGTACAAATGTCTTCATGTAAAGTACCCGTTATTCTTGTCAGATTTTAATGAAAATTGAATTTTCTGGGCATATTTTCGAAAGATACTAACATATAAAGTTTCATGAAAATCCGTCCTGTGGGAGCCGAGTTGATCCACGCGGACAGACGGACAGACAGACACGACGAAGCTAATAGTCGCTTTTGGCAATTTTGCAAAAGTGCCTAAAAAATGATCTTAAATTATTATACAATTGTAACACTATAATCCCCACCAAGATATTCACAAGCTTAGAAGAACTATCGAGGCTTTATCCTAAATAAGTACACAGTTATAGTATAGACAGACATTACGACAACCTGCGTGGTACCGGGTACCAACAACACTGAACAACTCATGCCACAACATCACGTCAGTGACACTGACCCTGCGGATGTCCACCGAAATTAAAAAAAGAAACACCAAAAACAAATTTTGCAACCTTTCATTTCAGAGCTGGGATTCAGAGTGTCGGAAATCCCCAGTCTTGAAAGGGACAGGAAGAAGGGACACAGCGAAAGTGATAAAAGTGCCATCTGGGATGCGGGAAGTTACATATGGCACATTGCGAAGCTGAGTCTCCCGGCTGCTAAAGAATTCCCCGTCTTTTACGTAACCTGAATGTTCATGAGTGTCTTCACAAGGGGTAAGTCTGACTGTGGTTCTTCAAGAACATAGCTGCTGTGTGTAGACAAAGACAGCACCTCAAGTTTAGTCACGACTGCTGCCTTTCACATCGTTCAATTTCCGGCATTCACTATTACCGAGTCGTTTATACTCATTTCTGAGTGTCGTGACCCTACTGGCACGAAGCTATAGGTTGTCATGGGAGACTTTACCAGCGGTGGTTTCCCGTTGCCTTCCGCCGTGTACGATTCTATTCATCCTGATAGGACCGCTAGAACCCTCTAGCAGCCGATCAGGAGACTTGGGTGAGAAATGGCCGGCAAATTTGGCTTACGAACATCTCTATGCCCGTAAGGTTCTTTTACATGCCGTAAATCTACGACATGGGACAGACGGCTTTACTTCCCCTCCGAAGGAAGTTGTGCTACGGATTTTTATCACCCTTAAAAATCCATCTACCTCGGCCGGGATTGAACCCGCAACCCTGGGCGATCACGCTAACCACTAGTCCACCGAGGCAGATCGGCATTCACTATGTCCCTACTATTCGACATTATATGATCTAATATTTTCTACCTAGGCGTGTGTGTGTGAAGATAATATTAGAATTGATCTTCAAGAAATAGGCTGGGAGGTTAGAAACTGGGTTTAGCCGGCTCAGAATAGGGACAAGTCGTGGGAAGTTGTAAACACGGTCATGAACCCTGGGTTCCATAAATTTCGGGTAATTTTTGATTAGCTTCTCAAGGATAGTAACCTAAGTAACTTCAGTAACATAATGACAGTAACTTCAGTAACATAATGACAGTAACTTAAGTAACATAATGACAGTAACTTAAGTAACAACAATAGAATGATTATAGCGACCTAAGTAAATACAGTGATATGGCGACGGTAAGCTGAGTAACCACAGTAACATAAGGACAGTAACCTAAGGAACTACAGTAATACAAGAATAGTAATATAAGTAACAACAGTAACATAAGGACAGTAACCTAAGGAACTACAGTAATACAAGAATAGTAATATAAGTAACAACAGTAACATAAGGACAGTAACCTAAGGAACTACAGTAATACAAGAATAGTAATATAGTAACAACAGTAACATAAGGACAGTAATCTAAGGAACTACAGTAATACAAGAATAGTAATATAAGTAACAACAGTAACATAAGGACAGTAACCTAAGGAACTACAGTAATACAAGAATAGTAATATAAGTAACAACAGTAACATAAGGACAGTAACCTAAGGAACTACAGTAATACAAGAATAGTAATATAAGTAACAACAGTAACATAAGGACAGTAACATAAGGACAGTAACCTAAGGAACTACAGTAATACAAGAATAGTAATATAAGTAACAACAGTAACATAAGGACAGTAACCTAAGGAACTACAGTAATACAAGAATAGTAATATAAGTAACAACAGTAACATAAGGACAGTAACATAAGGACAGTAACCTAAGGAACTACAGTAATACAAGAATAGTAATATAAGTAACAACAGTAATATAAAAATGCAGACTCTCAAAGCACCAAAATACACGATACATGGCCACTGTTGCGATTCCTTTTTGGGCGAAGTGAAAAAAGAGAATTGAGCCCACATCTACTGTGTCAGAAATGTTTCATGTTACACCTAACAAAACACAGCCAAAACTGATTTCACTTAAATTAGGTTGTGTGTTCTCTTAACAGGGGTAGGAAATTATTTGGTTTGCGGGCCACATCAGAAATTGATAGAGGCTTCATACGTCATAAATATTTCTTTGCCTAAAATTAAAATAAATTTAAGTAAAACTATTCAATTTATTTCTCCTATTTTTACAGAAAATGTTAACAGTGCAAAATTAATATGAGTTAAATTATTTGAAAATTAATAAGAGAGAAAATATTAGGACAGCATCTTTTCTATTCGGGGCACGCGGTGGCGCAGTTGGTTGAGGCACTACGCTACAAACCGGAACGTCGCGGGTTCGATTCCCGATGGTGTCATTGTAGTTTTTCATTGACATAATCGTTTCGGTCGCACTATGGCCCTGGGGTCGACTCAGCCTCTTAACAGAAATGAGTACCAGCAATATTTCCTGGGGGGTAAAGGCGGCCGGTGCGTAGGGCTGACAACCTTACCACCTTCATGTGCCGACTGTCTAGAAATCTGGAAGCCTCAACCTCCTGGAACCCTAAGGGCCTGTCCAGGACTGTAATGGGATTGCTTTTTATCTTTTCTATTCATGTTCCTGTAATTCGGTGACTGATTCATTGAAAATATAGTCAAAGCGTTCCAAGAAAACACACAGTATAATTACAGCACTTGTCTTTGCCATCTGACTATCCTATACCATTCAGTTACCCCCACCTTTAAAATTCTCTCGTGCATTATCTGACCAGCGGGAGGAATTTTGCCCATTTTCGGTACAGACTGTTTATGGTCAGGTAAATTTTATTTCTGAAATTCATATTTCACTTACAATTCACAACTATATTCGGTAAGAGATTATATGGTTTATTTTCATTTTTTTTTTTTGTTTCCTGCTCCCTCTGAATATGTAGTCAGGTGGCTCGTCCAAAACGTCGGCAAATAATTAATCACAACTCAGGACACTCGTCTTAATCTCAGTCACAAATAGAAGCATAACAAGAATAAGACCACAGATATTTATGAGAACCTCCAAAACCTCCAGCTGAATTCGCAAACAATATTCCACTAATTTCTATAAATGTCATTATAACTTAAGTTTTAATTCACCGTGCATTTTATTAATTAAGATAAAACACCAACAGATGCACAAATTATAAGGTGCAAATTTGCTCCCTATATCATGATTTACCCTACGCGTTTCAGCTCCTCATGAGCCATCATCAGGGGTTATTTTCTCTATTATTTTCTCTTTTATAATAGAGAAAATAACCCCTGATGATGGCTCATGAGGAGCTGAAACGCGTAGGGTAAATCACGATATAGGGAGCAAATTTGCACCTTATAATTTGTGCATTTGTTGGTGTTTTATCTTAGTCATTATAACTGTTTCCAAAGTGTCCCATAATGTGTTTAACATAGCATACGCCTCTTTGTACACAACTGTTTTGTCACCTTAAAATTGCTCTTTATTAATTTGCTGGAAAGACGCTTTGCGAATGTTAATGGGGAAGCTAGAGCGTGCGATCGTTTATGAATAATTTGATTCTGTGACTCTCTTAGTGGAAGCAAATTAAACCGCATGTGTTGGTGCAAAACCGCAGACATTAAACTTGGGCACTAGAATGTTAATTGTCCTCTAACGATGTCACTAGAAGCAATTAACTTTACAACTGATTTAAACTCTCTCGATTTATTATAATAGCCACAAAATGCACAAGTATAGTCAGAAGTATAATTTTCTAATTAAGATAAAAGTCAAAGCGTGGAACTAAGAACTATCCTGCTAACTAAATTTATAACACTAATCTGACGAAGAATCATGAGGCAAGAAAAGTAAACGTTTCAGAGATTTTACACAGTTCAGCAACTTCGATTCCATATGTTTTGTAATAAATATATATTCATTACAAAAATAAACTCTATTATTCATGTTTAAAAAATTACAAATAAAGAATATGGTTAAATAGTCTTTAAGTATCGTAACACATACACTTTGCACAATATCATGAAGAACGCACTAATAGCAAAAGTAATTAAGCATACCGATCTAACCTCTCAGAACAGTAGAATGAGTCTAATCATCCGGAAAAGTATAATGCATCTAGTCTTTCGAAACTGTATAATGCGTCTAATCCTTCTAAAGAGTACACTGCATTTAGTCTTTCGAACAGTATGATTTGTCTAATCCTTCTAACAGTATAACTCACCTAATCCTTTGAAAGAGTATATTCGTAATTCATCTAATGCTTCGGAAGAGTATTATTTTTTTCAATGGCTCGACAGCCCCTTGGGGGCCTAGGCCGCCTCATTTTTCGAGGCTTCACGATCACACTTTTTAGACACAACACACTCGGTAGGACTCCTCTGGACGAGTGATCAGCCCGTCGCAGAGACCTCTACCTGACAACACACAACACTCACAAGAGACAGACATCCATGCCCCCGGTGGGATTCGAACCCACGATCCCAGTAAGCGAGCGGCCGCAGACCCACGCCTTAGACCGCGCGGCCACTGGGATCGGCCTTCGGAAGAGTATAACGCATCTCAATACTTCGGAAGAGTATAACGCATCTCAATACTTCGGAACAGTATAACGCATCTGAATACTTCGGAACAGTAGGCCTATAACGCATCTCAATACTTTGGAACAGTAAAACGCATCTCAATACTTCGGAACAGTATAACGCATCTCAGTACTTCGGAACAGTAGGCCTATAACGCATCTCAATACTTCGGAACAGTATAACGCATCTCAGTACTTCGGAACAGTATAACGCATCTCAGTACTTCGGAACAGTATAACGCATCTCAGTACTTCGGAACAGTATAACGCATCTCAGTACTTCGGAACAGTACAACGCATCTCAGTACTTCGGAACAGTATAACGCATCTCAGTACTTCGGAACAGTATAACGCATCTCAGTACTTCGGAACAGTATAACGCATCTCAGTACTTCGGAACAGTATAACGCATCTCAGTACTTCGGAACAGTATAACGCATCTCAGTACTTCGGAACAGTATAACGCATCTCAGTACTTCGGAACAGTATAACGCATCTCAGTACTTCGGAACAGTATAACGCATCTCAGTACTTCGGAACAGTATAACGCATCTCAGTACTTCGGAACAGTATAACGCATCTCAGTACTTCGGAACAGTATAACGCATCTCAGTACTTCGGAACAGTATAACGCATCTCAGTACTTCGGAACAGTATAACGCATCTCAGTACTTCGGAACAGTATAACGCATCTCAGTACTTCGGAACAGTATAACGCATCTCAGTACTTCGGAACAGTATAACGCATCTCAGTACTTCGGAACAGTATAACGCATCTCAGTACTTCGGAACAGTATAACGCATCTCAGTACTTCGGAACAGTATAACGCATCTCAGTACTTCGGAACAGTATAACGCATCTCAGTACTTCGGAACAGTATAACGCATCTCAGTACTTCGGAACAGTATAACGCATCTAATCAAAGTAAAAGTTAATGACGAGTTCTATGAAATGCATCCTTCACCAAACATGATTCGGGTGATCAATCAAAGAAGAATAAGATGGGCGGAGCATGTAGCAAGTGTCGGAGAGAGGAGAGTTGTATACAGTGCCGTGGTGGAAAGCCCTGGGGGAAAGAGACCACTTGTAATACCTAGGCGTAGATGGTAGCATAATATTAAAGCGTGGCTTTAAAGAACAGCATAAGGATGTGGACTGTATTGATCTGTCTCAGGATTAGAAGAATTAGAAGGAACTTTCTTAACTAGCTGAGGACCTGTTAACTTCTCTACAAGGACTCTACTCCATGGAGTCAGTCAGTCAGTCAATCACTCAGTCAGTCAGTCATTCAGTCAGTCAGTCAGTCAGTCAGTTAGTTAGTTAGTTAGTTAGTTAGTTAGTTAGTTAGTTAGTTAGTTAGTTAGTTAGTTAAAGAAGAGTATAATACGTCTACTCAAATGCAGAGTCTAATGCATCCAAATCTTCGAAAGAGTATATATAATACATAAAGTCAATGATCAGTAGATTATAATGCATGCCATCAAAGGAACAGTATAATAAATTAAATCAACTGAAAAGTACGAGGTCTGTCCAAAAAGTATCCGACCTTGGGCCGGGAAAAAAAAGTTCTGTATCTGGGTGGTTACAATACCTAATCCCCTTCAAAGTAGGCCCCTTGTGACTCCACACACTTAGCCCAGCGGTCCTTCCATCGCTGGAAGCAATTCTGGAAGGCTTGTTTTGGAATGGTGTACAGCTGCGCCGTCGCGTTCTGTATGATGTCCTCGCGGCTGTCAAAACGGGAGCTTTTTAGCGGTGTCTTCAATCTCGGGAACAGCCAGAAATCACAAGGAGCCATGTCAGGAGAGTAGGGAGCCTGGCGAACCTGCGGAATGCCGTGCTTAGCCAGGAAACCCTGGATCAGGTGTGATGAATGAGCTGGGGCATTGTCATGATGCAGCTGCCAGTTGCGTGCGTCCCACAGCTCCGGTCTCTTGCGCCGAACTGCATCACGAAGATGACGGAGGACTTCTTGGTAGTACTCCTTATTAACAGTTTGGCCTAGTGGTGCGTACTCATGATGCACAACACCCCGGTAATCGAAGAAAACAGTCAGTATCACCTTCACATTGCTCGTGTCGTGTTTTTTTGGGCCTCGGGGATGTTGGATGCTTCCATTGTGACGACTGGACCTTGGTTTCCGGGTCATATCCGTACACCCACGACTCGTCACCAGTGATCACAGTCTTCAGGAACTCAGGATCCCTGTTGGCGCACTCCAGCATGTCCTGCGCGACCTCAAGGCGGAGTTGTTGCTGCTCCGGCGAAAGCAGCTTGGGCACACATTTTGCCGCCACTCTTCGCATGCCCACATCCTCAGTTAAAATCGTGTTTGCGGAACCTCTGCTGATCCCAACCTCATCAGCAATTTCCCGGACGGTCAAACGACGGTCCTCCATGATCAATGTCCGCACTTTGTCAATGACATCAGCATTTCGGCTCGTTGACGGTCTCCCGGAACGCTGGTCACTGTCCGCCGACATGCGGCCATCTTTAAAGCGGTTGAACCACTCTTTAATTTGAGTGACCCCCATTGCATCATCACCGAAAGCCTGCTGAATTTTGCGGATTGTTTCCGCTTGGGTATCCCCAAGTTTCTGACAAAACTTGATGCAGTATCGCTGCTCCAAACATTCTGTCATCTTGAGCGAAACAAGAATGCGACGAACACGTGTTACACCACTTCGCTATCTGGCAGCGACAGACGCATCCGGCGGTGTTGCGAGGCAGCAAAAAATCACGCATGCGCACTAAAGTCCCTTCTACCACTACGCTCAGTTTCCCCACCCTTTCGCCATTACTTACCGCGGGAAAAAATATAGTCGGATACTTTTTGGACAGCCCTCGTATAATGTTTCTAATGAATGGAAGAGTATTATGCATGTAATCAACATAAAACAGTTTCAGTAGTTGTAATACGTAAAGTCCTTCCTTATCAGTTACTTTCGAAAAAATAAACAATTTCAGAACTTGTACTTAAGCTTCCCATTTTGCTTCTCACAGTCAGTTTTGCATGCACATTGTCTGCAGCTACTCAGTGCCTTACAGCAGAGGGTCAATTGTGGATCGGAAAAGTTGGGGAAAGAACGAATCTCGAAGTGATTAAGGTAACACTGCCATTCTTTTGAGGTGCTGAGTAAAATTACGAAATATACAGTCACGAAAAGATATCACAATCTAAATTTGCAATCATGACGTCCAGAATTGAAGCCAGTAGCAAGGCCACATAGCCAGACAGCTGAGCAGTTCGTTAGATCACAAACGAACTAGGGCGACTGGAACAGTGTCAAAGGGCAGCAGCTGATCTGAACACGAAGCTATCCACTGGGAGGCACTGGAACGCCACCTTAGCATTGACGTCCGCTCGACGTGCAGATTTGTGAGCAGCCTTAAAATTTAATGAAACGTGACACGTCCCCCCACTCCCTGGCGCAACAGCCCCTAGTGGGCCAAGGCCTCCTCATTATCAAGGCTTCACGAAAACACTCAGACACACCACACTCGGTAGGACTCCTCTGGACGAGTGATCGGCCCGATGCAAAGAACTCTGCCTGACAACACACAACACTCACAACAGACAGACATCCATGCCCCCCGTGGGATTCGAACCCGCAATCCCAGCAAGCGAGTGGCCGTAGACCCAAGCCTTAGACCGCACGGCCACTGAGATCGGCCGTGATTCGTTTACAGCTTTAAAATCTTTCGATTTTCTCCTTCAGGAAAGCTTGAATCTGCTTTAAACGTTAACGAACACAAACACTCTAACTTGATCTGAAATACAGAAATGTTATTTAAAAAGCTTGGTTTCAGCTTGTAGCCGAACATTATTGAAACATTATTAAATGCTAGTATTGTTGGAGCAGTTCGGCTCTCCCCTTCCACTCGTCTAAATATAGCAGCAACGACAAGGGACCAGGTGTCCCGAGTCAGTTGGCGGGAGTAAAAGGAAAAGAGTAGACGGATGGTTTTGTGCTAACGTTTGTATTGTAATAAAATAAACAAAGTTAACCTTTTAAAAGAGAACAGTCTCTTAATTTGATGTATATCAAATTAATAAATAGTAACCAGCAAAGTTCGGTTATAAGCTACCTTAACTCACACAACGTACGGTACGGTACGAGCCACGGCCACGGCGTACCAGGCACGGCACAGGGCACGGCACGGCACGACGCACAGCAGCACCACGCACAGCACAAGTACAGTACAGTACACCACGTGCAGTAATCCCTCTCCACCAGCGGATTTTCCTTCACAGAAATTCATGTTTACTTATACTTCGTTCTGTATACAAATTCTTCAACCAACAGTATAATAATTCGTGTGTAAACAGATTTGCACAGAAATGTAATTTTTAAATTAGCCCTGTATACACTTCACGCCCATTTTGTTCCTTCATCATTATCACCAGAGACGAGTCATCAGTAATGTACACCTTGGCCTGAAACCAGTGTTTCCCAAACCTGGGTAAATTACCCAAAATTGGGTAAAAGTGGTTTTTCTTTGGGTAACGACACACCTCGGAATACACATTAAAATTTACCGTAAAAGTGTAGAAGAATAAGTACTCTGAAGAAAGTGATCAGTCAGTGTGCACCGATACTCTAAAACAGTCTAACAGTGGCATTATACTGACTAGCTGGGACCTGGCTGATGAAATATGCATGGTGAATAATTACCAAATTTTTTTGTGGCTGCTAAAATGTTTAGATATGTTTAAAATAAAGACATTGCATCAAACATATTGTTTGCTTCCTATTTTTTTTACCGATCTCTCTTCACTTGTCAAATATGTTTTCTGTGCAGTTAAGTGTTTTACCTACATTGGGTAAAAAGGACTTTCTGATAAGCGGTTTTGGGTAATGAAGGAAAAAGTTTTGGGAAGCAGTGTGCTAAAACCCTCAGAAGTTTATATTTCACCTACGACTTACGCTCTTATATGTTGCAATGCCCAATATGTTCTTGTTGCCCATCTTTAATGTCATGGCGTTTGAATTTTTCATTTTTGTATGGCGAAGGATTAAGCAACTGAGAATTTGATTTCTTTCCTCAAAGTTTGTGTCCGCAAATTTGAATATCGAACTGTACTTACACAACAAGTTAACAATGTTTAGTAATAATAATTTTAATAATTTTAACAATTTCAACAACTACCAACGACATAGTGCTCTATATTCACAATGTATAGTGCTATACTATATACTTCAAATGCAAGATATATACAACAAGACATTTCAAGAAACAACTTGAAGAAAAATTTTGTATACCGGTGATTGTCAATGTAAATAATAGCCTTAAACAGTGTAACGGCACTGTGATAATACCAAACGGACCAGTGAACAGTGAAGTGAACTTATCAATGTACCCCTGATGATGGCCGAGTTACGGCCGAAACATGTGTAGGGTGAATTGAACAAAATACGAAAATAAAAAAGTGCATTCGTTGGTTTAAAAAACTGAAAATCTATTACCCAATTTTATTTATTCCCCCCTCCCCATTCCTAGCTCACACTGATCGTCATTCAAATAAAATTAAGTTGATTGTGCCTAGACACGCTGAAAACTGCTGACTCACGTTCTACTGCAAACACACATTCATGCTTGCTGTCTCCGTGTTCAACTGAGGGCCGTAATACAGCTTCGACCGATTAATCTCTGTTGCTACCTCGGGCAGTAGTCTAGAGCAGTGGTATTCAACCTTTTTTGTTCACGTACCCCCAGATATAATTTCTCTTCAATTTTGTACCCAAAAAGTTGTTGGTGCATAATTCAAGTTATACATAGTCTATAATCTATATCTAAAATCAGTTAAATAAATTACGTCCAAAATAATGTATTAAATAATAGTTTTAAATGAGAAAAAGGAGAATCAAGCTATTAAATAACAAATATATTATTGCCTATCACATAAAAATTAATAAAGGAACAAAGGTATTTTAGCAAAGCAAAATTATGTGCACTGTGTGGAATAAAATGAAACTAGCTGCCCATATAAGAATCGCATAAAGGAGAGAGAGAGAGAGAGAAAAAAAAATGGAGCTCCCAAATCGCATGTCCTTACGTCCGGGTCTCTTGTGGCTAACCCTAAATCTTGCCCTGATTATTCAGTGTTTATCATGAAATAATAGATTTTTTTTAATTTTACGTACCCCCTAAGATGTCTTCGCGTACCCCAGGTTGAATACCACTGGTCTAGGCTATACAGCCTGGGCGGCAGGTTTCCTTCTCCCAGTACTGACACTGTTCAACACCAACTTCCATCTCCACCCGACCCTTACCCTTGGGAAACGACGCTTCGTAATGCTGGCGATAGACACGTGTGAAGCTATACATCCACTCGCCTGTACGTCTTCATGGTGTGGTGCTTTACGGAGCACTTTACGTTTGTTTTCACGTACAGCCTGAGAACACTTGCAAATCAATCCATGAGCAACTAACCGCCACTAATTTTATTAAGTGTCAAGTATATCCGACAGATGTCGTCTGGTATGGCGACTCTGCTTGACGTGAAGATTTCGTCCAACAGATGTCGCAGGGCAACACGTACTTTACTGTGAGGTCTTGTGACGTGTAAGCAGCTAACATCTCATTCCCTTTAGAAGCTAAACAAATCACAGTCGAGTAGGCCTTCCAACACATGAATATGTAGTTGAAATATCAGTGTTATTTAAGAAGTTATAAATTGCTAAGATGGCATAATGTCTATGATAAAGTAAAGTAAAGTTCTCCCTACAATGGACCATTAAGGCCCGGAGGGGGAGTAGAGATATAGCTCTACTCTTTCTTTAACCCTGGCACTTGATGAAGGTAGGCAACTCCACGCCCCGGTCGCTTTACCCCCGAGAAAGAGACCCGGTACCCATTCTATAGGAAGCTGGGTGGGCCTCAGGGCCGATCTGGACGGCTGCGGAAAATCTCGCCCCCGCCGGGATTCGGCCCCGGACCGTCCAGCCCGTAGCGAGTCGCTATACCGACTGAGCTATCGCGGCCCATGTCTATGATAGATGAATGAATGTGTATGGAGTACTGGTGGAATGATTCTGAGTGGGGAAAAGCCAAAGTACTCGGAGAAAAGCCTGTCCCATTGACACTTCGTGTACTACAAACCACTCTGTATCGATGTTAAACGACTACGTAGCGGTTATGCAGGTTCAGTTGCAGCACTTGCAGGCGCAGTCACGGCCAGTCTAGTGAAGAAATGTGATTGGCCGTGCCATGGCTCAGGCGGTTAGTCGCTGGCCTCTCACCGCAGAGGCCTGGGTTCGATCCCTGGTCGTTCCATATGGGATTTGTGGTGGACAAAGTGACACTGGGACAGGTTTTCCCCCCGAGTATTTCCGTTCTTTCCCTGTCAATTTCATTCCACCGGTGCTCCATTACAAGGAAAAACGAAAAAACTATCATCTTCAACACAGGGTTATATAATAAGCCTCAAGGCTGCGGTGTGTCCGTAGCGTCTGCTGCGGGGCCCTTCACTAAAAAAAAAAGGATGTGTGATGATTGATGGAATATAATATAATATCCGGGCAACACTAATTCCTATCCCAGCAGTGACTTGAGGATCATTGCCCTTAGCAGCCCACCCAGACAGAATTTGATTGCCGTCGAGGCCAAAGTAGCATTCTGTTGAAAGTGGCTACTGTAATTCAGTTACGTCTTTGTGTTCATGCCCTTACATTCAGGTACATGACTAACGGTACTTTACGTCTGAGTAAAACTTCAAATAACGAACTCCTTGATCTGTTTCAACTCTATTCCACATAAGTATGGCCCCATTTTTTAGGAGCCGACAACAGGGACACTTAATAACATTTAGGTTCCGGGGGAGGGGTGGTGGGTAGAAAACAAAATATTTGACCGTTTACACAGTGAAAAAGTCAGAGTAATTTATTAATGTTACTAAAACGAGGCAGCCGATCCCAGTGGACGCGCGGTCTAAGGCGTGGGTTTGCGGCTGCTTGCTTGCTGGGATTGTGGGTTCGAATCCCACCGGGGGCATGGATGTATGTGTTGTGTTGTAAAAAGACGGTTGTGGACCGTAAGTGACATGAAGGACGAAAAAGGATTAATACAGAACAAAAATGGATCAAAAGGGAAAAACCAGGAATTAGTAAAAAAAAATCCCACCGGTGGCATGGATGTTTGTGTTGTGTTTGTTGTAAGGACGGTAGTATGGAACGTAAAGTGACATGAAGGACGAAAGGATTTAAACAGGACAAAAATGGATCAAAGGGGAAAAACCCCGGACAGGGAAAAAAAATCCCGTGGCGGGCATGGATGTCTGTCTCTTGTGAATGTTGTGTGTTGTCAAGTAGAGGTCTCTGCGACGGGCTGATCACTCGTCCAGAGGAGTCCTACCGAGTGTGGTGTGCCGGAATGTGATCGTGAAGTCTCGATAATGAGGAGGCCTAGGCCCTCAAGGGGCTGTTGCGCCAGGAAAAAAAAGAGGTAATTCAATTTACATTATTATAACATACAAATACCTACTATATTATCCAGAGCAATAAATTTAAAATTGATTATCATTCACCAACAAATGCACAAAGATCATTTTTTCACAAATTACTTTATTAAAGGATTTCCCCTATACGTATTTCGGCAATCTATATTGCCATCTTCAGGGGGTCATTTTGGTTTGTACATAGACCAATGTACATGTGTCAATATTGGTTATTATACCATCTATAAAATTGTATAAAAATTGTGTAAAGTTGTATTATAGTATTAAAATAGTACTAAAATAGTTTGTTAAAATTGATAGTAAGATAGTATTAAATTACATTTGCGGTAAAATTCGCAATTATTGGCAGTGTGGTCCGGTATGCTGTTCCTTGTCGGATATCTGTTAAAATATTACATATAATTAGAGTCATAATTACGTTGCTTATATTAGTGTGTTTGTTTTCGTAAGCTTTTAAGTTGCGTGCGGACATACCTGTAGTGTTGCTGTGTGGAAGCACCTTCTCCCTTCGTGTCAGCGTGGCTTCTGGTATTGATTTTCTACGTATTTTCGTGTTGTTTCGTTACGCATGCGCTGTAGGTTTGGCTGGGTTTTTTTTACGATGTTGAAAAGTATGCAATGCTCACCTGGTTGTTGTTCAGGAATTAATATATCTTTTTGGTAGTAATCTTGTATATAAAAATTCTCCAGAGTATTCATATGACTTCCTTTCCTACACGATCTTATCAACGACATAGTCGTCTCAATGGGACCGTATTCGTGTTTATTATTCAGAACATACAGGGCATATGCTGATTTTGGATCATTTGTTTTTATGTACCTGCAATGTTCTGAATAACGAGCTTTTAAATTTCTACCTGTCTGTCCAATATACTGTAAGTTACATGTATTACATGATAGACTATATATTCCACTGTTTTCGTATATGGTTGTTTTTGGTTTGGTTTCGCGTAGTATATATTGTGTGGTGTTTTTGACTTGGAAAGAGATGTGTAGGTCGGTATTCTTGAATATGTTGGTGATTCTTTTTATTACGGGGTTGTGATATTCGAATATTGCCCATTTTTGTTTCTGTTTTGTTTGTGAGTTGCATTTTGTTTTGTTTGTTTTGTTTTGAATCCGTCGGTTTAGATGTTCAATCATTTGTATGGGGTATCCGTTGTTCTTGGCTATTTGATGTATGATGTTCTTTTCTTTCTGTTGTTGTTCTTGTGTTAGTGGTAATTGGTATAATCTATTAAAAAGTAACCTGTATGCTGCTAGTTTGTGTTGTGTTGGGTGGTTGGAATTATAATGTATTGTTGTATCCGTTGTTGTAGGTTTTCTGTATATATCAATTGTTAAGTTGTTTTGGTTCCGGGTTATGAGTAGGTCAAGAAAACTTATTGTCTTTTGTTCTTCAATAGTTAGTTTGAATTGTAGGTTATTGTTGATGTTATTCATGTATGTTAGAATTTGGTCTGCATTAGTTACTGTGTTATCAGATATGATTAGTATGTCGTCTACATATCTGTTGTAATATTTGATGTGTTTTGCATTTAGGATATTCTTTAGGAGGATGTTTTCGTGGTATTGTAAAAAGATTTCAGATATTAAGCTAGATATAGGTGATCCCATGGCAACTCCTTTGTTAGGTTTGTAATATTTGTCATTGAATTTTAGGTAATTTTGTTTAAGTATAGTATCTAAGAGGTTGCAAGCCTGGGTTATAAGTGTTTCTTCTATCTTCTTATTGCTCAAGAGGTTTCTTGTGATATCTATGGTTGTGTTGATCGGAATATTTACGTAAAGGTCAGTAATATCCAGTGTGATTAGTTGGTTGTTGTTGGTTATTGGCATTTTGGAAAGTTCATTCGCTAATTCTATTGAATTGTATGTTATGTACTCGTTTTGTAACTCTAGGGTATTGGACAGCCATTTGTTGAGATATTTGGCGATTTTGTAGGTAGGGGCTTGTGTGTTATTAACTACCGGTCTAATGGGTTCACCTTTTTTGTGTAATTTGATTTGAGCGTTTAGTGTCGGTGGTTGTGGTTTTATTTGAGTTAGGTATTTTCGATGTTGTTTATTTATTAGTATATTGCATTTTTGGATAGTTTGGTTAATTTGTCTGTGGTATTTATCTGTTGGGTCTTGTGTTAGCTGTATAAATTCATTGTCATTTAGGAAGTTTTCGACTTTTTGTGTGTATAGGTTTTGATCTATGATGATTACTGTTTAAAATTATCTTTGATTTTATCTAGTGAAACAGGCAGCAAGCATGATAAATTTCTTCATGCCGAAGTCAGGTGGCTGTCACGGGGAAACGTGTTAAGCCGCCTATTTGAAATCCGTTCAGAAGTGAAAATTGTTCTCTCTCTGACAACACTTCTGACTTAGTCGTTTCATTGATGAAAGGTGGATTTTGCGACCGGCAGGTATATCTTATCTTCTCACCGAGTTGAATATGGGGCTACACAATTTATGTACCTACACCATTTTCGGCCCACGTCAGAACGAAGCCTTCGGAAATAATCTTAGTTCTGTTATCAAAGACACAGAAAGTGGACAAGTGCCTTCCTTTCCATTTTTTAATTGATTTCAATAAAATTTAAATTCAACGGGACTCTGACCTGGCGACCAGTACGAAGGAAAATTGACAGAATTTAAGCGTAGGCCTCAAGAAATACTTTCCACACAATTTTACGTCAGAATTTTGGATTATAGATCCCTTTTCTATTGAAGATCTCCTACCAGAACCGTTACCAATGTCAACAATAAACTAACAGAACTTTTCTGTGATGGAAGTCTCCAAGAAAGTGGATTTGAGAGAGTTTTGTTTGCTGAAAGTAAAAGCATGTTGTTGCAGATAAAGCTGTAAAATTGTTGTTGGTATTTAGCACACCTTGCCGATCCCAGTGGCCGTGCGGTCTAAGGCGTGGGTGTTCGGCCGCTCGCTTACTAGGATCGTGGGTTCGAATCCCGCCGGGGGCATGGATGTTTGTGTTGTGTTGTTGTATAAGGACAGTAGTATGGAACGTGGACAGAAGGGCTTAAAAGTACAAAATGGATCAAAAGGAAAAAGCGGACAGGAAAAAAAAAATCCCACCGGGGCATGGATGTCTGTCTGTTGTGAGTGTTGTGTGTTGTCAGGTAGAGGTCTCTGCGACGAGCTGGTCCCTCGTCCAGAGGAGTCCTACCGACTGTGGTGTGTCTAATGTGTGTGACCATGAAACCTCGACGAAACGAGGAGGCCCAGGCCCATATAGGGCTGTCGAGCCATAGAAAAAAGAAAAAAAATTAGCACACCTTACATTTGTGAATGTGAATTTTCTTCAATGATTAACATAATGAATCAAAACAGGAATAAACTGAATATTGAGTTTCATATAAGTTTGAAATTAACACAAAATTAACCACAAATACGGAAGCTGTATTTGGATATAAATCACACCCTTCACATTAAAGATTCAGCTAGTTTGTAATGGGCATTAACATGCAACATTATATAGGTTGTTTTTTTTTTTCCTGCTTGACCGATAAGCGCCGGCCCAACGTTCCACCCGAAGATCTGAGGCCATTGCTTCGTACGCCGAATGTCGGGGAGGTTTAACGGTCAATGCCGGAAGCTAGACAAAGGATCGCAGTGATAATAACCTTTATAAGGTCTGATAAAAACGGACTAGAGCGTCGGGGCTGGCGCTTATCGGTCAAGTAGGAAAAAAAATCTGTATTTTACTTTCCATTGTTAAACAAAATTTATCAGTTTATTTATTTTTAATAATAACCTACTTTATTAATTTTTGCACGTGTTACTTTATGCTTAACTTTATTAGGATTCAATTGAATCGTAGCCGCCAAATTATTAATTTACCGCTTTGTGTCAAACAGTTTGTCTGCTGCATTAATATTTTGCAAAACTATTTAAGCCTTATTTTAATTACAGTTTGTTAAATTTATCTAACTGCTTAATATTTTGCACATGCTAGTTTTGGCTTTGTCTTAATTATATTTGCTTTCAATTTTTGCATAATTACCTGCTTTTTCACATTTTGCAGACGTTAGTTTAGGCCTTGTTTTGCCTGTATGTCGCACTCAAGTTGAATAAATCTACGTATTTTCCTTCAAAAAGTAAAGTTAGCAGTTACCCAGAGAATTAAATCTTTTTTATTTAAATACAAAAAAAAAACATTGGTTGGACATTGAAACTGTTTAAATTTCATTCAGTTGTAGGCCAGCGAATATATATGATAAAACCTGTTCCAAAGTATATCACATATTACCTTTACTACAGCGTTCTGCTTACCCTCAAATATCAATCCCACGTTACCTCAGACAACTCTGCAATATATATCTCATATTTTCTTCGTTGCCCTTTCCAGTAACCCTGTTCACACCCATCCTATATTACCCTCGCTACACCAATTACATTTCCTGTACAAAATTACTGAACCCTTTAGAAGTAAATTCCCATAGGGCGGCAGGAGACACTGGCTGCCCACTTCCCCTATCGATTCCCCCACAACATCCCTGCCTCTTGCAACAAAGTGAGTATCCCTGTCTAGAAATTCCAAGAGAAATGCCCAATTTCAGTTTAGGTAACATTTCTGCGTATTAATCAGCTAGCGGTTTACTACACTCTGACAGTTGAAAGGCGAATTCGTAATAATTTAGAATGCTGAGGTACACGCGTCTGTTTATTTCATTCTGTTTTAAATCGATATAAGTCTCCATTTTATTCAGTATAAATAAAAGGGCGATTAAATGTATGCAAAATTCTGAACGGAATACCTAAACGGAAGAAACCACTGGGGAAACCTATGAGACAATGTTATGATAATATTGAAGTGGATCTTAAAAGTTTAGCTGTGGAAGTTTGGACTGAATTTATTTGGCTGGCGACACTATCCAGTGGCGAAATTTTGTGAACACGTTAAAGAAGTTGTTGTGTTACTCGTACCGTGCGTATTCTTATAATTAATATATTGATCAACTCATGCACTTAACAAAATACATTCCAAAGTAATTGTTTGATTGTTAACCTTGTGCATTTTGTAATTATAATATTTTAATTGTTTTAATGAAGGCGACACAATACTTACATAAGCATGCTGGCCTATGACTTTGTTTAGATAACTCCCTGATGATGGCACCTCGGTGCCGAAACATGTAGCAGTTTTATACTTACTTTTGAACATATTTTATTAAGTGCATAATTTGGTTAATGTATTGCTCACATTAAAGAAGATTTGATTTTTATTCGGAAGGATAATTCCTTGTGTGACTAAGCAACTATCAGTGTGTCAACGAACCGATGTTCGGTTACTCGACAATGCATGGTACAGTTGAGGTTATCACAGCGGTGTTGCTAAATAAAGAAATTGTTCATGGATATGACGATGTGCCTTTGGACGAGTGTTATTCGACGTTTCGGAAGTCTTATGGGGTGAATTCTTGGTCTGCTTGACCCTTCTGACAAAGGAAATACAGTCATTTGGAACATCGAGAAGTATTCGCTCAACGGCGCAGCGTCACATCCAAAAAGAATTGACTCGTCAGTGCCCCACAAAAGCACAAACCTAGGCAAAGCTATCCCTATACAGGTCTAAACAGGCCCCTAGGGATCCAGGAGGTTGAGGCTCCCAGATTTCTAGACAATTGGCACATGAAAGTGGTAAGGTTATCAGCCCTAGCACCGGCCGCCTTTACTCCAACCCCCCCCCCCCCCTCCAGGAACTAGTCCTGGTACTCATTTCTGTTAGAGGCTGAGTCGACCCCACGGCCATAGTGCGGTCGAAAGGATTAAGTAAAAGAAAAATTCCAATGAGTCTATCTGGAATCGAAACCGCAAACTTCTGGCTTGGAGCGCAGTGCCTCAAACAACTGCGCCACGCGTGCCCCCACCAAAGCACAAAGTAATAAATATTTCCGTACGTCAAGATACTTCTGAGTTTCGAGGATAGAGTGGTAAAACAAAGCTCACTCCGAATATTAGTAAACACACTAGTCAAAATAATTTCTGAACAAAATCCATGAAGCGACAAAGTTAGCCTGTGTTACATCCCATACGTGGCTCACGCAATTTTGTTTCCCCCACTCCCCGTACCATCGCATTCTGTTACCCTGTAGCTAAGCGAAGGTAACAGCTGGTAGCAAACTGCGAATTGTTTATGGCCGGAACTTTGTCTTCTCATCCTGTCTCCCTAAACTCGTCATTTTTGTTATC
Source organism: Reticulitermes speratus (assembly GCA_021186555.1). Classification (NCBI taxonomy): domain Eukaryota; kingdom Metazoa; phylum Arthropoda; class Insecta; order Blattodea; family Rhinotermitidae; genus Reticulitermes; species Reticulitermes speratus. The sequence continues at coordinate 5,440,759 of JAJKFL010000237.1, read as the reverse complement.
TTTCTCGTACTCTTTCTCTCACTATATATTTTCCCATTATTTTCTGCTGTTTCTTTGAACGTAACAGTCTTTTTCTTTCATTTAGCATAATTCGTTTTCTTTATTTTCTTATGTCATATCCATTTTCCTCCCCACAGAAAATATTTTATTTTAAACATCACATTTTCTTTCATTTCCCAAAAAATATATAGCGTCGTCTCTGTCTCTCTGTCTTTCTACTGTCTTCTTTTGAACACTACCTTTTATCTGTCACTTCTTCCCTTTTCCCTTCTAGACATATAGCAATCCCTCCTCGTCTTTCAGCCTTTCAAAAAGTGCCCAAAACTTTCGGTATTAATAACCAAATAGTTATTTTCACTTTTTGGTTTCAGTTAATGCCCCCTTACCAGTCTGGATAGCTCAGTCAGTATAATGACTAGGCTACGGGTTGAACGATATGAGGTTCGAATCCCGGCAGGAGCTAGGAATTTTGCTCTTTACCGAAACGTCCAGACCGACTCTGGAGTCCACCTGTTCTCCTATTCAAATAGTACCGGGATTTCTCCGGGGGTAAAGCGGCCGGGCGTGAAGTTAACCGCTCACCTCCATTTAGTACCGAGGTTAAAAATGAGTACACTTCTACACTACACGACAAGCTTCCTTTTTAGCTTGTTTCTTAACAACTTTTTCATGGCAGAATTTTTTTTTTCGGAAATTAGTAGTCGTTCAGAAGGTAAAGAATTTACGTAAGCTCAATGTTGCAGGCCGAGGTTAAGAAAGAGTAGAGCTATACCTCTACTCCCCCCTCTGGGCCTTCATGGCCCTTTCTACGGTAAACTTTACATTTACCGCTTTTGCGGGTTTTGATTTTTTCATATTGGTGCCATGACCTTCAACCTTTCACGATGAAGGAGACATATTGCAGCCTAAAACCGTTCCCCACCCTAAGCAACGTAAATCCATTCCACAGCTCCACGCTGTTTCTATAACATTCGTTTTAATATTATCCACATATCAACGTATAAGTTTTATTAAGTGGCCCTTCTTTCGTGTTTTCCAGCTAAAATATTTAAGGACTTCTCATTTTTCCCACGCATTAGGAGAGACATCCGTTGTAATGAAGATATACCAAGTAAATTGCTTTTTTTTAATTGAAGGGCCCCGCAGCAGATGCTACGGACGCACCGCAGCCTTGAGGCTTATTGTGCAACCCTGTCATGAAGATGATTCTCCTTTTCCAGTTTACTGGAGCATCGGTGGAATGAAATTGACAGGAAAAAACCGAAGTATTCGGAGAAAAACTGTCCCTGTGCCACTCTGTCTACCACAAATCCCACATAGACCGACCCCGGGATCGAACCCGGGCTTCCGCGGTGAGAAGCCGGCGACTAACTGCCTGAGCCATGGCCTGAGTAAATTGTTTAATGTCTTTCTGTTTTTCATTCCGTGCATTGTAGATAACCAATTCATAACACAACCAACAAAATACACCATGTTTTCCATAGATATTTTTATTACTTTGTAACACTGAGTATTGCTACATGTTTCAATCCACAAGGGATCATCACCAAGAACAAGTATCAAATAATGTGCATGAATCATGCAACATATTTATACTTCCTTGAAGATCCTGTGGATAAACATGTAGCAATACCGTGTAATAAATACAAATGTATTTAATACCAACATGTTTGCACAAAATATAACTAGATAAACGATCACTAGCCGACAGTGTTTCGCCCAATGCCAACGTGTCGGGGTAAGTGATAAGTTATTAGTAAATTTTGTGCACTACATGTTGGTAATAATACAATTATCATAAGGGGAAAGTAATGTCAATAATATAATACAAATATCTAAGGAAGAACATTGTACATATTTTGATTGAATATTATGAATTCACTTAATGTCATTTACATAATAAATTTAATTTGGTATTTAAATCTCGCCTGATGATGGCTTTTTATATCTAAGCCGAAACATGTGGCGGTAACTTTATACAATAATATAACACAAAACAGAGTTGCGATTGACGGTGTTCACCCCCTTTACTTTTCCCAAGCGTGTTTGCCTCCTCGCCCTCCCCCACCCCCCAGCCAAATCATCCCCCCATTTGTAACTTCAAATTGACGAACTGAAGATCGAGTCGGTTTGTGTTTCAGTGTTTCAGTTAAAACTTACTCTATCGTGAATAATACAGCACAAACATTCTGGTTTCTATCCTTATCCCAAACAATTTGCAATCTATGTCAACAAATTCTTTCGGCATGACGTAAGTCTAACAGCACATTTCACGTAATTACTAAACTCGTGCAGCAGTGAGCAGACGTAATTAAAGCGTAGAAGGAGCTAAGTCTCGAGACGAGCTCAAAATCCTGCAAAATTTGTTGTTCTAAGGCAGTGCGCGAAGTGTAAGTTTTGTACAAACTTTATAAGACAAGGCTTCTATCAACTCCTGTAAAGCTCGGCTAATTAAAACCGTACATAATTCTTGCTTGAGTATATTTTAGATCTTATTTCCTCTTTCCAGTATACTTTTGCTTCCTTTTTTGATGAACTAAAATGGAATCACGTGTTGGCTGTATATCACTTCCGGCTCAAACCTGTGACGCCAATGGCATGAATCCTTTGACAGCTGAACAGAGCCAATCAAGAGCCAGATGTTAAAGGACTTCTACAAAAAAGAATGTTCAGTAAAGCTTGGAAATTTCGTGACTAGAAACTTAGGTGAAGTTTCCTATCTTGGTGTTCCCTTTCAACAGACAGCTTTAAAACACTTCCATTACCTTCCATTACCCTTTCTGAAGCCCTTTGAAAGGCCTTACTGACCCTTTCATTACTCTACTCACAGCACTATAACAAGCAATCGATGTTGTCTAGATTGCATTCCGGATTTTAAAGCAATTCTCTTAATGTGTACAGGATTTCTGGTAAGACTAGTGTATGTTACCTAAATACAGGCATCCACAAAAGAATGGTGCGGTTTCAATAGTATTCACTATTGAATCCGCACCATTCTTTTGATTATACCCTGTATAGAGAATACATAGGGGTATTTAAATGTGAAGTGGATTGAACTGACTCACGGTTATTTACAATAATGTTTTCTTTTTTATAATTCCAATGTAAAACATTTGTGTTCGTCTGCCAGAAAGTTTTTTAAATTCCTCCTTCAATTACGTTGTTAGACAGTCTGTCAGTCAATTGCATAGCATTCTGAAAATGAGAAATTTACTTAGTATCACCCGGTTTCTGGACTTCCCCATTTTTAAGCGCCTTTGCAAAATTGCGAAAAGCGACTATTAGTTCCGTCATGTCTGTCTATCCGTCTGTCCGTCTATCTGTCCTTCCTTCCGCATGGAACAACTCTGCTCCCACTGGACGGATTTTCATGAAATTTGATATTTGAGAATTTTTTCTAAAATCCGTCCAGGAAATTCAGTTTAATTAAAATATAACAAAAATAACGGTACTTTACATGAAGACCTATGTACATTTGTGGTAATTTCTCTCTCAATTCTTCTTAAAATGAGAAACGTTTTACACCAATTTTGCAGAGGATATCAAAACACACATTTTATGTTCAATAACTTTTTCGTAAAATCGTGCGTTTATGAGATAATGTGGAAAAATGCAGTACAACCAGACAGGCCTAAGATGACAGTATAATACGGCGCATGCGCTTTGCATGCTGGATAACTAAGGCTACAGACACACACTCAGAATATGTAATACTTATTGTCATGACATTAATCCCTTCTGATCTAGTAAAATGTTTTACGGTAGCCCAAAAACTGAGAAACTACGTAACGACTAATCTGTCATTACGATTTGTTTAGCTAAATTGTACGTCTAAAGTAGGCCACGAGCAAACGTGCATTCTTTTGTTTTATTGCAACGTTTATAAAAGTGTGAAAAAGAGTGCAAATTAGTTGCAATATAATTTCTCTCAAAAACTGGTGGGCCTGTGTATAATTTGCATTGTTGCGGGTAACAAAATTTTACCATAAAAGCACTGTTTCTTGCAACGTCAATATTTTTATTATGTAGTTCAGCTTGAAAATTAACAACAGCACACACCGTTTGCATTGTCGTGTTTCCATGGCAGCAAGGTTTATACGAAAGCGCCACAGTGTCACTTTATACGTCCATTGCCTATCTTCTTCCTACATAACATTTTACGAAGAGAACTGGACCATTTCTTACCGTCGCCATATTTGTACTTGTCATCTGTGTGTTATATTTCCGTGCCAAGTTCTCAATACTTCTTACTTACCTCCACCAGACAAATCTGTACATATATAACCCAATTCCATAGAGCCACCATTTTGTTATTTTAAATTTAGACAAAAATTGCCTCAATACAAATTATAGGCCTGAATTGTCTTACATTCCTTTATCATACATTAGTTCAGCTATCCACAGTGAGTGGCGCTATTATCGCTTTAGCCTAACGTATTCGTAAATCCGCCATATTTTTAATACAGATTGTAGGAGTTGAAGTATTAAAAGGTTTGAATAACCCCAAATGATAAATTTCATACAAAATTTATTTAAATTTCTGGCAATGGTGTGGAATTTTCAAAATATACGCAACAAGTTTAACTTATTCTGGAAGTCACTTAAGTAGTTAATAAGTTTTATAAAAAAAAAATAAGATAAAAATGAAGATACTTTTATGGATATAGATCTGTATAGTGTGAAAAAAAAGTATACGAGTTACTCTCGGAAGTCCTGCTTATAAATATGTTCTTGTTTCTGTAATTTAGGAAAAAATATTGTGCGCAAGCGCATTGCGCAAGTCGATAAACCAGCACAGTTGTTTGTAAAACCGATGAACTTTCCAAAGAACAGAAGGTTCTTCTATTCGTTTTTATTTCTTCTATGGACTATTTTAAATGTATTGTACACTTAAGCCACACTGATCTCTATGTCTCAGCTTCCTGACGTGTTACGTATCGGTCGACTGCACGAACAGTCTGAAAGCTGCCTCTTTCTGCCCTGATGCATGTCGGATTCAAGTTCACATTTGACATTGCGATGCGTTGACCTTGACCTCCTGAATGCTGCGGGTGGAGAGGGTCAAAGAACAGATAAAGTAATGGAGACGAATAACATGACACCGTCCCGACTGGAAAGAAAAAGGATATTATCAGGATGATCCACTGAAAACCGACCAAGGGAGTTAAATCCTTTAACAGTGCAGGAACAAAGCTATCAGAATATAATTCCATAGAAGGCAGTTCTTAAGAAGCTGATAGTCGCTAAGATAGTCAATAAAATTTTCGACTCGTCTTTTAAAGGAACCAAATATGTTCATTACCTTTTTCACAAAAACCAGCAAGCAGATCCTATCCTGAGCCATCTGAATCCACTTCATATGAACAGTCTATATTTCGAACATAAGATAAATCTCTCCCCGTCAGGTGTTTTACTAAAATGTCACACGGATTCTTTGTTGATATTACGCGTGCTACACGCTGGCCCATCTCATCATTTTTTATCGCACAAATAATACTTCATGAATGTACAAATTGTTACTTAAAACGTCAGATTCTCAGCTCTCCTGTTGCGCTTCCTGTCTGCTGCCTAAACATGTCCCTCGGTCCTGCAACACCTTCGATCTATCGCCTGTCCTTACTGCCACAGAATAATTTCCACTCACATTTAAGGTAAGAGACATAAGGTAAAGCTCACCCTACAGCCGGCCATGAAGGCCCAGAGAGGGAGTAGAGGTATACCTCTACTCTTTCTTTAACCTCGGCGCTAGATAGGGGTGAGTGATCAACGCCACGCCCCAGCTGCTTTAGCCCCAGGAAAGAGAACTGGTACTCATTTTACAGGAGGTTTTTTTGGGCCCCAGGACCGGTCTGGACGCATGCGAAAAATCTCGCCCCACCGGGATTCGATCCCCGACCGTGCAGTCCGTAGCGAGTCCTTATAATGACTACGCTATCCTCGGCCACAAGTTGAGAGATAGCGTAATATCACAGTTTTGCTTTATTAAGTGCTATACAAAAAAAACCACAAAACACCCCGAGACGTTTCCCTGAGCTATCCCTAAGACTGGCCAGATCTTGACGAATTAATGTACTCTAGCTTTACTTATTATTTTCTCGTTTGTTCTGCCACTGTCCACGACCTGCTAACTTGTCTTACTGTATGCTTAAATGGAGCAGAATCAATGTGATTGCCTTGATTCTCTTACATTCCCTCCTTTCATCAGAAATTTCTACTTGAATTCTTTGATTTTTCGCTGCTTTTGTCGCAGGTAACTTGTCGTCGTGGCTCGGTCCAGCTACTAGAATCTTCTAACACTGACGTCAAGTTCCTTGATTCCAAAATCCACTTATAGCATCTGACGTCTAGAGAAACTAATTTTCTGTTCGAAACCCAGGCTAACGCACCAGTGAAGTGCCTCTCATGAACTGGCCTATCAGACCTTCACGACTTACAGGCCACGTGCAATTGCCCACTTTATTTATAATATTTAACTGTGCCACAATATTTTGTTGTGTGTTATACTAGCAGAAGAAGTTCTTTTAAAATTGAATGGTAAGTCTGTTATAGGTGAAAGTATGTACATATCGAGGCTGTCTAACGATTAACACCATCTGCCAGATGCTGAGAGTGTCTTATACGTAAAAGTATGTACATATCGAGGCTGTCTAACGATTAACACACTCTGCCAGATGCTGAGAGTGTCTTATACGTGAAAGTATGTACATATCGAGGGTGTCTAACGATTAACACCATCTGCCAGATGCTGAGAATGTCTTACACGTGACAGTATGTACATATCGAGGCTGTCTAACGATTAACACCATCTGCCAGATGCTGAGAGTGTCTTATACGTGACAGTATGTACATATCGAGGGTGTCTAACGATTAACACCATCTGCCAGATGCTGAGAGTGTCTTATACGTGACAGTATGTACATATCGAGGGTGTCTAACTATTAACACCATCTGCCAGATGCTGAGAGTGTCTTATACGTGAAAGTATGTACATATCGAGGCTGTCTAACGATTAACACCATCTGCCAGATGCTGAGAGTGTCTTATACGTGAAAGTATGTATATGTCGAGGCTGTCTAACGATTAACACCATCTGCCAGATGCTGAGAGTGTCTTATACGTGACAGTATGTACATATCGAGGCTGTCTAACGATTAACACCATCTGCCAGATGCTGAGAGTGTCTTATACGTGAAATTATGTACATATCGAGGGTGTCTAACGATTAACACACTCTGCCAGATGCTGAGAGTGGCTTATACGTGAACGTATGTACATATCGAGGCTGTCTAACGATTAACACCATCTGCCAGATGCTGAGAGTGTCTTATACGTGACAGTATGTACATATCGAGGGTGTCTAACGATTAACACCATCTGCCAGATGCTGAGAATGTCTTATACGTGAAATTATGTACATATCGAGGGTGTCTAACGATTAACACCATCTGCCAGATGCTGAGAGTGTCTTATACGTGAAAGTATGTACATATCGAGGCTGTCTAACGATTAACACCATCTGCCAGATGCTGAGAGTGTCTTATACGTGAAAGTATGTACATATCGAGGGTGTCTAACGATTAACACCATCTGCCAGATGCTGAGAGTGTCTTATACGTGAAAGTATGTATATGTCGAGGCTGTCTAACGATTAACACCATCTGCCAGACGCTGAGAGTGTCTTATACGTGAAAGTATGTACATATCGAGGGTGTCTAACGATTAACACCATCTGCCAGATGCTGAGAGTGTCTTATACGTGAAAGTATGTACATATCGAGGCTGTCTAACGATTAACACCATCTGTCAGATGCTGAGAGTGTCTTATACGTGACAGTATGTACATATCGAGGCTGTCTAACGATTAACACCATCTGCCAGATACTGAGAGTGTCTTATACGTGAAAGTATGTATATGTCGAGGTTGTCTGATGATTATTGTCGTTTGAGGAGCAATTCAATCTTCTTTTTCAACTAATGACATACGCACTTGTTCAAACAATTAGCTGTCTTTCATGACTTAATCAATCTACGCTGGGCGGTATTTGTCGCAAATTTGTCGTTTTGCCGTTATGCTTTTTCTGTAGAAATCAACGCAAAACTCAAATCAGTTACGATAGGACCAGAAGGTGGCGGCATTGAAAGGCAGTTTGGTCAGTCATTATTGCAAAACTGACCGTTGCAATATTATAATTATACTTTTTTTGTCAGCAGTCTTTGCATCGTTTTTTAAATTCGTGGAATAAAATATTTTTTCAGAAAAGTCGTCAGGGTGTATTTTAACAATGTACAGACGGAAAAGTTTTCTGTGGAAACCGCGGCTGCGGGTGGAACTGCGGAAATTTCTTGTAAAATGTTTAAAGGCCGTCTACTTGTAATACAGTAAGTTACAATCGTCGGGATATGTGTGATGTCTAAAAGTTTTGAAAAAAAAATACTGAATTTACTGGTAATTCCACAATAAAGTAACTTAAAGGGCCCCCTCCAAACGTTGGTGCCTACCTACCAGACAAAACGGCGGTACACCTGATACTACAACAGCTTTCACTTAAAACCTGATATGTGGAAGAATACAAATTAACCCTTAAATTTCAAACTGTTAATTGGCGTTTTTAAAAGATATTTATGGTTTATAATTTTAGTCATGCTTTTAAAAGCAAAAAAAATTAAGGTCCTGTGTCAAGGCCACTGCTGACCGTCGGTTTTCCGTGACCTAAAGTCAGCGCCTATACGGTCAGACGGATCCAGTGTTAAATTTAAATTTTGATTTTCAACAATATTTATCCAAAATAAAGACAAATTTATGTAAGGCTCTATGGCGTTCTGGCTATTGTACCAGCACATTAATAATATAAAAAAAACTAAATTGTATTCAATTATCAATGTTTATATAAAAATGAAAAATTTACCTAAGTTACTACCCTATAAATAAATGCTTGGAAATTTTTTCAGTACTGTTGTGCTTAGTATTCGACGAATGTATTTGTGAATATTTAGGACTAATACAACGACGTTTCTCCAGTTATATAACATAGTGATATTTCGAAAATATAAAAAAAAAATTTTCCATCACTTTCCTCCGTAATGAACCTTGGCTGGTGTAGTCAGACATTCTATTTATATTCCTTTATCAATGAAGAAGCCGTCATAAGCAGCCGTAATCCACATGATATGATAACATATTTAAAAAATTCTAATCAGTTTATGCACAAATACCTTGTAGTTAGGTGCAAAATGGAGTCACATTTTTTTCTTTTTTTTTTTCTTTCCTCCACTTTATTATAGGCTTTGAAATTGAATCATCGTCAATAAATAAGAATCAGCCAGTTTCTATGAGTTATATTTCTACCCTGCTCAGCCCTACGTTGAAATTTGAAAGTGCGACTTACAATCTTATATTAATAATGACACACGTCATATAAACGGCTATCAATTACGACTTATTTTGAAGCTCCTGCTGGTGTAGGCTAGTGCCCGCTGTTGCAATGGCAGGGGGGAAGTTAAGGCTATCTCCAGGCGTGTTTTGTCGGCATTATCTCTATGATATTGAGAACAAAATACATATTAGTAATCACTGATTACGAATATAAATTTGAACAAATAAAGATAAAGGCTGCTTGTCTCGTGGCACGAGTAACAAACTTATGCAATATGAAACATTCATTGAACTCCGCCCCTTTTTGAAAGTGCTGTCTTAAAGTCACAGACAAATGTATCGGTATAAAACTTTAATCCTCTCCCACTGAATCCATTGTTTTTAAAATCATTCCCTTAAACAATTATCAGAAAATAAATTTCTGCGTGTCAATAGGTGTGAATCTTTTAAAGTATTTCAGTCACAAGCAGAATATTGGTCAGTATCTCTAGCTTCTTTATGTACTGTCTGCTTTGCTCGGATAGCAAGACATATCTTCCTGCTGTCGTGTGTCTGTCTGTCTGTCCGTCTGTCCGTCGTCCGTCCCAAACACTCGCACACAAGGCACACGGTAATGGAGAGAAATCGAACTTAAAGGGAGATTAATTGTGACCGCTCACTAGTTATGTTGACCTCAACTTGTCTGGACGGGGTCCGCCATTTCCGCCACGACACATGGCAGAGCGACACTGCCGCAAGTGGCGAGTGGCACTGTCGCAAGTGTCAGAGTGACACTGCCGCAAGTGGCGGAGTGACACTGCCGCAAGTGGCGGAGTGGCACTGTCGCAAGTGTCAGAGTGACACTGCCGCAAGTGGCGGAGTGACACTGCCGCAAGTGTCAGAGCGACACTGCCGCAAGTGTCAGAGTGACACTGCCGCAAGTGGCGGAGTGACACTGCCGCAAGTGTCAGAGTGGCACTGCCGCAAGTGTCAGAGTGACACTGCCGCAAGTGGCGGAGTGACACTGCCGCAAGTGGCGGAGTGACACTGCCGCAAGTGGCGGAGTGACACTGCCGCAAGTGGCGGAGTGACACGCCGCAAGTGCGGAGTGACGCCGCAAGTGGCGGAGTGACACTGCCGCAAGTGGCGGAGTAACATTGGGACAACTTCAAGCCAGACAAAACAAAGCCCATCGAATTTTTTCAGTCGCCACTGGCGACAAAGCGATATCATTTCCCAACACTTCCGTGTAACTACAGCCCAGGAGCTCTTGAGGACTCTGGCGTGGGCAGACAGAGAAGGTGGTCGTTATGTGAGCAGGTTTATGGGCTCTTAGTGAGGAAATAAGGGCTTGCCTTCACTGCACTGTATGGGTCAGGTGAGAGTTGGCCAAAATGTGTCCAGAAAGTTAACCAGTCACTTGTAATTGAAATTCGAGACACTAAGGATCTCCGAAACGTCGACAACTTACCCGGTGCTTCACTCTGCAACAAGATTAAAACAAAATATAATATAGAACAATGCATCAGATTTCACTGCTTAGACGGACAGACAGACAGACAGACAGACGAACATTCCCGCTCCATTAAACGTTAATTTTATACACTTGGCGCAAAGAGCAGAAATGGGTAGGGAGGGCGTGAACTGGATTCATCTGGCTCACGATAGGCAAAAATGGCGGACTCTTTTGAAAGCGGCAATAAACTTTCGCTTTCCATAAAATGATGGAATTCCCTTGACTAGCTGAGAGACTAGCAGCTTTCAACAAAGACTGTGTTGCACGGAGAAATTTAGTTTACTCGTAGTTAGTTACCTAGTAAGTCAGTCAGTCAGTCAATCGGTCGGTCGGTCGGCCAGTCGGTGACTTAATTAGTTAGTTACTTTGATTTCAGCTTCCGCCGCGACGTTGTTGAAAATCTGCGTCTTCTGGGTATTACGGGCGTCGTGTGGTAATTGTTTACCGACGTTTCGGGACAATGTATCGGTCACACTTCAGGTCAGAGTCGAGTACAAGGACTACTCGACCTTGACTCGTGAGGGTTAGGACGATACGTTAGTCCCAAGTCGTAATAATTACCACGACCGCGTAATACCCCAAAGACAGAATATTCAGTTAGTTAGTTAGTTAGTTATTGTTAGTAGTTAGTTAGTTTAGGTCTCGGTTAGTTAGTAGTAGTTGATAGTTAGTTAGTTGACTAGTTAGTTAGTCATCAGTCAGTTAGTTAGTTAGTTAGTTAGTTAGTTAGTTAGTCAGTCAGTCAGTCAGTCAGTCAGCGCAAGAAGTTCATCAAAACTTCACAGCTAATACACAAAGAACCTGATTTAAAACACTACTCCCACACCTTTCCGATCCTGCCCCTATTTTACGTAGGTGTACAGACATAACCCACCACCACCACCACACCACCACTTTACGTTCACAAGATACAAAACTTTGCTTCCTGCTCCCTGTAGGACATCTGCTTCCAGTTTACGGAAGTTAAGGCATTCTGTTTTCGTGCATTGCTCCTAAGCTTGCTACAAGTCGTGTCTCTCTTAAATCAGCTGTCACACATAAGTTACCTTAGATCTAGGCTTACGCTGCCTTCTACATCCTTTACTCATCTTCTCATACGCCGCCAAATTCAACCTACCTAAGCACTGTGTCATCACCCAAGAGCTGAATATATGAAAGTCAATTCAATAAGATAAAAATACACAGAAAACGTTCGGAGAATACATGGATTTGGTAGATTTGTTTGGGTAGAGGACCGATGTAGTCATGGTGATGAAGATACTGCTTAATTTACTGTTTAGAATGACGGCAGTCTCTTTCCCTCTCGTCTAATTAATTAACTCTGAAAACCAGAAATCTGCCAGCCTGATAGAGCTGCTGTTTCCGAGTGACGTTATTGAGATTCATCAACAGACTGACTTCAGCCAGTGGTGGATCAAAGCTAGACAAGCAGAGTTTCGTTAACTTGTCACTAAATATAGCAAAGGGCCCGTTGTTACGCGTGTCGTTAATTATAGCACTACAATGATGAAGCTGTGTATTTATTACGACGATCTTTCACACTTTTTTTTCCAATGGCTCGACAGCCCCTTGGGGGCCTAGGCCTCCTCATTTTTCGACGCTTCACGATCACACTTTTTAGACACACCACACTCGGTAGGATTCCTCTGGACGAGTGATCAGCACGTCGCAGAGACCTCTACCTGACAACACACAACACTCACAACAGACAGACATCCATGCCCCCGTTGGGATTCGAACCCACAATCCTAGTAAGCGAGCGGCCGCAGATCCACGCCTTAGACCGCGCGGCCACTGGGATCGGCCTTTCACACTATAGGCCTACATTTAAATATATAGGGTCATTAACTTATCTGACAACTATCGGTTGCCAATTAACGTCGGCTCTTAAATAGTACTTACATAGCCCACTCAGCGGACCGTCCACATGGAGAAATGAGTAGTGGCGGAAAGAGACAAACGATGGTTGTCAGATAAAATAAGGACCCAGTACATATGTGTCCGGCTGAACGCGGAACTCGCTGAGAGAATCTAAAAACCTTCTCATAGCTACATTGCTGCAGAGCGGCCCATGACGCCGCGAGATCTTCAGTAGGCTACTCGGTCCAGCGTCAAAAGAACTCTGTTTATATAATGCGACATTCTTCATTGTTTACCGCCATGACGTCACGTAACAAACGCACTGAAGTTATCCTGATTCAAGGAGGTGTTAACAAGCAGATCTCGCAAAGCATTACATCTGGATACTTCTGTTTGCTTCATTTCTGAAATCCTCCACTGCGCATCCCGTGGCAGCGTGATATTAATTAAGACTAATAGCTCAGTTTCCTCCAGTTCACGCGAAGGAGTTAATGAGGAGGGAAACTGGACACTATCTTGATCACGTGCCAACAACAGGAAGAAGCCATTCTTATCCCTTCCGGTCGAGGGTGATGAAGACAGATTCAACTGAAATGCACACACTCTTGTTCGAGTGTATTAACAGCCACAGACGAGCATCATGCTATCCCGTTTGTACGTGATAAAGACAGCCTCACTGCTATTTGTTTTCGGGTTTCATAAATCTTCAATACCGCCAACGTCACTGACGTTTTTCGTGGTTTTCCTCAGTCCTTTTAGGCAAATGCCGAGGTTTTGTCTGAAATCAGGTCACAAACACACTTTACAACTCATCAATCATTAACCACTAAGCTACTGATAGAATCATTACATTCATTCATTCATTCATTAATTCAATCATTCATTCATTCAATCATCATTCATTCATTTATTCATTCATTCATGCATTCTGTAGTCTGTCTTACGACAGGTCCGTAGTCTCTTCCAAAGCGAGTTCTCCACACAGTGCGATCTAGTGCTTCCTCTCTCAATTTCCAGTATCTTCTCTTTTCCTTAAGGTCATCCAGTAGCTGCTTATGCCTTCTCCATCGTCTTCCCGTCATTTCTATCCTTCCTTCTAACTTTCCTTCAATCACGTGTTTCAGAAGGCAGTATCTACGCATGATGTGACAAATCCAGTTAGCCTTTCTTCTTTTTTTTTTAATGTACGATATTCTTCTCCTCCTTGACTCTATAAACTATAAATAAGCATAATCACACACACCCATACAGCCTAAATATAGCGAATTGTGGGATATGACGTTGTATAGCTATAATTTGAGTTCCGACGTTTCGGATGAAACTGCTACCACCATCACATTCTTCCACACATATCACGGAGGATGCAGATTTCTCCGAAATTTTGTAGTAGACGTACCTATGTACCCAACTACACGGCGTCACATTCCAAAAGATAATATTCATGATGCCGCCACAAGAACCTCACATTCACTTGACAGAGCATTTTGACAGCACCTACTGTGGACAGAAAGTACACCTATCTCGGAGTTCTTTCACTTTTCTTTGCTCTGTTTCTTATTCTTTATTCTTTTTTTCTTTCGTCATTCCTCCTCTTTTTCCTTATTTCTTTCTCTATTTAAATTCCTTTCATTCCGTACACTATAATTCTTAGACAATGGTGTAACATGCGAGATATCACTGACGTGTATTTGGAATTTTGTTCTCCATTAATCAACAAGGTTCCAGTTTGCTATCCAAAAATACAAAGATTAACATGCACAAAACTATAATTTTGCTTGTTGTTTTGTATGGGTGTGAAACTTGGTCTCTCACACTGAGGGAGGAACACAGGCTGAGGGTGTTCGAGAATAGGGTGCTGAGGAGGATATTTGGGCCTAAGAGGGACGAGGTAACAGGGGGTGGAGAAGACTGCATAACGAGGAACTTAATGATCTGTACTGATCACCAAATATTATTCGGGTGATAAAATCGAGAAGAATGAGATGGGCGGATCATGTAGCACGTATGGGGGAGGTGCATAGAGGATTTTGGTGGGGAGATCTGAGGGAAGGAAACCACTTGGAAGACCCAGGCGTAGATGGGAGGATAATATTAAAATGGATCTTCAAGAAGTGGGATGGGGGGCATGGACTGGATTGATATGGCTCAGGATAGGGACAGGTGGCGGGCTATTGTGAGAGCGGTAATGAACCTTCGGGTTCTATAAAACGCGGGGAATTTATTGACTAGCTGACGACCTGTTAGCTTCTCAAGAAGGACTCTGCTCCATGGAAATTTAGTTAGTTTAGTTAGTTAGTTAGTTAGTATAGTTAGTTGTTAATCAACAAGGAGTTACAAAAGTGAATTGTTATTCATTCATGGTTTACAAGAACGTTTGGGCTTTGTAGTAGGTGCATGGTTCCACCAACAGAGGGTGCTGATTGGGTTTTTACTACCTCACATTTTAATTTATTGGAAAAATTTTGTTTTATTTCTTGTTCAGGCCCTGTGATTTTAATTTTTAATAAGGGATAATTCATTTAATTTGATTACAATTTGTAGATTGAGTTTTATATACAATATTTTTATATTTAGAGGTTTGGATTTTGTTGTCTCTCACGTATGAATTTGTAGGTTTTTTTGTTCCTTTAGACTGTTACTTATCCTTAAGATCTCAGTGCATCTGAAGACGAAAGCAGTGTGCTTTCGAAACGTCGTGTTTGTGTAATCAGTGACGATGGAAAAAGTCCTAATACACATCAGTAATATCCTTCCATTCCCTTTCTTTTATCTCTGTCTTTTATATACCATATATTTCTTTTTTTACTGTTTGATTTTTATTCCCTTATTCTCCCTGTTTTGTCCCTTCTTCCTGTTTCGTTCTTTTTGTAATATTATCATGTGAAATAATCAATATGGTTGACACAGACAGTTTACTTCATGACAACAAGTACAGGTACATTCAACGTTGTTTTGGATACGCAAAATAGAAATTTTTGTAAAATTTGATATAATTACACGGCTATTAAAGGCCAACTTGTTTCGTGACCTTGGACATAATAACTACCACTCCTACACTGACTATGAAATAATAATTACGTAATTAGTAATAAATCATCTTAGTAGATAATGTCAGTATCTCTTGTACGTTTACTGACATATCAATTTGCGACATGTTTCGGTCCTAGCACCATCATCAGGGACAACGTGTTACATAACATATAATGAAATATTACTGAAAGTTTTAATATATAACAATGATAATAGTCAGGTGCGCACCCAGAATTTTTCGTTGGGGGAGCTGACCCCTGAGGCTATATACAATTTATATTTGATTTTAAAAATTATGTTATAAAAATCATGTTGTAAGTACAATATAACACTGTTTGCAACTGCATTTATATACATACAAATATAACTACATGTTCCATGACTCAATCACTGTTTCATCATCTTCTCGTTTTTTCAATTTTATTAATTTATTTTTCAAAGTTCTTATGTACTAGTCATCAGCCGATTTCAGTGTCTGATTTTGGCTGAAGGGTAAATCACGTAAAACTTTTGATACCATAATAACTACAAAATCTGTGTTTTTTAAATTTCGGTTTTGGGGGTTTGGGAGGGATGCAGCCCGGCAGCCCCCCTCCCTGGGTGCCCTCCTGATAATAGTAGAAACATAAAATACAAATATAAAATTCAAACATTTTTTATATATATTACTGTTATTCAGAACAACTTGTAGCTTCATGGTTTCACTGTGGTTCAAACAGGAAATAACCAATCAGCATGTAAAAGTTTTACAGGCGGCACACTACATCGTCAAATATACTGTGCTTTTAAGTGATGGATGGAGCTACCACGGAGGCCCTGAGCCACTTTGGCATGCAGCGCCATTGAGCCCGCGCAGTGCCTTCTTTCACTAAAATCCCACTAGATAGCAGCAGTTACAGAAAGTAATTATTTCTCCGCGTGGAGCTTGGCGGACTCTGGCGACAAGCAAACAAACAAACCAAATACACGTTTGGCATGAAAGTACAGCTTTCTTTCCTTTTCTTCAAAGTGCCAGATTTATCTGAAAACTTACAAATATTGGAATACGTAAATTGGTAATTTCAAATTATTAATCAAAAGGCTTTTTAAGTCATTATTATGGCATTCTTATTGGAGGAATGGTAGTAATAATGATGGTGCTAATGAATGTTATTTAAACGCGATGACGATATTTCACTACATCATTGCAGCTAAATAACAGGCAAGGTCAAGTTTATATCGTTATATCTATCACACCTCGCCATCACAATAACAAGCTTCAATTACTCATTGACCATTTGTACTGACAGTTATCGTATCTCCAACCGTCGCAGCCCAAACAAAGTTGAGACATTAATATCGGTTTTCACTTTTCGAACTACACAACACCACGAATATTTGTATATTCATTTATTTGCAACATGTTTCGGCCAACTATTAGGTCATCATCAAGAAGTTTCACAACTACATACACGGAAATATTGAGGTAGAGGCCTCTCCTTTAGAAACAATGAGTATAAAATATTTATAAGTTAGTTACTATTCCAAATAGTGGAATAACACAGGTACGATAATATTTAAAGTTGATTAAGACCGAAAAGTGCTGTTATATGTTGAAGAAGAAGATTTACTTTTGAAGTGTGTAAATGTATAAATATCCTTCGTCAACATATAACATAACTTTTAGGTTCTATTAAATTAAGTTATAGACCCAACTGATGCACACTAAAACCACTTTTTAAGTAGCTTTATTATTAAAATTGTTAAAATTGTACCCCTACACGTGTTTCGACCCTAGGATGAGTACTATCTCATACTCATCACCGTACAACAGGCAGTACACTCCGCTCCCCACAGAAACATTTCATATGCCTTTAATACCACGATCCCACACGCCAGCACTTCCGCAATCTACCATCAACAGTACTTTTATAATTTTACAACTTTTAACGAGTCATTTTACAAGATTTTAACTTATAATATATAAGTTTTAAAGTGCCGATAGAATATTTTAAATCATGTGTTTGAAGTGACTGTAGCTTTTAGCAAAAAAAAAAACCCTGACGATGATCCTAGGATCGAAACACGTGTAGGGGTACAATTTTAACAATTTTAATAATAAAGCTACTTAAAAAGTGGTTTCAGTGTGCATCAGTTGGGTCTATAACGTAATTTAATATGACGAAGATGCACGGTGGCAACAATGTGAAATTTTTAGGTTTTAATAAATTTTAATTATTATCGTACCTGTATTATTCCACTATTTGGAACAGTAACTAACTTATAAATATTTTGTACTCATTGTTTGTAAAGGAGAGGCCTCTACCTCAATGTACACTTTTATGTACTTGCAAAACTACCTGATGATGGCCGTAATAATTGGCCGAAACGTGTAGTAGCAAATAAATGAATACACAAATATTCATGGTGTTTTATCTTTCGGAAAGTAAAAACCGATATTAATTTGATATTACAACGGGATGGTGTTATCCAAAGTTTAGACGCCCTGACCTGTAGCATGAAATACTTTTGCGGGGGGGGGGGGGGACCCAGAATATTGTAGCTCGAAAATCCCGTGATACAAAATGACCAAATGGAATACGAGTAGGCTTATGTAAATTAGGAGGTATATAATTATGTGGGTAGCAGAGACAGACGTTGTGAAAAAATGAAATGGACTAAACTGGCTCAGGATGCGTCCAGCGGCCCACTTTGTGATGACAGCCACAAGGTCTCAAGGAACTTGTAGAACGGCCGGTTATTGACCTTCCAGTCAACTTTCAGTCCTTTATGTAACCCCGCTCTATGAACTTCGTAGTATAGAGGCGCGTTTTATCATTGCGCTACTAATGACATATTTTCAAGGAATTTTTCACAGTCTGTGTTGTTCACCTAAAGCAGTGGTATTCAACCTTTTTTGTTCGCGTACCCCCAGATATAATTTCTCTTCAATTTTGTACCCCCAAAGCTGTTGGTGCACAATTCAAGTTATACACAGTCTATAATCTACATCTAAAATAAGTTAAATAAATTACATCCAAAATAATGTATTAAATAATAAGTTTTAAATGAGAAAAAGGAGAATCAAGCTATTAAATAACAAATATATTATTGCCTATCATATAAAAATTAATAAAGGAACAAAGGTATTTTAGCAAAGCAAAATTATATGCACTATTTGGAATAAAATGAAACTAGCCGCCCAGATAAGAATCGCATAAAGGAGAGAGAGAAAAAAAAATGGCGCTCCCATATCGCATGTCCTTACGTCCGGGTCTCTTGTGGCTAACCCTAAATCTGGTCCTGATTATTCAGTGTTTATCATAAAATAATATATTTATTTTTTTTATTTTACGTACCCCATAAGATGTCTTCGCGTACCCCAGGTTGAATACTGACCTAAAGGGACTGAGTCCGATCGCGTGATCCTTCACAGTATCAAATTGTAATACGGTATGTAAAACCGTGTCATGGCTCAGGCAGTTAGTCGCCGGCCTCTCACCGCGGTACACTCGGGTTCGATCCCGGGTCAGTCCACGTGGGGTTTGTGGTGGACAAAGTGGCACTGGGACAGGTTTCTCTCCGAGTACTTCGGTTTTCCCCTGTCAATTTCATTCCACCGGTGCTCCATTACAAGGAGAAACGAAAAAACTACTCATCTTCACCACAGGGTTGCACAATAAGCCTTCAAGGCCTGCGGTGCGTCCGTATCATCTGCTGCGGGGCCCTTCAGCACAAAAAAAAAACTACGGTACCTACAAGTACTCAGTAGTAAGGTGTCCTTACAACAACAATTCCGTTACCTTCAGCCATTACTGTTTCCTGTTGTTAGTGTATATGAGAAAGTTTAAGGGTAATATAAGCTTTTTTGGTCTTGTTGTACACACTGTTATTTTGGGGCTAAGTTTCATTCTACATGTTTATTTCTAACTAACTCCATGCAGCAGAGTCCTTTCTGAGAGGCTTACAGGTCGTCAGCTAGTCAATAAATTCCTCGCATTTTGTGGAACCCAAAGGTTCATTACCGCACTCACAAGAGCCTGCCACCTGTCCCTACCTTGAGCCAGATCAATCCAGTACATGCCCCCCATCCCACTTCTTGAAGATTCATTTTAATATTATCCTCCCATCTAAGACGTTTATTTCTATGAAAATAATTGTTATTAATAATATTATTGCTGTTATTATTATAAGTATTAATTACCTATTTTTTGTTTTCTCAAACCGGACAGTTGTTGACCGAAATACCAAAATCACACAGTTGTATTTATATCACTGTAATCCATTCTATGAGACTAAGAACGTAATCAGTACCTATGAAATATATTTATATCTGGAGTTTGGTCTCCATAAGAGATTCTTAGCCACACGTTTCTTCGTCCGGGGCAGTTCGTGCTTTTTTTAAAATGTCGCATTTATCATTCATTCATCCTTACATTCATTCATCCATTAGCTGCGAACTTGCATCTACTTCATACCACTACTCCACTGACTAATTCCATCGAGCAGAGTCCTTCTTGAGAAGCTGATAGTTCCTCAGCTAGTCATAACCATGTTCGTAACAACTTTGGCTAAACCAACTAAATGCACAGCAGTATAGCCTTTTATCACTGCAACATGTTTCGGCCACTTACACTTTGTGTAAGAACTCCCTGAAGATGGCACAGTATTGCCGAAACGTGTTGCAGTGATAAAAGACTATACTACTGTGTATGTTACATGTGCATTTGACTGGTAAGTAAAAGAGAGTAACTTTATTAAAATGCATACAGGAAGTAATCTGAAAACAAATGTGGTCACAGCAGCCCGTCGCTTCTTCCTATCCTGAGCCACCTAAATCCAGTCCACAACCTAGTGTTATTCCTTGAAAATCAATTATAATAATATTTTCCCCTAAGACTTCCAAGCGTTCTATTTCCCTCAGGATGTCCCGCTAAGTCCATCTATTCACCTCTTCTCTCCTCCATACGCCCACATTCCCCGCCTGTCTCATTCTTCTTAATTTGATCACCCGCATAATATTACTGCTACACTGACATTACTAGACTTCTGTCTCTGTCCTACAGATTATATTTTTCGGTTCCTGCTAAGTTTCTTTGGTCGTTACATTTGTAACCCCGAGAGAGCGATGTAAAATAATCAACTCCCAACAATTTAAACAACACATGGAAGTGAGCAACAGATTAGAGTTGGCATTGTACAAATTTACATAATATTTTGCATAATATTCTTTTCCTTAGTATTTTAATATACTGCGTCATTAAGTGGTGTTTTAACAATATTTTTAATGAACATTCTAACAACTAGAGGGGCACGTGGTGGCGCAGTTGGTTGAGGCACTGCTCTACAAGCCAGAAGGTCGCAGATTCGATTCCCGATGGTGTGACTGGAATTTTTCATTGACATAATCCTTCCGGTCGCACTATGGCCCTAACAGAAATGAGTACCAGGAATATTTCCTAGCGGTAAAGGCGGCCGGTGCGTAGGGCTTACAACCTTACCACCTTCATGTGCCGATTTTCTAGAAATCTGGAAGCCTCAACCTCCTGGAACCCTAAGGGCTTGTAATGGGATAGCTTTACCTTTCTAAAACTAGGCTGGTGCATTTTAAGTGTTCACTGTGTTCACCGAAACATGTCAGGACTTTTGTGAAGTTTTTACATAATTTGTTTTAACTTTGTGTACGAGTTGGTGGTAATACATGTGGTACTATATACAGGGCATACACAGAAGAATGGTGCGGTTTTAATAGTGAACACTATTAAAACCGCACCATTCTTTTGTGTATGTCCTGTATATGTACTACACGGTATTGACAATTTTAAAAACAGTAGAGTGTTTCGGCGACATTTTTTTTTTTATCTCTTACCATGTAGAAGTCCTATTTTTAACTTGTTTATGAAACACTCAAACAAATCCTACCTTAGAGTACAGGTGGGTTTATCTTACACGAGGATGATATAGAGAAAAGACATGTGATTCTGTCGACATGCTGACAAGACAATGTCATTATATCACCTGTTTCAAAAGCTTCTTGAGCCAATACTCCGTCTCTTCAAACTGATAACAGAAATTCAGTCTCCCTCCATCATAATTTCCGATGCAGTATATCAACGTGACGGAGCAGCACGGCGTGTGTCAAGTGGACTTCTGTAACGAGTTGCGAGATAAGGATATGATATGTTCAAAGTTCACTCAGTTTTGCAATTTGAGTATTTTTCGAAAATCTGTCGATAAAATTCAAGTTTTATTACAAACGGACAATAATAACAGGTACTTTACATGAAGACCTATGTACATTTATGATATCTCGCTGAATTCTTATTACGAGAAATGTTTAAGACAAAATTGTACAGAAAATCAAAACACACATTTTATGTTCAACAAACTATTTACCCCCGAAAATCGTGCCGTTTATGAGATAATGTGGAAAAATTTGGTACAGCCAGACAGGCCACAGATGACAATATATACGGCGCATGCGCATTGCACGCTGGATAAATAAGGCTGTAGACACACAGGATGTGTAATACTTATTGCCTTTCCACAGCAACAATGCTTAAGCTAACGCGCCTCAGTGTTACGTTTGTACATATACAGGGCATACACAAAAGAATGGTGCGTTTCAAAGGGTTTCACTTTTGATACCGCACCATTCTTTTGTGTATGCCCTGTATTGCCTGCCTTGTTTATTATCTGGCCAACAAATTCTTTTCCTCTTCGTCTGGCCCTCGTGCCCACAACTTTAGTCACCGCTGGTAAGAGTGCACAGTGTGACCACGTGTTGGTAACGTGACAGGATGTACTGAGGTACACGTACTAAATATATGTAAATAAAGTTACTGGTGTGTTAACGACGGTTGTAATTTTGCTGCGTAACTGTGTACTGTACTTCACGGCGAATGCAGGCCTAACACACGCCTAATTCTGTGGCGAATTCAGTGTGACATACCACAGAATTGGTGGGTTTACCCTCCAGCAGACTTTACCCACACCCACTTCAACACAGTAACCAACTTCACGCCTACTTTATAACCTTGTCCTCAGACCTCTTTCTCTGTCTACACAGTGCTCGCAGCGGCTGGACGCACCAGAGTTCTGTAATCGCATCAGGTTTCTAGTCATTCGACTGTCCTAACGATATGGGGTGGGCCGTGTATTTAATTACAACGTTCCTCGTTATATAGACTGCATCATCAAGTTTACACTTAATCCTAAAGTCCGGATATTTACCTACTAAGTTAGTGTTTAAAAGCTTGTACTTTATGGAACCTTCCCACAAATGGTTATACGTATAAACTCTTTTATTCCGTGTTAGAAACTAATGGTTGTTAGTACATAACTAATGGATATATACAGGGCATACACAAAAGAATGGTGCGGTTTTAACAGTGTTCACTATTAAAACCGCACCATTATTTTGTGTATGCCCTGTATAAGTGCAGATTCCAGTGGCCGCGCGGTCTAAGGCGTGGGTCTGCGGCCGCTCGCTTGCTGGGATTGTGGGTTCGAAACCAGCCGGAAGTATGGCTGTCTGTCTCTTGTGAGTGTTGTGTGTTGTCAGGTAAAGGTCTCTGCGTCGGGCTGATCACTCGTCTAGAGGAGTCCTACCTAGTGTGGTGTGTCTGAGTGTGATCGTGAAGCTTCGATAATGAGGCCCTGGTCCAATAGGGGCTATTGGCCCGGCAAAAATTTATATATATATATATATATACAGGGCATACACAAAAGAATGGTGCGGTTTCAATAGAAATGTCTATTGAAACCGCACCATTCGTTTGTGTATACCCTGTATATAAGTGGGCTGTTTCATTCATTTAGTTGTTTCTACTTTTTGTTTTAGCGCAGGCTCTACGTCTTTCTCACATGGGAAGGTAAAAACTAGTGTGACGGTGTTCGAAGGCAGGCCGTTAAGGGCAATATTAGTGCGTACGAGATATCAATTGAGAGAAAGGTGCATAACAAGGATCTTCATTATTTGTGAGTAATTGAAGAAAAATAAAACGTATTGGACAAGTAGCACGCATAGGAGAGATAAGAACCGCATACAGAATTTCAGTCGGATAATCTGAAGAGAAGCAACCAATTTCGAGACCTAGGTGCAGATGGGATAATAATATTAAAATGAACGTCTATAGAATAGAGTGCGAATTGAACTAATCTGGGCTCAAGTTAGTGTCTAGCAACGGGCTGCTGTGAACACGGTAATAAAAATTCGGGTTAAATAAAATGGAGAAAAATTGTGGCCAGCTGAGAGACTGTCAGCTTGTCAAGAACAACGCTGCTCTGTGGAGTTATATCTACTTTGTGGCAACCAGGAAATATTTCCCGGTAGTTCCACTGCTGTCAGAATGTAGTCATATTACATCATCTGGAGTTGACATCCGTGATAGATGCCTTTTTTCAATGCAGGAAGCTTGCGCATGGAACACAGAAAGTATCGAATTCCATGACATTTATTGTGCGACGTATAATGGAGAGAAGAGGGCAGTAAATCACAACTGCGTTTGTAAAACAGTACAGAATGATCCAGTGCGACATGTTTCGACCTTTATAGAAAGGAATCATCAGGCCTTTTAAAATAATTTAAAAAAAATGTTTACATACAAAGCATTACAAAATAGAGTTAAACCCTGTTATGACGACATCGTTTTATACAACGCCTCGCCTATAGCGTCAGATATCCTGTGGTATCAATTAATTCCTCGCTCTTAACCATAACGTTACACTACTCGGTTATAACAATACTCGTTTATAACGACACAAAATATTCAGTCCCCTTCTTGACGTTATAAACCGAGTTCGACTTCTTTTTGCGCAGTTGAGGTCTCAACTTTGAAATGCTAGACATGTTTACAAGCCGTATGTTGCATCTTTTAGCAAAATTCCTTAGGCAGGTCGGCCCAAAGGCAGGGGGATCCCCTCCGCCATTTTGTCTGGTAAACTATCATCTCATATTAAGTATTGCGTCCCCCCTCAGCCCCCCTGCACAAATTTTAAACTCTAATTCACGCTTACGTGTCAGCAGTTTTGCTTCCTTTTCACGAAGTCCCATCTGAGAGCGGATGTTGGCATACTGCTTACGTTTTCGTGGTTTTACTCACCCTCTCTGCAAAAACATTTATTTGAAACATTAAAACCAGTCATTACTACGTTCTTCCATATGCATTACAATTCGATGTTCACTGCCATTCAAAGCTGTAGGTCTATAATTGATGCAGTTTCAAATGCGTCTTTCAAAATTTAAAGATAACGAATTTTATTCTGAGGTCAGTCAAAGTCAAGTCTTCATTCGGTATCCAACTACGAAGCTTAAGACCTTTTAACAAAATGGAGGTCACTAGAAAGGTAATAAAAAAATTAACGAACATGCAGGAAATTTAAACATCAGATCTTTCAAATTATTAAGAATTTTGCTCGTCTTGTTTTCGTTTTCTACCAAGAATTTTGTGCTGTACTTCTGTGTCTGTTCTTCGAACTCTCAGACAGGATTTCACACTTCTTGTCTCTGTTGAAGCAGAGTGACGTACTGGAAAGGCCGCACCTTATAACGCCATAAACAAAATAACCAATGGCGTTCTTTGAGGGTTACTAAACCTACTTCAAATGGATATAAATAAATAAAAATTAGTATATGCTTCCTCTGTCCAATTTCAACAAAATGTCTGAAATTATTTATTAGAATTCAACTAAATACGATTAAAGTTATATCCTATTAGGGCCGTGCCACGGCTCAGGCGGTTAGTCGCCGGCCTCTCACCACGGAGGCCACAGAACTAAAGCAATCCCATTACAGACCTGGACAGGACCTTAGGTTTCCAGGAGGATGAGAATCCCATAATTTCTAAACAATCGGCACATGAAGGTGGTAAGGTTGTCAGCCCTACCCACCGGCCGCCTTTACCCCCCCCCCCCCACCCCCACCCAGGAAACATCCCTGGTACTCATTTCTGTTAGAGGCTGAATCGACCCCAGGGCCATAGTGCGGCCGGATGGATGATATCAATGAAAAATTCCAATGACGCCATCGGGAATCGAACCTGTGACCTTCCGGCTTGTAGCGCAGTGCCTCACCCAATTGCACCACTTTATTATGGTCTTACGTAAACCAGGCTTTTTATGGCCGTACATAACTAGGCTTCATTACGGACAAATGTGCCTGAAAATCCGGGTTGCCCATAAACTTCAGTGCAAGTTTCTAACGCCGCCGAATTTCAAGAATTCCTTCGATCTCTTTAGTTATTGACACAAGGTCACAGACATACAGACAGGGGTACAGACGAAGTTTCCACATAAGGCGTTGTCATTTTATTTTCTTCAGAAAAGCCTAAACCTGCAGTAGCAACACGCAGATGTCAATACAGAAGACATTTACAGAACGAGTCATTGTTTTAAAACATAAGGAACATATTTTGTTGTCACCCTATAAAACACTGCAGTTTGTACGCATGGTTGTTGTTCAGTATCATGTCATGTTATGGGCGTACAAAGGTCAGTAGAACGGATAAAACATGATCTCTGTGACCAGTAAACAAGGAAATTGTTTACAGCCGATCTGTGTATGGGTGTGCTGCATGCTGACACTGAATATAGACAATCAAATGAAACGCCACACAGTATATATTGCGTGTTATTCATTATCCCTTTTAAGCCTAGTGACTGCTATGTCCACCAACAGGTTTAATATAAAAACTTCTACATTCTTCATCCAAAGTAAATTGATGGCTGATCCCAGTGGCCGCGCGGTGTAAGGCGTGAGTATACGACCGCTCGCTTGCTGGGATTGTGGGTTCGAATCCCGCCGAGAGCATGGATGTTCGTGTTGTGTTTGTTGTATAAGGACAATAGTATGGAACATGAAGGACAGAAGGATTTAAAAAGTACAAAATGGATCAAAGGAAAAAACGGGACAGGGAAAAAAAAAAATTCCCACCGGGGGCATGGATGTTTGTGTTGTGTTGTAGAAAGACGGATGTGGACCGCAAGTGACATGAAAAGGACGAAAAAGGATTAATACAGAACAAAAATGGATCAAAGGGGAAAACCCAGGAATTAGTAAAAAAAAAATCCCGCCAAGGGCATGGATGTCTGTCTGTTGTGAGTGTTGTGTGTTGTCAGGTAGAGGTCTCTGCGACGGGCTGGTCACTCGTCCAGAGGAGTCCCACCGAGTGTGGTGTGTCTAAAGTGTAATCGTGAAGCCTCGAAAATGAGGCGGCCTAGGCCCCCAAGGGGCTGTCGAGCCATTAAAAAAAAAGTAAATTCGTGTGGTTCTATGGTTCTCAGATATTTACTGCGCGGTACGACTTAATCTTTAAATATAATTCATGTTAATTGCAGTACGTAAAGGCCGCTAGGGTGGTCGCCGACCTCTCACGGCGGAGGCCTCGATCCCAGGTCAGTCCGTCTGGGACTTCTGATGGACAAAGTGGCACTGGAACTGTTTTCTGTTCTCACTAGGAAAAAGTGGCGAAGGCTCTTTCGGAAATTGGACAGCATAGAGAGAAAAGCTGCTTTTTTGTATTTACGTGGTTAATTTCTGTAACTAAATGAAAATACGCTTTTGGACAACAAGGTAACTTCACGAACCACAGGCTTTCTCAAGACACCGACACTTTCTCAACTGATGAAGATACTTCCCATAGATTACAAAACGAATAGTTTCATAATCGATTCGCAAGTCTAATCACCGAACTTAACCTGAGTCAGATTAATCCAATGCACGACGTCATACTCCGTTTCTTAAAGCATAACTTTTTTCTCGCCAACAATCTCTTACCTCTTAAGACTAATACGCATTTATCGCCTCGCAACACGTGCTATGTGCCTCGCCCATCTTATTCTCCTTAATTTGTTTAACGTTACTACAGGTTAAGAGCAGGCGCCTTGTCAAACTATCTCTTGGCCCTGACTGCAGTACGAAACTTAAAGAAATTCAAATTGAACTGTAAATATTATTAATTTTACTGCCAATTATTTATTTCAGTATCATAGCCGTCTATTAAGAAGTGTGGTACTGCAGTGACTTCCAATGTCGTGACATTCACACTAAGCTTCATGAAGAGCAGCGAAGTGGGTTGAAAGTTAAATGACCGTCACATAGAAACACAAACACACATACACGATGTATGGTGATCGCATAAGTTTCTTTTCTTTAAGGAAGGAAGAACGGTTAAAGTTGTTTAAATTCCCAAGTTCATTGTTGTTAATAGCGATTAAAAATCTATTGAACTATGTTATTATAAACCAACTAAATGCACAGTGTAAATGTGTAATTGTATTATTAAAACATTAAAACGACTATCAGCAATCGGGAGAAATAAATCCGTCGGACCAGATGGCATTCCTGGGGAAATTTTAAAGTTAGGTGGGGAAGCCATGATTCCATACCTCGCGAGATTACTAGATATAACGATGAACAACAATTCTATCCCAGGGGACTGGAAAAAAGCTATAGTGGTTCCTATTTATAAAGGGGGAGATCGATCGGTAGTGGGAAACTATAGACCGGTCAGTTTAACCTCAGTAGTTTGCAAACAAATGGAGCACGTTATAGCAGGGTATCTAAGGCAAGTCTGGGAAATGAGTGAGTGGTTATATGAGGGTCAGCATGGATTTAGACCAGGGTACTCATGCGAAAGCCAAGTAGTCACAGTTTGTCAAGATATTGCTGATTCATTGGACGAGGGAGTCAGGACTGACGCGATTATAATAGATTTTTCAAAGGCTTTTGATTTAGTCCCACATGATAGGCTGCTTTCAAAAATTGCGGAAACCGGTGTGGACTTGAGGGTAGTGGTGTGGATAAAGGAATTTCTGTTAGGACGTTCGCAAAGAGTTAGAGTAGACGGACAACTATCTGATGAAGTCAGAGTAACGTCGGGAGTGCCGCAAGGGAGCGTATTAGGTCCGTTGCTCTTCCTCGCTTATGTAAATGATATTTGGAGAAACATTGAGTCAAATATACGGCTTTTCGCTGATGATTGTATAATATACAGGAGAATAATCGATAGTAATGACATTGAAAATTTGCAGACAGACTTAAATAGATTAGGGGAATGGGCGGTTGAAAATGAAATGAGGATAAATCCAGGTAAGAGTAAAGCAGTAAGCTTCAATAGAGCTAGGGTGAAAGGTAAACTGAGGTATTGTATTGGGGATCAACTAATTCCAGAGGCAAATAGCTTTAAGTATTTAGGAATAATTATACGCAGCGACCTAAGCTGGGCAGATCATGTAAATTATACACTAAGAAAATCATGGAGGGCTCTTCATTTCGTAATGCGTATACTCAAAAGGGCAAATAATAATACGAAAAGTTTAGCTTATACGGCACTAGTGAGACCGATACTTGAGTATGGAGCGGTGTGTTGGGACCCATACAGAGAAGGTCAGGTAAGCGCTTTGAATCGCGTGCAAAAGAGAGCGGCAAAATTTGCAAATAATACAAATGAATCGGGTTGGGAAACATTGACACAGCGTAGAGCGATAGCCCGAATATGCGCCCTTTTCAAAGCATACACCGGGGGACGGGCTTGGAAAACAATAGGGGATAGACTGCTAAAACCATGCTACCTGGGTAGGGACGATCATAGTCGGAAAATTAGGATTAGGAAACAAAGAACAGATGTAGGTAAATATTCCTTTGTAAATAGGACCATAAAAAGCTGGAACCAATTACCTCCAAGCGTACTAGCGACTTTCCCCTGTAAATTAAGCTCTTTTAAAAAAAGGGTCAAGAACGTCATTACAAGCTAAGGATTTTTAAGTGGAGATTAAATAAAAATAAGGGATGTGAAGTGAAGGGTGTGAAGTGATGTGAAGTGAAGTGCTCTGGTTTCGAAGTGAAGTGAAGTGAATTAAGTTCTTGGGGGATATAATTAGCATGTACTTTGGTCTGACTTTATACTGAGGATATTCTAACGCACTGAAATTAATTAATGTGTGGGTGTTTTTTGTATTGTGCTTGTTTAAAAAATTTTTTTTTTTTTTTTTATTCTGTGTATGGGTGTTTTTGTAAGGTGTGGATGCTTTTGTAAGGTGTGGATGATTTGTAAGTTGTGGATGTTTTTGTAATGTGTGTACGGTGTTCTAATATGTGTACTTGTATTTACTGTATGTATTTTGTTTACTGTATGTATTTTGTTTTGTATGTGTAAGGGTGTTTTAGTAAGGTGCGTACGGTTTTCTAATATGTGTATTTGTATTTACTGTATGTATTTTGTTTTGTATGTGTATGGGTGTTTTTGTAAGGTATGGATGTATTTGTAAGGTGTGGATGTTTTTGTAAGGTGTGGATGCTTTTGTAAGGAGTGGATGCTTTTGTAAGGTGCAGATGTTTTTGTAATGTGTGTACGGTGTTCTAATGTGTGTACTTGTATTTACTGTATGTATTTAATTTTGTATGTGCATGGGTGTTTTTGTAAGGTGTGAACGGGGTTTTTCTAATATGTGTACTTGTATTTACTGTATGTATTTTGTTTTGTATGTGTATGGGTGTTTTTGTAAGGTGTGGATGTATTTGTAAGGTATGGATGTTTTTGTAAGGTGTGGATGCTTTTGTAAGGAGTGGATGCTTTTGCAAGGTGTGGATGTTTTTATAATGTGTGTACGGTGTTATAATGTGTGTACTTGTATTTACTGTATGTATTTTGTTTTGTAATTGTGTATAGTTTGTTTTGTATTGTTAATTTTATGTATATTTTTGTATGTCCATTTGTATTGTGTGTACTAATGTAAGGACTACTGCCACCGGGTGAAAACCCAATTGCAGTAAATAATAATAATAATAATAATAATAATTACATTTGCAACATGTTCCGATCTTTCATAGATCAACATCTGGCAGACCGTACAACACGAAGTAGACTAATATAATAATAACCATGGCTCAACAGCCCTATATGGCCTCCTCTTTTCGAGGTTACTAAGTCGTGCGCATTCGTGGCAGTTGGTGACTGGTCACCTGGCCGCGCTGCTGTTCTATCGATCCTGATGTGCCCGCCAGAGCCATCTGGCAGGCAGTCAGGAGATTTGGGTGAGAAATGGAGGCAATTTTGTTTACGCAACATTTTTATTCGTGCCCGTAAGGTTCTTTTACATGCCGACGGCTTTACTTCCCCTCCGAAGGAAGTGGTGCTCCGGATTTTTATCACCCTTAAAAATCCATCGAACCCGCGAACCTTGGGTCCAGTGGCGAGCACGCTAACCACTAGTCCACCGAGGTGGACCTACGAAGTAGAATACAATTTCTAAATATTATATTACTCATACTGTGCATATTCGTATAATTACCACATCAAACAACTTATGCACTTAAATATATTCATGAATAAGTATAAAACTCCTACATGTTTCGGCACCGTGGTGCCATCATCAGGGAGTTATTCAGAACAAAGGAGTACAAGTTCAACACACCAATCTGGGTATTGTGTCGCCCATATTGGCATGATTAAAATATTATAAATATTAAAATTCCAAAATACACAAAGTTAACAAGCGTAAAACTACAATGTGTAAAATTAAAGTGAGCCGTTGCAGGCGTAAGTTCGCAGCTGTTTACACTGTGCGTGGGCAAGCATACAAACGTCTGTCTGTGTCTTATATGATCCAAAGAGATCTCGTCCTGTAAATACGTCATCATTATGAATTTTAGATAGCTGATTGTACATATAAACATCTTCTATATAATTTTATGTACAATCAATAAAGTTCAGCTAAATTGCACATTTTTATAAAATAAACCATAAACACTAATATTATATATACACTAAACCATATATACTAATACCCCATATACACTATTCAGCTATATACACTAATTTTCCATAAGCACTAATATTCCATATACACTAACATTCCATAAACACTAATCTATGTACACTAATAGTCCATATACACTAATCCATACACATTAATGCTCAACATACACTAATATTCCATATATATTAATAAGCCATGTACACTAATACTCCATATACACTAAGCCACATACACTAATACACCATATACACTAATAAGCCATATACACTAACACCCATATACACTAATAAGCCATATACACTAATACCCCATATACACTAATAAGCCATATACACTACGAAATACATACTAGTAAGCCACATACACTAATACTCCATATACACTAATATG
Source organism: Reticulitermes speratus (assembly GCA_021186555.1). Classification (NCBI taxonomy): domain Eukaryota; kingdom Metazoa; phylum Arthropoda; class Insecta; order Blattodea; family Rhinotermitidae; genus Reticulitermes; species Reticulitermes speratus. The sequence continues at coordinate 5,408,873 of JAJKFL010000237.1, read as the reverse complement.
TCCTACGCAATAATATGCCCACCAATATCCTGCCTTATTTTACAAATCATAAAGTTCTGTAAAGTTTGGTGTTCCTCGCTTCTGTTGGCTGCCATTGAAACTCAATCAAGCAATGAACGTAACTCAGCATCAACTATATGACAGGCTATAATATATTAATATGCAGTTTACTGACAATCCAGAGATGGCAATGCGACGTAAATGCTCTTTGTACGTGCCATGACCTTTCACCTTATTATTTGTCACTTGACTGATGTCATAGTGACAGGCCGCATCTGCATCAGCAACTGCAGCTATCGCAGCTGTCTGCACGGAGACACTGCTTCTTTCCTTCTTATTGTAACCGTAGTTACAGGCTGTGACTGTGTTAGTGTCTTGGGGCATGTACCTAGGATGTTGGGGGGTGGGGAGAAACCGGTGTTAGTGTAACTAGAGGTTGTATGCCGGAGTTTACCGGGAAACTCTGAGGAAAGGCATGAAATATCTCAGCTAGGACAGTCTGTGTCCCAGACGAGATTTAGAAGCGGATTCCTAATCGAATTCAAATCAGAAGCGTCATGGCTTGCGCCATCTTGCTCAGTATTACTTCTCCTTGTCTACATTTTCATATTAGGGTTAAGGAAACATAACGGAACAAGTTACACTTTCGCAAATTTGAGTTTAAATTCGGCACTCCAACGTAACCCGTTTGTGTTTGTAGCGCGGTCTCTCCCAAAACACATGCGAAAGGCGACTATTAGCCTCATCTTGTCCGTCCGTCTGCCTCTCCGCCTGTCCGCGTTTCCTATTTGGCGGATTTTCGTGTCACTTCATGTTTCGGATTTTTACGATAATTTGTCGATATTTGTCCGATTTTGTTTAAAATCGGACAAATATAACAAGACACTTGACATGTAGACCTAAATACAATCATGATCTCCAGCCGTGATCCTTCTTAATAATTGAGACACTGTGTTCTCTGCGAGGTACGTTTGAGGCCTAATATAACAATCAATATAAATACAAGAAATATTATATTTCGCCGCTTATGGGACATCGATTACGATCGATTGTAGATTTGCTGCTAAGTTACTAAACTTATAGCGTGTGTTGTGTAAAACGCAGAAAGGCACATTTCAAACATTTTTTACCTTCACTGTTGTTCTTCGTAATAGTCACGAATGTAAAATGTAGCGATGAGAAATCAGAGAACGCGAGAAAAAGTGTTACGCTTTGTGGACATTTCCTAACTTGTTTTATTTTATCAGGTAACATACTCGTAAGTTTGAATCTAGAAGGAAGATAAATGTCGGAACTAAACAAGCAGGTGTCTGATGTGTCTCAAATAAAACAGTTCTTCAAGAAAACGTCTACCTAAAACCACCCTTGATGATAATGAAACACACATTGCAGAAATATCACTAACATTTTAAATGTGGCGCAGTTGGTTTAGGCACTGCGCTACAACCCGGAAGGTCGCGGTTTCGATTTCCGATGGGGTCATTCGCATTTTTCTTTGACTTAATCCTTCCGGCTGCACTGTGGCCCTGGGGTCGAATCAACCTTTAACAGATTTACGTACCAGAGGTATAATCTGGGGGTAAAGGCGGCCGGTGCGTATGGCTTCCAACCTTGTCACCGTCATGTGCCCAATGTCTAGAAAATTTGGGATCCTCAAACTCCTGGAGCCCTAAGTGCCTCTCCAGGCCTGTAATTTGATAGCTTTAGCTTTACATTTTTGACCACGATATGGAAGAAACCATTCAGAAGTCTTGTTTCACTTAAGGAAAGACATCAGTTTAATAAATCCGTCTTTGATATCATATATCGTGCCTGCTATGTATGCGCCGAAGCGCCGCGGGTTGCACATCACAATTCAAGCGTAAAAAATATTATTTCAGCTGATACTGCTAGGTAGTTTCATATATCAAAAAAAGTTGTTGTAAAAGTGTGTAATCAAAGATAGTGTAAGCACAGATCTTAAGTACTTAGCATTACGCAAAAAAAAGATATAAGGATATTTTTCTAATCCAAAAATAAAGCCAAAAGGCTCATGTACACATAGACAATGGGATTATGGAAGAGAATGGGAAGCATTAGGAAATCAAATTAGGTAAGTAATGTGTTTCAGAAACGCTTTGGTTAGTTACATTTATGATATCAGATTTTAAAACAATGTTATCCGTTAATTTGACAGTTCTAAGACACGTGGCACGCAGAAAAATTCCTGGAATATGTCGTGCTGTTGTCACGCCCGCTTGTTGACTCATTTCCAGTAAACTCTGCTCTTTAGACGACAGGAGTGAGCTCCGGTGATCGCCAAGTCCACAGACCGGTCCATTTCCTTGTATTTACCAGTCTGCGTGTCAAGAGTCCAAAGAATCTCTAACATTGCGAGACAAATAAGCAGTGGCTTCACCACACGTAAACTACGCAGTTTGTCACATTTTCAATAGTAGTTACTCTAGAATCTAGGATAATTCTTCAGATGCTACATCGCGAAAACATAGCCACACATTCACAGGAGCGTTTTGGCTTAAACATGATAATACTGTATTTACTGTATGTAATTAAAACTTTAAAGGCTGAAGTTAACCTGAATTACATTTAAAGATTCAGCTCGTACCACGCAGTAAACACTCTGGGTCTCGGCTGTAAGAACTAGTCACTTAATTTTCTACATGAAAACAATTTTTTGTTCTGAGATCCACACAAAACACAACGTAGAATTTGTGAATGTTAAAAATGTGGAGCTACAAAGTGATGATTGGGCTTTAAAGGGTTAAGAATCACCCTGTATAATCGCCTAGTAAATACAACTGAAGGGAAGGCATAAGAATGAACATGAATGCTAATTAGTGACGCAACGTCGCATAAGCAGTACTTTTTTTTCCAATGGCTCGACAGCCCCTTGGGGGCCTAGGCCGCCTCAGTTTTCGAGGCTTCACGATCACTCACTCTTTAGACACAGCACACTCGGTAGGATTCCTCTGGACGAGGGACCAGCTCGCCGCAGAGACAAGGAGTATTTTGAGTAACATAATTATATATTTCGCATCGAATCAACAGAAATTCTGTGCTGATAATTGTATGCTATTGGCCTAACGAGTCTTCCAGCTGAACACTGCAATCTGTGATGACCTCGCGCTATGTTCTGGCGTGAGGTTTCTGTACATGGTTGAAACATTATCAGAACACATGGATTATTTTTACGCAGTTGGGTAAACTTGGGAAATACTGAAATTTTTTTTCCCTTGCAAACTTCATAACGGATATCATTTATTGCCAATAGAAATATATATGGAGCAGCACAAATATAACTACGTTTTATATATATATATATATCACTTCATGGTTGTACAAAGCTAAATTGCAGCGTGCCACTTTTTATTACATATAAAAATTTAAGATTCAAGGCCGACCAGCATTGTATCTCGAATTTATTTCTTACCTTTATATACAGTATGTGTAATTGTATATGCAGAGCTCTTTTAACATGGGACTCAGAACGCTTGGGCACTGCATAAAAGGCGGCTTTGCCTGTCACTATGCAGCAACGATATCGACCGCTATTCAACGAGCAATCCGGAGACTATAAAGCACCCTGTATTATAGAGATTGTTAATGTATACTCTATGAGAGGGTTTGCAGAGAGTGTGAGCGGGCTGCTCTTGGCAATGGACACCCAGTATATGTAAAATATGGGCATAAGCAGTATTGTATTTAATTTAAAAAATTTATAACATAATTGTTGGGTTAAAGAAGCTACTTTTTCATACAGCATATTTATGTAATCGCATCGTTTATTAAACATTCATTCACATGCCCCTTGTTGCTATTCATTCTGTAGTCTGTCTTACGACAGGTCCGTAGCCTCTTCCAAAGCGAGATCTCCACAGGGTGCGATCTTGTGCTTCCTATTTCAATTTCCAGTATCTTCTCTTTTCCTTAAGGTCATTCAGCAGCTGCTTACGTCTTCTCCCTCGTCTTCCCGTCATTTCTATCCTTCCTTCTAACTTTCCTTCAATCACGTGTTTCAGAAGGCAGTTTCTACGCAAGACGTGACCAATCCAGTTAGCCTTCCTTCTTTTTATTGTATGTAAGATATTCCTCTCCTCCTTCACTCTATGTAATACTTCTTCATTTCTCACACGATCGGTCCAACTGATCTTCTCCATTCTTCTCCAGCACCACATTTCAAAACTTTCCAGATACTTCTGATCTACTTTCCGAAGTGTCCACGTTTCAGCACCACACAAAGTAATGCTCCAAATTTGTTGCTATAAGGAGTTAAATATAATATGTGAAATATTTGTCTTCCGTGTGGAAGAACCTTGATTTTGACATAAAAGACTCTCTTCAGTGTAACAAATAAATAAAAACTCGAGAGAGATTATGAATATGCCTTCCAATTGTGTACAAAGTATTGCTTTTAAGTAAGGAATTACAAAATATTTCGAGGAAGTGAAGATTTGAGGTTACGTACTACCGCTAAAGTTAACAAAATCAACTTAGACATATACGTAATAACTTTTGAAGTAAATAATATAATAGAATAATAAAATAACAATACTAATAACATTTTATAAAGTGTGCATAATTTTGAACAATGATTAAAGTGTGAGCACAGTGGATTAAATGGCATTACCATCCATGAAACAAAGATCCTAACGTGTCTCAGTGTTACGTTATATTTGCTATTTTGAACACACATTTCTTAAACCAACAAATTGCACACTTCTTATTTATTGTACAATATAAAGTGGACCCTCGAACTTCGAACGGTTTGATGGTCGAACAACTTGAAACTCGAACAAAAAATTCGAGGAAAATCCGGTTTTGAAACTCGAACAAAATCTCGAAAGTCGAACAAAGAATCACGTGGTCGTCACGTGGTCGCCTTCTCTCTCTGCTTGGTCCAGATGAAAGAAGGGTAATTCACCTTCCAGTTAACAGTAATATCCCTCCTACTATTATTATTGATTGATTATTATACAATATTTTTTATGTATGTACTATTATAAATAAAAATTTTCAATTATTGAAATTAAATATACTTGTTTTATCATTATGATCTTTTGAAATAGGCACTTAAAATGTTTTATATTGGGTAAATTTTGGGGGTCTGGAACGGATTAATTCAATTTACATTATTTCTTATGGAGAAATTTAACTCGAAAGTCGAACAACTTGAAAGTCGAACCGTCTCCTGGAACGGATTGTGTTCGAATTTCGAGGTTCCACTGTAACTTCTTTCTAGAGAAAAATAAAAAATAAAAAGACGTTTTATTGTATAATAAATAAGAAGTGTGCATTTTGTTGGTTTAAGAAATGTGTGATCAAATGAAAATGTATGAACAGTATAAAATTTGCTATCTTGTTTTCTTACAATGTCCTACAACCAGGTTTTACCTTTCGTTCCAAAATTAACAAAATGTTATCTTTAATTGCTGTGTAAAGTCTACTGTCTGTTTGTACAGTAAGTTATAGGTCACATTCTACAGTGCAGATAAAGTAGCAGGCTGTACAAAATGTCACATTGGAACCTGCGTGACAAACCTTCGTATCATTACGACCACACACACACATTCCGTCACTCAAGTGTCGTGTTTTTTCTAAATTTTCCACTGACCTTGTACATTTCCTAATACAAATATATGATTAACTAATTTGCATGTATACTCGTAGAACCATAAAACTGCGCGCCACTAGTGTCAAAGTGTCCCATTTTACATGATCTTTACGCAGTTCATTCCGGCCCACATCCTCATATTTCCTTATTATTACACTATTACAATCAGGGGTGCACAAATCCCAGGCGGGTAAATTTCTTATGATGGAGTCTAATATATCTGGCTCCTCAGTATTGAACTTGCTTCACTTCGTCCTACTGGCTCATAGAATTTTGGGATGGCTTCTAGATTTTTGGAAAATTTGTGGACCCCTGATCGAGTTGCTACCCGTTTTAATTTAGATCACTTACAAACCGATCCTCCCGCCGTTGTGTCAGACATCTTATGGCGGCTTCGATTCTCGGTGTCCATGCACTGTTTGCACATGTTCTGATCAGTTATTCCATTGTTTCTTAAAAGTGCAAAATTCATATCCTTACGACATTATAAATACCAGCTGCGCACCCAGAATTTTTCTCTGGGGAGGAGGGGCTTACCCGGAGGCTATATAAAATTTATGTTCGATTTTAAAAATTATGTTATTAAAATCATGTCGTAAGTACAACATAACACTGTTTGTAACTGCGTTTATATACATACAAATATAACTACATGTTCCATGACTCAATCACAGTGTCCTATATTATTGTTTTTTTAATTATATTAACTTATTTATCAAAATTCTAATGTACTAGTCATCAGCTGATTTCAGTGGCTGATTTCAGCTGAAGGGTAAATCACGTAAAACGTTTGATATCATAATATCTACAGAATATGTGTTTTTTTTAAATTTCGGTTTTGGTGGGTTTGAGTTGGCTACAGTCCAGCATTCTCCCCTTGGGTGCGTCCCTGATAGATACTCTGCAAAACTTTAACAATTTCGTGTTATCTTAATAAATAACTAAGTTAATTCTTCAGAAACCAATATTCCTTTAATCATTCACACATTACACGCCTTTAATTCAAGCAAAACATTAATTAGAGTGCTCCTAAGGGCCCACTGCCAGTCCCTATTCTGAGGAAAATAAAACCAGTCTACATTCTCATATCGTATTTCTTTATGTTTCATTTTAATATTATCTTCACATCTATGTAAATGCCTCGTAAATGACCCTTCAGTTTATCTCACTAAAAGTTAGTACTTATTTGTCCCATCTCCATTACGTGCTACACGACAAGTGCATCTCATATTATTGAACACCCTACTGAACCTGATAACAGCACAACTTATCTGACACATCCAAATGTTAGGCTCAGCCTTGGTTTTTCACACAGTTACTTTCCCATCTGTTGTCTCACCTGAATTTTCTGTGAATGTTTCTGAAGTGCAGGTCTACAGAACAGAACGAGAGTTACGATATTTCATTGAATTATATATATATATATAATATAATTATAACCATGGCTCAACAGCCCTATATGGGCTTGGGCCTCCTCTCGCCTCCTCTTTTCGAGGTTACTAAGTCGTGCGCATTCGTGGCAGTTGGTGACTGGTCAACTGGCCGCGCTGCTGTTCTATCGATCCTGATGTGCCCGCCAGAGCCATCTGGCAGGCAGTCAGGAGACTTGGGTGAGAAATGGAGGCAATTTGGCTTATGCAACATTTTTATTCATGCCGTAAGGTTCTTTTACATGCCGTAAATCTACGACATGGGACCGACGGCTTTACTTCCCCTCCGAAGAAAGTGGTGCTCCGGATTTTTATCACCCTTAAAAATGCATCGACCTCGGTCGGGATCGAACCCGCGAACCTTGGGTCCAGCGGCGAACACGCTAACCACTAGTCCACCGAGGGCGACTTATATATACATATATAAAGTAATATTTTGATCGTTACTTTATTCTCAAATAAACTGGCACTTGTATTGCTAGTAACAGTTTGTGGTTTGAGAATAATATTGAAATGGATGGGAGGGGGATTAATTGATTAATTTGGGGGCGGGGAGAAGTGGCTGGCTTTCTGAATACGGTAATGAATTTTGGATTCCATAAAATGGGGGGAATTTCTAGAGTAACTCAGAAACAATTAATTTTTTATATTACTTTCACCGTGGATTTTCACTCACTATTCAGTTTACCAACAAATGCACAAACATAAACTACTTTCATAGTTTTATTAATATCGATGTATACCCCTACACGTGTTTCGGCTCCTGAAGATGGTCTACGAACCGAAACACGTGTAGGGGAATACATCGATACTAATAAAACTATAAAGTAGTTTATGTTTGTGCATTTGTTGGTAAACTGAATAGTCAGAAACAATTAGTTTCCCAAGAAGGAGATTGCTCCATTCAGTTAGTTAATCTAATTAGTTTTTTTTTTTGTTTTCTTTGTTTGTTTGGCTGGTTGTTTGTTGCTTCTTTTTATCGCTACTAGTTCTTCCGCCAGTTAACGTCTCGCTGATACAAAGTGACATCTCGCTGTCTTCCTGCAGCTAAAACTCAGTCTGACTTTTTGTCAGCCTAACGATGAATCATCTCGTTTAATTCAAATCAGTGTTAACGTTTCCTCTTCAAGAAAAGCATTAAATGGTCAGAAATTTGGAGTCTGTCAGTCTCCATGCACATCTCTCTCCCACAAGCAATTTCTAGCAGATTTAATTTAAATACGACATACCAGCAAAAAACCAAAATTTGTTGAATCATTTCCATTTTGGTTCATTTCGATCCATCGTTATACCACTCAACAACGAGATTATCGATTGCACCCTGTACAGGCATACACAAAATAATAGTGCGGTTTTAATAGTGTTCACTATTAAAACCGCACCATTCTTTTGTGTATGCCCTGTATATGTAGGCACTAGGAGCTTGAACACAGACATAAGGATTTAAGTCACTAACTGTGGATGTTACTCTGTTTCACAATTAGTGTTTATGCAATGCTGTGATGACGAGAAAATCCGCGCCAACTAAAAGTGGCTAAAAAGTTGCTTGAACATTAGAGTGTCGATATATACAAGGCATACACAAAAGAATGGTGCGGTTTCAATGTTAATTAACATTGAAACCGTACCATTATTTTGTGTACGCCCTGTACATGTAGCGTCGAATGAAACGTGAACATGAATAATGAACCTATAAAGACTTCGAAGTTATTAGGCCTGATCTATTTGAAGATACTATACTGGTATCTTAAGAACCATAAAATATCTCAGACAATACACCCGACAACTGGGCTGAGATTCTAACATGATTCTACCATGAAAGCAAATCTAGCCCTATAGAATTACTGCTCCACAACGCTGATCGGTGACCCAACGGGGGAACTGAGAAAATTACATAACGTACATGGCTAGTGACGTTCAGAATGTGTTCCTTTCAGCTTGACTCATGAAGGATACGTCGGCATGAAAAGTAGTATATGTAGAGGAAACAAGGAATTATCACAAAATTTTGGTGAGAAAATTTGATAAGAAGTGTCTACTCGGAAGATCTAAGACGTATGAGAAAGGATAAAAATGAAATGGATCTTAGGAGAAAGTTCAGGAGATATAAAACAAGCAGTAATCTTCAGGATAGGGTTCATCGGTGGTCGTTGTGATTATAAATTACGGGGTCCCACGGACGTTCTGCATGATTTAAATAAAGAACTCGTTCAGTAAGCCTCTGTACTCTTGAGGTACTTGAAGTGGTTTATTTCCAAACTGAAGAAGCAGCAAACACACTAGCAAACAGACTTTGGACCCCCTGATACTTAGTGTCAACGCTATTTGTAAATACGTAACAACGCTACATTCCGTCTTGGAATATTACACCGTAGTGTAGTCACGTATAAAGCGCGTGCCGAGAATTCAATTTCAAAACTTGCATCGCTCTCCTCAATGTTGTTCTAAATCGGAGATGTCTACAGTTATTTTTTTAAGGGCCCCGCAGCGGATGCTACGGACACACCGCAGTCTTCAGGCTTATTATGCAACCCTGTGATGAAGATGATTAATTTTTTTCGTTTTTCCTTGTAATGGAGCACCGGTGGAATGCAATTGACAAAGAAAACAGAAGTACTCGGGGAAAAACCTGTCCCAGTGCCACTTTGTCCACCACAAATCCCACATGGACTGACCCGGGATCGAAACCAGGTCTCCGCGGTAAGATGCCGACGACTAATCGCCTGAGCCATGGCACGGCCCTTAATTAGTTAGTTAGTCAGTCAGTCACTTATTTAGTTAGTCAGCCAGTAAGTCAGTCAGTCAGTTAGTAGTTAGTTATTTAGTTAGTTTGTTGGTTGGTTAGTTAGTCTGTTTGTTTGTTGGTTGGTTAGTTAGTCAGTTGGTAGTAGAAGTGTGTTTTTGTTTTTTGTTTGTTTGTTTGTTAGCATATTAATTGGCCGTCTCGGGATATCGTCCATTGGCGGGATGTGAGTGCAGCGATCAACGTTAGGTTTGGTAACAGGCGATTATTTGTGTGGCCTGATAGCGACTGTAGTCCATAAGGTTTGTGTCCTGTGGACTTGTGCCACTACGAACAGCCGTACAAAGAGCAGGTGTTCTAAACGTGGACTAACAAGCATGACGTGTACTGATCATGGTCACATTTATGTAAACACAGAACAAAGTGCACAGTGCACAATCACCGGCCTCGTTCACATTTACACGTGTCATTAACAGCCATTACAAATCATTGAACCAGAATTTGGCGAGAATGTTGGCTGTGACAAAGGAAAGCGTTTTAAAACAGGCCCGCTCAACCCTGTACGTGGTGCGGGAAACATGGAATTCACTACACATAATGAAGAATGAACAAGTATACATATAATTATATGTACCGGTGAACAAGTATATACATAAAATTTAATATGTGACCTGCGAACAAGTATACATATAATTATATGTACCTGCGAACAAGTATAAATAATTATACTATGTACCTGTGAAAAAGTACACATAATTATATGTACCTGTGAACAAGTGCACATAATTATATGTACCTGTGAACAAGTGCACATAATTATATGTACCTGTGAACAAGTACACATAATTATATGCACATGTGAAAAAGTACACATAATTATATGCACCTGTGAACAAGTACACATAATTATATGTACCTGTGAACAAGTATACATATAATTATATGTACCTGTGTATTTTTGTATGCGTCATGTGCGATAAGAAACATCCTGGCACCAATAGAAAAAATGTATAAAAAATGCAATTTACAATTTAGGCCACGATGCCGCTATTTTTAGCACATTTGTACAAAGTGAATTTGTACTATAATGTATGTCTGCATTAAAGGAAAAGCTCATAAATTTCAAAATTGTTTTTGTGTTCTATCTCGGCTTTGCCAGGTAAATTGTTATCTTACTTTGTCTTTTTTCGAATTTCTCAGCGTGCAACGACACACTGTAACGACACACTGTAACGACGCACTGTTTCCCACGAGATGCGGGTTGATCAGGCCTCATTTAAACACTGCGCCATAAAGACCAATGGGGTTAGATGTAACCTTTCACAAAAGCTTAACTTCAAATCTGGATGAAGACGAGCAGGAAACTCGACCCTACGCTTTATTCTTGGTTGTCCATGCATCACTACGTTCACTGAGCTATCCCGGCACCTAGTAATAGCAGCATTATAATTAACTGAAACAGAACCATGCACAGGAAGCTAAGCAATATTCGTATATAGCACGAAGTAGTACCAGTGGCAGACGTAGGTACCATTGCACTAAGGCATAAAGTTGTAAGGGAATTTGGTACAATGGAGGTATAGCTCCTTGTATTCTTAAATTCGCAAGCAGATAGTAGCAGTAGCATTACTAATAAAACGCCTTGTATATTACTAATATGACATTGAATCCTTCGCTCTTCTGGGATGTTACGCGGCGTAGGTTGGTAGCTGCTCACCGACGTTTCGGGACATGCTGTCCTATTTTCAGGGGTCAAGTAGTCCAAAAAATAATTGCTTGACCCTTGAAGATGAGATCGATATGTTTTCTTGAAACGTTGGTAAACAGCTGCGAACATACGTCGCGTTAAAATCCCAGAAGAGAGAAGGCTTCACTTACACGGCGGCGGAAGCCTGAGATCTCGCACAACAATGCATTGTTTTGACATACTTTTGCAAGAGGCAACACAGGGTACTAGAAATATGTAACTCTGAGTACAGACTGCATTTCTGAGTTCAGATGTAAATTATATTTTCTTTAATTCATTTAAAACTGTACCTTTCAGCTTCTTGCCTAAGTATGTACTAGTACCTCCGTTTCCGTTTTTTGCTACTTCCACGAAGCGAATATGTCCTCCATCTACCTCACTCCTTTCCAAGCCTCTGCTTTTACAGACCTTAAGATCTTGAGTCTAGCAGCCTCGCTATATTTAACTCGGCTGGCAATGCCAGCAAAAACACGCGTCTATCCGAACGTCGCCTGCATTTCTTTTCAACACATTCACTGCCTAGTTTCACTCATTGTTAAATTCAGTACCTTAAACATTGATGGTTAATAGAAGGGCTTTAAACATTCAATATAGTTTTCTCGGCGCACAGCCGCGTCAATTCGTTTGAATACAACGTTTCGGGGACTAGCTCCGTCCCCATCCTCAGGCAAAACTGATTTAACATACAACTCGTCTGTCCCGTGTTTTTCTACCTGGCGCGGCAGGGAGAATCAGACCGGTTTGTAGTGCCCAAACAGTTAAACACGATCCGATCCGACCGGTAGACAGTCAGGTACAGTACACAAACAGCTACATTTTCTTTTGCTTTTGTTAACCTACTTCCATTGTGGCATTTTATTAGGCGCGCTCGTAAAACTGCGAAAAGCGACTGTTGGCTTCCTCATGTGTCTCTCTGTCCGTCTGTCCATCTATCCTCACGAAAAGACTCGGCTCCCATTGGATGGATTTTCATTAAATTTGATATTTGGGGATTTTCCGATAATCTGTCGAGAAAATTCATGTTTCATTAAAATCTGACAGCAATAACGGGTACTTTACGTAAAGACGTATGTACCGATAATATCTCGCTTAATTCTTCTTAGAATGAGAAATGTTTCAGACAAAAGCTGTAGAGAAAATCGAAACACACATTCTATGTTCAATAACTTTTTTTTTGATAATCGTGCCGTTTATGAGATAATGTGGAAACATATGGTACAGCCAGACAGGTCACAGATGACAATATAATACGGCGCATGCGCTTTCCATGCTGGATAACTAAGGCTACAGACACACACTCACAACATGTAATCCTTACTGCTTTCCACGGCAACAATGGTTACGCGAACGCGCCTTAATGCTACGTTTATACGTACATTACCTGTCTTGCTCATTATCAAGGCGACTTCCCGAAACAGGTTCGGTTCGGGGAGCTCTCTTGTGTGGAGTATCACCCCATTTTCTTTCATTCCTTTTTGACTCTGACAAAGGCAGTTACGTCATCATAGAATTTTCTTGCGCTATATATCCCATTCCCACCTAGGACTCAGAATGTCCTACACTGCATATACAACGCATTTTGCGTGATATCTTAACAGATGGTCGTGGCATTTCGAACATTCTGTCTTTTCGTAACAAAAGTGTAACGAAAACTGTTTAATTCACAGAAGGTTATGTATATATAGAAACCATTCTGACCATCTCATTTTATTCCTACTGTTCTTTTAGGGGCCCAATTACAGGCCCACGTCACGTTTTAAGTGGCCATATTTTCTTATTAAATCTTAGAAAATTTTCGGAAATTTGTCTATCAGCCCCCTTTACAGTCAAACAAATATGTAGGTTTATTTCATTTTAACGTCGGACAAGCGATGGGCTCCATAACCTCAATTTTTGCGCGAGCAATAACTAAGGAACTCTATCTATGGCAGTCGTAATCGGAGCTTGGACGTGGTCTGCTGGATTATGACACCGTGTATCTTGGTAAGTGGTTATAACTTTTCAGATAAATCTGATGATTTCATCTTCAGGGTAAAACATGGAGGCAGCATCAATGTACAAGTATTCAATTTATTATACCAACCAAATGCATATTATTAGTTACATATCAGTGTTAAACACGTAGCTGCGACATGTTTCGACGTGTCGGATTGTTGTGATAAGTTACGTTCAGACTTGCCGCATTTTTCAAATACGACCTTCCACGTAATCTTTCCATTTGCTGTGTGACGCCAATCAGAACGGTCCACGTGGCCACTGACTGTCTTGTGACGTGGCAGGCCAACTCATGCTGCGACTGCCCACTGCCGGTAGCCGCAATGACTTGTAACTCTCTGCACAGTGGTGCAACAAGGAAACGCCGGAATAAGCTATGACAAACACCACGGACAACATGAGTAACGACACGTTAAACGTAACGAACAGGGCCGACGAGAGTGGGGGGGGGGAAGGCGGTGAAAATTACGGGGCCCGGCGGTCCGGAAAGGGGCCCGGAACCCGACTATGCTGCATATACGAACTTTATTTTAATATCACCGTGCATTTTTGAACACTAATACTGTTTTACGCCAACCAAATGCACTTATTTATTTAAAGAACACTAAAATATTCTTCAAAATAATAGATAAAAAAACCCCCTACATATGTTTCGGCTTATCGATAAGCCATCTTCAGGGGTGTGTGTGAAATCATGAAGATAGCTTATCGATAAGCCGAAACATATGTAGGGGTTTTTTATCTATTATTTTAAAGAATATTTTAGTGTTCTTTAAATAAATAAGTGCATTTGGTTGGTGTAAAACAGTATTAATAATATGTTGCATATGTTTTTGTCTTTCTCAGTGGTACCATTATCTGTCGATTGTACAAATTAACCCTTTCAGACCAAGCCCCAAGTCACTCTGCAACTGAGAGTCAGTCTTTCCGATTTAGTGTAGAAATGTTTAGTCGATCGACCCTTGCTGGGGGGCCCGAAAAAATTGTTTCACTGGGGGGCCGTACCCGCTTTCGCCGGCCCTGCTTCTGAACCCTTTAAAAACGTAATTAATTTAAGGATCGTGAGAAGTGTGTCCAGGTCACCTCGTCATGGCGCGTCCTCAGGTTGCGGGTGGAAGAACGGCAGCCAATATGGAGGGTAGCTGCGAATACATTGAATAAACAGACGCGGACAGCCGATAAGGGGTGGTCCTCCAGCTTGGGGGTCTGGGCGAGGTGCTAACAATTCCTCACCGTAAAAACTTACCATGCTACGAATCATTCACAAATGCCTAGGGGGGGGGGGGCTCTTGATAAGCGATAATAAAACTTCGAGTTACATAAAATTCGAGGAAATTATTGACTAGGTCAGGACATGTTAGTCTCTCAAGGACTCTGCTCCGTGCAGTTAATTAATTATTAATTGAGGTATTTAAATATTCGGTGCGTGTCGCGCAGTAATGTCATGGGAAAAACAGGCTTTTGGGCGCTTTTCTCAATTCGAACGCCGGGAAATTTGGTTGAAAACTGAGAGTTAAGGTCGACCCTTCACAGGCGGTACGGGCGAAAACGTGGAGAAAGTTCGCAAGTCACCAAAGGCCGACAAATCACCACTGACAGTTTAGGGCCACGGTATGTGACGTACCAGCCATTCGAACACAGGACTTGAACAAGGGGCGGATCTCCACAAAATTTGTTACTCAGTTGCACACTGACAAGCAGAAACAGCGGCAACTGTTAGCCGCTAAAACATGGCTGTGGTCGCCCACCCTCCTTACTCGCCTGATTTGGCGACTTGTGATTTCTTCTTGTTTCCAACAATCGTCACTACGAAGGCCTCATTACCAGGATGTCCTTGAAATTAAGGAACAATCGCCGACGGTCCTACACGTGATTCCAAAGAGTCAGTTCCAGCAGTATCGACAGCAGTGGTAAAAACGGTCGGACCGTTGCTAAAAATAGGACGGGGACAACAACGAACAGTAAAGGAACTTATGGGTACACCATCTTACATTCCTTCAAACTTGGTCTTCAAAGCAGGAATACGTATATTACGATTACATCCACAAAGTCCCCGTCATTTTGCATGATAACCTTCAGTACGATTCTCACAAACCTTACAGCCCTCCTACCTCAGTCACATAACTACAGCTGCTACGTAAGCAGACCAATACTGGCACCTCCACCGCTCTGACTGCACAAACACACTGATCTACATGTACAAGTCTCACAAACCTTACAGCCCTCCTACCTCAGTCACATAACTACAGCTGCTACGTAAGCAGACCAATACTGGCACCTCCACCGCTCTGACTGCACAAACACACTGATCTACATGTACAAGTCTCACAAACCTTACAGCCCTCCTACCTCAGTCACATAACTACAGCTACTACGTAAGCAGACCAATACTGGCACCTCCACCGCTCTGACTGCACAAACACACTGATCTACATGTACAAGTCTCACAAACCTTACAGCCCTCCTACCTCAGTCACATAACTACAGCTACTACGTAAGCAGACCAATACTGGCACCTCCACCGCTCTGACTGCACAAACACACTGATCTACATGTACAAGTCTCACAAACCTTACGGCCCTCCTACCTCAGTCACATAACTACAGCTGCTACGTAAGCAGACCAATACTGGCACCTCCACCTTTCTGACTGCAGAAACACTGATCTACGCGCACACGACTTCGCGCACTCTCCTGAGTTGTGACATCAGCTTAGGCTCGCTAACGTTACCTGCGGCTGAAGCTGGAAACTTTGTGGAATTGATCCTGCTATACATACCCTTGTGTCTGCGACACCTGACGAATGATAACTGTCGAGCAAATAGTGACTCTGGTCTAAGTTCAACGACACAAAATTGAAAAGCGCTGAGTTAGGTTTCAAGATTACACTTGCAAATAATTGTGGCTTATATGTCAAGCTACTTAGTTTCAGTTATACAGGATTCAACTACACAACGCTTCAGGATAACCTGTGTTTCCAAACGTATCGTGAGGTGTCATTGTCGTAAATATCTTCAGCTTACGCCACGCGATAGACCAGCCTACATTCTAACAATAATGCAGTAACTGTTAATAAATCCAGCTGTCACAAAGTATAAAGCGACATAATTTTCAGTCCAACGCCATCAACGTCCATCTCAGTTTGGAAACCGAATAATCCGTAATAACAAGACGGACGCGGGCTGCGTCATAACTGACAAGCATCGGAAGAAATCGGTTACAAAAGTGTGGTTTAGACCAGTGGTATTCTACCTGGGGTACGCGTACCCCCCGCGGGTACGCGAAGACATCTTAGGGGGTACGTAAAATTAAAAATATATATATATTATTTCATGATAAACACTGAATAATCAGGGCCAGATTTAGGATTAGCCACAAGAGACCCGGACGTAAGGACATGCGATTTGGGAGCGCCAATTTTTTTTTCTCTCTCTCTCTCCTTTATGCGATTCTTAACTGGGCGGCTAGTTTCATTTTATTCCACATAGTGCATATAATTGTGCTTTGCTAAAATATCTTTGTTCCTTTATTAATTTTTATATGATAGGCAATAATATATTTTATTTAATAGCTTGACTCTCCTTTTCTCATTTAAAACTTATTATTTAATACATTATTTTGGATGTAATTTATTTAACTTATTTTAGGTGTAGATTACAGAATATGTATAACTTGAATTATGCACCAACAACTTTTTGGGTACAAAGTTCAAGAGAAATTATATCTGGGGGTACGCGAACAAAAAAAGGTTGAATACCGCTGGTTTAGACCACGTAAGTTAGGAAATTTATAACGGTTACTTGCAGAGGAGACTTTTGACCCAAACTGTGCTGAAGTCTTTAGCTACATTCAACAAAATCTTTGATAGTGCGAATATCTGTAACAAGACAGATCTTCACATTCAGTGACTGTCGACTGCAGCTGTAAACTTGTATCTTTCTGCTTTCTTATACACAGCCTGATGGTGGCTGTTGAAAGCCAAAATATGTACATACAGCTGTGTTGTATACCACTAAAATATAAATAGGGTTCAACTTGTTGGTTTTAAAGCAAAGTTAAGGTAAAGTTCACCCTAGAACAGGCCATGAAGGCCCACAGGAGGAGTAGAGGTATAGCTCTACTCTTTCTTTAACCTCGGCGCTAGATGGGGTTTGTGGTCAACGCCACGCTCCAGCCGCTTTACCGCCGGAAAGAGACCCGGTACCTATTGTACAGGAGGCTGGGTGGGCCCCAGGGCCGGTCTGGACGGGTGCGGAAAATCTCGCTCCCACCGGGATAATAGTTGGTTTTAATGTTGACCACACCTTAGGATTATGCAAGCTTCTTTAGGACTAAGAGGCGCCGATCAATGGCGAAAGAAGGAAAGCTAAAGGTACAAATTATGCCCACGAGTTTCATGGTCTCAGAACGTGTACCGTCATTGTGTTAATGGAAGTAACAAATTACAGTCTAAACAGATTTCAAGGTCTTCAGCGTAGTCACAAGGCTGTCATAATTTGCAACTGAATTTAAACACATCTGTGCTTCTGACAGACGAAATTAGCCCGTTTTACGCATATTCATTCTTATGATGTTGCCAGAACGTAATTTTCCAACACTATACAGTAACGCAGTCCTAACTGCTTTGCCATACAATTATTCCTCGCGATATTTTAAGACTCACACGGTTGTTCAGTAATGACGTTGTGTGAACATAGGTCGTGTTTCAGACGTTTCGGAGGAACTTACTGCCTTCATATTTAGGGCTAAAGGGTAAGCAGTTTGGCGAAAACATTCCCTGATTTCAGAAGAGGCGAACTTGCAACTGGAGCCTAATAGCGTGCCAGTGAGTACGGATGGCCCCTGGAAGGTAGGGGACGCCGGGCTTGAATATAAAGACAACAGCTTCCTCCGAAACGTCGACAACACAGCCAATGTCTATACAGCGCCATTACTGAAAAGCAGGATCAATATCATCAATTGCAACTGGCATAAAAACAAATTGGTGCTTGGAAATTATTGTGAGAAGGGTGGATGGGTAATGAAAACACCCTTGAGCAAGGGTGCACTCTAGGAGGGGGCTTCCGGCCTGCAGGCACCTACCAGTTCGAAATAAAAAAAAAACATATTTTGTAGACAGGATGATATCAAACGTTCTATGTGATTTACCCTTCAGCCGAAATCAGCCACTGAAATCAGCTGATGACTAGTACATTTGAATTTTGAAAAATAGAACAATGTCTTACTTGAAATTAACAAAACCAAAAAATTAGATCTTGTGATGTAAATTAGGCGAGTGAGTCATGGAACATGTAGTTATTTGTATCTAAACGCAGTTACAAACAATGTTGTGTTACAATTATACATACATGATTTTTATAGCATAATATTTAAAATCAAACATAAATTATACTTGGCTCCAGGTTAGCCAACCCCCCCCCCCCCCCCCATGAAAAATTCTGGTACGCACCTGCCCATGTGCTTAGTATGGGCCGAAAACAATTTTTCACGGGGCCCGAACCCGCTCTCGGCGGCCCTATTCGGCACTTGTCTGGTCTTGGGCAAGATGCAAACAGAGCACCTCCCAAATACAAGCGCATAGTGCCACCACTACAGCCTCTTGTGGTATGAAGCAGTTTCTAACTTACACACTGTCAACAGTTGCAATACAAAGGTAGACTTCATGACGTCGCGATAGCTAGGCCATTTTTCCAAGCTAACAGTCGCTTTTCGCAAAATTGCGAAAAGCGACTGTTAGCTTCGTCATGCGTCTTCCCTCCGTCTGTCCGCATGAACAACTCGGCTCCCACTGGGCAGATTTTCATGAAATTTGATATTTGAGAGTTTCTTTTTTCGAAAATCTGTCCAGAAAAATCTAACCTTTGAACTCTTTCTTCCAGTGCAACATAAGTAACAAGATGCTGAAAAATATGCCAGTTCAGCCCTATTAATCAACCAATAAACCCAATTAATCTGTGTGTTGACAGCACACGCTGAATTACAGAATCCAATGCAGGATGTGCCTATTTTTATCTCTGCTCAGGGGGGGGCAGAGCTGCTTATCACTAGCATTAGTACCATTACGATGTGGTTTCAGCATGATAACAGCCAGGCGTGAGATCCGCCCCATAAAGTTACTCCGTGCTCAAATGTGATCTGCTTTATAGCAATGTGACTAATACTCATGTGACTGCAAGTGGCATTGCTTATAAAAATACTGTTTCAAAAACACTCAGTTTAACAAAAAAGAAACAGCTTTGCCATCAGTCTTCAAAATACATCAACTAGAACACTTATTTCTGAAATATTAATTTAATATTAACCTACTGAGTGTGCCTATATCTATTAGTACCTAGTGACCTATTCCTTTAAAGTTTTCAAACCAAAATTTTGTATGCATTTCTTGTTCCCTAACCATGGTATCATTAGCATCTGACCAATATAACTGCGTTATTTCTCCCTGCATGTTGTTATTTCATCTTTCATACATCCATCTTAGGGTGTGGTGAACTCCACACCATAAAAATCTGGTACAAACTGTCACAAAATGCCATTGCCTTGCACAAATTCTTTGGTACTATCTTACTGCAGGCTCAACTTTTCTTTACAATATGGTATTACAAGTGCCTAAGAAGCCCTGGTAGTGAATGTAACATCAGATTCTGATATAAACAAGCATTTCTGGATTTTCTGGTACTGCAGGCCCCTTAAAAAGTTTCACTAATTCTACACACCTGCTCCCTAAATTTCTAAGCTCACAGACCCATAAGGCACAACTTAATTTCAAATTATTACAAACAAAAAACATACTTAAAAATCTTAAAATAAAATTATTAAAAAGATAATGAAAAAGTACTTTATGTTCTACTGATTATAATCTATTTTGTGTTAAAAAACAGATTTTGAAAAATACAATACTGAAAATATTCAACACAGTATTTTTTCCTTCTAACTTATAACAGAGATATAAATAATCTGCCTAGCCAGGCCTCCTGTACCACACTTTGAGAACCACCATCTACACAGATGGTGAGAATTCAGTAGGTAAAAAAAAACGAGTATTATGGTTAGGGAACACAGATATGCCATTAAAGGTTGCAAAGAAATCTAGATATAACCACAAGAGCACCTAGACACGCAGCAGATGCCACAACTCACTTCCTTCTACAGTGCACACAACATAATCAGTATGCATTTCAATATTATCCTGCCACCCATGACTAACCTTACTTCTCCCCCATCTGGTTTCCTAACCAAATTTTATATGCAGTTCTCATCTATCCCATGGGTGTTTATCCCCATCCTTTACCCCTACCTCTTAAGACTTTTTGTTTCAGAAACTGAATAAAAGCATCCCGACATAGCACCAAAAACATGGCAAAGTTCAAGCACTTGGGAATAACAACAAATGAAAATAATATTCATAATGTAAAGAAGAGCATTAAACTGGGTAAACGCAACGTTATTCATTTCATAACCTGTTCGATTTCTCACATTTTACTTCATAACTTTAACCTTTAAATGACCCGTGGGTATTTAAATTGTAGTGAATGGTTTTTGAAAAACCTGATTATTATTTGAACACAAATAGATAAAATTATGGAATAAACAGCATTTTGTGGAAAATAAAACACAGACTATACAGAATGTCTTAAAAATGCAGTAAATTTCCTTGTTGCCTAAATATACAAAATTAATTTCTTGGGTTACTTTGTGTGTTCGCCATATGCGAATGTAGGTCATTTAAAGGTTAACGCAAAATGCAGCCACCTTGTAAAAACCCCCCCCCCCCCCCCCCCCCCCCCGACAGACACAACTGGTCAAAAATCCTCCACATATCATAAAGTTTCGTAATTATGGTCACAAGAACCCACCACTGGACCCCATCACAAACCAGATTAACACACTCCACAGCCTCATGCCATAAGCACAGTCAGTATTTCATCCGACCCGTATCACTCGTCACTTCCTGTCGGCCTACTTATCACATTAAATGTAGCAGACTCAGCAGCATGCTAATTCACACAATATGGGAGAGAGCTCATTACGTCTGTAAGCATCATCAGTTGCAATAGGAAGCATCCCAAGAGGTTCACGTTTCTGTATGATGCATATG
This sequence comes from Reticulitermes speratus, assembly GCA_021186555.1. Classification (NCBI taxonomy): domain Eukaryota; kingdom Metazoa; phylum Arthropoda; class Insecta; order Blattodea; family Rhinotermitidae; genus Reticulitermes; species Reticulitermes speratus. The sequence continues at coordinate 5,387,253 of JAJKFL010000237.1, read as the reverse complement.
CTAAAAATGTACGTCCTACACAAAACGGATCTTGTGTACCAGTACCCGTTACCTCGTCCCTTTATTTGAGCCTCAGAGGGACGAGGTAACAGGGGAGTGGAGAAGACTACATAACGAGGAACTTAATGATCTGTACTCATCACCAAATATTATTTGGGTGATCAAATCAAGAAAAATGAGGTGGGCAGGGCATGTAACACGTATGGGTGAGGGGCAAGGTGCATACAAGATTTTGGTCGGGAGACCTGAGGGAAGGAGACCACTTGGAAGACCCAGGCATAGATGGAAGGATATTATTAAAATGGATCTTCAAGAAGTGGGATGGGGGGCATGGACCAGATTGATATGGCTCAGGACAGGGACAGGTGGTGGGCTCTTCTGAATGCGGTAATGAACCTTCGGGTTCCATAACACGCGAGAATTTGACTGCTAGCTTCTCAAGAAGGACTCTGCTCCATGGAGTTGGTGTACCAGTACCTTCATGGGGGATACACTGGAGAACTATGCACCACACTTCTGACTGCTCAGGGCATATATGGAGAAACAGGTGTTCGTCACCATAAAATCCCACGTTAATCCATGACAAGCCATTACACGATGTTACAGATCGTGTGTGATGTGTGCAACTAGGATTACTAGGCTCAATTCTTTTCTTACACCATAAATTCACACCCACGTGTTCACTGTGACACCATTTTTGCACACGTCGAATCACAAGATACCCCATCACATTTTTCAGCAAAACCCTACGACAGCTCACACCACAAACAATTCTACCAATTGTCTGAAAATGCTTTTGCTAACAATAACAAGCACGGGATTGTCACCTCATCATGCTCCAGATCTGAACCCAATTTTTACTTTTATAGCATGTTAAGGGATAAAGGGTATAGTAACAAACCTCACACTGAGGACAATCTGACGGGAAGCATGAGCTCGATTTCACAAGCAAACTTCAATGTTCAACGATGACGCAATTCCTACATGTGACCCGTATCTGCAAGCCTAAGGAAGCGCCTTCTTTGAAAATGGCAAGTAAAAGCCTAATATTAACTGTAATACGCTGAACTAACGTGCACTGACTGCGCGTCATTAAACACTGAAATAAAACTTGTGGCAAAGGGAAAACTGTCTCAGTCTTCTCCCCTTCTGCCCTGAAAACATTTCACAGAACAGTATTGTAACGTACACACAAGCATAAAGGTAAAAATATTAAGAAATCAGTATAACAGGTGTATGTATCTCATGTATAATCAAAACCATGTATTAACCACCAATTAAAATTCTGTATTATCCATTTTATTGCTTTTCTTTAACAGACACAATAAAGATCACACATTGCCCAATACATATATGAACATCTGAAACTTCAAAGGTGTTGAGAGTGATGGAATGAACAGCCTCTTGGCGTATGTATGTCATATTGTTCTCTGTTCCACATATACTAAGTGCGACACTGACACATCAGAATGCCATCAAATAACACTACAAGAAAAATAATCACATACTCCAATCTTCCACACTGCTCTCATTACTGTAAAAATTTACCTCTTAGTCAAATATTGCATACAATTTCTGAATACTAACAAAAAGACAACCAGCTGTATAATTATGTGATACTAACTTCCTTTAGAGAAATTTCAAAATTAGAATATACCGACAGTAATCAGTTACCACCGCTAAGTAAAACTACCAGCTGCTCTGTGTAACACAGAACTCCAATGCCTTGTTTAATTACAATTCCCCATTGAGCAGCTTCTTGTCAAACAGAAATTCTCCAAGGGCTCCATAATTGTCCAGCATCTTGCCCAGTGTTGATATCTTACCAGCAAGGTCTGATTGACCTTTGTACTGCTCGTCTAGGAAATCGCCGCTGAGATAATCAACCAGCTGTAAACAAACAACCTGCATGTTAACCACTGACAATGCACGGTAATACTCACAGCAATTTTAATGACTTGCAAACATCAGCATATTAACACTGTTAGCTACAAGATTCTAGATGCAACTTACAGCATATGTACAACTTTTGAACGAATTCATTTTCAGAGGATGCACGAACAAAAATGCACAATGGTGAAAAGTTAAAAAAAAAAAAAATATATGGGTGACTATGTTCCACTTGTTTTAGGGAGAAAAAAAAAATTTCTAATGTAGCCCATTTCAAGTTCACAGAGCGTACAGATATATTTATCTATCTGGCCTCCTTTCCACAAACAAACAAACAAAAGTAAGTAAGTAAGTAAGTAAGTAAGAAGGCTAATTCTCTGCATGGAGTTAATGAAGTCTGCTGAAGAAGAAAAGGAAACACATTCTTGTAAATAAATCATTTGCATGGGGGTTTGCATATTTTCATTATCCAAGGAGGAGCATCATCAATTTTGACTTCAGTGTTGTGGCGGTAGTGGTGGCAACAAACATCATATACACCTGCTAATTTTGAAACCAAATTTGTTTCACACAGATGTGCTGATGCAGTGGGAGGATAATATTAAAATGGATCTTCAAGAAGTGGGATGGGGGTGCATGGACTGGATTGGTATGGCTCAGGATAGGGACAGGTGGCGGGCTGTTGTGAGTGCGGTAATGAACCTTCGGGTTCCATAAAACACGGAGAATTTCTTGACTAGCTGACGACCTGTTAGCTTCTTAAGAAGGACTCTGCTCCATGGAGTTAGTTAGTTAGTTAGCTAGCTAGTTTAGTGCTGATGCAGTTAACAACATTTCTACCATGCAGATAGAGTTCTCTTTACTCCCTGTACCAACAGTACCACTAACATTTGTCTAAGCCCAAGGCCATTTTGTGAAAAAAATTATGTCTTTGGTAAAGGGTGATTAATCCTACCATAAGATGGCCTAAAGCAAACAAAATAACACAGAACCGAAAAACAATTACTATTCACTTAATATTGGTCAAGTGATAAAGGCAGTACATGGCTGGAAAAATTTAAAGGAAAAGATCAGTTGATATATAACGACAGAGATAGGAACATTATCTTACGATCACTTAGAAATATGGTTTGTGATTTTTTGAAACAGATGATCTGGCTCACAAAAGAGACCAATGGCAAACATCTGTATTACACATGGCACATAATCAAAAGCTTTATATCACTTTCCATACAAACTAAAATTTGAACGAGATAATGGACAATAAGATCACAAATCACTGCAATTCAACAACATGCAGAATTTTGGAATATTTACACTAGGTCATAATAATCCTTTGATTCATCTAGAATTTATTTCAAAAAAGTACTAATTTTATAACAAAAGTGTCTTGCTTCCGCTTGCTGAAAGATAAAATGAAAGACGGGAGTTAACTGATTTCCAAAATTCATTTCTTGGAAAGTTTTCCCAAGTCTCAAAGTGACAAATAGAAGAAAAATAATATAACAACACATACATGGTAATCATTGAAACCCTTTCCATCATCAGATGGATTCTCACAAGCAATGATGATGTCACGTATCTTGCGAGTAACATGTGCCTCCAGTTTCAATGCATCCTTCAGGGCATCGATACCAGATTCCCAGCTCTCATTGAGGGGCATCTGAAGGAAAATTATTTGCAACATACAACTATCACTTTACTGTAGTGGCTATAATAAATCTGTGTGTCTACAGACATGGTAATTATCATTCTAAAATGTAAAACATTGCCTTTACATGACTCAAACACAGCATAAAAGACACACAGACAAAAAAGGTACCATTAACCTTTAAACAACCGGGTTCGTATTTAAATTTCAGCACAGGGTGTATGAAAGCTGTATTATTTGAACAGAAAAATATAAAATTATGAAATAAACGGCATTTTGTGGAAAATAAAACAGATATTATGCAGCATGTCTTAAAAATGCAGTTAATTTCCTTGTTACCTAAGTATATAAAATGAATTTCTAGTGGTGTTTTTTACATGTGTTCGCACATGTGATTGTAGGTTGTTTAAAGGTTAATAAGCAGCTACAGTAACAGAATAAAGTCCCTACTTCTAACAGAACTTCAAAGTTGCATTTGGCCCACTTATTTGCGAACAAAAAATGTAAATGCTTCTTTCTCGCTTTTTCGCAAAGAAATAAAGTAGAACACAATTCCCTGACCTTCATATAATCATAGTACAAATTCACAAGACACATTAAGGTTCCATTACAAAAAAAAAAAAAACCTCGGACTTCAGAAACTCTGAATACATCACTTCACAAATACCCAGTCACTTTTACAATCCTCAAACTTTCTTCCTTCCGTCCATAGTCAATAACAGAATCAAAAGAGCACAATTCATGCAGTCATCACTACATGCTAACTACCACAATCACTCATGCTTGTAGACTGGATTGTGACTATCTTAACCTGCCAAAGGACCTTTCCTACAACCTCTCAGAACCATGACATGCAACGTACAAAAAAAAAACCGTAAAACTGATTTTATAAGAACATCTGCACTGTTTCTAAGAACTGCCTCAATACCTTTTCCCTTGTGCAGCCATTCAACTGGTTCCATTGCCTTTCACATAAGAAAAGAAAAGAAAAGAATGCTGAAAACTGTCCCCGGTGTGCAGTTTTGTTACAGAACTAATGTTATGCAGGGCCACAATAGCTCAGTCAGTATTGTGGGTAGGCTACAGTCTGGAAGACCAAATGCAGTACAATTCTGAGCAGGCAAAATTTTTTTTTCTCCACAGCACAAGACAAGGTCTGGGGCCCACCATGCCTCCTATTCAATGCAAACCAGGTGCTATTTCCTTGGGGTCAAGCAGCTCAGGTGTGATGCTAACCACTCACCTACATCTAGAGCCAATGTTAAGAATGAGTGGAGATATAACTACATTCCGCCATTCTCTCCCTGAACCTACTAAAGTGAATCTGATGACAGCTGTAAAGCTGATTTATCTGTCATTGAAATCAATCTAATGTAACACATTACACAAAACCTAAGTTGAACTTCATCAGTTCTTTCAACAACAGCTCGTCTTAAAAAGCTGCTATGGAACGTAACATCGCTTATCAAACAGCAATTTGTCGTAACCCACCAATACACAATTTTCCAGGAGACAGAAAAAACTTGACCAATCCTCAATAAACCAACACTTAAGCATGTTATGTTTTTACAAAAATGTAACGACCAGCAACTTTCTTGTGGACACAACATTTTGACTGAAGGTGTGTTTGTGTAAAGGTAAAGTTCTCCCTAGAAGAGCCCATTAAGGCCCAGAGGGGGAGTAGAGGTATAGCTCTACTCTTTCTTTAATCCTGGCACTAGATGGGGTTGGGTGGTCAACTCCACGCCCCGACCGCTTTACCCCCGGGAAAGACCCAGTACCCATTGTATAGGAGGCTGGGTGGGCCCCAGGGCCGGTCTGGACGGGTGCGGAAAATCTCACCCTCACCGTGATTCGATCCCCGGACCGTCCAGCCCGTAGCAAGTCACTATACAGACTACACTATCCCGGCCCACGGTGCGTTTGTGTAACCCAACTATCTACTAACACGGGAATCTCGATTTGATGAACTGTGTGGGTTACAACAAACTGCTGTTTCACGAGCAATATACAGATCTCATTCACTTCAAACTCTTCTGACAAAGCGCATATTTAATGCACTACAAGGAGAAATCTTTGTCTGTTCACAATGTGTCTACAACTCTCTCACAGTATCTTTGCATCTGCAATAATGAAGTACACAAACTTAAAAACAATGCACACAAAACCTGTGCATACATTTCCACTTATTTTACTACTGCACATCTGCTACCTACTGTGTACTTGGATTACTCACTGGGTTCTGAATGAGTTTGCTGATTTGAGATGTAAGTTCACCACGCATGAGCAAGTATGAAATTATTTTTATGGCGTGCTGCCGTTCTTCACTTGCAGCCTCAAAGAACAGCTTGGCAAAACCAGGTCTGTTTATTGTGTCCCTTGAAAAGTGAGCGCCCTGAAATAAAACCAAACTGTCCCATGTTTCACCTAATCATTGCAAGCTGGCATCTACCATGTCTGGGCAGCACAGCATATTTCTCCAATTCATATATAAACACACACACAACTATATACATACACAAAAGATATGTAACTCCAACAACATGGCATAATACCCCAGGAGACCTGAATTTTCAGAAACATACACTTTCTTTCCCCCCAGGTAACATACATGCCGACACACTTATGACAGTTCCAGCTGACCAGTGCACACAAAGCTCAGAAACTCGGCAGCATAAATACCTTTATGCAATGCAGAAAAGATTCTCTTATATTCCTCCATTTCTAGTGGATTGGCAGTGTAATTCGAAGTCAGAATGGATCGCTTGCCAGTGACTGAAATTGTGCTACACAGAAAAATCTAGTAAGGGAAAACTACTGCTGTCTGTTGAGTGAGGAAATCTGTCAAAGATAATACTCATGCATCACACACACAAATGAATGAACGCAGAATAGAAGTTGGATGTGACTGAAATTAATTTACAACAATCAGAACACACAAAGACAGAAGGCAAGATGAGTAATAACTTACATTTAATTAAGAATGAATACATTTATCTGACATCTGAAGAAGTTTAAAAAACCTCGGCTGCAACTATCAAAGATGGGGTGACATCATGTTCTGCTTTTGTAACAAGTACAGGGTGGGCCAAAGGTCAGTCAACCATATTTATCACACATTTCACTAACTGGTTAATTGATTTCTGGTCCACTCTGTATATACAATAAATGCAATTATTGTATATTAAAATGGGTACTAGTGTAGGAATTGTGTGTGATGGCTGGATCTCAGACGACACACTGATATGATGTACAGTGCAGCAAGAAAGTAACACTAAAATACCATAAAAACTATGCATAAGGCAATACATTTATTAATAATATCCCTCAAAACAGTACCCATAGTTGGAATAGTTATAAGTGTTCACATATGCTTCAGAAACACATGTATAACACATCTTCAGTGACAGTATTCAATACGCCATCACATTCTTTTGAATGTCAATACCTGTCAATCAGTGAGTGAACTTTCAATTTCAGCTTGGGAAACAGGTTCACTGTTACCTCCCTTCCACAAAATCTTTGCAGGCATCCAATTATCCGAGTTCTTCCTCGCTGCACAAATTGCGGGGCACAACCATCACACGAGTTCTCCTACTGCCCAAGCCTGCAGCATCTGTGGACCTTATCGACTCTCTATTCACATTCAGTTCACTTTCCCTCACTCTGAACATTGAATCAGCAGTCTTCTGCTAGGATATCGCACACTTTGTCCAACAATTCTGGGTTTGATGTGACTTCCACTCAGCCACCGTAGGGGTGAACTTCCACATGCTCTCTGCCCTCATAAAAATTTTCATACCCTTGAAATATCCATGTTCAGGAATGAGCCGTATCTACATAAACTGCTCACATCACTTAACGTGTTTCAATGGGTATATTCCTCCACATTTACATAAAATAAGATGGCAATACATTGTTACATTTTCAGGTTCCTTATGGCACGTTAAATCAGTGCACAAAGCATGTCCATCCAAAATAACAATGCAGCACCATCTGGTCATAGCCTACCAGACTGTCAATGTCACACCTCAGTGCAGCTCTATCAGCCTGTCATGGAGCTACACCCATGCTACATATCTTCATTTTATTTCCATTTCATTACTTTCTTTCCACACTGTATACACTGGCTAATCACTGCTGACAATACAACTGTGAGATGGGCATCTTTTTCAACTGTGATAACTCTAGCCATTTTTGAGATGGGCATCTTTCTCATTACTTTTCGTCATTTAATAAAAGTGAAATTAAATCACTAATTTTTAAACTCTAGCACTGTATTATAATTCCAACAATGCCCACTAAAATGCTTGGTCTTCAGCTGAGGCCCATACTGAAACTGTAACACTGAAACCCAGAGGATTCTCAGGGGCAAGGATACTGTAAGTCAGAATAAATCGCCACGGGCATTTAGACAGCGATACCCCCAACACAGAAGTCTGTGTATCCAATCCGCAAAGAATTCCTTGAACTGCTGCCTAAACCACTGCACCACAGCCTCCGGCACATTGTTAACCGATGCAAACATACAGCTTCTGAGGGCTTTCATTAACGATCCAAAGACGTCTAAATCATGTGGCGATAAGTGCAAGCATCTCACATCATGTGGAATTCAGAACTCTTCTGAACTGGGTCACACGCAGATAGGCACTGTCATGCAGCACGGTGATAACGTCAGTGAGTTTTAAACAGACATTTGTTCTTGATTTCGGTAGGCTGCTTTTGACACAGTTCACATTAATGGTTTGCAGTGACCGTGCCACATCATTTGATGTCCAGCAGCAATGGTCCCTCAATGTCCCATTTGGACACATTCACCACCTTGCACACCATCTTTAAAAAGTGCTGGAATGTCATCCATATCACCCGGTCCACTGTACTTGTCTACGCAAGTGTCCGCCAGTGTTCTTACCGCGTAAAATGTGCAACCAACATCTACATGACTACAGCACGACCACAATCTTGTTTCAGTTGTACGCGCATCATATATGCACTACTATTTCAATATCTATGGTATTTTCAAAGACCTTTTTGATAGCCAGGGAATTCTGCAGGATACAACTAGCCCAAGCACAAAATTATAGTCTAGTGCAAAAAATGATCAAATACACAAAACAGAAACTGACCATTGCCATGTAAGTAAGCGCAGCTAGCAGCTCCTCTTGCACCTGTTCCCTCATTCTCAGGGTGCAAGGCTCCACCATGGTGATCCAGTCCTTTGGAATTTCAACTGGAGGCAGCTCACCTGCATCACAATGATACATTTAATACACAACTCTTAACTAGGCATAATAAGAGCGGGGTAAAAACTACAAGCTACCAACAGTAACATAATTTCAACTCGTACACTACACACTTAATGGCATTTATGATACTGTGGTTCAAACACTAACACTAGAACATAAATCCTTGTGGACTTTTAATTCTAATGGCACCACCCACACCACATCAAATTTTGCACGTTTTCTCTCACTGGGCTGTAATGCAGAAGAGGTCAAATCCCACACGTCACGTCACCCGGGCGACTAATTTTTCTATCATGGCACCTAATATTTGGGAGTTCTCCGTTTGGGACTCATTTCAGTTCACTCTTCCGGCAACTAAAATTTTGAGGTGGCTCCTCAATTTTTGTTGGATTTGTGTACCCCTGCTGTAATGTATTTACACTGCTTCTGTACGACACAGTTAAATAGTTCAATTACATTACTGTCTTCTGGAATATGATGCATTGTACTGTGGTAGATGTGCGGCAACGTTCTGAAGGAACCTTCTGCATGCATAATCAAGGTACATTCAGATTACAGGCACTCCCAAACTTACCAGCATGATACGTTCTGAACACCTGGTTTCAAGTCTAAAAAATGAAATGAAGTGAATATACACCCTCCAGCAGGTCGAGGGAGATTCAAATAAGCAGTGTTTCTGTTGTCCAAAAAATGGGTGTTATAATCAACACTTTGCACACACAATTAGAAATGAAGTTCGAAATGAAATTTTAATGACATTTTTACAGCAGTTTCAATTGAAAGTTTCTTACAGGAATTTTGGTCTAACTTCAGCTGGTCATAAGTTGGGGAGTCGTTACACAGCATCACATCCTAGAAGTCAGTGATCTTCATATTAACCCAAGTGTGCACTTCAAATCTCATGGAACAAGTGTGTGGACGAAAGTTGCAATGCTTAGTGACAGCGATTCCTTGTTTTAGATCAGTTTTCACTAAACATAATAGCCTTCCTATATTATACCTCTTTCTCACTTTTACAATCTAGTAAGATGCAAAAACTGAGAACAGTCTTGGTTTATGTTTTTTATGGCATGAATATGAACAGCATGTTTTTTTCAGCATGGCTCTCAGCATAGGCTCTGTAAAGTGTACAAAGGTCAAGGAAACAGGACAGCAGAGTCAGTATAGCAACCAGTCTAGGGGCTGGAAGGCTGAGGAATTGTGGTTCAATTCCCAATAAAGGTAAGAGATTCCTCTTCCCTGAAACATCCAAACTACCTCTGGGGCCCACCTGGCCTCCTATTCAACAGGTACTGGGGGCTCTTCACCCAGAAGTAATGCAGCAAGGGCATGAGGCTCACCACTCACCTCCGCCCAGTACCAGGGTTAATAATAGGTGGAGCTATGTCTCCACCCCACGCCCTCCAATGCCTTTATGGCCTAAACAGGGGCAAGGCAAGTTTACCTTTTACAAGCAGTCAAGTGCTTGGAAGCAAAAAGCACCATTATTTTAGGTGATATTAAAAGTAAAAACCCTAAGAATAATGTATGTTGCTTGAAATTGTATTTCAAGAGCTTCCCTTTGTATAGGCTGCCTGATGTAAATTATGCAAGTTACTTACATACTTCAGTTTCTTCACAGAAGTCTTTTATTTACATTTTCAAATTGACAGTATGTTCCAAGACACCTACAAATATGACTGCAAATTCACTGAGCAGTTGCAGTTTGAAGCACACCGTAACAGTCTGCCTAAGCCCACTGTTGTAATGTATATTTCACGAGAAACAGCCTATTCTTAACGTCACTTCAGACTGTGCCATTTCCTTGACATTTCTTACTCATGCACTTCCAAGTCCACACCAACTACTGCAGCACTTTTGTTTCTGCATTCTATCTCTGTATTCGAATGGTAAACAATCCCACAGTTCCAGAAACCTTACATGTTTCTCCATTAATGATAGTTTTAAATTTATCCCACTTCTCTCATTTCCTGCACTTGTTTGACATTTTCTTCTTGTTAATATTGAAGGACTTAAATTTACATTAGAAATAAATTAATCACAACACAACTAAATAAAACATATGAATGGGCAGCTAAACCTAGCCACAATACGGCACTCTATCTGCTTGATGAAACAGAGCTACAGGTGGTCACTACAATACACTACATACTGTGAGAGGTTAGGTTCTCACAGCAGTGCTGATAATGACACTCGTCCAGCATGATCTTGGCCTACCATGTCTACTATTGTTACGGCCCAAGAAGACTGGATACTTGCACTCAATGTAACACTTACAATGCTGCCTAGTGTGGACCCAAATAGTCCCAGAGTACATTATCTCTAACTACTCTAACTACAACAATCTCCATACTGTGTGTATTCCTACTTCAATTCTGTGTGATTTAAAAATCACTCTAGCTAAAAAATCTACAGTGGCCACACACCCATAAGCAAAGACAGAAACCAGGTAATGGTTCCTTATAATATGATGCTTACTGGCATACAGGCTGAAGGTCTACAAACCAAAGGCCTAGTCACAGGCCAACTAACTTTATATAAATTGTGCTGAACATATTTGTATGCAAGAAGAATTTTTATGTAAGAGTCAATGACTATTACTTGTTACTTTAAACAAATGCTGAAAGATGGCTGAGTATGCCAGCTAACACCAAGACTGTTATGGCATCACGCGTTATTGCATTTGTCTAATTTCAAACTTCCAAAATTACAGGTGAACAGCAGCAGCAAATACAACTTCGGAAATCTGGGTTTTGGGCCATACATCATACAGCATTTGCACATCATACAGGATTGCCAATGTGCTGGCAGTGGATCAAACCGAGTACCTCCTGAACTAAAAGTCAAGACATTCACTGCTTAGTACACACACACACAGAACTAGTCCTGAATAACGGTGCCACTCTTTTCCCTCACTATAAAGAACCATTTAAAACTGTGCATGCTCCAATGCCTTAAAAGACTATTTATATAAAAGAAGAAACACTTATGTTGCAAGGAATGGCAACCATATCCTGCAAGAGTTGCAAACATTGATGGCAACTGTTACATACAGGACAATCACACGCATTAAGTTATCAAAGCTTCCAATAACTTTTGGCTGTGTTGCTTGTTCATTTATTATTGGATGCATACTAGTGTACTTTAGTGTACTTCACACATACAACTGCTTGGTCAAACAAAACCTCAGAGCCTAACTGAGCATACAGTTCTGTCACTAAAATAAAGCCTCAAAACCTAACCTCTGTGGATTACAAATAATTTTTCTTTTCATATGTACCTTAGCTACGTGTCGGTAAAATGACAAACATAAACTAAGTGTCTGCCTTTCTACCTGCTGCCAGGCTCTCACTAAAATAATTCATTAAGGTCTCACATCACTGGATTAAACAATTGTGCTTTTGCATGCATACTGGGTACTGTGACAAGTTTCTGTAACAGTCATGTTGACAACCATAATCTAAAATGTGTAAGGTACAGCTACTGAATACAGTACAAAACACGTGTGTGTGTGTGTGTGTGTATATATACACACACATTACCATTTTAATTAAAATTTGTTGCTTTGGATAACAAACAACAATGTTTTGGGGTGTCCCTGTCTTCAGTCAGTCAAGCTGAAGAATGTGCAAGTCTCTAATATAATTTATGTACATTCCCCAGTTCCTTCTTTGGGCTCAGTCACAGCATGTAGATCACAATAGAAGTACAAAACATATTTCACATACAAAATGATGTGACACAACTACAAATATAAATATATAGCCATACAGTCTATTTACAGGCACTGTGCAGCATGTCACAGTAAAACGAAGAAAGCTACTTCATGCCCAAAATACAAGTTCCGCTGCTTGACATGCATATAACCAGGCAATTCTAAAAACCATGACTGCCCTCATGGCACCTAATGCTGAACAAGGTTTGGGGCTAGCATATTCAATATTTTTCCCCCGTTTATGATCAGTCTGCAGGTACAAGAAATTAAGTTCTGCAGATCGTAACCATTCTATCTCGTACAACAGTTGACAATCTAAAAAAATAGTATACACGTGAATGCGTAACTGAACTGCCTGCGGCTCTAACACAAGTCCGCATAAATACCGATTTCGAAAATTAATACGTAACAAAGCTGCTTAGCCACTTAAAAATGACTACATACTCACGTACATGTCAATTTTGCAGTCACAGCATGTGCACAGATTGCAACTACGACAAAAATTATTGCTTGCACGGATTTCATTGTCGAAGAATACTTTCCTTCCAACGGAAACGAGTGTCACGGTTTAGTTAGGTTATTTCAATTGTCTTACACACAAATTCAGTGAAAACGACTGGAAAATTGTGAAAATGTAACAACAGGCTAAGGCAAATACTAGTATATTTTACAAACACTTGATCTTTTGTCAACCTTTACACACACTGGCGTAGAAGGCGACACAACCTATCACCCGCGATATATCTTAGGTAATGCCTACGACGAACTCATCCGTCCAATCGCACCTAATTATACATGTACTCATGGATCAGAGTATGGCGTCATGCTCATTTTCCTATTGCGCAGTTTCATGCTGCGTGCGCACTTAGCACGTGATGTGGAAGTGCCCTATCGATGATGGTGCAATATTCTGCATCACAAAGGTCTTAAAGAGCATCAAAGATTTGGGTATAAGCGTTCGGTACACGTCAGTGTAGGGTTCGTTGTAGTACGTTGAGGAGTGTTCGTGGTGAGCAGCAGTAAATCAGGTTGAAGGCCTACTTATTGTTGGTAAATGTATTTCCCTATATTCAGGCATTGGGTTTGAAGTGTATGTGGGAATAAGTGCAGTGTTTCAACTTTACTTTTTGTTCACCGTGCATTATGGTAATGAAAACACTTATCAACCAACAACTGCACTATTGAAGTAAATTATCACTTAAAATTACCCTACATATGTTTCGGTCATCAAATGACCATCATCCGGGGTATATGTGTATATATATATATATTGATAATATTGATATATATATTGATAATCATAATATACACACTTCTCTGTGGGCTGTCGACTTTTTGTTTTGTTGTATGGCTGTGTTTTCGATGTTTTTTTGCACGGAATTTTTTTTTGTGTATACTGCACTTCTGTAGGGGGTGACGGTGGTTGTCTGTTGAGATCGTCGTGTGTCATACATACATACATACATACATACATACATACATACATACACACACACACACACACACACACACATACACACACACACACACACATACATACATACATACATACATACCATGGATCCATAATTTTGTCTCAAGACAAGAGAATGTGGAATAAGTCATAACATACAGAATCATACAAAATGTACATTGCAAAATGCTTTAAACATTGTATGTGCAGTCTAAGACGTCAGTATTATAGGTTAACAGTACTCATAAGAAATTCATCTACAGAGTAAAAGGAGTGTGCATTTAAGTATCTTCTTAGTGCTGCTTTAAATTGTGCCTTTTCATTCTTAAGATTTTTTATATTACACGGTAAGCTATTGAAGATCCTGATACTAGAATAGAATGCACTTTTCTGAAAGCATGATAGGTTGGCAATTGGTCTATGAAGATGGTGCTTATTCCTTGTATTAATACTGTGTATTGATGAATTTGTTTGCAAGTGTTCTTGATTATTAACGAGGAAGTTCATTAATGAAAATATATATTGGCGTGGAACAGGCAAAATCTAGTTTTTTAAATAGACTTCTGCATGGAGTTCTAGGATGTGCACCAACCATAATTCTGATGATTTTATTTTGTAATGTAAATATCTTCCTGCTGTTGGACAAATTTCCCCCAAAAAATTTCCGTACTGTACAATAGAGTGAAAATATGCGAAATAAATTGACTTGAGAGTGTTAATGTTGCTGATGTGAAACATTGATCTAACTGCATAACATGCTCCACTTAATTTAGGTATCATTTGATCAGTATGACCTTTCCAATTTAGGTGGTTATCAAGATGTAAGCCAAGAAATTTTGAATTTAGTTTTTCTTCTATGTATATATCTTTATAACCAATAGTCAATGAACATTGTGGTGAATTATTTGTTACAAATTTCATTATATTTGTTTTCTCTATATTTAGGACTAACTTGTTTGCTGAGAACCATTCAATCATACTGGAGAGAACTGAGTTTGATATCGTACAAAAATCTTCAAAATTTCTGTTGGGAGATTATGACACTAGTGTCATCAGCAAATAATATTGGTTCTGACAAGGAATTTATTCTCAGTGGAAGGTCATTGATATAAATTATGAACAATAAGGGCCCTAGAATGGACCCTTGGGGGACTCCATGTTTCATCGTACCCCAGTCAGAGGAAAAATTTTGAGTTGAACTAGGAGATCTTATTTTGACCTTCTGTTGTCTGTTTGTTAAATAGGATCTGAACCAATCTGCCATTACTCCTTGAATGCCATAGAAATGTAATTTACATAACAAAATTTCATGATTTACACAGTCAAAAGCTTTCGTTAGATCACAGAAAATTCCTCCAACATGTATTTTTTGGTTAAGAGATTTAAACACACTATCAGTTAGTGTGAATGCAGCCTTTTCTGTAGATATACCTTTCCTAAAACCTTGCTGTTCTGGGACCAATATGTTATTAGTGTGTAGATGTTGGCTTAATCTACTGTGCAGAGCTTTCTCGAATACTTTTGAAAAAACTGTCAATAGCGAAATAGGTCTATAATTTGTTATATTAGTTTTGTCTCCTTGCTTATACAGAGGTTTTACAACTGTTTCAAGGTTTTACAACTATTTCACTGTTTAGACTTGTTAAGAAATTGATTGTCTGGTCGTAATCAATGTTCTATGTTGTGGTGGGGTGTGGTGGAGTTGATGTAACGTCCGTTGATTATCCGTCGTGAGTTGTTCGTGAGTTGTTGCACAGTTGGTGGCGGTTGTCAAGTTGAGATGTAGTAGCTGGAGTTTTAAAAAATTATAAAATCTTAAGAATTATAAAATATAGTAGGGTGATATTGTTGGCGTCCGGTCGTGTATACAGGTGTTGACGTGCTGTGTGCTATCCACTTTGTTATTTGATTTATGACTGTTTGTGTGTATATATACATATATACCCCTGATGATGGTCATGTGATGACCAAAACATATGTAGGGTAATTTTAAGTGATAATTTACTTCAATAGTGCAGTTGTTGGTTGATAAGTGTTTTCAAGTGCAATGTTCTTTCTTACAATTTGAGCCTGATTTGTGGATGTTGCTTTTCAGGTTCATCATGAAGGTCTTGGTGGTATTGTCTGCCTTGCTGGCTGTTAGTTTCGCCCAGTATTGCTACAATGATGTTCTTGGAAGTTGTGGCCCAAGAGGTATTGTCTCTATTACGAAGCCTTAAAATAGGGGTAGCGTACCATTTGTCTGAAATTTTCGACATCGTCGCTTGTGATTGTTGTCGATCTTTTGTGGTCATTGTGACTGGGACAGGTTTTTCTCTGAGTACGTCTGTTTTCCCCTGTCGCTATTATGCCATTATTGCTCCGTGATGTTTAAGCTGTCACCGTAGCCATATAATCTTAACAAGTGACAGAGTAATTAACATTTCCAAGTTAACAGTGATGGGTATTGAATAGGTTATGATTGGACGAGTTTAATAAGAGTTTTGTGTTGGGTTTGGCAGTCATTGGGTGAATTTGAGAACTTGGAGTGTTATCTAGGCTGAGGTTTGTTGATAATTTATGTATATTAAGATCGTTTAGATGCATTCTGGCAAAATTCTGAGAAGTGTGATGATTCACAACCAACTGGTTGTCCCACTTCCAGAAGCTCTGCAGTGCATACATTGTGTCATTCATGTTACTGCTGGTTCTGAATACCCTTGACACTACAAATAAGTCGTATAAATTCAATTTCGGCCACAAATAGTCAGACTTTTCTTGCCTCATTGTATTTCACCCGTGTGGTTTTTTTTTTAAACATTCACATTTTTAAAATAAAAAATTCTATTAACATTTTAAAAAGAAGACAAATCATAGTAGAGCCAGAAAGCTTGTCACTTTGTACATTGTTTCAGGTGTTGACTTGAAGAATTGTCATGCAAAATATGGAGCGATTGATGCCCTTATGTTTGATTTGCAAAGCTATGCAAATGCTCACATTTCCCGCAGCTTTGACTACCTGTTGATGGTGTGTATTCTGCATTATTTATGTATATTGTGCATGGAAATTGATTATTCATGGGGAATCTTTTAACCCGATTAGTAACCATCTGTAATATGTAATATTCTTGAATTATAATTATTGTACCCTGTTTTTGTTCTGTAGTGTATGTGAAAACAAAGCAATGATATGTATTTGGATGGGGTGTGTGGTATTGGGTCAGCTGTAGTAGTGTTCTTCTCTAAGTTCTGATCACGGTGAATGGTACAGATCCGAACTCTCAGTTCTTGCCAAATGTCTACAGGTTTATTGAACCAGTCATTTTCTTTGGCTAAAGAGAAGGCAGTATTTGCCCTGCTCTGAATGTCAAACTGAGTTTTAATCACATGACTGCCAAGTGAGAAGGTTATGAAAAGGAGGTTGCTTCACAACCATCTGTTGTGATTGACTTACATTTCCCCACCCAAAGGTCAAGCTTCAAAAGAAATTGAACTGTCTGTGGGATAAAAATCGTTACTGTGCATGCTTAAAACCCTTCCTTCTTTGACTAGTGCAAATAACAGTAAATGGTTTGCAAACTTCATTGTAACACAATTTTTGACACATGGAAGAGCGTCTTCTAGTATGAGATCAATCTATCGGACTTGGGAGGTGGATGTAGGGAGTCCAAAAAAAAAATCAAATCACTTGTAACAGTTAGCAATTCAAGATTTGTGACATAACTGGGTAATATTAAATGCTTACAGAATAAAATTGAGATGAAATGAGATACACTTCAAACAGACCCTCCAGAAAGTCAAACATGCAAATTTTGTGGTTGGTGAAATTCATGAAGATTTTCTAAGATGAGTGTATTTCACATACAGTATGTCATTTCACGCTAGTGATTACAATAGACGTGAATTTGGCAAATCATATAATGCATTGGGCTTTCTCCTGAGCAGATGCCTTTGTAAAGACAACATTCAGCACATAATTGTACTGCATGCAGCAGGCAAAGAACAAAAATCTTTTGGGGTTCCTGATAATGTACAACAGACCCAATAATTGTGTGTCAAAGTAAATTACACAAAAAATGGTGAGGTACCTTTTCTGTAACCTCATATTTTGTGCTAGGTGTTATATTTCTTTATTGTGCAGGAAAAAATGGAAGTGGATGATCGTGATTGTTATGATAGTAAATTCCCATCAGAGGTATAATTCTGGCTTATTTTTGTTCCACACAGTCTACACACTTTGGGAACTATGAACAGAGTCGTGAAGGATTTGAGAAGCTATTCCGGAAACTGTCGGATTCTACCTGGGATAATGCAATTGACCTGATCAAGTACATCGCTAAGCGAGGAGGAACCATGAACTTCTCAGCCCGCAAGCCTGAAGAAGAAGTAGTAAGACATACATGGTTTATTAGTCTGTAGAGATCCCTCTGTGCCCTAATAAGAAGGCTGATGCGTGGGCCAATCACATCTTGTATGACTGCAGTATTGTTGGCCATTTGACATTGTTATGGTCATTGTAAATGCAAGGGCATGTTCAGTGTCATGTTCATTATGGCATGGAGACTGCAAACTTGTAATAACTTCTAGATATACGCCCTTAATTTTAAGACTTACTAGAGCAGGGGTTGGCAAACTTTTGGCCCCTGGGGGCCACATTTGACTTTATGTCATAATGCGGCCTACCAGTGTGGAATATGTTCATGAGCTTTTCGAGAAATGAGAGATGATGAGGTAGCAGCATGTGCTTGTACATTTATTTCATACACATAAAAATTAATACACGTACATATTATGACATATAGGGAAGTGTTCAGTGCTGTTCAATGGATTGGGATGTTTCCAAAGTCATTACACTGTTTTGTTGCAATGTTTAATGGGATTAAATGAGGTTGCTTGGCCCTGCCTAACTTGTGAATGTTTGCTTTGAAATATGGAGAAAGTCATAATGTAGCGTGCATGTGTGCATCAGTAAGGCAGACACAAAAGTTACTACTTTGAAAGTATGTGGCCAAACGTGCTTGTTTGCAGATGTAAGTTATATTTGTGAAGGTTTGGATTGTGTTGAAGTACTCATGTAGGCTTGCATAAGACTGCTGTACCTTGCCTACAGTGAAAGCATCTTCCAGTGTCAGTATCTTGTAATTTGCTAGCCCCAGTATGCATTTGCATTAAAAAATGTTTAGTGCCAGTGGGTGGATTTGATGTGTCTTCCTGTGAAATCTCCAAAGCTTGAAGGAAATTAATTTTTGAGCTGTTGAATGAGGCCAGCAAACTTGCCCTTCAGCATCTGTCAATCAGCTAGTGAGGTGGAAGATTCAGAGTAAGTTTTGGTAGACAGAAAGTGGCTAACATTCAATTCCATGACATGTTTTGTGCAGCAGGCTGATTTTCACTTCAGAGGCCTTCACATCTGAAAATTTGTTGCTTAGCAATTTACATGTTCCTTGAAGTTGCATGTTGATTTTATGGGGGTAAGTTAGGTCCACAATAAATGTGACATAACTGTGGAACAATTTTGTCTTTTTCCATCATGATAATGTCTATCCAGTTTGCAAACAGAAACTCTGACTTAACACTGCACACATACTCAACCATCTCACTCTCGAATAGAAGACATCATTAGTGGTGTTGGTAATGTGGACTTCTTCCTGAGAATGTTGGAAATGACAGTTGTTCACACCGTTGTGTCAAATGTAGGCAGTCCACTGTTAAAATCTCAATGAAAAGAATTATGCAACACAGTGCCTCCTTATGAATAATGCAGTAAAACAGAGATTGAGAGAGCTCATGCGCGTAACTTGTTGCAGATTTGTCCTGCTACACCGGCCTGAGAGCCATACATATTGCTGACACGATTTGTTGTCAGACTTTTCAATTTTTCCCAGTGTCCAATTCCAAGGAAGCAAGTGCTTCTTGACTTCCACGAACAATCTTTGTCAGTCATAGTGTGTTGCAAAGTGCGCAAACTAGCAAGCCCTTCATGAGCACGAACAGCACTGTGATTGCCACAAATAAATGTCGTCAACTGTGTAGTGTCTGATGCCATTATACCTTCGTTTGCCAGTGCATAACAACAACATTATTTTGTCCTGCCATTACAGTCATTTAGATAAATTTTTCCTCAGTTCTTATATATGCCTTTACAAGCTTGGACAGACAGCAGGACATCTTGAAACCACTTTTAACTATGAAATAAATGCTTCACAAATTCAGAGTTTCTGTGTTGATGTTATGTGTTTTGGGGGCCGGGGGGGGGTCACAGGTTGCCAACCCCTGCACTACCATCAATCTCATGAAGATACTGAATGTTTGATGTTACTTCAACTAGGATATAAAGATATTTAATGTTGGCGTGATGACAGAAGTCACAAAGAAATACATTTTTTTAAAAAATTACATAAAGTTACTGTTGTGTTGAGCGTGCAGGGATCCATTGTATACGTCGACACTGGATGGTCAGCTTCGTGCTCTGGCATATGACCACCAGTACCCCGGTGACAGAAAATTTATTTTCCCACCTGCTGGAAACAAAACGCCACCCACCCACTCCATTGACTCGCCAAAATATTTATGCTGCTTTCATTTCTGTAATTTTACTACATTTATTGCCGGTTTGGTATGTCTGACAAATTTATTTTTTAAGCCCCAGGATAATACTGTTGAGCTGTATGAACTTGGTGCTCTGGCTCGAGGTCTTGATATCCAGAAGAAACTTGCTGAGGAAGCTTTTACTATCCATAGTGGTGCTACCCGACGACCTGAAGGCTACCATGACCCAGAGGTTCGTAATGTCACATCATATCCGTGTTCAAAAGGAATGGGATTGTGCATGAGTTTTTATACAACTCTGAGCAGATAAGCTTAGCAGATAATGTCCTCATATGTATACGCATATTTTAAATATTGTTCACAGGTGTCTTCGTATCTGGAAGAACATTTCGTGCATCAACAGGCTGAACAGGTGCGCAAGTTGGCTGGTTACAGTAGTGACTTGAAACGTCTTCTCACTCCAAATAAGCAAGCTAGCCTGTCGCTGTTTCTGTTTGATGAATATCTCCAGAAAGTGGTTTAAGAGCTGTTTAACAACTCTTTGCCACGTGAAATGTCTTTTAGTTCCAATTGCAGTAATCAGTAGTAGTTAAAACTCTGTGTCTAATAAAAAGAGTTACATGTAATGCATAAATATAATGTGTGTCATTCATTCCATTATGTCTGTGCACTGAAATAAAGAGAAGAAGTTTTAAATACATGTGGTTGTCAGTGGCAAGTGTCATGTTTATGAACAATTTTTATCTTCATTTTATTTGGTCTTATGTCAGTTAAACTTTAATTTGTTGAATTACATCTTGTACTCCCTTCAAACATCCTATTTCAGAAGAAGTATTTGTATACAGTTTTATATAGTGTGTTTCTTTTATTGTCCAAAGCGCTGCACCTGATATAGGGTTTCTATGTGATAAAACTGCTGTGCTCAGGTGAGATGAGAACCAGTGTTTTGTAACTTCAATGAATACATGTTTAAAAGGTTTTGTTGGCATTTGGTCCATGGTTCCGTACCAGTACATGAGGCAAGGTGTAGTAGACAAAAATAGCTGTGACTGGATAATACTAAAAAGGATCAGATTATATGGGAGAATGTAGTCACAGGGGATGGAAAGTTGGTAACAGTTGTGCAGTATTTCAATGTAGTTTGTGTAATTATGGGTGTATGTACAAGAGTCTTTCAGAAGAGTGGTTCTGTCATATTTTTTCATGGCTCATGTCTTTACCTCTGATTACTTGATTTAACCTTATTCCCTACCCATGTGGCTTTTCCATGAATTATAATAGAATAGATCATGGTTTCTCAAACTGTGGTCCGCCTACCACTACTAGTACGCTAACCATTGTTTACTGGTACGCAGTCTTAATAAAAAATTCAAATGTAAAAATGGAGCAGATTTATCTAAATGGAATAAAAACATAGCCACATACATTTGCCAGTACATAACATTGCTGGTAACATTATATAATTTGCCCCCACTGACTGGTAGTCTTGCAAATTTCAAGGTTTCCTATTGAAATACAAAAAAACAACTGTGGTACAATTAAAGTGTTAATTTCATTTAGTACACTATACCAGCGAAGAAGTTTAAGAACCCCTGGTATAAATTATGTCTGTCAGCAGTGGTTGTAGCATCTGACGTACAATAGCCCCATGAACAGATTATAACAAGTGGTGTGGTTAAAATCAGCACCCAGGCAGTACCATCGTGCCTGTTTTAAAGCTCGGTATTACAAGAATAATTCCCATGCTTGTGTCATTTTTCTTTCCCTCGTACTCAGAAGTACTAATCAGAGAGTGTCGCATTAATTTCGCAATAATATAGGTATGGTTTAAGCCACAGCAGTAGCTGAAGAATACATCCATCAGAATTGCATTGTATACTTCGCAAACTGTGCCTGTTATAGTGGTCTGGGTTCAAACTGGCAGGCAGCAAGTGGTGACAGCAGAACACCGCCAAATGTTCTTAATACTTATTGTCCTTTGGATTCATGCAGAAGTTAAGTAATCTTTGATTTTGAGGCACAGATCAGACAATGCATATCTGAAATACCTCTTGCCATCCCCAGCTTGGTGCAAATGAGGAAGAAGGTGCCATCTTGGTTACTGTAACACCTGTATGTTTGGTTGATACAGACAGTACAAGAATTATAATAAAACTAGGTGTACAAGAATTATAATAAAACTAGGCTGTGTTGCCAGAGTATGGAGGCAGGGTGTTCCTGTGAAATGTCAGCAACACCCAAAACAGGATCAGCATTTGCAAGGAACTACTGAGAAGGCTGAAATCTACATTATACGAGATGCAAGAGGTTATGTTACTAAGGAATTATGGGAACTCTGTTTTAGAGAGAGTGTCGAGTGAGGATTAGTGTAATTGTCAGTACTCTCTCCATGTAAAAACCACCTCTATATAACTGTAAGGTGCCAGATATTTCTTCAAAACTTTAAAATTTCCTCCTTTTTGGAATCCAGTATCTTCACCACATCCACAAAAGCCCACTGCTGGACTGTACTTTGGAACAGTCGGATACAGTCCACACCTTACTTGTCAGTGATCCATTTTAACCTTTTAAAGACCTGTGTTCACATACGTGAATGTGTGTAGGAAAAAGCCCCTCGAAATTCATTTTATATATTCAGGCAGCAAGGAAATATACTAATTTTTAAGACATGTTGCATAATCTGTTTTATTTTCCACAAAATGCTGTTTGTGATTTTGTTTTTTTATGTTCAAATCTATTATTCATGAACCCTGCATTAATATTTACATTCACCCCAGCAGGATAAAGGTTAATACCTTAACAGCAGTGCTGAAGTTTACCAAGTGATCTGTATTCACTCCTGTTAAGACTGAAAGTTGTGTTCATCTCTTATCTCCCAATGCATGTCCATACTTGGACACTAAACTTCTTAAAGAAGCCATATCCATGACACACTGTGTCACTCTTATAATTTACAATGTTTCTTGTGTTTCAAAACTACCATCTTAACCGTTGCAAAATCAAAGTTTTTTTCACAGCTTCAAAGTGTACTCCATTTGCTACAAAGCCTTGGTTAAATTGTTGTTAGCACAGTTAACAAGAATGGGAAAAGGTACCTTTACAGTACCATTATAAAAGTTGTTTATATAGA
Source organism: Reticulitermes speratus (assembly GCA_021186555.1). Lineage (NCBI taxonomy): Eukaryota > Metazoa > Arthropoda > Insecta > Blattodea > Rhinotermitidae > Reticulitermes > Reticulitermes speratus. Next base: position 5,363,640 of record JAJKFL010000237.1, on the reverse strand, counting down.
CAAGATGGCTGCTTGCTGTCTAGGTGTACAAGGTGAAGGTAAAGCTGCAGTACTCTGGGATCATTACTTCCCCGAGGACCTGAATCTTCATATACATTGCTGTGAAGAAGGAAGTAGGTTGCTTCTGAAAATTATGTTTTGAATATTTGTGCCAATAGAAAATGTTGCTGATATTAGTCATAAATTTATTACAACAATATTTCAATGACACTAACATATACAACATATACATCTCTTACACACATCTCTTATATACAACTGTTATATACACATGTATGTAGATCATTTCAGAAGTTCTGTGTTTTTCCAGTCTGCAACATAAGACAGAATAAGCATGAATACTACACACAAAACACACTTCACTTTTGAACTTATTTCCTTAGATATTAAGCCATACAATTATATAGCAAGGAGATACATGCAGAAATAAAGGCCTACATTCCTACTGCACATATTTCTAGGTCTCCACTGTCATAAATATTAACATTATAATTTTCTTTTAATTTTGTGATCAAATTATTCAGTGCATTACATATCAGATATAACCTCAAAGTTTCAACTGTTACCATGTCACTAAATGTCTGACAAACATCAGAACCAACAGAAGACTTACATATGGTTCATTTAGCATAACTGTCAACATCCCACAGATGAGGCAAGATGGAATACTGTCTTGATATCTGTCACCCTACAGCAGGTGCTCATGTCAGACTTCGTTACTAACTTACATTCTAAGTGTGTGCCATTATTTCTGTTTGTGTTTCCTTCAGTTATGTCTCAAGCTTGTTATTTCAAACAATTAACATATTTTGTGCACACTGCATGATACATACGCACACCTAATCACCTGCCTACCCACTCACACAATACAGGCCCACATGAGATTTCAGTTTTCCACATGGCTTGTGTTGAAGATTTCTGGTGTTTAGGTATGTTCGTGCTACACAGTGACACTATCCCATAGACCAGAACACGCAACAGAGGCCCATACACCATATTGGTATGTATATAATGCTCTGTTTTGTGTAAATAACTTACCTTCTTAAAATTAATTCTTTCTTCCACTGCCTTCAAAAGTACTCTTCCAACATCTTCGCTAGTTTATCATCATTCTCCTCAGACAGTGCCTCTAACTCTTCCCTTTGTTTCTGAAATTATAATATACACATGTACATGAGAAAAAGTTGTTCATTTTGGGGGAATTTTTATGACAGTATAAAAATTTACTCAGCATCATAATAATTTTGTAATTTAATTAATGTAATCTCTGTATTTTGCAAGTTTCCTTTAATTTTTATTTAATGGTTACTTAATATGAGCAGATTCTTATTTACTTAAGTATTTACTGCTTCTACTATATACTTATTAAACTGTGATGTACCACTCGGACTCAGATAAATTTACGTGTTTATTCGGAAATCTGACCCCTTTGGTCGTCACACTATTGCTCATCTGCGAACTTTGAGGTCTCTTGCATGTGTGTATTGCATCCGCACTAATACAGTAAAAGCCCGATTTAATGTTCCCACATTTAGTGAAATCCCTGATTTAGTGATGATTTGTTCATGTCCCGACAATAGCTCCATATAAACAATGTACCTCCATTTAATGAAAACCTCGATTTAGTGAACTATATTCTAATCTCCCAGCAGTTCATTAAATAGGGGTTTTACTGTATATCATGTCATGCTTGTCTGGGGCCCTCAGTGGTATCTTGTATATTTATGCTTTTTATATCATTTTCTGGTATATTTATACTTTATATTGTACTTTTCTGACATGATCTATATCCAGTGGTTTTGTAATCCTTTGGATTTGTAGAAATAAAATGAATGACACTACAATACAATGACACAGATTCAACACATGCCCTACCTTTAACATCTCCTCCTTCATGTCGGCTGGCGCCTCGGAGATCCGTGTGTTTTCGGCTTCTACACGCCCTACAATGTGAGAAATTTAACATTATTTTAAAAATATTTTGTTGTAGCTCTGTAAGACCAGCACTATCACCTTGCAGGGATGTGTGACAGTAACAAAGAAATGAAGGAAAGACAGCAAAGATAAAGAGGAAAACGAAGACAGAAAGAAAACAAATTAAAAAATAGAGGAACAACAAATGAAATACACAAATAAAGAATTTTAGAAATAATAAAATAAATAAACAAGCAAACAAGAAACAAACAACTTAGTCTGTAGCCTGAGAAGATTTAAATAAATGTGTATTATACTACACACTAGTGTTATTTCCAACTACTGCAAAAAGTAATTTTTTGTGCTGCTACATGTTTCGGCCACCTACTGTAGCCATCAACTGTTAGCTATAATATTAAAAAGATACAAGCAGCGTATCATATGTCAGTAAATGGTAAACATATATACATCAGCATTATACAACAGTCAACTGATGTACAGTGTTACTAAAAAAAATTCAGATTAAAATACAAGAGAAATACTAAAATGTAGAAAAATGCAGAAATGAAAGGTCCTGTTGAACATTCAAGTCATCTGGATTATGCCATGTTGAATGGTACTAGCATTACTAGCATGTTAAAAGATGTAATATGTTGCTTGAAACATCAGGAACTGTTATCAGGCTGACATCGCATATCAACCCAGAAGACTTAAATCTTCAGCAACACCGCCACTGTGAGAACCTGTAATCTCACAAAACTCCTCATACCTTAAAGTTGCATGTGTCTCCAGAGTGCATTCTGGTTATGATTTCATTGTTAGTTTTGTTACTTTTATCCCAAGTAACCGAATATTGCCTAATGGTAAAATTAAGAGGTGTAATATGCTTGATGTTCTTTATTATTAAATGATTTAAGTATCCTTTTACTGGTCTCCTGTGTATTGAAGGTTTCTTAGATCCTCTGACATAAAAATAACCCCTTACTTGCCGGAAGCCCAAATTAAAGGAGGTATGTGTTTCAGAATCCCTTTTGGGCTGTGCAAATGATATCCTGGCTTTAAGACAGTTTTATTTTTATATAATGTAATGATATCAGTGTTTGAGAGTGCAGTTTTTGTTACTGGCCGGTAACATTAAGAAATTTTGTGATATGTTTGTGAGGGTGCATGCTATGACTGAGTTTAAAGTGATTACACAATGGAAAGTCTTTATGAGGAATTGGGGTATGTACTAAACCTGTTTCATTAGTACAATATGAAATTTTGTTAGGAGTCTTCAGTGTAGAAATGTGGAGAGATTTCTGACAGGGAAGAATTTGGACTGACAGTTTACATGGAATTCTTAGTGATAATGAGGTAAGCAGGTTAAACTTTGCCTCTTCAACATGTCTAACGGTAAAGGTATGGTGTTTCCACATCAAAAAATTTGTAAATGCATTTGGAGTTGCCCTGATGGAAAGATATGTAGTCAGACTGCTCATGTTTTGAATGCTAACAGCATTAACATACTTGATGTCCTGTCTTTTAGAACAGATGACTGTGGTACTGACCTTGTCTGATGGTGGGTAAATTTCGTGGGAGGCTGTCAGTATGTGAGAGGGGCAGAATAAATAATTTTATTTGAAGACATCTAATGTAAAGAGGGTGAACGATGTTGAAGTAAAAGAACGGTATCACTTTGGAATTGCAGACAGGTGTGCATCTGTGGAAAACCTGGATGATAATGTGGACATCAATAGGACTTGAATTATTAGAGAAAATACCAAAACTTCAGCCAGAGACAATGTAGGCAATTATGAAAAGCTTTCCTTAAACATGGCTTGAAGACTGCATGAAATGAGTAGATCTATGTAACAGGCTAAATTGCAATGACTGCAGAATCAAGTGTCATGGTAGGAGGCTTGGTGAATAACATACAGTATGACAGTAGTAGATTGTGCAGGAGCTGATAGAGGAATACGTAGAATACAGAATTTATGAATGTAAAGTAGTCAGTAGAGCAGCCACAACACAAGTCTTGTGATGCAGTAACTATTTAACTGGTGTATATTTTGCTTTTATATACTCTTCCTGCTTCCACTTAAGATTTATCCTGGAATTTTTTTCTTTTAACAGAGCACTTCAAATGAACGCCAACACATACGTGATGTGGATCGTCCATGTCCAAGTCGTGTGTATAGCTCAGCATTCAAGCAGCAGAGTAATTTGCATGCTGGGAGGCAACTATATACCTGTGATGTGTGTAATAAATTGTTCACACAGCACGGTAGTCTGAAGGTACATCAACGCACACATAGTGGAGCGCATCCATTTACCTGTGATGTGTGTAATAAATCTTTCACACACCAGGGTAATCTGAAGGTACATCAACGCACACATAGTGGAACGTGTCCATTTACCTGTGATGTGTGTAATAAATCTTTCACACACCAGGGTAATCTGAAGGTACATCAACGCACACATAGTGGAACGTGTTCATTTACCTGTGATGTGTGTAATAAATCTTTCACACACCAGGGTAATCTGAAGGTACATCAAGGCACACATAGTGGAGCGCATCCATTTACCTGTGATGTGTGTAATAAATCTTTCACACACCAGGGTAATCTGAAGGTACATCAACGCACACATAGTGGAACGTGTCCATTTACCTGTGATGTGTGTAATAAATCTTTCACACACCAGGGTAATCTGAAGGTACATCAACGCACACATAGTGGAACGTGTCCATTTACCTGTGATGTGTGTAATAAATCTTTCACACACCAGGGTAATCTGAAGGTACATCAACGCACACATAGTGGAACGTGTCCATTTACCTGTGATGTGTGTAATAAATCTTTCACACACCAGGGTAATCTGAAGGTACATCAAGGCACACATAGTGGAGCGCATCCATTTACCTGTGATGTGTGTAATAAATCTTTCACACCAGGGTAATCCGAAGGTACATCAACGCACACATAGTGGAGCACGTCCATTTACCTGTGATGTGTGTAATAAATCTTTCACACACCAGGGTAATCTGAAGGTACATCAACGCACACATAGTGGAGCGCGTCCATTTACCTGTGATGTGTGTAATAAATCTTTCACACACCAGGGTAATCTGAAGGTACATCAACGCACACATAGTGGAGCGCGTCCATTTACCTGTGATGTGTGCAGCAAATCATTCACACAGAAGACTAATCTAAAGGTACATCTACACACCCACATAATAGAGAGCATTCGTGTACCTGACATGTGAGTAATATACATCTTTCACACCTCAGAATACCCTGAAACTACATCAAGACGTGCATATTGAGATCATTCATTTTCCTGTGGTTTGAGTAAGAGATTATTTGCTCGAAAGTGTATTCTGCAGAGACATTTGCTGTTACAATGTAGGTATCATCCATAATCCTGTAGTACATATAATTCACTCTGTACCTAGCAGAATACAAGGAATCTCCACCATGCAGAGCCGTAATTACACAGAGTACAGCATTCCGAGTCCAGTCATGTGCAAGACAGTTTTCTGCTATGAGAATCCGAATGGCTGACAATTCCATACATATGCAGTGGTAAGAAGATGTCTGAGGCCTGGAGCAGTTACCTAATGCAGTGATCCTCAAATTATACTTTGGTGATTTATGCCCTTATGTCAAGTACTGCTTCCACTGCCAGATTTTCACGAAACACATAATCATACAATACTTGAGTGTGGAAATTTCCTGTGACGAATGTTAGCCAAATTGTACTGAAATGTAGGAAACCGGAGCAAAAAATTATTTTCACCCTCATGAGAAGTGTTGGTTCAGGTGCACCGATTTTCACGATACTCGTAGTCTGTAAAGACTTTGTTGTGGACATTTCCCATACCGAACTGTCAACCGAATTGGAAGAAATGTGTGGAAATTAGGGGCAGGTATTGAATTAATTTCTTAGGTACAATACGAATATCACTGTATGGCTATCCATGGAACAGAATCCTTTCTAGAAGCCAATAATTCTGCAACTAGTCAAGAAATACCCTGCATTTAATGGAATGTGGAAGTTCATTACTATGCTCATAAGAACCTGCACATACTCTTATCCTGAGCCAGACCAATACATGCTCCTCGTCCCATTTCTTGAATATCCATCTTAACACCATATTTCCATCCATATGTAGGTCTTCCAAGTGGTCACATTCCGCCAGGTTTCACTATGAATATTTCTGTGAATTTTAATATTCATATTTTCAGATAGCAAACTGGAAGACAAAATATTCTGCACCGAATCATAGGAAGCATTCCCTGACTTCAGTCTGCTCTTAATTTCTTCGTGAATACAATTTTGATTTGCTACTGTTGTTCCCAAATATTGAACTGTTCCACCCTTTCAAAGGATTTATTGCCTATCTTTATGGTGTGATTTTGTGCTACATTCTGTTTGCAAGACATGGCCATATACTTAGTTTTACATATACATCACCAGGTTTAACATTCAAAGATTCCTTGATACATTAAATACAAGTTCACATTGCCCTTGCAATTACTGAATTTTCAAATGCGTTTTTTCTATGAAAGATGTGCCTGATGATGGCCTGAGTGTTTGCGGCTGAAATATGCTGTCCTCCCTACAATAAGCAACTGTCTCCATATACTGCACACAGCACAATGGTATACTTTTCACAAAAATTATGTTTATTTTATTTAATATCAGCCGTGATGGAGACTGGACACTTTTCTTTCAAGTGGCATAATAACAATGAAATTTCTTACATAGCCATTATTTAATTCAGAAACCTAAATGAAATTTACCTGAATGTGAAACGGAATGTACATACCACATGCTCCATTTTCCATATTACGTGGGTCGTTCAAATTTAAACGAGAATTCATTTCTAAAAATTTATACACAAAAAATGGAAAAGTATTACACACTACTTTTCAATGTAGTCCCTGTTGACTGTCGTACACGTGTGCCAACGTTCTGGAAGCTTCTTAATTCCAGTTTCAAAGAAGGTTTTCGGTTGCTCGTGTATCCAACTTTGCACAGCTGCAATGACCTCATCATTATTCCGGAATCTCGTGCCTCCTAAAACCCTCTTCATTGGTCCAAACAAATGATAATCAGATGGAGCTAAGTCTGGACTGTACGGTGGATGAGGCAGGACATCCCACTTCAGTTTCAGTGGAGTTGCCATCGTTAAAGCCGCAGTGTGAGGACGAACATTGTCCTGGAGGAAGCAAAGTGAATCCTGCCTCTTTCTTCGCTTTAGGCGGATTGCCGACTTCACTTTTTCATTCAGGAGAGTTGAATAGTACTGCGCATTGATGGTTTTTTGACCAGTGAGAAAGTCCAGGTGAATGATACCCTTTGAATCCCAGAACACAGCAGTCATGATCTTCCCCGCTGAAAAAATTGCTTTCGCTTTTTTTTGGGGGGTGGAAAATGGGTGTGTTTGCACTGCTTACTTGCTCTTTTTGATTCGGGTGTGAAGTAGTGGACCCAGGTCTCATCACAGGTCACAATTGAGTCCAAAAATTCGGCTCTTTCTCTCTCGAATCGTTGCAAACATTGAGTAACGGCCACTAAACGTCTTTCCCTGTGCTCCGGTGACAGGAGCCGTGGGACCCACATTGCGCTCACTTTACTGACTTTCAACTGGTTGTGCAGAATTTCTTCAACACTTCCTACACTAATTCCTACTTCCTGTGACAGTTCAAGAACAGTTATGCGACGATTAGCCCACATACTTTCACCAATTTTCAAAACGTTGTCTGGATTGACAGAAGTTCTTGGTCGCCGAACGTGAGGTTCATTTTCAACATGGTCTCGTCCTTCTCGAAATGATTTTGCCCAACTGAACACCCTTGGCTGTTACAAACATTCATCCCCAAACTGTGCTTGAAGCCTGATAAACGTTTCAGAAGGAATGACACCTTCCTTCGTGAGAAATTTGATAATTATACGCTGCGCAACACTGTTGGGTACTGCTTGCACTGCCATCTTGATTACACCTGATGGTTGAGGTGGAGAGGGACCCGACTAGTGTGGGTTGCAAGTTTAAACATGTCATAACTTGTCAGCGCAAGCACGTTCATACAATTTGAATTGTGCTCGAAAGGGAACTACATTCTCATTAAAATTTGAACGACCCACGTATATTGGCAGCAGCACTTTGCGAGGAGCACGAAGTCCCATAAAATAGTCTATTGATTGTTCCAAGTACAAGGATACAAGGGATTCTCACACTGTAATTCAGTGATTATAAATTAAAATGTATTCAGACTGTGGAAATAATTTTAAGGTGAGGGGAAGGTAATAAAATATATTAATGAGCTTATATAACAAAAACTCTAATAAGGTAACTTATAATCTATCTACTTCTTTCCTCAGGTATTCCAACTAAAACTACTTACACAGTTCCCTATTTTCACATGTACACTACATTCCCAATCATCTCATTTCCCATGATTTAACTGGCCAAATTATTCATTGCAGGCTACGAATTATGAAACGTCATAATGTCAGGTTCTCTGTCCTGTCATTTTGTTTCTGTTTTTTACACAGATTTACCATATTTAGCCCTCCATATTACTAAATTTCTTACTGTTCTTACACTGTTACATGAAGAGAAGCAATTCAACAAATATGATAAAAATATAGCCCGTTTGCTTCTTGCTTACTTCCATGGAAGTGATACAGAACACACCAAGATGTTAGGAAATTTACACCATTCTTAGCAAGACAGAAAAACAGATGTGGGCTTCACGAGTTTTTAAAACCACTAAAATGACATCATCTTAAATTAGTACATCCATTCCACCAATATGAAGCAGAACAACCATGACAGACCAAGCTGCACTTCGCTTAGAAGGCACATTTTTTCCCAGATGAAAGATGACCTTCTACCACCTAACATTCTTCTAGTAAACACCAGAATTCCATCTGCTCCTTCAGCCCCCAAGCCCAAAGTTCAAAATATTCCCATCCTTAGAAACCTTTAAGCAGTTGCCTATATAATGAAAGCATCGCGACTGTTGACCTGATGATGGCTCACAAGACCCGAAACATGTAGCTATTGAGTGACTACATATTCTATTAATGATACAAATCAGCTGTGCTATGAAGGATGATTTTAAGACGATTCATCCCCGTTGTGTTTTAGATAACAAGAATGACAGTAGATTCAGCAAACACAACAATCCATTTATTCAGTATTCAGTGTGACAAAAAAATTTTCTTTAGTTGTCTAAATAAATTGTTATACTTATGGATAGTGGACTCTGCATAGCATGTGTTCCACTGTTCTCTACAGGTTTATTTGAAAAATGTTTTCTCCCATAAACTTTTAGAGAATTACGTGACCGTTACACTGCAGGCGGGCACAGAAATGCACCTAGGTGTTCATGTAAATCATACTTATTTTCTCAGTTTTAAAATAATCTGTCGTGGTGTAGACACTGATATAATGTCACAGACATTCCAGCACACAAGTCTTTTTTTTTTCACTTTATAAAGAATGCCTAAGATTACATATTATTATATTGGTGCTTTTGACATAATTTGATGCAAATATGTAGAACACACACACAACCTTTGTAACTTATGCTCACTTTATGTCATTTACTCATGACATTTTTTTCTGTAAATAAATGCCTCCAACTAGTTATAGCTGACCTATGTTAATCCCAAATAAAAAGAAGCCTAAAAATGGAGTTATTAAAGTAATTACGGAATTTCTGTGTATGTTTCATTTTTAGGAAGTGACCAGACAACAGTCCTGTCTCTCCCTTCACCATGCAGTGATCATTTTTATGTAGCAGTTAGGAATCTTGTCCTGTATTAGTAAGGTGCCTGGTTTAAACGTTGTAAGACTCCTGACACATTTTTCGATCATCTGCAGAGAAGTGTTAGACTGGCACCATAACATAGCCCACTCCTACTTCCTTGCAGCATTCATGTTAGTACTGGACAAACAGCATGGATCTGTCTTTTCAGAATAACTACAACTGTCACATTCAGAGGCCTGTTTATTTTCAAAAGAAAGTATACACAAAGTAATTTGTCATATTCACATACGTTTTACTGAATTTTTCATATTTACCCCGCTTACATCTGAAAAATGAAATAAGCAAAAGGAATGTGAGGTTTGTGGTTTTCACAGTGGTGACAGGAATGTGACGCTGCATAGTCTGGTGCACTTTTTCCAATGTTTCAGAGGAACGTGTGACCTTAAGGTACAAGGGTGTATTACTTTATTATTTATCTACCATGAAGTTGTAGGCAGCTGGTTCCTTCCAAAAATCAGAAAAAATCTACGAGGCTGTACAGAATCACAACCCTAAAGAACGTATTCTTCAAGTACAAGGAATGTATCCAGTAAATAATTACTAATTCACAGCTCGTCTGCATATAAGTCAATTACATGCTCATATATAATACAGTTGAACTGAAAAAATACTACACATATATGTAGCTAGTATATCAAGACATTTTATTACATTATGGAAACAACTTTATTCAAACTTCCAGCATTCTTCAGACAAGTCATATGGCATTAACCACTCAACATACACATTTCCTTGTTCACATTGTACCATCATCAGCATCATCTGTGCTAATGTAGGTTTTACGCACCTTTGGCAAATTACATCACTTATCTGCTAGAACCTAAGTCTGCACATACTCTAACCAAATCAAATTTCAAATTCAGACAAGTCGAACTGCTTCTGGATGCTACGGTTGCATCTCACTATCCAAATCATGTTCTGGCAAGTTGAATGGCCAGTGGACCCTAAGGCTGCACATACACTAACTGAATCAAATTCAGTGAAGCCTAATTGCTGGTGGACCTTAAGGCCACATGTACACAAACTGAATGAAGTTCAGTGAAGTTGAATTACTGGTGGACTGTAAGGCTGCAAGCACACTAACCAAACTGAGTTGTCACATTGAATCCAGTCGCCCTAACATGCTACAGTTGCATACAATTCCTGTAAACGTGTCACAGTAAGACCACACTAAATCCTCGGCCCTAACTATACTACTACCTTTCACAAAGTACACTTAGTATGACTAGAGTGGACTGCATTTGGTTGGTCTGCTAGCAGCCTATGAGGACATGTTAGAAATAGAAAATATAAAGAAATGCACACACAGGGGCACTACATAAGTATAACGTACTTAGACCAAATATTAAGTGCTATATCACAGTGTATCAGTCAACAACTGATTCTGACATGCCTGTCCATGTTGTGCATCAGTTGCAGCTCAGTTTCCTATAAACTTGTGATGTGACTGCATTATAATCAACCTACTAGTGTGTCAATAGATTGTGTGAGGTTACAGACCTGGCATCACATTCTTCACAAAGAATGGAGTGGACCAAACCAAAGGGGATTCATGAGCAGATGGTGGTACTGCTGCTTCTGAACACCAAGTGAAACACTGGATGGACAAAGGAGTTCAAGTGGGATAGAGAATCTATTCGAAATAACTCTCTCTAGAAGGCCAGCAAAAGTGACAGACAACTGAAGACCTCAACACACAATGCAGCTATCTGATGTCTACAGCTGCTCAAGAAGGCAATGTGTTCGAACCATATGTTTTTGTCACCTTCCATGATTGCCTGGCTATGTTGAAGGTCAGTGCTCACTAGGTACTGAAGATGCTGACTTCAGTTCAGAAGTAGTGCATGGTTCAATTTTCTGATAAGAATGAAGTGGATGCAGAAACTTGTTCTCAGGAATTGTTGTAGGTTATGAAACATAATCCTTCACCAGGACCCTCAAACAGAAGACAATGTAATGGGAATGTCATGATTCACCCCCTTCCATCAAGTTTCAGCTGGAAAGATCGTGACCACAGGGTTTTATGGTTTTGAGGACATTTTTCTAAGGGACTGCATGTAACACACAGTAACAATTATTGTGGATGTCTATGCTGCTGGGCTTTGGAATTTAATGGCCATGAAGGGAAAATGAAAAGGTTGAAAAGGGTTGTTATCCTTCTTTACAAATCTTTGTACAAGTTATAAAAGCAAATTCTGCCATATGAACTGTGGCTCTGAAGACTTAAAGCAACCATCCGACTGGTCCACACCTGGCTCCAAATGTTCCAAACAATGAAGAAACAGTTGTGTGGAAGTTAGATTTCAAGTGAAAATAAAGTCTATTTCACGGAGATCTTGAGGACCAGGCAAAGATTACTTTTCTTCAGAATTCTTCCTTTGCCCAAGAAATGCAGATTGTGTGTCAAATTCAAGGGGGACTTCAATGAGAAAGAGTAAAATGTCCTAAACTTGATGGAGGACATCCTGTTGTACTCCTAATATTCAATAAATAAACACTCAAATACCGTCTGACACAACTGTGTACTTTCATGTAAGCTACATTTTTCGGTCCTTTGAGCCATCATCAGGCTGTATGTATAAAAACTTAAATGGAGGTAAAAGTATAACATACATTATGCTTTTACTTTCATTTAAGTTTTCATACATAAAGCCTGATGATAGCAGCTTAACATGAAAATACACAGTTGTGTCATACTACTTTAGAGTTGTATTCCCTGGTGTCCTACGTGCTACCCATACGTGTAGGCTCACATGCACACACATATACGTGCACATGCATGTACAAAATCTGAGCTAATTATTAAACATGCTTCCAGCACCTTCCCACATAATTAGGCTGTCTTTTACCAGACTACACAATCATCCACCTTTTTGTTTCTAAAAAGAGTCAGGCAGTCCTTTCAATTTCCCATGACAGTGTAACTGCCTGGTACACTGTATAGCTCAGGCTGAAGTCCTGTGTGATATTATTTGCACAGGACCACCAAAGATGTTGAATACATATTTGTTATTCTAAAACTATGGCATAATTTTTCTTTATTCAATCATCAACCTTCACTAGTTACGTCTATCATTACATTTTAAACCCAATCATTCCACAGCAACAATTCCTCTTTCAATCTTTTTTGTGCTCCCAATTATGTATCTGTAAGTTCACAAAAATCACTATTACTAATCTGGTCCCTCATATGAAATGTGCATCCGAGTGGCTTCTACCTGAAACAAAAAAGTGTGGAACAAAGAGCAGTTCTAGCACTAAGAACTGATCTGCACAGTATTATAATAATTATGAAAAATACACAATATTATACATTATCATTATTATATTATATAAGAATCAGAAAAACCTAAAAATATGAATATACAAAGTCTGTTCTAGAGTTTGTATGGTGTAAGTGGAGTCTAACTTGAATGCAAAACAAAAGAATGTCTGACAGTCCAGTAAAATAGGACTTGACATCTGAACCTAAGCCAAATGCATAATAGAATACATTTTTCCATAAGGAATCACATTATCTCTCCTGTAAATCACCATTATTATGTGCTATGAACAGTACAAGAGGCTTCTAACACCCTTCAACTAATTCTGTATGGATCTTTCAAGACGTACCTATTGTACGGCAAGATCATAAAGTAACTTTAAATGGCATGACATCAACTTCATATGTTAGAGCTAGAAGCCCACATATACAGTACTTTACTCATATGGCACAGTGACATTAAGTCTTTGAAGTTGTGTTTATGTTGCAAATAAGAATACACACAGAATATGTTCCTTACATAAGATTACACTTGTGAAAAACCTTTGAACATGGCCTTACACCCAGACAGCCATGGTGGAACCAAAGACAGGAACACTAAAGCAACATGCAAGTTACTCTCTGTGAGGGTGAGAGAGATTGTGTTTGGATTGGTATGCTGGCCAGCGGCAGACTGGACAGTCATCATGACTGTCTTTGCGGAGCCACACCATGATACAACGTGTGTGGTAATTGTGGCCACATGGCAAACCACACAGTAGATCTCCACACTTGTATGACTCAAGACAGATAACACACCGTGTTGTTGGACGCATCCCAACTGGCAGGCAAGTCACCTCATCGCCACTCTCTTCAGAACAGGACAACTTATCTTTCACATTCCCCAGATCTGAGACTGTCTGCCTGTCAACACACAAAGAAGACTGTTTCCTTGTTTGAACATTTTCTGAATGATGAAGGTGCACATTCCTACCATCATACCTCCGACATCTATCACATGGACTATGAACTTCACCAAATTCTATACGGCAGGCACAGCAGCTATGATGTGTTTGGTCAACATTCCTTTGGTGGAGGTTTGTACAATTGTTGCCATACTTCTTTTGATTGCTAGGACCCAATTCATGCCCGTACTTAACTCTTTCTGAAGCACAACGACAATGAACTGAAGAACCACGGCTTGACGTTTCATCAGGGTCTTCTCCATCCATAATTTTTTCAACAACTTCAGGTGAATCTTCCATCTTGTTAATATAATTTCCATCAAGTTTTGAGACTGAAGGATCCCAGCCTCTAAATTTCCACACAGGTAAATTCTTTATATATTCTTTGGAGGTGTCAGGTTGTAACCACAAATTTGGAACAGCCAGACGCTCAATCAGCATTTCAATACCTTCCTCTAGTTCCAATTCACTTGCAGGTACAGGTTGGGTACGTGTGACCATAGGACGAAATAAGTAATTGATCCAGTAAGAATCCATGGGCAACACCTCCCACCATGGATGCTCTGCATCGTTCTCAGTTACTGCCGTATCATGACAGCACAACTTTACCAGCCACATGCCCAGAAACCCATAGACAATGAATGTGTACATCATCAGGTAAGGATGTTCAGCTAGGGTCCGCAAGTCTGATCGGAACAGAGAACCTATTTCAGTAAGGCTGAGGTACCGTGCAACTACTAGTCCTTTCTCAGCCAAGAATCTGACAAAAGAAAACCTGCAGGTTGCTAATATTAACAACCACACCAAGAAAAGCCAGAAGTTGTAGCTCACTGCTGTCCAGAGAGATCGTGCCACATGCCTCCACCACAGTCGGAAAGAAATCTGCAATATAGAGAGCAGTTACTGCTGTAATTTTAAACAACACATACAACTCAAACACAGTATCTTCAGATGCTCTGACTAATAAGCATGTATATGTGCAATCCCATCTCTAGTACACATATTTTTCTATATGATATTGTCTGTTGCAACTTTGCACCCATCATTGGTCCTAACCAATTACAGAAATGCTACTCAAGACTGCAGACACTACACTGTACACTCAAACTGTATTGGAAAGGCAGTTAATCATAAATAGACATACTGCATTACACTGCATGGAAACAAATAAGCCTGTCCTGTGATAGCTTAGTGAGTAGAACGACTTGCTGGGCAGTCGGGAATTGGTTTTAGACTATACAATTTAATTAAATGTACACCATACAGACAAACGTTACAAGTAATGCTACAGACACCAGTGAGATCTACAGTTTATGTCATTTACTATTGTTTCATGTGACGAGCCCTTTTAGATGCATTCACAAAACAACTGCAAAAGGCAGCTGTCAGCTTTGTCATGTCTGTCAGATGGGACAACTCAGATCCTACAGGACTAATTTTCAAGAAATTTTATATTGGGAATCTTCACTAAAATCTTTTGACCACATTCAATTTGTGTAAAAATCTGACAAAAATAATACACTTGCTCTAATTCTCCATGTAAATTTATGGTAATATCTTACTGAAAATGTCTTTAATTGAAAGAAGCTTCATAAAACACAGCAGAGAAAATCAGAACACACATTTTATGTCAAATATAATTTTTTTGAAAACCACACCATTTACGAGACAATTACAAGAAATGTGGCAGAAGCAGAGAGGCCAAATAAATAATCGATGATTTAAACGTAACGTGGTGTCACACAATGCAATTATCGTGACAGATAAGTGATGCAAAAACATAAACATACAGTCTTACATCTGGTCAGAAGTACAAAAACCAATAAACTGCACAATGAATTAACTTTCTTTATGATTTGACTGAACCACGCACATACACAGGCCATAAACGAGCAGTCTTCTGTTTCCTTTCTGTGAAGTTTGGTACAATACATTGAAGCAAATGTGTAAAGAGGGTGCTGAAATATCATTTATTTTCCAAACAGGTAAGTAGAATTATTAGAATTAGTTCAGTAAAAACTAAGTGGACATCGTCAGGATGCACAGATCTGAATGCACATCACTGTTGTGCCATTTGCACATTTCCTATCTTTTCTTGTATGTCCACTTCAGCATAACATAAAACAGTTGAAACAGTAGACCAGACATGACCAAAATGTTATATGACTGACACACTTTTACTGATGACACCCTTATTTACTGAAATCCAATACGGAGTTTTGGAGATGTAACATACGGACAGGTTGATGTAATATTGTCCCTGTTCATGCTGTTAAGTCATAAAGGGGGCACTGAAGTAAGGCTCCACTCATTCTTAACCTTGGCACTAGATGGATATGAATCATCAGTGTCACACATCGACCACTTTACCTCTGGGCAAAAGACCCTAGTACCCACTGAATACGAATATGAGTGGGCCCCAGAGCCAGTGTTGATGATTTGCAAATGGGAAAAATCTCTTGCACCTGCCAGGATTCGAACACCAGATCCTCCAGCCCATAGTTTAGTCACTACACCAACTACAGTAACCTGGCTCACCCCGACATATTGGAGAAGAGAAAAATTACTTGTCCCTGCCAGGATTCAAACCCTGGAGCACCCAGTCAATAGCCTAGTCACTATACTCACAATGCTAACCCAGCTCCCCTAGGTTGGTGGATAGACATTTATTGAATGAAATGCATACAAATAATGTGTAAAAACTTACGGGGGATTTCTAAAGAAGAACAGAGTTTCAATACATTCCCTTTAATATGCTATCAGCATGTGTTATAACATAAACAATAAACACACTTTCCATCCAAACGTAATTACGTGACATTACCTGAAAAGTGTGCAGGATAACAAGCATGTTGACAAGAAATAAACTGCACAGAAACACATCATTCATTTCTGGATGAACAGTTCGGAGCAACAAATCCATTGAAGCAAAGTTAAAATGTTCCAATGGTCGTCTTCCATAAACAACCCTCCGTTCTGGTGTTATAATTACGTAACTGGGAATCCGAAGGTCAGGTGATTTGAGTTTCTTACTCACTGCATCAGAGTCCTCTTTATTTATAGAAAACATCCCAAACTTTATGCGACCAGTAAACCTAATGCTAAGTGCAGCCAAGAAGAGTGGAGGTTTGATTAGATGAGTTAACAATAAAACTTTGACGTCTTTACTGTTGCTACTGGGACTGCTTGACACAGAAGTGGTATGATTCCCTGCTGATTCATCTTGAAGCCAGTGTTTATTCAGTTCATCTATATCATTGATACTCTTAACACGGATGGAGAGATGATCTTGTACCCATTCCAATATTGTCTGAAAAGTTTGAAAAATATCAATGTATTACAATTACGATCAATGAATGAAAAGTCTGAAAGTTTTGACACTGAGAATATCCAACTTTTACCTGCAATAAACCACAACTTATGGTGATCCACAAGCCAATTCCACTGCAGCATGCAGATGGCTACACACAAATTCATACTGTGAAGAAGCAACATTTTTTTCACTGCATACAGAACTGGTATCAATTACTCACCCAATAAAACTCTACTTCAAGTGAATTCCAAAGTTCATAATATTAATACTAGATATAACTCTTATCCATTCAGGAAGAAATTAAGAGCAGATTGAAGTCGGGGAGTGCTTGTTATCATTCGGTGCAGGATCTTTTGTCTTCCAGTTTGCTATCCAAAAATACAAAGATTAAGATATACAGAACTATGATTTTGCCTGTTGTTTTGTATGGGTGTGAGACTTGGTCTCTCACACTGAGGGAGGAACATAGGCTGAGGTGTGTTCGAGAATAGGGTGCTGAGGAGGATATTTGGGCCTAAGAGGGACGGGGTAACAGGGAAGTGGAGAAGACTACATAACGAGGAACTTAATGATCTGTACTCATCACCAAATATTATTCGGGTGATCAAATCGAGAAGAATGAGGTGGGCGGGGCATGTAGCATGTATGGGTGAGGGGAGAGGTGCATACAGGGTTTTGGTGGGGAGACCTGAGGGAAGGAGACCACTTGGAAGACCCAGGCATAGATGGGAGGATAATATTAAAATGGATCTTCAAGAAGTGGGATGGGGGGGCATGGACTGGATTGATATGGCTCAGGATAGGGACAGGTGGCGGGCTCTTGTGAGTGCGGTAATGAACCTTCGGGTTCCATAAAACGCGGGGAATTTCTTGACTAGCTGACGACCTGTTAGCTTCTCAAGAAGGACTCTGCTCCATGGAGTTAGTTAGTTAGTTATAACTCTTATCTTCATCGGCCATTAGCTAATTTAACAGCCTACAAAAAGGGGACCTATTATGTTGGTATCAGGATTTTTAACAGTCTTCCAACTGATATAAATGATTTATCTCATAATGTTAATCAGTTTAGATTGGCCTTAAGTGATTTTCTTCATCTCAATTCATTTTATACTTTTAGAGGAGTATTTTAATAGCAGCAACAACTTAATGACCTGTTTATAATATTAAGTATATAATTTTACTGTAACGGATACTTTTATATAAATTTCTTTATTTTTTTTCTCATTGTAAATCTGGTCATATTATATATATGTATGTTCTTTGTTGCAAATTCAAGGTTCATTATTGACTGTATATATTATATGATTATTATTCTTATATTATATTAGTATCATCATGACAAATTCTATATACTATAGGTTGGTTGACCTTGTATGGATTAACAAAATGTACAATAAATATGAATGAATGAATGCTGGTTTCTTCTAAACTGAAGAGGAAGAATGACTTACTTGTGGTTGTGTGGAAGTGCAAGTTTTGAGCACAACTCTGTCTTTGGCTCTTATTCCCTTTGGTAATGCCAACAGCAACAGAGGATAATGCCAGCCTTTACTGCTACAAAGCCTGGAATCAAAATGTTGAAAAATATAACTTTTACGAAACAACAACGGCAGTGGTGGTAGTATCAGCAGCAATAACTTTTTTTAAAAAAATTATCAGTTTTCAAAAGTTAAATTGTTCTCCATCAAAGCTTCTGGAAAATGCTTCTCTTCATTTGGCATTAAACTCTTGCACGTTAATAAATGTCCACATCTCCAATCACATTCCATTACAGTTTTTCTTTTGCTTGTGGCATATTTCCAAATGAGACCCACAACATGCAATATTATCCACAGACACATCTTTCTAACAAGAAAAGTTTACATTTTCTGTAATTGCAAGTACTAACATTCTTGGCTGCATGTGCCTTTTTTGCAGTATGTAACTCTTCCACTGTTTGTCCAATAACATTTGTGTAAAAACCATCCATTACAACTTGTTCTTGCAATAATCCTTCATGCTTTTGTGCTCTTAGCTTACCGTTCTTGTTACTGTTGTATCACTTATTATACTATAGAGTGAAACCGTCTTCACTGCACACGACTGTGGTGCTGGCAGGCCCTCATTGTCACCCTCCTCCACAACATTTGTAATAACACACAACAGGGGACAAACTCATATCTCTTGCAACAGTTGATTGTTTACCAGTCTTTTATTCACTAACAATTTGAAATATTGTCAGTTCCGGAACAGATGTGGGGTAAAAGTGGAAACCTTAATGCACGTGGGCTGTCAACATAAACAGCAACAGTAAGTAATGTGACAGCTGCTAACACAGACTGAATATCTGTCATTCCCATTAAAACTGAAAGCCTAGTCTTGGTACATCACTTTTTTCTTTGTATGTTCCTTAATGGCAGCCATGATTAGAGTTTGTCACTAAAATGAAACCTCAAAGTCTGACCTTTATGCATGCTGACAATTATGACTTGATATCCTCTCACTAATATCAACACTGAAAGCCTAGACTTAGTGGATGATACGTAGTGCATTTTTATATATGCTGGCAAATGTGACTTGAGTTTCTGTATCTATGTGCATTGTCAGTCCTACTGTAATATGGTATGAGTTCTGTAAGATGGAAGTAAGCAAGGAAGGCACATTAGCTGTTCATTCATAAATACTGCTTTTGTTAATGAAATAAAGAGTGCTTGGAAAAATTAATAAATGATTGTCTGTAGTTGGGGGATGATCTGGGATGCCATGGCCCAAAATGGGCTGCAATGTAGTAGTAGTGGTGATAGAAGTAGTATGACAGTGTGTAAAAGCATAGACTAGGTAAAACTAAGAATATGTTACATGCGCGAATATTCCTATTACTCAGCATAATGAAACTCATGTAATATGCACTGACTGACACACACACTCAAGTTAAAGATATGGTCAGTGTTCTTATGGTAAGCAATAACTTTCCAATTGTACCAGAACTGGTACAAAGTTCTGTTCCCCCACTCTTTGCTACTATCCATCTTCAAGACTCAGTACATCAGTGATGAGCTCAAGATCTGAAGTTCGTATGGCAGAGACAAAGTTAACAGTCTTCTGGGCACTTCTACCTGAAGACAGAATCGACGGGTTCCTCCATATCTTGCGTGTGTGTGTCGTCTGTGTGGATACACCAGACCACATGACATCACACCTCAGAAGACTAATGTTTACAGTAATGATATTTCAGGTTATATGAAAGGCATAATTTTGACTAGATGAGCAACTATTAGCTTCTCACAACTAGCACAGATGAATTGGTATAGACAGGATGTGTGCTCAATGACTGGGATTATAGTCCTGGCAGGAGCAAGGATTTTCTCTTTGACATTGCACCAATACCAGACCTGAGGTCCAACCACCTTTCCATTCAACTGGTATTAGACGCTTGAGCTGGTAGAAAAGTAGCTACCATGTGAAGCTTAACACTTATTTGCACCCAGTGTGAGGTTAAGAATGAGTGCAGCTACCTGTCCAATCCCCCAATGTCTTCATGATACAGTATTCAGTTCAATGAATTAGGCAATTTAGTTTCTTGTACTTTTGATTATGACCCTTATATTAAAAATGATCAAAGTGTTTTTATTACTGAAAAATTAGAGCTTGATTATATAACTAAACAAGTAAAAGTCATTAGAAAATTGAAAACTGAATTCAATTTTCAATCATGGAAATTTCACTTTAACACTAACTTGGCAACAAGGTTTCTGTAGCTCACTCAGCATGCCACATCATTCAACAACCTACATAACTCTCATGGCCATTACACCATTCATGCAAGTGTAACGCATGGCACAAACCTCTCCTAATGAACAGTCAGGAATTCTTCATACAAGATACTTCTCTTAAATTCTTTTGCATTTCTCTAATGCCCTGCAAGGAATATCCTACAATTTTATCAGAACTCAAAACATACACAATTCATTAAATTTACCGTCTGTCAAGTTTGCAGTCCAACACACCAGTCCTGATTGCAAAGGGTGCAACCTGACTACAGACAGTGCGCCAACTGTATTCATCAAGTAATGGTTTTGTGTCGGCCACAACCTGTACCAACCATACACTGTCCTTTGTATCCTCCACTTCTTCATAGAAATGAGAGCCACCTTTAAAACGAGCTGGTGGTGGAGGTGTCGGTACGCGCTCCCTAGTAGACTTGTCTGCTTGAGGTCCACTATGAACATGACCTAATTCTTTCACTTCACTCTGAACCACATCCGCTGAAAGCAAATGGGAACGTCATTATAGATATACTCATGTTCAGAGTGTTAATGCAGCATACATAATCAGATGCCAGGTTCACAAAGTTCTACATACCTGATGCTTCAACCAACTGGGCCAAATCTTTTTTTTCAACATAGCCAGCATAACTTACACCTCTATTTTCCAGAAGTTGTTTCAACTGACGAACACTAAGTAGTAATGGATCCACTATCTGAGTGGAAGAAATTCCACGCTGATACCACAGTACCAAATCCAGTATCCGACAAAATACAAACACCAATACCAGATATATTGTCAACAACGTGGCTTGGACCCATACCGACCGCATTGTGTTCTGCTTAAGCCATATAATTTCTCATACAGAACACACACTGCTCCTACACAACAAGAAATTGCTATGAGTACATAACTATGGAGCGGACTTCATAACTCCTGTCTTACAAATCCAATTACAATTCTTAATGATTTCGGTATACATTTAATCCGTATTATAATTACCTAAACCAAGTTACCATTCACGAAAACAAGTAGACAGACCTTCCCTACAATATGTTTGCAACTCTTCTACATCACTTTCACTCCCACACGTTCAGTCGCACCACTTCCAATCGCACGTCCTGAACCATGTTTTTATCGCACATTGGTTCGATATCACAGCAACATCTGACAAAAAGTTCATCACATGTTGCACAAAAATAACATGGCGGGAAATAAATTATACGTCTACTACGTTCGAAAGCTATTTCATGAATTCGATATTAATCAATGTATATGTTGCGTCCTTTCTTAATTTAAAAATTCCAATGTAACCAACTCCACTCCAACGTGCCACCTACAAACTCTTGCCAATTTAGTTGCTTCTGACAGTATAGTTTCCTGCAGGCGACTGAATTGTCAATAATCGAAATTACAAACATCGACTTCAAAGGGGCATGTATGGTGACAATACCTCTAATCCATGACAGTACCCACCACCACGGTAACCGCCATAGGAACCACAAACGATCCGTGGTAGCCGTACGTGCACGGTGTGACGCGATGTGCAATGGAGCGTATTGGCGTGTGGGATCGTGAAGTTGAGGTCGCCAGGTCACTTATTGTTTGTTAACATGACTTATTAATATTACATTATAACATGGATAATCATCAACAAGATACCGGATCCCAGCATCATGAACTTTTCTTACAAGAGATTGAAGGGATTGATGAATACTGGGGACCGACGTTTAGGTACGTACAATTAACTACCGTACTTTAAGAAGGGGTGGGTCTGGTATTAAATCAAATTCCCCGCTAGTAGAATGCCGAAAGTACGCAGGTGTTCTCACGTTCGATCCAAAATTTTGCATCTGCGCAGGAGATAATTTAGTTAATATGTAACAAAAGCAACCCTAGCAAGGGCCCTGACAACTTAAATGGAAAGAAACAGGGTAGCAGTCTAGAACCGCTGCGGGTTTCTTAGAAGGAGTAACAGTTAATGGATCGCGATGGCGCAGCCCACTTCCAGAGGATCTGAAGCAAGTTTCAGCACACAGCCTAAACATGAACATTTGCTTTATGAACTTGAGACCACGGACACCAGTAGTGTGGGGTTGGTTATCAGGTAAGTGTGGTTTATGTAGCACTGAAAGTAAAAAGCCTTGAATGAGTACAACTGCCCCCAGATTTTTTTGGTACAGTTTATCGCACCGGGCACACCTCTCTTTCTGTACAATCTTCCTATGCGGATGCAATTTTGCAAATGGCAATGACATCAACACACTGTGGATGAGCTTGTTTTACATGTGTCAGTGTGTTCAGTGTCCACAGCAGTAATCTCTGGACACAAGTAATGCTCATGTTATCCATGAATTTCAGCATCAACATTTGGGGTGGTATTGGGGGGAGGGGGTTTGTATGTTACCTGACAGGTTGACTGTTCTATGATATTGCAATTTTCTGAAAACTGTTCTTCTTGGGCTGGTTGACGATGCAGCACTAATGACATTCCAGCACACAGAAGGGAAGATACCTGGCAGTGGCTGAGTGCAACATATCATAGAGTTAGAGAGTTAGAGTTTATTTACATTCTATAGATCCTTCCCTGGGCAAAACCAAAGGATGTAGAACATGTCATATTACAAGTACAGAAGTTTTTTACATACAGATATACATAAACCTAAGAATTTTCAGCACAGGCACAGAGCCCCCCACATACAAGATTACATAAAACCTCAAAAACAAGCATGCCACCTATTCGGTGTGCAGATACACATATAGCTGAGTATAAAGACATGAAGACTTAATTCATGTGAAAAATTAGAACTCAAGAAAATTGTTCCTGTAGGTACAACTTATTTCAATGTATGGGTTACATAAAGATAAGAAAATTCAACAAAGGCGGAAATCTTCCACAGAATAGGAGTGAGATAAGAGGTAATCTTTTAATGCAGGTTTGAAAACTTTGATGTCATAATTTAAACTTTTAATTTCAGGTGGAAGATGATTAAATAACTTGATACCCGTTTAGTACACTTCTTTTTGATATTTAGTGATGGTGAGGCACGTATGCTTTGATTGTTCCATTTATTGCACCATTTAACAGTGGCACAAATTTCGTTTCATGCTGTATAGGAAATCATGACATAGTCAGTGGTATATTTTTACAGTACTGTAAGATGCTAAATAATACAGATATTATGTGGTAGGTTAAAATAGTTTGTGTTAAGTCTAGAATTTAGAGAGTTTTATGAAGTTGTTGAGCAGCATGAAGCGTGTGGTATTTGTCTTATAATATTACAACTGGAGATTCAAAGTATACAAAACAACCCATAGAAGCTTGGTTTAGACCACATAAACATGTCCTACACACACATCCACAGTGTCTACACCTTCCGACTGACTGGTAAATAAAGATATCAAAGCTACATATGATGGAGTGGGGTGACATTTTTAGCACTGTGTTCATGATATGTCTAGAGTAAACAGAATCAAGACATTTTAATGTAATAATTTTATTATAAAACATCACAGCGTATTTTTTGTTTGTATTTCAGTACAGACATTAATTAAAACAGGCTTTTAAGAGACTGCTGAGTATCTTAACTGAGGAACTACAGTAAAACCTGGTTTATCTGACATGGATGATGAGTAAAGCTGTAGTAATAGGAAGTGTACTATCTACCTGAAGCACCCAGCACTGATTCTAAAAGTCCAGAAAGCAAAAATTGATTAAGAAAGGTTATTTACAGGGTAAATTTACATGGCCAGTTAAAATAGTTGCAACAAAATGTTTGTTGTCATGTCTTGTTGGTCCTTGTAGACTTGCATCATGTTATGTAAGTGATGATGAAAAGGGGACTGAAAATGTAGCGGGGAAAACAGGACAGGGTATCAAGTAACAAATTACAGCAGACCTGCCCAGTCCTTAGCTCGCAAGCAATATGTTGCTCGCGTCACAGTGTCATGTTTCCCACGGAGACATTTGAATTGAGGAAAAGTTTTGTAAACTTTTCCCTTGCAAAGCCAAGAGAGAAGGCTGAACAGTTTTGAAAACTTTTGGGCTGTTGATTTATGGAGGCATACATTACATTACTAACTCATTTTGTAAAAATGCATTAAAAATAGCGACACCCTAGCCAAAGTTATAAATTACATTATTTTATGTTTCTCTCTGTTTTCTTCAGTATATTTTTATTGCACATAATATGTAGACAAATGCACATGTAAAATCATGCATATAATTTTAGTATACTTATTCATATTTCATTCTGTGTATTGAATTTCATGTTGCCAGCATGCGGACTAAATCTTGCCACACTACGTAAAAGTTTGAGCGGTCCTGAATTAAGTGATTAGGTTTGTCCATGAGATTACAAGGTACACGAAGATACTCATTAGGTATAACATTCTAATGTCCGGAAAATTGTGATATCCATAACCCTTTGTTCTCGGAGGTGCAAGATAAACCAGGTGATGCTGTATTTGCTTCTCAGGAAGGACTCTAATTCATAAAGTTACTTTGTTAGCTAGTTACTAGGTGTTTTAACACAGGATAAAATGCAGTATACAAAATGCTTTACAAGACAAGTACTAGATTGTTGCATTATGGTAACTTTTGAACCTACAACAATCAATTGACAATTTTTATGCAAACATTGTTAATCCCCTCTTAAAAAAATATGAACTTCCTGATGATGACCAAGCTTGGTTGAAATGTGTGGGATGGAACTAATAAAATGTAGTTGCAAGATACCAGGCTTCTACCATGGGATTGTTGAGGTCTTTGCTCTTCTGGGATGTTACATAGCGTTGGTTGGTAGTTGGTTACCAACGTTTCAGGACAGCCTGTCAGTCCCATCTTCAAGGATTGTACCGATGGGTTTTCCCATAATGTCAGTAACCAACTGCCAACATTTGCTACATAACATCTGAGAAGAGTCAAGACCTAAAATGTAGTTGTGTGAATATCAGTATGCAGTTGTGTGGTTTAATATTGATTGAGTGAAATCATGCTTGGGAAGTATGTACATTCTGTTTTGATACAGTAAGTGCAAAAAAGGATGCCTCAGTTTTCCAGTTGTGGCTGCTTCTGATACACAGCAGGTCGTATAATGATTTGGTGTCTCATGTACTCTTAAATGGTGATATGATCGTCTGTGGAATGGTCAAACTAAAGCCTATGACGGCTAGGAACAGAATGTCTGTCATGTTCAGACCGGCATCTGTGGTGGGATGAAGGGTTTCCACTCTGAATGTTTACACTTCTGTTCTGTGTCCAATGAATGCACCCAACAACACATCCCTTCATTTGCTTTAGCATTTGGAGTCATTGGTGGACGGTAATATATCACTCATGAAACAGCCATTTGTCATAACCCACAGATACACAATTCTGCAGGAGGCAAAGAAATACGTGACAGGTCCTTAATAGACCAACACATAAGCATGTTATGTTTTTATGAAAATACAGGGATCAGCAATTTCTTTGTGGACACAACGTTTTGACAGAAGGTGTGTTCGTAATCCCATTCAGATAAAGAACAATCAGCCATTCCTCCTTTTACAGAACATTTCATATACATACTTACTGTAATCTTAATTGAAGACATCTCATTGTGTTTCATAAATTATGACTGTAGTAGAAAGTACATTTCAACACAACTATTTTGTTATAAAAACAATAAACTTTGCTTTCATAAAAGTGCACTTCTATGAAAACAAAATTTGTTTTTGTAATAAAATAGTTGTGTTGGACTGTACTTTCTATTGTATTCATAATACTTATTATACGTACATTATACAAGTGATGTATATTGAATTTTATCAAATAATCTATTTTATAAGTAGGCACTATATTAGACCATATAACATGTATATGCTTTACTTTAATTTATCACAAAATTGTTGAAGTACTTCTCTTTCTCTGTTCTTGAAAGTGCTGAAGTGTAAATGTAAATTCATTCAGTCACTCAGATTCCACTATAACTGAAAATAACCTTCTGTGAACAGTTTATAAACATTGTAAATTCATTGGAAACAGTGTATAGACAGGAACAGCTTGTTCTGTGAAACCCAATAGTGGTTGGGTCTGCTTCCTGTGTGGTTTTTGTTATTGCTTCCTGCTGCTGATTGCAAGAGGGAGTGGAAGGCCATATGTTTTTAGTGTTGGTCTGTTAATTATTGCAGGCTGTCAGTATAGCATTGCTTTCCTTGTCACACACATGTCATAGTTAGCAAGCACAAACACATCTACTGTAATAGTTAATAGTATAACAGTACTGATCCAGGAAATTAAGTGTGAAGTGTGCTATATGTAGTTAATTTATGTGAGATTAATATTGAATTAACCCAGAACATAAGGTATCTTAGAACATGGCATCTCACAAAAGTACTTGTATGACAACTTCAGTTGAAGACTGTGTGAATAATTTTGAGAAGAATTTCAACAACTTTCCATTTGGTTTGGAAGTTCTGTAAGTGCATTTAAATGCAGTTGTATGTTGTTTAGATCATTAGCAACTTGGCAAGATTTGAGGTTCTCACAGCAGTTACTGCAAGGGGTACCATCTTCTGGAATGTCATGTCATGTTGTCTGTTAGCTGGTTATCAGTGTTTCAGAGGAACCTGCTGCAATCCTGGCCTGGAGATGGTTTGTGTGAAACGTGGTAGTCAGCTACCAGATTATTTGGTACCATGCCCCAGAAGACAGTAATTTTCATTATCATGTTTGTTAGTTGGGCAGCCTGTAAATTTATTCAAACAGCATATGATCCACGTTCTGTGAGCAGTGATGTTTTTAACCTTTCAAAGACCTGCATTCACAAAATTTATTTTATACATTTAGGCAACAAGGAAATTTACAACATTTTTAGGACATGCTGCATAATCTCTGTTTTATTTTCCACAAAATGCTGTTTATTTCATAATTTTATCTTTTTATGTTCAAATAACACTCGTGTATTTCATAAGCCATGCACTAAAATTGAAATACCACCCCAGTAGGGCAGAGGCTAACATCCAGTGTCACTTGGAAAAAAATTAACACATTAATCTTTGATGCATGCAAATTTTGTAAAGGAAATGGCTTTGTTGTCGTCATTATCATCAGATCTGGTATTGGTTTTTCATTTGGTATTAATTACCGTGAAGCTAAAAAAATATGCATTTTTGCTCACCTAATACATATATGTTTACTGTCAGTTTCCTCTTTTCTGATACAGACACAAGCCTCAGCTCTCCTCTGTCCTAGACCAGCTGTTGTATCAGGCTTCTCATGATTTCCCTGAGCCCCGGGGTTAATGCAGAGGTAGTATTCTAAACTAGACCACAGTACTTGAGAACAAGGAGCTGCAGAGAATAATTGGAACTCAGAGGGATGAAGTGACAGGAGGATGAAAGACATTTCATAATGAGGAGCTTTATGATTTGTGCTTCTTGTTGGATAATACTGTGAAAGTGAAGTCGAGGACAGTGTGATGGGGCAGGCATGTGGCTGTCATGGGAGAGAGGAGAGATGCATACAGGATTTTGGTGGGGAAATCCTAAAGAATGATACCACCTGGAAGACCTTGGTGTAGATGTGAGAGTAACATTAAGATGAATCTTAAAGTAGTAGGATAGGAAAGTGTGGACTGGATCTATCTGCATTAGGATAGGAACCAGTGGCAGACAGTTATAAACATGGCAGTGAGCATTCAGGTTCCATAAAGTGTTGGGAACATTTTGACTGACTAAGGAACTCTTAGCATGGACTTAGTTGTACTGTATACATTTTCAGAGCCATCTATGATGGGGATGAACATCAGAAGTTTATGGAACGCTTAGATGCTCGCATCAAAAGCCACGATAAAGACATAGAACGCATGTGCAATTTCCACTATCAGGGGTTCATTGATTCTATAAGAGAGCTGCTCCAAGTAAGGTCCCAAGCTAAGAAGTTAAATGTAAGTATTTCTGTAAAGTGCATGGTACTGATCAGTGAATGTAGATTATTTTAACTACTGTTTGCCTGACCGTATCTGCCATCACTGTTACATGTTATGCAGTTAATTTTGTTGTCTGTCTGCCTGCACATTGCATGTTTCAAGAAGAAACATGCTTAAGGTGAACTGTATCTACTTCTGTATGAAGAGTTGCTACATAATACTTCATTGCATGCATTGTAGGTTTATAACATGATGAATCATAATATGTCAAATGAATGACACCTACTTCATGGACGTGCATGTACATTGCTGGCATAAAGTGTGATCATCTCGCAGCTTTCTGCAAACTGTTGGGCCACTTGGATGGAAGAGTGAGACGTGCCTCCCATTTAGTGAGACCGACGCTGTAGTACTAGTGGAATTGATGGGCTTGTGGTCTAGTAAATTATGAACAAAACCTGTGTAGATTACAGCAGATGGTGGAAATGCTCTCTGCTGTTGTCAGTAGAAAGTTCAAACCTAGCCCTGATTTTATTGGTAATAGGTAAAAGTAAAGTATAAAAATGGCAAGTGCTTGCTCAAAATATATTGAATGAAATCAGTGCTGAGTTTGACCTTGAAAATACCCCAGACATCTTGTACAGGAAACCACAGTTTCTGATATCAAGTTTGCTGTCTTTTTGAAGAACACCTTCAGTACGTGAATGTAACCTTTCTACACAAGTCCCAGAAATGTGTGTATAACAGTAGAGAGAATGGAATGTAATGACAATAGGTTATGTTTGTAATGAGTTAGGCTATAATTTTATTGATCCTGGTAGCAGTCCATATCTCTCAGCCCTGACTAGACAGGAGAAACATCAGATTCTTCCATCTGAGTACCTCAAGAGTTTGTGGAAGTAAACTGTACAATGGCACAGTACTAACAGACATTGACAACAGAACATTAATACAGGGGTCAACAAATTTTCCAAAAATGCAAGCGTTACCTAAAGTTTGAGGTGCCAGAAGAGTGACATGAAACAAGTTCCATACTCAGGACCCACAAGTAACGGGCAGCACCATACAAAACTTAGTCGCCCAGGCAGCCTGACAGCTGGGATTTGTGCACCCCAGCATTAATATAAATTTTTTTTATGAGTGAAAGTTCTCTTTCTGTGAACACTCTTGAGTTTTTTTTTCTTTGGGGGGGGGGGGGGGGGGGGGGAAGAAGTTCAGTAGCCTTTCACTGCTATGAAAAGAACAGTTTTTATATGCAGAAAAGGATGTGTGTTTTGGTGTTTTGAAAAAGTTCTAAAGAAAGGGAAGGATGTGCAAGAGAAAATTGTGTCTTGCAGTAAGGAATGAATATTTATGTGTAAAATGTTGAAAAGTTGCACGTATGTATAAACTGTAACAGTTTGGTGATTGTTGTTCAACACACAACCCACTGATTCAGTTTGCTTTAATAATAATTTAAGGCCTAGAAAGGATCAGTTAAAATGTGCAACTTTTTTTGTTTCTGTTTAAAGTGCAAGTATTTATGTTATTTTGCAGAGTGAAATTGTCGAAATTGATCAAGAATTGCAGACCTCAACAGCTAATGTTCTAGTGAAAGGGGAGGAGCTAGTTCAAGCTCGAAAGGTGGAGAGCAATATAGCTTCAGCAATTGAGAACCTGTCATTATGCCTTCCTGTCCTCACAACTTATGCCAAACTCCAGCGACAGATGAAAGAAAAACGGTATGCTATGTACACCTAACCAGTAAGGGACAGTGCATTATTTCTGGCTTGCTTGTAATTTCATTTTTTGTTATAATTTTCTGAAACTTTGTACTGGTCGCTGAGTGTTTCATGCATTTTAAGCAACTGTGTGTTACAAATTGTTACAAATGATGAAATATTTGAAATGAGAAATATGATAAAATACACATTAAGAAACTTATACGATATAATTGAACATACTTTTTGTTTAAAAGGCAAAAAAGAGACTTGAGGAACAGGTTGAATTTTTTCTTTTAGATGACTAACAGTGACAGACAACCAGGTCATTTCCTGCTTTGGACAGAATAGGTACATTGGTGTAGTAGTTAGCTGTATCTGTACGGTAATGGGGTGTAATACTTGTAAAACAAATACCAGCTTAACAGAACTGTCAAATGCAGAGTCATTTCATTGTCAGTGTCATCTGGTGTAGTACTATAATTTATTTATTTTAAAAGAAATATTTGAACACTTGTCCAAATCATTTAAAACATTTCTAGCCACTTTCCAATGCGAGAAGTACAAAATCATTATTTCCATCAAAAATTCGAGACAGTTCATGAAACTTATGCCATTGTTTCGTATATATATATATATATATATATATATATATATATCTGTGTGCGTGTGTGTGTGTGTGTGTGTTTGTGTATGTGAAAGTTGTGAAACATCACAGAAACTTACAGTTGATTCTTGGTTCTTCATTTTTTTATTTTAAGTGCACACTATAAGCCTGGTCAAGTTGTTTGGAAATTCTGGCATTTAGGATACCAATTCCAGTCCAGTGTGGATCAATTTTTACCAGTTTCAAAATCAAAACAAACGAAATTGGACTGAAGGGAATGGAACGTCTTAAACTGATTGGACCTTGGCCTTCAAAGGGTCCTGAACACAGAAGGCCATGTTGTTGTTCAGTATGACTGAATTTTCCAGTTTTGAAGACTAGCAATTGTACCTGGTGTGCTGTCATGTTATTAATGTAAAAGTTGTTCCTGAGGAATAATGAACAAATTTGTGTATTCTTATATGATGCAATATTTTTCATTCGTTATAGGTACTATCCAGCCCTGAAGACGCTAGAACAACTGGAACATATGTATTTGCCTCGGGTTGCAAATTATCGATTTTCACATCAGATGAAGGAGAACATACCAAAGTATGATGTGTTGTTATTATTGTCTGATGTTTGTTGATATATTTATTTTATTTTTATTTTGGATTCTCAAGTCAGATTTTAGACCCCTTGCCTGGTGTGGACAGTAGCGTGCCTTTCCTACCTCTGGCCCTGTTGCATTTACAGATGAGGCCCATGGGGGAGGCACTGTACCACGTATGTAATGGTTAATTATTATGATGAAAACTTGTGTTGTTTCCATGTCTAGTACTCGACCTGAAAGTTTTGTCAAAATAACAGAGGTCTTTGGACCAAACAAACCGAACTTTTTGATAATGTATGTTGCATGGTTAGGATGTGGCTAAATGACCTGGGTTTCAGTCACAAATTACTTAAATTTTTCACTATTTTCCATTTGTATAGGGTGAACAGCAGTAAATTTAGGGTTATGGTGTTTAATATCCATCTCTTTAGAGTTTGTTTAGAGTTGCTTTAGTGTTACATTTGTGTTCTTGTGGTGGCTTAATAATTGACACTTGTACTGTTGAGCCTGCACATTAGTAAACACCTGTTGAATCATCTTTGTCATCGTTGTTGTAGTCGTCATCACCATCATCATCATCATCATTGTGTCTCTTGTCACAGGCCTTTTCTCCCTGGTATTCTCCTCCTGAACCAACGGTGATCCCCACCATTCAAGGCTTCAAGTTTCAGACAGCAGTACTTCCACATTATGCATGATGTTCCAAGTATAGTTGTCTTTTGTAGTGAATCTATTGAATGTTTTCCTGGTATGCCTTCCAGATTTTTAACCCTTTTGTTATTCTGGTGGCCCCAGTTGTTACCTGTATGATCACACATTTCATGTTCCACATTTGTTGTATCTCTATGCACAAACTCTTGTATTTTAATTTCTTTTCTGCTTCCTTTTACATGTCATTTCTGTCTGCTGGTATTGCCACATCTATCAGTATGCATGTTTTCTCTTGTTTTCAATTATTATATCTGGCCTGTTTGCCATAACATCTCTTCTATTATTATTATTATTATTATTATTATTTGTTGTTGTGTCTTGTCACAGGCTTTTTCTCCGTGGTACTCCTCTTGAACCAACGGTGATCTCCACTGCTCAGGTTTCAAGTTTCAGACTTCAATACTTTCCATATTATGTGTGATGTTCCAAGTATAGCTGTCTTTTGTAGTGAATCTGTTGAATGTTTTTCTGGTATGACTCCTAAATTTTTCTTTAAACATTCTGTTATTATTCTGGTGGCTGCAATTACTGCTGGTGTAATCATGTATATCGTATTCCACATTCGTTGTATCTCTATACATAAATTCTTGTATTTTAGTTTCTTTTCTGCTTCCTTTTATAAGACATTTCTGTCTTCTGGTATTGCCATATCTATCAGTATGCATGTTTTATCTATTTTGATTTTAGTTATATATATATATATATATATATATATATATACATATATATTATATATATATTTTTTTTTTTTTTTTTTTTTTTTTTTTTTTTTTTTTTTACAAGGCTCCCGCAGCAGAAGCTATGGATGCACCACAGCCTGAAGGCTTATTGTGCAACCTTTGTGATGAAGATGAAGAGAAAGATGATCAGTTTTTTTCACTTTTCCAAGTAATGGAGTACCGGTGGAATGAAATTGACAGGGGAAAACCAAAGTACTTGGGGGAAAAAACCCTGTCCCAGTGCCACTTTATCCACCACAAATCCCACGTGGGATGACCGGGATCAAACCCGGGCCTCTGCGGTGGTAGGCCGACGACTAACCGCCTGAGCCACGGCACGGCCATCTGGCCTATTTGCTGTACCTTCTCTGTCTGTATGTACCCCTTGATTCCATAACACTGTCACATCTTCATGTTCACGTACTGGTTTGGGTGTGTGTGTGTGTACCATTTATCTGTTGTATCGATGCCCAGCACTTTGCATATAGAATAATGTAAATGTGCACCAACTTGATCTTGTGTCATTAAGTATTAATTCTTTGTCAAAATGGGGCATCCTGAGGTTAGGTGGCCAATAGTTTCTTCATGTTGTTTATATAACCAGCATTTACTGTCAACTTCTTCCTTCAAAATTTTATTTTTAAAGTAATTTGTACTAATTGCTTAGTCTTGTGCTGCCACTATTGTACTTTCTGTTTCTTCCTTGATGTTTCCAAATTATAACCATCGATATGACTCTTCATATCCACCAGTTTTTCGTCTAAGTTATGTGGAAATTGTCCATGCATCCTTTTCCCCTGCCATCTTTCTTTTGTGTTCTCTGCTATGCTGTCCGTTATTTGTCTTGTTCCTTTCTGTAATTCTCTCTTGAGGCTTCTAGCTGTCTGTACCATTGCTGAGTTGGTGTTGTTTTGGTGCATTGTAACAATTTGTATTAGTGGATCTTCAGTGCTGTCTACATATTCCATCAGTTTTGTAATTTCTATTACGTAGGCTTCTTCAAACTGCATCAACCCCCTTCCTCCTTGTTTTCTGGGAACATACAGGCGATCTACATCTGCCTTTGGGTGATGCTGTCAATGGATGGTTAGCAGTTTTCTTGTTTTCCTATCCAGTTTTCGCAGTTCTTGTTATTGTTATTATTATTATTATTATTAGTAGTAGTAGTAGTAGTAGTAGTAGTAGTAGTAGTAGTACAAAATAAAATGGGATGAGATGGTGTGGGCTGGATTTTTTTGTTTCTTGACTGGGTGTCGGAATACCAGCACTAGCCCCTCAAGGACAGCTCTGCTACGTGGGGTTGGTAAATTAATATTATTGTACATCTTCAGTATAAAGAGTTTTATTTTTTAGGTTGAGAGAAAACATAAAGGAAGCTTCAATGTCAGACTTAAAGGATTTTTTAGAAAACATCCGAAAATTCTCACCAAAAATTGGAGAAGTGGCAATGAGGCATGTAAGTGGTCTAATTATGTTACCTTTTTTGTCTGTTTACAGATGCATATTAAGTATTGTTATCAAGTGTTTGATTATCTTAACATCATCCACACAGTTTTTTATGTGTTTTTTCAAAGAGTATTTTACCATAATATCTCTTAGTCAAAAATGTCATGAGGATGTCAATACATGTAACATCGCACAATGCTGCCGCTTTAATGTGTTTTCTTTTATTAAATTGACAGTGGGTACATTACGAAGTGTTTACATTGCTGTTGTATTCACATTGCTATTATTTCTGAGTACTGATGAAAATTATATTTTTTGTAAAATTAGATGTTATTGTAAAAATTAGAAATTGTAGATTACAATTGAAAGTGGAAGATTAAACTTTAAAATGTTTAAGAGCTGAGTGTATTGAGGTTTTAATCACAGCTCATAAAGTGAGACAAAATATTTTAAACCAGTAACCAAAGGATGCACTCTCTTTTATGATTTCCCTGAGCAAGGTAGTTGTCACAGTATGCCCAGGTGGATGTGTTCTTTCTTTGCAGTAAAGCTGCAGTGCTTAGGGAAATGATGAAAGACACCCTGTAGAACCTGATATAAATTTCTACAAGTTTGAACAAAGGAACGAACCTCAATTTACTTTCATTTCATACCTTTTTAATATATATTCTCAAATTTTTAAACATACTGTTTTATTTTTACGAAACTTCTAATTCTGTGAATATATGACTTTAATTATTTCTCAGAGTAAAAGTGTCCTAACAGTAGTCTAAAACTGTAAGTATACCGTATATTCTCGAATCTAATCCGCACCCAGTTTTTGGCGACTTCTTAAACGAAAGAAAGTTAGTTCGCGATTCTAATCCGCACCTTTCCTTCAACCACCCCTTGCCCACGGGGTGACTGATTGAATAATATTGGATGTTACCAATGCGTTAAAATCCGACACTACACCTGTGGCCGATGAGTCATACCGATAGAGGCGGGGCCTTTCTCAACAGACGTGCGCAATCTCGTCTGAAGCCAGCTGATCTTTAGTTGTTGAAATGTGGGAGGTGCTTGTTCCAATTTGTCGTGTACCGTAGTTATGGAAGAGGGACACCTGAAATCTAAACGACTCTCATATACGGCAAAGTTCAAACGTGAAGTTATTCGGTGCGCAGAGGAGAATGGAAACCGCAAAACCGCTGCAATTTTTGGAGTTAATGAAAGCAACGTTCGACTATGGCGGAAACACAAGGCAGCGATCAGCGGGTGTGAGGCGTCACGAAGGAAATTCACTGGACCCAAGAAAGGACGATTTCCTGAAATTGATGATGCAGTCTTCACGTTTTTTCAAGAGAGACGCAAGACTGGACTGTTTGTGAGTTATGATCTACTCGCGAGGAGGCGATAAAGAAGGCCAGATCTTTGAACATTCCTCGAATTATGAGTGATGACGGCGAGTCTGATGAATAATAAATTAAAATAATAAATAATAAAATAATAGATTATTGTATTGTATTGTTCTTACATTGTTTATTAATTACGTTATTGTTATATTATACAGCAGCTCAATCATTTTTCCAAAATCCAGCTCTAGACCGCGAATCTAATCCGCATCTGATTTTTTAGCCCTCTAAAACTGTAAAAAAAGTGCGGATTAGATTCGAGAATATACGGTACTCTGTTGTGAATTTAGTAAAACAATGCACTATATAACATTACTAGTGTAGGTGATACATGTGGGTACCAACGTGAGGACAGTCACTGAAATGTGTGTTGTAGTAGCTTGTGTGGGTGGTATTAAGACAAATGAATATTTGATGTAACAGGATGCTACAGTTGTGTGATAAATTATTATTGTGGCTTTGTTACTGATTTGATTCCATAACAGGAATGTGGAAAAGACTGCGAAATGCTGTTGTACTGTAATGAAATAACAAGCTTTAAAATGCACTTAAATAGTGGTAATTGGTTTA
Organism: Reticulitermes speratus; assembly: GCA_021186555.1. Classification (NCBI taxonomy): domain Eukaryota; kingdom Metazoa; phylum Arthropoda; class Insecta; order Blattodea; family Rhinotermitidae; genus Reticulitermes; species Reticulitermes speratus. The sequence continues at coordinate 5,326,988 of JAJKFL010000237.1, read as the reverse complement.
CAAGCTATGTGCAGACTTCACACTATAGATGTTCTTGTTGCTCGTTTTGCCACTGGCCTAGATTTGTTCTGTAGGTAGAGTACTGCACAGAATGTAGGCATATACGAGGGGCAGTCAAAAAGTTCCCGGAATGGTGGTATTGCACTGTAATGGTAGGACACACGGCAACGCTTACCTAATCACCTTCAAAGTAGGACCCTTGCGCACACACACACTTGCTCCATTGATCCTGCCATTGTTGGAAGCACCGGCGGAAGGCTTCTTTTGGTATCTTCCGGAGTTCAGCCGTCGCATTCGATTTGATGTCCTCCATGGTTGCGAAACGTGTCCCCTTGATGCCCATTTTCAGAGTAGAGAACAGCCAAAAGTCACTTGGAGCGAGATCCGGAGAGTACGGTGGTTGGGTGATGACAGGAATGGGTTTCTCGGCGAGGAATTGCTGCACAACAAACGATGTGTGGCTCGGTGCGTTATCGTGATGCAGAAACCACTGTCCATGCCACTCGTCGCACCGCTTCCTCCGAACTGCATCGCGCAACCTCTGCAAAACTTGCCACCTTGGGTCAAGGGCGCATGGGCATGGAGGTATTTTAGGGTGTAGGGGTGACGGTGGAGGTGGCTCCACCGGTTCCCTACACCAGAGGGGTCGCGAGTCTCGTTGTGCGCACCCTAGATGCTGAGCTCCCCACCACAACAATGCGTGCGCTATCTTATCTCTCATTCTCCGTCTGCAGGGAATTCCGGGAACTTTTTGACTGCCCATCGTATAGCAGTTGTATACCTGAACTTGTTGTTTGGTCTTCTGCATGTAGTGTAGCATGACCTTTGTAGTTAAATAAAGCAGTGGCAATTGTGTGTTTTTTGTGGAAGTAACTGCTAATCTAGTTTGCAAGTTGTTGCTATTTTTCTGAAATGCCATTGAGTTAATTTGATGAATTATGTAACGTATCTCCAGTCTAAATAACAGAAGTGGCACTGGCTATAAATGTTATTTATACCCTTGTTATGAAATATAATTTTTGTTATTAGTTTTCTTCTGCTTCATCACTATGTTATTTAACAACTAGTGGGCCTTGAATATCCTAGTAAAGTGTTCTGAGTAGGGCGCTATATATATATTACATGTAAATATTTCTGTTTGTATGAGGTAGTAAATATTGATCAATGATGCCAATATTGGTTACTTTCAGTTTAAAGTTTTTTTAATAGCTGTTGTGTCAGTCAGAATTATGTTAACATATATTACCTTGATACAATAACAAATAAATTTGGTAACATGTTAGAATATATTTTTACTCAAAGTGTTTTAGCTATAAGTTTCAGTTACGCTTGTATGAGTATGCTGCTGACGTATACGTTACAATTCGAATTCACAGTAAAAATAATGAATTTTATTTTGATTCACATCTTATGTATCGTGTAAATTCTTCTGTGAATTTTAGTAGCTTTTTTTTTGTTTTATAAGTAACCTGTAAATATGACAAGTTCATTGTTAAAACATGTCAGGTAAAAATGTGCTTTGTAATATATTATCAGATTTGTTTATTGTTCTGTTAGATGTTACAATGATGTTAACATGATTCTAATCAGCTGGAGGTTTCCAAAATGTGTACAGTGTTAAACAGGTTGAAAATGCTGACTGAATTTAACCTTTTAATGACTGGGTTCATATTTAAATCTCAGCACATGGTTTATGAGAAATGTATTATTTGAACAGACAAAGAAAAAATTATGAAATAAGTGGTATTTTGTGGAAAATAAAACAGAGATTGTGCAGCTTGTCTTAAAATGCAGTAAATTTACTTGTTACCTATATATGTAAAATGAATTTCTGAGGGCGTTTTCCTACATAGCTCTTTTAAAATTTAATTGAATTGTTTACAAATATGTTTCATTGTAACAGTTTGTGTTCATTTGCTTGAAGTTCTCCTTATTATGAGTTTCACTTTAAAGCTAAAACTGTATGTATATTTGGTGAAAGGCAGAAATGGAGTGAAAAATATTTTATAAACACAATCCTTTTAGCACCGAATTAATATACTCAGCATTTAATGAAAGGAACATACGGAGACTTTTATGTTACCCATATTTGGTTTTGTATAATTCTTTTTTAGGAATATTATGAAGTGTCCTGTGCAGGCAAAGAATGCATGTTTAAATTGTTTAAAGTTGTGTGTGCTTATCCTCATTATCTGTGTGTATGTGTTGTGTGTAGACAGCTGAACAGTTGGGCAGTGATCCAGGTGTTGTTGGCAGAAAGAAGAGGCAAGCTCCACCACCTCCAAATCCCTTCACAGGAGAACTGGATTATGAGCAGCCTGCAGAAAGTACATACGATGCTGAGGAGGATTTGAGTGCCCAGGATCTAATTGACTTCTCTCCTGTATACCGTTGCTTGCATATCTACAGGGTGCTGGGTTCAAGGGAAACGTTTGAGACATACTATAGGAAGCAGAGAAAAAAACAGGCCCGCCTTGTTCTTCAGCCACCCACAAACATGGTACTAGCATCAGGATATGAACTAGAAACTGTGTATTGTTCATATACCAGATTCAGTGACATAGTTATACATTAAGATAACAGGAAATGCATATAGTTCCATTAGTACAATATTCTGTGTTTTGCTTGTAGTCAATATTTCTGACACCCTATGTGTAAGTTTTATTTCCCTGTGCTATCAAAATGAACTGTTTAGCTTTCTGGGTTTCTTAACCCCAAATCAGACATTTTTGATTACAGTGTGTCACATTTTGAAAACTTTGATACTTTCCTCAAAATAAATAGTTAAACTGCAACTAACTCCGTGGAGTCCTCTTAGATGCCCTTATTGCTCAGCTGGTCAAGAAATTACCTACATTTTACAGTACCTGAAGGCTCATTCACACGATCACCAGAGCCTCTAACTGTCCCTAGTCTGATCCAAATTAATCAAGTCCATAGCAATTCATTCATTCATTCATTCATTCATTCATTCTGTAGTCTGTCTTACGACAGGTCCGTAGCCTCTTCCAAAGCGAGTTCTCCACAGGGTGCGATCTAGTGCTTCCTCTTTCAATTTCTGCAATAAGATCTGTTTTAATATTATTCTCCCACCTAAGCCTAAATCTTCCAGCTGGTTTATATTATTCAGGCTTACTGACCAAACCTTTGTATGCATTTGTGTTCTGTCCTGTATTTGGTGCATACCCTGCCATCTCATTCTGATTTGATCATCCTAATTACACTTTGTAGTTGGCTACCATCTCCTGTCTGCCAAGACATGATGACATTGATTGTGTTTGTTTGTATGAGGGGAAGTCCGTGTGTTGGATGGTGTGATGTGGGACCATGTGCTCTTGACAATTAGATATTTCAGTGTGGCAGAATATGTACTGCTGTAAACTCATTATCATTGCTAGTTTCATGCAAGCACGCAATTTTCAGTTTAAAAATATCTTTCCCTCGTACTGTTGTCATACTCAGGTAATGGTAAAATACCTGCAATAGCTCCGATAGAAATTGTCCCTGGTATCATCACTTTCAGAGCATGTACATTCAGAACAACGATATCACACCATCACCATTGTAATATTATCTATATATGTGACATCCGATCACTAACAAACCCAACTCGCTTAACTGCTGATATGATTCTCTTGTGTACAAAAAAATTGTGTTCCTGCGTGGTTGAATTATCATGCCCATTCCCGTAGAAAAGTGTACAATTGTCTGCTGCTTCAGTGCCACCATTGTTTCTTCTGACCTTGTGTATTGCCATGAAGTCTAATCATCATCATCATCATCATCATTCTCTAAAGGCTAAGCCTTGTCGCTGCAACCATAGATGTCTGTCTTGTGCCAGTCTCTTCATTTCGGCGTAGGAGTTGCAAAAGAGTTCCTTCATCAAATTCTTGATGTAAGAGAGCCTTGGTCGTCCTCTACTTTCCTTCCCCAACACTCTACCTTCCATGATGTTGGTAACAAAACCATTATGTCTCAACAAATGTCCAATAAGTTTGACTTTCCTCATTCCTACCACTCTTAATAATGTTCTCTTTTCATTGATTTCCTTCAGCACTTCTTTGTTGCTTTTTCTATGAAGTCTAATGTACACTTTAATATTTCTCTCTTAGCCATTATAACCCTCTATAACAGTTTGTATTATGCTTTTTTTTTAGGAGTTTAGATTACCGTGCTTAACACATATGCCAGAGGATCACGTCCACTTGTTCACTTCCATCTGTCGCTATGTGTCGTGCTGTGGTAATATCCACTTCATGACAGTACAGATCAGAATTGCATTGACAGAGACATTACGAGCAGATTAAAAGTTCAGAATGCAGTTAGGAATCATTTTGTCTTCATGTCTCCTGTCTAAATACTGAAGGATAAATTGTACGAAACTAAAATATTTCTTGTTCTTTTACATGAGTGTGAAATTTGTTCTTTTATTTGAAGAGGACTATAGATTAAGGCTGTCTGTAAAAGTGGTGCTGAAACGCATATGATATGGATCCTCATAGTCTGCACTGTGCATCAGATATCATTACAGTGATAATGTCAAGGGGGATCAGTGGGTGCAACATGTAGAACATACACCAAACATCAGTTTCCATAAAAGACGAGTTTTTTCGCTGGCTGTGTGAATGTCGGTATCCCAAGAAGGAATTTGCTGCATGTTTTGGGGTAATATACACTAACCCCATGTAACATTTCTTTGATTCTCAGTGGATTTAAATACTAAACTGAGGAAATTTAACACTGAGATTCATACCAAAATTTGAATGGAGGAAGACCTTAAATCAAGGAGCATTAAACGTGAATTTCTTCGTAAAACAAAACTTTGTCACTTGTTTTTTATGGGTGCACAATGTGGGCTCGTATTTTGAGGAAGGAACATAAATTCCACACGCTTGATGACACAGTGCTCAGGAAAATATACAGATGTAATAAGGATGAAGTACATGGGTAATTTACTGTTTGTGGCTGTGTAGTTTACATAGGCTTGCTAGCCTAGGCTGTGATGGGCTGGACATGTGGATGAAATAGACAACATACAGAATTTGATTTGGAAATACCTTAGGAAAGGGACACTTGGAACACCAAGAAGGGGGTAGGAGACAAGATGTATCTGAGCGAAACATGCTGTGAGAAGGGAGGTGGATGAAACTAGCTCAGAGCTGTGTCCAGTGGCAGTATTTGGTCGTAGTATTGTTGAACCTTTGTGTTCTGCTAGCAGAGAGTTGGTTTATTGTTCATTGTACTTTTAATATCTGGATATTATTCTAGACTCATGTTCAGAAATGAATTTTTTTTTTCAGCATGAAACTGTTGCTGGATACCGAGCCTATATACATGGTATTGTGGGTTTCTTTGTAGTAGAGGATCATGTACTGAATACAGGGAATGGTTTGGTGAACCGCACATACTTGGATGAAGTCTGGAGCATGGCTTTGTCTAAAATAGTTAATGCCTTACGAACACATTCGGTAAGTAACATTAATATTTACACTTTGAATTCACAAGCCATCAGGCCCGTAGCCAGGAGGGTGGAAGAAGGTGCAATGCATGTACTATAGCTCTGGATGCAGCCATTACGAATTTGGAAAACATCAAAGACAAACATTGATCAGCCCGCTAAGAAACGTGCGACGCCTTATTATATCCACGTGTTGCCTCTGTTAGACTGCCATGTTTGGAAACAACTCACTTTCAAAAATGTATGTATATGCAAGATGTTTCGTGCATTGTTGTAGAGTACATTATGTAATTAAAGTGTTGTGATTGTGTAGGGTTGGCAAAGGTGCTTTTTACACTTATGCTAGCTCATATAGATATATATTATATATATATATATATATAATAGAGCATTATATACATACGAATATACATAAATGTATGTACATATATGCACCTACATTGGAAGCCACTGCACCCACTGTGTATATAGTCTGGCTACAGGCCTGCAAGCTATTCTTTTTCTAGTGTTCTAAAAAATATGCTAGAGTAGGTTTTTGAGGTTTGTACTTTACTGCCAAGTGATAACGGACCGATCAGAGATGACCTGTATGTGCTAGTATGTCGTTTAACAAGAGTACAGTCTTTACTGAAAGTCTCACGAATCTCAGATCCACACATGTCAGTGGCACAGAGTTGTTGAACCACATTCTAAAAATGCAGTCATCTATTCTCCCACCCATGTGGTTAATATACAATGTATACCTTGTATACTGGGCCTACTCAACCCATAGCTCACAGGCAACTTGCTGCCCCCGACACAGTGTTATGTTGCCTGCGGAGACAGTTGAAATGACAGAGCATCTTTGACCATTCCCCTGGCAAAGCCAGGATAGAATGCCAAAGGTATTTTGAAAACTTACAAACTGTTTGTGGAGTCATGCCTTATATTACTAATTCCTCTTTTAATGTGCTAAAATGGCAACACCCTAGCCTAGGTCTGAATGGCATTTTTGATGAATTTTTCCTAATATTGTCAGTATACTTTCATTGCACAGGGTATATAAAAAATACACAGGCAAAATTATACAGATAAGTGTACATATACTTATTCATTCTGTGTACTGAATCTTATGTTACCGAAGTTGCCCGCACCACATAAGGTCTATTGTATACACTGTATATTTGGCAAATCCAGTACTCATTATCTGAGCTGTGTAAATTAATAATCGCAAACAGTATTGTTCTTGCAGTAACAGATACCTCAGGTATAGAGTAATACTGATTTTGAAAGAATTCATCCCGTTGTGCTATGGAACATTCAATAACAAATATTTAAACATAGAATAGTAGCTGATGCCTAGGACTCTAATTTCTTCATGTAAATGATTACAGGAACTTAAAAAACTTTAGTATTTAGTAACATCCAGTAATTTTACCTGTTGGTTTTAAGGAACTTAATGTTAAAATATACATCTGGCCAAAAATGCATGGAAGCTCTAAAAATCGCCATTCATCTACCAACTGACCAAACAGTTTTACAGTTTTACAGTTTTATCACTGCAATAATTGTGAACTTATGGGATCCCACAGAGTAAAATCAGAATGATGAATTTGTATGTCTTAAATTAAATTTTACCTTCTTTTAAATATTGTATGGTAGCCCAATGGTAGTCAGTTGTGACTGAAACATGTAGCTGCTCTTTTGAGTAAATATAGTTGTGTTGGACTGAATATTAAAAATTCGTTATTGAATAACAGAACACTGTCTTGTGTCTGTGTAAAGTGGTAATATGATGATCCAGCCACAATGTGTCGGTGATATTTGAGGTTCTCACTGACGATTCAAGTCTTCTGGCATCCCAGAAGATTTGAATCTTCAGTCTATGTGAGTATTGTAGGTTCTGCATTACAGAAAAATTAAGCCAGGCAATAAAAGTGAAACAAGATTTGTAATCCTGTTTGTTTTCTTTCTTACAGGCCTATTGTACAGATGCTACGCTCATGCTCAAAATAAAGAATTTGATTATGTTATTCCACACTACTCTCAGGGTTAGTAACAATAAAACAACTTATACTGGCCATGTGCAGCTCTTTGTAACAGTGTCTACACACTATACAACTTGCCAAGCACTGCATTTCTGCAATGGTGTGTGCACATAGTACAACTTGACAAACAGTACATTTTTTCCTGTAAGGCACACTTGCATTTAGCCAGCATAAGTATGTTCAAGTATTAGTGTGATTAGTTTAAAATATGATTAATCAAGGGAAAAATCAGTACTGGTATTTACTAAGTTTAACAACGATTTATCAGATACAGATACACCATACAATAATAATCCTTAACCTTTTAAAGACCTACATTTACTGGGCAACTAGGAAGTTTACTGCATTTTTAAGACATGCTACATACTGTCTGTTTATTTTCCACAAAATGCCATTTATTTCATAATTTTATCATTTTCAGTTCAGCTAATACATTTTTCATAAACCATGCACTTAAATTTAATACCTACCCTGGTAGGATAAAGGTTAAATGTCGGTTTGTTTTACGTAAAGACAGTTAAGCCAGAAAGCTGGTTAGGTTTCATTCAAGAGAGAGTATTAATGCCAAAACCACTGACTGACTGACACACTGCACACAGCAGAGTCCTTGAGAAGATAATAGTTCATCAAGTAGTCAAAGAAATTCCCACATTGTATGGAACCTGCAGGTTCATGACCATGTTTACAAGAGCCTGCCACTAGTCCTTATCATGAGCCAAAGGAATCCATACCGAATCCTCCTATCCTGTTTGTTTATAGAAAATTTAATATTGTCCACCCTTCTATGCCTAGGTCTTCCAGTGGTCTCTTTCCTTCAGGTCTTCCCACCAGACACCTGTATGGATTTCTCTTCTCTACTGTGTGTGTTAGATGCCCCTTCCACCTCATCCTCCTAGATTCGATCACCCTAATAATGTTTGTTGCAGAGGACAGGTCATAAGTCTCCTCATTTTGTATCCCCCCCCCCCGTTACTTCAATTTCAGTCCAAATATTATCCTCAGCACCCTAAGTCTATTTTGTCACTCCTTGTGAGAGTCCAAGTTTTACATCATACAAAACAATAGTAAAAATTATAGTTCTGTATAGTTTGATGTTTACAGTTTTAGATAGCAGATGGGAAGACAGAAGATTCTGAAACAAATGTTGGCCAGCATGAAAAAGAAAAGAATTGATACTAGACACCCCCAGATTTAATTTGCATCTACGTTCTTCATGAATGCAATTTTGATTTCTTAGTGTCATCCCCAAATATTTGAAATTTGCCACGTTTTCAAAGAATTATTAGCTATGTATATATTTTGGTTTTGTGGTACATTCTCGTGGCAAAACACAATCGTATATAGTACCGAGTTCTGTCTGTAGTTTATCCCCGACCAGACTTTTTACCAGTGACTAATAAAGTTTCTGTGTTTCTCTTTATAGTATTTATGATTTTACCCAGTAAAGTAATGTAATTGAATGTTGACAAGAATCTTATGTGTCCCATTCATTTTCAGTCCCTCCTTTTTTTCTTGGATCTTCCCAATTACATGCTCTGTAGCAGAGTTGAAATTCACTGGCAGTAGAGCATGTCCTTGTTTCAGACCATGTTGAATACAAGCTGTATCATACAGTTGTACAAACAGAAAACTGTGCCTTACAAAGCAAAATATGCTGTATGTAGGCTATATAAAAAGACTCCCTGTATTTCAGAATACTTGTGTTATGTGTAAGAGAACAGACTACCTGTAATTTTACAAGATACACTAGAATTCCTTTAATCCAGTGCCCACAAGACTGGACAGGTGTCAGATTATCAGACAGTATCTAAATTTTGCAGCCAGCTCTCAGAGAATGTGCATTTGTCAGTTATTTTCATTTCATTATCAAAAGACTTAGCTTTTTCAATTGTCATAGGCCCAGTCCCGGGTTTTCCTTCAGAACACACTGCTGTAAATCACTTAATGCAGCACCTTGTCCATTTGCGCAAGTTTATGTGTTTTCATTGTCTGATGCCACGAACTATTGTGATTAGTCCTTCTGTTTCTTTGTATCGTAGACAGTTGGCAATCCAGTGTTGTATGAAGCTATAATCAATCACACTTCAGCTTTTGTCATTCTCAAGCCTCCCTAAGTATTTCAAGTTTCTGAGGAATCATTAATATTACATGGGTCCTCTTGGCATCTTTTGCAGTTACTATAGTAGCTTGATGGGCTCAATAAAGCCCAGATAATGCAAGATAAAGTCACAGAATCAGTTATTGATGTCAAAACATACGGTCACACATCATACATATTTGGTTTGAGACTGTTTTCCTCAATTGCCAAACATATCGGGATTTCTGGTTGTCAGTAGCCAGATTAAAGGAATTTTACTGTATTTATAATCAGTAGTTAATCAGATATAGAAACACTGTAGAAAGCTGGTAGAAAATAACTTTTAAAGTATATGTTATTAGTATTTTATAATGTACCTTTATCTTATATCATTTTATTGTATTGAACAGCAAGGTTCATAGTAAGCACTGCACTATTAGACAGATCCATCACAGAGAATGTTATGTAAAAAATATTTGTAAATGTTGCCACAAACACATACGTACACATGGATATGCTTCTATTTTTAATTTGTGTATTGGTGGTATGATGGCACAGTATTGCTGGAATATGTGAGGTGTATACTGAAGTATATACAGTGTTTCTTGCATAAGAAGTTTCTCAGTAGGCCAGTGAAAAAGGTAGTGCCATGTGAACTGATTTATATTTTTGTAATTAAGGGAGAAAACTGCAATACATATACTGTACTGAAAATGTTATGTGCCACCATACAAAATTTAGTTACTCCAATGACCAGGTACCCAGAAATGGACCCTGTTCTCTGAATGGTTTATACTGTAATTTATGTGTGTTTGTATTTTCTGATGCAGAACTATGGCTACTCAGTGAATCAGCTGTTTGACTTGTTACATGAAATTCGAGAACATTACAATGAGGTTCTGATGCAGCATTGGGTTCAAGTATTCAGGGAAATGCTCGATGAGGAAAGCTTCCTACCTATACAGGTGAGCTGCTTATGAAAAAAATCGTTCAAGTATTTAAATCTGTCATTATCGCAAGTGTAACCCTATAAAGCATTATGGTTACCGTGTGTGCTACCAACTTTAGCATTAAATAACTGTACATTCTCCCCACACCATGTATTTGTGTTCCATACTGTTCTCGCAAAGAAACTGAAGTTGTTTCCCTATACTGCTTGCTGTCTGTGGTGGATACTGTGAGTTGGAACCGATGTTTTTAAATCTATGTTACATGAAATATGTGCTTCAGAGTCTCAAAAATGACCTGCTTTATGCTGAAGGGCACAGTGGTTTGTGTGGTCTCTAGGTGGAGCTCGAAATGGTTGGAAGGTATTTTGGAAACCATTAGCCTTCCATTTTATGGAAGTATTGAAACCAGTTACTTTTATGTGCCTAGAGATTTTCCTGAGTTCTTGCAGAATTAGTTCTGTTCATAGTTCAAACAGCTTACCTCGAAACTGTTGTTGGTACAGCTCTAAATTTCTGAGATTAGTTTGTCACATAATCATACTGAAGTGCAAATATTATTCAGTGTTCCAGTATGTTAGGTTAATTTATTTAGTGAGAAAAAAAAATTCATTATTTTAGATGTAGAACACTAATATTTGGTGGTGAATTTTTACCAGTTAGTAACATATCATGAAATCATTATCTAAATTGCTGTATACAGTGGTAACACAGACTTAAATGTAAATGATGACTGATGCCAACAGAATATTGAAAACTGAAAGGCATCTACAAATGTCGTTGACCATAAATGAATGTGCACAGTTTCTAGCCATTTCCATATTCTTCAACAACGAGGAGTTCCAAGCAGAACTCACAGAGCTGATTTTCCTATTGTATGTATTTCAAGTCAAGTGGATCTGTTAAAGGTGAAGTGTCCCTGGCCATGCCATGAAGGCATATAATGGGGGTAGAGGTTTAGCTCTATTCATTCTTAATTTGAGCACTAGATGGGGCTGAATGGTCAGCGTCATGCCCCAGATGTTTTACCCCAAAGAAAGAACCCCTGGCCCCCATTGAGTAGGAGGTTGGGTGGGCCTGAACAGTTAGTTGTTACACCAGCACAGAGCTACATGTTTTACTGTCTGACATCATCATCAGACCATCAACACTGTTCGCAAAGTACACTGGCTTGTATGGCGGTGTATGTTGTAACTATATTTTCATATATTCTTGTAATCAGTATTAACTTTCTTCTAAAATACATGCAGTGGATCTATTGTATGCACTGACATGAAAGTAATATTAAAACCAAAACTGTGAATTGACAAAATTGCAGATTAATTACGCCATTTATGATCTTACCATAGGAGGCTGAAACTCCATTACTGTGTAATTTTATTCCTGGTAACATATATCTTGGAGTGCTGTAGCATTTTTGTTATAGTATGGTCCACACCATTCATTTGTGCACCTGTAAGTGTAAATGACTGCAGCAGTGGGAGAACTCATGTAATATTCTGCTTTTTAATGCTTGATTGAACCCTAGCTTTGTTCTTTGGTATTCATTTTAAACTTTCTTTCCTTCTTCCTGTCATGGTGTTTTCTTAGTGTTGGGTGAGCTATATGTTTACTGATTTGTACAGAAGTTTTATTCAAGATGGTCATAGCAGCACTGTCTGCCCCATACCTCTTCCTGTAAGTGTGAAGAACATTTTTGACAAAGGTTGTACAGAAAAATGTAATGCTTTCTATGACCACTACACTTTTTCATTATATCTTGTGTTTTTCAACATAATTAAATGAAAGGGAGCAAATGCACCAGAACTAGTATGCTATGCCCACATTTTTTAACTTCTTCTTTTTCCCGGTAATTTTTTATGTCATGTTCTAATATTTTTATTCATTCTATTCTGAATGCTGAATTGTGATTTTTTATAGGTTTCATCCCAAGCAGAGTATGACAATGTTGTGGAGTCATTTCCATTTCATGACCAAGCACTGGAACAGATGCCTTTTCCTAAGAAGTTTCCATTTTCACTTTTGGTTCCCAAGGTATACCAAGAGGTTAAAGAGTTTATTTATGCCTGCCTGAAGTTTTCAGAGGATCTCAATCTAAGGTAATATTTAAAGAATCTGTTCTTATGTAAGGGTAAGAAGTACTTAACCACACACCATCTAATGATACTGTACGCCATGAATATCGTGTTAGCTCCCAATCAAAGCACGGCATCACTGTCACAATGAAAATTCTGTGATACAGTGGCACTGTGGATATCAGTTAAAATACACTGCCGAATTCTTTTCCATTCTTTGTGATTTTTATTGTAGAAATCCAGCTGCGTGAAGTATTTTACGTTAAATGGTATTTCATAAAAGTAGATCCATGGCACATGCTGTTATTGATATGTGTCGTGGATGGTCATGTATTGTTCAGCAAATTGGGCAGAAGTGTTATGTTTTATGTTTGTCTTTGGAGACATCGTGAGTGGTCATAGTGTGAATAGGCTATGGGCTGGATGGTCCGGAGTTCGAATGCCAAGAGCAAGAGATTTTTCTCTTCTTCAAAACATTCAAACCGGCTCTGGGGCCCATCCAGCCTCCTATTTAATGTGCACTGGGGTTCTTTCCCAGGGTGTAAAGTGGCCAGGGCGTGAAGTTAACGAGTCATCTCCAGTTAGTGCTGAGGTTAAGCATGAGTGAAGCTACATCTCTGCTCCACATATATGCCTTCATGGCATGGACAGGGAAAACTTTACCTTTAAATGCTATTGTAGTTTGCTGTTGAAGCCCATAAAATGTAAATCTTAAAATGTATTGTCAGTCACTTCTGTATTTTACAGTCAAGCCGAGGTGGATGATATGATCAGAAAATCAACCAACTTGCTTCTGACAAGGTCATTCAGTGGTTGTCTGTCCTCTTTGTTTCGCAAACCAAGCATCGCTCTTCTTCAAGTAATACAGATTATAATTGATACTGGTTACCTTGAAGAGGCAACAGTCTATTTGGAGGAGTTTGTGTCCAACATCACAGGGTATGTAGTTCACCAGTGAACCCCTGTCTTTTCTGATTCATGAATTAGTACCCTATGTGTGTCACATTGTGTATTTCAAGAAAGTTATAAATTATTTACAGTATAGTGCCACCCCCACTTAGTGCCCACCAAAGTATGAACACAAATACCCTGTTGTACAGTGTTCCATCACCACAAATGCAGTGAACAAATAGTGGCGCTGTATCAGGATTTGTCTGTAAAAATATTTGTATTATTTTTATATTAAGAGAGAGATAATGATCAGTCAATGTGAACAGTTGTAATTGAGAATTACAGTATTGACAAGTGCGTATGAAGTAATTTAAATTGTCAGACATGTCTCTCCTATCATTACCTGAAGTTTATCACTTGGCTCTGCATCCCCATTCCTCAAAGGTGCAGTGACATCCCTGAAACTGTTGTTTACTCTTCCTTACCACTTAGGTGATTACATCTTTACAGGGCACAAAAAGGAAAGCACAAATTAACCTTTAAATAACCGGGTTGGTATTTAAATTTTAGCACGTGGCTTATGAAAAACATGAGTATGTTTGAACACAAAAAAGATAAAATTATGAAATAACCAGTTTTGTGTGGAAAATAACACAGGTTATGCAGCATGTCTTAAAAATGCAGTAAATTCTCCTGTTGACTAAATATATAAAATTAATTTGCAGGTCGTTCAAAGGTTAATGATTAAAGTAAATTACAAGTGTCTATAAACTATTCTGCACAGACAAAGCATTAGCATTATTTTGTTGTGTATAAGCTCTTCCCTTGTTACTGTCCATTCCCTTCCTACTAATTTGTTATAACCTCCCCACCTGTTATCTCCACTTAATACTTGGTCTCCCCAGTGGTCAGTTATTGAATCATTTATTTGCAGTATTCATTTTTTATGTTTGCCAAAATATCTTAAAAGCCATGCATATTTAACAGTGTCCATAGTGATGTGTCTTTAATTTGTCAAACTTTTCTTTTAGTGGTTCTAGCTTTTTGTTGCCTAGTGTCTGATTTTGAATTTCATTCTTCTTACCATTTGGTCCTCCATAGAACTTCATCTCTGCTTCTTGTAATCTGTCTTGTGTACTGGTTTCTTCTCCATATGTCAAAGTAGATGATTAATATGGTTTTATATAGTCCATATAACATCTCTGATAGTCTAATAATATTTCCATCCTCTGTGTACTGTAATTTATTGTCTAATCTTTCTAGTTGATGAAATTGGTACCTGAATAAGAGAAACTTCAACTTTCTTCAAACAGTTGTTATTACAGTTAATATCTTTCATGTCTGTACTTTCTCAGACAATTTACATAACTGCCATTTTATCCCAAGTGTTTTTTTTTTCCAATTTTATTTTTCTAAAGAGCTATTTATTAATTTCATTTTCCCATTTTACTATCTTCCAGTAGTATTATGTTTCTTGCACGTATAAAAGTTCTGAAGATTGTCTGCCTTCCCACTTCTCCTGTTACAGTACCACTCCATGTATTAAACTTGAGCTTACAAAATGCTGCTCCTGTACAGAAGTGTTACATATAATAACATTTTACTTGCATTTTGAATCTCTTTCAGTGCTCCAAAAGAAAGTCACATGGGTTCACGTAGTCAGGGTCAGTCAATGTTTCGTGTTGCTCGTGATGATGCAGAGCATCAGATCTGTGAGAAGCTGAAGTATAAATTAGATGAGTTCCTGGAACTGGAAAACTATGACTGGCTGCTGGTAGAACCAAAAGGGCATGCCTCCAGCTTCATTACAGATCTCATTGCCTTTCTACAGAGCATATTCCTCTCTTTCACAAATTTGCCTGTGAGTGTATCAGCTTTTATTATCATAGAAATAGCCATGTCTTTGTTGCTTTGCTGTGGTCAGTGTTCAGATGATGGAGTTCACTGACTGTCTAATCCTGTCAGTGCCAGTCTCCATTTACATTTTACATAGGGTCTTCACAAAAGGACTGTGCATTGTTCTATGTAACCTTTATTTAAACCAGGATTGTATGAATTCCGGGCACCAGGTTGGCCAGGTGACTGAATTTTATACAGTGGTATCAAATATTTGTGTCTTCCTGAAGTAATCTTCTTTCTTTGGACCTTGTCCATTGTCTAATTTTTAATGAAGTACTATGTTGTGGAAGCCGGATCTGCCTCCATCTTCAGGTGAACGAAAGTAGGTAATCTGGTGTAACCCTTAGAAGAGCTATGCTCAGTCACTGGGCCTTTTAGTTCAGTAAACTTGTTAAGATATGTGCCTGAGACCAGATTTTGTTCCTGGGTAGTAAGGTAAAAATGGCTACTAAAAATTAACTAGTGGACTCATTTGCCCAGTGACTGAGAATAGCTCTATCTAAGGTATGCACCAGATTAGGTGCTTTCCTTTACCTGAACATGGAAGCAGAGCCAGCTTCTGAAATGTAGTACTTTATTAAAAATTAGACAATGGACAAAGTTCAAAAAAAGAAGATTGCTTCAGTAAGTCAAATACCATGTTCATAGCCCTGTAGAGTCAGATATTTATGAGTCCTCACAATGGAACTTCTTCTTGTCACCCTTCTGGTGCCTAGAATTTTGAGGTGGCTTCTGAATTTTGGAAAATGTTTGCACCCCTGATTTAAACGATTATATTATAACAGTAAAACTGGTCAGTTAAATGAAGATTAGGAGTTGTGGTGTAGATGTTCCACCACCGACCTAATTGTTATTTCAGAACGTGTTCAGTATGTACACCGTCACCTGAACAACATGGTGTATGTGCACAAGGACATTTGCACCATTTGTCTCAAAATGTCAGGACCACTGTTTTGTTGCATGCATGTTTTATTGTTTGGATTTGCATTACTTTAACTATGATTGCTATAGACATAATTCTTAAGGAAGCCCCAACAAAAAATAAGCACAAGGATTAATGCCAGGAGAGAGTGGTGGCAGAAACAGCAGTACACAAAAACGAGCCACACTAGCAGTTCAGAATATTCATGGACAGGAGTGTTTAAAATTTCCAGAACAGTATCAGCAGTATGTAACTGTACTCCATCCCACTGAGAAAACATTTTGTTGAAATCACAACCCATTCTTTCCAAAAAGGGAATAAAATTCTTTTCCAGAATTTTACCATAACATACACATTTTGTTGTCTTGTAGCAGTACTGGTCCCACAATAAATTTCTCAACCAGAAGTGCCCCATAACATTCGCAGACTACATTCTCCAGTAGCAGTACTCATTTATTCTGTTGTCTGTCTTATGACAGGTCCATAGCCTCTTCCAAAGCGAGTTCTTCACAGAGTGTGACCTAGTGCTATCTGTACTTTCCAAAGTGTCC
Organism: Reticulitermes speratus; assembly: GCA_021186555.1. Classification (NCBI taxonomy): domain Eukaryota; kingdom Metazoa; phylum Arthropoda; class Insecta; order Blattodea; family Rhinotermitidae; genus Reticulitermes; species Reticulitermes speratus. Next base: position 5,310,141 of record JAJKFL010000237.1, on the reverse strand, counting down.
ACGTTTCAGCACCATACAAAGCTATGCTCCAGATGTAGCTCTTTACTAGGTTCTTCCTTAAATTTAAGTCCAACTTGCTGGTGTGAATAACTCCATGGTTTCCTATCATATTCAGTGTCATCATAGAGTATGAGTATTGTGTGAAGGGAAGTATTTTTATTCAAGTAATAGTAGTTGGCAGAAAATGATTTGCTGTCTGTAATTGCTTGTAACTGACTGATCCAACGCCCCTCGAGTACCTCTTGTGGACAAGTCTACATTAGAGAGACTGACATCACTACGGTGCCATCAGATTACAATTGGTCTCTACAGCTGTCTCTAAACTCTCTGTGTACAGTTGTAATTAGTGCACTGTCATCTGGAATTACTAGTGGCATTGCCTAGTGTGACGGTGTAATTGTTATACTCATGTAATTGACTTGTTAGGATCCTGTTTGTGAGAATTGGATGAATATGGGAGGGGATTCATTACACATATCCTGCATTTTACACACACACACGATGCAGAAGTGCTCAGACTTACCTCATGACTGGATCTGTGTTACAGTTCTATAATCATAATGATGGAAATAATTATCATCAAGCACAACTAGTGTATTCTGGCTGCATGTTTTGACCCACCATGGTCATCTTCAGGCCAGGTGAAAAAGGTAAAGCGATCCCATTACAGGCCTGGTTAGGCCCTTAGGGTTCCAGGAGGTTGAGGCTCACAGATTTCTAGACAATCGGCACATGAAGGTGGCAAGGTTGTCAGCCCTACGCACCAGCCACCTTTACCTCCAGGAAATACTCCTGGTACTCATTTCTGTTAGAGGCTGAGTCGACCCCAGGGCCACAGTGCGATCAAAAGGATTATGTCAATGAAAAATTCCAATGACACCATCGGGAATCAAACCCGTGACCTTCCGGCCTGTAGCGCAGTGCCTCAACCAACTGCGCCACCGCGTGCCCCCATCTTCAGGCCAATTATATAAAATTCATAAAATGTACTGTATAAAATTGTATTAAAAGATGTTGATAATTGATATCTCAATTTTACATTCAAACCAATACATGTTGCTGTGTCATATTTGTTATGATAATAATTAAAATGATTATAATGTGGCTAATATGCTTCTGTATTTCGGTGTGGTGGAAGAATATGCAGTATAAAGTCTGTGGAATGCCGTCTTGTTGGTCTTGTTCGTGCTTGTAGCTGTTTATCCTTGTTCGTTATAATTACCTGTTTTGGATAGATGGTTAAATATGTTGAATTCCCTTGTTATTTACAAACTGTTGAATGCGGTGCACAAATGTACTATACTATATTGTAATTAGACTATTTTGATGTATATTTCTACTTTCTGTTCAGACCCTGTCGCTAGTAGTGATTCCAAAGTTTAAATCAAAGTAATGACTAATTTATTTAACAAAGCTGGCAGTTGTTAAAATTATATAGGTTGCTGAATGGAATGTGAGTATGGAGCATTGGTGGAATGGTACTGATGGGGCGAAACCAAAATACTTGTAGAGAAACCTGTCCCACTGCCACTTTTACCACCACTGAATCACACATGAACTGCCCTGGGATTGAACCCAAGCCTCTGCAGTTAGAAAATGCTTGAACCATGGCACAGTCTCAGATAATGGGTACAGTTGGCTTAAACATCATGTGTAAGTTCCATGTTGCACATAATTGTCACATTACATGTGTCCTCGTCTTGCTGTTTTGTATATCAAGTTTGTCTTGTAAAAGAATGTTTCATATCCACTCACATAGTTCTCCAGCATGTATGATATTTAACTGTGCACATGTTCTTGCAGCCAGAAGTAGCCCAGGAAGCTTGCAAATCAGCATGTGACCACATTGCAAAGTCAGTTTTGGGCTTTATGCTCAGTGAAGATGTGAAACAGATATCAATGGGAGCCCTGCAGCAAGTCAATCTGGATACCATTCAGTGCGAACGTACGTAACATTATGGTGCGTTGTCATTAGCTGTGTCACGAATGATCACTGGAGCAGTTTTCCCAACCAGTGATCTTCCACTTAATTTGTGATACTCGACAAATTTTAATTACCGTTGTGTTCATTACATCACAGATGAAAAAAATATTGTACAAGTGATTTCTCATTTTCTGAACTACTGTACTTTGTTGTATTTTACTGTTTTCTTTTTCTGTCTTCCTTTTTGGTGTAAAGATGTGACATGTGAGAGGTTACACAGGCCTTGAGGTCTGCCAGCACACCCTTCATGTCTGTGTTACATACCCCACGCCCTGTACAATGGGTACGTGTGTCAGCCCTACGTTGCTTCATGTGTCCTGATACATAATTTTGAATTGCAAGTATCCATTGTGGTGGCAATTATATCTGTTCGTTTTTAGTACCACTTGAAGGTGTTAATCAACTGACTTCATAGAACAGAGTTTGCCTTGAGCAGTCACTCCATAGATTTTCATTTCCATCTTTACAGAAGCCTTCACTGGTCCCTATCCTGTGCCAATGGAATTCAGTCCACGCTCTCCCACCCTATTCCTTTAACCTTCTAAAATCCTGCATTCACATATGCAAATTCACATATTAAACAGCCCTAGAAATTCATTTTATATATTTAGGCAACAAGGAAATTTGCTGCATTTGTAAGACATCCTGCGTAATCTCTGTTTTATTTCCACAAAATTCTATTTATTTCATAATTTATGTTTTTCATAAACCATGTGCTAAAATACAAGTGCCCACCCCAATTAGATAAAGTTTAAGCTCCATTTAAATGCTATCTTCTCATCTGCCTCTAGATCCTACAGGTGGTCATTTCCCTTCAGGTTTTTCATCCATAGTAGTATGTACAGCTTTCATGTCTCCCATGCATGCTACATGTCCTGCCCAATTCATCCTTGTGATCATCGTAATAATAGTTGAAGAGCACAAATTTTGAATTTTCTCATTATGCAGTTTCCTCAAGTTTCCTGTTACTTCCTCCCTCTTAGTTCCCAATATTTTCTTCAGCACCATGTTCTCAAACAGCACAGCATCAGTTCTTCCCTTAATGTGGGACACCAGGTTTCATGTGCAAACAAAAGTGTGTAAAATTATAGGTTTATGTATTAGAAGTAAATACTGAGAAAACTAAGTATATGTTCATGTCTCATGAACTGTATGTGGGACAAAATTATGATATAAAGATAGGAAAGAAATCCTTTGAAAGTGTGGCAAAGCTCACATATTTGGGAACAACCCTAACAAATCAAAATTCCATTCATGAAGAAATTAAGAGCAGATTGAAGCCAGGAAATGCTTGCAATCATTCAGTACGGAATCTCTTGTCTTCCAGCTGGCTATCACAAAATATAAAAATTAAAATATACAGAAGTATAATTTTGTCTGTTTTTTTAGTCAGACGTGAAACTTGGTCTCTCATATTGAGGTAGGAACATAGGCTGAGGGTGTCTGAGAATAGGGTGCTGAGGAGGATATTTGGGCCTAAGAGGGACGAGGTAACAGAGGGCTGGAGGAGATTTGTTATGTGTATCTCACCAAACGTTATTCAAGTGCTCAAATCAAGAAGAATGACGTGGGCAGGACATGTGGCACATTTGTTGGAGAGGAGAGGTATATACAGGGTTCTGGTGGGGAAACCTGAGGGAAAGAGACCACTTGAAAAAACTAGGCATAGATGAGAGGATGATCTTAAACTTGATATGAAATAAGTCGGTTGGGATCGTGTGGACTGGATTAATCTGGCTCAAGATAGGGACAAGTGGGCAGGCTCTTGTGAACACGGTAATGAACTTTCAGGTTCCATAAAATGTGGGGAATTTCTTGACTAGCTGAGGAACTGTTACGTTCTCAAGGATTCTGCACCATGGAGTTATTTGTTTGTTTGTTTGTGTGTGTGTGTGTTTGTTTCTTTGTTATCTCAACTTGCAATGCACTAAATTCAGGTTCGTCTGTATGCATTCCACTCTGCCTAATACAGTAGAACCTCGATTATCCTAAATAAAGGGGGCGGACCCAATTTCGGATAATTCGGAAATTCGGCTTGATGTGATAAGGTGCAATAAAAATAACATTTATTCAGAAACACGTCTTATGTTAATAAAATTTATGGCACAAGAAAGTGTACGATATTTACAGATACAATACAACACTACAAATTTCTACGAAAAAAATCTGATATTTTAGTTTGAACTTGTTTTTACGTTTTTTGGCTGCAATGTCCCTCCACCGCGTTTCGGTTAACCTGAGTTTTGGTTAAGTGAAGTTTGGATAACCGAGCTTCTACTGTATCATTAACCACATGTACATTCAGCAACTAACAGAAGTGATCTCAAGCTACTCACAGTATTGTGGAAGTCTGCAAGCAGATCTCCATTCTTATTCTTTACTCTCTGTTTCCAGTTCATTAAGTTAGTCTTTCACATATTCCATTTGAGGAGCCAAGATAGCATAGTATAGTGAGTGCACTGTGGTCTGGACGATCTGATGTTCAGATCCTGGTATGGTAAGAGATTTTTTCTTCTGCCAAACATCCAGACCAGCTCTGGGGCCCACCCAGCCCCCTGTACAGTCACTAGTGGGGGCTCTTTTCCCAGAGGTAATGCAGCTAGGGCATGAGGCTGACCACTTACCTCCATCTGGTGCCAAGGTTAGGAATGAGCAGAGCTGTACCTCCACTCCCCCTGTTCGCCTTCATGGCATGTGTAGGGAAGACATTATGTTTTTAATATTTCCTCTTTTGGTTCATGAAATGTCTACTAGTTTCACATCTTACATTGTTTTATCTTAATTTGTTTAGCTTGGATGTATAAAGGCTTTAATTATTATATTGTTAGTACACTGATAAATGTATGAGTAGATGTATTGTTAGACTATTGCTTGTACTGTAGAGTATGAATTTGATGGGACTCTTTTTTCTGTCCACTATGTTAAAGCTCGAGAAATTTTTGGAAAATTCAGAAGCCTCTTTTGCTAAATGCTTCTACCTCCATATTGGTCCCAGTTAAATTTCCAAATCCCTATGCAAATGAGGAGTTTCTTTTCTGATATTTCCACTTGTGTAGATTTTCAGTAACTGGCAGGTGGCATACGTAACCTAAAGATTTAATAGCATGGCTTTCTTTGAAATTCCCTCTACTTAAAAGGCACTTCATAATCATTATATGTAGGGGTGTTAATAGCCTGTTAGCATACCATATTCCATGTTTGTAGTTGGAAATGGTTCATCATTTGCAACTGTCAATTGCTCTAAAACAACCTTGTCACCATGTTACTGCTTTATGTGGCAAACAAATAAAAAATTATTCTAAGAGAAGCTATATGTTATCTCCAAGTGCACAGAATTTCAGAACCAGGAGTAGTCCCTATACTTTGTGGTGGCCACTGAGGTTTGGCTGTGCTAGAAACCAGATCAAGTTAATCCTCCCTGTTGAGTGTGTAAATTGTTACAGTAAGTGAATTGTAAAGGTAAAACTGTGGACACCCAGACAATACGTTCAGGAGTCTGCCGACAGTAATGCAAGTATAGCATGATACCACATTAATGAATCACACAGTAATTTAATCCTTGGAGATTGAAATTCATCTAAATTACGTGTATATACAGTTTGTACCTCACAGACGAACAATTACTCTCCGTCGTATACCAGCTGGTTAATGTTGTGTAGGGTAATAATCACTCCTTATTGTCAGAATTAAAAAAAAAAACACTATGGGCAAAATGCAAAGTTTTTAAATCCTACTGCAAGTGATACCAGTAGTTACGACTAGGCAAATATGGCTACCGGTTTTTATTTCCCAAGAGATAACAGAGCTTTGCTGTCATGTTCTCTCTCTTTGAGTCTGATATCTTCCATCAGTGTTACCCTTTCCCCATATCTGTACTCCCACACACAGGCTCAGTGAAGCAACAGGATGGTATACTGCTGTTTTTTTAACGGTGAAAACCGCTTTTTTCTGTGATGTGGCATCATACTGGTACCGTTCTGCCCAGCTGTACAGTCTCACGTTCCAAGAGAAAGCCATTTTCTTAGTCAGCACTGTGAGAAATTTAATCTCAAAAGTTTTTTTTTATTTCACGTGGATAGTTGTTACATTTTACTTTAAAGATTTAGACATAACGGTTTGTTTGCATTTAACTTTGTTTCACATTTGTTTTCCTTGTTTTCTCATACACAGAATTTGCAGCATCAGAGCCTGTAGCAGGACTTGAAGAGGGAGCTCTGTTGCATTATTTTGCTGACCTGCGTCAGTTATTAGATCTGTTCATGACGTGGGACTGGCCAACATATTTTCATGACTATGGTCAAGAAAATAGCAAGTACCAGCAGGTCAACCCTAACACAGCTATCATATTGCTGGAAAAGTAAGTTATATCCAGGATGCAACCCCTTGTGTTTTAATTCCCTGAGGATTATGAAGGTCATTTCTCTATTTTATTATGTTGTATCAACCTTGTAGTATACATACTGTGAAATGTCATATTGTTGAGTGCATATAAACAATGAGTCAAAAGAAAGGTAATGTTCTCCCTAGAACGGGCCATGAAGGCCCAGAGGGGGAGTAGAGGTATAGCTCTACTCTTTCTTTAATCCCGGCAGTAGATGAGGGTGGGTGGTCAACTCCACGCCCCGGCCGTTTTACCCCCAGGAAAGAGACCCGGTACCCATTGTATAGGAGGCTGGGTGGGCCCCAGAGCCGGTCTGGACGGGTGCAGAAAATCTCGCCCCCACCGGGATTCGATCCCCAGACCGTCCAGCCCGTAGGAAGTTGCTATTCCGGCCCAAACAGTGAGTCAAAACAATACGGAATGAAGCGATTGTGGGGTATCATCTTGGTATTTGTCCAGAGACACTGAAGAAAACGGTAAATACTCGAATCAAGGTAGTGTAGGTAGGATGCCATTTTGATACTTCCTAAACATGAATCATACATTATTACTGCACTGTTCCTCTGTGGAAAGGTAAGTAGAACGTAATGTACTGTGTGAGGTGGTAGGTGGTCACAGCAGTGCTGATGAAGACTCATGCCTTCTGGGGTGTGACGCCACGGTGCCACATCCCAGAACACAGCAAGCAGTCTTATTGCAACAGAACAGTTGATATTTAGCAGTGGCTGCAACCTGTAAGTCTGCCGTTGCATTTGCTTCATCATTATAGGACCATTAACAACAGCATGTTTGATGTGATAAAACCCTTAATGAGTTATCTGTGCTGTGTGTTTGTACAGTTTCATAATGAATATGAATACAGTGATACTTTTAATGAAGCTCTATATAACTCATGTAAACTATTACATCTCTTAACTTAAGGATTTACCTGCACTTTTTTCATAAAACGCTGATTCCTACATAGTAGTATGACACTGTAAAACCACACATTAAAGACACTGATGATGACTTGAAAGACGCCAAAATGCTTACGTTACAACAAAGATACTAAGTGCTGGCAGTTAGACTATACACAACAGAAATTTACAAGATGTCCCACAGAACACACTACAACACAAAAAAGAAACAGTAATAAATTAGCCCCTGCTACAAGATTAAGTCTTGGGTTTTTGGATTTAAACAACATGGTCCATTATGTTTTCTTTGTATCCATGATTTTTCGTTTATCCTGACAGTTTTGTTTTACTGTATTCAGGTTACGTGAAGCAGACAAGAAAAATGTTTTCTCAGTGCTCAAGAAGAGTGAAAGAGACAAAAAGAAACTCTTAGAGACAGTTCTGAAACAGCTACGGCAGTTGGCCCTCACAGCACAGCAGTAATGTGGAGTGTAACTCTTATAAGTTCCAAGACTAGTTCAGCCATTTCACAGCAGTGCAAATCCTTAACATGTTATCATTTCTGTTGTAGCAGCTGTACAGGGAAATAAACTTGAATATATTTTTTCATAGTAGCATAATCGTACATTTTTATTACTATGGTGAAGTACAGTAAACCCCCCCCCATGTAAGGTTAATTTTGGGAACAGAAGACCTTAACGCCAAACTGAAGAAAACTTCAGATAGGTGAGATTTCATGCTGAAATTGCTGGCTTCACATAACTGAGGTTTACTTGTAAATGAGGAAAAACCTTAAATGAAGAACAGTAAATGGAGGTTCCTCTGTACTGTCATTACATGCTAAATCGTGAAGCCAGTTGTAATGATACTAGTAATTCTTGCTTATTAATATAGCTACTACTGATGCCTCATATACATCATTAAATGGCAGAACATTTGTAAGCTTTATCATCAGTCACCAAATGACTCAAAAACTTATCCAAGTCTTCATGTCTGAGCATACCAAGTATGTAGGGAAAGCATGGATGGAGATGGACACACTGTGTGGTGAGTATTAAAGGCACCATTGATCGATCTTAAGGTGATTCATCCTGGTTGTGTTTACAATATGACAGTAATAATAAAAATATATTTGTGTTCACACAGAACACTATTACTAGTATTATTATTATTATTATTATTATTTGTTGTTGTGTCTTGTCACAGACCTTTTCTCCCTGGTACTTTTCTTGAACCAACGGTGATCCCCACTGCTCAGGTTTCAAGTTTCAGACTGCAATACTTTCCATAATATGTATGATGTTCCAAGTATAGCTGTTTTTTGTAGTGAATCTATTGAACATTTTCCTGGTATGGCTTCTAAATTTTTCTTTAAACCTTTCGTTACTATTCCGGTGGCTCCAATTACTACTGGTATAATCATGCATTTCATGTTCCACATTTGTTGTTTCTGTATACATACACTGTTGTATTTTAGTTTCTTTTCTGCTTTTGCGTGACATTTCTGTCTTCTGGTATCAATGGGGCATCCAGAGGTTAGGTGGTCAATAGTTTCTTCATGTTTTTTTTAATAGTTTGTACTAATTGCTTAGCCTTGTACTGCCACTATTGTACTTTCTGTTTCTCCCTTGATGTTTCCAAATTTTAACCATCAATATTACTCTTCATTATCCACCAGTTTTTCATCCAAGTTACGTGGAAATTGTCCATGCATCCTTTTCCCCTCGCCATCTTTCTTTTGTCTTCTCTGCTATGCTGTCCGTTATTTGTCTTGTTCCTTTCTGTAACTCTCTCTTGAGGCTTCTAGCTGTCTGTACCATTGTTGAGTTGGTGTTGTGTTGGTGCGTCCTAACAATTTGTATTAGTGGATCTTCAGTGCTGTCTACATATTCCATCAGTTTTGTAATTTCTATTACGTAGGCTTCTTCGAACTGCATCAACCCCCTTCCTCGTTTTCTGGGAACATACAGGCGATCTACATCTGCCTTTGGGTGATGCTGTCAATGGATGGTTAGCAGTTTTCTTGTTTTCATATCCAGTTTCACAGTTCTTCTTGGCACAAAATTAATACTTCAAAATTATATCTAAATACTGGTACTGCCAGTGCTCCAATTGCTTGTATTTTATTCTTTGCACTTAATTCTGTGTCCAAGACTAGTCTCAAGCTCCTCAAGTATTCCTTCTTCAACTTTTTTCCCCCATTTTTATGCTCTATGTCATGGCTCTCTTCTATCCCTAAATATTTATACACTTTTCTCAGGTCCAATTCTTTAAAATCCTTCTCAAATGTGCTTTCTATGTATGTTTTCCTCTGGACCCTCCCTTTTTTAAACAAGTTTTTGCACATTTTTCTAATCCAAAAATTCATATTAATGTCTTTCCTAATTGCTTTCACAATTTTTATTTCATTCTCTAAATCTTCCTTACTTCTACGTAGCAGTTTCAAGTCATCCATGTACAGTAAGTGACTTATTTTCCTCTCAGCTCCGTGTACTTGATATCCACAATCAGCTCTGTTCAGCACGTATGTTAATGGGATAAGTGCTATACAGAAGAGTAATGGCCAGAGAGTGTCGTCCTGGATTATTATTATTATTATTATTATTATCATTATGTTGTAATAGTGGTAGTTGTGGTAGTAGTAGCAGTAGTAACACCAATGTTCCCTGACAGATTTTATTATTTTCAGAACTTCACACACAACGATGCCGCAGTTTGAACAACTGAACATAGGTTTTGTGATGACTGAGAAGCACATTGTCAGAAACATGTGGGAACAAGGTCATTGGACAGGCTGTACTTTAGAAATTTGTAGGCATTTGAAGGAAAGCCAACAGTTACTGAGAGATCCCCTGCAGAAGGGAAAGCCAATGTAACAACAGCCCCGTGTTCAAGAGTGAGCCAAGAGTGTTCTTAGACGAGCAGTTGAAGTTACTGAAATGGTTGATGACTGCAAGAACCTATCCACCCTCATTTTTGGGGATCTAGAAATGTGACAGTGCACCAGCTCATCTATTGCCTTTGGTATGAAAGTATTCAATGAAGGCTGTGCTTCCAGAACTCTCTATTCTCAAGATCTAGTCCCTGCTGGTTGCTGTCTCTTCCCAAGAACAGTGTTTCTGTAGCCTCCTTGTTCTCCATATCTCATCCCTATTAGTTATGAGATTTGAATGTGGGCAACTTCAGTTTCAGCTACATATTGTACCACCCACCATTTTCAAGGGAAGGGATCAAAGTTAACTTACAACAGACTGTAAGACAGCCAGCCAGGTATGACGTGGAGGTTTTTAATCAGTGCACAACACGACAACATACCGATGAATGGTTTAGTGATGTTTAGCATTATATTAACCAACATATTTTCCACGCAATGCATTTCAGATACTTTTTTGTACTATGTTGAATTAGTAAATAAATATTATTACATAAGGTATCAAGTTTCACAGCTGTGGCTTTCTGGGTTGTGATACCATGTTGTCTGGTAGGGAGTACCAACATTTCAAAGGAACAAACACATAGTTCCAGCATCTTTAGGTCTACAGAAAAATAGAATGTGAAAACGTTAATGAATGTCAGTAGCTGGTCCTGGTGGCCACATGTTCTAAGGCATGGGTCTGTGGCTGCTTGCTTGCTGGGATTGAGGGTTCAAATCCCGCCGGGGGCATGGATGTCTGTCTCTTGTGAGTGTTGTGTGTTGTCAGGTAGAGGTCTCTGCAATGGGCTGCTCCCTCGCCCAGAGGATTCCTACCAAGAGTGTGTGTGTGTGTGTGTGTCACTGAGTGTGATCACGTGCAACAGTAACCGTCTACACCTATAATGAGTAGGTAGACAGAGGTCAAGACTAAGAAAGAATAAATGTCTGGTAATTGCTATTAGTACTCTCAGATTATTTTTTCCCTTTATGCTTCAATGAGGTGTGTTTCCATTACATGTTACTGCTGAATGAACTACCAGATAGTCACTAAAAATGATGTTTTTTTTTAAATACTTCTGAAATCATGACATGTCTTAAACACAAGAAAACACAGTGATTTTAATAAACACTTTACTTTAAAAGTACAGTTATATGTCACTGACTATAACTTTCATTTTTAAATACACATGTGAACAATTAAAATTATTGCCTGTGTCTCAACTTACAAATGATACATGTTCTGTAGACAGTATTTCACACAGCACCACTAGCTATGCACGCACGCGCAGCGCACACACATTGAAAGCATACATCATGTATATTTCACACTGATTAAAGTAATGGATGTTTCTGAAAGTTATGTATACCAAGGAAATGCATGGTACATAAAGTTTTCAGGTTTTTATCGCATTGTTGCTCAGTTGCTGGTCTTGTTTTGGGTTACTGCACCACAGGTGAATGTTCCAACATTTTGGAGGTGCAGAAACCCAAAAGAAGACCCATAAGTGCATAGTATATGTTTGTAAGATATAAATAATGTGTTCATTCCTTGTAATTTTGAACAGTGACAGCTTTAAGACTACAGATATGAAAAACATTTCCCATTCAATATGTATTTTTGCAGTGTCTTTAGATCAATGATTCCAAGCACAGCCACTGTTTTCATGAATTCAGGTAACCAGATGTAATATGTGGTTCTAAAATTCATGTCTCTGCATAACATGTGGTTACAATCAAAATTTATTCCAACTTCCAACAGCCTTGAAGTACAGTGTATGTCAGACTATTTGGCATAAGTGTTTTGGTGCTTGCATTAGCACCATCAGTGTAATCTGTGATGCTGTATGTTTGACGTGTGTTTGGCAAGTGTGGTGAACATGCATTGAATGGGGTAACATTGGATTCTTGGTCAATGATGTAATTGAAGAGATATTACACATATATGAATACAAAGTATGATACTTTACAGAAAAGATAATCTCAGTGAAACAGAATGCAGTGTGAAAAGCACGGTAACCAGTCAGACCTGTTGTCATGGGTGGAAAATTTAACAAACATAAAATTCATAGTGAACCTGTGTTATTACGCAAGGGACTGAAACATAACCTAGGTACAGTACATCATAAGTGGGTGAAAAACTTACGCAAAGAAGCGTAACATGCAGTACAAATGACACTTGCACATGAATAAGACAGCTTTAGATATGTCCCTCAACAATACATGAAGAAAAATGATAGCCAAAACAGGAGCGTATAGGAAAAATTTGCAGACAACTAAACCTGTAATGAAAGGATTGAGGCACAAAATGGTTAATGCAATGATGCAGCCATAACAAGAGCTGACAAGGGCAAAACAGTGACGTTAAAGCATCAACAACAGGAAGAGTTAATTGACCAGTTTATGAGTAGTAATAATTTTAGAAAAATGGATAAAGACCCCCACCGGAAAGGACCAACATCCAGTTAAGGAAATAATAAATCGATAGTACAACTGAGAGCGGGCTCTTGTGAGTGCGGTAATGAACCTTCGGGTTCCATAAAACGCGGGGAATTTATTGACTAGCTGACGACCTGTTAGCTTCTCAAGAAGGACTCTGTTCCATGGAGTTTGTTAGTACACACTGAGAGGACAAATATGAATACATATGCACAGATGAAACCCAGAACAACACAACTATTAGCAGAGATTAAATGAGGCCTACTGAAGGAATAAAAAATTGTTAATTGCAGACTGGCAACATTGATGGTGCTGGAATGCATATGTTCAGTAGCTAGTCACATGTATGTTGTGCTTAAAGAGAGTTGGAAATTTGAATAAAGTTTGTTTCTAAACATGGCATTTTTCTGCATAACACAAATAAATGTGATACACGTCTAGTATTTACCGTGAAACTCCGTACATATTTTGGAACTTCCGTGCTGAAAAGTTAGTTAAAACTGAAAGTAGCCAAAGCACAAATGCTGGTGGACACAGAGTTCAATTCAACAACAGGATGGAAATATTGTCCGAGATTTGACTGAAAACAATCAAATTTAAAGTACCTTACCATTCAACATGATTACCAGATTAACAGAGCCTACTAATGGTTAACCTTGTCATGCTGCATTTCATGAGAATGAAATAACAAGAAATAAATCTTCAAAACGGCCACCAAAAGCATTCACTGTCGCTATGGGACATGCACAGTAAGCATTTTGTTCTCCACAATAATCAGCAACAGTATTTACTACTGCAATTCCATTTCCTTTCATATGAAGGAAGGGCAAAAGATAAGTCACTAATATTGATCACAGTCTCATTACACACTCAAAAAACTGTCTGTTATATGCTGAAGTTAAAGGCATCCCTGTGCACACCATGAAGGCACATGGGGCAGTGGAAGTATAGCTCATCTCATTCTTGCCTTCGCACTAGATAGGCATGAATCATCAGCTTCATGCCCTGGCCATTCTAATCCCAGAGCGGGAATCCCTCGTACCCACTCGGTAAGAGGCTGGGTAGGTCCCTGGTTTGGTCTGGATGCTTAGGAGAGGAGGTGTTACATGCTGAAGCTTAATGTAAGTTCCTGAAGACAATTTAGAAGTGTATCTGATCTCATTTAACATTTCACTATTCATTTTGGCAGAGGGGAAAAAAGGATTCCCTTTTATGGTTTAAAAACATCAAACTTGATTATCTAATTTTCACACTGTTGACACCGTGCATCTTCGTCACATCAAATCACATTATAAACCAACTGATGCACACTAAAACCACTTTTTTAAGTAGCTTTATTATAAAATTGTTAAAATTGTACCCCTACACGTGTTTCGATCCTAGGATCATCGTCAGGGGTTTTTTTGCTAAAAGCTACAGTCACTTCAACCACATGATTTAAAATATTTTATCGGCACTTTAAAACATAAGTTAAAATCTTGTGAAAGATTCGTTAAAAGTTGTAAAATTATAAAAGCACTGTAGATGGTAGATTGCGGAACTGCTGGCGTGTGGGATCGTGGTATTAAAAGCTGTAAATAAACGATTTTGTAAGTAATATATATATGGTTGCTAACAGTAATCATTATTGATTTTCTATTTAATGTATATGAATGACTTACCATGTGAACTGTTTTTGTGTGGAGCGAAGTGTACTGCGTGTTGTGTGGTGAACAGTACTACGGTGGATCGAAACACGTGTAGGGGTACAATTTTAACAATTTTATAATAAAGCTACTTAAGAAAGTGGTTTTAGTGTGCATCAGTTGGTTTATAACGTGATTTGATTATCTAATATTTTGGGTCCATAGAGATTACTGTGGGAGCCAGGGTAGTGAAGATGAAATAGTGGATACACTGCGGGCTGGTGAACCAGAGTTTGAACCCCACTCAGATGAGATTTTCTCACCTCCAAACACATCCACGCCAGCTTTGGGCCCACCCAGCTTCCACCTCAATGGATACGGTGGTTCTGTCATTGGAGGTGAAGCGGCGGGAGTGTGATGCACACACATCTTCTTCTAACACTGAGGTTGGAGAATGAGTGGAGGTACACCTCTACTTCCCTCTGTGCCTTCATGACATACAGGGTCCAGCAGAAAAACCTGACGATTTTTAAGTTAAAATGAAATGAAAAGTGTACTATCTTTTTACGTGAATTTATTAATAAATTTAACTTCATCTCAAAGCATTTTAATTACAATATTCACTTCCTGAATATTGTGTCTGTGAGGTGGCGTCCATTGTTGTCAACACATTCCCGCAAGCGTTTCTGGAAGTTCTGCATCACTCGTTGCAGCATGATGGGAGAAATTGCTGCCACTTCGTCCCTGATATTCTGTTTCAAGTCCATCGTTGTCCTTGGTTTATTTAATTTATTTTATTATAAAAATTTAAGTCCTCGTGCAATATTCGGTGCACCGTACGATCAGACATTCTTAACGCAATGGCAATTCTGCTTGCTGATCGCCGAGGACTTCTGACAAAAGCCTGATGCACTCGTTCGATGTTCTCAGGAGTTCTAAGTGAAGGTTCTCTTCCGGGAGGTTTTCTTTTCGCTGCAGAAGCTGTCTCTCTGAAGTTTCTCACCCACAACAGTACAGTATTGCGACTAGGGACACTATCATTCCGATGAATATTGAAGTGCCGACGAAATATCCGCTGAGTCATAACAGAATCGTTTTTGAAATACGTCTCCACAGTGAAAGCCCGATGCTGTACCAACCAGCGCTCCATGGCAACTGAAATGCTTTGTGTCTTGCTAGAAGGGCGCTCAAGGACAACTTCCCCACGCCAACTGTACCACTCACAGCAGTGTTGCAAAATCGTCAGGTTTTTCTGCCGGACCCTGTATATGGGACAACTTTAACTTTACAAATCACTGTTAATGAGGAAGTCAGTAAGTGAAACACAAATGTAATTGCAGCACTGCTAAAAGCTTTCACAGACACAGTTCAGTAATATACACAGTTCTACATATATATACATCAATGTACATGACTAGTCCCTACATACGTACCTTCAGCTCATAATGTACAGTCTTTGGTCAATAAGAATAATATTTCTGGTGCATTGCATTTACATGTTGTATTCATACTATTGACAAAACTGTAAAAAATGAAATGTATATTTACAAAGATATATCACAATACACACACACTTTTGCATTTAAATCTCTTGTCAACTGATTCAGGGGAGTAAAAATTGAAGTTCACACTTTTTCTAAACATCAGTATTTGTGATATTAAGTTCAATCAGTGATGCGACTAAATGAATGAAATGATATATTCCATTGATTCTGTGGGTTTTCTGTGGATGCGTTGATAATCGTGACTATATTCAGAATGATTTTTTATTGCGTTGTGGAAGAATAGAATCTTTAGCATAGTTGAATAGTGATAGCAATCCGTATTTCTTTCCTTTCCTGGAAAAATAGTTGCTGACAACATCATTGTCATCTGAAATGAAAATAAAAGTACTATAAACACTTGCAAAATATATGAATTGGAATACAATACAATTCTTAAAAACCATTTTGAGACTTTGTTCATATGGTGAAAAATGATTAAAGACATGTTACTTGAATTTTATACATATTTTGTTGAAGTACTGAAGAGGTTACTGGAAGTTTTTACAAAACATACACTACAAATTCCAAATTTAGTACAGAACAGTCCAACTGCACAAACCATAAGTCATTAACTCTTTTCTGTTTCTGAAGAAAAATATGGCAGGTGGCCTTGTGTTAGAAAGCAATGCTTAAAACCTTGTTACTAAATTTAAAAACCTATGTTCACATATGCGAACACATGTAAAAAAAAACCCTAGAAATTAATGTTATATATTTTGGCACTAAGAAAATTTACTGAATTTTTAAGACACACTGCATAATCTCTGTTTTATTTTCCACAAAATGTCATTTATTTCATAATTTTAAAATTCTGTTCAATAACATGTTTTTTATAAACCATGATCTAAAATTTAAAGACCAATCTGGTCATTTAAAGGTTAAAGTACAGTTTATGTCTTAATGTTTTAGGAAGGTGGGGTGTAGAATTCCTCAAAACAAGAAAAAATCAGTATCGATGTTAGTGACAGATCTTTGTATTTCTGGCAGAACAGTTCTGTTCACAATGCACAGCGGTGTTTGTCACGTATCAAAATGTTCCATCTGTAAAAGTGAAGGGGTTAAATACAACCAATGCAGCCTTACCTAATAATGGCCTTGTTTCTGCAACTGTTGGCAAAACGTTCTCATTAGCTGAGAGAGACACAAAAAGAGCAAATGGAACAAGCCAGAGGCACAAGGTAAAGTATGCAATTACCTGCAAATGAAATGTCAAAATTATGAATTAAACATTTAAGTCATCAGACATTACAATAAGTCTCAATTACAACTAGCATATGCACATAACCTTACCAGTAAGCAACAAATTGGGAAAAAATGTGTTACTATGAAAATTCAAGTGTTTTTGGATATGGTGCTGTGTTGTTGAGTGAGTAGCTTCTGTTTCAAACAATAGTAGTGCATTCATCTTCCCCGTCAAGCAGTTATCTTCTTGGGCTGGTTGACTGTGACGACGAAGGCATCATGATCGTTGGAATCATCGGCAATTACTCACCCAACAACAGAGTCTCATGTCCAAAAACACTTGAATTTTCACCAACACCATTGTGAGAACCTCAAATCTAACAATGTTTTACCACTTTTAATTTGTTTTGTTATGAAACGAAGAGCTGTAGGTTATTTCTGATTAACAATAAATAAGATCACAAGATTCAATATAGTCTTCTCGGGCGCACAGCCGCGTCAATTCGTTTGAATACAACGTTTCGGGGACTAGCTCCGTCCCCATCCTCAGGCAAAACTGATTTCAGTTTTGAAATCAGTTTTGCCTGAGGATGGGGACGGAGCTAGTCCCCGAAACGTTGTATTCAAACGAATTGACGCGGCTGTGCGCCCGAGAAGACTATATTGAATCATGTCGTCGCGAAAGTTTTAAAACTTAAGATCACAAGATGATGAGAAACATACAACAGATTTGGAAAGTATGGTCTCAATATGACTTACAAACATATTACAAACAAACGCTTTCTTTATAACTTCGAACTTTCTTTTTCTAACCGCTCACTGAATGCTGTAGACAAGTTTTGTTGGTGGCCATGCTTCATTCTTTCCCGCATATGGCACAGACATCTCATCTCAGATAAATTCCAGCACAGAACATAAAATAATGAAGACTCTGACAGACTGTTTTCCATTAAATCCATGATTTTCCTTTCTGTTTCTGTCAGTAGGAGGTAATATTACATTTGCTTTTACTCATATTCTTGACACCAAAAAAATATGTCAATGAAAGCATTAATTCTGGTTATGTTAGTTCATTTTTATGTATTTCCAGGATATGACAAATCTTTGTTAACTTAGATATAATCTAGAGAAAAGAAACGTCTTCCTAATAAAGTAAATGGAAGTAAATGATGAACATACCTCTGAAAAAGAATAATACACAGATGCAAAGTACTGAAATGCCAAATAATGATTTATAATTAGCATTATGACTCCTACAATGAATGCAGGGGAAGCAATCACAACAAATGGAAAAGTCTTCAGAATGAAAAGATGTGCCACTTGACTAATGATACCACATACTATTAACGAAGTAGGAAAGTCTTCAAACAAGAGGAACCCTATGTAAAATGACAGGGTTATCTGTAAAAGAAGAAAAGATGTTAAATCAAAATCAACTTCTGTTTCATGCTTAATAGCAAAAAATTTGCCACAGCTACATTCATGAAAAAAAAAAAACAAGCCCTGCAAAGAATGCGAGGACATCCAGTTTCCAAAACACACAATCTGTATGGCAGCCTATCTGTGGATTTATAGCTCTGTCAGCAGCTTTTGCTATTTACACCTGTACAAAATACAAATAAAAACAAATTTAAAAAATTTGACATCAAAACAAAGGTTAAATTTGTATGTCATACTATAAAGGGGTCTGATTGTAAAATCCAGGTCACACCATTAAGCTGTTACCAAGCAATGGTGCACCTCTTCACTTTCATCTGGAGGAGTGGGAACACCTGAATAACAAGCTAAAGGAAGAAAGGACAGGATGTGATACCAACAAATAACATTTGGTGTTCCTAGCCCTCCAGGTCACCATCATATCTAATACTGTGACATTTTTGTGGGGCCATGTGAAGGATGCATTGTTTGTGCCTCTATTGCCAACAAACATACCTGAATTGGGAACAGGATCACTAAAGCAGTAACATCAGTTACTACAGGCATATTCGCAAAGGTAAATAGCGTCAACAAGTATGTATTTTAGTTTATATTTGTATTAAGCACAGCACTTTCTACGTGTTATACATCCTTGACATAAGCCTATAAAGGACCTATGATATATAAATAAATTCTACTTCCAAGTCTAGCTGTGATGTGACAATTGAGCTACTGACGGTACACCCTGTGATCAACACACTGCCATTATCCGTCATACTTAACCTCCTCCACTTAACCCTTCTCTGTCATCCATTTGCCACATTGCTTAAAGCTTGTTTGATCAACATCTCTCCAAATGCCATCTATTCAAAGTTATGTTCTGGCAAGAGGGGCTTGGGATAGAGCTCTTGCATGGTTCTTGGTAAGTGTAAGTTTTGGTTCAATTTGTGTTTATATGGCATGGAATGGAAACATGTGAGATCATAAACTTTGGAATCTGTTCTCTGAATCAGAATAAGCTAGCTGTGTCTTTGCTTATGTGTTGCATGCATCCTTTCCACAAGCTACCTGATATAATATTAAGTTGTATATGGTTAGCAATGACAGGAGTGACATGTCACAGTAGCTGATAGAGTAAATTTTATTTGGTAGTGTTAATATGACCCCATGCAACAACTTATGCAGTTAGTAACTGTAAAAGATCCTTAATTATAAAATGTTTATAAGTGATCACTGTACTACAAAGTCCTTCTTGTCCGCCATAAATTACATACACCTGTGTCAGGCATCATACCTTAAATTTCAGCACTAAAGTTACGCAACAAACGTATGTCAGAATATAGAAAATGCAGTGAAATGTTTCTGAAAAATTCAGGAAACTATAAAAATAATATTTAAGTTCTGGCCATTGGAATTGTGTGTTGGTGGCTAGAGGAAAGTCGCCTAACTCGAAACATGGAGGCTGCTCCATTCATTGACTTTATATAGGATTACGAACTCAAATGAAAATAATCCCACTGGGAGACAAGCAACTGTAGCAGACTTAATCATGCATCTCTCATGGAGATGCTGGCATTCAAGGGTTAATGTAATCTTTCAATGACATAAAACCTGATATATTCTATTTACTTACCACATTCATCCACCACACAACTCTCTTGGTCATGACGGTATATTCTTCCACTAATTCTGCTAGGTAATATAAACCAGCAGCTGAAATGTAGAGTACTGATATGTGGTTACCCACCTTTAACAGTAATTGCAAGTTGTAAAATTTAGTTACTTCAAATTAAACACGATATTACACACGTGTACTTCACAATTTAAGCATATTTCATTCTAGCTCCAGCACTAAATTAACTTACCTACTGCTACTGTAATGAAACATACTTGCACTATCAATGCTATCCAACTAAGGATATACAGAAACCACATTTTCTGAAACAAACTGGTCTTGATTAACTCCACATTAACAACAGAAGGAGCTCCCCTTTTGCTGGTGACATCAGCATTTGAAGCCTACAAACCAAGTACGACGAGCCTTTCTTCCCAAACCCGCAATTGCTGACAGCAGTTGCGAACGTACGTTCCCTAAACACTCTACATCACAGCTTGCAATCTCAGCATGTACCACCACTGCAAACGAGCCGATCGTCAGTTGTCTACACGACAGCATAGATTGGTGATAACAAAGACTGTGTACCTATCTTCATTTTCTGCATCGTCACAGTGTACTTATTACAAAGTCATAAAAAGTCCAACACAGTACACGTAATACAGTAAATCTGGGATAAACCAGTATATTCTACACTATAGGGTCATCTTCAAAAAGAAAAATCAATATTATTGGAAATTAGTAAAGTATAGAACGGTTATATTCTCAGGTTCAGTGACTTGGCGCGTACTATTTAAAGCACAAATACAATAAATTTAAAATTCCCTTTAGCAACCATATTTTTCCCTGATAGGGATCTCCCCGTTTGAATGGTACTATCGGAGAGATGTATACAGCTGAAGCACTCTATCTGTGTTGTTATGTCACTCACCCTTAGTCACAGATTATCTAGTGTACCCTTAGTGTTCGCGATTATTCGGGTAGTTAGCGTTTACCACAAGTCATTCGTATTTATACAGTGCTTCTGATTTGCTTGAGTTTTATTAAATCGTTAGCGTAAGCAAAATCCTCAGTTGTAGAATAAAGAGTTTGTTATTGAGCCCAGCGATGCGGTAAAACGCAGGAATGTCTAAACAGACCAAGGGACTTAGCACTTCGGTTGGTTGGTTAGCACTTTTGTTGCTTGAGTTTTATTACATCTGCCATATGTTGCAGTGCAAGGATTTCCAACTCAGTATTTCTGGATGATTGTGTACTGAAACGCGGTTGTATCATCATCATCTTCCAAACGTGTTAGACCATGTGGTATCTGACGGTCTGGTGGCATATTTTTGTCCGACGCCCTATTGCCAATCTCTCATGCTTTCAGAAAGGTGTTCCCTATGCTGGTATAAAGATTTTCAGTAGTCTACCTTCCAGTTGTTCGAAATTCAGAAATGACAAACTACGTTTTAAGGTTGCATTCCGAAGGTACCTTATTGATCATTATTTTTACCCACTGAATTTCTGATTTATAGAAAGGATATTTTTTATGTCTATTAATTATAACTTTTAATTTGTATTTTCTGGCTTATGATTTGTATTCAAGATGTTTGAAATTATATTATGATTTTAGTCTGACTTTTTAATATGTGTTCCATGTTTTGTTATACAGATTTGATTTTGTGTGTGTTGTTATTTGTCTTGCTTTGCTAGTGTTTGTGTATTGTACTATTGTGACTTCTTTCATATCTGGCTGACTTATGACAGGTTTTGGATCTATGAAATGAATGTATGTATGTAACAATTTATTTGTTCCCCCATATGTTAAATGCGTAGACGGCGAAGAAATAAGAACAGTAACAATCTACAAGTCTTTAGGGGTTCTCATCACCAATGACGGCTATATCCATGACGAGATCAAGAGAAGAATAAGCTTGGGCAGAGCAGCAGTGGCAAAATTGACAAAAATTATGAAAGACTCAGGAGTTTCGACCAACACAAAAGTTAAGTTAGTGCAGACAGAGTCTTCCCAGCAGTGCTGTACGGATGTGAAAGCTGGACATTAAGGAAGGCAGACAAAAGGAAGCTAGATGCCTTCGAGCTATGAACGTGGAGAAGACTGCTCAGAATACCATGGACAGCAAGAAGGATGAATGCATTGGTGATTAATCAAATTAAGCCCAGGCACTCCCTAGACACCTTAGCTGTAATAGGCAAATTGAAATATTTCAGACACATAATGCACACATCAGATTCATTGAAAAAATATTTGATGTTTGGATTGGCAGACGGTAGTTGCAGAAGAGAAAGACAGCGGACAAAATGGACAGATGAAATACAAAGAACCCTGACGATGAACTGGCATGACACCATAAATGCCACGCAAAACAGAACACAATGGAGGGACCTGATCTACAAGGCCGTGGAAAATAGGAAACAACAAAATGAAAACGGATAGCAAGATCCTGAACCTGTTGATCAGAAAATCCAATGGGATCACCAGGGGTCGCTTGCGACCTGAAGGAACTACTACTACTACTACTATGTTAGATGTACCGTTTGTGCTTTACTCATTGTTAATGCCCGATTGCTTTGTAGAAATATGAAATTTTTTTCATAAATGTATATTTAAACGCCACTTATAACCATGTTTTCTCTCAGGTCGTGGACAGTTACATTAAGTTACCAGAAGTGTGAAGCTGTACTGTAGGACATTCTTTGTTACACAAACAAAAATCATCATGTGTGCTGAACAAGTCTTGAGCATACAAAATAGTCCCATGTCAATGGCAGCAAAAGTCCCAAGAATTATACTGCAGAGAGCTGAAGAAATATTTCCTACTTGTAAGGAGTTTGCGGTGAGTGTTTTGTACTTCTGTGCATGGAAAATAAATTTATCACCTTGACCTCTGACACCTGCTGTAGCCAGTGTATAGGGTGTAATTACTTGATATGTGTTTATTTTCTTACTACTCATGCTAATCTGTGTTGTATCGTTTGTGTATACAACATTTTCATTAGGTTATGTAACTCTGCTGCCTGCAGATAACAAGAGACCAAAATTATATAGCCAACAAATGGACAACAGACTAATTGGGAGTACTGCTTGGTACAAATATGTTCATATTCCCTTGTGTTAATGTTTGGTATCTGAAAACATAAGGATAGGTATCGTCACCTTTTGTTTTGTATGACTGTGAAACTTGGTCTGTCACAGTCCTTTTTGTTGGGGGGGGAGGGGGGGAGAACAGTTTACTTTCTTTTGCAATTTCTTATCCCTTCTTGTGCTTGACATGAAAGTGAGAAATGTCGACTTTCAGTGAAGCATTTTGTCAGTACCTATTTTTCCACACACTACACTTTTTCTGTTCAAGGTAATGGAATTAATGTTTTATAGATGCCTCTGTTTATTAAATATGTTTTGCACAGGATACGGGGATGCCAAAGCAGGCTATGGAAAGAATTTAGATTCAATGTGATAATGGGGTACTGGAGGGTGGAGTGAACTGCATAATGTGGTGTTCCATGATTTGTACCCTGAACCAGATATTGTTAGAATAGTGAATACAAGGAAGGTGACATGTTTGGAACATGTTACACACAGCATTTTGATTGGAAACTCTGCAATGAAGGGTTGACATGGAGGCCTTCTTGTAGCCAGAAGGAAAATATGAATAAAAAATCTTTAAAGGGATTAGGTTGCAGGGTAAACTGGATCCGTGACAAGCTTCTGCGAAGTCAGTAATGAACAGATCTGCCCCTGGTGATAAACCCTTAACAGTCCCTGTGCAGGCCTCTAGGGCTCCAGGAGGTTGAGGCTCCCAGATTTCCAGCAGTCAGCACATGAAGGTGGTAAGGTTGTCAGCCCTATGCACTAGCTGCCTTTACCCCCCAGGAAATATTCATGGTGCTCATTTCTGTTAGAGGCTGAGTTGACCACAGGGCCATAGTACAATACAATATTGTGAATTAAAATTACTAAAGCTGTTTAAAATATAAATCTGTTAACTCAGTGATCCACCATGGCATAAACACCAACCAGACAACACATGGATATTCCCTTTGAATGAAGATGACAGGAATTTGCATAGATGTTTGTCGGCAAAGGAAGACAAAATATTATTTAGAATTGTAAAAAATATTTGTTAATTTATCTTTTAAACAGTTTTAGTAATTAATTGACAGTATTTATTTTAACTCTTACACATGCACATGTTTGACAGAATTTGCTGCACTTGTGTGCGTTTGCATATCTACCTCCCTGATGATGACCTTGTAGAGGTCAAAACATGTAGGAGGGACATAAGTGACAAATGATTATTATTGATTGTGCAGTTTATTTGGATCAAATAGTGTATAAAAGATCTAGTGTTGTCAGTTACACTAAAAGTTTGTATCTTATTAGTTGTAGTGACAGAGCACACACATTACTGATCAGTGTATTGGCCCTTTTACAGAAGAACAGTAATTTGCCGGAAGTTGTACCAGCTTCATGTACAGAGGAACATCCTACAACTTCTAATGATGGAATTGAAATTATCAATATAAAAGTTGGTGCGGGCACAGAAGTAAAAAAGAAGGTGGATCCTGTGCCTATAACATTTACTCCTGTCGTGAAGAAAGAGCATGAGGTGAGTTCTGTATCTGTGTCCCCCGTATTAGACATGTTTCACAAATATCCATGAAACACTGTCATTATTCTCATCCCACCTGGCTGTCTCTGTCTCTCTCGCTCTCCTCTCCTCTCCCCCCCGCCTCTCTCTCTCTCCCTCCCTGTGTGTCTGAACACAGAAAACGACAATATAAATTAATTCTTATCTCAGTCTTTCGGTGGTCCTAGTTAACAGGTTGGTCTGAATAGAAAAGCAGAATGAAGTAAATACATGTTTATGTTTCATCATGAGAATGTAGCAGAAAATACTGACATAAACGAAGTAGTATAGTTTATATTTAGTATATTTTTAATTTTTAATTGTAACATAATTAAATTTACATTCTTCTAACTTGATCTGCAGATGTTTAGTTTTAACTGCATGAGATTTTTATGATTTTATGAAAACGTAATTTTCCTATGTGAATGAATGAGATCTCGTTCTTAATACATGATGATGGCCCCTTGCGGACAAAGCCTGTTGTATGTTTGAAAATATAAAAGAGTTATAAAGAATGTTGCGACTGACAGTTTATATAGTACCTTCTTTATAAGTGTGACAATGGGATGTCTAAAATATGCCAGGGTTTACAGTATGTCCTCGACCAAAATATAACATTAATGCAAGAAGTTCAGTGTCATATCTGTTTAATAATACCTTCGTGAACTTTGAGATTTAAAATTGAACTTTGTTGTTTGTAACTGCTAATGCTAGTACACCATGTGCTGCATATTATTATAAAGTATATAAAATTGAACCTGCATATAAATGCCTTTGCTTTTTCCCATCCGTTCAACAGAAATATTCATACATTTATGTCTGGCCATATTACAGCCTCTTCATAGTAATAAATGCTATCTGTTGGGCAGGTTGTCCAGCACCAGAAAATTAAATGTTAACAATGACTCTAATTGGCCATTTTGCCCATGCTTAAGAAATGTGTCCAGTAAAACATCTTTACTTAAGTGACATTAAAATATGCCCCGACAGAGTTATCTTCCATCATGGAAGCACATTTCGTACCATCATAACTAATCCTGTGACATACTTTGGAGTTCATATTTAGTGACTCTTGTAATAACCTAAACGTACTTATAAGACCCACCACGTGGTTGCAGGCCAAAATATGGTAATCCAGTGGTAGGGTTGCGGGAGTGTCTGGGAAACTCGTGGCAAGTCTGTAAGACCCGGACAACACATGATATACAGGACAATTAAAAAAGATGTAAACACTTCAGATGTTAATGAAATAATAAACATACATGTGACATTAATCCTTGTGTACCAATCAACAGACAAAATCATAGTGCGTCTCTCCAACTTCCCACTGGAAATTAGTTTCCGTCACATCTGGGATGGGTGTGTGTGTTGTGAAAATGGCTTCTTCACAGGCAAAGGCATTTTTTTGCTATTCAGTTCCAAAAAGAAAGTGACCAGTGTGTTTAAGTTGTGTAGTTGCCACAGCAAGGACCAACCACAATGTAAGTTACTTTACGCTTGGTGTAAGCAGTTTGAAAGCAAAGACTTGTGTTACTGATGGAACAGTGCAGTATGGAAGGGAAGCCACAGTTCACACTGTTTTTGGGCTGCTTGACCTTGCAGATGAGGGCACTGTGGTCTTTCAAAATGTCAGGAACTACCTCAACAAATCAACATTATATCCCACAAGACTTGAATCTTTCGCAGAACTGTCTGGGGGTTTCAAAATCCTTACCAAGTCATTGAACATGATACAGAGCTTCCCAAAAGTAAATTTTTCTTATGTCGTTTCACGCCAGATATTATGGCTTTTTTCTTTTGTGTAGAAGGAACAAGTAATTGGAACATATACCTGGGCTTGTTAATTAATTTGCCTACTCAGCTTCATGAAGATACAAATGAGTTCATGTTCCAGCAACATGGCGCCCCTCCTTACTTTCGTTACTTTTAAGAAGGTCTGAATAACACACTACCACCATTTGGGGGGGGGGGGGGCTGTTGTTCTTGCATAGTTTGTAGCACGTGACATACTGCATGGGATTTAGGGGAGAACACAAGTTGTATGCAGAAATAAATACTTGACCCCATTATACATTTCTTTCTTTCATTCATTCATTCTTCTTCTTCACCTTCTTTTTCATCCTCCTCCTCCTGTCATGATTTAAAATAATATATTCTCTTCTTTTTCTCCTTTAACAGAGTACTTCTAATGATCATGACGAAGATATTCAGTATTGCTGTCGTAAGTGTAATAAACTATTCAGTCTGGTGAGTTCTTTTAAGATGCATGAACGTATACACAGGGAAAAGCGTCGATACACCTGTGACATATGTGATAAAGCATTCACAAAGCAACAAAATCTGAAGATACATCAGCGTATACATAGTGGGGAGCATCCGTTTGCCTGTTCTGTATGTAATAAATCCTTCACCCAACAGAGTAATCTGAAGACACATGAACACATACATAGTGTGGAGCGTCCATATCACTGTGCTGTGTGTAATAAAACATTCAGTCATAAGTTGGCTCTGAAGCAACATAAGCGCGTACATAGTGCAGAGCATCCGTACAAGTGTGACACATGTAATAAATCATTCACACGGCTGAGTACTCTGAAGAGACATCAACGTATACATAGTGGGGAGCGTCCGTATGAGTGTAGGGTTTGTAATAAAACATTCAGTCATAAGTTTGTTCTGAACGAACATCAGCACATACATAGTGCAGAGCATCCATACACATGTGATGTGTGTAGTCAATCATTCAGGCAGCGGAGTACACTGAAGGGCCATCAACGTATACATAGCGGCAAGCGTCCATATACCTGTAATGTGTGTAATAAAACATTTAGGCAGCAGAGTAATCTGAAGAGCCATCAACACACACACAGTGGGGAGCGTTTACATACCTGTGATGTGTGTAATAAATCTTTCACACATCAGAGAAGTCTGAAGACACATCTACGCATACATAACGGAGAGCGGCCATATCGCTGTGATGGATGTAATAAAAACGTTTCGCCATAAGTTTGTTCTGAAGGAACATGTACGGATACATACTGGAGAGTGTCCATATATTTGTAATGTTTGTGATAAAACTTTCAGGCAGCAGAGTAGTCTGAAGAGACATCGTCACGTACATAGTCGGTAGTGCCCATAGTACTGTGATGTGTGTAATAAACAATTCAGCCAAAAGACTGTTCTCGAGTTACATCAGCATGTATGTAGCAATGAGCATCCATGTGTCTGTGATCATAAAACAATTGACACAGTCTAAGGAATCGTCAGTACCTAAACAGTGTGGAGTCTCCATAAGTGGTGCAGTCAGATCATTTCTGGACTGAATTTATGTCTCCATAACAGTCATCTCCATCTTATCAGTGTTGTCCCATTCAAAGTAGCCTCCTTGGGAACTTATACAGCTAGCCCAGCGATTGCATTGCCACTCAAAGCACTTTATGAAGTGCATTGTTTGAAACTCAGCAAGTGCATCGTGTGATTTTTCTTCTGTTGTGGTAATATCATTAAATCTCCTTCCTTTAAACACCAGCATTAGTTCTGGGAAAAGAAAGAAGTCACATGGTGCTGAATCTGGTGAATGTGATGGTGTGAAAAAGCAGTTTTGCTTGTCAATGGACGTTCCAAGTGTCAGAATTTTCAGAAGAAGGCACTCTTGTTTCGAACTTGAAGAACCACTCAAAAACTTGTGTTCCTCCCATTTTCTGCTCTCCAAAAGTTACTTTCAACATTTTGAATGTTTCCTTGCCATTTTTTCACCATTTTAATGCAAAATTTGATGCATACGCACTGTTCTTTCAAGCCATTTTCCAGATTCGCCAAAATCGTACATGCAACAATGCACACTTGTCCATATCGAGACATTACTCAACAATCACATGTGCTACAGCCTTGTTCCAAGCAGGAAATGTCTGAGCAGTCTGTACTATATCTACATCTAGTGGTAGAAGTTGTACTAGCAGCAGTAGTGTCATCTCACTGTCAGTCCAGAAATTACTTGTTCAGACCACATATTTCTCTGATGTGTAATAAACATGTCCATTGTCTACAGAGACGTACTTACATGCTTGGAAAAGGGCATGGAATTGACCACCCACCCTCATCTAGTGCCAGGGTTAAAGAAAGAGTAAAGCTATACCTCTACTTCCCCTCTGGGTCTTCATGGCTCTTTCTAGGGATAGCTTTACCTTTACCTTTTTATTCCTAGGCTTGTCAGATGTTAGACACTATTCTGTTGTCAGACTTTGAATGCCTTTCAGCTCATGCATATCAAGTGTCTGAACAGTGGAGGAATTACATAGGAGTCTTCAAACGACAGACTGGTAAGGTTTGAAGTACTTATTTGTGAATATTTCTAAAATATCTGTTGGGTTATTCGGTTGCAGCGACACTTCCATTTAGGCCACACAGTTTCTTGCATGGTTTTTGTTTATCTGTCTTGTAGGTTTGCATGGCACTAATAATTACATACAGTGGCTGTTCATGGGACTTTCTCAGGGCTCAGGATGGGATTATTATGTGATTATTGAGAAGGCCTAATAGAGCATTTATTTCAGCACAGCCATTCAATCACTTGTGTTTAGCATATATAGCAGGGTTAAATTTTCTCACTTAAGTTTGTATTCTGCTTGATGATGACTGAGAAATAACTAAATCAAGTGTTACACGGCCTAAAATTCTTAATATCATTCTTCTCGTTGAGAGTTAGTTGCAAAAAATTGCTGCCCTGTAAGTACTTCACATTGTTCTTGGTTCATGTTCATCTTGAAATTGCAACTGCTAAAATTAAAACATTCATAAATGTGGCTTTGAAAACAGCTAGGTAAAAATAGTTATCAAAATTCCAGCGTTTCAAACATCAGAAAAGGTAAACAGATATACGAAGTCCTCCTGGCCTGTGACCTAGCTTCCGCTGTCTTCCCACTACTCAGCCTAGTTGCGCTGACGCAGCGCCCAACGTCTGGGTAGGGCACAGCCCATTCGCTTTCCGCAGCAGAGTCTGTCGCGAGTATTTGAATTCAAAATGATTTCAATCATATTATTTTACAGAATGTAGTATCTCCTAAGGGAAACTCTTTTTCGGGTATTTAGTTTAATTTTTCTCAGAATTTGTGGGAGGGCTGCAGCCCTTATGGACGAGCCGCCTCTGATTGCATAGCAGTCACTTTGGTATTCTTCAGTTTCTTGAACTATATTTTTTATAAATTTCACACTGTTGCCACCGTGCATCTTCGTCATATTAAATTAAGTTATAGACCAACTGATGCACACTAAAACCACTTTTTAAGTAGCTTTATTATTAAAATTGTTAAAATTGTACCCCTACACGTGTTTCGATCCTAGGATCATCGTCAGGGGGTTTTTTGCTAAAAGCTACAGTCACTTCAAACACATGATTTAAAATATTCTATCGGCACTTTAAAACTTATATATTATAAGTTAAAATCTTGTAAAAAGACTCGTTAAAAGTTGTAAAATTATAAAAGTACTGTTGATGGTAGATTGCGGAAGTGCTGGCGTGTGGGATCGTGGTATTAAAGGCTGTAAAATAAACGATTTTGTTAAGTCGCTGTGTGTCGCAGAGTTTAAGTACATTTCTAGAATTAAATTAATGATATTATTCCAATGGTAGGAAGGTACGTTTCGAGTGTCTTGCTGGATATCGATGTAAGTAATTTATAATCGTAGCAATGAATTATTGGCTTCAGTTTAACGGTACTAAAGACTGTCTACAAGTGGATGGTATTAAATAATACAGTCAAATATTTGTATAAGAGTGTGCGTGCATATGCTTCGTCTTCATGTCCAAACGTCATGTTAAATTGTTACATGTTTATGTAGTCGCTGTTTGTCACACGTGCAGAGTGGCGCCACTTCGTTTGTAATGCGAGGTACAGTTCTAAATCATCAGTCATAAAAAGGTAAAGTCTATATAGCGGGAGCGAAGGTATAGCTCCACTTAGTCTCAACCTCTGCGCTAGATGTAAGTGAGCAACGTCACGCTCCGGCAGCTTTTCCCTTCTGGGAAAAAAGCCCCGGTACCTCTAGGGGCTGAGGTTGGGTGGGTACCAGACGCGGTGTGGTCGTGTGTAAAGGGGTTTCGAACCCCGAACCGTCCGGCCCATATCCCAGTCACTATACCGACTACGCTTTCCCGGCCCCCGCAGTGCCTCATAAAGGATTTAACACGTTTGGAATTATATTTACTTTCGTTCATATAAAATTAAAATTTAAAAACTCTAAGCTCATTAGGCGCGTTCGTAAAATTACGAAATGGGTTTATTTAGATTCTTCATGGTTATCTGTCCGTCTGCATGGAAGAACTCAGCTCCCACTGGATGGATTTTTTTATTAAATTCGATATTTGAGTATTTTTTCGAAAATCCGTCGAGAACATTCAAATTTCATTAAAACCTGACAAGAATAAGGGGTACTCTACATGAAGACTTCTGTACATTCATGATTGTGGGCACAATCCTCGAAAAAATTATTGTAAGCCAGGAATGTTTTGAAGATAATGTAAGTCATAGAAAGGGTTCGGAGAACCCTTCTATTCCTGCGATTCCCTTGATCTGAAAACTTTTTTTGGGGGCGGGGGGGGGGGGGGTTCTTCTGAACAACTATTTGTCATACGAAAGTTGTTCCAAGTCTGGACGTTCCGACGATTTTGTATAACAGTAATTTTGACTGATCAGTCAGTCGAGATTCAGGAGGAAATATCAGCAAGTCTTAACTGAATCTCTGCTATACTATTCGCATTTATAAATATATTTTTGCCTAAATTTGGGCCTCAATTGTATTTCAGGTCCGGGCGCCATGCTGGTTCTTAGTCTGGCGCTTGTATTTGCAACGAGTCACGCATACCCGTACGATGATGTGTTAGGCAGAATGACCCGCCAGATAGCGCTGAGGTACTTTGCACATGCCAAGTGTTTGGGTATAATGACGGAAGATGGCAGTAGTATCGTGGACTACGTACAGATGCTGGACGTAACGACGTTTCACGTGCAGCTGTCACACTACGTCTTTGAGTCTAAACGTCTCACTGCAGGTGGGCATCGGAATACTTAACCTACGTGGTATTAAGTTAATTGTTTATTTAATGACGCTGTGAGCAACTCGAAATTTAAAACGTAGGTTGGACTGATGATCTGTGATCGGTGAATTGGAAAGGTGAGCAAGGAAGCGTTTGTGACCTAGCTTTAATTAGTCCTCCGGTCTTTCCCTGGATGGACCGAGGAACGCCACGAAATATCCAAGACATGGTACCCGGTTTGCGGAAGGCGATGTGACCCCTGAATACAGAGAGTACGACTCCAGATCTGATGTTCTACACTCCGTCACTGTATTGGCCATTTTACCCTGTTTTGGCCGTTGCTTCTCATCTAAATTGTCTCCACGCATTATACTGCATACAGGACGTTGCGGGTTACGTAATATGCGACTTACGTAAACTCAGACTTCCATAAAATTCTTATTAATTATTAATATTAATTTATATTATATCATGTCATTATATTATGTTATATAATTATATATATTAACGGTAATAATTATTACTGTAATTATTAAATGTATTTTACTTTGTGTGTTTCGTATAAGAAAACCGATAGAAGTAACATTTTAAACACGTCCACTGGCACTGTAAAAACGTATATATAGTCGATAAGGTGCGATAAGTTAGTGGGGGTGGGGTCAATTCCGACTTACGTAAATTTCGGGTTAAGTAAAAGTTTCAGCATGTGGACCCCTACCTAAGTCGGGAAATGCCTGTGCACATAAAAGAGTGTATGATGTAGTCATAATTAACTTACAAACACCATGGAGAAGAGTCCTTCCTGAGAAATTAACAAGTCCTCACCCAGTCAAAAAAGTTCCCCTCATTTTATGGAACCCGAAGGTTCATTGCCGCACTCACAAGAGCCAACCACTTGTCCTTATTGTGACCGAGATAAAACCTGTCCACGTTCTCCCATCCTATTTCTTGAAAATCTGTATTAATATTATCCTCCCATCTACTCTTAGGTCGTTCAAGTGGTCTGTTTCCCTCAGGTCTCCCCACCAAAACCCTGTATGTGCCTTTCCTGTCCCCCATGCGTGCCTATGTAGTCAATAGTAGAAAAATAAAACTTCAAATGTGTCAATCCAATTTTAACTTGAAAGATATTTCCTTTGCATTATCTATTATAGGGAAAAGCGTTTCCGATTAAAACGTTTTAACCTACCCAAGACTAATCTGGAACCCATATCTCTTGTTGGTTGGAAAATACATAGGCCTTCTCCACGAGTGTTTCTTAATGCATGTCTAAGGTTTTGTAGTTACAAACCTTAACACCACGCGGCGCCAAATGTATGATGGTCGTAATTTATAACGCTGCTGGATTATTGTACGAGACGTTGTAGATCTCAGTAACAATCAATGTATGTACTTTTCCTGTCAACGCGTGTGAAACTCTTTGCCTGTAAAGTTGTCTGCGTGTAAGCAGTATAGTCATACAGCAGTCAGGGAATAATGCCAACTTTGCATGAAGACCAACTTAATTTTCTACGTATATCTCGAACTTGAGTAAACTAAACGTGTATTAAGGCAGAGGATTGTTAGAAGTATAGTTGTAGAGAAAATGAATATCAGATATCAGAGCCCTTTTTCCGTAAGTCCGACCGTTTATGTTACAGTAAACGTAAATTATTTCTGTTTTACTGCACCATAACACGAAAACAACTGGACCAGTTTTGATTTTTGTTTACAAGACAGCAATATCATTTAACTATCACGTGCAGAAAGACTGGGGTCAACAAATGCACAAACTGAACAGTCCTGTCGTGCTATGCTTATATTTTCCAGCTTGTTAAATTCCAGTAACCGGTGTTATTAATGTATTTATCATGACATCTCTTTGTAACACATGAGCAGCAGAAGAGAAGTAGAGACCGTGAGTCACAACTGAATTTTTATCAGTTTTATTGCTTGGTACATTTTTCGGCGCCGATCCCAGTGGCCGTGCGGTCTAAGGCGTGGGTCTACGGCCGCTCGCTTACTAGGATTGTGGGTTCGAATCCCACCTATGGCATGGATATCTGTCTCTTGTGAGTGTTGTGTTTTGTCAGGTAGAGGTCTCTGCGACGGGCTGGTCCCTCGTCCAGAGGAGTCCTACCGACTGTGGTGTGTCTGAGTGTGTGTGATCGTGAAGCCTCGATAATGAGGCGGCGTAGGCCCCCAAGGGGCTGTCGAGCAATTGGAAAAAAAAAATATTTCGGCTTTAGTGAAAAGCCGTAATCAGGTAATTAAAATACGTAACGAAAGGTAATTTAAATACATTCCATTGGAATTTACTTTTGGTATTTAAATTATCTCTCTAAGGAATTTTTAAATGCCTGATGTTGGCGTTTCACTAAAGCCGAAACATGTAACTAGCATTAAAACTGATATAAAACACAGTTATGACTGACGGTCTGTATTTATCTTCTGCTATTAATGTCGCTTCATTTACACAGAAACGGACTTCGAAGAATACCCTTGGGACACATTTTTCTTGTCACCAATGGATGCTGGCTGTTTGGCGTTCGTTGTTCAGACGAGGAACCTGAAGTTGATTGTTCAGACGTTCGCCAGGCTCGCCCGCTCACCGAGATCAACACACAGAACCAACAGGATGTATCTTTTTCTCCCATCAGTTGATTTTCCAGAAAAAATGTTTGAGGCTGATATACAAGATTTATTCCACATGAGACAGATGGACTTCATGCCGGACTTGGTGATAGCCAAACTCATAAAACAGGCTAATATGACGTATGGCGTCTTCGGTGCAGGTGAGACATGAATCCAAGTTTCACACTACAAGTACACCAACTCTCTCTAACGTTTACGAACGCTAAACCATCTAAAACGGGAAGCCAAACTCAAATAGTACGTGGGCCAAACGGATAATTTTTAAATTTAACGCGAGTCACACGTTTGTGGTAATACGTTTTCATTAAAATTTAACA
Source organism: Reticulitermes speratus (assembly GCA_021186555.1). NCBI lineage: Eukaryota > Metazoa > Arthropoda > Insecta > Blattodea > Rhinotermitidae > Reticulitermes > Reticulitermes speratus. The sequence continues at coordinate 5,275,530 of JAJKFL010000237.1, read as the reverse complement.
ACCTTCAAGATTACTCATAATTTTAATAACAAAATCAAAATACAGTCGAACCAGGTTACAGCGTCATGAAAGGAACTGAATATTTTGTGTCGTTATAAACGAGGAATGTAATGTTATGGTTAACAGTGAGGAATTAATTGGTACCACAGAATATCTCACGCTATATACGAGGTGTCGTATAAAGCGATATCGTTATAACCGGGTTCGACTGTATATATTAAATTGGCGTTAGAAATCTCCTGCAGTTTTATTTCGCCTGGAGTATGCCTATGTTATACCTCACCATCCAGGGATAGAAAACATTTTTGAACCGCTATTGAACTCGTCCAGATTGTTGAACCATGCTTTCTTATCCTAGCTTGTTAAACATATGTCAAAATTATGTTAAAATGTGTTTATTGCAGATGCATCCATCAGTGACGACAATATACAGGTGGAACTCATCACACATCGGTTTGTTGGCCCAGATCCTACACAAAGGGTGTCTTTAGACATTTGGACTCCAAGAGAAGGGTTCCTGCGACATGCCAACCTGTACCCCGACAAGGTCACTGACCTTATGGGCAAGGATGTGACTCTTACCGCGATCTTCTACCCCCCGTACTCGGCGGTCTATCCCGATGCAGACCCTCCGATTTATGACGGTCTTGAATTTCGTATCATGCACGAATGGACAAAAGCGAACAACCTGACATGGCGGGTTTTGTACAGGCCCAATGATTGGTGGGGGGAGATTTGGAGGAACGGCAGTGGCTTGGGCCTCTCTGGACACGTGTCTACGGATCAGGCGGACGTCGCATTTGGAGCCATCTATCTGTGGGAAAATGAGCATCGTTACACTGATTACAGGTGACTGAGTGAGTGTGCTAGTGAGTGACTGAGAGCGATTGAGCGACTTAGTTAGTGGGTGAGTTAGTGACTGAGTGAGCTATTGAGTGATTGAGTGAGCGATTGAGTGAATGAGTGTTTGAGTGAGCGAGTGAGCTATTCAGTGACTGGGTGATCGACTGAGTGAGCGATGGAGAGACTGAGTGAGTGACTGAGTGACTGGCTCTGTGACTGAGTGAGCGATTGAGTGACTGAGTGACTGAATGAGTAAGTGAGTTAGTGACTGAGTGACTGGCTGTGTGACTGAATGAGCGATTGAGTGACTGAATGAGTAAGTGAGTTTGTGACTGAGTGACTGGCTCTATGACTGAGTGAGTGACTGATGTGAGCGATTATAGTGAGTGATTGAGTGACTGAGTGAGTGAGTGACTGATCAATGTTCCTACAGTTTAGACATAAATACTCATGATGTGAGGGAGTGATAGCCTGATTGGCATGACAATCATTCGTACCATGTTTTGTTCTCTGCGCGGTACGTTCTCTCACGCTCTGCTTGCCATGCCATCCATTTTTTTTCGGTTTTTTGTTCTCTGTATCCTCCATTACCTTGTAAATTTAACTTCATCAGATCCATATACAGGGCGTTTAAAAATGTCACAGAAAATATGTCGCTCTTTGTCGGAGATTTTGTGCGACAAACGTATTCTTTAACCATACTCCGCAACTGTAGTAAGTGTTGCCATCTGTTTCAATCACACTGTATTTTTCACAGCTATTTGTTATTACTATATGTGTTCTTGTGAAGTAAATAATATGCAAATAAATTATTTTAAACCCGTGTCGAAATATAAAGCGTAGCATTTCACGCCATACTGAACATGAAACGCAAATGAGTGTTCACAAAACACGCTGTAAGCTTCCTCCGTTTTTCTGAACACAGATATCATCCTTTTGACCATATTTCGATTCCCTGTATAGATATATAAAACACAGTGTTCGCCATGATGTCACGGATATCAGCCATCCACTGTTTACGTTTCAGCTCAGTGTACTTCCGAGCATCTCTGACAGTTGTCCATCCGAAACCAAACCTGCTACCGGGCTGGACAGTCGTGACATCACCCTTCAGCAGCAACATGTGGACCGCACTTGGCGTGTCTGTATTCGTAGTAACGCTGGTTCTCCGCTTCATTTCTGACAGTTCCATGAAGCTATTGGGTCAGTATTTAGTGTATCGTATCCGTCAAAAATATGAAGCCTGAAGATAGACAGAATTACATTGGGACTTAGCACATTGACTGTTTTGAACATCATTTTAGAGCATGGAAACTCAGGGCCTGATCGGTCCTCATTGGCTTTGGTATGAATGAAAAGATCTGATAATTTAAAGCCAAAAATTTAACTACATAAAGCACACAGCTTTGCACTCTTCTGGGATATTACGAAGCGTTGAGTGGTAGTTCTGTACTGACGTTTCGGAACCGATAGGTTGTCCCGAAACGTCGGTACAGAGCTACCACTCAACGCTGCGTAATACCCCAGAAAAGCGCAGATCTAATTTACATCGCTGTGAAAGCCTGAAATCACGAAAAGCACACAGACCGCCAATCGGTTTTTTTTTTCCGTCATGGAGAAAGTCGCCATTTTAGTATGAGAATATTAGGAAACACATAAATATACTGAGTGGACAAAGTGGAGAGTTCTGTGACGTGTTTTCCGTGATTTTCCTTAGTTGTAGGGCAAATGTCAGGGTAGAAATAAATTGTACGAGAAGTTTTTAGTATGACCACATCGATGTCCTCAAACAAGAAGGAAAATTAATTAGTACAAGCACAATCCCGTTCATAGTTGTCATGTTTTCATGTCATGGCCCTGCGATCCTTTTCCTGCGCAGAAATGTCTAAAGGGACCAAGTGTAGGTCAATTTGCGCTTCGCGCAAATTTCAGCACTTCGTTTTGGGCGCTTTTGCAAAATTGCGAAAAGCGACTACTATCTTCGTCATGTCTGTCCGTCTGTCCGTCACCATGGAACAACTCGGCTGCCAATGGACGGATTTTCATGAAATTTGATATAGTAATATTGTTCATAGATATATCGAGAAAATTTAAGTTTCATTAAAATCTGACAAGAATAACAGGTACTTTACATGAATTTCTACGTACATTTATGATAACATCTCACTCTATTCTTCTCAGAATGTTTCAGACAAATGTTGTAGAAAAATCAAAACACTTATTTTGTGTTCAATAATTTCCCCCGAAAATCGTGCCGTTTATGAGAAAATTTGGAACAAAATGTTCGAGCCAGACAGGCCACAGATGACAATATAATACGGCACATGCGCTTTGCATGCTGGATAACTAAGGCTACAGACACACACTCATAATATGTACTACTTATTGCTCTTACACGGCAAAAATGGTTACGCGAACGCGCCTCAATGCTACGTTATACGTACATTGTCTGTCCTGTTGATTGGCAATTTAGAGTTTCAGATTTTAAAGCGTGTCGCAAGTGTAATATATACTGGGCTTAAGGGGTCAAGGGTCCTTCTCCTTATTACTGCACAAGTGCATATTCTAAGATAGCAAGTGTGTCCGCTTGTCACCACGGCAATGCGCGCTTTCGTGTTCCGGATGGAAGAGACGGCTTTCGGATATGTAGGTTAGTTCTACACGTATTGAATAAACAGGCGCGGACAGGCGGCAAGGAATGGTCTTCCAAATTCTGGATTTGGCGTAGGGTATCTCACACCGCAAGGTGTACACGTGAAATAAAATGCAGAATTGCCATGGCAAAAGCAGCATTCAACAAGAAGAATACTCTTTTCACCAGCAAACTGGACTTAAATTTAAGGAAGAAACTAGTAATGTGCTACATTTGGAGCATAGCTTTGTGTGGTGCTGAAACGTGGACACTTGGAAAGTGGATCAGAGGTATCTGGAAAGTTTTGAGATGTGGTGCTGGAGAAGAATGGAGAAGATCAGTTGGACCGATCGTGTGAGAAATGAAGAAGTATTACACAGAGTCAAGGAGGAGAGGAATATCGTACATACAATAAAAAGAAGGAATACTAACTGGATTGGTCACATCTTGCGTAGAAACTGCCTTCTGAAACACGTGATTGAAGGAAAGTTTGAAGGAAGGATATAAATGACGGGAAGACGAGGAAGAAGGCGTAAGCATCTACTAGATGACCTTAAGGAAAAGAGAATGTACTGGGAATTAAAAGAGGAAGCACTAGATCGCAACCTGTGGAGAACTCGCTTTGGAAGATGCTATGGACCTGTCGTAAGACAGACTGCAGAATGAATGAAAGAATCTCACACTGTAGGAAGGCAGTAAATGACATTAAGTTACGCAGGGCCTAGGAACTAAAGGATTGTGCGGAGTGATTTCATCTGAATGTCAAGATGGCATGTTACAGTGAACACGGTCATTACATCAGACATTTTCCGTAATCTTGGACCTTTCCGAACATACTCTTTCGGAAAACATACTCTTTCCTTCGCCACGAAGACAGTTTCCAAGTCAGTACCACCGCTTAAAAGGAGCTACTCTCAAATATTGGGCACATAAGTGAATTTTAAACAGTGTTTCCAATATGAGTTTTGAGGTTCGAGGAGGCTTCGAAACGTTGGGCACTACTTATCTAACGACAGATCATCATATCCCAGTGTCTCCGGTAACTGAAACTAGCTCATACCAAGCGGTCCAACTAATACCTGATGAGAGAAAAAGTCCCATTTTCTAAAACGCGTTTGACAGAAACGCAAGAGGTTGAAGGAACAGTGCCCAAAAACAGCCATTTTGATGGACATATGTGGATCGGCATAGTGTTCAGTGGTGAGTTGTTTTGGACAAGAAAGGGCGCCACAAAAGACGAGGGATTTCTTGACAAAGTCAGTCGCAGCTTCTCGCATAGGACGTGATTCCCTTCATTTATTTCGTATCGTTTTTTTCAGGCTCAGGACGAGGCAAAGCTGTAGTGAATATGTACTCCAGCTGGGTGGAATGTGCATTCAGAACTGTCGGGCTGTTGGTGCTGCAGGTGCCACCGGACGAACGTGACTTCAGCACGCCACGTCACGTGCCCATGCGCCATCTTGTTACATGGCTCATCCTGTTCTACTTTGTGGTGACAACGGGATATTCTGCTGGCCTGGCGACTGTGCTGACAATACCCAGGTCGACTTTACTTTCCCTTGTCGAGTTCTGACCATCTGAGTGACTGTTCTACGCTGTGGTGCAGTTGGTTCAGGCACTGCTCTACAAGCCGGAAGGTCGCAGGTTCGATTCTCGATGGGGCCTTTCAGATTTTTCATTGACTTAATCCTTCCGGACGCACTATGGCCCTGGGTCCTATTCAGACTCTAACAGAAATGAGTACCAGGGTATCTCTTGGGGGGTAAAGGCTGCCGGTGCGTAGGGCTGACAACTTTGCCACCTTCATGTGCCGATTGTCTAGAAATCCTGGGAACCTCAACCTCCTGGAGCCCTAAGGGCCTGTCCAGGGATAACTTCACCTTCACCTTTGCCTTTATCTGTTAGATTGTATAGAACTCTGCTTTTAGTAGTATAAAATACCATGTTGTATTTATGAACCCAGCCCAGGGCCATAGTGCGGCCGGAAGGATTATGCCAATGAAAAATACTAATGACCCCATCGGGAATTGAACCCGCGACCTTCCGGCTTGTAGCGCAGTGCCTCAACCAACTACGCCACCTCGTGCCACCATGTATAATTGTACCTGTTTATTTTTCTGTACATCATGTTCAGTAAAAATATACTGGTAATATGAATAATTTGTAAAAAAAAAAATGTAATTCTAACGTAGGCTAGGGTGTCGCTATTCTTGGTACGTTGTGTTACAAAATGAGTTAGAAATGTAATGCATGTTTCGATAAATAAACAGTTCAAAAGTTTCGAAAATATCTTCGGACTTCTATCTTGGCCTTGCCAAGGAAAAGGTTAAAAGAGGTTTCCTCATTACCAATATCTCCGCTGGCAAAATAGCACTGTGTCGCGAGCAACATGTTACCCGCGAGCTACGGGCTGAGCAGGCCTGATCGACATAATCTGGTTTTAAACACTTATTCTCAAAACTTTACGTGCATTATCATACGCCTAAGTATGGCCTTTGACCTCCATTTTAGGTACGAAGCACCTATCGAAACACCGCGCGACATGGCGGATCGCAACTCAAAATGGGGTGCAATGGATGAATGTTGTATATTCTTTTTAAAAGAATCGGTGGATCCAACGATGCGTTCCTTAGTGAAAAATTTTGTTCTTGGAACTGAAGAACATTTTACGAAGAGAGCAAAAACAGGAGAACTCGGTTTTGCAATTGAGAAGCTGCAAAACGGTAAGTTCAGTTGATACAAATTCACATCAATGAAAACAGTAAGCCATTGCGATCACCGCGCTCTCTGTGTGTATATTTCAAAATTTGTACCAGGGGTGGATTTTCACAAAGCTTGATATCGCCTGCTGCCTGCAGGTCACTTCGCACTGCCGCCGTACGTCAATGCGGACACAATGCAGCACCTGCGGCTCATGAAGGACGATTACGTAACAGCCCACTGCGTGTTTATGCTGCGCAAGGGGTCCCCCTTTATGGCCTCTATCAACTCTGTTATCCGGAAGATGCGGGACAGGGGAGTCATACTGTACTGGGAGGACATGGCGGTGAGGCGGCACATGTCCAGCACAGACCAGCTGGCCGTCATGGGCAGTCGTTACGATGTTGACAGCGGCCCTGCACAGCTGCTGCTTCGTCATACAAAGGTTAGCAGTGAATTCTTCATCACCATGGCCTGGCGCGTCCATCGGTAATGAGTGGAGGAGACGTCTATAAGTTCGGGCTATTTGCTTTAACATAAAAAATTGCATTACGTATAAATAAGTTCTTCTTCTTCTTTCTATGGGCCCGTCGGTATTCGCTCCGGATGCACCGCAGCCTTAGGCTTATTGTGCTCTTTGCCAACAAATTTCACTTATCCACATATATATGAGACTACTGCAACATGTTTCGGTTATTTTCTTGTAGCCATCTTCAGGGAGCACTGATATACAAAGGATATATATATATATATGGAGTTAAAATTTACTTTTTCGGCAGTAAATTTACTATTTAGAGCCGTCTGACGAGTCCCATCTCCAAGAGTCAAGACTGCTTGACTCTTGGAGATGGGACTTTTAGGTTGTCCCGACACGTCGGTAACTGACCACTAATCGACGCTGCCTAACATCCCAGAAGAGGGAAGATGTCGACAATGCTTTGATCTGATCGTCTGCTCAGTTGTGCCCATGCTTGTCGTTTTACTGCCTTTCATATTTAACGTTCCTGTCATGTCTCTTCTTACAGGGATCTTTCTACATGCTGGCGTACGGATTAGCTCTGTCGCTGTTTGTCTTCGTGTTGGAAAATGTTACACACAGTTGCCTAAGGCTGAAGGCACAATGGAAAGGCAACACGACAGACACCAAATGATCGCGGAGAGTCTCAACTTAAATGTCAAATTACATTTCCATCAGAAATTGACTAAATATATTTTAATAACTATTAGAATACTATGTGGGCCGCGATAGCTCAGTCGGTATAGCGACTCGCTACGAGCTTGACGGTCCGGAGATCGAATCAGCCGATCCCAGTGGCCGCGCGGTCTAAGGCGTGGGTCTTCGGCCGCTCGCTTACTGGGATCGTGGGTTCGAATCCCACCGGCGGCATGGATGTTTGTGTTGTGTTTGTTGTATAAGGACGGTAGCATGGAACGTAAAGTGACATGAAGGACGAAAGGATTTAAACAGTACAAAAATGTATCAAAGGGGGAAAAGCCCGGACAGGCAAAAAAAAATAATCCCGATGGGGGCGACATTTTCAGTACACGTCCAGACCGGCCCTGGGGCCTACCCAACCTCCTATACAATGTGTACTGGGTCATTCCTGGGGGTAAAGCGGCCGGGGCGTGGCGTTGACCACCCACCCCCATCTAGCGCCGAGGTTAAAGAAAGAGTAGAGCTATACCTCTACTCCCACTCTGGGCCTTCATGGCCTGTTCTACGGTGAACTTTACCAATTAGAATACTATTATTCCTATATTTATGTTGAAAAATTTAAGTGTCAACATCCGCAACACGCGACGGGGATCGTACATGAAAACATACGAATGTTTATTTGTAAAATGGTAAGGTGTTGAGAAACGCGTGCTTGGCAGTGAATGCAAATTAAGCATTTGTTTTACGAGCTGGTGTAAAGCCCGTTGAAAATTCAGGGCAAAGTCATGTGTTTGCTGCGATGTGTGTCAGAGAAGGTTCGACTGACATGACAGAAGCAACGAGCAGGTCAAGGTAAAAGCTATTAGCAACTGTAAAATGATTCTGCACAGTCGACACCATTATTAGGAGAAGAAACATGTAGCGATATTGTAAAACAAACAAGTTTTTTTAATAAAAGTTTCTATTACACTGGATTACCATTGTTTTGGTCTTGAATTGTAAACACAGCGGAATATCTCGTATTAAAGAGATATTAAGAGAGCGTGTTTTTCTTTTCGCTTGGCGTGCGATCAAATTGAAATTTTGACCTTAGATTTGCTGTAACACCGGATAATCTTAGTTGAAATGGGCAAGAAACAATTTTGAGATCTGCGCTCTTCTGGGATATTACGCAGCATAAGGTAGTAATTTTGTACCGACGTTTCGGGAGAACCGATCGGTCCCATCTTCAAGGGTCAAAAAGCCCAAGAAACTTGGATTTATTTACCCTTGAAATTGGACCGATAGGTTTTCCCGAAACTTCGGTACAGAATTACAGAAGTCCAAAGAAACTTGGACTTATTGGCCCTTGAAGATGGACCGATAGGTTGTCCCGAAACGTCGGTACAGAATTACAGAAGCCCAAGAAACTTGGATTTATTGACCTTGAAATTGGACCGATAGGTTTTCCCGAAACTTCGGTACAGAATTACAGAAGTCAAGAAACTTGGACTTATTGGCCCTTGAAGATGGGACCGATAGGTTGTCCCGAAACGTCGGTACGAATTACAGAAGCCCAAGAAACTTGGATTTATTGACCCTTGAAATTGGACCGATAGGTTTTCCCGAAACTTCGGTACAGAATTACAGAAGTCCAAGAAACTTGGACTTATTGGCCCTTGAAGATGGGACCGATAGGTTGTCCCGAAACGTCGGTACAGAATTACAGAAGCCCAAGAAACTTGGATTTATTGACCCTTGAAATTGGACCGATAGGTTTTCCCGAAACGTCGGTACAGAATTACAGAAGTCCAAGAAACTTGAACTTATTGGCTCTTGAAGATGGGACCGATAGGCTGTCCCGAAACGTCGGTACAGAATTACCACTCTACGCTGCGTAATATCCCAGAAGTGCGCAGATTTCATCTACCTCGAGGCAGAAGCCTGAAATAACGTAAGAAAGAATTTTGCTCAAAAAGGGTCAGATGAATCCGCGGCCCCAATAAACGGTGACGTCACTGCTCGGACAGCCGATGAATGGGCAGATAATGAAGATGTTCGAGGAATTTTAACCTTACATGCTACACTAAATTACTAAAATAGCATTTAACAGAAAAAGTGCTTTAGAACTTAGGTTCAGTCATAACTATTTTAATTTCTAGATCATATTCTAAGCGTATGCTGAAGGTTCGTGCGGTCTAAGGCATGGGACTACGACCGTTCGCTTGTTGGGATTGCGGGTTCGAATTCCGCCGGAGGCATAGATGTCTGTCTCTTGTAAGTGTTGTGTGTTTTAAGGTAGAGATCTCTTCGTCGGGCTGATCACTCGAGCAGAGAAGTCCTACCGAGTGTGGTGTGTCTGAGTGTGATGGTGAAGCCTCGATAATGAGGAGATCCTGGCTCCACTAGGGGCTGCTGCGCCATGGGGAAAAAATGCTACAGGTTTCTGGGCCTCAAATTTCCTTTTTTATTCTCTCACAGTGGCCTTAAAAATTTGAGAACCGCTGCTCTAGGTTTTACTGGCCAAATATTTAGTTTATGTACCACCAGCTTTAAGGTACAAAATTCTACGTTCTGCCAACATGGTATGTGTTTTGTATAGTTCTTAGAACAGAGATGTTTTTCTTCCTGTACAGCGTAAACTAGTTGGTTTTCATAACACAGAGGGTTTACTGCGCGGTACAAGCTTAATGTTTAAATATAATTCAGGTTAATCTTAGTCTTTAAAGGGTTAACCTAAATAATTCCGTTCTGAGTTGTGTACTTATTTCTAGTGCGGAACTAGGTTGCCTGTAACAAATATTGTTTCTGTATTAATATTTCAAATTTCATGCCAACTTCATCAAGTCACTCCCTAATAAAATCTGCAGTGAATGTCGCTTGTAATTTGCATATTCAATTACACGCATGCAGAATTCCATATTTTCATGCGATTCGTATATGTGACCTGCGTGACCAATGGGAACTGACTTGTAAATATGTACAAGAACAGCGTTCAAACGAAGTTCAGAAGAATCAATGTAAAGTCGTAATAATTCGAATCCCAGTTACGACCCAAAGCCATCATCAGACGCTTAATATATCCACAATGGAAAGGTCTTCGCTTATACACAGACACTCTAATGACTTCCTGCCTAATTCAAAATACGGATTTTTGTGGCTTTTTATAACAAATTCCAACCGTTTAATCTTCTCTTTAACTTTTTGATAAGTTGTGTCTTCTCCTGTCTTTCGCATTTCTGGTTGTTTAATTGTCCTTGTTATCTGCTTCCATTTTGGTTTAAGAAGGTTTATTAATCCGAAAAGCTTCAGGGTTTACTGCTACAGCGCATATTGAAAAGCTTCAGGGTTTACTGCTACAGCGCATATTGAAAAGCTTCAGGGTTTACTGCTACAGCGCATATTGAAAAGCTTCAGGGTTTACTGCTACAGCGCATATTGAAAAGCTTCAGGGTTTACTGCTACAGCGCATATTGAAAAGCTTCAGGGTTTACTGCTACAGCGCATATTGAAAAGCTTCAGTGTTGACTGCTACAGCGCATATTGAAAAGCTTCAGTGTTTACTACTACAGCGCATATTGAAAAGCTTCAGGGTTTACTGCTACAGCGCATATTGAAAAGCTTCAGGGTTTACTGCTACAGCGCATATTGAAAAGCTTCAGGGTTTACTGCTACAGCGCATATTGAAAAGCTTCAGGGTTGACTGCTACAGCGCATATTGAAAAGCTTCAGGGTTGACTGCTACAGCGCATATTGAAAAGCTTCAGTGTTGACTGCTACAGCGCATATTGAAAAGCTTCAGTGTTTACTACTACAGCGCATATTGAAAAGCTTCAGGGTTTACTGCTACAGCGCATATTGAAAAGCTTCAGGGTTTACTGCTACAGCGCATATTGAAAAGCTTCAGGGTTTACTGCTACAGCGCATATTGAAAAGCTTCAGGGTTTACTGCTACAGCGCATATTGAAAAGCTTCAGGGTTGACTGCTACAGCGCATATCGAAAAAGCTTAAATATTTACGAGTAGATATATAGGTTCAGCCGACGCCAGCAGCAGAGTACAAGGGACAGCAAAATGGGCGGAAGAAAGACATTTTAGATAAAAAAAAAAAAGATATGCGCTCAAAATATTCTAACGTAATTTTTTTTAAGTCGTCCTCTTCTACCTACTCCGGTTTTCTCGTTTCAGTGTCGAGGTTTGTAATTTCTTTTGATCACACTCAGACACACCACAGTCGGTAGGACTCCTCTGGAAGAGTGACCAGCTCGTCGCAGAGACCTCTACCTGACAACACAAACACTCAAAGAGACAGACATCCATGCCCCCGGTGGGATTCGAACCCACGATCCTAGCAAGCGAGCGGCTGAAGACCCACGCCTTAGACCGCACGGCCACTGGGATCGGCTTCTAACTTATTAAGATAGATAAAAATAAATGTAATAAGTAATTATGTTTTAGTGTATATAATTTATGTTCGGGGCGACAATTGTGTGTACTCGCCCCTGGTGCCAAAACGCCAAGCCACGTCACAGACAGAATGTCCGAGGGATGTAGGATTTCAGTGGGCTAAAGCTACCGTGCTCAGGTGCACGATAAAAGAGACGTCCTGTACAGTATATTGGAATATAATACAAAGTAACAGAACGAGGCGGTGCCACATACAATAGAGATGGTCACAAGGCGGTTCGCGCACGTTGCTGGTGTGGCTCGCGCAAGTTGACTTTAAAAAGTAATATTGTTATAGTTTACATGTACCGGAGGAAGACCGTGAAAGGCGTTTTCAAATCCTTTTTTTTTTTTTTGGAGAAGGGCCCCGCAGCAGAAGCTACGGACGCACCGCAGCGTTAAGGCTTATTGTGCAACCCTGTGATGAAGATGAAGAGATAGATGATAAGTTTTTTTTATTCTTCCAAGTAATGGAGCACCGGTGGAATGAAATTGACAGGGGAAAAGCTAAGTACTCGATGATAAACCTGTCCCTGTGCCACTTTGTCCACCAAAAATCCCACATGGACTGACCGGGGATTGAACCCGGGCCTCCGCGGTGGTACGCCGGTGACTAACCGCCTGAGCCATTGCTCGGCCTGTATAAAAAGACTCCCTAAAGAAACGAGACTCATAACTAACTGAAACTATAGACAATGTTTCTCACCAACTAAATGCACTTGTTATAAAGACACTAAAATATTCTAAAACTGTTTGATAAAAAGCGGCGACATGTTTCGGCTCATTAATAAGCCATCCTCAGTGGGTCACAACTGTCTGTTCTCAAAACACGTACATATGTTAATCCTCTGTAGAGGTATATGGTCAACGTCTTATCTCACCAATCTTACTTTATCACTCCATAGATCGATATGTTTTTTTGAAGGGCACTTCCTATAGATTATGCATTATATTATTGCATCACTTTCACACTCATTATTGTTTGTAGTGTACATTGGTGCTGTGGAAATGTAGATATTTTTATATATAGCCACCTGTTTCACTTATGTCTGTGTTGACGCTGTTCGTCCTTTTTGAATTCTTAAGTTGCTACGTAGACCAACAGTTGTGCCTACTGCAATGATGCAGTGGAGTGCAGTATTCAGGTTGGATCCAGCAAACATTGCAACTTGCCTTTGGCCTCTCACCGCGGAGTCATCCGTTCGATCCCAGGCCAGTCCACGTGACATGTGGTGGACGAAGTGGCACTGGAAAGGTTTTTCTTTGAGTTCTTCGGGGTTCCCATGTCTGTATCGTTCCATCAATGCTCCATTCTTCATCTTAATACTACCTTTACCAAAAGGACAAGACGGCGAAGGCTGGGAGCACTGAAAGAAAGCATTTGTCAGAACACTGCTTTCTCAGTGCTTTCCTTTTCCGTCTCTGTAACGTGCAGATAGTGCCTTAAGCACTACAATAGCGGATGCACTCGAGCTGACGGCTTCGGTATTGGTATGTAGGCTACTAAAACTGTAGGAAAATTGTGTATATGATGCAGTACTTGGCATCGAAACGTCCCTATCAATGAACGACATAAATAATTGTGTGTTGTTGTTTAATAAAACACGGAAGGAAATGTTGAAATAGTAGTTGGCTTTTCTACCGACTGATCTACCATCGCTTTGGTCTTGACGTGTTAGTATCTACTTCTGACATAGGGACCGCAAACGTCGCGTCATCGGCATGTTCATACAAAAAGCCGTACATAGATGGCAGCAGTATGTAATGGACTTGGCCATCTTGTCATGTATGTGATGCAGATTGAAGTAGGGGATCTCCCACCACAAGATATTGTCTTCCTGTAAAGTCACAGCAACAGGAACATGGGACCTTCTGCGGGAGATTTCAAGAAGCTGCCAGTCGCCCGTGAGTCACCGATAAGTGTCTGGCCTATCGACGTACGGACAAGAACGCGTGCAACAGGCAAATCATGCCTCAGCCACCTACCCACGTGTTTCGGGTATGCAGCACAGCAGTTCTGAAGCAGGTTAGTGCAGTGCAATGTTTCCAGAGCTGTGGTCCGCGAGCCCCTACAATATGCGAAAACTGTTGCTTTTGTAGGCGCGTTCGCAAAAGTGCTAGAAGTGACTATTGACTTAGTCTTGTCTGTCCGTCCGCATGGTGCAACTCGGCTCCCACTGGACTGATTTTCATGAAATTTGATATTTGATTATTTTCCGAAAAACTGTCGAGAAAATTCAAGTTTGCTTAAAATATGACAAGAATAACGGGTACTTTACATGAAGACTTTTGTACATTTATGATAATATCTCGCTGAATTCTTCTTAGAATAAGAAATGTTTCAGACAAAAGTTGCAGGGGAAATCAAAACACACAATTTACGTTCAATAACTTTTTTCCGAAAATCGTGCCGTTTATGATATATGCAAAAATATGGTAGAGCCAGACAGGCCACAGATGACAGTATAATACGGCGCATGCGTTTTGCGTGCTGGATAACTAAGGCTACAGACACACACTCACAATATGTAATACTTATTGCCTTTCAACGGTAACAATGGTTACGCGAAGCGCCTCAATGTTCGTTTATACGTACATTGCCTGTCTTGTTTAATGTGCAGGCATACTGCTTGACTTGTGGCGAGATCTGAGGTTCTCATGGCGGTGTTCAGTCCTGAAATGTGACGCCGTGTTGTTGGCGCTTCGAATGATCATGGTGCTTCCATCATCAGGGTCAAGCAGTCCAGGAGTAACTATATTCCCGTGCGGCCATTCTTCTTGGACTGATTGACCCTGAAGATAAAGGCACTACATTTCTACAAAACGTCAGTAACTACCCCCCCCTCACCCCCAACGACACAGCATTACGTCCCAAAACACTTGAATCGTCTGTTTGATTTCTCCTTTACAACTGTCTTTAAAGGAATTTTACACAAGTATATGAAGTGAGGTTTATTACAAAGTTATCGACTTACACCCTGTACAAACGTACAGGATGTCGAATGCAAATACTATTCTTCCAAATACGCCAACGTCTTCAAACAATAACTTTCCTTCAATTTAAACGAACTTCATCCCTTTGTGTTGTTAAGAGCACAAAAATTAAATCAATATCTGTCCAAACACAACTAAATTCTATTTGTTATATAGAAATACATGTTTCGACCTATATATATTATTTATATAAATAAATTATATATATTTATATTATTTATGTAATATATTATATTATTTATATATGATAAATAGAATTAATTGTGTTTGGACAGATACTGATTTAATTTTTGAACTTTCCTTCAGAGTATTTGCATTTTATCTCTCCCGTACGTGCTACATCTTCTTCTTCGCTTCATGGATCAGACATTGATGCCTGATCCGACTTATAGATCAGCCCTCAAGTTCACTCCATATGCGACGGGGGCGACTAGCTCGTTTATCTTTGACTCGCCTTTGTCGTCTTTGTGATGAACCGTCCGGCTTATTCGTATAAGATTAATTTAGGTTAATGTTCATCATTAGAGGTTAAAAATTGATACGTGAATTGAAAGAAAGATTTCTCTCAGGCTCGCTTATTGTTTTATGTCGAAAGAAAACTCTGCCATTTCCGACAAATATGTGTATATAACCTTGAACAAAGTGTCATAACGTCAGGGAAAGTTTCTTCTCTCGAAGCACATTCTGTTGTTTTCATAGACCAATGAATGTACAGGGTGTTCTGTTCGAAATGCGTGTAACAAGTAGAAACAAAATGTGAGTGGTACTCCTGTTTGTACTGGAGCCATGTGAAAAGGAATAGAGTGTCTGAAGAAGAAAATATTAAATATTTACACCTTCAAATTCCCGCAGTATAATCTTGACAAGTACTGTCGTGCAGCGTGTGACGCCGTGTAGTCTGGTAGAAATTTACTGACGAATTGGAGGAACGTGCTGTCTCCATCTTCAGGTTGGTAGTATATTACTCCGAAAAGTCGATATAGATTCATTAATTTATCTGGCAACTACCGGTTGGCACTTCGTGTCCATCCGTTTCTAGTGTTCATGCGGCTCTCACCCGACAGCCCACAAGCAGCGCAGAATAGCGGCAGAAGTGACAAACGATACTTGTCAGATAAAAGAAGGGCCTCGTAACATCCCACACGTCTGTTCTACATAGTCACCACCATCAGAACTTCAAAGGCTGCACAATATATAATTTTAATTACCGGCTGTTGTTGTCAGTTGTGGAGTAGGGAGGCGGGGGCGGCGGCGGCAGTGGTGGTGGTGATGTTGGGGGTGGCGTAGGCAGTGGCGGTGGCGATGGTGTAAGGCTTTTCTTCCGAGCGACGTCTTTGCTGATGCCTTCTTCCCATTCTGACATTTCATTCTACATTTTCGTATAAGCACTGCTGTCCGAATATGCCGAATTAAGTTCTGTGCACAGTCCAAGATATGAACTCAAACCCGCGGCTTGTGGGCCGCATGTAACCCTCCAGTTAGTATCATGCGGCCCGCAGCCACATTTGTAAATTACGTATGTAGTGCCTACCCCAGAGTGTTGCTACCCTACAGCTCAATTCTCTGAAGCAGGTTCTATCGGTAGCGACCGATAAGGCAATCGCTGGATTCCCTATTTCTAATTTCGCTGCCACCAGTAGGCGAACAGTAGCCTACACTTTGCTCGATACGCCCCACAGGTAATTGTCAACGTATCAAAATAATACAGTCGATTTAAAGTTTAAATAACATAACCTGTATTATATACAAAATAAATAAATTTACAATAAAACTTAATTAACGACTTCACAGTTAAATTGCCACATAAAGGTTAAATTAACTGCTTGCCCTCTTAATGAATTTTAACGCCGCGTTGCTAAACAAATTTAGAATTTCAAATTCTGTCACCAAAGTACAAATACACCAAAAGTGCTCCGTTCCAGTAATCGTTTTCAAAGCAAATATAAAATTCAATACAGCTCACTTACCTTGCACGCACAGCCATAAACCAGTATTTATAATCATCGCCGAAGTAACTTGCAGGAGCTTAATGTCGTCTTTACAAAATTTCTGAAACGTGAATGAGGACGTTTGCCTCGCGGAATCTCCTTATATAAACAATTAAGGAATTCCCGCCTCAGCATACTTCAAAGTGCGGTGAACCAACGTTCACTGCACTGCAGGTAATAACCTCTAGTGGCAATGTCAGCAACATTCAACCAAATGCCTAACTCATTGTTTAAACCAAAAATCAAAATTCCAAAAAGATAAATCTACCGCTATTATTCATTCATTACATCTCTCCCTTTCTTCAAATAAAGATTCGGGAGCGAATCTTTAAACAACGTATTAACCATCTTGTAATGAATGAATTAATGCGTGTCTAAGTAAACAAAATTACAACAACAACAAAACCCAAAATAGAGTACAATACTCAAGTAAATGTATAATGTCTTACAATTTCAACAGTGTAAATCCCGCGGGTTTATATTCGGTAAGGAACATAAACGCCATCTAACCCATTAGATCACTGCGTCCTAGTGATAAAATGGTGTGGCGGGAAATGTAGGTGTAGTGGGTAGAAAATATATATAAAACCGTAACAAAATTACAACCAGTACAACAAAATAAAACAGTCATTAACATTCTATCGTCTTCACGAAGCAGTCCGGTACGTCGTGAAAGTAGTCGAGCTTCGTGCTGGTTCCTCGTGAGATAATTCGCGTGGAATTGATGTGGAACCACGGTGTTTTGGATCTGGTGATTCTTTTAACGTTTGAGAAGGAGGTGCCTCTTTAGCTTTACAAAAAGTAATCACTCTGCAAAAATAGGACCGAAGAAGGAAAATTAGCAACAGTGAAACAGTCAAGGTGCCAAATATTGCAATTAAAATGGTGTACCAAATGCTTCTTTGGTTTCGCTGTGCTAATGTATGATGAAAGTGTAACATAGTGTTAACATCAGCAGTCACTTGTGGAGTAGTAAATTTTGACATTAAATCATCAATTTCAACAACTGCAGATGGAACTGTCTCCTGCAAAATGTTCAACTCGTGGTCCGTTAGAATACCGACTTTATCCGGTGTGTAGAAAGTTGGGTTTGGAAGTGCCATCTCGTTGCCTCCTGTCAGCTCTGGAGTCACAAGTAAGGTGTCGGTCACGATGTAGCACCGCATGGCGTTGGAAACGAATCCGCTCCCCGAGAGTTCTCTGGAGTGAGAGGTCCACGTTCGGTTCTCCAAACAACGAAAGGTGACTTGTTGTGGCTCAGGTATGTTGTAGATCCACAACGTATCGTGACGTGTCCATGCTGGTTCCTTGTGATGTTGAGACATCTGTCTCTGGCACAACTTATGTGAGTCCAAGGTCTGGAAAAATAAACTTGACTCACACGTTACAACTTTCGTCGTATAAATTGCTTTGTCTGCCGGACACATAGCAACACTGCCTCCAACGCAGCGATTGATTTCGGCTTCCGTGAACAAGGCGTAGCTGTGTTGAATTTCGTTAAATCCAAAATACATATAGTTGGGCTTATATTGAACAAAAGTTTATTTAAAACGGGCATTGGGAAAGCAATTAATTTGTACAATACAAAATTACGATTGGCAGTCTTGAGTGGTACGTTTAAAATTAACCTAATATTATGGGCATCACCCACAATGGCTACCTTAACCAGATCATAATACAGGTACAAATTTTCAAACTTGCTTCCAGCAAACCATTCATAATTTTCAGGCAAGTAACGAGATGTGTTCACTAAAATGTTACGTAAGGTGTCTGGACTAACCAGATTAATTGGCAGCTTGCCTAAAAGCACACACTGTACGGCATCTACGAGTTCATCCAAATTCTGACTCAAACGTAAAATAGCAAATTCCAGTTGTCTAATGACAACATACAAGTCACTCATACCATGCAAAGTTACATTAAGCCACATTATATCTCTAGTAATTTCCTTAAATCTGTCATGTGACTGTATTACCACACCTTTTACAATGTCTTGTTCATGTAACTGTAACTCGTTCAGCACTTCATGAAGGGAATGTAAATCTGATACAGTAGCAGTTCCAAACAAAGTCTTTAAAATTACACCTCCCAAGTTAACTAAACCTCTTCTGGGATCCAGTTTCGGTAGAAACTGCTTCAAATAATTGAGCTTTGTTTCAAGTGTTGTCAGTAAAATATCCACTTGTCTAAGTTCGTTTACAAACGTAAATTCTACAGTTTGGTTATGTACTAGAAATAAATCTTCCCTCAAAGTAGCAATAATTTCTTCATATGGACTCCAATCCAAGCCTAAAACAATGCGCCAGATGTCATTTGTTAAAATTACATCTTTTGTTTTCAAAAATACCGTACTGTGGTTCAACGGTTGAACAATTACACCTGCTACCAGGCTCAGCATGCAACCTGTAACACAACAAGGATGTAATGTACAAAATAGTCTACTTTAATTTTAAGTTTATCAAGTACACAATCATTCATTTACTGAACACGTGTTAATGTGTACGTCCAAAACTAACCACATGTTTTACCAATCAGCCATATTAAAAGTAGGAGTGACCTATTTTAGTTATAAGCTAATCATTACGAAGTATCCTCTACTCACTGCAAGTACGCACTTCTTTCGTCAGCTGTCTTTGTCTTATGACGTCAGAGTGGTACCGATCATGTCGCAATGAAGGTCGGTTGTACTGTCAGCTGTTTACCGCCATACTGTGTCGTCTCGTAGTAACGTTCGACATCAGTTCGTTTTAACCACAGACAAATAGCAATTCATTCTAAAAAAAATTGTTCTTCGCCTCCAGTCTCGTGTAGTATAGTCACGTACCGTAGTCGCATAGCTAGTCACGCTTTATGGCTGTCCGTCCTGCATCTGAATTCTCGTACGAGATCTAGTGATTGGCGGCTCTGGCCGTATAGTCCTTAGTTCGCGACTAGACAGGGGTGTGTTCGGTGGCACATAGGTAGGGTCTCTTGCTTCAGAACTAGGGGTATCCAAACTTTCATGTCCCGCCTCAGGGGTATCCAACACTGGGTCAAGTGCTGTTCTTGGTTCAGTTCCTCGCTCTGTCGGTTGTGATCGCAATATTGGCCCTGAACCAATTTTTACTTCTTCCTCTTCTACCCTTTTCTTTGCCCCGAATTTCTCTTTCTTTAGAGTCTTTCGACCTGCCTTAGGTTCCCAAGTTTCTTCACTATAAGCTCTCTTTAGCCTATTGATGTGGACAACAAACTTTTTCCCGCGCAAACTAATTATTTCATAATTCAACTCTGACAGCTTAGCTGTTACCTTGAATGGACCTGTCCAGGGTTTAAGAAACTTGCGGCATAAACCTGGTTTCTTAGCCGGATTGTACAAGTAAACCAAATCTCCTATTTCAAAACTTCTCAGTTTAGCCTTCCTCCTCTGACATGGGTCACATTTCCTAGTATACTCCTTTATAGATTTCCTCATGCCTGGCCACCAGTAACTCAGCGATATCAGGTCGTATGTCCTTTTCATACCCGGATGAGCTACATAAACCGGATCGTGATTCATTTTGATAATACCTTGTACTAAAACCCTTGGTACAACTAGCTGATATCTGTTTTTGGATTGGCGTCTGTACATCACGCCGTCCTCATCTAAAAGGAATTCACTTCTGCTGGAATATTTTCCAGGCTTCTGACTCTTGCAAAAAGAGTCCTTCCTTTGTTCCAAAAGGATTCTTTCCTTACTGAGTATCCCATCATCTAGAACTGTGGCAACATGTCTGCTCAGGGCATCAACGTGACCTATTTTAGAGCCAGCCTTGTGTTCAACCACAAAATCAAATTCGGACAGTCGTAGACTCCATCTCATCAAACGACTATTATTGTCCGCAAAATTACGCAAGTAGGATAGTGCTGCGTGGTCAGTTCTGACAAGGAACTTTTTCCCATAGAGGTAACAACGAAAATATTTCGTTGCCCATACCAAGGCGAGCATTTCCGCTTCTGAGGCTGAATATGCTTGCTCTGCCTTATTCATCTGTCTACTGGCGTAAGCTAAAGGTCGTTCTACTCCACCCTGCACCTGAGACAAGATGGCGGCGACCGCTACTTTAGAGGCGTCTGTCGTGAGAATGAATGGCACCTCGAAATTGGGGTATGCCATCACGGGGGTTGTACATAACCTTGCCTTCATTTCCTCGAACGCCTTTTGTTGACTTGGACCCCATAAAAACTGTCGGTCCTTCCTAGTCAACTCCGTAAGGGGTTTTGCTACTTCAGCAAAACCTGGCACTAGTTTCCTGTAGAACGAAGCTAGGCCCAAAAATGCTCGAATATCCTTAACACTTTTCGGAACTGGATAATTTTCCACTGCCTTGACTTTCTCAGGGGATGCCGAAACCCCTGCTTCTGTAAGCACAAATCCAAGGTATTGAACCTGGGGTTGCGCAAACACGCACTTTCCGGGCTGTAGTTGCAGGTTTGCCTTGTCAAACCTCTGCAGTACATTTTCCAGTCGCTGCGCATGTTCCTGTGCCGACTTGGAAAAGATGATAACATCATCTATGAAGACCCAGCACTCAGTGCCTACTAGGTTCTTCAAAACCACGTCCATGAGCCGTTGAAAGCTCGATGGGCTATTAGACAAACCGTAGGGCAAGCGGTTGAACTCAAATTTTCCAAACGGAACTGAAAAGCTCGTTTTCTCTTTATCTTCTTCGCGGATACTTATTTGCCAGAACCCGCTATAACAGTCAAGGACTGTAAAATATTTAGCACCATAAAGAGTGGAGGTTGTCTCTTCGAACACTGGCAAAGGATAGGTGTCAAATTTCGTCACTGCGTTAAGGGCTCTAAAATCAACACAAAAGCGAAATTTAGGGGACCCATCTGTACTCTTCTTAGGGACGAGGATGGCCGGAGCAGACCAGGGGGAATTGCTTTCTCTTATCACCCCCTTTTCCCGCATTTTTTCTATTTGGGACTTCATTTCTCCTCTCAGGGAGTACGGAACCCTATATTGCGGTCTTTATATGGGTCGTGCGTCACCCGTCAGTATTTGGTGTTCCACTAAGTCAGTACCCTTAAAGTCATTCGTGTCTTCGTCATGAAACACATGAGCATACCGCAGTAGCACAGGCTCTATTATCTCTCTTTCCGCTTGTGTTAGGTGGTCTAATTTTCCTTTCATTAGCTTATCATACAGGGCCTTATTCCTACTTGAGTTTCCCTGTCGGTACGGTTCTGCTTCGCTTCCCTTATTAATCCTGTCCACCTCATACTCGGACATTTCTTCAGCCACACCCAGAACAGTTGCCTTAGGAATGGTCAGTTCTTCATTACTGAAGTTCGCAACCATCACGTAAGCACAGCTGTTCGTCGCTCTTTCCGTTCGGTGAGCGTCATGTGACGTCACTGCGGAAGGTGTAGTTGCCTTCGTCTGGACTCGTGCAAGTCCACGGGCAGAGTGTATCCCCTGTAGTGGGATCTGAGCCGGCTCCACACAAATTAGTGGAGGGAGATTCTGCTCCTTCCCAGACTCCAACCTTCCTAATACAATTTGCCTGCACCTAGGAGCTATCTTAACATTTTCAGTAGCCCTAACAAGCCAAGACATATTCTCGTCTGTCTTATTCTCCGGGTGGGGTTTAGCTAGGAACTGTTCGTCCATGCGCTTAGCCTCCCGTTCCCTGAATCTAGGGCTGCGACCGCCTTGGCCTCCGGAGAAAATAGTGAGTGCTTTGTGCCTAGTGGGTGGAACACTGTACACTTGGGGCACTTTGAGTTGGGTTGGTAACACCATCTTGCTGCCCTCAAAATCAATTACAGCGCCTAAACTGGCCATGAAATCAGTGCCTACCAGACCGGCTGCTTCTGTAGGGAGCGTACAAATTAAGAATGTGTGTTTGAACTTACACCCATTTATCACAAAGGAAACTGACTGTTGTCCCCTGATGTCGAGGACGTCTCCAGTCACTCCATACGGTTCCATCGTGGTGACTTTTATTTCGCCTCTCGATACGCCGGGCTGCAGTATCGATATGTTGGAGCCAGTGTCCAAAATTAGCCTTCTCGACATTCCCTCTATCTGCACTAAGATAGTGGGAGTGCCGTGCTCCAACAAGATATCAACCGTGGATTTAGTGACAGCATTGTCAGGGACATTGAGGTGGAAAGAGCTGTCGTCGTTCTCACCTCTTTCTAGTTTCCCTGACTCTTTGTTTCCTTTTTCTCTCCCTTTTTCCTTTCATCTGGGGGCTTATCATTCGGGGAACGTGAACGTCTCGAACGCCCACTTGAATTCCTCCTCCCCGATGAATTAGTGGAGTTGACCTCCCTTTTTAGCCTTGTAGGACACTCACTAGCAAAGTGGCCTATCCCTTCGCACTCGTAACATCGCAAATTAGCTTTAGTTTGCGCACTCCTAGTACTCGAGTTCGTTGGCTTGCCTGAGCTGCTTGGTGCGCTATAATGCTGAGTAGGCGTGTGATTGACCGCGCGCCTCGCGTCAGCAGAACGACGTGGCTTGCGTTCGTGGTGGCGTGTGTGACTGTGTGAACGTGATTGCAGCTTGACCGAACTATCGAATCTGGTGTAAAAACTTTCATTAAATTTTTCCTGTTTTTCGGCTTCCTGCACAGTGATTGCAATTTGAAGCGCTTGTTCCATCGTTTGAGGGTTAGCATACCTGACCTGCCTACCGGGTACTCCGGTTAACCCTGCTACAAAACTAGCCAAGAGCAATCTTTCAGCATTTTCGTAGTGGATGCGCTGAGACCAAGGGTCATCCACCTTGCAGACTATTTTCTGCGACAATGCCCTGCATCTGTCTGCAAATTGCTGTGGCGTTTCACTCCTCTCCTGCCTGGCTGTTTGTAACTTCATAAAATGGTACTGGTCGGTATGACTATCTCGAAATCTGTGCTTAAAAACACTTTTAAATTTCGACCATGTTACGTCTGCCGTATGTAACTCCAAGCATCCGTTATAAAACTGTCGTGCTGTGTCAGTCAACTTAAGTACAGCAACTTGGACCTTATCAGCGTCTTCCCAATTCCCTACTCTTGACGAACCCTCAATACCGTTCAAAAATTCGTCTAGTGGAATGGACGTTTCGGTGCCTGACCATTTTGGCACTAATGAAACTAAAGACAAATCTTTATGGAAGATAGGCGCTCCTCTATTCATAGATTCCCTCAATCTCTGTAATTCGGCCTTGGTTTCTGCAAGTTCATTGTTCAAGCGTGCTTCCGCCATGTTGCAATGCTAACGTATCACCACAGATTACAAAAATACAAACACAAATTATCCCACCGCTGCCACCAATTTTGTAGTGCCTACCCCAGAGTGTTGCTACCCTACAGCTCAATTCTCTGAAGCAGGTTCTATCGGTAGCGACCGATAAGGCAATCGCTGGATTCCCTATTTCTAATTTCGCTGCCACCAGTAGGCGAACAGTAGCCTACACTTTGCTCGATACGCCCCACAGGTAATTGTCAACGTATCAAAATAATACAGTCGATTTAAAGTTTAAATAACATAACCTGTATTATATACAAAATAAATAAATTTACAATAAAACTTAATTAACGACTTCACAGTTAAATTGCCACATAAAGGTTAAATTAACTGCTTGCCCTCTTAATGAATTTTAACGCCGCGTTGCTAAACAAATTTAGAATTTCAAATTCTGTCACCAAAGTACAAATACACCAAAAGTGCTCCGTTCCAGTAATCGTTTTCAAAGCAAATATAAAATTCAATACAGCTCACTTACCTTGCACGCACAGCCATAAACCAGTATTTATAATCATCGCCGAAGTAACTTGCAGGAGCTTAATGTCGTCTTTACAAAATTTCTGAAACGTGAATGAGGACGTTTGCCTCGCGGAATCTCCTTATATAAACAATTAAGGAATTCCCGCCTCAGCATACTTCAAAGTGCGGTGAACCAACGTTCACTGCACTGCAGGTAATAACCTCTAGTGGCAATGTCAGCAACATTCAACCAAATGCCTAACTCATTGTTTAAACCAAAAATCAAAATTCCAAAAAGATAAATCTACCGCTATTATTCATTCATTACACGTATATAATATAAAAATTATACAATAATTTAGGCGGTTAGGTACACCACTTAGTGTTTTTACATGTGTGGCCTGCGAACCAGCCCACAATAACGGGCGTGGCCCTTTGCCATAGAAAGTTTGGACGCCCAGGTTCTGAGAGGACTAGCGTTTCCGACCTCGTGGTTCTACCGTCAATGTCAGTATCTGTTGCTGTCATTACATTGTGGCTTAAGGCCGGCGCACACAAAGAATTGACACAAAACCGTCTGAATTTTCCAATGTCAGGTCCGACACTTCTCTATGCAGAGGAACGAATTTTTTTTCATGGCGCAACAGCCCCTAGTGGGCCAGGGCCTCCTCATTGTCGAGGCTTCACGATCGCACTCAGACACACCACACTCGGTAGGACTTCTCTGGACGAGTGATCAGCCCGACGCAGAGACCTCCACCTGACAACACACAACACTCACAAGAGACAGACATCCATGCCCCCGGCGAGATTCGAACCCGTAATCCCAGCAAGCGAGCGGCCGCAGATCCATGTCTTAGACCACACGGCCACTGGGATCAGCAATCGAATGAATGATAGTTCCAAATGTTTTGAAGTATGATTATAACGTAAAATACGTAGGTGTAATTTTTTGTAGAAAGCCTACATGGACATTAAAAGTAGAAATGATAGAATCCAAGGCCTTCAAAACATGTCTCACAATCTGATAGAAACCAAGGCCTTCAGAACATGTCTCACAATCTGATAGAAACCTAGGCCTTCAGAACATGTCTCACAATCTGATAGAAACCAAGACCTTCAGAACGTGTCTCACAATCCGATAGAAACCAATGCCTTCAGAACATGTCTCACAATCTGATAGAAACCAAGGCCTTCAGAATGTCTCACAATCTGATAGAAACCAAGGCCTTCAGAACATGTCTCACAATCTGATAGAAACCAAGGCCTTCAGAATGTCTCACAATCTGATAGAAACCAATGCCTTCAGAACATGTCTCACAATCTGATAGAAACCAAGGCCTTCAGAATGTCTCACAATCTGATAGAAACCAAGGCCTTCAGAACATGTCTCACAATCTGATAGAAACCAAGGCCTTCAGAATGTCTCACAATCTGATAGAAACCAAGGCCTTCAGAACATGTCTCACTATCTGCTCCCTATTCATCAGTGAATGAGTAAGTGCTAACACTACATTACATTTTTATAAACCACTAATTATGTCAGTAATTTATTCTTCCTGTCCATCTTGTCACTTTGCGGCTCACACCCTTCTCTTCATGTTGCAGCGCCTCAAAAACAACGTCTTTATATCAGTTTGGCAATGCTCCAAGCCACTTGCTCTTTCGCGATTTGCATGTGGCTTTCAAAACTCCGCATGTGTATGATTTTGCTACAGAATTATGTAGGTAATGAGCGTGAAAATTCATATGTTTGTTTGCAACACGTGACGAAGCAAATACATACACGGAAAACGAGAGTCTCGAAATGTTTCTGAGGTGAAGCATACGACCGTCCAAATGACGAAAGTGCCATTGTAAGAAATGCTAAGTGAAATAAGGCATATCTGTTGTTGAAAATCCTGGCCTGATAAAGTTTCTCTGTGTATTGTTTGTATGCAGGAATTTCTGAATCACACCGTGCGTCGTTAGGGCCTCTTCTAATCAAACAACAAAGTAGTCTACGTAAATATGAATATTTGGACAATTCGTCTTTGGGTTTTGGCCAAATTTATTGCGAAGAACAATAAAACTATAATGTAAACCTGTCCATAGGAATGTGTTTATTCCCACACCGCTCATTCAGCCCTCATCGGGATTATGGTTTTTACAAAAACAAATTGCAAAATATGACCCTCCAATATTTTTTTCTAACTAGGAATAGTTTCTTTCTTTTTTAGGCTACTGATTTCAAAAAGGGCAAATAAAAAATAAAAATATTTTCTAAATTATTATTTTGGGTGGTGTAAAAACAGAAAAAAAAAATGAAAACCCTGCGTTTTACGGAAGGCAGAATAGAGGCATCCTAATAGCCATGGTCCATTTTGCCCCCCCCCCCTACCCTATTGTTATTTGACAAGTTACGCCTGTGCTTATGCATTCTGACAGCACATCGCGCGTCTCGTTATAGACGCTATCACGTTATAGACAATTCCAGGCTTATTATTAAGGAATTAAATCGCATCAGACTTTCACCCTCTGCTGCAGCCCCGCTATATCATTAACAGCCGCAGTATAAACCGTGCTTTTAAGGTGTGAACCGTGATATCTCAGTCTGTGTAATGATTAATCCATGGTCGAAACAACCGAGGAACCGTGGCTGGATTCCTGGCAGGGGCAAGAGGATTTTCTATTTTCTTACCAGCTCATCCAGACTCCTATTCAATGGAATACCCCGGACTCTTTTTCCGGGCGTAAAGCGGCTGGAGCATGTGGCTGACCACTCACTTTCATCTACAGCCAAAGTTAAGAATCAGTGGATCCATACATCCACTCTTCAATATATCTATGTACGGTTTATTTTAGAAACACCCTGTATACATATCTTTTGGTAGCAGGCAGTTCGATTGTCATACGACGACTGACAAGTGAACATTACAAAATGAGACGTGACCATTGTTCATCATTTTGTGACGGCTTTCATATACGAGTTACTGTCAGTTCGAACGTAAATGATGAAGTCTGGAATTATTCCCTAACGTCTTGCCATTTCTGTCTGTTTAAACTGTTCGTAGTGCTATTACAGCAAATCCTCGCACATCAAAATTTACGCAAATAACGAGTTCTCTGTGGCTTTCACAGAAACTGGTTCATGCGGCAGTCGTTTAAGCAGTGGAGATGGCAGCACTAGGCCCATCGTAATAAGGTACCAAATACGGTAGTTGTGTGTAAAAGGCGGCCGGGTTAATATGGTCGGTATTATTTTTTTTTTTTTTTTTTCCTGTCGCTCCTTGTGGAGCATAGGGCCTCTGTTCAGAAGTTTCTTTGGTCGTGCGCATAGGTGTAGTGAGTGACCAGCCCACTGACAATATGGTCGTATAGTGACTTGATACATTTGTACGGTCCTGGGTTAGAATCCCGGTATAGGCAAGATATTTTTCTCTTCTCCAAAACGTCCAGACCCAGCCTACTACTGGTAAAGTAGCCGTCTAGTGCCCAGGTTAAGAATGAGTGGCGCTACATCTCCACTCCTACACGCCTTCATGGTTTGGAATTTAACTTCACTATTTATCTATTTATTTATTATTTTTTCTTCATCTACTCTTCCTCCCTGCCTTTCTTGTTTCCTCCCTTAGCTCTTTCTTTTTTTGTGTCTGCCTTTCCTTTCTCGCTCGCTACTTTCTGTTGTTCCTTGCTACATATTTATGTCTGTAACTTTCCTTATTTTTCTTCTATCTACCGTTTCTTTTTCCTCACGCTTCTCTTTATTTCTTTCTGATAACTTCACGTTACACTGACCTTGATTTAGTGAAGAGGAAGCAAGTTACTCGTACATCTCTGTGACGCTTTTTCCCCCCGTGAAGACACTGTAAACCCGTTTTGGCTCGCTCGGTCCCGTTTTCCAACACCTTGCACGCGCTTTCACTTCTGCTATCTCCCGTCTCTTTATAGAGTGAAATTGTTGTTCTGTGTATCTGCATGACAACTTTGACACGTACCAGCAGAACAGTTCGGCGAATGAACTGTGGCACAGAAATGTGTGGAAATGAAATCGAACTAATCCGTGTAACTGGCAACACAACACGACATGTCAGATTACTTGCGTAGGAGGAATTAAGAGCTGGCAACGCAACACGACATACAGATACTTGCGTAGGAGGAATTAAGAACTGGGAACACAACACGACATGTCAGATTACTTGCGTAGGAGGAATTAAGAACTGGCAACACAACACGACATGTCAGATTACTTGCGTAGGAGGAATTAAGACTGGCAACACAACGCGGACATGTCAGATTACTTGCGTAGGAGGAATTAAGAGCTGGCAACCAACGCGACATGTCAGATTACTTGCGTAGGAGGAATTAAGAACTGGCAACACAACGCGACATGTCAGATTACTTGCGTAGGAGGAATTAAGAACTGGCAACACAACCGACATGTCAGATTACTTGCGTAGGAGGAATTAAGAGCTGGCAACACAACACGACATGTCAGATTACTTGCGTAGGAGGAATTAAGAGCTGGCAACACAACCGACATGTCAGATTACTTGCGTAGGACGAATTAAGAGCTGGCAACACAACGCGACATGTCAGATTACTTGCGTAGGAGGAATTAAGAGCTGGCAACACAACGCGACATGTCAGATTACTTGCGTAGGAGGAATTAAGAGCTGGCAACACAACGCGACATGTCAGATTACTTGCGTAGGAGGAATTAAGAGCTGGCAACATAACACGACATGTCAGATTACTTGCGTAGGAGGAATTAAGAGCTGGCAACACAACACGACATGTCAGATTACTTGCGTAGGAGGAATTAAGAGCTGGCAACACAACACGACATGTCAGATTACTTGCGTAGGAGGAATTAAGAGCTGGCAACACAACACGACATGTCAGATTACTTGCGTAGGAGGAATTAAGAGCTGGCAACACAACGCGACATGTCAGATTACTTGCGTAGGAGGAATTAAGAGCTGGCAACACAACGCGACATGTCAGATTACTTGCGTAGGAGGAATTAAGAGCTGGCAACACAACACGACATGTCAGATTACTTGCGTAGGAGGAATTAAGAGCTGGCAACACAACGCGACATGTCAGATTACTTGCGTAGGAGGAATTAAGAGCTGGCAACGCAACGCGACATGTCAGATTACTTGCGTAGGAGGAATTAAGAGCTGGCAACACAACGCGACATGTCAGATTACTTGCGTAGGAGGAATTAAGAGCTGGCAACATAACACGACATGTCAGATTACTTGCGTAGGAGGAATTAAGAGCTGGCAACACAACACGACATGTCAGATTACTTGCGTAGGAGGAATTAAGAGCTGGCAACGCAACGCGACATGTCAGATTACTTGCGTAGGAGGAATTAAGAGCTGGCAACACAACGCGACATGTCAGATTACTTGCGTAGGAGGAATTAAGAGCTGGCAACACAACACGACATGTCAGATTACTTGCGTAGGAGGAATTAAGAGCTGGCAACGCAACACGACATGTCAGATTACTTGCGTAGGAGGAATTAAGAGCTGGCAACACAACACGACATGTCAGATTACTTGCGTAGGAGGAATTAAGAGCTGGCAACGCAACACGACATGTCAGATTACTTGCGTAGGAAGAATTAAGAGCAGGCTGCAGAAACTGCGCAGGAAGGTCAAGAGAAAGGCAACCCTAACTCAGCAGCACACCGTGAAGGTCGTTCACTTCACGCTGCGTCTGCTTTAACCTGGAGAAAGGGTCGCTTGTACCCGCTGTATAAGAGTCTCGGTGGTCCCCAAGACCGGTACAGACACTTCAGAGCAGACAAAATTATTTTGTACTTGCTGGGAATTGAACCCCGATCAGGGGCTAACCCAAGGAGGGGCTGCCGGGCTGCAGCCCCTCCCAAACCCCCAAAACCGAAATTTAGAAAACACAGATTTTGTAGATATTATGATATAAAAAGTTTTACGTGATTTACCCTTCAGCTGAAATCAGCCACTGAAATCAGCTGATGACTAGTACATTCGAATTTTGAAAAATAAGTTAATAAAATTAAAAAAACAATAAGGTAGGACACTGTGATTTAGTCATGGTACATGTAGTTATATTTGTATGTATATAAATGCAGTTGCAAACCTTGTTATGTTATACTTATGACATGATTTTTATAACAATTTTTAAAATCAAACATAAATTATATATAGCCTCAGGGTCAGTCAGTCCCTCCCCCCCCCAAGGAAAAATTCTAGTGCGCACCTGACTCCTGTTCCTAGTTCGTCAGTCCATATCTAATGTCACAATACGGACCTAACTGTTCCTGTTTTAAGAAGATTGAAGTATACGGGTCGTGATTTATGGGAGAGAGGGAATAATGCGTACACAATTTTGGTTGGGAAACAGGAACAGGAGGGCAACTTGATAGGCCTTGTCTTAGGTTGGAGGATAATATTAAAATAGATATCAAATGTAATGGGAGGATATTTCTAGTTCATTCGTGTAGTTCAGGTAGGATCCAACTGCCACCTTCTGTGAACACGGTAATGAATGTTAGTGTTTATAAAATGTGGGCAATTATTATCTAGCTGAACAACTATCAGCTTCTGAATGACGGCTGCACTCCATTGAGTTAGCGAGCTGCTGGATTTCAGTCGTGGAACTGTCACCCGCGACATAAGCACTGGAATTTGACCTTGAAACGTATGTACAAGAATAACAGTGACAGGATAAACGTATATAAAATGGATGAATGATAAATAAATACATTCCAGCATTGTTTATACGAGTATATAAGAGTTGTCCTTGTTCATGCAATAAAGGCGTGATTGGGACTGGAGGTATGGCTCCACTCATACTTAACTTAGGCTCTAGATGCAGAGGGAGTGGTCAGCTTCACGTCCCGGCCGCTTTACCTCCAGGTAAATTGCCCCCAATACCCATTGAATAGGAGTCTTTATACATTTGAGTATAACGAATATTTGTTAAGGGTGTACGTTTTATTAAGTCGGTACTGGTGGCTGTGTCTTTTCTAGCATGATTTTATGATTAAGGTCGCATGTTCCAGTCCAGTTTGTGATATGGGTGTTTGTTACGTTTATGTTCGTTTCGAAAACATCTGTTACCTGTGTTATGTACCCTATGTATTACGTATCATACCAGAATATATGTTATTTAAATAACATGTTTCATTAAGGCTACGTTCCTTCTCTATGGGACCTAATTTTGGCGGAAAGTTGGAGAATATGGCCCACAAAAATTGTTTAATAAATAACAATATTAATATTGTTGTTTATTAAACAACCTAAAAAGAACTGCATGTCGTCGCCATATTTCTGTAAATTGTTTAATCGTTTTTCTACATTCAATTATGATTTGCACTTGCCTTCAGCGAATTTGACACTGTTTCAAAGAGGGGTTCTTTACTCTGGAATTAGAATTTATAACCACTTGCCATTGAATATTAAATCATTATCAAATGAAGTGAAGCATTTTAAATCTACATTAAAAAATTATCTTTTAGAAAATTCTTTTTATAGTGTTGAAGAGTTTTTACAACGAACATATTAATGACCAGGGATTTATTATTTTTACTGAACATTTAACATTTTTCATTATTTTATTTAATATTTTGCTTTCTTACACATATAATTGTTTTCAGACTTTATAGAAAATATATTGTATTAATAAATGATTGAGTTCTTTTGACGTTGATAGTTTGTATACTACTGTATATTATTTGTTTGTACTAAATGTGCTTGCATGATAACATTGTGATAATATGACAAGTGCTTTGCATTCTATAGTATGTATGTATTGATATATCTTAAATTTGTGTTTGTATGACTTTTTCCACATCTGTAGATCTATGGAAGGTAAATAAATGATATGATATGATAACAGGAGATAAAAAACTCCATTATTTGTATAGATAATCGGTTGTATGAACTAGAATGTTAACAGCACTAGTCAGTTGAAATTTACGAAATGTTACCACATGAAAGTAAACATTAGACATAGAGAATTAAATCCACCAATAATCTAGAAAGCAATAAAATCGGACAAACAATGTTTTAGAAGTAAGGCCACCATGTTATATGCAAAGAAATCTGGTCAAGTTTCCCAGCACGGCTCGATAGACAAGACACCACCCAGAATGGCGTAAGACAGCTGGTCACAAAGCATCCAGTGCCAGTCATACAGTAGTATACGAACTGTTATAAAGCGTCCAGTGCCAGTTAATACAGTTGTATACGAACTGTTGTAAAGCGTCCAGTGCCAGTTAATACAGTAGTATACGAACTGTTGTAAAGCGTCCAGTGCCAGTTAATACAGTAGTATACAAACTGTTGTAAAGCGTCCACTGTCAGTTAATACAGTATTATATGGACGGTTGCAAAGCGTCCAGTGCCAGTTAATACAGTATTACACGAAATGTTGTAAAGCATTCAGTAGCAGTTAATACAGTAATATACGAAATGTTGCAAAGTGTCCATTGCCGCTTAATGCAGTACTGTACGAAATATTCTGAAGCATCCAATATCAGTTAATACATTTCTATAAAAACTGTTGTAAATTGTCCAGTTCCACTTAATACAGTACGATAAGAACTGTTGTAAATTGTCCGGTTAATGCAGTATTGCACGAAATGTTGCAAAGCATCCCGTGCCGGTTAATGCAGTATTATACGAAATGTTGCAAAGCATCCCGTGCCGTTTAATGCAATATTAAACGAAATGTTGCAAAGCATCCCGTGCCGGTTAAACTTACAGTGTACGAAGTGTCGTAAAGCACAAGGAAGTGACCACTTTCGAAGGACCTTGGCATAACTTTGAAATAGGCAGAAGGAGAGACTATAAGTGAGGTGCAGGTCGTGTATATCAAGGACACAAGCTTGCCTGGGGGATTTCTGTCAAGTTCCACAAGCTGTGTTCCTGGAGGTTCTTCAAATGCCAATTGATCTAATGGCAGATTTCACTATGAGATTGTCTGCAAAAACTGCAAACCCTGAATCTAATTTTATATGCAAGTAAATCTTTAAGTTGGAAATCTCGTAGAGGGAGAGTAATAAGCAATTCCAGCGCATTCATTCAATCATTTCTTTACCTTTTGTTCATATGTAGGATTTTACAGTACACCGTTTTCAGCAAGATTCTGGTAAAGTGTAATAAACTTACTCGTAAAATTTAAGTTCTAGTTATGAAATATTCTTAGAGTAATCAAATAAAGACTAGACTGACAATATTACAACTGAATTACGGGTCCTGAAATGATTTATGGGAACAGATCTTGGAAAAATATGCACCTTTTGTAAAAATTTGTTTCGTATAATGTAAAGTAACAATATGGCGGCCGTGCAAAAATTTTCTTTATCTGTTTGAGTAATTGCGGAACTACATATGTATAATCTAGTACAGCGATATATCGTGAGCGTAACTGCGTACACTGATTAACGGAATGAGACACAAACGGAATGAGCAAATGCATACACTGATTAACGGAATGAGACAAATGGAACGAACAAATACGTGCACTTATTAACGAAACGAGACCCAAACTGAATGAGCAAATGCATACACTGATTAACGGAATGAGACACAAACGGAATGAGCAAATGCATACACTGATTAACGGAATGAGACAAATGGAACTGAGCAAATCTACACTGATTAACGGAATGAGACAAATGGAACGAACAAATACGTGCACTTATTAACGAAAAGAGACCCAAACTGAATGAGCAAATGCATACACTGATTAACGGAATGAGACAAATGGAACGAACAAATACGTGCACTTATTAACGAAAGAGACCAAACTGAATGAGCAAATGCATACACTGATTAACGGAATGAGACAAATGGAACGAACAAATACGTGCACTTATTAACGGAATGAGACCAAACGAATGAGCAAATGCATACACTGATTAACGGAATGAGACAAATGGAACGAACAAATACGTGCACTTATTAACGAAAAGAGACCCAAACTGAATGAGCAAATGCATACACTGATTAACGGAATGAGACAAATGGAACGAACAAATAGTGCACTTATTAACGAAATGAGACACAAACGGAATGAGCAAATGCATACACTGATTAACGGAATGAGACAAATGGAACGAACAAATAGTGCACTTATTAACGAATGAGACACAAACGAATGAGCAAATGCATACACTGATTAACGGAATGAGACAAATGGAACGAACAAATACGTGCACTTATTAACGAAAGAGACCCAAACGAATGAGCAAATGCATACACTGATTAACGGAATGAGACAAATGGAACGAACAAATAGTGCACTTATTAACGAAATGAGACACAAACGGAATGAGCAAATGCATACACTGATTAACGGAATGAGACAAATGGCGAACAAATACGTGCACTTATTAACGAAACGAGACACAAACGGAATGAGCAATGCATACCTGATTAACGGAATGAGACAGGACAAATAGGATATACGAAGCACAAATGCAAATGCATACACTGATTAACGGAATGAGACAAATGGAACGAACAAATAGTGCACTTATTAACGAAATGAGACACAAACGGAATGAGCAAATGCATACACTGATTAAC
This sequence comes from Reticulitermes speratus, assembly GCA_021186555.1. NCBI lineage: Eukaryota > Metazoa > Arthropoda > Insecta > Blattodea > Rhinotermitidae > Reticulitermes > Reticulitermes speratus. The sequence goes on along the minus strand of JAJKFL010000237.1, from coordinate 5,240,496 downwards.
GGAATGAGACAAATGGAACGAACAAATACGTGCACTTATTAACGAAATGAGACACAAACGGAATGAACGGATACGTACAGTGATTAGCGGAATGAGACGCCAAAGGGATGAACGAATTTGCAGAATGAAATTACCATCTCCATTAACAAACATGCACACTGGTTAACGGAATGAATTACCGTATCGATGAATACAAAATGCACTTATTAAATAAGTTTTCTTGCCTTGGCTGGCTTCTTTCCAAGCAGGCCGGTAATAACGCAATATGTTAAGCAGAATCATTCTTTATAAGCTAATAGTTGCTCATCTAGTGAAGACATTCTCACGCTTTTATGCAACCAGGAAGGTGATTGCTCTGTACACAAGAAACTGCTACATCTCTGAATGTAACGAGTAAAATTAATTTCGTATGCTATATGACCTTGACGTTTTTTCTATTTTATTTTTACTGTTAAAATGCGAATTTGTCGTTAATACTTACGCAAAATGTAACATAAAAAAGGAATGCTAGGTGTGATTTGGATATTAGCTTAAAATTATGGTGAAGTATTTGGAAAGTTTGCGTGGCTGAACTTTAAATACAGGGTATACACAAAAGAATGGTGCGGTTTTAATAGTGAACACTATTAAAACCGCACCATTCTTTTGTGTATGCCCTGTATATTGTCACGTGCCCTTCATACAGTAAGAGAGGCTGTCTTAATGTGCACGCGCTGCTCCACGGCTCTTTACACGACGATTTGTTAACTAAGTGCAGTAAAAGTTATTCAGTTATTATTGTATTTCAAACACGCCTGAAAGCCCCATTGTTTTAATACGACATTTCTTAATTCTATCTTTTATTTTTTAGACGATATTTTCATATTCGCCAATCTTACCTACATATGACGTACTTTTAAAGTGCGCTTCAAGTTTTACACATTACCCGCCTTAAAATATTTTTGCGTATTATTGCAACAACTTCTCAATCGACCAAGACTCGATTTCTTCTTGTATTACATAAAATCGTGATCCGACAAATGTACACCCTTTATTATCTGTTATTTAATACAGTTTATATTAAAAATAGCCCAACATGTTTCGAACTATGTTACAGCAGATAATAAAGGGTGTACATTTGTCGGATCACGATTTTATGTAATCAAGAAAATGTACGGTACAAATAACATAAATGTACGGTACAAATAACATAAATGTACGGTACAAATAACATAACTGTAAGGTACAAATAACATAAATGTACGGTACAAATAACATAAATGTACGGTACAAATAACATAAATGTACGGTACAAATAACATAAATGTACGGTACAAATAACATAAATGTACGGTACAAATAACATAAATGTACGGTACAAATAACATAAATGTAAGGTACAAATAACATAAATGTACGGTACAAATAACATAAATGTACGGTACAAATAACATAAATGTACGGTACAAATAACATAAATGTACGGTACAAACAACATAAATGTACGGTACAAATAACATAAATGTACGGTACAAATAACATAAATGTACGGTACAAATAACAAAAATGTACGGTACAAATAACATAAATGTACGGTACAAATAACATAAATGTACGGTACAAATAACATAAATGTACGGTACAAATAACATAAATGTACGGTACAAATAACATAAATGCACGGTACAAATAACATAACTGTAAGGTACAAATAACATAAATGTACGGTACAAATAACATAAATGTACGGTACAAATAACATAAATGTACGGTACAAATAACATAAATGTACGGTACAAATAACATAAATGTACGGTACAAATAACAAAAATGTACGGTAAAAATAACATAAATGTACGGTACAAATAACATAAATGTACGGTACAAATAACATAAATGTACGGTACAAATAACATAAATGTACGGTACAAATAACATAACTGTAAGGTACAAATAACATAAATGTACGGTACAAATAACATAAATGTACGGTACAAATAACATAAATGTACGGTACAAATAACATAAATGTACGGTACAAATAACATAAATGTACGGTACAAATAACATAAATGTACGGTACAAATAACATAAATGTAAGGTACAAATAACAAAAATGTACGGTACAAATAACATAACTGTACGGTACAAATAACATAAATGTACGGTACAAATAACATAAATGTACGGTACAAATAACATAAATGTACGGTACAAATAACATAAATGTACGGTACAAATAACATAAATGTACGGTACAAATAACATAAATGTACGGTACAAATAATATAAAGTTTTTCTTTTATGTTTGCAACACAATTCGCTTGTCTTTAACCTTAATTAGTCACCCCGGTAACCACGACAACCATTCCCCATGCTTAACTTTTTCTTCTACCTCAGCGTATATCTCACGCAGAACGCGCCCGCAGGTGCTTAGCTAGTAGGGGAGAGGGCGATAGTGCCTCCTTCCCGGGCAGCAGAGGCGAAAGGACATCAAATTGGACGGCAAAACGAATATTTTTAATGAAAATTTTGATTCTAATATAATTAAATTCAAGAAATGTGATTTTTTTTTAAGTTTATTATTTCTTTTAGGGACGGCCATTCTTATTACTGGCCCCGGCGACCAAAAATCTAGCTACGCCACTACGCACCCTCTAACCGTTATATGACCGGTTGCTATAATCACGCGCTTGTGCATGGTTTCCCACATTGGTTTTTCACGTCTATCAAAGTGCTGCCTATCTGGTTCTGCTATGTTATATTGTACGCTCTATAGTCAACTGTTTCTTCTGCCTCAGCGCGTACCCTGCAGAGAACACAGCAACAGTGGTAACTATGGCAAACATGGTATAACTCACATGCTGTGTTGAAAGCCTGTAATTACGATTCCAGCGTAAAAACACAAATCCTTACTGAATCTCTATTATTTTTAGTACAAACGATAGTAGGATCATTTGTATCATGTCATCATGAAAATATCTCTTGTCAGTTTGCGATTATTCATCACTTACTGTCATCAATATCTAAACATTATCGTCGCCGCCATTTTACCTTTCACCTTGACCTTGTATGTATCGTAACAGCCTAGGCAGACTCATTTACGTAGTTACCGTGGAAACCTCGCGACCCTGGCAGACAAGGCACACCCATTTACGTAGTTACCGTGGAAACCTCGCGACGCGGGCAGGCAACGCACAATCATTTACGTACTTACCGCGGAAACATATATTATACTTACCTAGTGGTGCCCGTAGTTAGCTTGTAAACCCGAATAATGTGTCTGTATTTATGTTATACTTTAGTATTAGTACCCGGCGAACCTTTATGTTGTTGCCGTTGAAACCTCAATTAGGGGTTACCAATTAAACAAAACTCAATTAACAACCGTTATATATCATCTGCGCATCCGTGAGACTGAATTCTCTTCTCCTCCCATCTGGCGGCGGTCCGTGGAACTCCGACAATCAGCCTGGTGACGTCATCTGCCATCTGATGGCGGTCCGTGGATCTCTAACATGGGATTGTGACATTTGGATCTAACAGGCTGACGTTACTAAAGTATAGTATACGATTATATCCTTGCATGCGCTCTAAACTCCTACCTTATTATTACGATCCGTTACGTCGTATCATTTTCAAAATATTTTAAATAAATGCTCATGAAACACAACAAAATATTTACATGACCAACATATTTCTGCTATTTAGTCAGGTTCAGGTTGCACCAAATACACAGTACAAGATAAGAGAAAACAATTTTAACGAACATCATAACTTTGTGTTGTTAATAGTACAAAAATACTTGTACTAAGAGCAAATAATTCATTCGGCTGAATTGACGGATTTGTCACCGTATTTGAACTCAGTACCCCCGAACAACAGCGCTGACCACTAAACCGAGACTTTACAATCGTAATGCTTATATATAATATGTATTCCCTATGATAAGGGCACTCGTATCACTGTGCTATTTTTACATGCGATTAACTCCTTATGGAATTTCTTAGACTAGCCGTCAAACAGCGACGTATGTATTGTCCATTTAGAAAACATGTACAGTAGTTTATGCTAAACCTCAGAAATACTAAAAGACAAATGAAGAAAGCTATGACTGACCACCTCAACCCTCACCCCTAAGATCTTCCATGATCTAGAGCTTGTCTTACCGAACTGCAGCATGATATAGTACAGGTCCGCTCAACCTTATGTGGTGTGGGCAACTTGGGCAAAATTTGGTCTGCTTGCGGGCAACATGAAATTCAGTAGAATGATTAAGCAGCCTACACATGTAGAGTAATAAGGTCTATACATATTTGACAATAAAAATATACTGATAAAAAATGTGGAAAAAAAATTTTAAAAAATGCAATTCACAACATAGACTAAGGTATCGCTATTTTAGCATATGTTTACAAAAGGAATTAGTAAGATGATATGTGTCTCCATAAATATGTGTCTCCATAAATATGTATCTCCATAAATATGTGTCTCCATAAATATGTGTCTCCATAAATATGTGTCTCCATAAATATATGTCTCCATAAATATGTGTCTCCATAAATAAACAAGTCATAATTTATATTTTTTATTGTTTCTCAAACATATGCAATAAAAATATAAAATTAAATTAAAATGCACGGAATAAACAATTTCAAAAACAGCACATAAGTTTTCAAAATTGCTTCGACCTTTTTTTTTCGGTTTTGAAAAGGGAAAATATTAAAAGACTTTTTCTCATTTTAAATGTCTTCGCCCGGAAAATTTTGCCGGCGAGCTTTGCGTTGAGCGGGCATGCTGTAGAGACTAGGGGCCCATTTAACAAGGGACCGTTTCCTTAAGCTTCATTTTAATATTACCCTTCCACCTCTATCCCTAATTGTCCCTAACTGACGGCAGATGTTGATCACCCCAGCCAGTGAGTTCCATCCATTCGTACTGCAGAAGGGTTGCTACCGATCTGTTCTGCCCAGTACCCGAAGTAAGTGGCCATATTGCATAAGGTACCTGTCATGTTATTACAAAACTGTTTTTCTTTTGTGGTGAAGAGCACCGCAGCAGATGCTACGGACGCACCGCAGCCTTAAGGCTTATTGTGCAACCCTGTAATGAAGATGATTAGTTTTTTTTTTTTTCGTTTTTCCGTGTAATGGAGCACCGGTTGAATGAAATTGACAGGGGAAAACCGAAGTTCTCGGGAAAAAACGTGTCCCAGTGCCACTTTGTCCACCACAAATCGAACCCGGGCCTCTGCGGTGGAGGCCGGCGATTAACCGCCTGAGCCATGGCACGGCGACTGCAGGAGGGTCGCTACGAAACGAACCGAACTGTTCAGCCCAGTACCTGAAGTAAGTGGCCATATTGCTTTAGGTACGTATCATGTTATTATAAAACTGGTTACTTCTGTTTAGTTGATGACTTTCAAATTTACGTCTTCGTAAACATACACTTGCAACCGTTAGCTAGTATTAGACTAGTACAAAATTTGGCAACATTTCATAGCATCTCGTGACGTAGCATCAATGTGTCGTAGTAACGAGGCTCTGTCGCTAATTTCATAATCTCGACAAGTTAATACTCCAGTTCTAATGTCTGTTCTCTAACAACAAAGTTTGGAAACTTAATCAGCTGCATGCTGATGTCTATAGAAGCCTTCTGCTCTGAATAGACGTCTCCGTGTTAAGATAAAATGGTTACTGCTGAAGAGGCATAATTTGTAGCTTTAATTTATGCTCCTGTCGCTGACAATGCCAGACGGTAGGTAGGTAACATGATGTATTGCTTCTAGTGACTGCTCTTGCAAAGGACTCATAAGGATTAAAGCCGTGGTATGCAAACCGTGGACCGTCGAATTTATGTCTGCGGCCCGAGAGAGTTTTCGAACACATTTCAATTATGCTGCCATATCAGAAAGATCTGGTGATCTGGTGAAATAGTCGTGCATAATGCAATTGGTGAACACTGTTTAAGTTGTGACGGGAATTTTGTGTAATGCCTGTGAAAACGTTACAGCGAGACGAGTGAGAAAAATACGCAGTGGGAAGCTCCACCATCCGCCGCCCTCTTTCAGTTTTAATTATGTTCTAATAATTATTAATAAAAGTGTATTTGAGCCATAATTTTATACTTAGAATGGAATTCTGTGTACTGCTTCACAAAATATCAGCGACAAATGGATACGGCAAGCTTTTCTTTGGCGTTCTTCCATTATTAAGAATAATATATTTTTTTTTCTCATGGCTCGACAGCCCCTAGTGGGTCAGGGCCTCAGGTTCCGCGATCACACTCAGACACACCACACTCGGTATGACTCCTCTGGACGAGTGATCGGCCCGTCGCAGAGACCTCTACCTGACAACAGTCACAAGAGATAGACATGCATGCCCGTCGGCGAACCAGCAATCCCAGCAAGCGAGCGGCCGCAGACCGACGCCTTAAGACTGCGCGGCCACCGGCAAAACAGAGAAATTCTGATGTTGTGTGTTATAATTCAGAAGTAGAAGAGGATTCAATATGCATAATATATTACCGAACATGGTACATAAAATGATTACTGAGCTATACAAACAATATACTAGCCACGTACCTGTCATATAACATGCTGCAATATTATTCACGCGCCACTCCACGGCTTCTTTCAACATTTTTGCTTGGTTCATGATTTATTAACTAAGTAAACAAATAGTTATTCAGTTATTGTTTTATTTTAAACACGCCTGAAGGCCCTCATCATTTAAATATGATTCTTATTTTTTCCTGTCGTTTTTTATACAATATGTTAATATTTACTGAGCTTACTAACACAGTATCATAACTTACAATGTATACTTTTAACATGCACTTCAATTTTTACACAGTACACAAACACACACACACACACACACACACACACACATACAAAGTTTTCTCCTTATCTTGGCATCAGCTTTACAACCGATCACGTTTTTCTTCCCCCCCCCCCCCCCGATACACCCTCCCGTCACCCAGTAACCTGTCATATGACGTGCCGCCTAATACTCACGCGCAACTCCACGGCCACTTTCAATGCATTTTCTTGAATCTTACAGCAAGCTGAAAGTTAATCTAATCTGATTCTGCTAAGTTGTACCATACGCTCCTTGCACAGCTCTTTCTTCTGCCTCAGGGCCTACCTCACAGAAAATACCCGGTAGCCATGGCGAAAGTGTTCCATGCTGAATTGTTTCTTCTGCCTCGAAGGGAACACAGCAACAATAATAACATGGCAACCAGGATGTGATTTACATGCGGTATAATATATAGGAAGATGTATCCTGTTACAAGTATACTGAAGAAAGTATCTAGATTTTCGTCAAGCTCTTGTTAAGTTAAATTTCTCTTTCTTTGGTGTGTTGGTAGTCGCGAATAACGAATGTAATTATGTCTACTGCATGTAACGGAGTTTGTCTAAGTCACTGGTTCCCAAAGTGGGCGGTACCACCCCCTGGGGGGCGGTGGGATTACCGAGGTGGACGCTAATAGGTACGAGAGGTGGAAGGCAGCGCTGTTATTATCACAGGGGGGCGCTAGTAGACAAGTAGTGCATTTATTTTTATGATAAAATTTAAATAAAGTAATTTTTGTGTTAAAAATAAAAAATGAACTAAATGTCTTAGTATTTTAATTTATGAATCTTATTCAAGCACATATTATTTTTTTAATAAACTATTGCTAGGTGAATTATTGTTAATCATAAAAATATAATAAATTTTAATTTATTAATTAACACATAAAACATTAAGTTTAACTCTTATAATTTTATTTAAACGATTTTTTAAATATAAAATAAAAGTGGAAACAAAAGAGCATTTATGTTTTTTCAAAAAGGTAGGGGGGCGCTGTGGGTGTGTATATGGAACCAAGGGGGCGTAGACCGAAAAAGTTTGGGAACCACTGGTCTAAAGCACAGTGTTTGTACGACCAACTCATATCTTAATAATGACAATATCTATCTGCATGGACCAAACGATTTATCGGCCAAGAACGTCCACACTTCTTGTGGAACCGGAAGGTTCTCAAAAGACCTCCATTGGAATTTATTCTGAGCCGGATGAATTCAGCCACATCCCCACATCTTATTTCTTTAAAATTTATTACAATATTGTCATCCCATCTACGTCCAGTTTTTTCCCCAAATAATTTTTTCCTCCAGATTTCCTAACTAATATTTATTATGCATTTTTGTTATCACTCATGCGTGACATGTGACCCGCACAAATCATCCGTCTTTATTTCATCGCCCCTAATACGGTATTTGGCGCGCAAAACTTGAAACCTTTCCCATCCTGTTGCTACTTCCTTCCTCTCACTGTTCCAAATATTCTCTTACACATTGCTCTCGAAACTCCCAGTTACTCTGATTTCCTGAGGATGAGAGACTACATTTCCCTCCGTATAAAACAATAGGTAATATCTTATCTTAATCATATTAAATAGAGTCGAACTCGATTATAATGTATTGAATGAGACCGAATATTGTATGTCGTTATAAACGAGTGTCGTTATAACCGAGGAGTAGAATGTTATGGTTAACAGTGAGGAATTAATTGGTACCACAGAATATCTAACGTTATACACGAATTGTCGCATAAACCGCGGTCTTTCGATTGTACATCTGTCAATTTTAATGATTATTATTATTTAATTATTATGTAATCATTTTAATTTTAATTCAGATATTTAAAACACTGAGTAACAGAGAAAAATGGCGGTGATACATTACAGATAAGTAGGGTCTAAATGTGAATTTAAACCTGTCATTTGTACATAATGAATGCCTGACATAGTGTAAGAATAATGGAGTATTGTTTGTTTAAGCGTGTGAGCACAGCAGTTTGCGGTAATGTAATCTACACTATGTTTTCAGAAAGAACACAACAGCAATGCGCATTGATATACTTATTTAGACCACCTGTTATAACAGAAGCTCATGTGACAGTTTGTGTCAGGTAGCTCACAGGCGCTTAGTGTCACTCGCAATTCCCAGTTTATTGTGAACAATGTGGAACAGGTGGTACTTGAGATGGCGGATGTGCAATGTGCTCTTTTGTAAAGAACGTGATTCAGACGGGCCTACCGAGGAAGGACGCGATTCTTCGTGATTTTAATTCAGCGGCATTCTCAGAGGGCGAGGTAGTTCGTGAGGAACAAGATATGCAGAATCAGGTAGAAATGTGTACCTTACAGCCACTTCAGAACACGCAGCATAATTTCAGAGCATATAAGAAATATTCATTAAAAACCAAATAATGCACATAAACTTATTTCACAATAGTTTATTCTTAAAACTCCCCTATACGTATTTCGGTGGTTTAAACCACCATCTTCAGGGGGTCGTAGAGATTATTTTAGCATAGACCATACAGTTATTACATATGTGGTTACATCCGTATATGTAGAATATGGGTGGTCTATTATTGTCCACTTCTTACAGTATTGTAAAATAAGTTATTATAAAAGGATTAAAATGTTGCTAAAATGGTTACATAGCTTGTAGTCAATAAGGAAATTTCTACAGATGACCTTACGGCAATTTATAATGCACATAAAAAGAACCTCAAGACCAGACTGCCATTAATTTCCTTATTGACTACAAGCTATGTAACCATTTTAGCAACATTTCAATCCTTTTATAATAACTTATTTTACAATACTGTAAGAAGTGGACAATAATAGACCACTCATATTCTACATATACGGATGTAACCACATATGTAATAACTGTATGGTCTATGCTAAAATAATCTCTACGACCCCCTGAAGATGGTGGTTTAAACCACCGAAATACGTATAGGGGAATTTTAAGAATAAACTATTGTGAATAAAGTTTATGTGCATTATTTGGTATTTAATGAATATTTCTTAATTGAAAAGATGCACGGTAAATACAATGTTAAGTTCAGAGCATATGTTTACAATAGAGTGATCGTTTATATTAATTTAGTCACCGTGATGGGCGTTATATGTTTGTAACTTTAAATAAGACCCAAGTTCAGTGGCAAACGGCGACAGGGTCATCAGAAAGTTTTGCGATACTGCTGACTTTATGTTTACTTTATCTTACTTTCTTAATGTCTTATTGCAAAGTGGGCCCGGATGGCTCAGTCGGTATAGCGCAGCGCTACGGGCTGGACGGTCCGGGGATCGAGTCCCGGCGGTGGCGAAATTTTTTGAACCCGTCCAGACCTGCCCTTGGGCCCACACAGCCTCCTGTACCATGGGTACCGGGTCTCTTTCCCGGGGATAAAACGGCCAGAGCGTGGCGTTGACAACCCACTCACATCTAGCACCGAGGTTGAAGAAAGATGAGAACTATAACTCTACTCCCCTTCTGGCACTTCATGGCCTGTTCCAGGGTGACCTTTACATTTACCTTTTTTTTTTAACTCCGTCTTGTGAAGCTGATAATTATTCGAGCCTTCAACAAACTCCTCGCCTTTTATGTAAACCAAAATTTCGTTATGAAGTTCCCCAGAGCTCACCATTGGACCTTTCCCTGAGCAATCCAGTCCAAACTCTTACATCTTACTGGTTGAAGGTCCATTTTAATTCTATCCTTCCATCTGCGTCGAAGTTTTCAGAATATTGTCTTCCTTTCAGGTTTGCCAACCGAAATTATATGGTAGGTATTTTTCCCTGTTTCGCTCAGTAACCAACTGACATCGATACCATATTGCTAAGTTCTTCGAAAGAACCAATATAATCCTCCTGTGTATTCGTAAAGAATCATATTCAGAATCTGATACATTAACGGCGATATGGGCCTTATGGGCCTGTAAACTTTGACCCTGCATAGTGGGTGGCAGGGCCTGGTCGGTGGTTGAAGTTAAAGTCTGAAGAAGGAGACAGCGTGATCATCCGAAACATTGGTACCTACCGATAAGACGGACGATGCATCAAGTTACAACAGCAGTATTATATGGACGTACAGAATCGAGTCAATTCACCTCCCTGCAGTCACTCACTGTCCTGCAGCCAATACACTATCCTGCAGTCACTTCAGTTCCCTGCATTCACTTCACTGTCCTGCAGCCAATACAATATCCTACCGTCACTTCACCTCCCTGCAGTCACTTCACTGTCCAGCAGCCAATACAATATCCTGTAGTCACTTCACTTCCTGCAGTCATTTCACTATCCTTCAGTTACTAGATTATCCTGCAGTCACTTCAGTACCCTGCATTCATTTCACTGTCCTGCAGCCACTACACTATCCTAATGTCACTTCACCTCCCTGCAGTCACTCACTGTCCTGCGGCCAATACAATATCCTGCAGTCACTTCACTATCCTGCAGCCACTACACTATCCTGCAGTCAATTCACCTTCCTGCAGTCACTCACTGTCCTGCAGCCAATACAATATCCTGCAGTCACTTTTCCATCCTCCTTTAAATTAATTCATTGCTCCCTCTTCAACCCGCATTTAAAAGCCACGTGCATGTGACGGCATGTAAAATTGTAAGTTATCTTATTTTCCTTAATATTCAGTGTTGTATAGGACCATTATTTTATCTGACAAATCTCGGCTGTTCTTCCCTGTCTACATAACAGGTAGGCGCATGGGTATCTTGCCTTGAGGTCTGTGGTTGAAATTCTGGCTAAGCACCTACTACTCTGATTGGAATTTTAGTGACCTTCCTTTGCACCTAGCTTAGTCAAGGGAGGGATAACAAACACATCAGTTTCCTCCCATTGTCTCCCCATTTACCACAGACACTCACACTACAGTACCTCACTTCATGGCCATGCTAAGGCTTCGTCATAAACCAGAATAACTACCAAACCGATTGTGCACCACGATAACAACAGCTGTGTGCTTTCTGCGCAGCGCGGTCTGCAAGGCATATTTATTGCGGGGCTAGAATGGCGTGAGCGTTATTGCTAGAAGGCGAAAGAACTTCCCACGTGTAACTTGGTGTCGTTCAGTGTATGGCAACAGATATGTGGTGTGATAACATTAGTGTCTGAGTATAGTAGTAGGCCGACGCTGCGGTAACAGCACTAATGGCAATCAGTGTACAGCAATGTATCTCTCTTTTGGTAATAACACTGTCACTCAGTGTATGACAATTTATCTATGATTGGTAACAACACTAATGTCATTTAGTGTATGTCAGTGTACCTATTATGTGGTCATGACACTGTCATCCAGTTTATGCCAATTTATCTTTGATGTTTTAACACCACTGCCGTTTAGTGTATGGCAGTTTATCTGTGATGTGGTACCAACCCTGTCATTCAGTGTATAGCAATTTATCTGTAATGTGGTAAGAACACTGATGCCATTCAATGTATGACAGTGTATCTATTATGTTGTAACGACTCTGTCATTAAGTGTATGGCAATATTTCTGTGATGTGCTAACAACACTGTCATTCAGTGTATTGCAATTTATCTATGATGTGCTAACAACACTAATGTCAGTCAGTGTATGGCAATTTATCTGTAATGTTGTAACAACACTAATGCATTCAGTTATGACAATGTATCTATTATATTGTAACGACTCTGTCATTAAGTGTATGGCAATTTATCTTTGATGCTGTAACACCACTGTCGTTTAGTGTACGGCAGTTTATCTATGATGTGGTACCAACCCTGTCATACAGTGTATGTCAACCTCTGAATAGAGATGTCACGTAGCGAATAACTTCAGGTACCACAGCCAGGGGTCTTCACCCAAAAGAAACTGCAAGTTTTTACGTGACAGATGTTTGGAAACAGACAGTTACATATATGTTTTATATCCAAATATTTTATATAACAACACAACGGTTTTATTGGATTTTATAACTGTGGCTGTAATATATGTATATATGTGTATATATTTTACCATTCAATGACAAACTGATGCTGCGTAGGTCTATAGTCTGATGATGGCTGAGAATGTCAGCCGAAACATGTAGAAGTCTGTAGAATGAATATATGTAATTGGTGTGCGGTAGTTGGTATAAATAAACTTATATATGTAAAATTTTATTTACAGCTAACGTAATTCATTTACAGTACACGTCCCCAAATTTAATAACTGTTGAGTTGTTTTTGTTATTGTTTATCAAGTCACAATTCACAACAAATACTCAAAATGTCTTGCATCTGAATCATTGCGCACATGGAGAGGTCTGCGTGATTTCAGGCTCCCGCCGTGATGTAGATGAGATCTACGCTCTTCTGGGATATTACGCAGCGTACGGTGGTAGTTCTGTGCCGACGTTTCGGAACAAATTACAGGTCCCTTGAAGATGCGACTGATGGGTTGTCTCGAAACGTCGGTACTGAGTTACCACTCTACTCTGCGTAATATCCCAGAAGAGCGCAGATCTCATGGACAGCTCTGATCATGGACTGCTGCACTAATTCAAAGGTCTCGGGGCAGTTGCGAATTGACAGGCATCACAAATGCGTTGGAGAAGTGTATTTGACTTCAATTGGAGTTAAATACACAAGGGCTTTAAGTGTCTCCACATATTGAATCTAAAGGACTGCGGTCGAAAATTTAAGTGTTTGCGGACATATGTTGATATGAGCTTCTGTCCCTGTTTTGGTGTGGGGGGAACTCACTCCTGAATTTTGTCAATGTATTTTAGATACATCCTGTATTTCGAAAAAAAAATCCTCAGATATCAAATTTCATGAAAGATTCGTCCATTGGGAGCCGAGTTGTTTCATGCGGATAGACGGACGCACGGATGGACGGAGAGACATGACGAAGCTAATAGTCGCTTTTTTTTTGCATTTTTGCGAAAGCGCCTGAATCTGTCGCAGGAAATTCGTCTTGGCTCGTGCTGATCCGCTAAACCCTTCAGTTTGCATGAAGTTGAAATCGCATTGCGTGATGTTGTATAAGAAGAGGCATACTGGCCCTTTGGTAACCGGGATGGCTTCCTCCGAAACGTCGAGACCGGTTCTGGGGTCCACCCAGCCTTCTATTCAGTAGGTACCAAAGTTCTTTCCCAGTGTTAAAGCGGTGGGGGCCCGAAGTTGACACCTCACCTCCATCTAGCGCCGGTTAAGAGTAAGTGGAGCTTTATCTCCACTCCCCCATAAATGCCTTCAAGGCGTACACAGGAAGTTTGCCCTTTTACCTCACTCACACACAAAAACATACCTGATCATAATCTACAATATTTTTCTGAAATAGTTTTGGCTTAGATTACTGTTTTTGGAATGTGACGCCGTGTAGTTTCGTAGGTGGTTGCCAATTTTTCGGTGAAACCTTCTGCCTCCTGGACTATTACACTTCTATAATGGTAAAATGGGCTTTATAGGTTCTTCTCGGCACTTTTTTTTTATTTAGTGCAATAAACAAAGTTTCCACTGTGCTTAATTAAGCAATACGAGCGGAATAAATATGTCAAATGAAGGTAAGGCTCCATATTATTATTTTATTAGTATTATTATTTACTGCAATTGGGTTTTCACCCGGTGGCAGTAGTCCTTACACTAGTACACACTATACAAATGTTTTCACCCGGTGGCAGTAGTCCTTACACTAGTACACACAATACAAATGTTTTCACCCGGTGGCAGTAGTCCTTACACTAGTACACACAATACAAATGTTTTCACCCGGTGGCAGTAGTCCTTACACTAGTACACACAATACAAATGTTTTCACCCGGTGGCAGTAGTCCTTACACTAGTACACACAATACAAATGTTTTTACCCGGTGGCAGTAGTCCTTACACTAGTACACACAATACAAATGTTTTCACCCGGTGGCAGTAGTCCTTACACTAGTACACACAATACAAATGTTTTCACCCGGTGGCAGTAGTCCTTACACTAGTACACACAATACAAATGTTTTCACCCGGTGGCAGTAGTCCTTACACTAGTACACACAATACAAATGTTTTCACCCGGTGGCAGTAGTCCTTACACTAGTACACACAATACAAATGTTTTCACCCGGTGGCAGTAGTCCTTACACTAGTACACACAATACAAATGTTTTCACCCGGTGGCAGTAGTCCTTACACTAGTACACACAATACAAATGTTTTCACCCGGTGGCAGTAGTCCTTACACTAGTACACACAATACAAATGTTTTCACCCGGTGGCAGTAGTCCTTACACTAGTACACACAATACAAATGTTTTCACCCGGTGGCAGTAGTCCTTACACTAGTACACACAATACAAATGTTTTCACCGGTGGCAGTAGTCCTTACACTAGTACACACAATACAAATGTTTTCACCCGGTGGCAGTAGTCCTTACACTAGTACACACAATACAAATGTTTTCACCCGGTGGCAGTAGTCCTTACACTAGTACACACAATACAAATGTTTTCACCCGGTGGCAGTAGTCCTTACACTAGTACACACAATACAAATGTTTTCACCCGGTGGCAGTAGTCCTTACACTAGTACACACAATACAAATGTTTTCACCCGGTGGCAGTAGTCCTTACACTAGTACACACAATACAAATGTTTTCACCCGGTGGCAGTAGTCCTTACACTAGTACACACAATACAAATGTTTTCACCCGGTGGCAGTAGTCCTTACACTAGTACACACAATACAAATGTTTTCACCCGGTGGCAGTAGTCCTTACACTAGTACACACAATACAAATGTTTTCACCCGGTCGCAGTAGTCCTTACACTAGTACACACAATACAAATGTTTTCACCCGGTGGCAGTAGTCCTTACACTAGTACACACAATACAAATGTTTTCACCCGGTCGCAGTAGTCCTTACACTAGTACACACAATACAAATGTTTTCACCCGGTGGCAGTAGTCCTTACACTAGTACACACAATACAAATGTTTTCACC
This sequence comes from Reticulitermes speratus, assembly GCA_021186555.1. Lineage (NCBI taxonomy): Eukaryota > Metazoa > Arthropoda > Insecta > Blattodea > Rhinotermitidae > Reticulitermes > Reticulitermes speratus. The sequence goes on along the minus strand of JAJKFL010000237.1, from coordinate 5,224,705 downwards.
CGGTGGCAGTAGTCCTTACACTAGTACACACAATACAAATGTTTTCACCCGGTGGCAGTAGTCCTTACACTAGTACACACAATACAATGTTTTCACCCGGTGGCAGTAGTCCTTACACTAGTACACACGATACAAATGTTTTCACCCGGTGGCAGTAGTCCTTACACTAGTACACACAATACAAATGTTTTCACCCGGTGGCAGTAGTCCTTACACTAGTACACACAATACAAATGTTTTCACCCGGTGGCAGTAGTCCTTACACTAGTACACACAATACAAATGTTTTCACCCGGTGGCAGTAGTCCTTACACTAGTACACACAATACAAATGTTTTCACCCGGTGGCAGTAGTCCTTACACTAGTACACACAATACAAATGTTTTCACCCGGTGGCAGTAGTCCTTACACTAGTACACACAATACAAATGTTTTCACCCGGTGGCAGTAGTCCTTACACTAGTACACACAATACAAATGTTTTCACCCGGTGGCAGTAGTCCTTACACTAGTACACACAATACAAATGTTTTCACCCGGTGGCAGTAGTCCTTACACTAGTACACACAATACAAATGTTTTCACCCGTTGGCAGTAGTCCTTACACTAGTACACACAATACAAATGGACATATAAATATACATAAAAGTAACAATACAAAACAAACTATACACAATTACAAAACAATATACATACAGTAAATACAATATATTGTTAGCCCCGATGGTAGATGAAGAATAAGTCGGAAAATGTGATAATATATTTCCACAAAATTACCCAAGACTTTCTTGAAAACGGGAATGTTGAAAGGATGATTAGCGAAATTCGCTTATATCGAAGATTTTTGAAAGTTATATGGGATAAGTGAAAAGTATTTACGCAGCTTAAATTTGATACGAATCTGTAAGGCTGAAAGTCTTAACGCCACAAGTACATTTTGTGAAAGTCTCCCGCACTTATTTCCAAAATAAATGTACAAAGCGTCTTATTGCGTGTGTGTGAAAGAATCCATTTATGGCCCTGTGTAGGGCCTAAACTAGGATCCATTATAGTCCAGTATGCCTGAAAATTGTAATTGCCTAAAAAGGTTTGCTAAGATTTTGCTGTGTCCAGTTTCAACGCAGTCTGTAAAACGATTTGTGGAATGTATGCAAAAGTCCATTGCGTGAAAGAGGATTTGTTATAGAACAGTGTGACTGAAAAGTGAAATTTCTCAACAACCTGCGGTGGAATTCTTCGACGTCAAATGTAAACAAACTCTATTTAAAGCTTATCAGATACACATAAAGGTCTGTTTGTTATCTGGTGTAAATTATGTTTCTCTGTAGATCAGTATTTCTCAAAATTGGAGTTGTTCCACAAATTTACTAGTCTCCAGTGTTGAATAGTCAAAAATACAGCCGAACCCGGTTATAACGACATCGGTATATACAACACCTCTCCTATAGCGTCAGATATTCTGTGGTACCAATTAATTTGTCACTGTTAAACATAACATCATAACTCCTCGGTTATAACGACACTCGTTTATAACGACACAAAATATTCATGACGTTATAACTCGGTTCGACTGTATTTTCAACTGTTAAGGTGCTAATACTAGGTTACAACCGGAAGGACGTGACTTCTACGTACAAGTTTCCTTTACTTTATAAAGAATGCCTCCAAATTTGACGTCATCGCAGTGGTAAAGTTTTGCCAATACATTTGAATATTTAGGCCTATAAATGAACAGCAGATCTCCTGTGATAGCCTGATATGAACCATGATTCATATTCAATTGCGTTTTCACATGCCATATTTGATAATGCAGATAATATAATGGCACATATAATATTACAGAATTAAAATCACAACACTTTAAATACTCAAAACCAATGTGAAAGTACTTTTCTACTCAATGCCCCTCCGATATGCGGAAGTGCATTGCGTCGTTTGCAGGTCCCCAGGCTTTGCTCCTTTGTCCTTCTGGTAAGAGCAACATATATATGAAGATGGGAATGTCCGGGGATCGAATCCCGGTGGGGGGCGAGATTTTCCGCACTCGTCCAGACCGGCCCTGGGGCCCACCCAGCCTCCTGTACAATGGGTACCGGGTTTCTTTCCCGGGCGTAAAGTGGCGGTAGCGTGGCGTTGACCACCCACCTCCATCTAGCGCCGAGGTTAAAGAAAGAGTAGAGCTATACCTCTACTCGCCCCTCTGGGCGTTTATGACCTGTTCTAGGGTGAACGTGTAGATGAAGATGAGTATGGAGCACTGGTGGCATAATACTGACAGGGGAAAACCGAAGTACTCGGAGAAAAGCCTGTTCCAGTGCCACTTTGTCCACCACAAATCTTACAAGGACTTGCCTGGTATTGAACACTGGCATCCGCTTAACACCCTTAAAAAGGTGGAAGTTCTTTACCATCCAATTGTTACCGATTTCCGAAAGAGCATTGCTTTTGAGAGGTTCCCAGACTTCGCCCATTTGTCCTTCTGGTAAGAGCAACGTGTAGATGAAGATGAGTATGTACTACTGGCGGAATGATACTGACAGAGGAAAACATAAGTACTGGAAGGAAATCCTGTCCCAGTGCCACTTTGTCCACCACAAATGTCACGTAAACTGGCCTGGTAATGAACCCGGGCCTCGGCGGTGAGAGGCCGGCGACTAACCTCCTGAGTCGTGGCACTGCCTGAAGACTAAAATTAACCTTAGTTTTGTTTGAAGATTCAGCTCGTACCGAGCAGCAAAAACACTCCGTCTCCGTTATAAAAATCAATTAGTTAATGCTGTATAGTGAAATAATCGTTGTTTGTTCTGAGATCCAAACACAAAACACATAAATACACTGTGTGGGCAGAACGTAGAATTTGTGAATGTTAAACCTGGTGGTACATATAGTAACCACTTTTGACGCAGTACGTTGTCACAGGTAAAGGTTTCGTATTACTGCATAAACACATATATAATTAAAGTAACTCTTGGAAGTGAATGTTAACCTGAACCAGATTTATAGTCACAGTCCGTACCGCGCAGTAAACACACTCCGTCTCAGTTATACAAACCAGTCAGTTAATGCTGTATAGTGAAATAATCGCTGTTTGTTCTGAGATCCACACAAAACACGTAAATACATGTCCGTAACGTAGTAGTAACACTCGTTAATTATATCAACCAGTACCTTTAAATGGTTGTATATGCAAAACGCTCGTTTGTCATGACGCAAGCAAATAGCACATAATTGCAGTGCGGGTCCAGCGCACTAAAAAGTTCCGTCTCAGTGTATTACAACACAGTCGGGTTTAAGGGCGTATATGTGATATAATGCTGTTTGTTCTATGCTCCACGACAATCCGTTAATAATGTGTGGAAAATGTATGTTTTGTTGACATGTTCAAAATTGGTAATCCTACTGACCTTTAAAGGTTTAAGTAATTCTCACACGACTCCGTTTAGCTCACTGACGCAGAGCAGAATAGCACAAATTCTTGAGCATTGCGGGTCTCATGGACGCACATAAAAAGTTTGCCTGTTAGCATGTAAGACTGTATGCTATTATCAGCAGAGCGGGTTTAAGGCTATATGTGATTATCAGCATGGCCAATTTAAGACTATCGCATTCTATGCTGCTGCATGGCGCTCTGCCGTTCAGGGATGAAGGGGTGCGAAAATGTTTATGTATGTTACATTTTGTGTCAAACATATTTTATATGTTAATTCTTCTATTCTCTATCTGTGTGATCAGTTTCAGACTACGCTAATATATATATATATCTTAAAAATTTATTTTTATATGGGGCCCAAAAATATCTTAATCCGGTCCTGAGTATCATCAGCAAGTAAAGATACGTGATTTCAAGCTTCCGCCTCGGTGTAAATGAGATCAGCATGTAAAGATATTATGGATCCTTGTGCATTGCATGTCTTTCGACAGTGTATTTTTAGATCTGAGGTATGCACGACTGTGTGTTTTCTGAGTTGTGTTACCTTATAACCTTACCGGTCGATATCGATAATCGATACCACGAGTTAAACAAGGGCTGTCAACCCCAGAGAACCGTAAGATTTAACATCCCTACCTCCCTTCCAAATTCCCTGACTGTAACGTGTTTACCGCGGATTTTACGTATTGCCGCTTACCACGTATTAATGGGAGGTTTACAAACCCTAAACCGGATGATACAGGCGAGGCCAAACAATGGAAGGGTCATGCAGTATTTGTATACTTAACACTAGAATTGCATAGCATGTCATACCTACCATAACCTCCCTAAATGTGTCAATTTACAGAACTGACTGTGACTGCTAATATTAATTCAATTCAATTTTATTTCATCCCTTTGACAACAGCTTGTATAGGATACATCATTAGGAAATCCTATCCATGTAATTTTTTAACTTCATTTCATTGTTATGTTATTGTTCCAATAGACTACTTTTTTGGCAATTGTAATATATATAGGGAAATATTAGGGAAGTTTTATTACTTTTTAATGCAATTGTAGTTCTGTGATAAATTGATTATATTGTGATATGATGTAAGTGACTAGTTCTATATCTGGCAGGTCTCAGAGACCCTGTAATGGATTTATGGAATACTCGTATAATATAGATGATGATGACTGATTTGCAAGTGCCACAAGCTGGGGGCCAGCAGCCTGACCACCTGGATGTTAACTATTAAAATTGTTCTAGTTTCTCTCTTACAGCTACTACTGGCAATGGCGGCATCACTGGGGTACATGACAACAGGGCTTGTACGTGGTTTTTCTTCACCTGGAGTACCCTCCATGCAACAGATATCACCTCACCTTGTGCCAGATGACAGTGCCTTTTCGTGGATCAGTGAGTGTAATATTTTCACATCGTGGAATTTTAACTCATCCAGATATGAGAAGGAAGGGGTTCTTACAGTTTGCTTAAATGTACAACACAAACTTTGGGTGTTTAAAATTCCATGCTTCAGTTGAGTCTTGGTTTATTTAATTATGCTGTTTGTTATATAGCTAAAAAAAATTTTACAGAACCTTTGCTGAGCTTTTCCCTGCTAAGCAGCTTCCTGTCCAGGGTTTATTCTCCAGGATGTAAAGTTGGATTCAGCGAAACATACCGCTTGTCTCCTTCTAACACCTGTGTCAAGAACGTATACCTCCAGCACCTCATATATCTTCATGGTGTGTTGCTTAATTGAGTGCAGAGGGCACAAACTTTCATTAGCCTAATATTTTTATGTATTACTTGACATGTCAGGAAGTTGCTGTACTCTGATTTCAAGTAATTTATAGGTAAAGTTTACCCTAGAACAGGCCACGAAGGCCCAGAGGGGGAGTAGAGGTATAGCTCTACTCTTTCTTTAACCCTGGCACTAGATGGAGTGGGTGGTCAGCTCCACGCCCCGGCCGCTTTACCCCCGGGAAAAAGAACCAGTACCCATTGTGCAGGAGGTTGGGTAGGCCCCAGGGCCGGTTTGGACTGTTGCGGAAAATCTCGCCTCCACCGGGATTCGATCCCCAGACCGTCCAGCGCGTAGCGAGTCGCTATACAGACTACGCTATCCCAGCCCCCCAAGTAATTTATAACATCTAAGATTTCACAACACTTAAGTTTCATATTTTGCTGTTCTCATTTATGACACCGTGTAGTCTGTGGGTGAGTGCCTTCGTTTCTGAGGATAATATTGCCTCCATCTTCAGGGTTTAAAATTGTCAAGTTGGGTGTGTGGCGTAACCTACACCCATTTCCTTCCTCCCACTTATATAGAACTATCACTGGCCAGTTCACTTATGCCCTTCAGGTAATCTGATGTCGTTATATAGACAGGTACTGTTCACCATCTAATACAACCACTATACACGTATTGGTTGTACTTTGTTATGCTATGCATATTGTAACAAACTACAACACATATAATGGTTGTATTAGACAGTGAACAGTGCCTACTTATTAAAAAATAGGACGGTATGTCAGCGAATATGAAAGTCGTTATGTAGGCCCATATTTTTTTTCCAGTACATATTAGTGACAGTTGTTGGTATCGAACTGAGAATTCTTTAGGGAAAGAAAATCTGTCTTGCAAATAAGAGGAAAGTTTAATTAAAATGGACGAATTTTGGCATGTAGTATAAATTATGTTATATTTCTGTAAAGCAGAAAGTCAAGACATTCCTGTCCTAAGCACCACACCATGACGGTATATGCAGCAATGAAGTGAAGTTGTATAAAGTCCTGACATTGATGCTAGTCAGACTGTGTGGTCGTTACCACACTGCAGCTGCTTTACTTATCCACTGAATCTGACTCTGATGGACACCATTGACATTCTGGACAAGCTGGCAAAGGAATAAGTCCATGCAGGAATCAAAATCTAATTGTGAAATCTGTAGCATATCACTGCACGGAGTGAACCGCCCAGATTTTGTACCATATTTTTATTGTTTATTTATGTGAGGTAAGGCTGAGTCCCTTCAGGCTCTACGACACCTGTTGTCCCAGCCTGAAAAGATGATGATGACAGATGAGTCTGAAAAAGTAGTAGAATGATCAGTAGCAAGGAAAACCTAAGTGCTTGAATGAAGAACACAAGTATAGTGCTACTTTGTTCACTGCCGATGCCACATGGACTGTACTAGGATAGAAGTTGGACCTCAAAGTTCAAAACCCAGAATTAGCCACCTCTAAGGGCTGCACAGAGACCATATAGTTCGTTCCAGGATTTTTTAATTAAGTTATTTACAATGTTTCCTATGTATTTATTCTTATCGATGAGGCATGTACAAAAAAATGAATTAATCAAAATCTGTAATAACAATTTCTTTTATATCACATGTTGGTCACTCCCCTGCAGGATTTTATATCGATATTTAACATGTACATAATTTTGAAAATTCTTTTCCACATGCGGATTTCATATAATAATATTTTGCTTGTTTTTTTCAGGTTCTATTCCTCCATCTGGAGCCTTTATAGGGAGCCTCTGTGCTGGCCCATTAATGCAACTGCTGGGCCGTAGAAGAACTCTAATGCTGAGCTCACCTCTTTGGGTCCTGGGCTGGTGCCTTATTGCCCTCGCTCAGAATTACAACATGGTGCTCTTTGCAAGGATGTTTACTGGTTTCTGCGTCGGTCTGGTAACACCATCTGCTGCTGTATACGTGAGTTTGAACTTCGTAGTGTTTGTTCAGTTATCATAAGGTGTAATTTCAATTCATGTTGCTTGATATGTAAAACATTATGAGTGGACTGGGTGCAGTTTGTCTCCTTTAATGACCCTTTTGTTAATAGTACTGTCTGTACAGGTTTGACAGTTACACTATTAAAGGGCTGCAGTCATAAGCTTTACTACATTTGACCCCATCTCTGTGTGACACAAACCTACCTTCAGTGTACGTACTGAGCAGGCTTATACACTGGTAAAAGAAATTTATGAGACAAAACTTATAATTCAGTTATGCATGAATGTCACAATCTGAATTGTAGAAATCAGTCCATTCACCTCTGAACCTAAGGAAATGATTTTATAGTAACACAAATTTTCCCGTTTCAGGTCAGTGAGTGTTCATATGCAGAGATCCGTGGACTTCTTGGTTCATTACCAGCATTATTCATGGCAGGTGGTATCCTCCTGTCTTACACGTTGGGAGCTTGGTTACCATGGAACCAACTAGCATGGGCATCAGCAGTTTTCCCAGCACTGTTGCTTTTTGTTATGATACCATTACCAGAGTCACCTGCCTGGTTACGGTCAAAAGGTCATATTGCAGATGCAGAGAAGTCCCTTAAGTGGCTGCATCATCAACCACACACACGAAATAATGGCATTCCAGTGGAACTTCAACAGAGGTCAGTTTATGCCATCACATCAGAGACTACAGAGAACACAGTTTCTTCAAATGAAAAATCAGGTAGTGGCTTCAGCAGCAAAGAACTTTTTCGTCGACCTGTTCTTGTACCTTTTGCACTTACCTTCACACTACTAATATTCCAGCAGGTCAGTGGGATTGACGCTATAATTTTCTACACTGTATCTATCTTTCATTCAGCTGGAAGTCAAATAGATGACCATTTAGCTACTATTCTTGTTGGATTGGTTCAGTTACTTGCTAACTTTGTGTCACTCTTCATTGTCGACCGTGCTGGAAGGAGACCACTGTTAATTGCATCTGGGGCACTAATGTGTGTGGCGCTGGCAGCACTTGGGACACACTTCCATCTTCAGAAGTATGGCATGGATCAGAGTCTGGGTTTATTACCCCTTATCAGTCTTATGGTGTTCATGGTCGGCTTCTCCGTTGGCTATTGTAGCATTCCGTTCCTGCTTATGGGAGAACTTATTCCAGAGAAACAGAGGAGCTTCCTCAGTTCAATTGCAGGGTCCCTGAATCTTGGAATAATGTTTGTCGTTATCAAGACATACCATGACCTTAAGAACTCCATAGGAGAGGATGGAACATTCTGGTTGTATTCTGCTGTCTGTTTCAGTAGTTGCTTGTTTGTATACTTCCTTGTTCCAGAAACAAAAGGCAAATCACTTACAGAAATAGAGGAATATTTTGAGTTAACACAAGTATCAAAGAAAAACAATAACAAAAACAAGAAGGGAGAACAGCACGCTTCCGAACCAGAAACAACAATGACAACAACAGAAGAAACATCAAAAATAGCTTCAACAGATGCAAGTACAAAGTCGACAGTGACACCAACAGAATGAAACAAAAGTTCACCGTCTGTTCTGGATAAAATTTCAGTTATTACTGTTGATATGGACTGATTCTGATAGTGCATTAGAATGCAAAGTACCTAGTAAGTATTGTGTGCTTTTGTGTACCTGAAGTCACTTTATTTATTATAGTGCCATGATCTAAGTTTCAAATTCTTTGACTGTTTTGAGAAACCTGAGGGCAAATATGTGTTCACAGTATCAGATCCAGGCACTAAATTGGTGTGAAACTGATTTAAAGTTAGTCTTTGTGTTTCTTTGGAAGAAGCCTGTGTTTTGCTGAGGAGCTGTCAGTAAGTCTGTACATCTTATGAATAATAGGGCCTATTTAATTCAGCCTGACCCAATTGTACCCTGAAGTTGGAGTCAAAACCTTCATATTTATTGATTTTAGAGATATTATACAAGGGTCCTCCACAATAACTCCCAAGTTTCTTGGTTTGCCTTGTACACATTACATAGTGAATTAATTTGTTCTTCATATGTCATGTGTGTTGCATTATGCCTTTCACACAAAGACAGCTAAAAACCACATAACTTAATGCCCATACAAAACATGAGTCATTGCCTGCCTTTGTCAATGGATATACTTATTTCTCCTTGGTCCACTTGAGCATTAAGAATTAAGGCAATGTTTTTCTTTGATATGTTAAGAACACTCACCCAACAGCACAGCATCACATCCCAGAATACCTGAATCCTGGGTATTATGAATGAGTTTACCCCTGGGTTTTCAAAATCTTTTGTCTATTAAAACCATTTTCCCTTCAGTAAAAACCAAAAAGCCAAAATGTAGCATTACTAAAGAACACTTAAAAATCTCAATTTTTGGACACTTTTCTAAGAAAATGTTAAGGATATCCAGATTTTCAGAAAATTGTGGTGGTTTGATTGAATTGAGGAAGAGACAGTAGGGGGACAAGGTCATTGCATTGTAGCTAATTAGTGACTACAGCCGGTACAAATTCATATGATGAAATTGTAACAAATTGTTACTAGTGGCAGTTAAATTACTTAATTGTCTGACTAATACACGAAAAGATGAAATAGAGAAAATACAATTAGCATATACTAGGCACGGTCAGTTAGAGAATAATATAAGGAATTTGTGTGAAATAATTGATGACAGGTATAGTGATGTATAAAGACAGAATTTATTTGTGGATATAACTGGAAAGATAGTTTTGGTGTTTATCACAAAATGAAACACATGTAGCTACACAAAAAATGAGAAAAGTGGGACAATATAATCAAACTATCAGTTCTGAGGCAATGTCAGCCACAGCCAATAGTGAAGACACCTTTCAGGTATGTTACATTGATAGCTGTAGTGTCTAGTGCTTATAAGCCGTAAATACAATTCATTATGTTTGGGCACACGACGAACCAAAGTAACTAGGCCTAACAAACAACTTTAAACAGTCTGTCTGGTACATTCTCAAATGCATTTAAGACATATATAGCACAATTAGGTTTGCTGTGAATTTTCTTATGTTGTTGTATTGTACATATTGTTCTATTAAGAAAATTGATTTGATTTTTGATTCTTTCAAGTTTTGTAATGCTGACGTTGTTTTGTTTGTATATTGAATTTGTTCATTTTATGAAACAATATGTGAAAGTTTTATGAGATCCCATCCTTATGTATACAATGACTAGTTCTATATTTATCTTGATATAGAACCATTATATGTTATATAACGACAAATTCTACATCCAATGGTTTGTTACCTTTTAAGGATCTCTAGAATGTATGATAATAAACAAATAAATAAATAAACATCTCCAAGTCACATGAGGATGCAATGTCTACCTATAAGTAGCAAATTACAGATGTGCCATGTTCAGTTATCCACTATCATTTCCAGCTTATGAATACGAACATGTGAAACATTATCTTTAATAGGTGTTTAAAAGTGACACACAAGATGTGCTTCACACTAATGTTAATGGCTTAGTCATGACCAAAACAAGACCATATCCTTGATTACGTAAAGTTGCTTGCTTCATTCACGCGTTATTTTTCAATTTCAAATACCTTGTGAAGGTAATGATTTGCACATTGATTGGCATCTGATACCAGTAAGGGACATTTTTGTCCATGTAACTGTTTTTCAGACCATTTGTGCATTTCATCATTTTGAGCCATGCACTGTTCATTTAGCTGATTCCTTTTCTTGTAGGCTTCCTGCACCACTGTTATTCTAGCCATCTCTGTAATAATGTATGAACAAACTGACGTCCTGTCAGTCAGGAAAGTAACAAACCTTTCAAACACATAGAAAACAGAAGAAAGACAACAGTATAAAGTCAGGTGCCAAATCTAAATATACATCCTCACCATCTCATAATGGGGGCCATTTGTTTTTGGAAAGGATATTTGTACAATGAGAACCTTATTTAACATTTACTAAAATCTACAAACAGTATTTGATTTGAATGGATTATGTGACAGTTTAACTCACTGGCATCCTGTGACATAGTGATGCCTAAAATGGCTTCTCATTTGTGTTTCATTATCTACATTTTACAACTGTGAAAAGTCCCCAGACAAAAATCTATACACCTTGCATTGTCAGTCAACAGATTTATCATACATATTGATGTATTGTGTGACCAATTTGAAATTTTCAGTTTGACATTTTTAATTCACTTTACTTGTAAGTTTTCCTGGAGTATCTCAGTCTATATAATACCTAGGCTATGGGCTGGATGATTAAAGTTCATTTCTCAGCATGAACAAAACTTTTTCTCTTTGTCATCATGTCCAGACCAGCTCTGCAACTTACCAGTCTCCTATCTGGTGGCTACGGGGCTCTTTGTGCAGGGGTAAAGATGCTGGGGTGCGGAGCGGATAGCTAAAAAGATATAACATTCGTATGGTAGGAGAAAACATCTACAGGTGTAGGACAGCCATCAACCAGCTGCTAACAGGAAGGAATAGGAGATGGTGAAGAAGATATGCAGATTGGTGATTATAGAGTCTTGACTGAGACTGCAAAGAATGAGGAACAGATGTATAAGAAAAGTCAGTAAGTGTGCTAAGTGACATGTGTCTAATCTCATTGTCATCATCATCATCTCATCATCATCATCATCATCATTCTGTGTTGTTGCGCTGCTGCGCTTTATTTTGTATCTATGCATCATCATTTTTTATGCCAGTGATCCCCGTGTAGTAACATTAAGAGTTAATCTGCTTTTTTTTCATTGCGTGATGGTTAAAAATTTTGTCTTCTAAGGCCCCACCACCATCTAAATGTTATTAAGTCCCGTTTTAGTTTTAAAATAAAAAGTGTTCCCCCAATTATGGGGAATAGGACTTTAAAACTAGAAAGGGATTGGAAAGACAGGAAGGATAGTAATGACAGTAGTAATAGCATGAGTGAAGATGGTGTCAATACAAGGGGGCTGGCTCGGAACTTGGTGTTATATGTTATGCGAATACAGATGAATACAAAGTAATGAAACGCCGGCCTGTAGACGGAGGAAGACGGAGTTTTAAACTGATCAGTTGGATTATACAGGAGCTAGGACTCTGACCGGTGGTTGAAATGAATGGTTGGTTAACCTTGTTATCGATTAAGCTACCGACACCAAACACAGTGAAACTTCTCCGTAACAGAACTGGTGGCAGCACGGTATCGCCAATTCTAGTATTGCGTGGCACGGATTAATATCACATTTTGTCATCTGTGATGTTATACTCTGTGGCCCTGATCCATACACTGTGGTTCCCAGCCAGAGCGGTAGTAGTAATCTGTGGTTTGATGTGTGTGATTGTGGTGGATTAGTGTGCACGGTTTGTGGGATTGACATTCTGATTTTCTTTGTGGTTAATAGCACTTATCTGTGGTGGGTAGTGTTGTCGGCTGTGTTTTTACAACTCTTATTATTGGTTTGAAGTGCACTTATAGCAGGTTTTCATTTCATGCATGTGCTCTGTACTGTATAATTAGGTTAGTGGGAGTCTTATACTAATTCCCACTTTTACCGAATATTGACATACTTGAATTTGCCAATTTCTAGTTGCCGTAATTCGCCTAGACATGTCGGATGACGAGGATGTTCTGTATGTTAAAAAGCAAAAGACAATTCACTATGGTTCCCTGGAAGAACAGGAACGTGCACGTTTGTCAACAGCGGCTGTTAAATCTGGAGACAGTGATGAAGAAGGAAATTCATCTAACACGGGACAGCAGGTTTCAGAAGCCGGGAACATCAACATTTCGGATGGTATATATTGACCTTTTTCTGTAATAACAAGACTTAACTTATGACCTCAGATTTAGTACAGTTTTATTAAATAACTTGAAGCATAAATTATTTGGAAACAAGGATGTACATAAATTGCTAGATAACCATTTAGAGTGCATTCTTCTGCGTTATGACAAAGCATAGGCTCGTAGATAGTTACCAACGTTTTGAGGGAACCTTCTTCTTCCATCTTCACGTTCTCCAAGACGTTGGTAACCGCCAACGGGACTACAAGGGGTCACCATCAGGGTGCTCTGAAATGTTGGCAACCATCACTGTGACTACACAGTCTCATAGCTGGAAGACCATATCTACATTTCCATTGCCTTGAAAGCTTCAAATGTAAAATAGATAACCAGTTCAAGATTATGTTTTTGAAATACAGACTTAACTCTCCAAGTGTTTTTTTTTATTATCTGACTGTATAATGTTTCATTTTCTGAAGAATATATGGAGCTGGAAGAAGAAATGAATCGTGATCGGCAGGCTCTACTAGAAGAGTTTGAAAGACGTAAAAGGGCACGCCAGATTAATGTTTCAACTGATGATGAAGAAGTAAAACGTAACCTGCGACAGTTAGGAGAACCAATTTGTCTGTTTGGTGAAGGTCCAGCTGATAGACGGAGTCGTCTTCGAGACTTATTAGCCAGGTGTGAAGTTTCCCTGCCTTGTATTGTATTATTATTATTATTAAATATATGTTAGAACTTTATTAAATACAAAGTGGAGGGTAGTTAATCTTTATATTTAACAAGCTAGGCAACGGTAATTTATAAGAAGGGTATGCTTGCATTTCCACCAGTGTATAAAGTCACATATTTCAGTTTTAATGTGCTAGATATTTTTTGAGCATCCTGTTTCCATTAAAACATAAGTACCTTACTTTGTTTGTTTAAGTTTTATTTTCAGTTTGGTCTTGTAGATTGTAACATAAAACTTGTATTATACAATTTTTAGCCACCTTGTGTCTGATTTTGAATACTCTGATTTCCTTCTCAGACACAAAATGTCAAACTGTCACCCATCTTCCGTCCATTCTGTCTTAACATCTTATTGTTTTGGAGATTAGTTTCTTATGAACATATTTCTAAAGCACAGTGTTGCAGGTTAAATAGATGGACAGACAGGTATATAAAAGCAACATTTCTGTTTCCTTTTATCTATTATTATTGGCTTATGGATTTAAAAATGAAATATTTACATATATTTAAAACCTCTGTAGTAATGTTGAATGTCCTGATTTTTTAAGGCACTGATAAAACTTGACATTATTTATCTCCAACGTAATGTCTTGCATATGCATAATATAAAATAGAAGTGTGTCTGAATACGTACATGTGCAGCTTTTCTAGATTTCAGATTCTTCACTGTGTTAACCCATAATCTCTTGTGTGTTGTTTATCTAGGTTCTCCGGGTATGATTTGTGTTGGATTTTCTGGCCTCACCACATGTCCGCAGGGGCATAGAACCAACGTTGCAATTGGAGGGACTTATAGAAGGATTTTGTTATCCCCTATGACACAATGATGATGAGAACAATAGTTAACAGAGGGGTCCTACACCATACTGATGATGTGGTATTATTCTCATTTTTTAAGGCAGAGGTGAAGGCTTCAATCTGTGAGCAGAAACATCTGTCACAGATCTAACCACTGTTTGACTCAGAACCTGGTGGTTTCCCCTCACCACCAGGTCCCGTAACTGTTTATATTCATGTACTCTTTAATTTTTAGAGATTATACATCGGCGTAGTATTCCAGATGGCGTGCGTTTATTTTGTCATGCATGATAGATATGTTATTGTTTGTAGGTTGGGGGAAGATGCAATTAAGAAGAAACAAGAGGAGGAAGAAGAAAGAATGCAACAGGAAAAAGATCAAGAAACCACGTGGTACCATGAGGGGCCTGAAGCTCTTCGAATTGCGCGATTATGGGTTGCAAGTGAGCAGATTTGTGTGTGTGTGTGTGTGTGTGTGTGTGTGTGTGTGCATGCATGCACCCATGGAAAGACATTTTTTAATGGGGCAACCGTAAAAAGTAGTTCTGTTTTGCTTTTCAAGTGTTCAGAATGGAGATCACTCCTGTCTTTTTCACAGCAGCACCTAGTTTTGCTGTAAAATCTTTAATGAAGGCAAGACCTCAAAAATAAAATGTTGTGTTCATTGATTCTAAATTTGACACATTTATCTGTAACAATTATAAATTAATTATATTCAAATATAATAAAATTATTTTAAACATCTGATCCTTTCATACCAGGATCTCTTTGGTGGCAGAGGATCATCACAGATAATGTCTTCTCTCAGTCTTTAGTAATGACAAGATATTTTGCATGTCCATGCTGAAATATAAATATTGTAACATCTAAAAAATCTGTATGTTTGGTCTTCAAAATGTGTGCCCTAAGATACAGAAGCCAGCTGGGATGGCATAGTCAGTACAGTAACCACTGTGGGCAAGAGATTTTTCTCCTTCCCAAAGAACCCATCCTTCTGTTTAATGTGTACTGGCACCTCTTTCCTTGAGATGCAAAGTCCACCACTCCTGTCCATCTAGTAAAGGTAAATTTCACTCTATAACCTACCATGAAGGCACAGAGGGAGAGTAGAGGTATGGCTCTACTCCTTCCTTAACCTCGGTGCTAGTGGGGGGTGGGTGATTAATGCCAAGCCCCAGCCGCTTTACCCCCCGGGGAATGACCCAGTACCCATTGTATCTCCATCTAGTATGAAAGTGAAGAAATAGTGGATCCATACTTCTGCTTCCCCGTATACCTTTATGGCATGCGTAAGAACAACTGTACCTTTACCCAAGAAACGTATATACCCAGATGTTAGCTATATGATACTCTAAAATGAGATACAGTATGTGTGGATCTGTAAAGATCTCCGTATTTCTGTTACAGGTTATTCTTTACCACGTGCAAAACAACGATTAGAGGAGGCACGTAAAGAGCAGGAACTACCTGAGGCTACGCGCACAGCCAGAAGACAGGAGTTACAGAAGAAGCTCCAAGCAGTGTCAATTTACTGCAGTCAGATTGGAGACACAAGACCCATCTCGTATTGTCAGTTCAGTCCTGATTCTAAATTGCTTGCTACTGCTTCCTGGTAATTATCAGTCTTCGATTGATATGTGAGACATTACATTACAGAACTTTTCTATTACTCTTGAAGTTTCTGTTAGTGTATAGCCTCAGATTTTACTCAAGTTACAACAACCTTTATCGGCCAAACAGGTTGCCAGTGTCCCATTAAATGTGATTCTTCACGGGTGAAAGGGCAATGCTGTCCTGCGCAGGAGCAGGTATGGGCATTTAAAAACAAAAATAATTCCGGCCATCAGCAGCTACATTGGGATTTAAGGGCCAGACGATAAAGGTTAAGAAGCACTGAAACTTTATGGATTAATGTTTCTTAACATAAGGTTCTGTTTCATTTATGTTCCCAAACCAAAGACTTCGGTGTGAAATTTCCTGTAACATTCTCAACAGTTTAATGTTCAAATTCATTTCTCCCCAAGGAAACCTTAAAGGAGATTTTTAGGCTACACTAATAGAAAGCATTTAAGTGTACTGTAGTGGACATTGTTGCAGTGTACTGTGGTGTAGACTGTTTTATTGTTCTGTAATGAGAGGTGGTTTTAGCATACTGTAGTGGAAATTGTTTTTCTCACAGTTTTTTTTTAGTGTAGAGTGGAATTTGTAATTACCAAACGTGGTTTCGTAGCAGAAGAGCACTAGAGCACAGCCCACCTTGACTGAGGTTTCTCATGGTTTTGTTTGGCCCTTCCAGCTAATGTTGAGATGGTACCTTAACCTTCACTTGTGTTCCCATATTGATAATCATTTGTACTCTATGCATTATCATATGGGGCCACCTTGAAATGGTTCTGTCTTAAATGTAAATGGTCACTTAATACTTCAAAAGTTTTTATCTGGCAGGTCTGTCCTTCTTCTTGTGCCCCAGTCTGCTGTATGACAGACTGTGGCAACTTCGTTCACAGCTGTGCAACAAATTTCAAACTGTCGTAGGCCCTGTCTACAGTACTGGTATTTGCCTTGCCACCTTGTATCAGACATTGTGAGTGTGTATACAGACGACACTACTACTGCTAGCACAATTTGTACCGCTAGATGTAGATAGCGTAGAGTCCACTGAGTTATTTCTTGCTTAGGGTAAGGCTGTAGCACATATGATCATTGAGTAGTGTCTTGTTAGTACAAGTGTGTGTTGTTTCATTTGAGATTTTGACGTACCTAGAAAATGGGAGACTTGAAAGAACCACGTGTCTTCATGAAATTTCACTGTAAACTGAGGAAAAATGCTAGAGAAACTTTTAAAATGTTGAAAGTAGCTTTTGGAGAGCAGACAATGGGAAGAACACAAGTTCTGAGTGGTTTTCTGACTTCAAGAGCGGTGTGACATCTGATGAAGATGCCAGACACTAGGGACATACATTGATGAGCACAACAGATGAATATGTGCATTGAGTCTAGAAGGTTGCCGCCAAAAACAGAAGGGTCACTATCTGTGAACTTGCTTACATGTTGATTGTGTAAATTCGGAGCAAGACAGTTTGAACAAGCATTGGATTGCCACCAAATTTGTGCCCCCCCCCCCCCACACACACACACACACACACACACACAAGGACAAACTGTAAACCAGCAAACCAGCATTACACCATTGACACCTTATGGCATCTGCAGGAAAAAGTGCAGCAAAAACAACCTGAGAAGTGGAATTTTGTGGATTGGTTCCTCCACCGAGACAATGCACCTGCTCACTCTGCTACGTCTGTGCATGCATTTTTGGCTAAAAACAAAACAAATGACTCTCATCCCACGCGCTCCTATACAGCAGGGTGACTTCTTTCTTTTCCCAAAATTTAAGTTGGCATTAAAAGGAAGGAAATTTAATGATATTACCATGATTGAAACAAAATCGCAGGATCACTTGCCAAGTTTCAAGCAGTACACTTCACGAAGTGGCTCAAGGGGTGGCACAATTGCTGGTCTTGCCATATAAAGTCCCAAGGAGCCTATTTTGAAAGGGACAGCATTGATTAGATGGTATGTGTTGTTACAGAGAAATAAATTTAGTCCAGAAACTATTCTGTTGCAGCATATAGTAAGGGGGTTACATGTTTTGGCATTTCTTAATGATATATGTGACAGGCTGCTTTGTGTGAATTCTTACTAATGTAACAAATATTAGAAATGAAGTTATGCCATTTGTTGTGACTTTAAAGTTTCCTTTGAAAATAATCCAGAGGTTTGGTTATGGGAACAAATTCCTTTCAGTTTGATTATGGGAACAAATTTCTTTGAATTTGTTCTTTGTAATTATTGTGCCATATTGTAGTTGATACTGCATAACCGCAGCAGTTGATAAAATAACTACATAGTATCTGACCTCACAAAATTTCAGTCCTTTTGCTTCCATCTCTGTTGTAGGAGTGGGTTGTGTAAGGTGTGGTCTGTGCCCAACTGTGAACTCGCACTGACCTTGAGAGGACACAGTTGTAATGTGGGAGCTGTCGTCTTTCGTCCCAATGCAATGCAGGAGGAGAAAAGTCCTGTATGTACCCTTGCATCATGTGCTGCTGATGGCTCTGTCAAACTGTGGACTATGAACAGGTATGCTGACTTCATGACTAGTTAAGATATAGGTGCAAGTGTGAGCAGTGTAACTAACTCCAATGGGCGTGTTCGTCATTGAGCAGTTGGCAGTCTGAGTCATATATAGTACTGCTTATTGTCAGGCACTGATCCAGTTTGAATCAACACTTGTACTTCCCCTCCGTAGCTTTAGGTATCCCTGTTGTAATGTCTCGTAGCGCAGTAGTGTGCGAGTCACTAACTACAACAACTAACTCCTGACTCCATGGAGGAGAGTCCTTCTTGAGAAGCTGATAACTCCTCAGCTAGTTGAGAAGTTCTTCATATTTTATGAAAAATGAAGGTTCACTACTGGAGCCGGGGTAGCATAGTTGGTATAGCGACTATGTTACAGGCTGGACAGTGTGGGGTTTGAATCCTGGTAGGGGCAAAAAATTTTTCTCTTCTCCACAAACGCCCAGAACGGCTCTGGGGACCACCCAGCCTCACATTCAATGGGTACCGGGGTTCCTTCCTGAAGGTAAAGCAGCTGGAGTGTGAATTTAACCAATCACCTTTGTCTAGTGCTGAGGTCAAGAATGAGTGGAGCTATACCTCTACCTCTTTAAGTTTTTGAAGGTTCATTACCGTGTTCACAACAGTACATAACTTTTCCTGCTCTGAGCTAGATGAATCCAATCCACACTCTCTTACCCTACTTTGAGATACATTTTAATACTATCCTTCCATCTACATCACTGCTTGTGCATGCTCCAATATTTTGCCTTTTAACTTTTTCTCTCCTCCACTCTTACTTTCCAGTTCCTGGTATTCATTGACACCGTCTGCTCTTTGGCTGGCCCAGTAACCATGTTGTGAAATTCTGTTGCTATATGTAATTAGCTTGGGGAGAAATGTTTTGCCAGTGTCTTTGCCTGGTGCTGTAGGGAATTGTCATTGTTTATTTTGTTACTGGTTACCTACAACACCATGCAAGTATTTTGTGTTTCAATTTTGTGTTATTTCATCCGGTATGGTGATTCCACTGTATTATGAAAAACTGAGATTTTGTTATGATTCATGAATGTATGTAAGTACAGTAGTCCCCCCGTATCCGCGGGTGATACGTTCAAAGACCTACCGCAGATGCCCAAAACCGCGGATAGTAGCAAACCCTATATATATATATATATAAGTCATTTGTCGTTTACATACATACCTATGATAAAGTTTAATTGATAAATTATGCACAATAAGACATTACCAACATTAAATAATAATAAAATACATTGTACATTATTATACTTGTGGATGCGAGTAAAGCGGGCCAGCTTGGGTACAGAGGACAAAGAGAGATGAGTCATGTACTGAGTGTGACGGGGTGGGCAGGTTGCACCGTGTTACTCAGAATGGAGCACAATTTGAAACTTATGAATCGTTTATTTCTGGAATTTTCCATTTAATATTTTCGGGCGGTAAACCGCGGATACCGAATCCATGGATGCGGGGGTTCTACTGTACTTTGTGTTTCACTACATATTTGTTATTTATATTAAATTGTTACTGTAAATTTGACTCTCATCTTGTGCCATTTGTGTGCTTGCCTTCACCTGACAGTTTGGAACAGTTCCTCTATGTATATTATGTGTACCAGGGGAAAACAGTAATTTTAAGTAGGGTGGGGCATTATGAGTGCTAACTTTATTACTTTCCAGTGAGGAGCCGTTGGCAGACGTTGAAGGTCATGCTCCTCATCGAGTATCACGACTTGCTTTCCATCCTTCAGGCCGATTTTTGGGCACGTGTTGTTTTGATGGCTCTTGGAGATTATGGGACTTGGAACAACTTCAAGAAGTTCTGCATCAAGAAGGTCATTGCAAGCCCATCTTTTGTATCGCGTTCCAGATAGATGGCTCAGTGTGTGCTACAGGGTAAGTGATCACTTAGAGCCATATCAGTCAACATTTTATTATTTGTTATCACTCCTATGCCACTTTACGTCTCTGCGGCGAGCTGGTCCCTCGTCCAGAGGAGTCCTACCGAGTGTGGTGTGTCTAAGAAGTGTGATCGTGAAGCCTCGAAAATGAGGCGGCCTAGGTCCCAAAGGGGCTGTCGAGCCATTGAAAAAAAATCCACTTTACCTGTTTCTTGTTGTTGACAAAAATTTTTACTATCTCTATAGCTCCACTCATCCTTAATCCTGGCACTAGATGGAGGTAAGTGGTCAACTTCACATCCTGGGTGCTTTGGAGAAAAGTTACTTATCCCTGACAGGAATTGAAACTTGGATTGTTCCACTGATACCAACTCCACTCTCCTGCTTTCAGACAATTCTTGTCCATTGGAGAATTTGAATCCTTACGAAGAGCAAATATAATATTCAGTTAATTAAACTGAGAGAGACTAAGAGAAAACCTAAATTGAATATTAAATGAGTCATTGTATAGTATTCACATTCTTTTTCTTCTGCAGAGGGCTTGATGCTTTTGGACGAGTGTGGGACCTACGTACGGGACGGTGTATCATGTTCATGGAAGGTCATTTGAAGTCACTATATGGGATAGACTTCTCTCCTAATGGGTATGTAACCACATTCTGCTACTGAATTTTTCATAACAAAGGTATGAAATCTAGAGAATATGATGGGCCTCTGTGACATTGATGGGTCAGAGAGATACAATATTTGCCATATTGCCAACCAGACTTTCGCACGGTACAGAAAGGCCTTATATAATTATGTCTGGAGTGATTACAGTTGACCATATCGTGATAGTATGATGATGAACACACAATTTAAGTCCGGTTAGTTAAATTGTATTTCTAAAGTTATCATTCAATTTTGTTAATTTGTTCATAGTCACAAGTAATAATTACCAGTTAACACCTACTAGTGTATTTTCTAGGACAGGACTGACTAGTTTATAAACTGAAGATTGAAGGAAGCAAACGGCTGCTATGACTTTATGGTTATAACAGATCAGCTTGTAAGCAATTCATGTCATGTAGCTGATGAACTGCATTAATTACAAATATTGTAATATTATACATGTTTAAGTCGTGCTTGTTTTTCCAAAGTGTGTGTCCAAAAAAGAGGGTGTGACACACGTCATGGAACTCTGGAAGTGTACTTAACTCATCAAGTTGATACAGTAATATGACTGTAACTACCATGAATAAAGCTGCGTGAATTGAAATGAAGTAAAATATTTTCTTGAAAACAGAACAGTATATTTAGAACAAAAACAAATTCATGGTAGATTTTTAATAAAACTCTGAATTAATGTAATCAATACAAATCCATTTTATTTACAGAATTAACAGTTTTGCAATATTTTATGCCTAAGTTTTTATTTATTTATTTATTTATTTATTGGCTGAGGTTTTGATTGTTATTACCAAATAAGGAACATTTCAGTTCATCGTCTCGTTCCTAAATGAAGATTTTCAACTGCATGAATTTTGGAACTGGTTTCCATCTCCTACTTTGGAATTACTGCATGGTAATGGTCTTCTGAGCATATTCCATAATGACAGGTTGGACCCAGTGTTTGGTCAGTCATGTTGCTTATTTTGGTTTTCCTCAGTCATTCCAGGGGAACACCAGGTTAGCACCTTAAAGTAGGTCACAACTTCATCCTTCGACTCCTTTGCACTGTTTGGTACCAAAACATCTGTGTGTTTGATACAGTGTTACTAAGTAACCTGCAGACCAACCTTATATTTGAGTTGTGATGAGTTTTTTGACACACAGAATTTTGGAAAGGTGATCACATTCTGTTATGAGATGGAAGGAAGAAAATCTAGTTTGTAAATCAGCGTGTTTGATAAAACTCAAGACTAGAGACAGTGAATGATGTTCATTTAGACTTGAGAGTTTATTTAAGTTTCTTTCTGCCACACACGTACATGTTTCAGCTACCACATAGCAACAGGAAGTGAAGACAACACGTGCAAAATTTGGGACCTAAGGCGTCGAGCATGTCTGTACACAATTCCGGCACACATGAATCTTATCTCGCAAGTGAAGTACCAGTATCAAGGAGGCAATTTTGTTGTGACATCATCATATGACAACACAGCAAAGGTACTTAGATACAGAGCAGTTACTTGATGTGCTGTTATCGTGTTCATGAATATAGTTCAAGCATCCCTTCGCCGTATTACAACCAGTTTCATAAGTCTACATTATTGTCATAAAAATGAAAGCAATACAGTAAAACCCTGCTGAAACATATTTCAAGGGATCCGCTGATAAATGGATGTAGCCGTGAAAAAATTAAGTGCAAAAATAAATACACTTTTTTTGTTACTCATTCTTATAGGCACTGTTTTCCTAAACGGGTTTGCCTCTATTTCATCATCAGCGATGTTTAGTAGCCGGTTTTGTTCTCTGCTTGAACATGTTAAAGGTAAAGTTCACCCTAGAACAGGCCATGAAGGCCCAGAGGGGGAGTAGAGGTATAGCTCTACTCTGTCTTTAACCTCGGTGTTAGATGGGGGTGGGTGGTCAACGCCACGCCCCGATCGCTTTACCCCCGGGAATGACCCGGTACCCATTGTACAGGAGGCTGGGTGGGCCCCAGGGCCAGTCTGGACAGGTACTGAAAATCTCGCCCCCACCGGGATTCGATCCCCGGACCATCCAGCTCGTAGCGAGTTGCTATACCGCCTACGCTATCCCAGCCCACTCTTGAACATGTTATTGTTAGTAAAGGTTTTATATCACAAAAATAATGCTGAACTGTTGACTGATTACTTGTTTAAATGCTTTTGTGAATGGCATATTGGAAAACCATGAACAAATCATTCAGGATAGATGATCTGCAGACTGACTGTCTGAACCAAGGCGCATAGAAAGCACAAGTTATAACCACTTGACAACATTTGATTAAATAATGTCTGGTTCACATATAAACGTTAACCCTCCCGTGCTGAATGTGGACAACAGTCGACATGCAGCATGCATTTAAAGTGCCGAGTCACCTAAAGCCGTCTCCCACGGACATGCAAAGTAATGGTGTACGTTTAAATTCTCGTCACTTTCAGAGCACCCTGGGCATTTATTTCTGACACCTAAGGGTTAATCAGAGCAGTCAGATTTGGAACCTGCGCTGATGTGAAGTGCACCAGGACTGTTTACTGAGGACTGGAAACGCTATGCTGATTTGCAGGATTTGAGGTCGTGACTGTTGTGTTGATGAAGATTGAAGTCTTCTGGGATGTTTCACCATGTCATCTGGTGAATAGTTACCAATATTTTGCAGGCAGCATTCCTCCAAAATGTTGGTAACAATTTCAAAGGATGGTGGTGTCTTCACCTTCAAAGATCAAGCAGTCTAAGAAAATTGAAGTTGCAGACACCATGATCCTTTGAAGGCCGTGCAATGGCTCAGGCAGTTAGTTGGTGGCCTCCCACTGTTGAGGCCCGGGTTCGATCCTGGGTCAGTCCATGTCGGATTTGTGGTACACAAAATGGCATTGGGACAGGTCCCCCCCCCCGAGTACTGCGATTTTCCCCTGTCAATTTAATTCCACCGGTGCTCCATTACTTGGAAAAATGAAAAAAATAAGCCTCAAGGCTGTGGTGCGTCCGTAGCATCTGCTGCGGGGCCTTCTCCACAAAAAAAAAAAGATCCTTTAAAACATCAGGAACCACTCAACCAACAACAGAGCATCACATCCCAGAAGACTTGAATCCTCAGCAGACCACTGAGAGAACCTCAAGTAGTTTAGCATTCCCTTTGCTTCTTCATTTGTACCAAGATTTATTGAGTCTATCTCTTTATTTGTCAATTAAATATCAGTCATCCAAGATAACTTTCATTTGAGAATCCAAATTCAAAACCAACTTTTCATTGTCATTATGCTGATATTATACAAACATTTTTGCCATGGTGGTGTGGAATGACTGATTTTTAGATGCATTGAACTTAGGTCAGTGAAGTCCAAAATGTCGATGTTACAGCGTGAGCTCACAACCGTATATGTAACAAGTAATGTGGTACCTAACACATAAAGTAGATCCAGTTTTTGTGTACCCAAGTCACTTTTGGATTGCTTAATTGCTTGTACATGTTGCAAGCACAGATCCCACGGGTTCATATGCTGACCACGAGTCCTGATTATGCTGCATAGTTGCAACAGCAGCTGCCAGTACTGACAGATTTAATCACAAAAGTGGTCAAGTTCCAGGGAATGGAGGTACAAATTATACAAACATTACTCCCACTCACCCTTCTTAGGAGTTGTTCAGTCACTGGGACAGTTTTTTGTTTTCTAAAGTTATTTACGTCCATCAGTTGTTATCACTTAGTGGTATTTCCTGCCTGCCACACTATGGTGCAACTTCTTGCTAGTGCAACGGCACAATGTTAGTGTCAGTAGAACACACGACACCTAGCAGGTCAGCACGTTTTGTTTGGCGAAACAAACAGTTCTTTCGTCTGTAACATGCCACGCCACAGCATATTCCTTAAATTATATTCCATATTACTATTCATTGTAAAGTAATTTCAATAAGTGCATTGTGATCAAAGTGAAATTTCAAGTACTGGGTGTTACATCATACAGTTCCATTGTGTGTACAGTTGTATCTTCAAGAGAACATTCATCCCACAAATATACTGTTTTCCTTAATTCCAGTGACTAATGTATTTGTTGATGCAAAATTTGTGTAGACATTGAAATATACTTGAAACAACCCATAATTTTCTTGGCTATGTTCTTGACAAGGTTAAGGAGCTAAGTTTAATTTGAATGTGTGGGTCACTGCATCTAGCCAGTGCTCCTACAGTACTGAAGTGTGTGCAGCAAAACAAGACCAACACAGACTGATACAACAAGCTACAGACATGAAGTACACTTCTGTGAAGATTGCCATCATCTGAGATGTGATACTTTGTAGTCTGGTATAAATTTAAGTCTTTCAGAAAAGTCTGCTGCTTCTGTCATCAGGGTGTCACATGCCAGAGGACAGTTTCCTTCACAGTCACTGCCATGAGAACCTCAAAACTCTCATGGCAGTTCTGAAACAAATAGCAGGAAGAACTCTTATTGAAAAACAAATAGCAGGATGAACTCTTACTGAAAAACAATAGCAGGATTAACTCACTGAAAAACAAATAGCAGGATAAACTTACTGAAAAACAAATAGTAGGATGAACTCTTACTGAAAAACAAATAGCAGGATGAACTCTTACTGAAGAACAAATAGCAGGATGAACTTACTGAAAAACAAATAGCAGGATGAACTCTTACTGAAGAACAAATAGCAGGATGAACTCTTATTAAAGAACAAATAGCAGGATGAACTCTTACTGAAGAACAAATAGCAGGATAAACTCTTACTGAAGAACAAATAGCAGGATGAACTTACTGAAAAACAAATAGCAGGATGAACTCTTACTGAAGAACAAATAGCAGGATGAACTCTTATTAAAGAACAAATAGCAGGATGAACTCTTATTAAAGAACAAATAGCAGGATGAACTCTTACTGAAAAACAATTCTACAAGAATTTGAGATTGAAGTTTCAGCAGCAAGACTCCATATTTAGAAAAATAATTAGTTTAAACTGATTTTCTGAAACAAATCAGTCATTATTATCCAATCAGAGGATGTTATGGACATCAGCTTAGCCATGCAAGGCTTCTTGCACCCACATACAGGACCTGAGCCTGCCCTTGGTATATCTGAAAGGGTTGCCAGGGGAGTGATGAGGGGCTGGATGAGTAGGAACCACAAGGAGTATTGGCAGTCCATTCGTGGACAAAGGCAGGCTAGGTGCTTTCTTAAAAGACCTCTGCTAAAAGAGCTGGGGAATTACTCAACTTGAACAGACACCAGCTAAGAATAATGATAGGGCTGCTAACAGGGCACTGTCATTTAAAAGGACATCTATTTGAACTGGGGATGATGGACAGTCCCGGTGTGACAGATACAAACAGGCACCTGGGCCATTATTTCTTGAAATCAGGTGACTTTGCTGACATCTCTGTCAGCAAGATACTGCACTCTGTTCAAAGTGTGGGGCTGCTGAATGCTTAAACAAAGGGTTGCACAAAACATCAGAAACAGTCGAGGTGCAAGGGTCACTGCAGTGCCCACCCTAATGTACTCTCTTCTCTTCTAACATCCAATTAAAGGACATTATGAACATCAGCTTAATGATTTTTCAGCATTATGCTTTCAGGATCAAAATTAGTCATCTCTAGTAGTGCACTTTGTAAGTATGAGTGTATATTGATGATAGCGGCAACTGAAGTGTCTGTTGTGGTGTTTAATTGAACATACTTTCTTACGTTGTATTTTGATTGTATATTACTTTAGCAAAAACTAAGATAATGTGAATCTCAAGGCAACCCATCCCCAATACAGATTACGATAGATCAAACACAATCGGAGAATATGGAATATTTCAACTATTTGGGTAGCGTGATAACACATGATGCAAGATGTACACGTGAAATTAAATCCAGGATTGCTATGGCAAAAGCAGCATTCAACGAGAAGAAGACTCTTTTCACCAGCAAATTGAACTTAAATTTAAGAAAAAAACTAATCAAGCACTATATTTGGAACATAGTTTTGTATGATGCTGAAACTTGAACACTTCGGAAAGTAGATCAGAAATACCTAGAAAGTTTTGAAATGCGGTGCTCGAGAAGGATGGAGAAGATCAGTTGGACTGATTGTGTGAAAAATGAAGAAGTATTACATAGAGTCAAGGAGGAAAGGAATATCCTACATACAGTAAAAAGAAGGAAGGCTAACTGAATTGGTCACATCTTGCATAGGAACTGCCTTCTAAAACACGTTATTGCAGGAAAGATAGAGGGAAGGATAGAAGTGATGGGAAGATGAGGAAGAAGATGTAAGCTTCTACTAGATGACCTTAAGGAAAACAGAGGATACTAGAAATTGAAAGAGGAAGCACTAAATCACACGCTATGGAGAACTCGCTTTGAAAGAGGCTACGGGCCTGTCATAAGACAGACTACAGAATGAATGAGTGAATTAGTTTAGCACACACACACAGGCCTGGTTATAACGTCACACCAACTATAACTATTAATTTTATTCTTATTCCATATAGCTCTGACCATCATCAGTTAGCCTGCACTTCAGTTTGTACAGTCATTACCCTCCTTTAATGACCAAATTTTTTGCACAAACTGTCTCTCATTCCTACGTCCCAAGTTACGTGCTTATTTGCATAGAAGTAAGTCTTAACAAATATTACATTGCTGTATTCAATCTGTAAATATATTGTGTGTCCATTATTTCCTAGGTGTGGTCTAATAAAACATGGCAGCCACTGAAAACTTTATCTGGCCATGATGGTAAAGTAATGTGTGCTGACATTTCACCTGACTCACAGTTCATTGCTACATCTTCATATGATCGAACATTCAAACTGTGGGCACCGGAATGACAGAATTACTTGAAAAGTACAGGACAAAAAGGTAAGCACCTTCTAGTAGAAATGAAAATGAAGCATTCTGTTATGTGCAGGACAGAAATAGAGTCTTGTCTTATTTTATTTTAAATTTAATTTTAAATTTATGCTTGATATATTGTGGCCTGCAAGTGTGACAAGAGAGAGATATGACTTTGTTGAAATCACTGATGATACAGCACTCTTAAATAAATGCACTACAGAAGTAGTCAGTATGGAACGAAATAAATAAATAAGGTACATTAACTAATTCATTATCACATGTAATATACAGCATGTTCTTACAGCAAACACCTGCACGCCTGTGTCCCTGTCCCCAGAACCGTATAGTATACCACAACTCCCTGTTTCCAGAACATTATAATACACCATGTGTTCATGTCCCCAGTACTGTATAGTACTCCACATATCCCTGTCCCCAGAACTGTGAAGTCCATTCACGTGTCCCTGTCCTCAGAAATGTATAGTACCCCGGTACCCCCGCATCTGTGTTTGTGTCCTGACTTACGGTGTTCATTGATAACACTGCTACCTGGGTACTGGCTATCATGACTATAATGTTCATTGGTAACACTGCTAGCAGGGTACTGGCTATCATGACTATAATGTTCATTGGTAACACTGCTAGCAGGGTACTGGCTATCATGACTATAATGTTCATTGGTAACACTGCTAGCAAGGTACTGGCTATCATGACTATAATGTTCATTGGTAACACTGCTAGCAGGGTACTGGCTATCATGACTATAATGTTCATTGGTAACACTGCTAGCAGGGTACTGGCTATCATGACTATAATGTTCATTGGTAACACTGCTAGCAGGGTACTGGCTATCATGACTATAATGTTCATTGGTAACACTGCTAGCAGGGTACTGGCTATCATGACTATAATGTTCATTGGTAACACTGCTAGCAGGGTACTGGCTATCATGACTATAATGTTCATTGGTAACACTGCTACCTGGGTACTGGCTATCATGACTATAATGTTCATTGGTAACACTGCTACCTGGGTACTGGCTATCATGACTATAATGTTCATTGGTAACACTGCTAGCAGGGTACTGGCTATCATGACTATAATGTTCATTGGTAACACTGCTAGCAGGGTACTGGCTATCATGACTATAATGTTCATTGGTAACACTGCTAGCAGGGTACTGGCTATCATGACTATAAGTTCATTGGTAACACTGCTAGCAGGGTACTGGCTATCATGACTATAATGTTCATTGGTAACACTGCTAGCAGGGTACTGGCTATCCTGACTTGTAAAGCATGTCTTGCCATGTGCCAGTACTTTGATATGTGTTAATCCACTTAGTGGTAGGCAGTGTGGGTATATTGCGCCAAAAATGGTAACCCATCGAAACAGAGAAATATGGGATATGTAGTGAGTACAAAGTAACATTATTCAATAAAGTGCTAGCTGCTGAAGTCTCATGGACAAGTAAGCTGTAATGCACTTAAATTGGTGGCCAATAGATCACCCAATGACATAACACTAAAGAGTACCAGTGGCCAATAGATCACCCGATGACATAACACTAAAGAGTACCAGTGGCCAATAGATCACCCGATGACATAACACTAAAGAGTACCAGTGGCCAATAGATCACCCGATGACATAACACTAAAAGTACCAGTGGCCAATAGATCACCCGATGACATAACACTAAAGAGTACCAGTGGCCAATAGATCACCCGATGACATAACACTAAAGAGTACCAGTGGCCAATAGATCACCCGATGACATAACACTAAAGAGTACCAGTGGCCAATAGATCACCCGATGACATAACACTAAAGAGTACCAGTGGCCAATAGATCACCCAATGACATAACACTAAAGAGTACCAGTGGCCAATAGATCACCCGATGACATAACACTAAAGAGTACCAGTGGCCAATAGATCACCCGATGACATAACACTAAAGAGTACCAGTGGCCAATAGATCACCCGATGACATAACACTAAAGAGTACCAGTGGCCAATAGATCACCCGATGACATAACACTAAAGAGTACCAGTGGCCAATAGATCACCCGATGACATAACACTAAAGAGTACCAGTGGCCGATAGATCAGCCACCAGCTCTGAGAGGGTTAATGAATGAATCTTGAAACCAGGAACTGTATGGCTTAGCTATAATCTCCCTCCCACCCCCAAAAAGACATTTTTGTAAAGTTGGTGGCTGTTAGAAAGCAAAATTGATACACTAATTGGGTATTCTTGTTTTTCAGTGTTCACCATAATCGCATGTCATTATGTAGCTGGATAACTACGGTAAATAGTCCAGTACAGTAACTTAGTGCACTGTCATGAGTAACTGCAAAGGTTCGAATGTAACCATCAGCAGAGAGTCCATTTGAGCTACAAATGCAAATTATGTGACATGTATGTATTTTTTACATCAGAAAAGTTTACATAATTGTACAGGTTTTCATGCTGTCAACTTATATATGTACACATTTCAGGTTTGTTTGTGTGTCACAGCACACACAAAGAATCTTTAGTTCTGTAATTTTTCACCTTACCCACCTATTAAACTGTGTGGACATGGCATGGGAGGTGGTGAGGTGGGGCTGATCTCTACTGAAAGATGTGCAGATGAATGAAAATCAATTAACAAGAACTACAGCCTGATGGCGTAGATTCACAACTGTATCACTGACATAAATGCCGGTACCTTCATATAGGATGTTCTGCCTACAAATAAATTATAGTCTCCCCCACCAAAACATTTTATGTGATTATTTTACACACTGTAATGAGGTAAGTTTGCACTCATAACTGCTCCTTCCCCAGTCATAGTAGCAACATCCTACTGTACCAAAATTAGCAGCCAAATTTACTCCCATAAGACACAATGTGTATATAATTAAATATAGTCTTCTCGGGCGCACTGCCGCCTCAACTCATTTGAATACAACGTTTTGGGGACGGAGCTAGTCCCCGAAACGTTGTATTCAAACGAGTTGACGCGGCTGTGCGCCCGAGAAGACTATATTGAATCATTTCGCTGCGAAAGTTTGAAAACTTATATATGTATATAATTAGTTCATCCAGATGTGATGTTGCGCATCTGCCTCACGGCTGCTACCAGGCGAGGGGAACATCCAGAGCTCTTTGTGTGGTACTCCTCAGGTGACAGTCGGAGTAATACTGATATTTGCTGCACGTGTTCTGACAGCGACAACCCCAGGTCCTCCAAAACATTGCCTAGATAGTCTGAAAAACATGAAATAAAAATACAGGATACTTACAAGAGCCCAGAGACTTTCATACTGTTTTTGTAGCCCCTTTCGCTTGTATTTCAGTGAATATTCAACATATTAAACTGTGTTTAGATCTCGTGCAGTAATACACATCATACATCGATTTTTTTTAACACTCAACCATGTTCCTGAATTTTCATGAAGTTCCGTATGTGTGTCATATATAGGATTGGTTCTCAAAGTATGGTCCATGGACCCCTAGAGATCTGCAAAGCCTGGTTAAGGGGTTTGCAAAATTCTTTGTCTTCCTACTGTAAGTTAGAAAGCAAACATATTGCACTGAATATTGTTAAAATTTCACACAATCTGTTTATCTGAAATAATGGTATAATACTGTTTACATTCTGCTCAACAGAACACAAAATTTTCCCTTCAGGTTTTCCTAATCTAAGTTTTATTGTCATTACTGTTAGGAAAATCATAGGTTTTGTAATTAAATTTCACATTTACTTAATAAAGTTTTTTAGAGTTCATTTCTAGTTTGTAATTATTCGAACTTTATTTGATAATTTTTGGGGAGGGGGCCACATAATTAGTGAGACTTGTAAGGGGTCCACAGTACCAGCAGCACTGAGAAACACTGATGGGTTATTATAGTGAACTGGTAACGTAAAAGTAAAGTTGTACCTATTCGTGCTGTGAACACGTATGGGGAGTAGAGGTAAGGCTGCACTTATTCTTACCCTTCGCACTAGATATGGGGGAGTGGTTAGTTCTACCCCTGGGGAAAGAGCCCCCCAGTATCCACTGATTAGAAGGTTGGGTGGGCCCCAGGGCCAGGCTGAATGTGTTGGGTATGAGCTAAATCTGTTGTCCTTGCCGGGACCCTGAACCACGATTCCTTGAATGTCTAGCCCACAGCCTAGTTGCTGTACTGAGTTATCCCAGCTCCTTGTAATGTACTGGTACAGTCCAGAAATTGAAATCACCACACTTTTGACACCCCCACAGCAAATTTCATTAGTTGTCTTATTGGAACATACTTGTATCGATGAATAAACTAATATTATGCATCCAATTTGTACAGTAGTTTTCCGGTGTTACACCGGTTACAGGTTCTCAGTCACTTTTCGCCGTATATGACGGTTTACTTTGCCTTCGGATGTTAGATCCTTCTCCTTCGTCACTCTTTTCACTTCATTTTGGGTCTTCTTCTTCTTTTTATTCCTTCAGGCAACCACGTCAATATTTGCTTAGGCCATATGTTATCTCCCATGCATATTACATGCCCATACCATTTTAACATGTTAGTTTTCATTCTTTCCAGAATTGTTTGTGTTACTCCCATTTTTTCTGTAATTCCTTTCTTACTTTTAGTATTTTGGACGTTATTGCAGCTGTTTTGCCACACTGTACAAATACTGCATTAAAAGTAAGCTCTTCTGAATACTGTTTAAACAGAAACATATATCGCAACATTTCTGTTTTTTTTACTTTATTTGTGCGCCTGTTCCACAATGAATATGTGGTGCTGAATGAGTGGTCAGATAAATTACTATAATTTATACAGTGTGCGGAACATGAGATAGCTGTTTTCTTTTGTTTCCCACACTTAAACAGAGCTGAACTGTGAATATCAATCAAAATATTTATTTCCGTCATCATGTATCACCTACCAGGACAGTAACAAACAGAAAACTACAATATTTGTTCTGTAGGATGAATGGAAATACGCTAAGACACAAATGTGAATGCATTAAATGGAACCTTTCAGGCACACTAATCAAGGTATTGAGCTGTCCCAATATCATATTAACTGTAAAGCCACACTTGGGCATGCTTGCCAACACTGGCTAATTCTGAAGGGCCATCCAAACATTAACACCAACTAATGTACGAAAAGGTCACCCCTTTGCAATGAAATGTGGTCTAACCTCTCTTTCACCACTTAATAACAAAGTAATTTACAGCCAGCTATTCAAACAATTATTAATTCACGATGGATCTCAGTCTTCTGTGATATGATGCTGTGTCACTGGACAAGTAATTCCCAACATTCCAAAGGATTGTAGTACCTTCATCTTCAGGGTCAAGCAATTATGACAAACAGTGAATCAGACAAAGTATAGAGTGTATCGAGTGTGAATAGTGTGCTGAGGAGGATATTTGGGTCTAAGAGGGATGACATAACAGGGGAGTGGAGAAGACTACATAACGAGGAACTTAATGATCTGTACTCATCGGGTGATCAAATCAAGAAGAATGAGGTGGGCGGGGCATGTAGCATGTATGGGTGAGGGGAGAGGTGCATACAGGATTTTGGTGGGGAGACCTGAGCGAAGGAGACCACTTGGAAGACCCAGGCATAGATGGGAGGATAATATTAAAATGGATCTTCAAGAAGTGGGATGGGGGGGGGCATGGACTGGATTGATATGGCTCAGGATAGGGACAGGTGGCGGGCTGTTGTGAGTGCGGTAATGAACCTTCGGGTTCCATAAAACGCGGGGAATTTCTTGACTAGCTGATGACCTGCTAGCTTCTCAAGAAGGACTCTGCTCCATGGAGTTAGTTAGTTAGTTAGTTAGTATAGAGTGTGAACGTGCCAAAATTATTTTATACATAAATAACTGGATGACACTGACTTATTTGTACAAATTAAATGTACATAAAAAGTGCTTTGTATGACCTGTGGAGGTCACGAAGCTAAGTAATGCAGGTGATGGTTGACCACTTTTAACAACTTCCAGACTCCTGTTCGAAGATCACGTTTGAAATGGACTGTCGAACTTAACAACAATGTCAACTTCAGACTCGCCCATACTTAGTACGTTGATTTAGCAAACATACAATTGAGAAACAATCTTACATGTATTCATCCTATCTGAACACTTCCAACTTACAAAGGAGTTCTTACTCTAGTTCATCTATACTGCCACTTTACTATCAAAAGAGAGGTAAAGCACCATAGCTTTTCATAACGTGTGGAATCAGATTACACTCATGCCATCATATGATAACCACCATGTGAACACATCCCAGCATGCAAATGGGAAAGTGCATACCTTCCTTATTTCATAGCAAGCTACAGACCAGTACCATGATATTACTACCATTACGCAAACATTCAAGAATATGATGGTGTCTCTGCAACTCGGTCTCTTGAAACTGACACACGTGCCGCCGTCAACCACTACAAATTTTATTAGTTTTGTCAATATACGCTACATATTTTGGTTGTACCACACACGAGAAATATAAAAAAATGCTTATATTTTAATGCTACCTAAAGACTATTGCTTGTACAATTTGTGATCTCTCACAAATTTAAAATGTATATATATATTTTGAGTTTTAAAGTCATGTATTTAAATGCCTGAGGATGGTCAGTATGACCGAAACATGTAGCATATATTGACGAAACTACTAAAATTTGTTGAGGCTGACAGCAGCACATGTGTCAGTTTTAATATGATACACCACAAAGGGATGAATTCCACAAAAATCAGTGTCTTGAACAACCAGCATTCCCGGTAAGCTCAGTTACATATTGCCCCACATTGGATGATTCGTGCCCATTGTGTTTAACCAAAAATGATATATAGAAAGGATATCATGGCAGTAAAAACACTGTAACGTTTCATTCCCACAAATATCCAGTTCCTGCACTGCGTGCATTGCATTCATAAATATGTGTATACCACTGCATGCCAAGTTGGTGTGGACATGGTCAATCCAATGCTCAGCATCAAATTGGGCATGGTGAAAGCCAATTACACTGATCATCATTACCCCATTATTAAGTATCCATATATCACTCAACTGGGAAAAGTGTGGATTAAGACAGGGGTGCACAAACTTTCCAAAAATCTAGCAGACACTTCAAAATTCTAGGCACCAGAAGGGTGACATGCAGTAAGTTACATACGAAGGACCCACAACTATCAGCCACCACCATACAAAATCTAGTTGCCTGGTGACCTGGTGCCCGGGATACATAAGGAGGACCCACAACTATCAGCCACCACCATACAAAATCTAGTTGCCTGGTGGACTGGTGCCCGGGATACATAAGGAGGACCCACAACTATCAGCCACCACCGTACAAAATCTAGTTACCTGGTGCCTGGGATACATATGGAGGACCCACAACTATCAGCCACCACCATACAAAATCTAGTTGCCTGGTGGACTGGTGCCCGGGATGCATAAGGAGGACCCACTACTATCAGCCACCACCGTACAAAATCTAGTTACCTGGTGCCTGGGATACATATGGAGGACCCACAACTATCAGCCACCACCGTACAAAATCTAGTTGCCTGGTGGACTGGTGCCCGGGATACATAAGGAGGACCCACAACTATCAGCCACCACCATACAAAATCTAGTTGCCTGGTGGACTGGTGCCCGGGATACATAAGGAGGACCCACAACTATCAGCCACCACCATACAAAATCTAGTTACCTGGTGCCTGGGATACATATGGAGGACCCACAACTATCAGCCACCACCGTACAAAATCTAGTTACCTGGTGCCCAGGATACATAAGGAGGACCCACAACTATCAGCCGCCACCTTACAAAATCTAGTTGCCTGGTGGACTGGTACCCGGGATACATAAGGAGGACCCACAACTATCAGCCACCACCGTACAAAATCTAGTTACCTGGTGCCTGGGATACATATGGAGGACCCACAACTATCAGCCACCACCATACAAAATCTAGTTGCCTGGTGACCTGGTGCCTGGGATACATAAGGAGGACCCACAACTATCAGCCACCACCATACAAAATCTGGTGACCTGGTGCCCAGGATTTGAGCATCCCTAGACTTAAGATTTCAAAGCAATTTGACACAGAAAAGTTTTAATACAAACATAAATTAATTAATGTCTGACTCACCAATATCTGTAGCTAGCTGTTTACAAGCAGCAGGTCCCAATTCACAGATGCCAAGGATGTTATCACAGTACGTCTGGCAAGTTCCCTGAGCAATGATACCAAGCAGTACATCTGCAAAGCCACCTTCTGCTTCTCCAGAGAGCAGCTCATACTTAGCATCAGCCTTATGAAGAGCCAGTGTTAGAGATGGATTGTCTTGCAGCAGGAATGGCTCCAAGTGTTGTGGAAGTGTCATTAAATATTGGCCAATCTATGACAAGAAGGTATGTGACAGATATATAGAGATGAATTCATATTAATAAGGAGACTATCTTCCTCTGCCAGATTGTAAGACAGGATATGTGCCATAAACCTCTCCTAAATACCAACATCGCCCTCACGTCATGTCTCGGTTCATATATGAAGTTGGTGAAGTAATTCTGTGGAGCAGGACCCTAACTGATAAGCCGATACTTAACTCAGCCACTTAAGAAATTCCCTGCCTTTCGTGCAACCCAAACTTTCAGAACCGTGTTGCCAGACACGGCTCCTCACATCCATTCATAGGACCTGAGCCTGCACTTGGTATGTCTGCAAAGGTGGCCAGGGGGGTGATCAGGGACTGGACGAGTAGGAAACACAAGGAGCATTGGCAGTCCATACGCGGACAAAGGCAGGCTAAGGGCTTTCTTAAAAATCGTCTGCAAGAAAAGCTGGTGAATTGCTCAATGTGAGCAGAAGCCAGCTCAGAATAATGACAGGGTTGCTGACAGGACACTGTCATCTAAAAGGACACCTATTTAAACTGGGGCTGGTAAACAGTCCCGAGTGTAATAGATGCAAACAGGCATCTGAAACGGCCTCACATGTTCTTTGTGATTGTGAGGCTTTGGCCACACTAAGATTCAGACGCCTGGGTTGTCATTTTATGAAACCAGGTGACTTTGAAGACATCTCTGTCAGTAAGATACTGCACTTTGTTCAAGGTGAAGGACTGCTGAATGACTGAGCTAAAGGGTTGCACAAAAGATCGATAACGGTCATAGTGCACGGGTCACTGTGGTGCCCGCCCTTCCGTATTCTATTCAGAACCGTGTTCATAACAGCCCACCACTGGGCACCATCCTGAGCCATATGAATCAAATTCACACCCTCATATCCTACTTCAGTAGGATCCATTTGAATACTATCCACCCATGTATGCCTGGGTGTCCCTTCCGGTTTTGCAACTTCTGAAGAAGTGTGGCTATTACACCTGGTGTGGAGGAAATGCCAGTAACAAAATTTAGGTTAGGTTAGTTGTAAGTGTACAGTAGTCTTGAAGTTTGTGAATTTCAGTGCTCAGGATTTCAACCTTTCATGTTCACCCACTTTAATAACATTGTTTTATGGAATGAGACATTCCTTCGATTATTTAACCTTTACAGACCTGCATTTGCAAACACAAACACGTGTTAAAAAACACACCTAAAATTCTTGTTATATATTTAGGCAACAGGGAAATTACTGTATTTTTAAGACATGCTTCATAATCTCTGTTTTATTTTCCACAAAATGCTGTTTATTTCATACGTTTATCTTTTTTTGTTCAAGTAATACATTTTTCACATCTTCCAGAAAGTGTATTTTTTAAAAATAAACTTTCATACTTTTTTTTTTTCCTTCTGAAGTGACTTTATATTTTTATTACTGGTACTTCCCAAGCTCTTGGAAGCAAATAGCCATCTTACATTGAAAAATGGGTTGCTCTATTTGTAATTATTGTACTGGTTCCAAATAATCATGAAAATTGAGACTTTACCGTACATGATTCTAAATTTGGTATACAGTGTGGTGGACAGACTTTCTTTGAAAGTACAGTTAATTCTAAAGGGCATATAGAAGAGACAGTTCACCATTTTTTGCACTGCCAACAGATAACACTAATGTGCATCCTTGCAACATGACTTCTCTAACACCTATACACCAAATGTTTGCCTAACACATGAACATCTCTTACGCAGTGATCCAACATCTATCTGTTTAACATTGTGCGCCCCTTATCATTTTCTTTTTTACCTGATCGAATGTCGTTAATCTTCATGGTTTATCACACATCTCGGAGAGATCACAGTATTGTGTCTAGTGTTCTAGCACTCAGTAATGGTATAGTGGTTGCCAAGTCATTTACATGATGATGTATGTTATTTTAACAAACACTTATGATCATCTAACTTTATTCTGTTATTGCATTGGGACCTCATATTGCATCAGCCTAATTCATGCTATTTTGCAAGTGAACTCCCATTCTGACTTCTGACAAATATTCAGTTCTATTTAATTTTACTGCAGGGTATCTGTGTGTGGTGTGTGTGTGTGTTGCGCGTGCGTGCGTGCATGCTCGATGGTCCAGGGATCAAATCCCAGTTGGAGCGAGATTTTCCATGCCTGTTCAGACCAGCCCTGAGGCCGACCCAGCCTCCTGTACGGTGGGTACCGGGTGTATGCTGGAGGTGAAGCGGCTAGGGCACGGTGCTGACCACCCATCCGCTTCTAGCACTGAGGTTGTGAATGGGTTGGGGCTATACCCCTGCCTCACCTCTGTGCCTGCATAGACATGTCATGGGGTGACCTTTACCTTTACCTTCATATATTAAGATTCTCCATTTTCCAGTTCTGTCCTCAGTTACAAATTCGTGCAGTGTACGTTGTCACGGTAAAGGATCATATTTCACAGTTACACAAGTTAACTTGTAGAATGATTATTGTGAGATGTCTGTACTCTCTTGGCCTCACTTCCCTTTACATTCCATTTTATGTCCTGCTGGTTTGCTCAGAGCAACAATCGCGGTCCGTTTCTCTATACCTGTACCATTTTTTCCATATGCCACTTATTCATCCACCCTGAAGATGGAGGTACCAGGTTCCTCCTAATCACTGATACCTATCCACCAAACAGTATGCCTTTATATACCAGAACACAGCAATTCTCTTGTAAAATAATTCTTGCACGTATTTTTCTAAGCTTACCCAGAAGACTGTAATATGAGTTGCAACCTTCCAACTTACCTGCGTAATATACTCCTGTGGCACAAAGCTGAAATCAGGCAGATCTGCTGCAACACTAGTTGCCTGTTTATTGACATTGCTCCAAGCAGGGGCAGATTGAACTTGTTCTAACTGCACTGAGATGGGAGCAAAGATGACTTGAAATGTTGTATGATGTACATCACTACATAGTTTGTTCAGTGACAAACCTATGTGTTCCTCCAACAGTGTCTGTTCTCCTGAAAAACATTATATGCAATTTAAAAAAAATTTCAAATTACAAGTCATAAAATGTCATTTTTGCCTAATGTACTTTATAACAAAATTAAGTCTGGTCACTTCTGTGCTGGATGTGACTTCTTACTGACATATGTACGTAACTTTACAAGTACTTTACAAAAATACTAGCCACATGCCCATCACATGAAACTAACACAATATTCACATCCTCTTTCATCAAACATTTCTTTATTCTTAGAGCAAACCAAGCATTAATTTCATCTACTGGAGTGCTGCCATCTGATTGTGTTCTGGTGCATTATAAGCTTAATTCTCAACTCTTTCTTCAGCCTCAGCCCTACCTCACATTGAACAGTTTGTCTCAACTCCTGTCACAACCAGGGTGTAATTCACTTAGTCACACTGAGCACATTACCGTATATTCTCAAATCTAATCCGCACCTTTTTTACAGTTTTAGAGGGCTAAAAAATCAGATGCGGATTAGATTCGCGGTCTAGAGCTGGATTTTGGAAAAATGATTAAGCTGCTGTACAATATAACAATAACGTAATTAACGTAATTAATAAACAACGTAAGAACAATACAATACAATAATCTATTATTTTATTATTATTATAATTTATTATTCATCAGACTCGCCGTCATCACTCATAACTGAATCGTTATCCGTGCTCTCCACCCAGTCACTATCATCTTTATCTTCAACATCGTCCTCCCATACAATGTCATCTTCGGTTCCGTCCAAAGCATTGCTTATGCAACACTTCTTGAAAGATCTGACGATAATGCTCTCCGGGATGGCTTTCCATGCAGCCGACACCCACCGCGCCACTTCTGAAGGAGCTGCGTCACACCCGCTGATCGCTGCCTTGTGTTTCCGCCATAGTCGAACGTTGCTTTCATTAACTCCAAAAATTGCAGCGGCTTTGCGGTTTCCATTCTCCTCTGCGCACCGAATAACTTCACGTTTGAACTTTGCCGTATATGAGAGTTGTTTAGATTTCAGGTGTCCCTCTTCCATAACTACGGTACACGACAAATTGGAACAAGCACCTCCCA
Organism: Reticulitermes speratus; assembly: GCA_021186555.1. NCBI lineage: Eukaryota > Metazoa > Arthropoda > Insecta > Blattodea > Rhinotermitidae > Reticulitermes > Reticulitermes speratus. The sequence goes on along the minus strand of JAJKFL010000237.1, from coordinate 5,184,244 downwards.
CGTTTCAACAACTAAAGATCAGCTGGCTTCAGACGAGATTGCGCACGTCTGTTGAGAAAGGCCCCGCCTCTATCGGTATGACTCATCGGCCACAGGCATAGCGTCGGATTTTAACGCATTGGTAACATCCAATATTATTCAATCAGTCGCCCCGTGGGCAAGGGGTGGTTGAAGGAAAGGTGCGGATTAGAATCGCGAACTAACTTTTTTTCGTTTAAGAAGTCGCCAAAAACTGGGTGCGGATTAGATTCGGGTGCGGATTAGATTCGAGAATATACGGTATATAAGGTAGATGATGTTGAACACAGACACTTTCCAAGATATATTGAAAAACTTGTTTCAAAAATTAGATCCCCTCCATCATCTGGTCACTGGTTATCATTCTACTGATTGATTATTTTTCTCAGCCATTACCATTAATATTAAAATAAAATAATTGCTCCATATAATGACAAGAAATCACATGAAACAGAAGTAAGCCAGCTTCTCCAACATTCTGTGTATCAGGCAATGAACAATGTAATATTCACATAATCAAACAACTACTGCCACAGACCTTCAGAGAATCAGAGTACAGAAAAAGGTAAAGTCCCTGTGCAAGCCATGATGGCATATGGGGGAGCAGAGGTATAACCCCACTCATTCTAAACCTCAGCACTTGATGGAGATGTGGCCGTAACACCCCGACCACTTCGTCCATGGGGAAAGAAACCCTAGTACCCACTGAATAGGACACTGGGTGGGCTTCAGAGCTGGTCAGAACATTTCTGAGAACAGAAAAATGTCTTGCCCATCCTGGGAATCGATCCAGCCTGTAGCCTAGTCATCGTACTGACTACAATATTTCAAATCCCAAACCAGTGAAAGTATTTATTTAATACATTCAAACCTGTGGTCATAAGTCCAGATGTAACATTTTCACAATCAAAAAAGTAGTTTAGGCAACATCTACATTTCTTGGAAATATTAAATATTTCAAAGTATGCTTGCCGCTTGGGCAGTTGTTAAGCCATGCTGTAGGACTAGTCACATGGTTTTCTATCCAGGTCTGAGTATGAGTAATGACTAAACAACGGGTCGAGCCCTTGCAGTCCCAATGCACGTAGGCCTTTGACAGGCCCTTGTGCCCCTATCCAGGTCTGAACAATGAACAGTATTTTGAGGAATAATTTTGTTCAGTTTCACAGTCAACTATTTCATAGAATAAGATACACATTGTACACTGTTGTATCTGTTAACATAATTTTTTTTGGGGGGGGGGGGGAGAAGGGCCCCGCAGCAGAAGCTACGGACGCACCACAACCTTAAGGCTTATTGTGCAACCCTTATGATGAAGATGAAGAGAAAGATGATTAGTTTTTTCATTTTTCCAAGTAATGGAGCACCGCGGAATGAAACTGACAGGGAAAAACTGAAGTACTCGGGAAAAACCTGCCCCAGTGCCACTTTGTCTACCACAAATCCCACATGGACTGACCTGGGATCGAACCCGGGCCTCCACGGTGGGAGGCCGGCGACTAACCGCCTAAGCCATGGCATGGCCTAACATGATGATTACTTTCAATTGTAGATGATACTGACACACTGAAGCTTGAAATTCTTATAACTGAACAATGAAGTTGTCCCCTGTGCATGCCACGAAGGCATATGGGGAGTTAGAGGTATGTCACAACTCATCCTTAACCTCAGCACTTGATGGGCATGAGTAGTCAGCTTCATGCCCTGGCTGCTTTACCCCTGAAGAAAGACACCCCAATACTTGAAAGATTAAACTTCTCTGTTAATCTTGTAATTACAGTTGAAATATCTGAGTTACGTGCTTATACATTTACATAAAAACTGAAAGGCATTAAGGTTACAGTCTTCTGAAATGTGACACCATGTAGTCTTGTAAGTACAAACATTCCTCTAAAACAGTGCTACCAATCTATCAGACTACCACCATGATCCTGGAAGATCACAGTCATAATACTCTGTGTTACCAGAAGATTAAATCACACAATTAGTAAACCTTCTGGATGAAGTTTTTGGATCATAGTGTATGATGCCACTTGAACTGTGTGCAGCTGCTGCTGCTTTCAATTCTTTTTCCTGTTTCTGCATCAGAATGTAAGCTCTCTATGACAATGTTACATCACTCACAGTGCACCAGTTCCATACCTCCTTGAATACTGCTGACTAGCGTGTCCAGTTCCTTCTCTCCAGCAGAAGACAAAAGCAGTTTCTTGAACTGGATAAAAGGACCTGATTCCTTGCTTCCATTCTGACCACCCAACTTGCGTGACACGTCTAGCAAACTGCGAGTTACATCTCGATCTAGCTGCTTCAGTTGATTCAACAGCTCCCCTATAATGTTCACAACAAAAATAAAATATCATAATTTTCACCACAGATGCTTAGCCATGGAGCATATATGTCAGTAAAATTTTCTGTGGCCAACAAAAACAGAAGTTCCCAACAAATGGTCATGAACATCTGGCTAATAACAAAACTGACTCTGCTTAGGGCACCTGGCTTTGATTCTGCAAAACCATGTCCGTCATTTCTTTAGTATTGTCTACCTTTCCATATATACCACGATTTTCTTTACATTTACATCCAGTATTGGTGTCTATGCCGATCCTGGTAGCTGTACGGTCTAAGGCATAGGTCTGCGGCCACTCAATTGCTGGGATTGCGGGGTCAAACCCCACTGAGGATGTGGATGTTCATCTCTTGTGTTTGTTGTGCTGAGCCGATTTGAATCATCTATCAACTCCATGATATTGAACTGTATCGATTTGGCCTATCACTTCATTCCCCACTGGAGCATGTACCCAGTGATTTGCTGCTACCTGGGGGAAGGGTGGGGGAATTCATAGAAGGTGATTAGGCCATTCTGAATCTCGTCACTCTGTTGTGGCCCTGCATTGGGAACAGCAGCTCCTTCCCTCTCTCTTTTGGTTGCTCAGGTGTGCTAACGGATGTCGCTTGGTACGTATTTTTGTTTTGCTATGTGTTTGGGGGCTTGAGTTTTGTTTCGGTGTTTTATTTTTATGTACGGGGCCATCCACTCAGTGGATACCAGAGCTGGGGGGGGGGGGGGGGGTTTGGGCTCCTAAGGGAGGGGCAAGAGCTGGAGATGGGGGAGGCTTCCCTGCCCCAATGGATATAGAGTCGAGGTACCTAGGTTTCTTTGTTTATATTAGTAGCTACTTGCCTTGTTTATACAGTGTTGAGTCGAGTCGACTGGTTTAATTCATTGGAAGGCAAGCCCTTAAATGTAAACTGAATTGGGCTTTAATATTTCTTGTCACTAATTTTTGTTATTGTAATAAAATCACTATAGTTTTGTGTTCGTTTGCATTCAATGTCATCTGTATATTGTGAATTATGTTAATATATATTTAAAAATTCTGGATTTGCAATGGTTCTGGCTAGTAATTTGCCCCCACAAGGCCGGATATTTCTGGGGCGCATCCACCCAAACACCCAATGGCATAGGTAGAAAATGCAAACCCTCCGCGCCTCCTATATTGTGTCTTTTGGAGTCTGGGGTGTTCACTGTGACAAGCTGATCCTGCCAAGTGTGTGTGTCTAATTGTGTGTGATCTAGAAACCTCAACAATGAGGCAGCCTAGGCCCGAGTTGGGCTGTTGCACCACAGAAAAAAAAAATGGTGTCTATAGCACAGTCTCATTGTCACAGTACTCTAAAGCATTCTACCATTGAATCTTTCTCAGTTTCAAGTTTCTCACTCATTTGGCATTTAATTTCACTGTGCTCAAGTAAATAATCTCAGTACCAACCTCAAACAATGAGGTGGCCTAGGCCCAAGTTGGGCTGTTGCACCACAGAAAGAAAACTGGTGTCCATAGCAGTCCCATTGTCACAGTACTCTGAAGCTAACTACTACTGAACCTTTCTCAGTTTCAGGTTTCTCACTCATTTAGCATTTAATTTAACTGTTCCCAAGTAAATAATCTCAATACCAAATTTCTTCCGTGTAAAATCTTCCTCAGTTTAGTGTTTAAAGCATCGTTCCCTAAAGAAACCTTACATGGCAGTTTCACTATACTGTGATACTGATCACTTTTCAGTTTTCTGTACCCTGCATGGACCTAACAGAGAACATCCATAGATATGAAATTTATGCCACAGTCTTGCCAATGCTGTTAGTGGTGACGTGCAAGTAATGTAATTACTCCCTGAATTTGTAATCAAATGCAATGCTCTCCAAATAAACCCTACGTGGGGTTTTAGTAGGGTCTGTGAATCTTTAAAGATAAATTTGAACTGATATTTTTCCATTACAATATGACCTGTCTTAGATCTTACACCTATACTTGCATTGCTGTTGATGTTATGTGGAATACAAAACTAGAATCAACAGAATCTGTCAGTTATTGCTAGTCAGTTCCCCCCCCCCCCCCCAAAAAAAACCACTATTAAGAAATCTGGGTAGACAGCTACAATGAAATGCAAAAACTGAATTACCTTTTGAAGAATGGGGTGAGTTGTTTCAATGTTAGTGCATGCTACATGAATATTATTTGAACAGAAAAAGATAAAATTATGAAATAAACGGCAGTTTGTGGTAAATAAAACACACACACACACACACACACACTGTGCAGCATGTCTTAAAAAATGCAGTAAATATCCCTGTTGCCTAAATGTATAAAATTAATTTATTGGGGTGTAGTGGTACTTGCATCCCACATGTAGGATAGCTGATTGTTAAGCGTTAAAGGTTCTGTAGAAGTAACCACTTGAAACATGAGTGTAAAAACAACACTTGCCAACATTCTGAAGCAATGTCAGACACATCTGAAACATATTCCAGTCTTCTCTGCCACCTTTCTGTTGGTCAAGCTGACGAAGAATGTGGCGATACTGGTCCAGGTAGCTATTGATGTATGCCTATACAAACAAGCAAATGCAGATGTGAAGTCATTCCATTTAAAAGACTCGTGTGTCGTATCATCATCCCAGCTTTTCCAGATATAAAAACTCTAAATGACACTTGACTATGTTTTATTATGTTAGAAAGAGCAGGGCCCTTTTAATTTTACTTTATTGTAACGTCAAAGTTTTATTCTCTGTCTGAGTACAATTCTGTGTGCATGTGTGTGTCTGTGTGTGTTCATTTAGATTACTCAACTCTGCTCTGTGCATTTTTCTTTCAATGGCTCGACAGCCCCTTGGGGGCCTAGGCTGCCTCATTTTTTTTCGAGGCTTCATGATCACACTTTTTAGACACACCACGTTCAGTAGGACCCCTCTGGACGAGGGACCAGATCGTCGCAGAGACCTCTACCTGACAACACACAACACTCACAAGAGACGGACATCCATGCCCCCCGTGGGATTTGAACCCACAATCCTAGTAAGTGAGCGGCCACAGACCCACGCCTTAGACCGCACGGCCACTGGGATCGGCCTGCTCTGTGTATAGTTTTCATAAAATGACAAAGTGCAACAGACTTGAAGGCGTAAGTCTCCTGGGATACGATATTGTGTCGCTGTTTAAGCGGTTCCCGACATTTCAAAGAAACATAGTGCCTTCATCTTGAAGGGTCACGAGGTCCAATGTTCCTTTGAAAAGTCAGGAACTGCTTACCCAGTGATGCAGCATCACATCCCAGTGCAATGGAATCCTTAACTAAACCCATGTGAAAACATAAAAACTCACATAATTTACTGTATTCTGCTATGTCACAAGGAAGGAAAGGTTAAGACGATTCTTAAAGAAACTGCGTGTGAGGCTGTGGACTGTATTCATCTACATAATGTAGGACAAGATCCATTGAGAGGTTCCCTTGAACATAGTAATGAACCTTCAGGTTTGTTGCTTTAAAGCAAGCAAATTTTTGACCAGCTGAGCATATACTAGTTTTTTTTTTTTTTAATAATATGCATTAGGACAGGTACCACAGAAACTCTTGCAAGTCGATCATTTGTAATCAACCTGGCACGGCCATTTAAGCTTCCAAAGGACTGCTCCATGGAGTTAGTTGCACTGTTTACTTGGTCATTTTATCTATCTGTTGTTAATTTAAAGATAATGTCAGTGATTCAAACTTATAGCATCTAATGACTGGGTGATAGTGAATAAGGAATTTGCAAGGATGTGGAGTGAAGCAAGCACGGCCTAATATCCTGTACCACCCCATAATTTGGCAGGAGGGACTGAGGAAAACCATGACATATGAGGATACTTGGTATTCTGACTGACATTCAAATCAGTCACCTCCTAAACATAAGTCAAAAAGTGTTACTGCTAGAGCCAGACAGACATGAGATTAACATCTTTAAGGTGGGGAAGAAACAACTGTGGCTTAGTTTCAGGTAATGTGTTGAGAAGAAATTACATATAAAGTATTTGATTCAGTTCATCATATAACAAAGTTAGTCTCAAGGTTATATTAACACTGCAGAGGTTGTTTAATATGAATATGAAACAAAGAAGACGCATGGAAAATTATAAAGAAGTAGTGAGACAGCCACTGTTTGCTACCTAAAGATATTACACTCCCCCCCCCAGCTGCAAGAGCTAATATGAAACTGTAGAAACCCTCCAACTAGCCAGTGCTCATAGCCGCAATACACAATAGGCATATTTGACACATAAATGCATTCAATAGTTCAATATACACATAGTTACATGTTCAGTTTATGCTTACTTTTAAAGCGTTGACAAGACCACAGTAGCCACAACCTTCTGTGAACAACAGACACATCTTATTAGCCTCCATTGCTATCAAAATGACACGTGGAATAGACTGACCCAAACTCTGTACTGTATCCATTGTGTCAGCCTTACTGCACTGCAGGGCTGTTAGCTGCCGCAATAAATATGCCTGCTGATATTGTGCATATTTTGACACGTGTGCCATGTATGGAGAATACACGGCCTGTGCTAGTGACAGAAGGCTCTCCTTATTAACTGGTTTACCTGAAATAAGAAACATCATTAGTGTACCCGTCTCTGAAACATTTCAGACCAGTGAATTAAAAGTGTAGCCACCAGCTGAAAATTTATAACTAACCAAATCTCTGTATTTAAGACCTAGTGTATGGTGCTATCAGGTCAATTCTGAGTATTTAAAATGTATCATATGCATTATTCGCCTCATAAAAGAGATGTCTGGTCCGTGCTGCTGCCAAGTATATAAATCTCGATGCATTAAAAGACAGGTCACGTTTAAAGTACTGTAAGAAGAGGTCGACCAGTAATATTTCAATATGTCCCTGACAGCAAAAATCTACTTGACAGCTTTAATGAAATATTGCAAAAATATAGCAAGCTGAAATAACATGAAACCACTCATACAATATGATAAAATACTCCAAGTTTATCTACAGGTGTTTGTTATGAGCTCCCCTTGTTATCCTGCCGTCCCCCTAGCAGCTGTTAAGAGGACTGCAGGCATCAGAGGAATGTACACCACATCCTTCACAGATCGTCAGTCACTAATCTACATGTGTCAGATGTCGGGAATGCAGGAACCATGCAATAGGTTTTGTGTGTCCAATCCATTTGCCAGGAAACAATTCACAAAGATAGGTACAAACTTCTGTATGGAAATATGGCAGTGTGCCATCTTCTCATGTTCCTGCATCTGTGGCATCAAGCATGACAGAGACTGTAAACTAGGTGGACTGAGATATGCTTTGGTGAATATCAGAAGAATTAGACTATCACTGGGACATCTGCAGGATAACCAAGTGAGCTGATACTGAACACCTGCAGATAAACTGGATCTGCTTCCTCATACTGTGGAAGTGGTTTCACGTCATTTCAGCGTTCCGTAATTTTACAATATTTCATTAACCATTAAACGATCTGTGTTCGCATATGCATGTGAACGCACGTAAAAAACACACCTAAAATTCATTTTATATATTTAGGCAACAAGGAAATTTACTGCATCATCTCTGTTTTATTTTCCAAAAAAAAAAAAAAAGACATTTATTTCAGAATTTCATCTTTTTCTTTTCAAATAATATGTTTTTCATAAACCATGCACTACAGTTTAAATACCAACCCAGTCAGATAAAGGTTAAAGTTGCCAAACAGGTTTTCAGGCCCATCCTGCATAATTATGCCCAGTAACATACATTACCTGTACAGACACACCAGAAAGTTTAAAGCATCTGTCATCATTGTCAATAGTGTCTAAATATTGGCTGTAGTGTTTGTTAGTCTCTTCCACAAAGATAGTAATAGTAACTGGTACAGTGTCATTATTCACATGGGGTTCTGCTTGTACCTTCAGTCCACTGAGACTTCCAGTACAAGGACGGACACCACCAGAATTCCAAGTGTATTGCAGTTCCGAACAAACTTCATCTCAGATTCCGCTCATACTGTTTTTACCTGCTGCTTCTGCGTCTGTATCAGGCTCTCTCTACAAAATGAGCTCCTCTTCATTGTGCTTCTGAGTTGTCAAAAACTGCACCATTATGGTGCAGAAAAATCACATTCCATGCACAGTCATACCACACACACACACACACACCACTCTTGACCACAACCATAATAATGCAACACACAACAGTGTCTGTGTTCGAAACTAACATTGTTGGTTTATCTGCCACCTTCACTGTTCACTCCCTCCTAACAACTACAAATGTGTGAAAAAATTTATTTTATTTTCTCACTAATGTAATGGAACCATACCATTTCAGGTTCAGAAAGACCGTGTAAGGTCAATCTTTATAAAATACCCACAGCAGGAAAGCATACTGGAAGTCTATACATATCTATGCAGAAAATATAACTGCCATAAATGTTATAAGTGGAGGCACGAGGTGGCGCAGTTGGTTGAGGCACTGCGCTACAATCCGGAAGGTCGCAGGTTCGATTCCCAATGGTGTCACTGGAATTTTTCATTGACATAATCCTTTCAGTCCCACTATGGCCCTGGGGTCAACTCAGCCTCTAATAGAAATGAGTACCAGGAATATATCCTGGGGGGGTAAAGGCGGCTGGTGTGTAGGGCTGACAACCTTACCACCTTCATGTGCCGATTGTCTAGAAATCTGGGAGCCTCAACCTCCTGGAAACCTACGGGCCTGTCCAGGCCTGTAATGGGATTGCTTTAACTGTTATAAGCAGGCTTTAAATCAAGGGGAAAATGAGTGTCACGATTCTGCAACACATGGCCAGCTGGACTGTACATACAGTGTTACACAAGTTTAAAGCATAGCTGATGAAGGTTAACCCTTGAATGCCAGCCTTCTCTTGTACCACCGGCCTTTATGCACCGTAGTCATGAGTGTATTTTAGGGTACTTTAAGCTTTAAAACTCCACTGTCCTGGGCAGTAGTTGGAATTTAACCTCCAGCAAAAATAGTTACGGCTCATTATCAATTAATCTTGTACAGGACGTACAGATATCCTGGCTAGACAGTGATATACCAGTATCCTTTTACAACCATTATCGTAAGTCTTTACGTAAATCACACTGGGGTTCTGATCACAAAATGCTGGACACGATGTCTGAATAATATAAAATACAGTACTAAACATTACACATACCCTGACTGGCAGAATCAATTGCAACTTGCAAGTTGATAGCAAAGTGCTTAGTGATCTGCCGAAGATCCATTAGAAAAGTTAACTGATCAGACTGCTGCTTCAATGCTGCATCAATACACATGTTGAAACTCGGATCCAGGCTTCTTAGTGTGTCTGCATATAATTCAACAAGAGTGTTTGCCGCTGACACAGATGTAAACACATGGCAACACCATTTAACCTGTTAAACAAAGAGTTCTACAGCACCTGAAATGGAACTTATTTCTGCCTATAAAAGCACTGCACATACACCTAGCATCAAATGGACAGTTACATGAATGATATGGAATGTTCATGGCCTGTGTTAACTACGTTAGGGTAGTATGTGCCCAGGGAACCAAGTGAAATCATAGAAAACTACAATGAAAAGGGTAACATGATTATGCAGTTTGAAATATACATGACTGTCAAGGTAACTTGATTATGTAGTCTGAAATGTTGATTATTGTAAAGAAACAGGTCAGAACACACCTGACACTACTCGTCACTCATTCACCTGGACAGAGAAGTCATAAAACTCCTAATAAGATAGCTACTGACATGGGTAAGAGATGAAGAGAGCCTCTCCTAAACACAAGACAGCCATGTCACCACTTCCATCTTGATCAGTCAACACATTATTGAAAGTTAGAGGCCTCCTATGGACAAGCAGTCACTGTGACTTGATTTCACTGCTTCACATACAATTTGATAGAACATATAATAAACTCATGTAAAACTCATTACTGTGTATCATGTACTACAGTTCTTATTCATTAGCTATTCTTGTGACTTGTTATACTTAGTCAAAAATATTACGTTCCCATAGTCATTTTCAATTCAGTTGAACACACAAACCTGTTCGTGCCAGGTGGACAGCAGTACGTCATAGAACTTATGCATCCATTCCGAAACCCCTTCATCCTGTTCTGTCTCCACCAGGTTTTGCCACTGCTGCATCAATATGCCTTTCTGACACTTGTGATAGTACTTGAGTAGTTGTGGAAGGCGGTCGATTGCTCTGAAGATCCTAACAAACCCCTGCGACTGTTCTGGAAATTAATTTGTTCTTAATCCATATGGAAAGGGCAGTACAGAACACATCAGCATTAAATGTCTCTTGTTCACTGGTACTCACTAGAAACAGAGTGCGAGCCAGTAAATGATTTCAGGTGCCCTTTATGCAATCATTTATATATGTTTCATTTTAAATTTACAGTACAACCAACAATAAAATAAACCAAAAGCAAAGTAATTGTAGTGAAATTAAATTTGTGTGCATCTTAATTAAATTGTTCATTTATAAAACCATATTTCTTGGGGGAACCAAAGTAATTGTAGTGAAATTAAATTTATGTGCATCTTCATTAAATGTTCATTTATAAAACCATATTTCTTGGGGAACCAAAGTAATTGTAGTGAAATTAAATTTGTGTGCATCTTGATTAAATTTTTCATTTATAAAACCATATTTCTTGGGGGAACCAAAGTAATTGTACTAAAATTAAATTTGTGTGCATCTTAATTAAATTTTTCATTTATAAAACCATATTTCTTGGGGGAACCAAAGTAATTGTAGTAAAATTAAATTTGTGTGCATCTTAATTAAATTGTTCATTTATAAAACCATATTTCTTGTGAGAAGAGGGGGGCAGTAAGCAGAATGAATGGCTGCACCACTCTTGACCCACAGTACTCTGCACGACAGTTTAACTTATCTGTTCACTACAGTACTTACCAACAGATGATGAAGTAAAAGCTTGAACCAACCGTGGACTTGCCATTGCTTCTAGCCTGTTCTTCAAGCCCTCTAATTGAAGTTTCCTATCCTCATAGTCTGGAACATTAGCTAAAATCCTTAAAGACTGCTGCATGCTAACAAGTTTTGCAGAAATACTCTCTATATCACCAGATTCAAATACCTGCAAATAAAAACAAAGCAACAATCTGTGCTAAACTTACATTTCTCATAATTTATTCATTAGTGCAGTTTGCAAGTTAAGATGCGAGTTCCATTTATGTGTGGCCCGTCATGCAGCAGGACACATTCACTTTGTTACCTACAGCTTCAGTTAATTTCATGTCTTTCACAGCTGTTCATCCAGTTTTGGGGTATGGAAGGAAGGCCTGTTACAAAGAACATGCAAGTCTTCCTTCCACATCCCAAAACTGGGCCAAGAACAGCTTCTGACTTGTATTCAGGAAGTGTCCATTTCAATTCTTAATCAGGTCACTGGTTATCCTGAATGGCATTTGAGGTTTTACTCAGTGCCTCCAGGCAAACTCCTGGGCAGTATCTCAATCGGGCCATGGCTGCTTCCTTCCAAATCCTTTCCAATTCATCAGTCACCTTATCATTCATGCTATTTAGTCTGAGCTTCGACAGCATCATCTACCTTATATACAGTATTACCCTTGGTGTGATTGATTGACTGATTCAATGAGTCACACCCAGATTGCCATTATTTAATAGACCTAGGTTTGTGAGTGACATCACAGCTGGGATTTCCATGGTCTCCATAGTTACAAGGCTGCCATCATTATGACAGAGCTTAGTTTTTGAGTGATGTTAAAACCCACATTTCAATGGGGACTGGGTTACCGTGGTTACTGGTCACGTTTCCATGGTTACCAGGCTTGTAAGTGATGTCATAACCAGGGCTTCATGAGTCAATGACTGAGTCACACCCAGGTCAGCATTGTTACAAGACAGCTTGGTTTGTGACATCAAAACCAAGATTTCCTTGCTTTCCATGGTTATGAGGTTTCCATGGGTACCAGATTACCACGGTTATGGCAGAGATATCACAACTAGGATCTGAATGGGGACTATGTTTCCATGGTTATGACAGAGATGGGTTTGCAAGTGACATCACAACCCGGGCTTCAGTAAAAAAAAAAAAAGCAATCCCATTACAGGCCTGTACAGGCCCTTAGGGTTCCAGGAGGTTGAGGCTCCCAGATTTCTAGACAATCGGCACATGAAGGTGGTAAGGTTGTCAGCCCTACGCACCGGCTGCCTTTACCCCCCAGGAAAGATTCCTGGTACTCATTTCTGTTAGAGGCTGAGTCAACCCCAGGGCCATAGTGTGACCGAAACGATTATGTCAATGAAATATTCCAGTGACACCATCGGGAATCGAACCCGCAATGTTCCGGCTTGTAGCGCAGTGCCTCAACCAACTGCGCCACCACGTGCCCCTGTCCCGGGCTTCAGTGGCTACAATAAAGCCTGATGAAAGATGGGGTGTATGAGCAAGTGAATATTATGTTCACCCCTTCATACGACAGGGTCATGGCTACTGTTATGTTCACCCCTGCTCATAAAGGCAAAAACTTGTACAATTAAAATTAATTTCCCATTACTTCCCATGTCAAAATTTCCTCCCCAAACACACAAAGTTCACCTTAATACAACAAATAATGGTACCCAAGTATGAAGAAAATGACACTGACATTCTTAGCCATTAGTCTGTGCATAAACAATTAGGCAACATCCTTATCATAAATATGAATGTAACACAAATGTTTTATTACATATTTAAAAAGTAAATTCTTCAAATTTGGGGTTGGTGGGTCATGAAGATTAGAATCTACAACCAAAGACAGCTGAAAAGAGATGCTGGGAACAAAGCTTGGTTTCCAGGTTGAAGGAGCTCACACAGGCGAAAATTGGTTCGTAGACTGAACAACAGATATTAATTCATCTTGTGTAAGCAAAAAAGAAATGAAAAAAAATAATTTCCGGTATACCAACGATTACTGCAAAACGTTTTGTTCAGTAACTTAAAAATAACTAATATATATGCCATGTGAAAGCATTTCTGTAACAAATCAATTACAGATTATATCTTCTCCCTCAGACCTTTTGGATATTCATTGCTTACCTCTTCCAGATCTGTAGCAAGTACAGTCCAATTGTCCGCTTCATGCAAAGCTTGTTTTGCTGCTTGTAATTCCATTTTCAGTCTGTCAATTCGCTCAAGGATTTTCATGGACTGCCCTGTGTCTTGCTCAACCTAAAAATAAATACCAGCGTAATCGGTCCTGGTATTTATTGCCAATCAGCTTAAGTAGCCACTGTGAAATAACTTCTTGAATTGTGAACACATGTACGTGTTGTTATGACCAGGGGCACACCCAAAAGTTGGGGGGGGGGGGGGGGGGGGGGTTGACAGGCTGCAGCCCCCCCCCTCCCAAATTAAAATTTAAAAAACACAGATTTTGTAGACATGATGATATCAAACTTGTACGTGATTTACCCTCTAGCTGAAATCAGCCACTGAAATTGGCTGCTGATGAGTGCATTACAATTTGTAAAAATAAAATAAAAAACTTAGGAGGTATTCGATGTAATTAAAAAAAATAAGATTAGACCTTGTGATTTAAATTGAGTGAATCATGGAATATGTTGTTATATTTGTATGTACATAAATGCAGTTGCAAACAATGTTATGTTACTATTATACTTACAACATGATTTTTATAACATAATTTTTAAAATAAAACATAAATTATATATAGCCTCAGGGTCAGCAACCCCCCCCAAATGAAAAATTCTGGGTGCGCACCTGGTTCTGACAGTCATATGTTTAAGTAACTCTGGTAATTGAACCCAAAGATTCAACCACTAACACAAAACCTGCCACTACACCCAAAGCAATCTCAATCCAAATCGCACTACCAAACCCTGGCGCTTAACCTTCATTATGACAAATGAATTCATTTGTCCCACTTTACTGTGCATTCAAATAGCCAAATGAAACAACCCCTGCACCTCTGGCATTCTGAAGTGTACACAGTATGTTACATACTTGAAGGAATGACAGTTTTAATCACTTACTGCACATAAAAAAATACCCTTCAGCATCCATGACAGCTGACTGCACGATGGGTCTTGTTTTCTCCAAAGCCTGTCATAATTTTCACATGTCTTACCAGGCTAATTTTTGTTGTCACTAAAGAAGGGAACCTCAGTATATGAAAAAATGTCTCACTTCACTGTCTTTCTGTATAAATGCATATAGAACTGTTCTACCACGGACCTACAGTAACGCTATGATCATGGTCACCCTCTGAGGTCGAAACATGTTGCCAAATTAAAGATATAACACTTACTAGTTGTGTTGAAGGCAATTTATTTATCTTGTTATTATGCAGTTAATAAAAGAAAGACTGTTGTGAATCCATTTTCCTTCATCACTTTCAACAGCAAAAATAACCCATTTATTAAGAAATTCAGTATTTGGTGGATAAGGGTTTAAAAACAATCTCATTGTATTTTTTAAGTTATCTAGCTAGTAGTGGTAGTAGTAGTAGTAATAGTAGTGGCAGCAGCAGTAGTTGCTGCTGTTGTTTTGTTTGCTTCTTTCCTTCCTCCTTTCTTTCTTTATTTGTGTGTTGTTTTATACCATACCTTAATCCTTAGTGGTATTAATGGTATATTATGTTTTATTAGTCTTCAAATGAATTCCTTATCTGCCAAATGAGTGTTACATCTAAGAAAGATATTTGCTAAAACTTGACTTCTAGTTCTCTTTTCTTTGTGTATCATACACTCAACTGGCAGATGTCATCAGTGTTTTTGTCTCAGATTTGGAGTCCCGTCAAATCAACGTCCTCTTAACAATAGGCACACAATCCATACCTTAGCAATTTCCTGCTTTACTGAATTCATTTTTTCACGTAGCAGTAATGCTTCTTGGTGGAGAATTTCAGTGTCTCTCATTACTCGAGGCAGACTTTGAAGTACCTGTAAATCATTACTGTTCCTGAATACATTTTACACAACATTATTAAAAACAATTTAATTGATTCTAGAGCAATATTCACAAACTTTCTTTGCTGAGAATGCTTGAACCAACTACAGGCCCCCATACCAATAAAATACATTATTACGAGCTAAATGAGGTGGAATACTCCCACTACCCATTGAATAGCAAACTGAGTGAGCCCCAGAATTAGTATGGACATAATATAAATAAATAACCATGGCTTCAGCCCATATGGCTCAGCAATCTTCTTTCCTGAGACTGTCCAGCATTCAGGCAGTCACTTGTAGAAATATCTTGAATTTGCTTACAATTTGCTATTCATGCTCTAAGGTTCTTTAATACAAATCGTAAATCTACCATGGGAGTATGGACATAATGGAGCAGATAAAAACCTCTTGTCTCTGCCAGCAATCGAACCTGGACTGTCCAGCATGTAGTTGAGTCACTATACCAACTACACTAACCTGGCTCCCACTAGAGGCAGTGCCGCTTCAGTATATCACATGGTCAAAGCAAGTGCCTTTTTTTATTAATATAATATTACTGATTCAGTAATGCCATACAATTACAACTGTCAGATCTTTTTTTTTTGATCCCCAGAACACCCTTCCCAGCAGTTTAGGAACCGCTGTTCTATAATTTCATAATCTACAGCAGCAACGAGCAAAATGTGACCTTCCTACTCTGCAGTGTGGCCACGATCTGATTCAGATATGACACAAACAGATATCTAATTTAATGAATAATTATTTTATCCCCATTCATACAAAAATATTATTCAGTTATACATTGTATTTTTGACAATACAATGTATTTTTCATACCACAATATAAATAAAGTTCCATCTCACAAAAAAGTCATTATAGCACTAATTGGCTTCATTGCTGAGAGGTTTAGGAACCAGAAAGTAAAGTGCTGGCTAAACATAGGTACTTGACAACACACTGTATGTCTCAAAGTGCTTCCCTCATAGAAGTCTCTGCCTCTTTCATTCCTGTTGATTTCTCGGTCTCAGTCTATGACTTTTTTTAATTATGTATGAGAAATTCAAATTTTGAAAATTAATTTCAAATAAGTTTTACCATCCCAATATTGGCATTACTGCCGACAGGGTATTATCATTAACGATACATAAGTAAAAAATGTGTGTATTATTTATAATGTGGCCTGCAAACATCTTTTTCTCTTGATTTGGCCCTCATACCCGAAAGGTTGTCACCACTGATCTACACTTTCTGTAAATGTGTTTAACAAATTAAGGTGAATTACATACAAGCTATATGTAGCATGGTACACATACTCTATGAATAGACAAATTGATACAGGTCACACCTTTTGAATAATATATTTAAAGTCCGACAAATGTACAAGTTAATCACATTGTGTAATTTCACTGTCCTACATGTTTCGAACCCTTAATTTGGGTTCATCTTCAGGGTAAAAGGTAAAGCAATCCCATTACAGGCCTGGACAGGCCCTTTGGGTTCCAGGAGGTTGAGGCTCCCAGATTTCTAGACAATCGGCACATGAAGGTGGTAAGGTTGTCAGCCCTACGCACCGGCCGCCTTTACCCCCCAGGAAAGATTCCTGGTACTCATTTCTGTTAGAGGCTGAGTCGACCCCAGAACCATAGTGCGAACGAAACGATTATGTCAATGAAAAATTCCGATGACACCATCAGGAATCGAACCCGCGACGTTCCGGCTTGTAGCGCAGTGCCTAACCAACTGTGCCACCGCTAGCCCCTTCATCTTCAGGGACTCATCTCAAATCACACACTAATTTACACCAACTGGTACAATTGTTTACATGAGTTCTTTACAATTGTGCATAAACACTGTTTAAAACAAATAAAAGTTGACAATTGTGGTTGTTGGTTGTTTCAGTCTTACATTGGTTAAAAATTGTATAAAAGTTGAATATTCTATGTTGTTTTGATATCCTGTTTATCGGAGTAAGTTGTCTGCTGGGTGGTGAGAACAGTACTGTTCTCACCAACAACCACAATTGTCAACTTTTATTTGTTTTAAACAGTGTATATGCACAATTGTAAAGAACTCATGTAAACAATTGTACCAGTTGGTGTAAATTAGTGTGTGATTTCAGATGAGTCCCTGAAGATGAACCCAAATTAAGGGTTCGAAACATGTAGGACAGTGAAATTACACAATTAATGTGATTAAATTGTACATTTGTCGGACTTTAAATATAAAGTTAAAATGTACGGAATGAATGATATTAACTTTTGAATAATATTACCTGCTGACTTGTATCCTCCAGTGCACTGTTCACTTGTTGCACATATAATTGCAGCTTCATGATAAGTGATGACACAAATGCCTGGAAACATGAGCAGTGAAAACACACAACCATGTAAGTCACCACACCTGCTTCAGATATGGAAAAATTAACAGCATACAAATTCAGTTATGTGTGGATGGACAGTAACCCTAAATGCTTGTCTGAGTCTGAACCGAAAAACATTACGTTTGCTAACAGTACGCAATACGGATAAATGGAACATCTATAAAAATCCGGTGTCCATTACATGTACATCCACAGGGTGTACCAGAACGTATCTGCCATAATTCAGGAGAACATTCCTCATGTTAAATTACATCAATATAACAAAAATACCTATGAACTCTTACGGAGAAGATGACACAAGAAAAATAAGGTCTTCTTACAGTTCCATGTACTGGATGTATGTGTTATCCATACACTGTGCAAGTCCATTCTTGAACTAACAGCCAAGCCAAGTCATACGCAGGTCAGTTCATGCTATGTACAGTATACTATGGACGCTAAGGACGAATTTACACAATTAGTACAAGATTTTCTAGCTTAAGTGATGCCTTAATGTCACTCAAATGTTAATCAGATGTTAAGTGCAGGTGTCAACATTACAGGAACTACGAATTCCTCGTCTTAATATGTATTTGGTAATCAGTAAATGCATAACAGCTCTCATTCTTTAAAACTTATCTCGTCATTATCTCTATACCATTAAACTTCAGATATAGGTATGTTTGGTTTAATTTTTGTAATTAAACCTAAGGAACATTCTCCCAAAGTAGGGCAGACTCCTCCTGGTACACAACACATATGCACATACATACACACAATTCACAATGTCCATCCATCAAAAATTAATAATGAGAGCAAGAAGTGTAAATGCAAACGTTGTTCATTTTAGGAAAGAAAACCCAGAGGAATTGTTAAGTACACTGTTGTTACACAGGTCTGAGTCCAAGCCAGTTTCTTCCCCTATTACATTATGCGATGCCACAGCAAACACAAATTACTGTCGTAGGTAAGATGTGGGGAAATTCCACTCAGTAAAAATGCATCACTCAGGGAAATCTCAACCTAGTGCTATTTCTAGGGTATGGAGAAAACCCACATGGCAATTCCTATCTCGCTTGGGAAAAATGCCTTGCTCAACTACAAGGCCATTAATGGAGGAAAATAAAACTATTCAGTGCAGCTATTTCTGCATGAACTGGCTAGTGTCATCACACATTTTGGTTTGATTTAAGAGAGTTCAATGAATCAAATGGTCTCTGGGCTGTAACCCACCATAAACTTCAAGTGTGATCTACAAATTGTAGAATTACAAAGGCCAATGTTTATTCTAAAAATTAAGAGCAGATTGAAGTCGGGGAATGCTTGTTATCATTCAGTGCAGGATCTTCTGTCTTCCAGTTTGCTATCCAAAAATACAAAGATTAAGATACACAGAATTATAATTTTGCCTGTTTTGTATGGGTGTGACACTTGGTCTCTCACACTGAGGGAGGAACATAGGCTGAGGGTGTTCGAAAATAGGGTGCTGAGGAGGATATTTGGGCCTAAGAGGGACGGGGTAACAGGGCAGTGGAGAAGACTACATAACGAGGAACTTAATGATCTGTACTCATCACCAAATATTATTCGGGTAATCAAATCAAGAACAATGAGGTGGGCGGGGCATGTAGCATGTATGGGTGAGACCTGAGGGAAGGAGACCACTTGGAAGACCCAGGCATAGATGGAAGGATAATATTAAAATGGATCTTCAAGACGTGGGATGGGGGGGCCTGGACTGGATTGATATGGCTCAGGATAGGGACAGGTGGCGGGCTGTTGTGAATGCGGTAATGAACCTTCGGGTCCCATAAAACGCAGGGAATTTCTTGACTAGCTGACAACCTGTTAGCTTCTCAAGAAGGACTCTGCTCCATGGTTAGTTAGTTAGTTTGTTAGTTAATGTTTATTCTAACATCACTTTTTCTATTTTCAGCAATACATATCAACAGTGATTTAAACTGACAAATAGGACATACATCTCTGTTCTCCTGTGCCTCAGCAGACTTGAATGTTTTATTAATCCAGTCCATTACTTCAAAATTATCATCAGAAAATGCTGCTACATCCTGTAAGAAACAAACATGGCACAGAACTAAATGATTTCTGGAACAGAACACTAAAATATTAACCCTGATTTACCTTTTACATTTCAGTCACATTAAATTTTACCAGTCCACATTCAAGATTCATAACTGAATCCTGCGGTTGAGCTGTACCATATAATTCCTTGACAATGGTGTAACATGCGAAGCATCACTGATGTGTATTAGAACTCTTTTGTTAAGAACTCCTTACATTTCAAGGAATTAATTAACAAAACACAAGTGGAACAGTCAGATGTCTGGTAAGTTTTGATGTTGTAAATCTGTTTACCAATGTTCCAGTAGATAAAGCCTTAGAAATGGTAAAGAACAAATTGAAGGATGATAGATGTCTGAATGAACGTTCTGCTCTAAATGTGGACTCTATTATGGAGTTACTTGAAGTTTGTTTGAAGACCTCTTATTCCCAGTTTCGAGACAAATTCTTTCAACTAAAGGATGGGATGGCAATGTACAGCTCTCTGTCTCCTGTTGTCAGTAACATATATATGGAGTTTTTTGAAGAAATGGCAATGAACAGTGCAGTTTGTAAACCGTCTTTATGGTTAAGATATGTGGATAACACATTTGTCATCTAGAAACATGGTATTGAGGATCTCCATAATTTTTTACATCACCTCAATAATTTAAGGACCTCTATCCAAATTACTATGGAAATGGAGGCTAATGGACATCCCATTTCTGGATGTTTTAGTTACAATGAAGGAAGGCTCTTTAAGAATTACAGTTAAAAGGAAACCTACTCACACAGGAAGACATCTTCACTACAAGTCTAATCATCCAATGTATGTGAAACAAGGAGTGATTCACAGTTTGGTTCATAGAGCTAACAAATTGTGTCACAACGAGCAGAACAATCGGACAGAGTCAGAATTAGCGCAGAACGAGTCAGCAACCAATGCTTATCCTGGGAAATTCATGGATTCAGTTATCAACAAGAACCCCAGATATAGGAAAAAGGATGACAATGACAATAAATCTGTGTGTGCGATTGAAAGAGGAAGCACTAGATCGCACCCTGTGGAGAACTCGCTTTGGAGGAGGCTTCAGACCTGTCGTAAGACAGACTGCAGAATGAAAAAAATGATATCCATTCCATACATTAGAGGAATTTCAGAGAAATTTAAAACAATTGGTGAAAGATTTAACATAAAGACTGTTTTTAAAACTAAGTATACCTTAGGGAATTTTTTGAGAAAAACTAAACCCAACATTGACACATTAGACAGATCACAGTGTGAAAAACACTTATCAACCAATAACTGCACTATTGAAGTAAATTATCACTTAAAATTACCCTACATATGTTTTGGTCACCACATGATCATCATCAGGGGTATGTAGGGTAATTTTAAGTGATAATTTACTTCAATAGTGCAGTTGTTGGTTGATAAGTGTTTTTCATTACCATAATGCACGGTGAACAAAAAGTAAAGTATATCACAGTGTATTTATAGAATTACATGTGAGTGTGGTAGGGAATACATTGGTGAAACTGGCAGACCATTGAATATTATGATAAGACAGCACAAATATAATCTAAGAGAGGGGTATTTGGATAAATCTAAACTGGCATCACAAACTTTTGAGGAAGGACACAAGATTGATTGGATTAATACGACCATATTACAGTCTGAGTCTAATGCTATACATAGGAAATATAATGAGGCAGCACATCAGCTATGTTCTAACAACCCTATCAGTCAGCCTAGTTTAGACATTAACAGATAAAGAGTTACACAAATGAGTGAGGTATTCATTCAGGATATACATGAATGTTTGTGCTCTATGGAAGGTTCATAGACACACCAACAGAGGGTGCTTATTGGGTTGTTACTATCTCACATTATATTTTATTGAAATTCTTTTATGTTGTTACTGGCTCAGGTCCTGTGATTCTCAGTTTTTAATAAGGGAAAATTGTTATTTCATTTTATTACAATTTTAGATTGAGTATTGTTTATATTATTTATATTTAGAGGTCTAGATAATTTTGTCTCACAAATGAATTGTAGGATTTTGGTTCTTTTAGACTGTCAACTTATTCTTAAGATTACGGTTCACGTGAAGATGAAAGCATTTTACTTTTGAAACATTGTGGTGTATGTTTTATACTCAGTGGCAATGGAAAAGTTCTAATACACACCAGTGATGTTTTACCTGAGGTTGAGATTTTTGTAGTTTCCATTAGTTTGCTTGATGCAGTATACTTTACAACAGATATGGGTGAAAGCAGTTTGATTTTGAAACATTGTGTTGCATGTTTTATACTCAGTGACAATGGAAAACATTCTAATACACATCAGTGATGTCCCCCCCCCCCTGAGGTTGAGGTTTTTGTAGTTTCCATTCATTTGCTTGATGCAGCATACTTTACAACAGATAACTATTATATAGATATTTAAAACCTCAACTATAACCCCCTCATATTCCTCATGTCCACAAGTCTCAAAGCAAAACATTAACATATGCTGCACATCCACTAAATTAAGACCCACCATCAACTGTTCTCATTAATACTGGCCCAAGGTGTTCTTCAAGATCGTACCTTTTTCACTTCACACTACAAACTCCAATTACGAAATGTAGGAAGTAATTTCCCACTTGACCCATAAGCCCTAGTCCTTGTCAAGTTATACTGTGAGTGTCAGTGCTGAACTCGTACTATAAATGTTAATCACACAGAGCTAGTACCGACATTTAATATTCGATTGACAGTGGATCGTTTAGGGTTCGTAACCCAGAAGGCATATTTGAATTTCTTTTACTGCCGCGTCGAAAATTACTCTACATTCAAGCCTGACCACCATTCTTATCTCCTTGTAATTTGTTCGTCTTATACTGATTTACTCAGCTTTGTCAATCATACACCCTAAATTTAGAACAATCGAATCTCACCATTCTGTACACAAAAGTTCGTTGCTGGTGTTATACCAATATTTTAGCATTTATTACAAACTTCGGCTACGATTCACTCTAACGTGAGGTTATGTGTTCATTTGTGTCCAGCACGCTCTTCAGCTCATCCCAACTTTGAGGCTGCTTTCCATTTCATCGCCTTATTTACATAGCAGTTCTGGACGCAAGTAAATACATCAGAAATCCTGTAAGACACATTTAATGTTCCATCACGACATTAGGAGTACCACATATTGTAGTTCAATTTCCCTTCAATTAATTAACATCAGTGAAATATTTTTAAGAACGAAAATTGTAAGTTTTCGGTAAATATTACTGTACAGGAAAATATAACGAATGTAATTTCGCGGTATAATTAAAGAGGCCACTTGAGCGTATATTATTTAATATATTACAATGTATTACATTACTTCATTCTATAAGCAGAGAAAATAGCGTGTAAATTGCCCCCAAATAATTTTTAGAGGTCAGATGTGGTGTAAAACGTGACATTTTATTAACGTGAGAATGTGCGTCAGAGACAGTTGTAACCACATGTTACGTATTCCCGTTCAATAAGGTTCCGACATCGGAAAAGTTCTGTTATAATTCAAAGGTTAATGACCTTAATAGAATCATATGCTTGTCAGGGTAGAAAAATGAAGTGCTCTTATAATGCTTATGACAATTCATAATGTTGTACACTTGAATGTAATATACACCGAGAATATGAAATGATTTGGGAATTGTGGTTAAAAACAACAGCTACCCATACAATTTTAAAAGTGGGGGAGGTAGCTTGTGCACGGATAATTTTAGAAAAAATAAGGTGAGGCTGGAAGTACCAGATTATTTTTTGTGCGGTTCAGTATTGTGTATGCCGTATGGTTTATGTAATGTTGTAATAAGTCTCAGAACGGGGGTTCTAAATATCGTGTGTTTAACTATTTCAAAATTTAAATAAAAATACAGCTTTACGAAGCTAAAAGCGCAAACTCCCCTCCAACATTAATTAACAAACATGGCGAGACGCGAGAGACGGCGTCTGTGCAAATTTATTTCGGGTTGGACGACGTCTGATCAATTTTCTTCGTGGCTGACTCCTGTGAAAGGTGAAAAGCATAAAGCGTATTGCCTGCTATGCAAAAAGGTATTTGCTGTGAGTCACGGAGGATTGAACGATGTAAAGGCCCATTACAAAGGGAAAAGACATATTTGGCTACAACGTCAACATCAGGAAAGAGTTGCGGGCCAGTCAAAGGAGGGTCACGTAGAATCACAGACAAAAAAGATTATATTCAATGAAGAGGTAAGTGTAGCTGTTTCCTGCCAGCTTTCTGTGTTCGTAATGTCTGGAATAGTGTTGTTTTTATTCATGTAGTAAGTAGGCCAACTTAGGTTACCGGGCCAAATGTACAGTTGATGTCATAGGAATTTCCCAAATGATAGGGCATCGCCATTTTCATTTTTGATCCAAAATTGATATCGTCAACCGATGTTGTAATGAAGGGCAGTCGTTTAACATTTTGGTAAGGGGAATCTGTGTCACATATTGTCCCGTGTTTTGTGTGTAATGTGTAACTTGCAGACTGTCAGTGTCTGAATAAAGTGTTTAGAGTTATTAATACAGTTATTACGGTAATAAAGTAGGATGATTGGTTAGTGATGTGGGATGTAACAGATACAGGAGGTTGTTAAAAGCCATTTCAGTTCGCGTAAATATACATAGATAAGTGTTTCCGGTTTCTTTGAAGCTATACTGTGAAAGTGCTGGTAATAGGTAAGAATATTATTATTGTTGATATTTGTAAATTAAATATAAAATTACATTCGTGCATTGCGATAACATGTTTTTGGTGCAGAGATAAAAAGATGTTCTTGAAGTCGGTTATTGCTCGCGTTTCCATACATTCATGTTAATACATAATGATATTTATGTTAAAATGTATAATAAAGGCAGTATGTGTATGGTGATTTAATTTGGTCAGCTGCACTCTTGGGGTTTGGGTTGCTATGTCAGTGGAATGTGACTTGGGTACAGACATGGTTGTATAAAAAGTGGAAAAATTTTAGTCATGCATGTGCTTTGAATTTATTATTGAGGAAAAAATGTGTGTAATAACACAAGAACTTTGCTGTCATATTTTATTGAAACTCCTTTACAGTTGTAATTTTTTTAAGTTAGTGGAACAATGTGACATATATTTCAGACTTTTGTGTCTGTAGAGATGTGACGGTTATTAGTCAACAGTGTGCTTTGGGTTTATTAGAATTACAAATTATTTAAATCCCATAGGCTACAGGATTAAGCCAGTGGTATAGTACATTTGATGTATACTGTGTACAGTATTTACATCTTATTTTCTAAGGATTTTATGTTATACACACAAAAATAATTATGTTAAAGAGATATTCCATAGAATAGGAGGAGTTAGACAACAGGATCTTTTATTGCTGGTTTAGATATCCTTATGTCATGCTTGAAACCTGAAGTAGTAGTTGGAGCATTATTGAGTAATGTATTTCATGTATAGTACACACCTCTTTGATGTTTTTGAGGTTATCATTAGCATATGGAGGTCATATTTATGTTTTATGTTCAAGTTACATTGTGCATGCCTGAATTTGTTAGAAACTTTTCCATGTTTTTGACACTGAATAATAGTGATGAGAGTGAGAATTCTCTGGCAAGGGGAAGTATAGTACATTTCTTAAATGATTCTTTGCAAGAGACTCGTTTTAATGGCTGCCGTTATTCTAATGATTCTGTTTTGGATATTAAGTACTTTTTGTTGTCAGTTGAATTTCCCCAGAAGATTCTTGCATTGATATGGAGTGGATGTAAGCAAAATCAGCAGCATTTTTTAGGTATCAATTTGAATGAGTGATGTGTCATGAGAGCAAAATATGCTTAACTTAGTTTAAAGATAGTATTTTCATTGTGTGTTTTCCATTTTTAAGTCATCAGTTTGTAGACTGAGGAATTTAGTTGTACTTGCTTCACTTGTTCAGTTACCATAACCTATGTTTAGATTGACATGTGTTGTTAGTGTTAAATTTCCTGAAGTTTGTTTTGTTAGGTTTTTATGTAAGGTTGTTTACTTTATACCAGGATTCTCAAACTGTTCTTGCATAGGAATCACGAGTTCTCACAGCTGGCTGTTGGCAAGTCAGTAGATATATTATAGGTGCTTTTCGAAAAACCAGCTGTTGCAAGCAGCACATATC
This sequence comes from Reticulitermes speratus, assembly GCA_021186555.1. Classification (NCBI taxonomy): domain Eukaryota; kingdom Metazoa; phylum Arthropoda; class Insecta; order Blattodea; family Rhinotermitidae; genus Reticulitermes; species Reticulitermes speratus. Next base: position 5,158,349 of record JAJKFL010000237.1, on the reverse strand, counting down.
AAATTCTTTCGTGACAGAATACAACATATTTTGGCTTACTGTACATATAGAGAGATTAAACTATGTAGATTCATGCTGACAGCATACAGCCTGATAGAGACATGGAAAAGTGTATGGTGCACTTGTCACTGACTGTAGAGGTAATATAGGAAGTTTTTGAAGAGGTGATGAAATGTGAGGGAATGCACAGCTCACATTTTCCTTATTTAATCACTGATATGACTTTTGGCAGGGAAGGAGGTATTGTTGGTGTCTTCTATCCTCCACTTGTCATATGTAACAGTGCAGTGTAGATCGAGATTGCTTTCAGAAGTCAGTTATCAAAAAGCTACAGATGATACGCTGTTGGTACTGTTCTGTTCAAAGTGTTTGTTCGTATTGTAACCACCGTGTGAAATGTATTGTAAAACTGTCCAACTGGTTGGTATTATGCAGATTAAAGCAGTGCAATTATGGTATGAGTGATTGCATAGCTCACACTTCAGGCATCCAGTTTTTATGATTGTTTCTACACCACAGGGACTGTGTGGCAGTACTTTTGGCATGGACTGTCACTACTAGAACTCGTTGTCATTGTCAACAGTTTGGAGTGCTTGAGCATAAGTTTTCAGAGTCTTTGAAGATGATATTCAGTATGATTTTTTTGTGTTATTTTATCAGTCATTCAAAATGTTGGGCAGAAAAGATGTGACAGGTGTTAAGGGAGGGCCTAAGGGATTGATGATCTGGGATTCAAATCCAAGTAGGGCAGGAAATTTTTATCTTCTCCAAAAACCATTCAGGCCAGCTGTGGGTCCCACTCGCCTCCTATTCAGTGGATACCGGGAGTAAAGTGACCGGGGCTTGAAGTTAACCACTGACGTCCATCTAGTGCCAAGTTTAAGAATGATGGGATCCCCTATATGCCTTCATTGCATGGAGAGGGAAAAGTTTACTTTACTTTACTAGGTGTTAAGAGAGAAAAATTGAAGAAGATATAATACCATAATATGTGTGAAAGTAAGCCTACCTGAAGAAAGTGCTGTGAAAGTTATTTATATCTTGAATTCACAAGTACTTGTTGGTTGCAAGGAATGACCTCAGTTGTGTGTGATTTGTGACAAAAGTCTTTCTGACGAGAGTAGGACACAAAGCAAATTAAGATGGTGTATAGACACTGGTCAGACATAGCAAAGAAACGTGAGTGTGTTGTTAATAAATGCAATGAAATGAAGTTCCAGGAAGTGGGGCTAGTTATACATTGTAGCATTCCATGAAAAGATCTTTTGTCATGACCAAATTTCTTACAGAATTGCACACTGCACAAAGCTCACACATATGGAGACAGTTTAATTCTTCCAGCAGCAGTTAATATGATCAGTGTTATGCGGGCGGAGGCTAGTGCAAGACACCTGCAGTGTGCAATAACAGTGTGTCCCACCAGATCTTGGATGTTGCAGAAGATTTAAATGAACAACTGGTTGGAAAGATAAATGCACCATTTGCCATTCTGAGAGATGGGGCTACATGTAGTGCTACAGGTGCATATTTAGTAACACGTGTAAGAAAAAATATCAGAGGATTTACTGTTTTGCACAGAAATTAGAGGCATAAGCAAAACTGAAGTCCGCTTCCATATTATTGATAGCTGTATGTCTTGTGGAACAGTGACACTGTTGGGAGTGTGCAGAGATAGGTTGTGATCCATCAGGCATTCATGGAGGACTTGATTTTGTAAATGTCTCTTTGTACCTAATGGACACAGTGCCTGATTCATAGGCATGCTCTTACTGCGAAGATTTGGGCCCCAGGTTTCGAGCCATAACGAGTATTAACTGTGTCAAAACTGGACCTTTAAAGGCTGTGTAATGTACAGACGTGGTTGCAGGAAACTCTTCTTTAATTATTTTTTGCTGTGCATCAAGATAGTTTTTAGTATTTAACAGATATAAATTATGCTAGTGTTTATGTGTTAGCAACAGTGATATCATGAAGCTGGCATATTCGAGTGATGTACTTTACAGGGGGAAACATTGAATGCTCGAGTGTAAGGCATTGCCAGTAGTTTGCTTCGGCTCAGAGGAAAATTAAAATACAAGTGTGGAAATATTTCCAAGTTTGTAGCAGTTAATTAAAAAATAGCACACAAATTAATGGGAATATGGAAATCTGTGTCTTAATTTACCTTTCTTCACTGGAATCCCACTATGAGTATTACTTCCCTGGTCTCAAAATGGAAAATTATGACCCGATTAGGAACTGTAATACTGCTCAAGTGAAAGGGAATGTCCTCACTATTACTGATGAGCTGTTGGTTGATCTCACAGACAGTAAAGTTTCCGACAGCGTATCTTCCTGGATTTTGGAACGTTGTGCAGGCTGAGTGGAAGTAATTGAGAAAGTACAAAAACTGATTCCCTGTGCAGCATCCTGTTAGTGTGTGACAGAGTCTTTAGCAGTTGGCTACAAATAAATATGGAACATGAAATGAGAGTGGTTATGTCAGAGGTAAGCCCAGGTTTGAAAACTGCACAGTGCTGAGCAGGTTCATTCTTCTCACTGAAAGCTATTGATAGCTTAAAATGTGTCAGGTGCTTTTTGATGTGAATGTAATATGTACACAAAAGAAGGCACTTGATACACATGAACTTGATACACATTTTGTGCCTGTTATATGATAGGAAAATAAAATGTGTGTACCATCCAACTATACAAAGATTATGGCGATGACAATGATGGTGGTGATGATCAGCAAGTTTATACAGTGGAACCTCAAACTTCGAACACAATCCGTTCCAGGAGATGGTTCGACTTTCAAGTTAAATTTCCCCATAAGAAATAATGTAAATTGAACTAATCCGTTCCAGACCCCCAAAATTTACCCAACATAAAAGACTATATTGAATCAATATAAAACATTTTAAGTGCCTATTTAAAAAGATCATAATGATAAAACAAGTATATTTAATTTCAATAATTGAAAATTTTATTTATAATAGTACATACATAAAAAAATATTGTATAATAATCAATCAATAATAATAGTAGGAGGGATATTACTGTTCACTGGAAGGTGAATTACCCTTCTTTCATCTGGACCAAGCAGAGAGAGAAGGCGACCACGTGATTCTTTGTTCGACTTTCAAGTTTTTGTTCGAGTTTCAAAACCGGATTTTCCTCGAATTTTTTGTTTGAGTTTCAAGTTGTTCGAACATCAAACCGTTCGAAGTTCGAGGGTCCACTGTACTACCAACTCATTCAGACACCAGCAAGTAAATATGCTGGATTTTTCTTGCATTAACAACAATGACAACAACAGCGTTATCTATGGAGGAGTCACATAAATTATGTACTATCTTTGAGGGTCTTGTCACAAAGTTTGAGAACTCCTCTTTTAAACTGGTTGTTGAAGGTAGTAGTGATATCAGGTATGAAAGTAATCCTTTATGGATGTGACACAACAACAACAATAATAATAATAATAAAATATTTTACTGAGCACCCCAAAATAATTGAAGCAAGCGTATGCATTCCAGGCTGTCCCACTTGCACATTCCGATCCACTTGTTCTTGGAGTGATATTACTGTACTGTCTCGTACTTGCGATAAACATGCAATGAGCCTTGTTACTTCCTCTGAGAGTGCCACAAACAAAATACGCAGAATATAGTGTGTTCAGGTATGATAAGCCTGGCTGTATGAAAAGGGCTCTGTAAGAAAAGTGAAAACATGCCAGTATATATTTCTGGATGTCACAGTCCTGCATAGAATAACTAACTTATTTATGTAATCATAAATAAGTTATGAACAACAGGGTTGTTACTGGATGGAACACTGAGCAGTGATTCACTGAAGAGATGTTGGATGAAATCAGTACAACTCTTTGGAAATCCCTGTGTTACCATTCACAAGAGATTGGTGTTTCAGCATTACCAGTACAAACTACCACATACCTCCTGAAATTAAAACCATGTATGGACAACAGTAATACAGAAACCTAAACCACATGACTGTGGTAAAGCTGTGTATTTTGTAATTGGATACTTCAGTGTAATGGTGAAGTCAACCCTCACTTGGTTCCCCCCCCCCCCCCCCCCCCCCCCCCCCAAAGGAGGCTTGGTTTTACTTACTCTGCAGATTCACACAGTCTGAGGCCTAGTTGCCAAGGAACTGAGATTAAGAACTGTTAACACACTCTTTGATGAAGACTGCTGGTTCTTATCACAAGAATAATATAATTATGCTTTGTCTAAAGACAGCTTTATTCTTAAAGTTTAAGAACAGCAACATGTTTCGCCTAGCGAAAGTAGCTGTCATCAGGCTCAGCACGAAGAAGATAAAAAGGGAGATTTGCAGCTGAAATCAAGCCATTATTTGCAGCTGTAAGTGCTCCTTTCTATTTACTTCCTACCGAGCCTGATGACAGCTACTTTAGCTAGCCGAAACACGTAGCTGTTCTTTAACCTTTAAGAATAAAGTTGTGTTTAGACAGAACATGATTATGTTATTCTTATGATATTGTAAACATAATGCGGATGAATTACTGGTAGTAATGTGTGGCCAGCTTGCTCACAGAGTCTCTACCCATGCTTTTATTGTATTTCATATGATTTTTATGAGAACCATAAGTAAGAAGCTTACAGATCAGACTGTCACAGTGAACTGAAACAAAATATCTGAAGGATCTATACCCTGTTTTCCAAGAACTTAGTGCTTCAGGTAAAAGTTTGTACAGAACATGTGCTTTATGCAGTCAAGTTTCATTGTCAGTTCCATTATTAGTTTAAATGTCTGTGAGTCTGATTTGTTGGGAGGATCATTGGAGTTTATACCTGAGATGCCCATCGCTTTTTCAGTTGCTTGACATAATATGACTGTACTGCTTCCATCAGCAAGGAGTGCAGATTTGGATTGAGAAGTTTTTAGTTGTAGGGGTAGGTCAGTGAAGAGCTGCTGAGGACTAATTGTTGACGCTTAACACTTCTGTTTTGAATGTCCGCCACAGTCTAGACACATTGTGGGGTTTAAAATGCAAAAGTCATCGCCAGTAACATGCACAGTAATGGCGGCCATTTAAGTTCTCGTATTTCTGAGAGTTTCCTGGACATCTAATTCTGGTGCGAAAGGGTTAAGGAAGTCTGTCTTTTACAGCACCCCAAGTTGAGGATGTGTTTGTTGATTTTGTTTCTGTAATTATGGCACGTTCTAAACCATTGTTCAGAATTACCTTGAATGCTGTAGTTTTCACAGTAGTGTGTGTCACACAGTTGGATGCTTTGGCAAGTTCAAAAATGTTTTTAAATATACATGTTATCACTATGTCAGAAAAGATTTTGTGTGTGAATTTGTACAAGGCTTGACTGTCAACAGACATGTTCTTAATCCAAGTTATTGTTCTGCAAGGATATTGTGTGAATTTAAATGACTTGCCACAGTATGTAACTTTTCCCAAATATTTGAGAGAATATTGTAAGTAATGAAATTTTCCTGAATTTTGAGGTACAATCTGTTTCATCCTTTGTATATAGAGGTTTCACTTTTGAATATTTAAGCAAAAATACTATGCAAGTTGTAAGACATTTTGTAATATTTCATCATAACAACTTGTATTTTTCAGATTTGAGAGGACTAATTATATTTTCAATTTTGTTTGCTGTTCTGGACTGTCATCAAACCCTGATATCTGTTTGGTGTAATGCATGTAATTGGTATCATTAATTGTTTGAGTTAACATATTACAAAATTTTCTGTAGCGGATCTTTGTTACTTGATTGTAGCTAGTTCACCTGCTTGGATAAAGATCTTGTTTGTGTTTGGAAGATGTTTTCGTACCTCTATTCGACCATTCGTTACTTCCAGCTGCTTTTTTGTCTTCCCTTAGTAGAGAAACTTGCCTCACATATTTTTAAGATGATGTTCAGAAATGTATGAAACTTCAAATTATGGATTCAAAGTTAATGAACAGTGAATAGTTATTCCCACTTTTTATTTTTTAGATATATTATAGTCATTGACAGTGTCATTATTTGTTGCCATAGGTTGTTTATGGTTGGTTTTTTGTTATTATCGCCAGTAATATAAGAAAGAGGAAGCAGTAGGCCATTTATTGCCCCGTTAGTAGAATAATGACTTTTCCTAAGTACAGTATGTTGTATAATATTTTTATCTTCAGATTGCTGATACTTTAAGTCTGTTATGGTTTTTTTATTTAATTTTTGTCACTATATTGAAATTTATTATATTGGTTTGTTGCCTTTGTTTTAGTCATAAATTGTATTTGGGTTGTTTATCCGTACAAGAACTGAGGTCCTTACAGTGGGGATTGTTGAGATGCTTTCTGCTGGGATGTAAGCTGTGTAACTTGGTAGACATGCATTGTTTGTGATAGAGGACCCAGCTGTCTCCATCTTCAGGATATGAATCTTTTACCCTGGTGTAGTAGGCTTCTCCAAACCATTGGTACATATCTACAAATTTCATGGTGCCACACCCCACAAGACTGTAATTTTAATTTTTTTCCTGCGTTGTCATGTGGACATGTATTTTTGTTGACATATGCAAAAATTATGACATGGAGATGAGTTAACTACTACAGAGTTCTGTCATGAAACCCGTATTTAACGCTGTATTCATCTGTGATTTTCTTTTTGAATAAGGTGACTGCCATCTAAATTCTGGATAAAGCTTTATAACGTGGTGACTCTTCTTGCAAGCTGTGTTGGTGTAGTTGCATCATTATAAATGTTTCAGTACTGGATGCAGAAAAGGAAGTATTTTGATCAGAACATATTTGAATATCTGTTACTATATGATTTTGGTGACAGATAAGTTTGTTCAGGTGTACCACTTAAGGGAGAACCCTCTCGTAGAATCTGCATTAACAGTCGGTGTTGTCTGATACAGTTTAGTGCATGTTGAGGCAAGTGTTGGAAATTACCATCTGCACTTGTTAGATGTCCTTGACAGCTGCTGAACCTGCTAAAAATTGTATGATGGTCTTGTCTAGGTGTTGCCAGTAAAGAACAACCAATAATTTCTTCAAGCTTGTCTTTGTGGGTGTATTGTTTTCATGAATGATGACATAAGTCACATGGCATCAGATTGCGTGAATGAGTGAGCGGTTGCACCGTCCTGCTTGACGGACCTGTGTTCCTTCTCATCACTTAAATTTTTAAAGAGTGGTGCAAGAATTCTTCTGTGGTGTCTTTCTGAATGTGTTGTATCTGAGATGAAGGTGGGTCTGATTATTCTTGTTGCACTAACAGCACACCATAGTCCAATTTGAATGTCATATAATGGCTCCGCTTGTATTAACTTTTAAATGACAAACACTCGCATATGCGAACACATAAAAAAACCAACCACCCCTACAAATTTATTTTATATATTTAGGCAATAAGGATATGTACTGTATTTTTAAGACATGCTGCATAATCTCTGTTTACTTTCCACAAAATGCCACTTATGTCATAATTTTATCTTTTCTGTTCAGATAATATGTTTTTCATAAACCATATGCTTAAATTTAAATACCAACTTGGTCGTTTAAAGGCTAATGTATTGGTGATTTCAGAAGAACTGAAACACTGGGAAACCAGCTTATAAATTTTCTGTGGCACTATTTGTAGGATTTCTTCCATATACAATTAGACAATTAAACACCCTCTGTTTTACGATGTACTTTATATTCATAAACAACAAACTACTTCTGTTTTGTACAGCTTATGAAACGGGGCTGTTCTGAAATCTTTTTAATATTTGTGACTAAGCCTTTAGTTGATGCTGCTAATGGAACGTGTCATAACCAAACTGCCAGAATGGGTTGCGTACAGCCGACAGTGTAGCCTCTAGTGTGGGATCTGTATTGAGTGAAATTCCCTATACTAGTTGCATTTAATAGGTGTTATTGATGTTGGATGTGATAAGCATAAGGAAAATACAGATATTTTGAGCAGTTGGTAGAAAATGCTGTGTAAAGAGGCATCAGTACATGATTACCATATTGTAAAATTTGTCCATATTTTGAATTGTATTGTGATAAGAGAAAGCTCATAGTATAAAACTGTTCTGTGTTGTGAACTGGATGTGTGTTAAAATGTGGGAAGATATTCTGAGGATGTTTGTAGCCAGTGTCCTGATTGTCAGTTTATTGAAAGCTTGTCAGTTTTGTTTTTTACCAAGATCATAAATGTAATCGCATAAGACTTACTGCTTCTGTCCTGAAGGATAATGTAATTTTTTAAAGCACATAATTTGTGATTGACAAGCACTGATATAACCAAATGTGTAAATTGGTATTCATAAAATAACAAATACATGTAGCAGGTAGATATACTTACATACTGATGAGTAACAAGCATGAAATGCACATACATGTGATACTTTTGTGAAAGTTTTGTTTGCCAAGTTCGTATTATAAGACTTGATACAAATGAATGTAAATTGTTACAGATTCTTTGTCTCTCACATTGTAACTCACATGGCCAATAGGTTAAAAAGAAATTGGGTCATGTTAACCTTTGTCCTAGTTGGGTGGATGTTTAAATTTTAGTGCATGATTTATGAAAAACATGAGTATTAAGATTGTATTTATTACCAACAATTGTACTAGTTAACAAATATAGCAGCTTTCAGCTGTTGATATCAGCCATCTTCACCGATGCGGCTGTTGATATTAGCCATATTCAGGAAGTACTCCCTGAAGATGGCTAACATCAATAGCCGAAACATGTTATATTTGTTAACTAGTGCAGATGTTGGTAATAAGTATAATCTTTCACATTATATTCACCGTATATACTGTATAAGTATAATCTTGTATATCTGTTGCATGGAAAATGTGTAATATTATACATGAGTATTATTTGAACAGAAGAAGGTAAAGTTATGAAATAAGTGGCATTGTATGGAAAATAAAACAGATCTTCAATAACAAATCTTCAAATAGTCCATCCAATACAACTATGCATATTCGAAAGATTAGCTACATGTTTCGGTCAAATTGACCACCATTGGGCTGTCATACGATATTTAAAAGAAGGTAAAATGTATTATATAAATTCATCATTCTGGTTTTACTTTGTTGGATCCTACAAGTTCGTAATTATTACAGTGATAAAATTGTAAATTGTCAGTCAGTAGCTGAATGATGGTTATAGATTCCACAATTTTCAGCCAGATAAATAATGTAACATTAAAATACTTAAAAGCAACAGGTAAAATTGCTGGATAAATGCTTTTAGATACTAAAGTTTTTTTTAAGTTCATGTGATCATTTATATGAAGAAATTAGAGTCGTAGGCGGCAGTTACATGTTCTAAGTTGATCAGATGGTTTGTATATGTATGTTCCATAGCACAACTGAATGAATTCTATGAAATTAATGAAATTGAGATTATGCAGCATGTCTTGAAATGCAGTAAATGCCTTGTTGCGTAGGTATATAAAATGAATTTCATGCAAACACAGGTTGTTAAAAAGATTAATGCAAACATGAATGGCTGACTACCTTTGTTGCAGTTCTCCATACACTGTAATTGTGGTTCATGTTCAGTCTGTCGCATTTGATTGTTCTGTTCAAAAGACATTGTTAGTTCTGTTTCTGTTCATTTTCACAGCTACACCAGCATATTGGTCAAACTTTAATCTTAATTTACCATGCATTTCTGTAATCAACAATAAGTCACCAACAAATGCACAAAACCGTCAATAAAGGTATAAATTAACCTTTTATCATTATTAAAATACCCTACATACGTTTCGGCCCTCGAGAAGCCATCATCAGGGGTTTACAGTTGTACTTATCAAATGCTGTGCTAGGTCTGTCAACGACACAGTGAAGTTATATTGCGAGTGTCGATGACAGGCCGTAGCACAGCATTTGATAAGTACAACTGTAAACCCCTGATGATGGCTTCTCGCAGGCCGAAACGTATGTAGGGTATTTTAATAATGATAAAAGGTTAATTTATACCTTTATTGACGGTTTGTGCATTTGTTGGTGACTTATTGTTGATATTGGTCAAAATTGGCTCTTTGCTGCAAATGCAGAAGATACAGTACTTGCTGTCGGTACTCAAACTGGTACTACATTTTGGTGCATGTAAGATTTAAGTTGCCTAGATAGTAGTCCAGTTGCAGTTACAGTTACAGTGTTACTTATTGAATTGACAGTGGTTGTTTTTCTTTTTAATTTGCATGTCAGTGTAGGAAGTCATTGGACACAAAGCATGATACTACGTTGGTAAACGATGGGTATAAAATGTAATGCTATGTATCACCCTCTTATTACATGAATTTGCTACAGATGTACAGTAGAGTCTTGGTGTTCGTGATTAACTGGAACTGATAAAACGACACAAACAATAGAATCCATTTTCACTGTAAAACACTGATTTGAAACTTAACGAAATACTAGTAATGAAAATATAAAATAACCTAAGAATGTGTAAAGTATGTTAAGTGAGTTTAGTGAGCCTCACATAATGAAAGACAGAGCTTGACTCAGTTGAGAGTCATCTGCACAATATCAGGAGAGGGGTAAGCTGACCCACCAGTCATGTGGTCTCATCCAAGTGCATCATAACGAGTCACAGAAGGTGAAAGCAGTGGTATTAAAATGGGTGCTCATGAAACGTCAACGTCCAGAGCATTGAGGTTCATGGACTTTGAGAATCTACTGTATGTGTAAGGTAAAGTTTACCCTAGAACAGGCCATGAAGACCCAGAAGGGGAGCAGAGGTATAACTCTAGTCTTTCTTTAACCTTGGTGCTAGGTGGGGGTGGGTGGTCAATGTCATGCCCAGGCTGCTTTGCCCTTGGCGAAGAGACCAGGTACCCATGGTACAGGAGGCTGGGTAGGCCCCAGGGCCGGTGTGGAAAATCTCACAACTCGGATTCAATCCCTGGACTGCCTAGCCCGTCGTGAGTTGTTGTACCAACTACGCTATCCTGGGCCACCTGCTGTATGTGTAACTGCCAACAATCTACACAATTGTTAGTGTGTTTGACATTATTGCTTCTAAATAGGAATTGGGCTTTCCTGATTCTCTACTTGTGTGATGACAGGACATGCTGGAGGAAACATATACTTTGCTTCTCAGCTTATATTACCAACACCAGATATTGCATAACAGCCACCAGCAGTACGTATTTTCACAGTGATAAGTCTCTCACCCTTGGACTCATTTCTTCTATTCAGGAACATTATGGATATCCCTGTGAAGAAAACCAGGACAGCACTAACTCTAGACACAAAGTTTGATATTATTCAGCGACTTGAAAGTGGAGAGACTGCATCGTCCCTTGGGCGTTTATATAATGTGAACGAGTCAAGCATACGTACAATAAGGAAGAATGCAGAAAAAATAAGAAGCTATATAGCTCAGTCTTGCTCACTAGCTACAAACAAAATGGTAAAAATGAGGAACTAATTATTAAAAAACTTGCTGTGTGGCTGAAACATAGAAAAAATGAAGAGGGTGATCTGTCACCTGTGCATAGGCATAATTGGAACCTGCATCACCTACCGCGCCACGTCTTTGTGCATTTTGTGTCTAGTCCCATGTAGTGTGGTTGAATACCTTTAAGTTTTTATTATTTATTGTGTTTGTATGGGACATCTGTGAAATATTTTTTGATGTATTGCATCTGGAGGACAGTACTGAATTGACGTGCCAGTTAACGTCTCATTTAGAGTGTGAAACATGACGTAAGCTGGTGCTGTGTGAGCCTTCTTTGGAACACATCCTTTTTATTAATTCAGGTCCCTGAAGTGTATTGGCAAATGCCGTCTCTGTGTGTTTACTTGGTAGCACCTTTAAATGTCTGTGCCGAGCCAGAAAACAGGCTATCACAAGATACAATTGGCACAGAAATCAAATCTCCTAAAGGTTAAGAGGGTTTGATTTAACCTTTTGCATTCATTAGTTTGACTGGTTCCAGCACAATTTAATCTTCAAATTTATCCCAAGTTTCTGTTATAGATATGTGTCTGCCACCTAGTAGCTGAATGTATGAATTATGTTGTCAGGTTTGGTAGCTTGAATAAAGACATCTGCTGTTTGTGCTGAAATATGCAACTCCCTCAACCCTTGTAGATGCTTCACAGAGACAGAAAAATAATTTTGGCGTGCCTGTAGATAGTAGGAAAAATTTAGTGCAGAGGGTTGAATTGAGACAGAACAGCCATGCGTACCAGCAGTTCATAGTTTCATCAGTTAAATTGCATGCTAGAGTGGTGGTGTGTGAGCCAATGAAAGACTTGCATTCAAAAATTGTCAGTTCATGAAGCAGTTACTGATACAAGCACTGATTTCCTGTGATGGTATTTACTGTATTGTTTCTTCTGTAAATAAGCAAATAAATTGTAGCTAGCTCAACTTGATCTGTTTCTTTAGAAGATCTGTTTCAAACGGAGGTAAACAAGTGGATCTTTTAGAGCAGTGGGGATAGTGTTGCCTGGTTTGCATAATGTGATGTGGTTAGGGATGAATAAGTACAGTTGTACTGAAAATTGGTTCTTTAGTTGTAGTCAGAATGTTGTATAGACAAATAAGATGTGTGGTCCTAATACAGGCACTTCTCTAGTTATGAACTGTTAAGTTCCAGAGGTCTGTTTGTGAGTCCTGCTTCGCTCCTGTTGATACCAAACATGTTGAAAGACAGAACGGTTCATTCCTAAAGTAAATGCAATGTTTATCATTGTCTCACGTCCCTCAAAACACTTTATAATGTCCTCTTTCTTACCACCACCCTCAATACTTCCACAGGCAACTAGGCACATGGACAAGTCTGTAAGTAGTGATGCGCCTGTATTGTTAGAACTCTTCACACTGATGGAATTGTTAACCCTTTTATTCATACTGTCAACAATATGAGGGTAATTGAAAAAGTAAAGGCAGTGTATTTTTCTCATGAAATCTACAAAAGACAAACTGAAACGTGTAGCATTATTTCTCTCCAAACACTTGTGGCAGTGATTCAGCAGCTGTTTGGTGCTGTTTGAGAAGAACATTTATGGTTGTTCTTAAAGCCAATTATGTTCAGCTGTTGTCACGTCTTGAATACTGGTGTTCACTTAATGCTGTCCTTAAGTGGTGAAAAAGGTTATGGTTACATGGTACAAGGTCCGGACTATGGAGTGAATGATGGAGAAGGTTCGAACCATTTTGAACAGAAATCTAAACTCCATGTTGCAATTCAAAAGTGGAGCCAGAAAATTTACACTAGGCTCATACATGAGACATACTAAACATCCTGAATTAATGGTATAAAAAATACTGACAAATTATACCACAAGGAGGAGATTTGTTCTATATCTAAGATTGTAGATGTTTTGGCAAGCCAACATCATGCTTGTATGAAAGATTGTTATCGATTGTTTTATGGTCTTTGACATCCTTTCATACAGTAATTTGCGATCCCTGATTATGGTGGCTAGCTGAAATATATAGGATATTAGATTTAAAGTAAATCTTCTTGTAGTGTACTTTATAGATATTTTAATATCATTTACATATGTACATGGTCATGATGTGTTAACAGCCCTAGTTATGTTTAAACTTGTGTTACTATGAAGGATGGTGTGTTTCTTTTTACCTGTTATGCTGAGCACTACATCTGTCATGTTATGTGCCAATGGATGCAGGTTTTCTAAATGAGAAAGCTGTCATGCTCAGTGCGGCAATAAAAGAAAGACCTAGTGTACTTAACGTTACACATATTCCATGCAGTTACCTTACGCATACAAGTTCTATTTCCAACCACTGCAGAAAAGTAATTTTTATGCTCCTACATGTTTCGGCTATATATTGTAGCCATCATCGGGGAGCCAATAATATAATAAAGACATAAGTAGCATATTGTATGTCGGTAGATGGTAATATACACACATTAGCTTTTTATACACCAGTTCATCGCTATATAGTATCACTAAAATTGTACAGATTAAAATGCATGTATTGTATTAAAACATAAAATGTTATAATGTAAAAGCCTTTTACATTTTAACATTTTATGTAAAATGTGATTTCACGGTTGTTCTGACAAGTCCTCAGAGTAGTTTTATGTGTTAATTGCCTTTACATTGTTAATTGTTGTCATACTGACTTGGCTGTACATGTACATGATGTGGGAGCAACACTAATGTTACGGATAGCAGAGGAGCCACGCTTTCTATAGTTAACAGATGTGAAACGTTTGTTAAGGCAGTTATTTTGTACACAGCATAACATGATGTGTTTAGCTTGGTGTTAATCATGAGGGTGAGGTGTATGGGATTTTGTAGTGCAGTAGATCATCAGTGTGTGTGCAAATTGTGTTAACAAGTGCAGACTTTGTGGTGCAGAACTTCGAGAATCTGTTAAGCAAATGTTATGTATCCCAAATATGTGTTGCTGGAAATTATGCACAGAAATGGGCTACTAAATTATATGTATATTAATTTATCATTTGTGATGGCATCGCTGTACTGACTGGAGTTCTGAAGGAAAGTAGACCTCGCATGATTTCAGACTTCTGCTGCGGTGTAAATGAGGTCTTCCCTTATCAGGGATGTTATGCAGTGTTGATTGGTAGTTGCCGACGTTTCGGGGCAGCCTGTCGGTCCCATCTTCAAGGGTCAAGCAGTCCAAGAAGAATTCTTCCTGGACTGTTGACCCTTGAAGATGGGACCGACAGGCGGCTTTCAAATGTCAGTGACCAACTACTCCGAAGAGTGAAGATCTCGATGTAGACTTAATTAGTTATATCCAGAACTTGTTTAATTTGGATTTACTGGAGTTCATAATATTATGTGGGAGCCATGAGAGCTCAGTTGGTATAGTGACTAGTCTGCAGACTGGACATCCAATGAATCTTGGTTCAATTCCTGGTAAGGGCAAGGGATTTATCTCTTCTCCAAAGTGTCATGACTGGGTGTTTTGCAATTAAGTAGTCACATTTCCGTTACACTGTATGTAACACTTCACGGCCATGACTTGTTCAACTGGAATTATTTTAATGGTGCAGTCAGTATAGTGACAAGGCCATCGGGGGGACAGTTTGGGGTGCAGTTCACAGCAGAGGCAAGAGATTTTTCCAAAATTTTCAGACTGACTCTGGCACTCAGCCCAGCCTACTGTTCAATAGGTACTGGGGTGAAGCGTCCAGGGCACGGAAAAGAACAGCTTTGACTATACAGATATAATTATTGTACTACTGTGATTCGGTCACCTGAATTTAATGGATAGAGTTTAATTAATATGAGCTGTGAGGGTTATACATTAACTGTCTTGTCTTTTGGAATAAGGTAGTGACATTTCCTTCACACCATGTTTAGTGGTCATGTGACCATCACTGTATCTTCGTCAGTTCCTTCGTGAAAGTGAAACACATGTTACGTAATTCAGTGTACATATGTACCTCATTCAGAAAGTTCACAATGTACTTGTATTTAGGCACTTGATAAGCATTACAAAGTCAGTTTCTTGCAGTTTTATACAGTTGTGAAATGTGTCACTTACTGTGAGAGAAGAGCCTAAAATACAAGTTTTATGCTAGGCATACCGTTGTGATTAAGAGCGATTCTGCTTGCTAGTTTTCTTTAGTTTTTCCAGGGTTATGCTTTGCAGTATGTCACTGATACTTTGTTTGCTTACCAATTCACCATTCACCATACGTGGACTGTTTACACTTTCACTGCCAAAGTCGACCGTGGTCAATTTAAGTATTTACGTTTTAATTTGCCAGCGTCGACTTTAGTCCGTCTAAAATTTACTCTGCTCTTTTGCCTTAAATAGGCCACGCATACAATAAGTTCTTTCAGGAAACATATTTTACATCTTTATTAATCCCTAGCTGACAACTAGAAAAAATATATGCCTTTTATATATAATTTTATATATTATATTTTATAATTTATAAGACGATGCACTAGTTGTTTAACATTCAATAAATCCCTGGCAATTTAACACCCACGGGGATTTAAATACCCGGCAGTGAAAGTGTTAAGGAAGTGGACGTAGCACTTTTTGCTGTACAGTACACAAGAATTGCTATTGTATACAGAGTGCTGTACTTGCCTAATATGCAATATGATGTTGCAGACAGATGTCCTGGAAGAAGCTATTTTCAATCCGGATACTGTGTTGAGTGTTAAAGACGAGACTGTGGGTTACGACTCTTCACGGCAGGGCGGTAGAGAATATTGTTCCCTGTTTGGTGCGGAGGTCAACACAGGAGCAACGGGAAGACATAATACACTTCCAGGGAAGATGAATTCTCAACAGAAGATGTTACCCCAGCAGTATTGTCTGCGATGGAAATATCACCATAACAACCTTCAAGTGATGTTCAGTCAGCTGTTGGAGAGAGAGAGCTTCTGTGATGTAACACTTGCTTGTGAAGGAAAGACTCTTAGAGCGCATAAGGTGAGCACTGACAGAACGTATGCCAGTATGTTGACTTCAGAAGTACTAAGATGGGTTGTCCTGCAGTTGTATGCTGCTTGTACAAAGTTTTGCAAAAATCATGCAGTTAGTAGTGTCTTGGAGTCTGGATTTGAAACACGAGGACAAACATGCACTGCTTGCTAATCGGGTCCCAAGAAAAGTTTTCCTAAAAGAACCAGCAGAGTAGCAAGTGAATAATTTTTACTTGACTCGCATTTTTACTGAGCAAGATGGCTCAAGTAGTAACACCTCTGACTTGTATTCATTAGGTACCCACTTTGAATCTCTGTCAGGACACTTGATAGTCTTGACTGATTTAATTATTTTTCTTGTTCCCACCAAGAGTACAGTACAGTACAGTACAGTAGGGCGGGCACTGCAGTGACCCTTGTACCTCGACCGTTTCCGATGTTTTGTGCAACCCATTGCTTAAGCATTCAGCAACCCCGCACTTTGAATAAAGTGCAGTACCTTGCTGACAGAGATGTCAGTGAAGTCACCTGGTTTCAAGAAATGATGGCCCAGGTGCCAAAATCTTAATACTGCCAGTGCCTCACAGTCACAAAGAATATGAGAATCTGTTTCAAGTGCATGTTTGCATTTGTCACGCCCAGGACTGTCTGCCACCCCCAATTTAAATAGATGTGCTGTTAAATGACTGAGTCCTATTAGCAGTCCTATCATTGTTGTTAGCTGGTTTCTGCTCAAGTTGAGTAATTGTCCAGCGCTTTTGCGGAGGGTCTTTTAAGAAAGCCCTTAGCCTGCCTTTGTCCACGAATGCACTGCCAATACTCCTCATGTTTCCTGCTCATCCAGCCCCTCATCACTGCCCAAGCAAGCTTTGCAGATATGCCACGGGCAAGCCCAGGTCCTGTATATGGAAGTCAGGAGCCTTGCCTGTCTAGTTGATCAGCTGTTTCGTTTCCATCAATCCCCATGTGTCGTGGCACCCCTACCAGTTGTATCCTGTTATGTTCTGCTGATTTCACCACAGATTAATGGCAGTCACAGACCAGTTTAGAATTCGTCTGGAAACTGTCAAGGGCCTTGATGGGGCCTTGATGGCTGCCTGATTGTCAGAAAGAATATGGCTGTTTCTATTTGTGTAGCTGTTTTCTGTATTTTCCATTATACATGCCTTAATGCCGTATATTTTGGCCTGGAATACCGTCGTGTGGAGCCCAAGGCTGAAGCTATGCCCCCTTCTCAAGCCCCATCTATACACCCCACCATATCAAATTTCACGATAATCCATTCAGCAGTTCTTAATCTATGGACAGACTGGCAAAGCTGATAGTATAGCTTTTTTGCAGTTTTATTGTGAATGCATCAGAAATTATGTCAGCAGGGAGGTCTTGCTCTGTAGCAAATGGTATTAGCATCAGTCTTGCCTTTACCATTCCCTTTAAATATTTCAACTTGTGTCTGGAGGGACCTGCCACATGTTTCACTTCACTGGTTCTGCGGGTTACATGGAAAGTTTTGTCTGTTTGGTGCTATTACCTGTTAGAGAAATGTTTGAAGTATTTAGAAACTCCATAACAGACTCTGTGTTTAGTTTGGAGTCACATGCAACCAGCATAAAAATTCCTTACAGACTTGAGACTTTCGAAAACTTTGTTGGGCATAAAATTTGTTTTTTTATTCTTCTTTACAACTATAGTTGAAAGCATTTTTTGCTGCAGTAAAAATTTAATGATTATGCCCAAGATTTGTGCAGAAACGCATGTAAATGTTAATGTGAAGTGTCCCCTGTTGTCTAAGTTTAACCAAAGTGGATATTGGCATTATATTGTAGTGAAGCTTCCCAACATCGAGTTTCATAAATTCAGGAGTTTTCAAGTTGTTACACACAGACAAGTGGTGAAACTGATAGGTACATTTTCCCACCTTTGTGTTGTGAATGCACCAGAAACAGATGAATGCTAGTAGCACATTCCAGTGCTGATGAAATTATGTTGTTTCAGTGCTATTAACATACTGATGATGTCATTAAGTTTCAACCCTTGTTCCTGTTAAAACTATTCTGGCATGGTTTTTACATCTTGCTGTTGTGTTAGCGCCATCTTAATATGATTACCTTGCTGAAGAAGTATTTACAGTTAGTTTGAAGTAAAGTGCAGTCAAACCCCAATATAGCACCACTGTTTTTTCACCACAGTTTGTGGCGGTCAATTGAAGTACTGTACAATAGGGAATTTCTGTTAAAAGAATTTTGTGGGTGGCAGTATGTCAACGGTGTGATGTATTGTGGTTTAGCTATATGTAAGGGCTTGTTACAGTTCAGCACATGTCATTTTGCAGGTGGTGTTGTCAGCATGCAGCACTTACTTCGATGCAATTTTCTCACAGTATGAAGAGAATAATCCAATAGTGATCCTGAAAGATGTGAAGTTTACTGACATAAAGGCCCTTGTGGAGTTTATGTACAAAGGAGAAATTAATATTGATCATGTAAGTAAAATTCACTTAAAACTGGCGTGACGAAGATAAAGGCAATGTTGTCCCTGTTCACACCATGAAGGTGTATGGTGTTCAGGTATAGCTCTATACCTTCTTAACCATGGCACTAGGTGGAGGTGAGTGATCAGCTTCATGCTGTGTATGCTTTACCCCCACAGAGAGACCTCTCAGTACCCATTGAATAGGAGTGTAGGTTGGTGTTGTAGCTAATTTGGATGTTTTGGAGAAGAGAAAATCTCTTGCCTGTACTGGGAATTGAATCGCAGTTCCTTAAGTCATCCGGTCTATACTAACCGTAATATCCAAGCTCCTCTGATATAAAGCTAGTAATGCTTTTACTTCAATTGCATAATGCATTAATAAGTGTAAAGGTTACTCATGTTACTGCATGTTTTAGCCATTAATTACGTGATTTTTTGAGGCAACTGACAACTTTTTCTGAAGTTGATAATATAATAGCATAAAACTGATGATTTAAAGCAAGTACTAATGAACAGGAGCATGTTGGGTGTGTTTTTACATCTTTTACACTGTAAACACGTGGGAGCTGAAATCATGCACACAAAGTAGATTTTTTTTTAATTGCACTGTATTACTGAAATAACTGAAGCAGCTGGTTTCCTGTAGAATGATCTATTTGGTTGAGAGTAACAGACTATGGCAGCATAATCGTGTATATTTTAATTGAATGTGTGTTTTATATACGTGTAAACCAATGACAAGTGAACAAATGTAATAGGTGTTTAACAGGGTTTCGAGCAAACCTAAAAATATTCAGACAAAAGACTGAAAAAAATCTAAATCTAATGTGTAATGAATGTGAAATGTCCATCTGCATACCATGAACGTTTATGGGGAAAAAGGAGTTACAGCTCCACTCATTCTTAACCTCAGGACTAGCTGGAGGTGAGTGGTCAGCCTCATGTCCCAGCCAGTTTATCCCTGGGTAAAGAGCCCCCAGTGCCTATTGACTAGGAGGTTAGATGGCCCACAGATTCATCTGGGTGCTGTGGAGTTCTTAAAAATCTCTTGCGTCTGGCAGGAATTGAACCGCAGTTTCTTGGCTGATGAGTCCATGGGTTAGTCACTATACCAGCTGAGCTGTCTTGGACCCTCTCTAATGAACTGATGAGTATTTTCCTTCAGTTAGAGAGCCCTTAAGAGGGATAGTGGTTATTCAGAAGTCTAATGGTGCGCCAGTAATCATCCAGTGTGGTACTGCACCAGTAAATCAGTAAATATCATTCTTGGTTTATATGATCCATGGTCCGTGCATTATTTGAATATATACAATAATGGTACCAACAAATGCATACAAGCATATTGAAATAAGTTTATATATACAAGAACTCCATTATGTATATAAACTAATTTTAGCATACTTATGTGCATTTGTTGGTATCATTATTGTGTATATTCGAGTGATGCATGGGTCATGGATCATACGAAGCTTATAAATGCCCAGCAAGCAAAAACTGTATGTTCATAAAAAAAAAGTACAGAGGAAAAACTACACACACCCAATTCTGCCATTTGGTTTAACAAAATGTGAAGAAAATCATTGTGTATGTAAACTAATTTCAGTACACCAGTGTGCATTTGTTAGTACTATTATTGTGTATATCATTCTTGGTATTACATCATTAACCTTTGAATGACCTATGTTCGCATATGCGAATGCACATAAAAAAGACCCATACAAATTCATTTTATATACAGTAGTACCCCCGTATCCACGGGTGATACATTCCAAGGCGTACCGCGGATGCCCGAAACCGCGGATAGTAGCGAACCCTATATATAAGTAATTTTTCGTGTACATACATACCTATGATAAAGTTTAATTGATAAATTACGCACAATAAGACATTAGCACCATTAGGCAAGTGATGTTGGCACCACGAATGCGGACAGCGAGAACGCTAGAGGCTAACTGGATGCGAGTAAAGCGGGCCAGCATGGGTACAGAGGACAGAGAGATGAGTCATGTACTGAGCGTGATGGGGCAAGAAGGTTTCACCATGTTACTCAGAATGGAACGCAATTTGAAACTTATGAATCATTTATTTCTGGAATTTTCCATTTAATATTTTCGGGCCGCGGTAAACCGCAGATAACTGAAACCGCGGATACGGGGGTTCTACTGTATTTAGGCAACAAGGAAATTTACTGCATTTTTAAGACATGCTGCACAATCTCTGTTCCATTTTCCACAAAATGCCATTTATTTCATAATTTTATCTCATACTGTACAAATAATATGCTTTTCGTAAACCATGCACTAAATATTAACCTAGTCGTGTAAAGGTTAAATCAGTAATTATCCTACATTATCCGTCTGTGGATGGCACTACAACCCCTTCTGGGCCCTGGCGTCCCTCAAAAGGTACCTCCATTCTTCTCTATTCCTAGCTCATCTCCTCCAATCTCATATTCCTAGGATCTGTAATGCATCCCTCTGGACATCGTCCTTCCATTTTATTCTTGGCTTTCCCACTAATCATGTTTGGTAAAATTTCCTATTAATAACTTTTTTGGGGATTCTTTCTTCTTCTTCCGATCTTATAATGTGACCCTTCCATCCTAGTCTTATAATTTTAATATAATCCATGATATTTAGATCTTTGTAAAGAATATAAATTTCACCATTCCCTCTACAGTGTTAGTGTCCTTTCACTTGTATTGAGCCATATATTCTTTTTAATTTTCCTTTCAAATACATGTAGTATATGTTCTGTCATTTGTATTAGGGTCCAGGTTAAACTTCCATAATAAATACTGGCCAGATTAATGTTTAATGTAGTCTTATTTTATTATTTTGATGAATTTTTTAGTTGTCAATAAAGTTTGCAGAGTAATGGGCTTTATTTGCACCTAGAATTCTAGCTTTAATGTCTACTGTTTCATCTTTAGTATTATTGATTACAGTTCGTAGGTATTTGAAACTCCTAATAACTTTGGTGTCATGATCATTAAGTGTCAATATGTCCTCCTCCTGTTTTGTACCATTGCTTTTGTTTTTTTCAGTGCTGATGTTCAGTCCTACTTCTTTTGCTCTCTCTTTCAGTTCTTCGTATACCTCAGCTCTTTTTGTTCTACCCATGGTGTTTATGTCATCTGCATATGTCATGCTTGATGATACATAATTAAACCAGTAAATATCCCTTCTTGATACTGCATCAATAAATCAGTAAATATTCTGCATGACACATCATCAGGAAATCAATAAATAGTCTGCATGATACTACATCAGTAAATATCATGCATGATACTACAGCAGTAAATCAGTAAACATTGTGCACAACACAACATCAGTAACTGTACTGAAATTAACAGTTCCAAATGTGCCTGTAGCAACACTGTTGCAGCTCGTTCCTCCACTGTCAGTATCATTGTGCTCCATCTTGCTTTCTCTCCCACCACTCTTGTGCTGGCCAGTGGTCACCATAATGTAACTGAGGGAAGGACTAATAATAATAATATAATAACCATGGCTCAACAGCCCTATATGGGCTCGGGCCTCCTCTTTCCGAGGTTACTGGGTCGTGCGCATTCGTGGCAGTTGGTGACTGGCCAACTGGCCGCATTGCTGTTCTATCGATCCTGATGTGACTGCCAGAGCCATCTGGCAGGCAGTCAGGAGACTTGGGTGAGAAATTGGGTTTGAATTTTGCTTACGAAACATTTCTATTCATGCCCGTAAGGTTCTTTTACATGCCGTAAATCTACGACATGGGAAGTGGTGCTGCGGATTTTTATCACCCTTAAAAATCCATCGACCTCGGTCGGGATCGAACCCGCGAACCTTGGGTCCAGTGGCGAGCACGCTAACCACTAGTCCACCGAGGTCGACTGAGGGAAGGAATGATTGAAATTATTCATTTCAGCAGTGTTGTGATCTCCTGATAAGGTTCTTAGATAATACTAGAGTCATGATGCTCGTGGTGACAATTTTTAACCCCTCTGATGCATTGGTACTGTGTAATATAGAGTATAGCCAAATTGTTGAAGTGACTACATTGAGAGTATTGTTGGTGTAGGTGGGGCAGTGACTGTAGTTATGTTGTTTCATATATAATTAAGGGTTTTCTTCCAAATCATTCCCACGGTAATGCTTCCAACCTTCGCTTTATGTCCATAGTTGCAAATTGCTGTATTTTTGTTATCCTTGTCATGCTAGTTTTGTTCATACTGTATGTCATAGATTTCATTCTCACGATCTTATGTTAATGATTTTAGTCACATCTGGCATCCTTGCTGAAGACTGCTGAAGATCTCCGTATCAAGGGACTAGCTGAAGTGTCATGGAGACAAGAAGGACAGCCTGCTCCAGCTCCCAGTGAGGATGGAATGAATTGTGTAGATCCCCAAGTCTCCCATGTGGAGTCTGTAGGAAATGGTACTGAGTTGGAACCTCCACTGAAGCGGAGAAGAGGACGGCCACCAATGGAATCTAATGCGCCCAGCTTCAGTCCCAAGGTGACAAGTGTCATGGGCGCAGGAGGCACTGAGGAGGTTTTCATGGTAAGTATTACCGTATATTCTCAAATCTAATCCGCACCCTTTTTACAGTTTTAGAGGGCTAAAAAATCAGATGCGGATTAGATTCGCGGTCGAGAGCTGGATTTTGGAAAAATGATTGAGCTGCTGTACGTGCCGTAAGAACAATACAATACAATAATCTATTATTTATTATTATAATTTATTATTCATCAGACTCGCCGTCATCACTCATAACTGAATCGTTATCCATGCTCTCCACCCAGTTTCCGCCACAGTCGAACGTTGCTTTCATCAACTCCAAAAATTGCAGCGGCTTTGCAGTTTCCATTCTCCTCTGTGCACCGAATAACTTGACATTTGAACTTTGCCGTATATGAGAGTCATTTAGATTTCGGGCGTCCCTCTTCCATAACTACGGTACACCAACAAATTGGAACAAGCACCTCCCACGTTTCAACAACTAAGGCGCGAGCTGGCTTCAGACGAGATTGCGCACGTCTGTTGAGAAAGGCCCCGCCTCTATCGGTATGACTCATCGGCCCCAGGCATAGCGTCGGATTTTAACGCATTGGTAACATCCAATATTATTCAGTCAGTCGCCCCGTGGGCAAGGGGTGGTTGAAGGAAAGGTGCGGATTAAAACCGCGAACTAACTTTTTTCGTTTAAGAAATCGCCAAAAACGGAGTGCGGATTAGATTCGGATGCGGATTAGATTTGAGAATATACGGTATTTATGCAAAGGTTCTGTCGTTAGATTTGTAATGGGGCAGTTATTATTCAGCCATAAAACCGTTATTTTGGCTTTTTCAGGAATATTAAAGAGTGTAAGATAATATTTAAGCTGATCCCATTGGCTGTGAGGTAAGGTGTAGGTCTGCAACTGCTTAATTGCTGGGATTGCAGGTTGTAATCCTGCTGGGGGTGTGGATGTTCATCTGTTGTATGCTGCGTAGGTAGCGGTCCCTTTGACGAGCTGACTGCTCGCTCAGAGGAGTCCTACCGGGTGTGTGTGTGTTACAGAGGGGGGGGGGGGAGAGATCTAGAAACCTCAACAGTGAGGCAGCGTAGGCCCAT
Organism: Reticulitermes speratus; assembly: GCA_021186555.1. Taxonomy (NCBI): domain Eukaryota; kingdom Metazoa; phylum Arthropoda; class Insecta; order Blattodea; family Rhinotermitidae; genus Reticulitermes; species Reticulitermes speratus. The sequence goes on along the minus strand of JAJKFL010000237.1, from coordinate 5,133,899 downwards.
GTTGAGCTGTTGCGCACAGAAAAATAAAGGATAATATTAAAATTATCGTATGGTTTTGTAAAATGTGGCCTTTGAAAAAAATGCAAGTGACTGATATTTTAAAATATAACACTAAGGAACCGTAGTTGCTCAGAGCACATTCATTCTGCTGTCTCACACTGTGATGGTGTAACACATTTTGCTGAGGGCTAAGGATTAATCGTTATAAAGTGTAGTGGCATTTTATTTGCTATTGTTGCTCAGTTCATTTAGTCGTGTTAAAGGGTAGCGTAAATTATTACACACAGTATATTTGGAATTTTCACCTTATACAGTAAAACCCCTATTTAATGAACTGCTGGGGGGGATTAGAATATATTTCACTAAATCGAGGTTTTCATTAAATGGAGGTTTATTTGTTCATATGGAGCTATTGTCGGGACATGAAAAATTCATCACTAAATCCGGGATTTCACTAAATGCGGGAACATTAAATCGGGGTTTTACTGTATTTTGCTTTTGGTTTCATAGATGGCAGCAGTAGGATGCTCTGTAGGAAGGAACAGATGTTCTATAAAGTGTTTTGGAGCTTTCAGACCCACAGCTACACATATGCTAATGTTGGACGATAGTTGTTTGTGAACATTAAAAGGTCAACCAGCAACTGTGTGATATTTATGAGGTTACTGATAAGTAGTACAGTGATTATTGTGATAAGTTAAGTGAATTTCATGTTACATAAAATTGCAAAACAAAACACTACTCCAGAAAACGTTCCCACGTATTCAGATTCTTTTTCTAGAGTGTCTTTTTGTTTTGCATGTATCAGTAATCAGAAGAGGGCCTGTTGAAGTATGGGTTTCTAATTACATGATACTGCATAAGCCTGATGGAAGATGAACATTCAGGTTTCCTGAGATATTATGCTTTGTCAGGTAAATAGTTCCCAATGTTTTGAAGGCAGTATGGTGCTTCAAAGCAGTGGGAATTATTTACCCAACAGAACAGCATAACATCCCAGAAGACTTGAATCTTCATCACTATTGCTGTGAGAACGTCAAATCTCGCAGTAGTGGAAGTTCCCCCTGCCAATCCAGCACAGTTGCCAAGAAATTGTGATCCCTTCTTCCCACTGGTAACAGTGAACTATTGAGTATATCTCATCACTGCTTGATGATATTACATTGATTATTTGTACTTTAAATCACAAAAGATGTGCAAAATGACGTCCTTTTGCTTGCAGGCAAGCTTCACATCTCGGCACATTTCAAAATGCCTGACAGAGCAGTTCTTGGCAAATGTTTGAAGTGACTTGTATATTAATAAACACTTATTAACCAACAGTTGCACTATTAAAGTAGATTGTCACTTAAAATCACTTGAAATACCCTACATATGTTTCGGTCGTCGAGCGACCATCATCAGGGGCTTCAATATATACCACAATGCACGGTGAACAAAGAGTAGACTTGTATATTTTTTTCATTTCTTCTGCTGTGTGTTGATTGTTGATAGTAAATTTTGTCTTTATGCATGCCCCACAGATAAAAATCACACAGGTTTAAATCTGGGGAATGCAGATGCCATCGGTTCATAACTTGCCTATCAAACACTTCTTTTAACGCTAGCAGCGACCGATTAGCTGTGTGAGCTAACTGTATGAACTAAATGTAAATCTGTTCTTTATGTCAGTGCTTAGAAAAGTGATCTAAATATCATATTTACCTAATGTTTGGAATTTATAGCTTCATCTAACAGGAGTGACCTGATCATATTCTTGGGGTAGTTGTACAGTCGTCTGCAATCTGAATTTCATGAAGAGGATGCTAATGCAACTGACATAGATTCTCTAATTCCAGTAACAATTGTTGTGTCAACTTACCACTTCAATACTGCCATGCTTCTTCACTATAAAATAACACTTCTCGTTCAAGAATGCCATCATTCATGGATCGCAGCAACCAATTGCCGAAACATATATTTGCACCACTATCAGGATTATTGAGCCTCTGAACAGAAGTTATATGGTTGCAGATTCAGAAGTCTTTGTTGCTGTGTGAACAGATCCCAGTTTCTTCCAGATTGTGCAGCTAAATGTGTCTGTGAGATATACTTAATGTTGTACATATTCCGTGCAGTTGCTTTACATATACATTTTTATTACCAACCACTGCACAACAATTCTTTTTACTCCTACATGTTTCGGCTACCTATTGCAGCCATCATCAGGGAGTAACTTTCACAGACGTGCGCAGCGCATGTCTGAAAGTGATTACCTGATGATGGCTGCAATGGGTAGCTGAAACATGTAGGAGTACAAAGAATTGTTGTGCAATGGTTGGTAATAAAAACATATATGTGTCTCTGAGAGTTCCTTGGGCTTCTTTCTAAGAAAGACCCAGTTAGATCTAAGTCTTCTTTGTCGTATTTTGTGTCATTTCCTCTTTATCACCAACACTGATCCTATGCTAGTAAATTTCTGTACTAACATCTCTTCATTGACTTGCTGGGTACATCAGTGCCAGGAAACTTTCAGTGCAATTAGCAGCATTTACTGTAGGATGAATTTTTGACATATTATTCAGCTAAGAACACACATTCAGTACTATACACCATATTCTGAACATCAGTTGTCTGTGAGGAAGAAAAACTGATGGTGATATCTTGTGTGTGACTCACCAGAAGAGATCACAGCATTCACACTTGCGCTGAACTAGTATCAGCTGGCTTGCTTGTTTTTTGCAAGCATGTTTGCAGTGTCATAGTTTGACAGTTTTATCTGTGTGCCAGGACATCAGACTGCTTAAATCTGGCCCTGCATATATGATCCTGTTCTTCTGTTTTTGGTATTATTGGACATAATATTTTTGTCTCTTTTGTAACCTCCTCATCCTCGTCATCATCCTCTGCTTTTTTAATCTTTGCAGGGTCTCTGTGACAGCTCAGTGTTTTGTTACGTGAAGAGTATGACCAAACAGTGTTGTGTTAATGTTTCTGTATCTTGGGTTTCCTTACATGAGTGTTACACGTGTGTCTACTTAACTTCATGATTCAAAAATGACAGTTTGTCACAGAAATAAAATTCTCTACATGTGTGTCATTCTCATCAGAACTATAAAGTATACCCGGTATTATTCTACATTTTCATGGTATTTTTCAGGTAGATAAATGCTGTTAAAGTATTAATCCTGCCAGGTTATTTTACTTCATCACCACAATGACCACTAAAATATAATGACCATCTACTCTAAATCAGTCAGCAGAGGTGTAGGGTGTTAAAATTTGGAAGCAGTATGAGAATAGTCATGAAATTCAAACAAGCATTTATAGTACTTTTATTATTTTGGTGAATTTTATTGTTCTGAAGAATTTGTTCAGATTGTATTATGGTATAAAAATGTCATAAAAATGAAATGTGGTATATAAGCTTTGAGAAGTTCCACAGAAATATTGTGTTAATAACTTCTGTTGGTTTATGTTTTTGTTTATTTTGTCACGTATTGATATGCAGGAATGCAATAAGACAATACACTGAAATATCTTCTTCAGCAGGAAGGTGGTGGTACATCAGATGTGGAGAATGATGCATCGGGATGGGATGAATCTGAACCAGAAGTAATCGCTTGTGACAGTGCTGAAGCTACACCTCATTCAGCACCTGCTAATGCGGTACGTACTGTAAGTAGTTGGGAGTGACATAATTTTAATTCAGTTAACGTTGAAACTTAATATTGAAGGTGGCTGAGATGTGATGGTTTAGTCCAGGGATTGCTGACCAAATGTCCTCCCCCTGAGAATTTTGAAGTACTCATAGTAATTTCTTAATTGTCCACTGATGATGGAAAGTATGTGGTGATTTCTGCTGTGTGAAGCAATGGGTATGTGGCTGCCTTTTTAGGTTGGTGCCATTTTCTCATTTGACTTACGATTGGTGTTTTTGTAACTTTGCAGGAAGTAACTCAGTGAGGGCCAGAAGGGATAATGTCTCGTACACCATCTTCGAAGTAAGTGCACCTGTATGGTCACTGACTTAACTTGCAGTAGTTTGTAAGACTGAGCAGGTTGGAGAAGCAGTGCTCTGCCTCACTTGTATTTAGGTATTTGGAGGTAACTAACTCCACAGAGCACAGTGTCTTGAGACCTAATAAGCACTCACCTAGTCCAGAAGTATGTTGTTTTAGTGAACTCAAGAGGTTCGTTACCATGTTCTCAAGACCTCAACACTGGTTCTTTTGCAGACCATGTAATCCAGTCTACATCATCAACACTATTATTAAGATCCATTTTTGGCACGTTCGCAGAATGGCAAAACGAAACTGTTAGCTTCTCATGTCTGTCGTTCATCCTCTGTCCACATGGGAAACTCGGCTCCACTGATGATTTTCATGAAATTTGACATTTTGAGTACTTTTTGAAAGTCTGTTGAAAAAATTCAAATCTTATTGAATTTGACAAGAATGATTGGTATTGTTATGCTGTACATCCTTACACCCCTATTCCGGATATGGTCACCTAGCTGATGAAACAAAAAGTGATGTCAGCCTCATTACTCATGCTGATGAGAATTAGCGAAGGAGATAAGTTTATACGTAAGCGACCGCTTCTGTGGAGGTGTCCCTCAAAGACTACGTCTTACTCTCTCACGTAGTGAATCACTATTTCGAAAGGAACTGAAAGGTACCAATAGAATTAAGATTACGGGCGTTGGCGACGAAACCAAGTATATAAACACTGTACAATTCAGTGTAAATGAAGGATCGGCTGGACAACCGATAGCGAATCATTTGTAGATTCTGTACTAGAAGAACCTTGGCGATCTTGTCATCTTTTCGGTCTCTGATTGGGGATGCTGCATTGCTCGAAGTCTGAACACTGCCTGCAGGTATAAAGTTTATCCAATTATAAAGAATTATAAGGGTTAAAGTGTATAGAATGTAAAGAAAGTAGTTAGAATAACTACAGCTTGTATTACTCACGCTACCAAAATTTTATTATATAACTGTTATTTTATATTTTTTTTTGCTTTTAATATTTTTAATAATATTTAATATTTTTATAAACGATTGTCATTTAAAATAAGCTCGCCAAACAGATTCCTTCCCGCCTCTCCACTGCCTGTCTGAGGCACAACAGTATTGTACATGAAGACCTGTGTACATTTATAGTAATATCTTACTCATTTCTTCTTAGAATGACAGGTGTTTCAGACAAAAGTTGTAGAGAAAATCAAAACACACACTTTGTGTTCGATAACTTTTTTCCCGAAAATTTTGCCGACTATGAGGTAATGTGGAAATATATGGTACAGCCGGACAGGCTACAGATGAAAATATAATACGGCCCATGCGCTTTGCATGCCGTATGACTAAGGCTACAGACACACACTCAGAATGTGTAATACTTATTGCTTTTGCACAACAACAACAACGGTTACGTGAACGCGCCTCACTGTTATGTTATACGTACATTGCCTGTCTGGTAATATTATTGTTTCATCTGTTCCTACATTTCCCCAAATGGCCCCTTCTCTTCAGTACTAGTTAGTAAAATTTTGTGTCCATTTCTCTCTCATACATACAGCATGTCTCATATTTGGTGAAGACTGCAAGTTCTGGTGTGCTTGGTAATGCTGTTTTTTAAACAGGAGTGCACAACCCAGAGTGCCCTGGTCACCAGGGCAGCTGAATTTTGTACAGTAGTGCCAAACAGTTGGAGCATAATTATTGCAATTTTCTTTTTCTTACATACAAAAATGTGTATAAGTTAACATGCACCCAGCAGCATTGCCAGATAAAAGTGAGGTTCACGGGTCACTCCAGAATTGAGTGTCCTGTACATGGACCTTGCTTCATGTTAACCTTCTGGCTCCTAGAATTTGGAGATGACTCTCAGATTTCGGGAAAATCTCTGGATCCCTGTTTGGAAGATTCCTGTTGCCTCCTAGTTGCAAATATTCTCTTTAGAATCTCGTTTTCATACACCCACACTCTGTGTTCCCTTAGTATAGTTATTAGCAAGCCATAGGCCACATGCAGCCTGCTGGACTTACGCTTGCAGTTTACAAGAAGTTTTGAACACACGTAACTTTGCTCCTCCATCAGAAAGAAGGACAATTTTTTAGTGAATTATTGAACTTTGCACAAAGTTAACCCTTTGGAGCCAGAATTAAGTTCCCATTGTACTCTGCATATGACCTGGAATTTAAATGGCCACCCATTATGTTGCATGTTCTTGGCCCACAACTTTAGTGGGCATTTGGTTTTCTCAGCATCACACTGCGCGTCAACTGTAGTTGACGTTCAGCACCAAAGGGATAAAATCAGTAAATAGTACTGTTCACAGACCAGGAGGTGATATGTGCCAGGAGTGTGATAATGTGCTCATGCAAGATTTTGTTGCAAATGACGAGTTGCTACTACCTGTTTTGAGTGCATTCGCACAGTGCACTCGCTCACAATGCACTGCTGGAAATGCTTGACATTTTCAGTCTGTGTAGTAGTAGAACTGTTTGTCACTCCCACCAGTAGCAGTACATTAGTCACAACTATAGCCAGCAGCCCCGTTTACCGCACCAGGCGTGCCACTGCACCTCACCTGTCAGGATCATTTCATGGTCTGTGAACTGTTTGTAAGTTGCAGTGGGCTTTATGCATAGTGCATGATAACATGTGTGTTTGAAACTTCCCAACATTTGACTAGGGTCAGTCAGAAGATGTGCATAACTAAAGAACATTGGAACATACAGCATAGAACTGTTATCTAGTGCTGAGCATTTGTTTCCAGCATTACAGCAAAATTTTGATGGCCACAAATTTAGAGATGATTGCAAGGTAGAAACAGTTGTAATACAGTGGCACAGGACATAAGCCTGACATCAACAGGGAACAGAAAAGCTTATCCCATTATGTAATAAATGCCTCAGTTGTGGTGGAGACAATCAGTATGTAAAAAAGTGGTGACATAGCAGTACAGTTAACTGTGAAGTGTTCTAATTAGAGCTGAAAATAACCCAAAATATATACATTGCAAACTTATTTTGTGACTGATAGTTATATTTTCCAGATCCGTTTTTGGTTCTGTCTGTTTTATTTCAAGTCAGAAAGGTTTCTGTGGCCAAATGGGTTGGGGAAATGCTGTCTTAAGTGAATGAATGTTGGTTGTTATCAGATCAAATGTAATGTGCTGTTCATTGTGGTTTGTTTCCAGTTAAAAATTATGTTACTTTAAGTTTCATAATTTTAAGGGGTCTGTTAGTGTATAAATATTGTTCATTGAAGGGTATTATTCAGCGTTTCTTCCTAACTCAGAATGGACAAATACACATGCATCTTCTCCCTTCACACATACAAACACATAGCTGTATACAGCTGTATCCGTACTTTACGCTGGCTTGTGAAGATTCAGTAAAGTGTGGGTGCATGCCGTCCTGTCATTGTCTTGCTTGCAGATGTGTCTGTCATTCAAGTACTCTGTAATGGTGGAACCTTACTGTCTAGAAACAGTTAAAGTGTTAATTGAACTATAATTAAATCGGTACACTGTTGTGATTGTTATTAGGAAAAGACACCTACATTCAGAGCCAGTTTAAGACATTTTTTGGTACCATTGTAAGAATAAGTTTGTGGCCTCTACCTGTGGTTAGTTAATGAACGACAATATAGATAGGACAGTGTAATACTTTATGTACAAAATATATTTAACACAAAATCTGAACTACAGCCAGCCTTTTTGGGGTTCCATGCAGCTGCGTAGATTGTGATTGCCTTAAACCAGCCCTGTGTGTGTATTGTCAAAATTTCAGTTTTGAATTTTCATGTCTGTTTCATCAGTCCCTATAGCATATGAACTTTTGTGATGACGTATGGAAATCTTGGTAATGGCTGGTTCTGCTGTAGCCATCTTCAGTTGCAGCATCTTTGATGACATTCCAATAATGGTTTCTGGCTTATTTACAGGTTCAACATCAGTGATGAGTCAACTTGTGGCAGACAAATACAGAGATGTAGTGAAGTTGAATGATTATTTGACAACTGGGCGAAGACAACAGTTCTGGGAAGAACCATTCACACGACGTATTATGGAGGCTATAAAGAGCAAGGAGTTGGAAATGAAAGCTGGTGCCGAGTTGTTGGGTGTGTCGTATGGTACGCTGTACGGCCGGTACCGGGATGCATATGGTTGCCTCAAACATCCTTATAGGTAAGCTGGAGCAAATAGAGTTGCTTGGATACTGAAATCTTATAAGGTTACAGGAAATGTTGCTGTATCATATTTTACAAGCCAAAGTTTGGACCATGAACTAAGAACAGTGTTACATCACTAGCCATGTCCCTATTTTGACTGGGTTAACACATTATCACTTGCTAATCCACTGTGTGTCTGGCTATGCTTTCTACAGATAACCCTTCAGTTGCTGTATTTATATATACCATATTTCTGGTCGGATACTGTGGAATCACAATTTCATTGCATGTTCACACCATGAATTTGGAAAATTCTTTTCTTTATTGAACGTTTTCAAGAAATTATGATGCTGCAGTGCCGTCTGAATTGTAGGTAGGTAGGTCACTCACAAACCAAACACATTATGCAGAGAGTATTCTTTATCACTGGACTGAGTGCTGCGGAACAGGTAGCATCATAAGTCACCATGCAGCAACATTGTCTGCTCTATTGTGAGCAGTTCAGTGGTGAAAAATACTTTCTGTACAAGGTTTATCGTCATATATTGGCAAGACTTTTAGATTATTGTGAATATGGAATTGCCTGTTACATATAGATGAACAGTTTAATAGTGGCACCATAGGTAGGGTATTCAGCAGGTGTGCCATGCCTACTGCATGGATTGCAGCATTTCTTACATGGCTAGCTGCAGTAGTGTCACACAGTGAAGGTTGCCAGCCCACTTGCAGTACCTTCCTCACATATTTATAACTAATTGTATGTGCATACAACTCAAGACCCATAATCGTCCCACCCTTCGCCCAGCAAACACCAACTTTTATGTCATAGATTGGAACTTTATGTATAAGATGTGAATTTTGTGTACTTCAATATCTGTTATCATTCTGTTCTTGTGTTCAAACAAAACCAAGCCTCATCATAAGAGAATGTCTGAAGATATCATTTACAACAATTACTGGATCACATGGCTATAACTGGACATGAATATGTTCTTGTAAGGCCATTTTATTCAGTACTTGTGTTGCAGCAGCAGCCAGGATAGTGTAATTGGTATAACAACTTGCTACAGGCTGGACGGTCCAGGGATCAAATCCTGGTTGGGCGAGATTTTCTGTGCCGTCCAGACTGGCCCCAATGCCCACTCAGCCTCCTGTACAATGTATACTGGGTCTTTCCTAGGGTAAAGTGGCTTGAGCATGATGCTGACCCACCACCTCCTTCTACTACCAGATGGCAAATAGGTCGGAGCTGTACCTCCGCCTTCCCTCTGTGCCTGCATAGGCTTGTCCTGGGGTGACCTTTACTTCTGTTGCAGTTCTTATGGGTTTCCTGTGGGTTAGACATGGATAAGTTTACACTGCAGCGTCAAATGTTTTGTATAAATACTGTTTGGAATGTAAGTCTGCCCAGAATTGTCAGATTTCTGATTGAAGTTCCCTGGGGTTTGAGTTCCCCACCTTAATGGTCCAGATTTTGTCATTGAAGTAAGAAAACTTGCATAGTTATAGACTGGTAACCAAAATGGTATCAATTGCTGAAACTGAAAGATTTGCAGCGTTGGAGCTTGGCTTCAGTATTTACCACATATGCCTGTTAAGCGCCTTGCACAAGAAATGGCAGCATTACTGTGCCAGTGCTTTGAAACATACACCAGCCATGGATTGAAACATATATCGCAAGCAGCACAAATAACAAGCACTTGAGAGTAATATATACAAAACAAATGTAGTCTTAACAAGGATGTAATAACAGTATGTGTGTATGATTGAATAAGGTGAAGTGAAAATTAACTATCAGCCTGTGGAAGCCCCTATCAGACCAGGTCCACCCAGTCCAGGGACGAGATGCGAAACTTTTCACAAAATGACTTACCCTCACTGAACAGCACTGAGGCTCCCAGTTGCCATGTGTGTGGAAATGTGAAGCACAACCAAGACTGGATTTAGAAAATTTATTCAGGCCAAAATTAGATGTTTCCACATCAGAAGATCAGACAACAGTGTTTTGTATCCCAGGATGCAGAGGAGAAAGGTCAATGCTGAGGGAAGGTATTACATAAGCGAAACCACAATGCACGGAAATCCACACAACTGAAGTTGAAAGTATATTACACTTAGGCACATTAAAAAAACAGTTGTGTACATTTTGTAGCCACGTAACTGGTATCTTCTGTCGTTTCATGATGATGAACTTGATACTTAAGATTGGTTGCTTGTGAGGTTTCTTTTGAAATTTAACTTCCACTATAATGCTGCCAAAAGTTCTAAATAGTTGTTGTCTCAGTGAGTGTTAGTACAGAACTTCAGCTGCTTCCATGAAATTCTTTTGAGATTCCGTTGCAATGTTTTCTTCAGGTTACAGACAGAAAAACCAACTTAATGTGAGGATTCAGGTCTTCTGGGGTGTGATGCTGTGTTGTTGGGTGAGTGGTTTACAGCAGCTCAGAGGACTGCTTGACTCTTGAAGATGAAGGAACTGTATTTCTTTTAAATGTGGGAAACCACCAATGACACTGCATCACATTCCAGAAGACGTGAATCCCCAACTACACTTCTGTGAGTATGCAAAATCTCACAAGCTTAATCTGATGAAGTAACTTTTTTTCCTACATTAAAAATAAACTGCATTTTCAGTGTTTTAAGGAAGTTCTGTTTTTGGCAGAGTACGTGACTTCTGGTCTGAATCAGGCCCAGCAGATGTTTTAGCCAAGGTCCAGAGAAAAGAAATTACGTTATTCCGGGCAGCAGAAATGTTGAATGTAACTGTTACAACATTAGCGAACTATCTGTCAACACTGCGTCGTGGGGGTTCATCGTCGGGAGATGAAGGTGTGGATGAATCTAGGGATGCTGATGACTCTTTTGAAGATGTGTCTGTGGCTGTACCACTGTCTTCGACTCCAAAGAAACTAGCAACTGCTGCCCTGGAAAATAATCCTGATATTACGATAGTAAAGCAAGAGAATACTGTTCCAATCTCAAATCATGAGCAAGATGACGACGACGACGATGAAGACGAAGATGACGATGATGATGATGATGACTCGGCCGCTTCTTCAGTTGCTACTAATAATAATGCAGAGAATTCAGACATTGAAGTTGGAGATGGACAAGAGACCAATGGAACACAACACGGTGATGGAAATAACCATTGCATGGAAGGTGGTGCTCACTATGGTTAGATACGATTAAATCATCCACAAAATAGATATTCCTCCTCACCAGTTAATGGTTTTGTCAGCTCTTGTCATTTTTTGCTGCTATCAAAGTCCTTGGTTCTTCTGTCTGTCTAGGATGCCACACTAATAAGTGTGCAGTACTCAGTTTGTCTCGTGTTCTGACATAGTAGTTGATATAAATTAACTGGTTGTAGGTAGTGGCCTCTGTGACTAACTGATCTCTCATTCAGAGGAGTCCTACAACAATAAGGTGGCCTAGGCCCTGATTTGGGCTGTTGTGCCACAGGAAGAAAAAAATTAACTGATTGTGACGAGTTCTGTTTTCACATGCAAGTTACGCTGTTTGAACTAATGTGAGAGATTTTAGAACCACTGACAGCAGTTGTCATTATTCGGTCAAGAAACCTCAGTCCACAAATGAAACCTTTCAGTTGTTATGGTCTGCACTTTCAGATTAGATGCAAAGGAATTTCGTATTTTTCATATGTCCTTTCTCTTCTTTTTTTTCAGCTGCGTAAACCTTTGAGCTACATTGCAGAGTGCTGATAGTAGTGCGCGCTGCATTTCATTTGTGAGTGAAACAGTTCCATTAAGAGATACCTGCAGGTTCCAGAAAAATGGAGACTTGCATTGTGCTTTATTTCCTTACCAAATATTGTCCCATTTAATGATGTATCAGGAAGACAGATTTATGTGTACAGATTCCTAGTTATTGTGTCCGTTATGCCTTCTATTACATCCTACTTATACTGATGCCAACAGACACCTCGCATATGGAAGTTCACCCTATTCAGATACAGGTGTGGTTTATTATTACTTGAACATATTCAGTAATATAGTCTTACAAGACTAAAAATTAGTTCTTGAATTTTGGTGCTACAGGAAAAAGGTAAGATGAGACATTAACTGTGTATGACATTCACAGTGTCATTACACCCAAAATGATTACATTTACAATTTTACTTACTAAAATATTATGTACTGGAGGTGTGCTGTTACAGTTTGTTGCATCATTCATCACTGGACCTTAAAAAGCCACACTGTCTGAGAAATGCGTTAGCAATAATCTTACAGTTTAAGACTAACTTCTTCATGTTCTAGCAAATGCAGTATCATGTAATATAGTATACCAAGTATGCAGCCCCATAAAACTTTGCCCACGTTTATAGAAGTGAATGGCAATGATATGACTTTATAATGATGTGTATTATATTACCATATTCTTCTGTGTAATTCTTCAATTTTCTTTACAAAAGGAATGATAAGTTAATACTTGGCAGAAAGACTTGAAAGCAAGGATGATTTGAAGTCAGCAGATTATTTCAAACATTTTCTTTCTACTTGTGTTTATCTGAATGGTCAAATTCAGAGATTTGGCATAGCTGTATTGATATTTTGCCTTGTAAATATTTGTTTAAGGAGCTATAGCAAACCTGTATAAAATATGTGCAATTTTAATATTTTTTTTTGGGTTTATTTAAGCTATGACCATAATTTTGTTTTTGTTACTGTCATCTTTTGGTTTTCTGTCATCATTTATGTTTCATAATAGTTCTATTAGAAACTTTACTGTCTGGTTGGTGGTTACTAGGGTATTACTTGGAAATGGGTTTGAGCTTCTGAATTTTTAAAGGTGTCTGCTAGTATCAGTTTTTACTTTCCAAACGACACGAATATTTGTATATTCATTTGTTTACTACATCATGTTTCAGCCAACCATTATGGCCATCATCAGGTAGTTTCACGATTACATAAAAGTCATCCATGCATTCTTATTAGCAAAGTATTCGACCGGTAAACTGTCCATTTTTAACCCCTTAAAGCATCGAGGCTTAGCACTTTTCCCAATAACCAACAGCTTCTTTTTATCAGTTCCTGACATGTTTGAACAGCATAACACAGTTATGTGATCCATTTCTTTTTAGAACCCAACAATTGTACATGCTTGTAGCATAGAGAACCATCCGGCGTGGCACGATAAAACAGGCCTGTTTCATCAGCACTGCAGATATCATCTGCACAAAATTTCTGAAGTAATTCGGGTACTTCTTGGATTTCCACGGTTTCTCCTGTCCCAATTAAACGACATGCTGTCCCAAATAAGCGAAGAAAACCCTGGCAATTTTCTCGATTCGGTTTTGTTCTTTAAGATTTGTCCCATATAAATGGCTGCCCCAATTAACCGATGGTCCAATTAACCGGAATCTACTGTAGTGGAATAATACAGGTACAATAATACTTAAAGTTGATTTAAAATTGCTTAAAATCAAGTGTACTGCTGTGCTTCGATAAAGGAGATTTAATTTTAAAATGTGTAAATTTGTAGTGGACAGGATCCATGCAACCAACATTCTTGGACATGACGTGTTGTAGTGTAGTACACTGCAAGGAACAGTAAATAATAGTAAATGTCCTTCATCAACACACAGCAGCACACTCTGATTTTAAGTAATTTTAATTATTATTTTACCTGTATTATTCCACTATTTGGAATAGTAACTAACTTATAAATATTTTATACTCACTGTTTGTAAAGGAGAGGCCTCTACCTCAATATACTTCCTTTCATGTAATTGTGTCGCCCTCGGTGGACTAGTGGTTAGCGTGCTCGCCACTGGACCCAAGGTTCGCGGGTTCAATCCCGGCCGAGGTCTATGGATTTTTAAGGGTGATAAAAATCCGTAGCACAACTTCCTTCGGAGGGAAGTAAAGCCGTCGGTCCCATGTCGTAGATTTACGGCATGTAAAAGAACCTTACGGGCATGAATAGAGATGTTTCGTAAGCAAAATTCAGCGGCCATTTCTCACCCAAGTCTCCTGATTGACTGCTAGATGACTCTGCAAGTCATATCAGGATGAGTAGAACTGTAGAATGAGTAGTAGTGGACTGGTCACTCACTACAGAATGCACACTTCCAGACCAAGAAACCTCTGAAAGGAGGCCCTATGCTCCGCAAGGAGCGACAGGAGGAAAATAATAATAAAAATAATACATGTAATTGTGAAACTTGTTTCTGATGACCGTAATAGTCGGTCAGAACATGTTATAGTAAGTAAATGAATATACAAACGTTCCTGGTGTTTGGTCATTCAGAAAGTGAAAACCGATATTAATTTGATAAACACAACAGGCTGATGTTGCCCAAATTTGTCTCCGCTAGGTTTGAGAGTATTTAGAGAGCAAGGAATGTAGTGCCTGCATTATGGTATCATGAAGCCAGTCACGGGTTGCAAATCTTACGGCATATAGACCAAATGCTGATGTCATGCGTATGGGTGCATTTTTCATAATTCCCGATCGTACTGAGTGCTGTGGTCTTTCTAGTGCATTGTGACTTTACTAAATCAGAAGGTATTTGTGCGATTAAGTAATAATATACTTTAGCGCCATGTTGTAAGATATAAAATAATTTTATTTTACTGTATGTTCTCGTCAATTACAATGAATAGCTGGTGCTCTGTCATTTACTTTTTGTGACTAGTTTTGACAGAAACTGCCATCATCAGGCAAAAATATTTCGCATCTAAAAATTACTGCACTAGCTTTGAATGTTTCTCATTACCTTAATGGAAGTTGAGTGACTCAGATGGTGTTGACAGCAGAGTGAGAATTCTCATGTATTTTAGTTATTCAGCACCATTATTATTGTGCAGTGTTTTAAAATTTCCAGTTTGATCATGAGAAACATTTATTGCAAGTGCAGTAATTTTTACATCTGAGATATTTTTGCCCAATGACTGCAGCTTCTTCCGATAGCAGTTATGAAAAATAAATGATATAGCACCACATGTTCATTGTATTTGATGGAAGCATGTAGTAAAATAAAATTATGATGAAATGATGTTTAGTGTATTGTCAAGAGCCATCAAGTTTAACAAATGGTACTAGTGCAGCATCAAACATAACCTTCATCAGTAAATAATTCTTCTTCACAGTAAGCCTAGTGACATGTTTCAACTTATTCAGTCATTATCAGGCTAATCTATCGAAATATAAAAATTTTTGTGTTTTAATTGATTAGCCTGAAGGTGACCGAACAATTTGAAAACATATGTCGCTAAAGTTCATGTAACAAGAATTATTTACTAATAAAGGTTGTGTTTGATAATGTAGGGCTAATATTTGTCAATACAGATAGCACAACGGGATGCCAGACATCAAAGTTACATCAAGTTTGTTGTAGATTTCCTAATTTTCTTGTATTTTGGCACTGGGTGTAAGTAACTGATCAGTTTCAGCAGGGTCCCTTTATTACCAGGTGTCTTGGTGTCATGCTGGCTTCTGTAAGAGGGGAAGTTATAATTTTACGTATTTAGGGCGTATAGTCAGCCTCCCCCGCCCACCCACCAGTTACAGTGGATGGCCAACAAATTCAGTTATATATATATACCGTAAGATACTTATTGTAAAGATCCCATGGGTGAAGTGTGATAGTGCAAAACTTATTCCTGCTGGGCTCTTGAGTTGACTTTGAGACTGAATTAGGTTGATCTTAGAAATATAAGAATATCTTAACAAGTCTTACTGCTGTTCTACAGGCTGTCTTCATACTTCGTTAGTTCTCGTTTGGTCTTTATAATTTAAAAGCTTTGTTCCATTGCAGCATGGATTCTGTTCCCCTTGTACAGGGACCGTGCCATGGCTTATGCAGTTGGTTGCCAACCTTTCACCATGGAGGTCTGCATTCAGTTCTAGTCCCATTTGTGTGAGATTTGTGGTGGACAAAGTGGCATGGGGACAAGTTTTTCTCCAAGTTTTCCCTGTCATATCATTCATTCTACGCAATGCTCCATGCCAGTTCATTCATCTGTTACTGATGCTATGTAATTGTAGCAGTTGACAGCATCGTTAAATGACGCACTTGAAAGAGAGTCCCTTCTGCACTAATTGGATAAGTGTGTTTATGGTGCCAGACTTGAAGTAACATTTCGGTGAGCTGCTTAGTGGCACAACAAGTGCTGCCATTAGTCTGTCATTTATTTTAACATTTCTCAGTTGGCTTCATATCTGGGCCACTTCGACAGTGTGACAGTAAAGATGATTTATCATGCCTTTGGCAGTATGATACATAGCTCCATCCTGCATGAAAATGCTGTCATTTGTAGGAAACCTCACTTTCATTTTCAGAAAGAGGCACTTGTACAAAATTTGTAGGACGCTGCTCCTTCTGCATTGTCCCATTTACAGCATGTAATGTATGTGTACCTTTCCAAGAACTCACACTCCAGACAGTGATTTTGTCAGGGGTATTTGACAGTTTGGTTTGGGCAATCAGCAAGCAGTTCTCAAATTTGTATCTTAAATGCTGATATCGCTCACCCTGTGGCTTTACTGCGTGTGCAGGACTGTGGCCTCTCAGCAGCCCACTTCTCCCTCGCAGAAGCCTTGGTCTCCACTTCTGACCCTGACATACACAAAGCCACTTTGCACATCGTCACGCCACCTTTTCTTAGGTCTTCCCTGCCTTCTCTTGCCACCTGAATTTCCCATGAACAGCGTCTTCACCATGCTTCTGTCTTCCATTCTCGCTATGTGTCCAAGCCATCTCAGCCTTCTACTTTTAATTTCCTGGACAAGGTCTGGTTGTGTTTGTAGATCTCTAAGCTCGGTGTTAGTTCTGTATCTCCATTTGTCATTTTCATTTACAGGTCCAAAAATTCTCCTCACAAGTGTCCTGTCTCATATAACTAACGTATATATTTCTTGGTATCAAGGTGTCAGGTTTTTGCTGCATGCATCAGTACAGGACTTTGATGTTGCCAGATACTGCTCTTGATTTTAAATTGAGACATCCATTATTTGCACTGTTTGCTTTATCAGAGAAGCAGGCCTATAAAGGAATGTACCTTCTTACAACTGTATCTTACTGATTGATTCAGAATGGAACTTCATACATTATGTCTCCAAACCTCCCCCCCCCCCCCCCCCCCCCCCCCCCACCTTTTTTTTACTCTGTTTTCTATGGAAATGCTGTACCTTGCTCAGTTATCTTTAGTCCATGATTTTTACTTGTGTACCCATACCTCAAAACCAAACTCAGTAAGATGCTTGCACACAGTTCTGGCAATAATCTGAGCTCCACCGTTGCTCACTACGATTGCTAGATCTTTCGTTCTTCTCTTGTGGTTCTCTGAAACAAATTCTTCAGCCTTCTCTCTTTGTGAGACAGGACTTCCCAAATGCTCTTGCAGTTGGTACACCTTGAGACAGGTATTGGTTTACCTAATTCCAGCTTCTTTTTTATGCTACCAACACTGAGGTCAGATCTTACATATAACTGCAATTTCATTGCAGTACTTTTAAATGTAACTTAAATTTGTCTTCTCTCCTTTCTTGGACTACTGTCATTTCCATTACCAACTTCCAATGAATAATGGATGAATGACTGGATTTATAAACTTGTAAAACTCATCAGATGTGAGAACAAACTATTTCCATTGTTAGTGTTCCTACAGAGGAATTGTCAGAATGGTTTGAAAACTGTCTCACTGCTGTAACCAAAGAAAGTGGAGGGAATGTGTTAGGAAGTGACACAGGTGACCAAGGAGTCATCCAGCGAGGAAATCACAGCTAGATTACATGCATAATATACCTAGATGATGATATTGATTGCGGTACTACCTTCCTATGTCAATTTCAAGAAATTAACTGACTTTTGTGGTGTGAAAAATATGAGTGACATTTTAATTTGTTGAACAGCTGCTGTACATTCTTTGGGGAATGGATTTTGGAAGTTGAAATGAATCGTAACATATTGGTTAGGATACCTGGCCAAGTCTGTTTGAGCCCTAAGGACTTACTAGTAGATGTGACATGCCTCTGGCAGACCCGTGATTTAGGAGTGCACTGGCAATGAGGATAACGATGATTGGGAGTGACAGGCATTAGATTCTGCCTGTGTGGGCGATTTCGACTGGCAAAGTGAGACCAAGAACACTACATTTCATTGACTGTGCAGAACTAAGTTTTGAGGTCATTAAATTTATTTTTTATGCTGTATTATAAGTTTTTGGGAAAGTTACACAAAAAATATGGTATTTAATTTGTGCAGCAAAAGGTTCCTGTACCAACGTCACAACCAAAACAGGACATTGTTTTGAAACTTGTAACACCACCAGTTAAGGTTTTTAAAGTTCCAGTATATTGGATTTGATAGACTGATGTAACAAACTCCTAAGCATGTGCCTGCTAAGAACTTGGATATAAACAGGACATATGTGGATTCTTTTATTCAAATGTGAAATAATGTGAGAGACTATAGGGGATGCCTGGATTACCTGTAGTTTAAGATACAACATTCAGTTGCAGTGATATGCATGTGTAATTTTATAGCTAGTATTTTTAAAATGACATAATGTTTTCACCGATTGTTATAAGAAAGACTGTAAAAAATGAATGTTGATTTCGTAAAAATGTAAATGCTCTTTGAGCCCTGCTGTTAGTATTCCAGGCATATACCAGGTCAGAACTGCATTGTGAGTTAATGCAGAGAGTCCTGCACCTTGTCTGTGCACAAGTGACGAGTAAAGCGGAATACGTCTGCGCACTTCATATATATATATATATATTTTTTTTTTTTTTTCTTTCCCCCGTCTTATCAGATGAGTGAGTATGCTTATGTGCAGTAGTAGTACATTTTGCATCACACTGTAGGAAGTGTATTTAAATACAGCACCAGATAAAATGGTGGCTAAAATTCCTGTTAAATCATTCAACATAATTGCCAATTTTTGCAGTATATCATAGTTTGGAATATCAATATAAACACACACATTCGATATATTTAACGCAGAGCCCAACATTTTTTTGTCATCGGTTCTTGAATAAGTATTTTGGACTGTACAGGTTTTGATTAAGAGAGAACTATATTAATTCTTATCTTTGTCTGGGTAATATTAACAAATTTGGTATTATGATTGTAAAGACACTTCATTTTTGCTGCAAGATTTTAAGTTCTCATGACAGCATTAAAGGTTAAAAGTCTTCTGGGATGTGGTGCTGTGTCACTGAGCAAGTAGTTCCTGTTGTTTTGAAGGAATGTAGTGCTTTCTTCCTCAGTGCCTAGCAGTCCAAGTTTTAGGGCCAACTTACACATTGTCTCCTTCGACTGACCATCCTATATAATCGTCACTGCACCTTCACCTTATATGTGTCGTAACCATTTACCAATCCCACCTCTTACACCAAGACCCTATTCACAACCTCTCCTATTGACTCATCACCCACCCTGTCCTTTCTGTATGCACATTGTTGCTCTTCTTGGACTGCTAGGCCCTCAAGAAAAAGGCAACATGTTCCTTCAAAACAGGAAACACACAAATACATATCTCAGAATGCTTGAATCTTCATATTTTGTTATTTGTACTTTGGACAAGTCAGCTCTAGAACAAGCTGGGACTTTTTGTTGATCCATGAAGGAGTGTCTGTAGTAGAAACTTCATCTGAAAATGCCCGACCGGTCAGTTATTTCTGCTTAGAAATTTTCTGGATTTCCTTAATGAGGTCAGTCACATGTTGCTGTAGGATGTTGCCATTATAGTTTCAGTTCATAATTTTGATCACAGTTCTAATTTAAGGTTGAATGCCAAAATGGACTTAAAATGTGGTAGAAGGTACAAGTATTTGTATAATATCAGCCAGTGGGAATTTTGGACTATATATATATAAAATGAAGTATTAACAGGGCATATATAAAATAGTGTCACTTGTAAATGAATAAATAATCATTTGCTGTGATTTCTGACACAGATTTTGGAAGGATGGGAGTTTTTTTTTTTTTTTTAACACAGTTTCCACTTGAACGCTGGACAATCGACAATATCCAGTAATCAGTCTCAGTCCGTGTACATATCTGGTGTGATCATTGAAATGTCATTGCGAGTGTTTGACACAGGTCCTGAATAATAGTACCACCATTAGCATGCACATCCTTCATATACAGATTGTGCCAAAAACACCTGATGGTTTTTTGAAATGAAAAAATATTAAGGCAAAGTGGAAGCATTTTATTAACACTAGCAGGTATATTCCATGCCCATGAGAATTCATCTGGATTATTACTGTTTGAATATGACTTTATAGGTGACCATGTCATTCAACACATTCCTGCAGTTGCGATGGAAAGGGCTTGACAATATGACATCTCATACCTGCTCCACATTGTCAGGTGTACGAACCGAACGTGGACGTCGTCGTGGTTTACTGTCCTTCACTGATCCTTCTTGACGCCATTTTGATACCCACATTAGCAGAGTATTGCGGCTTGGAGCATCACTGCTTTGAAACTGCTGTCAGAAACCACTCTGTGTAGCTGTAACAGACTCTGTTTTGATAAACAGTTCCACTGCCGCAGTGCAGTGTTGCACTGACCAGCACTCCATCAAGTAACTCCAAACATCATTATACATGATGACGGTCGGTACAGAAGTGCCACCTAGCAGGAACGCTGGTTTTGAAATTTAAAAACTGTCAGGTGTTTTTGGCACACTCCGTAAGTTGCGCAAGAAGAAGTTGTGTGGGGAGTAAATCTGGGGAATGTGGGGGTCACATGATTGGCCTATTGGAACAAATCGGCACCCAGGAAAATGTGTATCAAAAGTCTCACTGGAATGCAGTGTTTGTTTGCAGCTCCTGGAGCTCAGAGAGCACACATTTTCCCAACATATCCACATATGCATCTGCAATCACTGTCTTTTCTACAAACAAAGGTTCAGTTATGTGGTCATGCATGATGTTACATAGTCTGTAATATGTTCTGCCACCATTGTGACTCTTCAGAACGACAGATCCTAACCTGTCACAACTTCTGACTCTTCAGAGCCACATATGCTAAAATGATGATTTATCAGCTCTGGTGGAGAAGTTGCTGCATCAGAACAAATAACCTTTATGAAAATACTCTCCCTTCCTATACTGTATTCTGTCCAAAATGTGCACAAAATGATTTCCCTTCATTGGTTTGTGTCCTGTAAGGCATGAACAATTAGCACCTCTACGTGCACAGTAAAAGATACTTGTGAAGCACACTATGGATGGTTGATGTGGAATCTGTAGTTCCCATAATGCGCATTGAGTTGATTTCAAGGGGGGGGGGGGGCTGTGCTGAAAAGCTTCCCTTATTGTCTCAGCTTGGTCTTTGATATGGGTTGTTACTGGTCGTAATGCATGCTCGACACTGCTCATCTCCATGAACCAGTCATTCCGTTGATTAATGCCACATCTTGATGGCGCATCTCATCTCACATACAGTTTTCTCTCTGTAAACTAATCCACACAAAGTGCCTTCTCCTATGTAATTGCCATTTTGAAACAAATGATCAGCAGTGCCCACACAGGATGTTCAGCACCATCTGTTGCCAACAGGCAAAATCTCCCACGATACATCGCCTCCATTTGGTTAGTGTTACTGATTGATGTTATACAGATTTTTCATTTTATGACAGTGTTTTATATATGTCCAATATAAATTTGGCATACTGCATACAAGAGAAAGGTGTATTTCTTACAAATTGCTTTAACAATTGCCATATGGTATTTATATATGTACACTGCAAGTCCTAGACAGTTTCAACAGAATATTAATGGTTTTTTTTTTCCCCCCCAGTTATATTCACTGTAACATTTCTGCTTTTACTACAACTTGTCTAGCTCACACTGTTTCAATTGAAACATTGTTTTGTAGGCCAGACGAATATTTTAAATATGCAGTATTTTATATATGTAGGCCCATGGAATATGCATATTTTCCTTGCCATAAACAGTTAGCAGTTATAATATGAAGTGTTTAAGTGCTTGCTTTGAATTGAATTGGACTGCAAGTTCAGGTATAATAAGAGAAGTGGTTTTGCAGTGGCACCAGATTAGTAGTATTGACTGTATCATCTGGTGAACTGTTTAAATGCAGTTACAGTTGGTTTTGAGACCTTGACCCCTGTTTCTGTTTTGTTATGTTATCCTGTATTTAAAACTCGATAAATACTGAATTTTCACCTTCAGTAGTTTAGTAGAATTTAAGTGAAATGCTGAGAGGAAGAAAAATGAAAAGGCTAAGATGTGTTTTGGATAACTGTATAATGGAAGAGAGTTTAGATTGGTAAGAATTCACACACAAAAGGTACAGGCATTTTGTCCACACTGAAATTTCCCAGCAAATGAGACTCTTTAATATTCAGGATCAGTTTCATAATGTGGACAGGTCATTGTAGGTGAAGAATTGTAATGTTGTTTGAATTGCCATAGACCATTGCTTTGTTAACGTTAACGTATGGAAACTGCTGCTGTCCAGCCATTTGTAGCAGCACACTAACATATGTAAACCCAGGGAATTGAAGACGTTAGATACATGCCAGGTGCTCAAAACTGCAATCTGAAACAAATATTCTCTGTTTCTGAAATATGGTAGTTCAGACATTCAGTTAATGTGGGATGCTGGAGTAAATGTGTGAAGTGTTTAACTTTCTTACATTTTTAATATACAGGATGTTTCATGACTGTATCACAAAATGAAGAGGTGATTCCCAAAATCCCTTCACGCTTTTGGTGTGAAATGCATTAGGTTTCGTGCAGTGCACCCTCCGTTATATTACTACTGTGTCGCCCTTCTCGAAATACATCACCAGTAGCACGGAGTACCAAAAATATGATGCTCATGTGAAACAAAAACAACTCAGATAAAACAACTTTATGTTATCTGCACTTTATCAGATAAAACAGTTGCTGTAAGGGACAGTGCAACACTGCTGGAGCAATTGTTATAAGAAGATACAGTATAGTCATCACTTTTATGTGGCTGTTATAGAGCATCTATACTTTAAGCGACGCCAAATTTTTGATGCCGGTAATATCAAAACCAGCATTTGAACATGATATGGATTTAGCTCCATTGTTACACATCGTCACAATCTCTGCAAGGTCTACCGTAATAATATTTTCCCTTATCCGTGGTATTTAAAGTATAAGTTTCTAAAAGTTTTTGTACGCATATCTGGTTTCTTACTTCCTATCGGAATTCAAACACCATCACACTCTCCTAGATTTCGCTATCCAAACCTATACTAAGCACCAATACCTCAAGTAATATTTTATTTAGTTGAATTCTGTAACCCTCTTTGGTAAAAGCTGGCCAAAGCGTCAATGATACCTTCCGGGCCAAGTAGTCCCAAAAAGAGTTGACTGCTTGACCCCGTAAGTGGAGGTGTCAGAACCGTTCAGAATGTGGGTAACTGTTACCAACGTGCGTAATATTCCAGAAGACATAAATCTTCTGTGGAGTTGTAATTTTCACCACCATGAAAACTTCATACCTCATCAACAAAAGGCGAAGTTTCCCTATTACATAATTGTCTCCATCGTCCACCTACTTCTACATTGTAGGTCCGTATTTGCTTCTTAGCACTTCTCATTCTTAAACATTCCCAGTATGTGTGTTTTTCCATATGGAGTCTTTGCCATTAGAACAGCTGTGTGTGAGGTTCAGAAAATTACATTACACTGTTATGTAGTGAGAAGTAGTTACAAAAAATTCCATGGTGCCCTAAACTTCCAGGAAGCTGTGTGCAATGTGTTGCGGATAGCATTAAGCTGGCTCAGTGGAAGGGAATATTTCAAGGTCCAGCTTCATGTTTCAGCAAATAAGTTACACAAAATCTTGTAGCCACTGAGGTGTATAAACCATTGTGATAAAATTGTCAAGTCCAAGTCTTCACAGCATGGCATGATTGCAGTTATGCTGTGTTGATCTGAACACATATAAAAGTGCTGTGTGGGACAGTACGTATCGTCATAGTAGGATTTGATTGGCTAAGAAGTTTGTCCATGTCCAAGAGTGATATAATCGGCAAGAAAATTGATGTCGTAATTCACATGCCACACTCCAAATCTCATATTTTGGAAGTGATTAACGTTTTATGTATTATTATGTTCAAATGTTTCTACATATACTGGTGCACATATTGCAGTTGTGAGGACCATTGGTATGGGTTTATTCCTCTGAGCAGATGGCAGAAATGAATGATACGCAGTGCTGGTAAATGCAGTATATTTAATAAGATCAGTTAGTAGGCTTGATGTCTGCTCATTGAAAATATTTATGCCCCCCCCAATTCCCATCAGTCTGTCAGTTATGATATGATGCAGCATAGAGTGTTACTGAAATGGTTTATATTTCAACAGCTGAAATCATGGAGGAACACCACAAAACCAGTACAAACCAGGCACTTAAATAAAACCACAATTCAGCAATTATATTTTAATTTACATTGTTAATATCCATGGGTATACATTTTTTTAAACATAATCATATGTACAGATCTGAATGAATGTGTTTTGATATGGGCAGACTATGCCAGTAATGAGAATGATTTTGAGTATAATGCTCTGTATATGAAAGTTACACATATTTATATTCCTTCACATCAAGGAAATATAGTATATGATGTGTGTATGTGTGTGTGTATGTATATATATATATGTACACACACATACATATGTAGACTCTTGATGTAATGTTCTTAATTGCAGTATAAAATTGTAGATGGGTTTTTAGGATATGAATACTGAAAATGGCAAAGCTCTTTTATTGTTAAAAAGGTGTAACCTTTCCTAACAGAATTATCTTTAAAAGCTGTCTGAAGATATGAAGGAAACATAATTATATTATACTAATACTATAAGACGCCTTGCAGAATGTAATTTTGTATTATATCAGTGGATTGAGTGAGGGCATGAAAGAGCAGCTGTGTTATGCTCTGGTAATAAGGCTCTGCTGTACGCAGTGGTAAGCAGAACAAGATATATTCCATTTAACTTTTAAGTTATTTTGATATTGTTTATAAACATGTTTACTGTTTCTTAACGTGTCATAGTACGGACAGCATTTCTGCGTGTTCAGTATCTCTCAGTTTGTGGTGCCATCGTTGGCATGCTGTGAGGCACATTTCCTTCCACTATCACTAGAGACACATTTTAAATTTGTGTTATTTTCATTTAATAACCGTGAGTTATGTTTGTACTATTCTCTTTTCCTCATAAGGATGGAAGAAATGTATTGCAGTACAGTATTTTCTTCGTGTGTGGCGACTTCGTATGGAACTTGAAATAATGAAAAACATGTAACCGATCTGAGTCTCTTAGATTTGAAGATCTCCTGATACTGAGTATCAAGACAGGTCTTCATGAATGTCATACGGTTGTTGAGTAGATAGGTACCAACATTTCAGTGGTACCTACTGTCTCCATCATCAGTATGGAAGAGGTGTGACTGTTTTACCCTGAAGGTGGAGGCAGCAGGTACCTCTAGAACATGGTACATATCTGCCAGCAACACAGCTTGATATCTCAGAAGATTAACCTGTATGCTGACACTTGGTTCACGGCATATGATGAGAAAGTGATACTTTGTGAAACGTATAAGTTGTGGTACTGCCCAGAAGTTCTTTTAAAATTTACCTTTTAGTGCTTTGCAACAACAGTTACATGATTCCACAGTTCTATAGCGAGAAGCACCTCAGCAATGAAGTATTTCTGTCATTCAGAACTGGATTATCAAAGTGTAATTTCAGTGTTATACATTAATTGCCACTTCAAATATACACTCATTATCACAGTATGAAAATGTAACGTAATCTGGTTATCATTTGGACATTTTTCACAATGTTATATATTTCTGTAGTATGTGTGTTGATGATAGTATGTCATACAACACGCCTAACACACTTCAAAGTAATTTAAGTAAAAGTAATTTTGGTGCATTTGGGAGGAGCCTTGCTGTAATAACTACACTGGTCATCCTGTGCTGTCAGAACGATGGTTAAACTGCTGTTTCAAACTGTTGACAGTTCTGAAGTCCTAGATTGTAACGTACATAATTGTTTCAGGGTATTGAGTTATTTTAAGAATTAAATTTACCTTTTTTTTTTCAGACTTAAAATGTAAAGTTATATGAATAGGTGTTTTCTGTGGAGGATGGCTGGGGATAATATTACAGAATTTTGGTACATTTGCTTTCTATTTCCTCAGTTACATTGATCCTTGTGAGGGGAATTGAATGCATCAGTATGCTCGAGTTATTACGTAATTATAATTCTACTGTTATAATTCACGAAGCAAATATCCAATAACTTTTCACTGTACTGATCACATTATTATTATTATTATTATTATTATTTAAGATATGACTAGAAATACCAAATATAATAAATCATTCATTAAGTTATATTTTGTATACCGTAGGTTTAGGGTCACATATCATGTAATGGATGCGTAGACATTAGCAATGGGATAAATGCTTGCTTAAGTAATAGATTGGGGTTTTTTCAGTGTCTGTACAGTCAGTCCCATTAAAAAAACCTATGAAAGAATTTAACATGTCTCTGAAAACATAATTTAATACATGAGAGTGTTAGGTACTTCAGGTGAATTCTTTTTTATTGGGACTGGTAGTATATATTGTTAATTTACAATTGTGCAGATGGTTTTTTTGTATTGAAGGAAACCAAAACATTGAAGATGTGAGCCTCAAGAGCCTTTGATTTTATTTATGGGTTGCCTTTGTATTTAATATATTGTATATTTTATTCTGCAATGAATGGTGAGTAAATGAGGCATGGTGTAGACATATTTAATAATAAACATAAAAACAGCAACTGGTGTTCTAAGTTGGATGTTATGTTGCATTACTGTGGCTGCAGGTTCACAGGCAAATCAGTTAATTATATAGAACGATAAGATGTCAGTTACTCTGTAGGAATTAAGAAATCTAAGATTTTTTCAGACAAATTTATACAAGCAAATGATTGACTTCCAGCAGAGTTTATTAAAAAGTGAAACTACAAAATGATATAAAAATTGTTACAACATAACCTGAATATTTATGGAGTGATGGAAGTGTGTCAGATCATTCTGGAATACAGGAGTGATTTTCATGTGTTGGTTTATTTATTTACTTGTATATGGTTTTAACATGTGTACATTTCCTGAGCATTGCAAATGTTTGTGGAAACGTTTTCCCTCTCAATCTTCCTTAAAATCCTCATAAATTGACAGAGAATGTAACAGTTTATCATTTCTACTGCTAGGTAGTTTTAGGTGAAAGTGCGGCTGCTGTTTATATCTTCAGAAGTGTACTGAATATTTTATTCTGAAAACACTGCATTTGATAGCCACAAAATTGCCTCTGTGAGTCTTTCTTATTAATGTAAGATGAATACGCACGTGACTTGGAACGTTTATCTGGAAGACCAGTTTTGCAGGACGAAAATGACCTGAACAGTTTTTTATGTTGCAGTGTTATACTTACAAGTCTGCTGGTGCCCGGCGACCTGGGCGGTCTAGGAACACCCATTTACATAGTTACCTTGGAAACCCCATGACCCCGCTAGAATGTCATTTGATAATCACAACCCTCTCCTTACTGAGTTTTTGTATTTAGAATAAAGAAGAGGATATATGTATGTCTGTAGCACAGAAGTGGTTCAGAAAATATAATTGTTTTATATCAGCTTGTCAGCAAACTTGTATAATGTTAAGATATGGCCATCAACATGGAGGTGGTTAAATCAGTTTTGAAAGGACAGTAATTAAAGTATCTGGTAATTTAATTTTCTAGAATTGAAGGGTTCATTCCAAAAACAACCCTTGTCAAAAAACACGATTTTTCAGATCAAAAAAACTTCCCAGCACGCTCAAATTTGTTGATAATTAAAATATCTCGACAGAATATATATCTGAACAATATATAAAATTAAACAATAACAACAACAGAGTTTTTTCAAACCCCAGTTGGCATCAGTAACCTTTCAAAATACTGTACTCACTGACAATGGTCGTTTTTGGTGGAAACGGGAATAGAAAAAGCAAAGAAAATATTAAATGCACATCAGAATGTAAGCTATTAACATGTTTATTTAACACTTTAAGGTAAAAACAAAAAATATTTCAAAATTCAGGCAATAAAGTCATCATGAAATTGATTTAAAACAGCTGCTCACTAAATGTAATCAAAAAATGAAACTCCATAAAAAATGTTTTTAAAATGAAAAAAAAATTTAGACTTTTTTTTTGTAAAAAAAAAGTCGTCGTTTTAGATGACAAATTCAAGCCATTATTTCGTTACTGTTCTTCTTCCCCACTACTATTATCAGAGTCAATCACTTCAGGTCCTGATCGGTCTTCTGCACTTTCAATCGTCCCAATCAAGTTTTCGTAAAAGACTCGGCTCTCTTCTTTTTCCTGGATTTTGCTGGATTTATCTGAATCCCTTCACTATATAAGGGTGTAAGTGTCATCTCTTCTTGTATCTTCTTTTTATTGCGAATGTCGACTTTACTCAATGCACCTGAGTAGCTGTCCCTAGCAGAAACACGTGGATCCGTTGCTTCTATTTTGTACATCCTGAGTTCTTTGAGTTTAACCTGTTTTTTTGCTGAGGGTCTAAAGTAAGGCTCCACTGCTTGCTTCATGTTAAATATTATATTTTTGTCAATCTTGGCAATGTCGAAAGGTGTTGGGTTAACTCGAGATGATAAAATGATTCTGTCCCATTCGTCTGGTACCTCTATCACTTCATTTTGCTTTTGTGTTGATATTAGCGAAAAGTCTTGGTCATTCGGTAAAAATGAATGTCCCCTTACAGGGAAAAGATATGTCACACTATCAAATAACTTTAGAGAGTGGACCAACATGTACAAAAAGTACATCATAACAAAATTTTTGTTTTGACCAGAACATCCGTCTGAAATCAAAACCAGTTTTCTTTGAAGATCTTCTTTCCTTGTCAAATAATTA
Organism: Reticulitermes speratus; assembly: GCA_021186555.1. Taxonomy (NCBI): domain Eukaryota; kingdom Metazoa; phylum Arthropoda; class Insecta; order Blattodea; family Rhinotermitidae; genus Reticulitermes; species Reticulitermes speratus. The sequence continues at coordinate 5,104,776 of JAJKFL010000237.1, read as the reverse complement.
AATAGGAAAGAGGTCACTTCATTTTGGCCCTTTTTGGCATTTCCCTCATGATATGTGAACATGGTCACTCCCTTGTTCGCAAGATCGTGAACTCCAAACACATAATACCAAAGTTGCTGAGCGTAAAAAATTTTGTTTGTTGTAAGCTGGGGTACTGGGAGATTTTGCATGTAATCAAATGATATTACTGTGGCCAATCCATCTTTTGCTTGGCCTTTGAAATGCCTCTTGAGGCCAACAAAAGCATTTGCCTTTCTGTGGTGTAGTTCTTTTAGTGTATCTAAACGCTGTCTATCACTTGGATAAGTTTGTCAGAAGCAAGCTTAACTCTTAACTGGTCACAAGTCGAACAAGTGTCTGAGCGGGGATAACCAAAGGCTATGCTGAATGTATAAAAAATCTTCCAGTATAACTTATATGGTACATTAATGCGATATTCTTCTAAAAAAATATGCATTTTCTTAACTGTGAGAGTTTCTGGTAAATATTTTTTATTAGGGTTATCACGAAGGGAGTAGTGTGAAACTCGTGGTTTGAACATCGATATATGGTACTCAATGAGCGTGATAACTGGCTCTGGAACGTTTCGAGGTCTGTTATGGTGTTTACCTCTCATGTCCTTGGAGACAACTGATGTGATTTCAGACTGCGCTGTATTGTACGCAGTCTGCCCCTTGTTAAACCATGGAAAGCCATGAATGCTTTTTGACATATGGGTTTCTCAACAGTAGTTGTTGTTCCCTCCTCTTTTGCTCGTACTTTATAGTAGAATGAGAGGTCATGAGAAAAAGCATTACCATCTAATGATGAATCAGAATCCGAATCTGGCGTGTTCTTTTCTTCCTGATTATTCTTACGAGAACGTCTTTGTTTCACGGTGTCTACTGATGAGGCCGGCCAAGAGCAAATCTTGTTCATTCTTCGAGTCCATCCTATAAAAATTAAGAAACAACTTCTCCCTTTGAGCAGCATTGACGGATTCGAAGCATTTGAATCTCTTGCACCTGTAACAAGGGGAAAAAAGTTTGCTGTAGAGTTGTTGAGAACAGAGGCTTGTAGTACTTACCTACGTAGAAAAATTGGATAATATTAATTCTATAGTACATACAAAACTAGAAAATACAAAAAATATTATGAATATGAAAAGAAACCTATGTAAGTAAGTACCTAGTCTGTAAGTGTTCGAGTTATGATAAAATATTAATTTTTTATTAACTTACTTGCAATCATCACCAACACGTTTTGCAGCCACCGACTTCCCCACATGATTCACGTGTTCTTCTCCGTGCACTTTCTTTTTCTTCACAACGTCTTCGTTCTTCTCTTTCTTCTTTCGCTTTTTGACCCACTGAACACTATCGTTATCCATGTTTTAAACTCACAAACCAAGAAAACTACAAGAAAAACTCAGAGAGAACAATACAACACGCAAGGTTTGAAGGGCATGAACGAACAACAACGATAATCACTGATGAAGGCAGAACTGCCAACTTTGATTACAAAAATATCCCTTATCAACGCTTGCCACACATGACTAAGGCTGTTTTTGGAAGGAACTTGCTTGACATAGGTTGTTTTTGTAGAACCACCGGATTTTCTCTCCTCTATAACTCAGGACTAGGGCACTTTTTGAAAGGAATGGACCAGCCATACTGTGTGTTTCACTCCCTTCTACAAAAATATGCGAAAATCTCAATATCGAAAAAAACTGACAAGGGTTGTTTTTGGAATGAACCCCTCAATTGTCTTAAAATAGTTTAAAATACAGTATTTGAGCATGTGGCCTGTAAAATACGAGGGCTAGTAAAAAGCGAGTGAGAATGAATTTATTTTGTAGCAAGCAGTGAATAAACAGTGATGAAACCAGTTGTAGTGTGAAGACCGGCTCTAGTGGGATGCGCACGCAACCTAAGAAGCGCGTACGCGCATGCGTCCAACAGCAGTGGGCTGTAAATGCACAAGTGGTCGGCAGTCGCATATGGGAAATGGAGTCGGTTCGTGATGAGCAGTACGCGGCTTTCAAATTTTGTGTCTGTCTACAGAAATCCGCCACGGAAGCATAGGAGATGTTGCAGCAGGCATACGGCGAAGATGTTCTTCCACAATCGACCGCATTTCGGTGGTTTAAACAGTTTAAGGAGGGCCGTGATTCGATCAGAAAGCAGGGCGCTCCAGCCACTGCAGTGAACGAGGTCATGATTAACACAGCTGCCGCCATTGTTCGGGAAGATCGCCGAATAACAGTGGATGCACTGGCGGACATGTTACACATATTCCACGGTAGTGCGTTCACCATTCTGCACGATCACTTGAACATGAGACACGTCTGTGCAAGATGGGTGTCGAGATTGCTAACGCCTGAACAGAAGCTGATGCGAGTAGAGGTGTGTCGGGAGCTTCAACGTCTGGTAGCGGAACATGGCGAGGCCTACCTGAATTCCATCATTACTGGTGATGATAGTTGGCTTCACCACTACGATCCCGAAAGCAAACAGGCGAGCACAGTCTGGAAATCACCCTCATCTCCGACGCCAAAGAAGGCCAAAGTTGTTCGGTCGGCGGGAAAGGTACTGGTGATTTTCTTCTTCGACTGCCGTGGAATGGTTTACCAACATGAAGTGCCCCCGCATACAACAGTTACTGGGCAGTATTACGTGACAGTTTTGAAGACCGTGGCCGAACACATCCGACGAAAACGCCCTGAGCTGCATCCATCTCGTTGGCGCCTACACCACGATAATGCACGCCCTCACGTTTCGAAAGTTGTTGCCCAATATTTAGCCCGAAAAAAACATCGAATGTGTGCCGCACCCTCCGTACAGCCCGGACCTTGCTCCGTGTGACTTTTTTCTGTTTCCTCGCCTGAAATCGGAGCTGCGGGGCCAGCGTTTCGACTCCTCAACGGCCGTTCTGAAGAGGACGGAGGCGGTTCTGAAGACGATGTCAAAAAATAGGTTCCAGCACGTCTTCCAGGACTGGCAGACACGTTGGGCCAAGTGCATACAGCTCGATGGGGACGACTTTGAAAAAGACCATATCAAGTTGGACTCTGCCTAACGTATTTGGTGAGTAATAAATTCATTCTCACTCGTTTTTTACTAACCCTGGTAAAAGAACATTACAGGAAGCCTAACTATTATGAATTTGTTGATTGAATGCTCTGCGACCATGCTGTGTGTTGTGCACAGTTTGTGTGTCAGGAGCCGTATAGGTAGTTCATACAGGTATGGGCAGGACAGCATTAAATGGCACTGATGTTTATGCACTACAGGGTGGGCGAGAAGTCACCGTACACCCAGACAATACGCATCTCAGACTCAATTTAAGTTTACAGAGCACAGCACGCACTAAAATGTAAAATGGTAGTTTCGCAACAGTGACCAAGATAGTGCATAGTGATTCGCCGCACACCACATGAAGAAAGACTTGAATATGAGGCCGTATCGCCCAACTTTCGTGAATGAACTGTGGGATGCCGACATGGATCGGCGCTATGAATCATACCGTGCTCTGCTGGACACATTCTCAAATGCCGTATCCCGATTATTTTCAGTGATGAATGTGCCATCTATCGCAGTGCGCGCGACAGACATGTGGTGTTCTGGTCAAAGGAGAATCCCAATTTCACGCAGGAGCTGGAACATAATCCACCGCATGTGATGATATGGGCGGGTATGACATCAGATTATATGATTGGACTTTACTTTTTCGATGGACCGGTGAATGCGGCATCTTATTCGGCAATGTTGGAGACGTGGCTCATACCTCAGCTCAGAGACAGAGGACTCGTGGATGACGTGTGGCTGCAGCACGATGGGGCACCCGCACACTTCGCTCTTTCTGTGCGCGATGTTTTGAACGAACATTTTCCAGGCCGATGAATTGGCCGTGGCTGACCAACATCTCCGGCACCAATGCCATGGCCACCACGTAGTCCTGACCTTACCACCCCAGACAATTCGTTGTGGGGTATTATCAAGGGAAGAGTGTCTGCGTGTCGCTACAACACCAACGAAGATTTGCGCAGAGCTGTGGAAGACGCCTTTCGCACAATTACTCGAAAAATGCTCCGACGTATGTCACAGAGGACATGGAGGTGCATCCGTTTGTGTGTCCAGCATCAAGGTGCACATACGGATCCACTGGACATGTAACCAAGACGTACGTAAGTGATTCAGATTAATTATGATTGCATACTGGTTGGTGTACGGTGACTTCTCGCCCACCCTGTAGAACAGTAGTACTGTTAAGATTACATCAAGGTAAAGTAAGGCCACTCTTATACTGGGTACTACTCACATTAGATTAGCAACGTGATGCCGATACGATAGATATGACACCGTATGTGCCTTGCACACTGGAGGTGATCCACTTGGACGATATGAATTGCTTTAGTATGAACATGTCATAGTGGACACATTTGTTAACAGCTTGATGACAAAAATATTAGAGGAGGTAACAAGAAGGAAGTACTGGACTTACCTTTATGTCAACACAAGTGGTGAACTGCGGTTGTGTTGTATACAGAGAACTAGACTAGGACAATGAAACATTTAGATCATTTTGTACAGGAAGAGGCAGGAAAGTTTTAAAATTCCTCCTGCTTCAGCATTGCGCCTACAGCATGGATCTCAATTTACACGTTTAATGCACCCTCAAATCCACAGATAGGGGTACCGAGTCAGTATCAAGATCTCTCCTTCCTCACGCTCTGCTTAGAAGCAATACAAATTTACTCCAGAGCAAGCCCGAAAGCCGCTATATAAGCCATGCAGCCAAAGACAGCGCTACCGTTGGCCAACGAAACCAACCAAAGAGCTAAGGGCGGAGCACAAGTCGACGTTCCTTGGTCTGTAGCCATTCCTGCGTTTTAACGCACAGCTGGACACAATAACAGACACCTTATACTATAACTGTGGATTGTGCTTAACGCTAACGTTTTATAGTCTGTTAATGGCCGTGATTTGGTATGTTAAAGGCTACAGCTCTAGGAGCGTATAGTCTTTCTAAGTAAGGGGTATGCTTTGGCTGGATGGCTCCCTGAGGTTTGAACCCAGAGTGGCGTTTTCGCTACTAAAGTCGTGCGTCTATAATCAGGTACTGGGGTGAAACCGCCGTTATGGGGGGGGGGCCGTGCCCCGACTTTGTATTATGCCCTGGCATTCACCTTACAACTGAGGAAAAAAACGGAAAATCTCAGGGTAATCGGAAAGCGCCTACCTAATCAGTGCTGGGCACGATTAAGTATCGATTTGGCCACTTGTTTTGCAGGCGGCCTCGACATGTCTGCTGACCTCAAACCTCGCAGCTCGCGCGCCAGGCGACGTGGGTCAGCCCTCGGTCAGCGTAAATATCTACAGAGTTGCTGAACTAAGGGGTTTCCCACACCAGCTAACTTTGAGTCGTAAACTCTCGGTTAGGGCTCTAATGTGTTCAGCAAAGAAAGGAACTCCCAAATCCTCGTGAAGTCGCCCGTTACTAATATACCAAGGTGCACCATTAGCGATGCGAAGACACTTGGACTGAAGAACCTGCAGCTTCCTAACGTGGCTCCAGGAGGCGGACCTTCAGACGGGGCACGCACAGTCCAAAATGGAGCGTATGAGCTGCTTATACAGCAGAACTCCGTTCCTGAGGGAGAGACCGCCCCTCCTGTTTAGGAGAGAGCCAAGCATTCCCAGTCTTTGGGCAGCTTTCTTTCTGATCTGGACCATATGAGGCGATGAATTCAGCCGTGAATCAAGGATCACTCCCAAATAACGGGCTCTATCGACCCATCGGATTGCCTCCCTTAGGAACCTCACCGGTCGAGGCTTGGAGACTCGCCACCCGGCCTTCGCGAAGAGAGTCGCGTTGCTCTTGGAGACGATGGCGATCTTCCATTCTCTCAGTCACCGCTCAAGGTCGCTTATATATGATTCTAAGTAGCTAACAAGCAACGCTGGCTTGCGGGACGTGGCAGTGATTGCCGTGTCATCCGCGGAAGGCCAATTCGACGTGGCGGGATGGCACAGGCATGTCGTGGACATACAGACTGAACAAAACAGGAGAAACTAGTCCGCCCTGCGCCACGCCAGGTAGGAGTGGAAGTTTAGGGTCATTAGCTTAAAGAGGAGACCATCGGCCCAAACGGTATCGATGGCCTTAGCCACGTCGAGAAAAATCGCGCCTGTTAGCCTCTTCTCGCCAAAGTTCCTGGTCACCCTTTCAAGGAAGCGAGCTAGCTGAAGAGAGGTGCTATGTTTGGGTCTGAATCCAAACCGCTCGTCACGCAGAAGCCGGCGCCCGCTTACTTCACTTAATATCCTACTAAGTAGGATCTTTTCAAACAATTTGCCAATGGTGTCCAGAAGACTTATAGGACGATACGCCGAAGGTAGTACCGTGTCCTTCCTAGGTTTCAGGATAGCGATAATGCGGGCGTTCTTCCATGCTGTTGGGAAGTACTTGCAAGAAGATTCGCGTTGAATATCGCGACGAGGAATACAGCTCGCTGAGGAAGGTGCTTCAGAGCCCTTTTCGGTATACAGTCTGGTCGCCTTGCCGGCCTTGAGACCCCGAATAGCATCCTGAACCATCGCGGGGTTGGTTAATTATTTATTAGCTGGCAAATTTAAAAATTGTGAAGTGCAGTTTAAAAAATTTGTAGAAAGATTTCAGAGTTAAAGGAAGAAGTGACCCTTGTTATATGTGACACTTAATTGTACTACTACGTACATGGCATAAACATGTTTCACTGCCACTAGGCAAACTATGTGGTTGTCCAGGACGCCAATAAGAGGCCGGGGGGGGGGGGGTTCGACCATTTCTGAACAAACTACGAGGACGTTACCTAATATTCGATACAAAAACTTGAGTATGAAGGGAGGAATGGCTACAATTGATGATAGTTATGTTAAAAAGAACTCTCTCTTGAGGAAGAGAATTTTGTTAACCCATCAATGGTGGCCTCTAATTCTTCGTGTCTCAATTCACAGTATAGTTGTGAATGAACTTATGTATCCTGATCAGATGTTAGAATTTAAACCCCCTTCATCACTGCAGACTTAAAATGACACTTCGCTCTCTGAAACAAACCTGACAATTAGGAACGGAAGAATGGGCCAGGATGGATAATTTAATGTAATATTTGTGGGACATCCCACCAATTCCGAAACGGCCCATTTCGCATGACCCTGCAAAGGCCGCCGCGAACGCTGAACCGCCGCACACTGGTAGGCGATTTTACCGCTCCGACGAGCGATTCCCGCCAGCCAGTCACAGAGTAGGCAGCCCAGCGACAGCAGCGGATAAAACACGTCGTATCCGGTCCAACGGCAGGGAGGGAGAGGGATGGTTGTGTGTTGTATTTGCGCAGCAATCGGGTGGTGGATTCCGGCGGCTGTGAGCAAATGGATCGAGGGAGCGCTATTGGAGTAACTTTCGTTTTCAGGTAGTGTGTCTTATAGAGAGGAGCGTGAGGAAGGAGAGACTTGCTGCCTCAATTCCATCCGTGGATTGAAGGCGTAAGTAACGGAATAAGGTGCCCCTTCCTGCATGCGTAATTTTGAAGCAGGAGGAATTAGCCTTTCTTAAGGCTATTTCGTCGGTCGAGTTTTCCCCAGCCCTCTTGCGAGACCTGAGGTAGGCCGTAGCAGCTAAAAAGAAGGCCAAGGCCTCTGCGTCTAGCAAGGCCAAGACGTCCTGCGTGGCTCTTATCAAGCTCCATGCCACCATCTCTGGGGCCGGGAGTGAGGCCCATTCTTCCCGCAAGGCATCACAGCACATTGCGGGTAAAAGGAAGACCTTCAAGCCCGGACGGCCTGACGGTTCAGGCCTTCAGGCGCCCAGCGTTCTATCCGCTAGTCGTGTCAGCCACGCTGGGCACTTCGAACGAACCGACTGCTGAGAGCAGTCGGCAGCTTCACGCCTCCGAGGGTAGGCCAGCGTACGCCGCGGTGGTCGCCGGGCGCACCAACCCTCAACAGACAAGTGGGCATTCCAAGCCCAAAGCCAACGATTCGGACACTTCCGAACCTGCTGCCTTTCCTGAGGTAGCCATCAGGCGCATGTCTTGCGAAGACACGTCCGGGCCTCTGGGCGGCATGCCAGGTCGTCCCCGCAGGAGAGCAACCTAACAAGACTCCTATTTTTCGTGACATGAGCCACTGACACACTTAACCACATTCTCAAGTGGTTAACGGTGCTATGTCCCAGTAGTCTGTCGGCCCAGATGAAGGGCGAGAGACTGATAATCGTGCAGGTGACTACCGACGGCTTCAGAGCCACGGTCAATGCCCTCCGATCCCTCGATGGGAGCAAGAGTGTGAGTTTTCACACCTTCTCTCTCCCGGAGTATAAATATGTGCGTATGCTGATCATAAACCTCAGCAGACACATGCCTGAGAGTATCGTCCGGGAGGAGCTCGAGGTCCCGGGCATCCGTGTCCAGGGTGTCATTAAGCTCAGCTCTGGCCGCCGCCATCAGGACGTTACGAAACATCGACCTCCGAATCCGCATTTTGTGGTGTCGGTGGCGAGGGGCCCACAAGTCCAGAAAGTGCGATCCCTGTCTGAAATCTGCGGAGATATATATGGCCCCCAAAGGCCCTGCTACAGCGTAAGCGTTGCCAACGCTTTGGCCACATGCAGCGCAACTGCGGATACACGCCCCGCTGTGTTGCTTGTGGTGAGTCTAGTTGGCTACAGGGGTAAGTTGGCAAAAGGGCCATAACGCCCAAAGATGGCGCAGGTTAGCAGCACCTGGTAATTTGTACTGTTCAATGACTTCTCCTGAGAGCGGTCAGCAAGTATCAGAGCCTTATGAGCTATGACTGAAACGTGGTGTGGTGTATTATTTTCTCCACCGCAGGAAGTAATTTTTTATCGCTGTATAAAATGTTTTGTGTTTGGTTACAGCTACATGTGACATTGTGCCGCCCGTGAATGGTACCTCCTTTTGACTAACATTGCAGCTAGAGAGAATTATAGCCTTCCATTGTGTTTGAGGATGATGCAGTCTAAAACAAAGAAGGTGGCGACGGGGCAGGTCGGCACACAAAACGTGGAGCATGTTGGCTCACTGTCTCAACTTGCCCCGCTTTCGATTAGAAACTTATTGGTTAATTGTTTACCTGTGTGATTTTTTCTGTCCGGTTTAAGAAGCTAAATAATGCGTACTTGCAAGAAGAGGTCATATAGGAGCAACACAAGCCTGGAGCACTTCTACAAGCTGTGAGAGCTCTGCGAAAACGTGGAAGGTCAACAAGGAAAGCGGCGAAGGATCTTCAGATTTCTTTTCGTATTTAGGCAAGATACTGCAAAACGGTAAGGCAGGGTGAGGTAAAAGCACCTCACCAACACTGTCATTGAACACACCGTCCATCCCTCTGGGTAGATGACGGAGGAGCATTTTGTAAGTTGTGTAAAACATTTCGCGGCACATGCTAAGCCTTCTAAAGAGATATCAGTAGTTCTGTTGCTAGACAATCACGATTCGCATTTGGCCATACGGGCAATAGACTATCGCAAGCAGAATGGCGTAACTGTCCTCAACTTCCCTCCACACTGCAGCCGTAACTAACTAACCATACAGGCACAACAGTGACAATACATGACAATCCTTGTGTCGTCATCACGCCTTCGCACCTGACTTCTTTTTACTGTAAATACCAAAGCAGGTTTCCAGTTTTCTGGAATTTACCTGTTCAGAGGCGATATCTTTCAAAATGAGGATTTTATGGAAGATTACGTTGAAGATATAGCTGCCCCTCCCATGGAGGCAGCAGGTTCCAGTAGCAACAGTGAACTTCCTGCGATTTTGATGATTCTCCCAAATGATCGTCGTCTGCTTCAAAAGTTGCAACACATCCTGCTACTCCAGAGGACATTCGAAACCTTCCTAAACCGTACGCAAAAAGCGCAAGAATTTAAACAAGAACAAGACAATAACTGTCATTTTTGCTGACACCTCTGTCAAAAATGCTTTGACCCCCAGTACAACAGAAGGCGCGGAGCAAATGAGCAAAGAACTGAGCCTAAAATATTAGAAATAGGAGCGTGCCACGTATATAAAAGAGAGATTTACAAGAGCAGAATGCAAAATACGAAACAATAAAAAAAAGCAGGCGACACAGACGAAGAAGACTCCAAGGATACTCCTTACATTTCTGGATTCACGCATCAAGAGAAATGTGGATTCAGTGCACAGAATGCAAGTTGCGGTCACTTAAATAATGCACTGAGGGTTCGCCCAACTGTGTTTGCTTAAATTAACAGTCTCATGGGATAGGGATTGCCAGCCACCCACACAGCCTGTCAGCCTGCCAGCCAGCCATCCAGTCTGCCTGCCATCCTATCAGCCATCCTCACAGCTTGTCAGTCTGCCAGCCAGCCATTGAGCCTGCCAGCCACAAACACAACCTGTCAGCTTGCCAGCCAGACATCCAGCCTGCCAGGCATCCACACAGACTGTCAGCAAACCACACAGCCTGTCAGCTACCCGCACAGCCTGTCAGACTATCAGCCAAGCAATCACCCTGCCAGCCATCGTGCCAGCCACCCACACAGCCTGTCAGCTACCCACACAGCCTGTCAGCATGCCAGCCATCCTGCCAGACACCCACATAGACTGTCAGCTTGCCAGCCAGCCAGAAAGCCAGCCATCCAGCCTGCCAGCCATGCACACAGCCTGCCAGGCAGCCATTCATCCTGCCAGCCACACACACAGCCTGCCAGCCAGTCATCCAGATTGCCAGCCAGCCATCCTGCCAGCCACACACACAGCCTGTCAGACTGCCAGCCATCCTGCAAAACCCACAACACAGCCTGTCAGCTACCCACACAGCCTCTCAGCCTACCAGCCAAGCAATCAGCCTGCCAGCCATACTGCCAGCCAACCACACAGCCTGTTAGCTACCCACACAGCCTGTCAGCCTACCAGCCAAGCAATCAGCCTGCCAGCCATCCTCCCAGACACCCACACTGACTGTCAGATTGCCAGCCAGCCAGCCATCCAGCTTGCCAGGCATACTGCAAGCCGTGCACACAGCCTGCCAGGCAGCCATTCAGCCTACCAGCCATCCTGCCAGCCACACATACAGCCTGCCAGCCAGTCATGCAGATTGCCAGCCATCCTGCCAGGCACCCACAAAGACTTTAAACCTGCCAGCCAAACATCCACACTTTCAGACATCCAGCCACCAATGCACAAATCCTATTAGTCTGCCAGCCAGCCACACACCCTGTCACACTGCAAGCCAGACATCTAGCCTCCCAGTCACACAACTATGCTGTCAGCCTGCAAGCCAGACATCCAGCCTGCCAGCCAGCCATTCACCCTGCCAGCAATCCTGCCAGCCACACACACAGCCTGTCAGCCATCCTGCCAGCCACCTACACAGCCTGTCAGTCTGCCAGCCAGCCATCGAGTGTGCCTGCCATCCTGTCAGCCATCCTCACAGCTTGTCAGTCTGCCAGCCAGCCATTGAGCATGCCAGCCACAAACACAACCTGTCAGCTTGCCAACCCCTACACAGCCTGTCAGCTACCCACACAGCCTGTCAGCCTACCAGCCAAGCAATCAGCCTGCCAGCTATCCTGCCAGCCACCCACACAGCCTGTCAGCTACCCACACAGCCTGTTAGCTTACCAGCCAAGCAATCATCCTGCCAGCCACCCACACAGCCTGTCAGCTACCATACAGCCTGTCAGCCTACCAGCCAAGCAACCAGCCTGCCAGCCATCCTGCCAGCCACCCACACAGCCTGTCAGCTACACACACAGCTGTTAGCCTACCAGCCAAGCAATCATCCTGCCAGCCACCCACACAGCCTGTCAGCTACCCACACAGCCTGTCAGCCTACCAGCCAAGCAAACAGCCTGCCAGCCATTCTGACAGACACCCACACAGAATATCAGCTTGCCAGGAAGCCATCCAGCCTGCCAGGCATTCTGCCAGCCATGCACACAGCCTGCCAGGCAGCCATTCAGCCTGTCAGCCATCCTGCCAGCCAAACATCCACACTTTCAGACATCCAGCCACCAATGCATAAATCCTGTCAGTCTGCCAGGCAGCCACATAACCTGTCACCCAGCAAGTCAGACATCCAGCCTGCCAGCCACACACCTATGCTGTCACCCTGCAACCCAGGCATCCAGCCTACCAGCCATCCTGCCAGCCACACACACAGCCTGTCAGCCTGCCAGCATCCTGCCAGCCACCCACACAGCCTGTCAGCCAGTCATCCAGTGTGCCTGACATCCTGTCAGCCGTCCTCACAGCTTCTCAGCCTGCCAGCCACCAACACAACATTTCAGCTTGCCAGCCACATATCCAGGCTGCCAGGCACCCACACAGCCTGCCAGCCAGTCATCCAGATTGCCAGCCATCCTGCGAGGCACCCACAAAGATTTTAAAAACCTGCCAGCCAAACATCCACACTTTCAGACATCCAGCCACCAATGCACAAATCCTGTCAGTCTGCCAGCCAGCCACATACACTTTCACCCTGCAAGCCAGACATCCAGCCTGCCAGCCACCCACCTAAACTGTCACACTGCGAGCCAGACATCCAGCCTGTCAGCCACCCACATGGCCTGTCAGCCTGCCAGTCAGACATCCAGTGTGCCTGCCATTCAGTGTGCCTGCCATCCAGTGTGCCTGCCATCCTGTCAGCCAACCTCACAGCTTGTCAGTCTGCCAGCCAGCCATTCAGCCTGCCAGCCACATAAACAACCTTTCAGCTTGCCAGACAGACATCCAGGCTGCCAGGCATCCACACAGGCTGTCAGCCAACCACACAGCCTGTCAGCCTGCCACCCAGCCATTCAGCCTGCCAGCCACATACACAACCTCTCAGCTTGCCAGCCAGACATCCAGGCTGCCAGGCATCCACACAGGCTGTCACCTACCCAAACAGCCTGTCAGCCTACCAGCTAAGCAATGAGCCTGCCAGCCATCCACACAGCCTGTCAGCCTACCAGCCATCCCACCAGACACCCACACAGACTGTCAGATTTCCAGCCATTCTGCTAGATACCCACAAAGACTGTCAGCTTGCCAGCCAGCCATCCAGCCCGCCAGGCATCCTGCCAGCCATGCACACAGCCTGCCAGGCAGCCATTCCGCCTGCCAGCCATACAAACAGCCTGCCAGCCAGTCATCCAGATTGCCAGCCATCCTGCGAGGCATCCACAAAGACGTTAAACCTGCCAGCCAAACATCCACACATTCAAACATCCAGCCACCTATGCACAAATCCAGTCAGTCTGCCAGACAGCCATCCAGGCTGCTGGCCATGCTGCCAGGCACCCACACAGACTGTCAACCTGCTATCCAGTCTTCCGGACATCCTGCCAGATTCCCAGCCAGGCATTCAGACTTCCACCCATCCATCCAGCCTGCAAACCATCCTGCCAGCCAACCACACACACTGTGAGACTACCAGCCACCATCTAGACTGCCAGCCACCCACACAGCCTGCTAAACAGCCATGCATCCTGTCAGACATCCACACGGCAGGTCAGTCTACCAGCCAAGCAATCAGCCTGCCAGCCATTCTGCCAGCCACACACACAGCCTGTCAGCTACCCACACAGCCTGTCAACCTACCAGCCAAGCAACCAGCCTGCCAGGCAACCTGCCATACACCCACACAGACTGTCAGCTTGCCTGCCAGCCATCCAGCCAGCCAGCCATCCAGCCTGCCAGGCATCCTGCCAGGCAGCCATTCAGCCTGCCAGCCATCGTGCCAGCCACACACACAGCCTGCAGCCAGTCATGCAGATTGCCAGCCATCCTGCGAGGCACCCACAAAGACTTTAAACCTGCCAGCCAAACATCCACACTTTCAGACATCCAGCCACCAATACACAAATCCTGTCAGTCTGCCAGCCAGCCACATACCCTGTCACCCTGCAAGCCAGACATCCAGCCTGCCAGCCAACTATTCAGCCTGCCAGCCACACACACAGCCTGTCAGACATCCTGCCAGCCACCCACACAGCCTGTCAGCCTGCCAGCCACCCACACAGCCTGTCAGCCTGCCAGCTAACCATCCAATGTGCCTGCCATACTGTCAGCCATCCTCACAGCTTGCCAGTCTGCCAGCCAGCCATACAGCCTGCCAGCCACAAATACAATCTGTCAGCTTACCAGCCAGACTTCCAGGCTGCCAGGCATCCACACAGACTGTCAGCAACCACACAGCCTGTCACCTTGCCAGCGAGCCATCTAGCCTGCCAGCCCCCAACACAGCCTGTCAGCCTGTCAGCTACCCTCACAGCCTGTTAGCCTACCAGCCAAGAAATCAGCCTAACAGCCATCCTGCCAGCCACCCACACAGGCTGTCAGATACCCACACAAGCTGTCAGCCTACCAGATAAGCAATCATCCTGCCAGCCACCCACACAGCCTGTCAGCTACCCACACAGCCTGTCAGCCTACCAGCAAAGCAATCAGCCTGCCAGCCATCCTGCCAGACACTCACACATACTGTCAGCTTGCCAGCTTGCCAGGCATCCTGCCAGCCATGCACACAGCCTGCCAGGCAGCCATTCAGCCTGCAACCCATCCTGCCAGCCACACAAAGCCTGCCAGCCAGTCATCCAGATTGCCAGCCATCCTGGGAGGCACCCACAAAGATTTTAAACCTGCCAGCCAAACATCCACACTTTCAGATATCGAGCCACCAATGCACAAATCCTGTCAGTCTGCCAGCCAGCCACATAGCCTGTCACCCAGCAAGCCACACATCCAGCCTGCCAGCCACTCACCTACGCTGTCACCGTGCGAGCCAGTCATCCAGCCTGCCAGCCATTCTGCCAGCCACACACATGGCCTTTCAGCCTGCCAGTCAGCCATCCAGTGTGCCTGCCATCCAGTGTGCCTGCCAACCTGTCAGCCATCCTCACAGCTTGTCAGTCTGCCAGCCAGCCATTCGGCCTACAAGTCACAAACACAACCTCTCAGCTTGCCAGCCAGACATCCAGGCTGCCAGGGATCCACAAAGGCTGTCAGCCAACCACACAGCCTGTCAGCCTGCCAGCCAGGCATCCAGCATGCCAGCCACCCACACAGCCCGTCAGCCTGTCAGATACCCGCACATCCTGTCAGCCTACGAGCCAAGCAATCAGACTGCCAACCATCCACACAGCCTGTCAGCCTACCAGCTATCCTGCCAGACACCCACACAGACTGTCACCTTGCCAGCCATTCTGCTAGATACCCACAAAGACTGTCACCTTGCCAGCTAGCCATCCAGCCTGCCAGGCATCCTGTAAGCCATGCACACAGCCTGCCAGGCAGCCATTCCGCCTGCCTGCCACACAAACAGCCTGCCAACCAGTCATCCAGATTGCCAACCATCCTGCGAGGCACCCACAAAGACGTTAAACCTGCCAGCCAAACATCCACACATTCAAACATCCAGCCACCTATGCACAAATCCAGTCAGTCTGCCAGCCAGCCATCCAGCCTGCTGGCCATGCTGCCAGCCACCCACACAGACTGACAGCCACCTATCTAGTCTTCCGGCCATCCTGCCGGACTCCCAGCCAGGCATTCACACTACCACTCATCCATCCAGCCTGCAAACAATTCCCGTCAGCCACCCACACACACTGTGAGACTGCCAGCCAACCATCTAGACTCTCAGCCACCCACACAGCCTACCAGACAGCCATCCATCCTGTCAGACATCCACACAGCATGTCAGCCTACCAGCCAAGCAATCAGCCTGTCAGCCATTCTGCCAGCCACACACACACGGTCAGCTACACACACAGCCTGTCAGCTTACCAGCCAAGCAATCATCCTGCCAGCCATCCACACAGCCTGTCAGCTACACACACAGCCTACCAGCCAAGCAATCAGTCTGCCAGCCAACTGCCATACACCCACACAGACTGTCAGTTTGCCAGACAGCTATCCAGCCAGCCAGCAATCCAGCCAGCCAGCAATCCAGCCTGCCAGGCATCCTGCCAGCCACATACCCTGTCACCCTGCAAGCCAGACATCCAGCCTGCCAGCCAGCCATTCAGCCTGCCAGCCACATACACAGCCTGTCAGCCATCCTGCCAGCCACCCACACAGCCTGCCAGCCAGTCATACAGATTGCCAGCCATCCTGCGAGGCCCCCACAAAGACTTTAAACCTGCCAGCCATACATCCACACATTCAAACATCCAGCCACCAAAGCACAAAAACTGTCAGTCTGCCAGCCAGCCATTCAGCCTGCCGGCCATGCTGCCAGCCACCCACACAGACTGTCAGCCTGCTATCCAGGCTTCCGGCCATCCTGCCAGACTCCCAGCCAGGCATTCAGACTTCCACCCATCCATCCAGCCTGCAAACCATCCTGCCAGCCACCCACTCACACTGTGAGCCTGCCAACCAGCCATCTATACTCCCAGCCAACCACACAGCCTGCCAGGCAGTCATCCATCCTGTGAGACATCCACACAGCATGTCAGCCTAGCAGCCAGCCATTCAGCTATCCAGCCATCCATTTAGCCTCCCACTCAGCCAGCCATCCAACCAGCCTGCCATCCTTCCTGCCAGCGAGACATCCAGCCGACCATATAGTCATCCAACCTGGCAGCCATCCTGCCAGCCACCCACACAGACTGACAGCCTGCCAGCCAGCCATCCAGACTTACATCCAGCCATTCGGCCTGCAAGCCATCCTGCCTGCCAGCCATCCAGCCATGCACACAGCCTGTCTGCCTGCCAGCCAAGCAATACAGCCTGCCAGCCATCCTGCCAGACATCCACACAGATTGTTGAGCCTGTCAGCCAGCCATCCACACTGCCGGCCAGAATTCAAGTCTGCCTGCCATCCTGCCAGCCATATACACAGTCTGCCAGTCATCCTGCCAGCCTCCCAGACATTCTTTCGGACACCCACACAGCCTGTCAGCCTACCATACATCCTACCAGCCACCCACACAGCCTGTCTACTTGCCAGCCAAGCAATCAGCCTGCCAGCAAACAATCCAGTGTGCCTGCCAAACTGTCAGCCAGCCTCACAGCTTGTCAGCCACAAACACAACCTGTCAGCTTACCAGCCAGACATCCAGGCTGCCAGGCATCCACACAGCCTGTCAGCTACCCACACAGCCTGTCAGCCTACCAGCCAAGCAATCAGCCTGCCAGCCACCCACACAGCCTGTTAGCATACCAGCCATCCTGCCAGACACCAGTCAGCTTGCCAGCCATTCTGCTAGATAACCACAAAGACTGTCAGCTTGCCAGGCAGCCATCCAGCCTGCCAGGCAGCCATCCAGCCTGCCAGGCAGCCATCCAGCCTGCCAGGCAGCCATCCAGCCTGCCAGGCAGCCATCCAGCCTGCCAGGCAGCCATCCAGCTTGTCAGGCATCCTGCCAGCCATGCACACCGCCTGCCAGCCATGCTGCCAGCCACACATTAGCCTGCCAGCCAATCATCCAGATTGCCAACCACCCTGCGAGGCATCCACAAAGATGTTAAACCTGCCAACCATACATCCACACACTCAAACATCCAACCACCTATGCACAAATCCAGTCAGTCTGCCAGCCAGCCATCCAGCCTACTGGCCATGCTGCCAGCCACCCACACAGACTGTCAGCCTGCTATCCAGTCTTCCGGCCTTCCTGCCAGACTCCCAGCCACGCATTCAGACTTCCACCCATCCATCCAACCTACAAACCATCGTGCCAGCCACCCACACACACTGTAAGCCTGCCAGCCAACCATCTAGACTCCCAGCCACCCACACAGCCTGCCAGACTGTCATCCATCCTGTAAGACACCCATAAGGCATGTCAGTCTACCAGCCAAGCAATCAGCCTGCCAGACATTCTGCCAGCCACACACACAGCCTGTCAGCTACCCACACAGCCTGTCAGCCTACCAGCCAAGCAATCATCCTGCCAGCCATCCACACAGCCTGTCAGCTACCCACAAAGCCTGTCAGCCTACCAGCCAAGCAATCAGCCTGCCAGCCAACCTGCCATACACCCACACAGACTGTCAGCTTGCCAGACAGACAGCCATCCAGCCAGCCAGCCATCCAGCCTGCCAGCCATCCAGCCTGCCAGGCATCCTGCCAGCCATGCACACAGCCTGCCAGGCAGCCATTCAGCCTGCCAGCCACTCACATGACCTGTCAGCCTGCCAGTCAGGCATTCAGTGTGCCTGCCATCCTCACAGCTTTTCAGTCTGCCAGCCAGCCATTCAGCCAGACAGCCACAAACACAACCTCTCAGCTTGCCACCCAGTCATCCAGGCTGCCAGGCATACACACAGGCTGTCAGCCATCCACACAGCCTGTCAGCCAACCACACAGCCTGTCAGCCACCCATCCAGCCTGCGAGCCACCCACACATCCTGTCAGCCTGTCAGCTACCCACACAGACTGTCAGCCTACCAGCCAAGCAATCATCCTGCCAGCCATCCACACAGCCTGTCAGCTACCCACACAGCTTGTCAGCCTACCAGCCAAGCAATCAGCCTGCCAGCCAACCTGCCATACACCTGTAGTGGATGGTGCAGGATTCTTATACAAGAAATACGCAGTATTTCCACGCAGCTTATTTATTAACTTTCCAGTAATATATACAAGATCTCGAGAGATCGTTAAGTTGCAAGTGCGCTTGTATGTGGAGCCTCGTAGCGGGAGCGGAGAGATGCTCGCTGATGATGCGCTGGTCGGCTGCGATCGTAGACGTGGCGGCCAGAGATGGTCCGCCCGTGTGGTGTAAGTTATAGCGTCGGTCGGCCGCAGGCTTGGTGTATCCACCGCTCTACTCCCTTGGTGTCAACTGACGTTCTACTCCTTTGTGCGACTGGCTCACTCCTTTGATGATGCCTGTGTGGCGACCGATCGTTGGATGATGTTTGGGAACCAACCAACCAACCAACCAAAGTGCTAACTAAGGGCGGAGACTTGCGCGGAGCGCAAGTCGACGTCCCTTGATCTGTTTAGCCATTCCTGCGTTTTACCGCATTGCTGGGCTCAATAAGACTCTTTATTCTGAACTAGGGATTTTGCTTGCGCTAACAAATTTAAGGTCTCGATTAAGTCGGGACCTGGCACACCAAAGGCTACAGCTCTAAGAGCGTATAGTTTTTTCAAGTTGGGGGAATACTTTGGTTGGATGGCTCTCTGGGATTTGAACCCAGAGTGGCATTTTCACGAATAATTTCACAAAGGATCCAAAACCTACAAACGAATAATTTAGTCCTACTGGTGGGGGGGGGGGGGGGTGCGGGCCGTGCCCCGACTTTGTGTTATACCCTGGCATTCACCTTACAACTGAGGAAAATCACGGAAAACCTCAGTCAGGGTATTCGGAATGCGCCTAATTTTAGGTGCAGTGTCTGTTGGCCACTAAGGGCCTCGACACATTCACTGACCCATCCCCGTAGCTTGCGCTAGACGGCCTGGGTCAGCCCTCGGTCAGCGCAGATATCTGCCGAGTTGCTGGGTTAAGGGGTTCCCCACACCAGCCAACCTACAGTCGAAGCTCTCGGTTAGAACTCTGATGTGATCAGCAAAGAGAGGAACTCCCAAATCCTCGTGAATTTGCGCGCTACTCATGTACCAAGGTGCACCAGTATAAATGCGAAGGCACTTGGATTGAATAACCTGCAGCTTTCTGAGGTGGGTGCAGGCAGCAGACCTCCAAATGGGGCACGCATAGTCCATCATGGGCCGTATGAGCTGCTTATACAGCAGAACCCCGTTCCTGATGGACAGGCCGCTTCTCCTGTGAAGGAGAGAGCTAAGCAGACCCAGTCGTTGGGCTGCTTTCTTCTTGACCTGGACGATGTGAGGCGACCAGGTCATCCGTGTATCAAGGATCACTCCCAGATAACGGGCTGTTTCTACCCACTGGATTGGCTCTCCTAGGAGAGATTAGTCCCCCCTGTGCTACGCCAGCCCGCATGCCACGACGGGAGGATATGGCCGTTTGGAAGGACGCTTCGAACGTCCTATTGTAAATGTAGGAGGATATGGTTTTGACCAGATAGGAGGGGAAGTTAAGGGCCGTAAGCTTGAAGAGGAGACCGTCGACCCAAACAGTGTCGAAAGCCTTAGCCACGTCGAGAAAGACTGCGCCTGTTAGCCGCTTCTCACCAAAGTTTCTGGTCACCCTTTCGACAAGGCGGGCTAGCTAGAGAGAGGTGCTATGTTTGGGTCTGAATCCAAACTGCTCGTCTCGCAGAAGCCCGCGCCCGCTTACTTCACTTAAGATCCTACTAAGTAGGATCTTCTCGAACAACTTGCCGATGGTGTCCAGAAGACTTATGGGACGATAGGAAGAGGGAAGCGCTGGGTCCTTCCTGGGTTTCAGTATGGAAACAATGCGGGCATGCTTCCACACCGATGGGAAGTACTGCGCTAGGAGAGCAGCGTTGAATATGGCAGCAAGGAGAGAGACAGCTCGCTGCGGAAGGTGCTTCAGTGCCCTGATCGGTGATGTTTGGGTGTTTCTGGCCCTGTATTTATTCGAGTCAGAGTTGAGCTGCCTGCGTTGTGATTGGCTGCTCGCTGCAGGTTGGTCCCGCCCAGTTGCGGGCGGATTTTCCCAGTAGAAGCGAGGGCCATTTAGTGTGTGGTCCTCCTGTGATTTCGCGGGAAGCCGAGAGACAAGTGCACCGCGACCGTGCTGCTGCGGGCAGCGGAGAAACTGGTGCATGAAGCGGAGAGTGCACCGTGCTCTCTTGTGGGAATCGGCGAGTTCCCACATCACCCCCCCGCGGAGATGGCTGCTCGCGGCTCGTAGCGAGACGGGAAGCGGACGCGGCGACCAGAGCGTGTGGTCTTCTCTGCTGGCGGCGGTGGTGCGCTCGGTTCGACCGCTGGCTGGGTCGCTCGTGCTGGCGGAGGGCTGGCGGTGCTGGGTTCGTGTTTTGCCTCATCCATCATGTAGGCCGGCTTGAGTCTGTCGGCCGACACGGTTATGAATTTCCCGTGCATCGCTATTTTGAAGGTTTTGTCCGTACGGCCAAGAACCTTGTATGGGCCGCTGTATGGGGGCTCCAAGGCGCGGCGTAGGGCGTCCTGCCGCAGAAATACGTGCGTGGAGTCCATAAGGTCCTTGTGGACGAATGTAGTAGGGGAGGCGTGTCGTGCTGCCGGAGCCGGGTGGAGCTGATCCAGGAATCGGCGGAGCTGCTGTATGAGCTCTGTGGGCTCCATGTTGTCGGTAGATGGAGTTAGCAACTCGCCGGGAATCCGCAGTGGCTCGCCGTAGACGAGCTCAGCTACGGAAGCTTGCAGGTCCTCCTTGAATGCTGTGCGCACTCCGAGTAGAACCAGTGGTAGAGCAGCAGTCCACTGCTTGTCTGCTCGGCACATGATAGCTGCTTTCAGTGTTCTGTGGAACCGTTCCACTAGGCCATTGGCGGCAGGATGATGGGCCGTTGTCCGGGACAACTGGATGCCACACAGCTTCGCCAGGGAGCGGAAGAGGTGTGACTCGAATTGGCGCCCCTGGTCCGTTGTGATTGTTTGTGGGCAACCGAAGCGTGTTATCCAGCCGGACAGCAATGCGTGCGCCACGGTGTCTGCCGTGATGTCCTGTATAGGGATGGCTTCCGGCCAGCGCGTGAAACGATCCACTGCTGTCAGGCAGTACTTGAAGCCTGCTGATGTCGGCAAGGGACCCACGAGATCGATGTGGATGTGCAGGAACCGGGCTGCCGGAAGCGTAAAGTTGCCCAAGGGTGTGACCGTATCCCTCGTGATCTTAGAGCGCTGACAGGACTGGCAGGCTCGTCCCCAAGTGCGGCAGTCTTTCTGCATTGCAGGCCACACGAAACGCTGTGACACAAGTTTGGCAGTTGCTTTGATCCCGGGATGACCAAGGCCGTGCAGGGAGTCGAACACCTGGCGTCGAAGTGGTGCCGGAACGTACGGCCGCGGTTTGCCGGCGGAGGTGTCACAGTACAGCGTGACGGTGGTGCCGGGGACGTGCGTTCTCTCGAGCCGGAGAGCAGTATCCCTTTCGAGGAGGTTGCGCAGCTCTTCGTCTTTCTCCTGCGACGTGGCCAGTAAATCAGGAGTTACAGGCGTGGTGATGGTCTCTACACGTGAAAGGGCGTCAGCGACGACGTTGTCCTTGCCGGATATGTGCCTTATGTCTGTTGTGAACTGGGAGATGTAGTCCAAGTGGTTGAACTGCCGTGGCGAGCACTTGTCCCTCTTTTGATTAAATGCGAATACGAGGGGTTTGTGATCTGTGAAGATGATGAAGTGCCGAGCTTCCAACAAGTGGCGGAAATGTTTCACGGTCTCATATATCGCCAGCAGCTCCCTGTCGTAAGCGCTATACTTTTGCTGCGCCGGACTTAGTTTTCTGGAGAAAAATGCGAGAGGTTGCCAGGCATTCAGCACGCGTTGTTGCAGCACGGCACCCATGGCGGTGGTAGAGGCGTCTGTAACCAAAGCGAGTGTTGCTGTGGAGTCTGGGTGTGCCAACATTGCGGCGCGTGACAGACTCGCCTTGCACTCGTCGAAAGCTGTCTTGAGCTCTGGTGTCCAACTAATGGGATGCGAACCCTTGACCCGAGGGCCCGAGAGGACGTTGTGTAGCGGTGCCTGGGTAGTTGCGGCGTGCGGTAGGAAGCGCCGGTAGAAATTTACCATCCCCAAGAATCTGCGGAGTTCGCGGACTGTCTTGGGGGGCGGACATGCTTGCAGATCCGCGGCTCGTTCTTCCAGCGGGCGAGAACCTTCGCCCGAGACTTTGTAACCTAGGAAGGTTACTTCAGCAGCTCGGAAGACGCATTTAGCGGGGTTGACTAGGATCCCGTAAGCCATGAGCTGCTGGAAGAGCTTCCTAAGGTGGTGGTTGTGTTCCTCCGGTGTGTTGGAGTACACGAGAATATCGTCAAGGTACGCAAAGCAGAAGTTGAAGTCCCGCAAGATGTCGTCCATGAAGCGCTGGAATGTCTGGGCAACGTTGCGGAGGCCAAACGACATGAACGGAAACTCGAATCAGCCAAATGGCGTGATGATTGCAGTCTTCTCAATGTCGTCAGGATGCACGGGAATTTGGTGATATGCCCGTACCAGGTCGATCTTCGAGAAGATTGTACAGCCCGCCAGGTGGTGTGCGTAGTCGTGAATGTGCCTGACGGGGTAGCAGTCAGGGATAGTCCGGGCGTTGAGGGCTCGGTAATCCCCGCAAGGTCGCCAACCGTTGTCTTTCTTGGGGACCTGGTGGAGCTGAAGACCAGGACCCTTCGGAGCGGCGTGCGGTGCCGTCCCGCAACATGGCATCGAATTCTGTTTTGGCGACGGTTAGCCTATCAGGAGCCAGGCGACGTGGTCGACTAGTAACCGGGGGGCCTGGTGTAGTCCTGATGTGGTGGACAGTGTTGTGTCGTACCTCGCGATGGATTCCAGTGGGGCGTGTGAGCGCAGGGAATTGGGCGAGGAGGTCGTTCAATTGTGCACTGCTGCCTATGGTTTTTACGCTCGGGATGGATGTAGGAGCGGCGTGGCCGGGTGCGGATAGGGACGTGGTTCCGTCGAGGAGGCGGCTATTGCGGCAGTCGACTAGGAGGCCAAAATGGGAGAGGAGATCCGCCCCGATTATGGGTATCTGGACGTCAGCCACCACGAAGCGCCAGGTGAAGTCTCGGCGTAACCTCAAATTGAGGCTGAGGGAGATCCATCCGTAGGTGGGGATGGTGGATCCGTTGGCCGCAAAGAGGTCGTAGTTGACTCTCTCTTTGCGCCCCGGAAGGAGCTTGCGTGCGAACACGCAGAGGTCCGAGCCGGTGTCGACCAGGAATGACTGCTTCGTGGCGCGATCTAAGACGAATAGGCGGCCGGTACTGTTGTTGCAGACGTTTGCCACCCTCAACGGCTGCTGGTGCAGTTTTCCTGCTGCCGGCGGAAAGAGCATGGCGGTGTACATTTTTGCGCCTTATCTCCGAATTTCCGGTGGTACCAGCAGTGCCCATTCTCTGTGGGATCCCGGCCCCTAGTTGGTAGGTTGCCGGTGTCACGCCGGTGCCTGGAGTGTGAGCGACGACGAGTGCGGTCCATTGTAAGGGCCGCTACCTGGCGTGAGAGCTCCTCCAGTCGCTGGAGTAAGCTGGCATCGGTTGGCGAGGAGACGGAGGCAGTGGTGGGACGTGGCGCAACCTCGCATATGCGGTCTGCGAGTTGCGAAGCTGAATCCAAACTGCCCTCGGACTAGCCGGCGAGTATCATCTGGATGTGTGGTGGTAGGCGGTTGGTCCAGATGCTTCGTAAGAAATCATCTGGCACCTCCGGTGCGAGGCTCTTGAGGTGCCGTAGAAACTGGGAGGGTTTGCGGTCTCCCATCTCTTCGTGCATGATGAGTTGGCGGACGCGTTGTTCGCGTG
The DNA here is from genome assembly GCA_021186555.1 of Reticulitermes speratus. Classification (NCBI taxonomy): domain Eukaryota; kingdom Metazoa; phylum Arthropoda; class Insecta; order Blattodea; family Rhinotermitidae; genus Reticulitermes; species Reticulitermes speratus. Next base: position 5,080,427 of record JAJKFL010000237.1, on the reverse strand, counting down.
ATGTTGAAAATCGCTGTACCAACTCTGTCTTTAGTTTCTGGTAGGGCTGGTCCGCCGGCGGTGATGTGAGGACGTCTTCCACCTCCGCAGCATGTCTGTGGTCGAGCTGGGAGATTATGTAGTTAAACTTCGTCCGCTCGCTTGTGACGGCTGCGAGTTCAAATTGTGCCTCGGCTTGTGCGAACCAGAGTGCGGGTCGGTCAGGCCAGAATGGTGGCAGCCGTACAGCTGTTCTGTATAATGGTGCTCCGGAACTGTCGGGAGATTCCTGCATATTACTGGTTTTCTTCGTACGTTGTCTTCGTCGGGGTCACCAATGTAGTGGATGGTGCAGGATTCTTATACAAGAAATACGCAGTATTTCCACGCAGCTTATTTATTAACTTTCCAGTAATATATACAAGATCTCGAGAGATCGTTAAGTTGCAAGTGCGCTTGTATGTGGAGCCTCGTAGCGGGAGCGGAGAGATGCTCGCTGATGATGCGCTGGTCGGCTGCGATCGTAGACGTGGCGGCCAGAGATGGTCCGCCCGTGTGGTGTAAGTTATAGCGTCGGTCGGCCGCAGGCTTGGTGTATCCACCGCTCTACTCCCTTGGTGTCAGCTGACGTTCTACTCCTTTGTGCGACTGGCTCACTCCTTTGATGATGCCTGTGTGGCGACCGATCGTTGGATGATGTTTGGGAACCAACCAACCAACCAACCAACCAAAGTGCTAACTAAGGGCGGAGACTTGCGCGGAGCGCAAGTCGACGTCCCTTGATCTGTTTAGCCATTCCTGCGTTTTACCGCATTGCTGGGCTCAATAAGACTCTTTATTCTGAACTAGGGATTTTGCTTGCGCTAACAAATTTAAGGTCTCGATTAAGTCGGGACCTGGCACACCAAAGGCTACAGCTCTAAGAGCGTATAGTTTTTTCAAGTTGGGGGAATACTTTGGTTGGATGGCTCTCTGGGATTTGAACCCAGAGTGGCATTTTCACGAATAATTTCACAAAGGATCCAAAACCTACAAACGAATAATTTAGTCCTACCGGTGGGGGGGGGGGGGGTGCGGGCCGTGCCCCGACTTTGTGTTATACCCTGGCATTCACCTTACAACTGAGGAAAATCACGGAAAACCTCAGTCAGGGTATTCGGAATGCGCCTAATTTTAGGTGCAGTGTCTGTTGGCCACTAAGGGCCTCGACACATTCACTGACCCATCCCCGTAGCTTGCGCTAGACGGCCTGGGTCAGCCCTCGGTCAGCGCAGATATCTGCCGAGTTGCTGGGTTAAGGGGTTCCCCACACCAGCCAACCTACAGTCGAAGCTCTCGGTTAGAACTCTGATGTGATCAGCAAAGAGAGGAACTCCCAAATCCTCGTGAATTTGCGCGCTACTCATGTACCAAGGTGCACCAGTATAAATGCGAAGGCACTTGGATTGAATAACCTGCAGCTTTCTGAGGTGGGTGCAGGCAGCAGACCTTTAAATGGGGCACGCATAGTCCATCATGGGCCGTATGAGCTGCTTATACAGCAGAACCCCGTTCCTGATGGACAGGCCGCTTCTCCTGTGAAGGAGAGAGCTAAGCAGACCCAGTCGTTGGGCTGCTTTCTTCTTGACCTGGACGATGTGAGGCGACCAGGTCATCCGTGTATCAAGGATCACTCCCAGATAACGGGCTGTTTCTACCCACTGGATTGGCTCTCCTAGGAGAGATTAGTCCCCCTGTGCTACGCCAGCCCGCATGCCACGACGGGAGGATATGGCCGTTTGGAAGGACGCTTCGAACGTCCTATTGTAAAGGTAGGAGGATATGGTTTTGACCAGATAGGAGGGGAAGTTAAGGGCCGTAAGCTTGAAGAGGAGACCGTCGACTCAAACAGTGTCGAAAGCCTTAGCCACGTCGAGAAAGACTGCGCCTGTTAGCCGCTTCTCACCAAAGTTTCTGGTCACCCTTTCGACAAGGCGGGCTAGCTAGAGAGAGGTGCTATGTTTGGGTCTGAATCCAAACTGCTCGTCTCGCAGAAGCCCGCGCCCGCTTACTTCACTTAAGATCCTACTAAGTAGGATCTTCTCGAACAACTTGCCGATGGTGTCCAGAAGACTTATGGGACGATAGGAAGAGGGAAGCGCTGGGTCCTTCCTGGGTTTCAGTATGGAAACAATGCGGGCATGCTTCCACACCGATGGGAAGTACTGCGCTAGGAGAGCAGCGTTGAATATGGCAGCAAGGAGAGAGACAGCTCGCTGCGGAAGGTGCTTCAGTGCCCTGATCGGTATACCGTTTGGGCCCGGAGCCTTGCTGGCCTTGAGACCCCGGATAGCATCCTGAACCTCCGCGGCGTTGGTTAACTTGGGCTCGCTTGCAGGTGCATAAGTGTATGCTTGCAGCGCCTCGCCAACCATCTCAATAACTGCCGGATCCGACGGGTCGTTTACCGGCTGAAACTGAGCCTCAAGACTGTCCGCCAGGGCTTCAGCTTTCTCAGAGTCTGAGAGAGCAAGCCCGCCCTGCGTGACCAGGGGAGGAGAGGGAGTGGGCACTCTCATCACCCGCTTTTTCATCTTCCACAGCGATTGGTCCTCGGGATCTAGGCTTTTCAGTGTGGCACCCCACTGCTCATTCCGCCAATCGTTTAGCTGGTGGGTCACCGACCGCTGAAGGCGGTTGACCTCAGCTTTTAGAGCAGGGTCCCTCGTGGTTTGCCACTGCCTCCTCAACCGGTTTTTCAGGCGTATTTCATCCTGTATACGTGCCGGTATTGGGGGCCGCGGGTCGGCACGAAGGCGTCTCCTGTGGGCTGACGCTGCTAGTGCCTCAGTGATAGCGCTGGACACCTCCTCCACACACGTGTCGATTTCCACCCCGCTACGGAGTTTCGGGGTGGGCGGAAGGCTGTCCTCCAGGCAGGCCTGGAATTTGACCCAATCGGTCCGTCTGAAGTCCGGGAGGTTAAGAAAGGATGATCGACATTTAGTGTCGATCAGTACAGGCAAGTGGTCTGAGCTTAGTGCAGAGCACGTTGTCAGATTCACTGGGATGACTAGGTTTTTGGTGATTACTATGTCTAGGACATCAGGGGTAGCAGAGGAATTGTATGGGATAGTGGTGGGTGTTTCCGGCCCATAAATCAAACACGAATGATCGTTGGCGTAGTCACGAAGGTGCCTGCCCCTTGTCGTGATTAGCCTCGAATTCCAGTCCACGTGCTTGGCGTTCAGGTCCCCCGCCATGAGGACAGGAAGCCCTCCGCTCAGGCACGCAGACAAATCTGCTTCGATTAAGGGCCGGGAAGGCGAAAGGTAAGCCGCCAGGATTTTCAGTGGTCCACTTGCCAACATAACATGTATGGCAGTTGCCTCTAACTGGGTCAGGCCAGGGATGGGTATAGCGTAGTGGTCTATACCCCGGCGGACCAGTATACCTGTTCCGCCGCCCTCTGTAGGCCGGTCTGTACGGTGGCAAACATAGTTTGCGAGCCGAAAGACTTGCCCTGATCTGAGATGGGTTTCAGTCAGGAGGCATATGTCAACCCCGTGTTTACCAAGGAAGTGATCCAGCTCCATCTTTCTGCCGCGCACGCCATCGGCGTTCCAGCAGGCCAGCCGTAGTGCCCTCACACTGTGCGCCTTAGGGTGTGCTACCATATTCGGCTACAAAAATGATGACAATTTTCAGGACAGCCCGCGAGCGTGCTGCGCCTGAAGGGAGGGTGGGTACCGCTGTGAGGAGCCGCCGTGTCAGCTCTACACACGCGTGTACAGGAAGGTTGTCGAGCAGATCAGAGATCTCCTCGATTGGAGACTGGTTGGGAGGTGGAATGGGAGTAGGATTAGGCTTGTTAGGTGGAGGCGATGGTTTACCAGTCATCGCCTTCTTCGTTGGGGCCTGTTGAGGGGCCGCAACGGCAGGTTGGGTAGCCTGAACCCTTTTCCTGCTTGAGGTCGCTTTGCCCTGTTGAGGGGCCGCGGCCGGTTTAGGGGTGGGTATAGGTTGCGGAGGGGTGGTGGGTTTTACTACCCGCCCCCCTCGCACCACATGAGACCACTCAGGGCCTAAACTCTTCTGTTCAGCAGAAGGCTCGGCGCGGGTCGCTTGCGCTGAAGCCGAGCGACCGGTTGCACCGTTCATGTGGACGCGAGGTGCTGGCGTCCGTTTTGTAAGCGCGGCCTTTGCTTCCTTCCACTTTGCACAGCCCCGGTAGTTCGCCGTGTGGTTGCCCCCGCAGCTGCAGCATTTAAGCTGCTGCTTAGGGGTAGAGCACTCCCCGGAGGGGTGCGGCTCACCACAGGCAACACACCGGGGTGCGTATCCGCAGTTACGCTGCGTGTGGCCGAAGCGTTGGCAGCGCTTACATTGAAGCGGGGCCTTAGGGGCAACATATGTCTCTACAGAGACTCTCAAGCCGCAGAGTTCTGAAAGGGATCGCACCTTCTGCACCTCTGGGCCTCTAGCCACCGACACCACGAAGTGTGGAGTGGGGGGCCGATCGCATGTGGTGTCCTGGTTGCGGCGCCCTTAGCGGAGCTGCATGACGCCCTGGACACGGATTCCCAGGGCCTCAAGCTCCTCCCGGACGACGTTCTCAGGCATCTGTCTGCCGAGGTTCTTCAACAACAGACGTACACAGCGATCCTCTGGAAGAGAGAAAGTGTGAAATGTCACACCCTTGCTCCCCTCAAGGGACCGGAGGCCACTGACTGTGGCTCTGAACCCGTCGGCAGTACCCGGCACGATCATTAGTTTCTCACCCTTCATCTGGGCGGACAGACTGCTGGGGCACTTGGACCGTAGCCACGCGAGAAACCCGCGCGTGTCGATGATTCCTGAAACAAAGACAGGGGTTTTGTTGGGCCGCTCACCTGCGGGAACGGCCCCAGCCTCAGTGGCGCCAGCTGGCATGCTGCCCAGAGGCCCGGACATGTCGACAGACATGCGCCTGGTGGCTGCCTCAGAAGAGGCAAGAGGTTCGGAGGAGTCCGAACCAGTGGCTATGGGCTTGGGCTGCCCACTCGACTGACGGGGGTTGGATTCCCCGGCTACTACCGCAGCGTATGCTGCCTTACCTGCCGCGACGTCTAGCTGTCGGCTGGTGGATGGTGTAGGGGCAACGGAGGTGCCCTGTGCGTCGGGCGCTGGGCGCCTAGCGGCCGGGGTGATCAGGCCGTCTGAGCAGGAAAACTCAGCTTTCCTCTTCGCCGCGATGGGCAGCGGCGGTGTCACGGTCCTGGCTCCGGTGGTGGCATGACGCTTGGAAGGCGTCACGCGAGACGTTTTGACCGTGCAAGCAGCGGCCTTACTTGTCTTGTTGGCGGCAAGGGCCGTCCTCAGCTTTCGCAAGAGGACTGGGTTGCCCTGCACCGATGATATAGCCCTCATAAGGGCAAGTTCCTCCTGCTTCAGCATTACGCCTACAGCAGGGGGGCACCGTACTCCTGACGCTGCGCCGACTTCCTAGTGGACTAGGGGCAGCACGCTAGAGACCACTCCTTCCTCAGTCGCTTCTCCTTGCAGTGACTATGGCTTCATCGCTAGATTCGGTTCTTAGGACGTCTTCACTCCTCTGCAGCTAACACCGAACTCCCATTCCATTCCGATGATGTTTGGGTGTTTCTGGCCCTGTATTTATTCGAGTCAGAGTTGAGCTGCCTGCGTTGTGATTGGCTGCTCGCTGCAGGTTGGTCCCGCCCAGTCGCGGGCGGATTTTCCCAGTAGAAGCGAGGGCCATTTAGTGTGTGGTCCTCCTGTGATTTCGCGGGAAGCCGAGAGACAAGTGCACCGCGACCGTGCTGCTGCGGGCAGCGGAGAAACTGGTGCATGAAGCGGAGAGTGCACCGTGCTCTCTTGAGGGAATCGGCGAGTTCCCACACACCCACACAGACTGTCAGCTTGCCAGCCAGCCATCCAGCCAGCCAGCCATCCAAACAGCCATCCATCCAGCCAGCCAGCCATCCAGCCAGCCAGCCATCCTGCCAGCCATGCACACAGCCTGCCAGCCAGTCATCCAGATTTCCAGCCATCCTGCGAGGCATCCACAGAGACTTTATACCTCCCAGCCAAACATCCACACTTTCATACATCCAGCCACCAAAGCACAAATCCTGTCAGTCTGCCATCCAGCCACATACCCTGTCACCCTGCAAGCTAGACATCTAGCCTCCCAGTCACACACCTATGCTGTCACCCTGCAAGCCAGATATCCAACCTATCAGCCAGCCATTGAGCCTGCCAGCCATCCTGCCAGCCACACACACAGCGTGTCAGCCTGCCAGGCATTCTTCCTGCCACACACACAGCCTGTCAGCCTGCCAGCCAGCCATCAAGTGTGCCTGCCATCCTGTCAGCCATCCTCACAACTTGTCAGTCTGCCAGCCAGCCAATCAGCCTGCCAGCAACAAACACAACCTGTCAGCTTCCCAGCCTGACATCCAGGCTGCCAGTCACCCACACAGCCTGTCAGCTACCCACACAGCCTGTCAGCCTACCAGCCAAGCAATCAGCCTGTCAGCCATTCTGCCAGCCACACACACAGCCTGTCAGCTACCCACACAGCCTGTCAGCCTACTAGCCAAGCAATCATCCTGCCATCCATCCACACAGCCTGTCAGCTACCCACACAGCCTATCAGCCTACCAGCCAAGCAATCAGCCTGCCAGCCAACCTGCCATACAACCACACAGACTGTCAGCTTGCCAGCCAGCCAGCAATCCAGCCTGCTAGGCATCCTGCCAGCCATGCACACAGCCTGCCAGTCAGCCATTCAGCCTGCCAGCCATCCTGCCAGCCACACACACAGCCTGCCAGCCAGTCATCCACATTGCCAGCCATCCTGCGAGGCACCCACGACTTTAAACCTGCCAGCCAAACATCCACACGTTCAGACATCCAGGCACCAATTCAAAAATCCTGTCAGTCTGCCAGCCAGCCACATACCCTATCACCCTGTAAGCCCGACATCCAGCCAGCCAGCCAGCCACACAGCCTCTCAGCTCGCCAGCCAACCATCCAGTGCGCCTGCCAAACTGTCAGCCATCCTCACAGCATGTCAGTCTGCCAGCCAGCCATACAGCCTACCAGCCACAAACACAACCTGTCAGCTTACCAGCCAGACATCCAGGCTGCCAGACATCCACACAGACTGTCAGCCAACCACACAGCCTGTCACCTTGCCAGCCAGCCATCCAGCCTGCCAGCCCCCCACACAGCCTGTCAGCTACCCACACAGCCTGTTAGCTTACCAGCCAAACAATCAGCCTTCCAGCCATCCTGCCAGCCACCCACACAGCCTGTCACCTACCCACACAGCCTGTCAGCCTACCTGCCAAGCAATCATCCTGCCAGCCACCCACACTGCCTGTCAGCTACCCACACAACCTGTCAGCCTGCCAGCCACACACACAGCTTGCCAGCCAGTCATCCACATTGCCAGCCATCCCGCGAGGCACCCACAAAGACTTAAACCTGCCAGCCAAACATCCACACTTTCAGACATCCAGCCACCAATGCACACATCCTGACAGTCTGCCAGCCAGTCACATACCCTGTCATCCTGCAAGCCAGACATCCAGCCTGCCAGCCACCCACCTACGCTGTCACACTGCAAGCCAGACATCCAGCCTGCCAGCCAGCCAGCCATTCAGCCTGCCAGCCATCCTGCCAGCCACACACACAGCCTCTCAGCCTGCCAGCCATCCTGCCAGCCACCCACACAGCCTGTCAGCCTGCCAGCCAGTGTGCCTGCCATCCGGTTAAATATCCTCACAGCTTGTCAGTCTGCCAGACAGACTTTCAGCCTGCCAGCCACAAACACAACCTGTCAGCTTGCCATCCAGACATTCAGACTGCCAGCATCCACACAGACTCTCAGCCAACCACACAGCCTGTCAGCTTGCCAGCCAGCCAGCAAGCCACCCACACAGCCTGTCAGCCTGTCAGCTATCTACACAGCCTGTCAGCCTACCAGCCAAGCAATCAGCCTGCCAGCCACCCACACAACCTGTCAGCTACCCACACAGCTTATCAGCTACCCACACAGCCTGTCAGCCTACCAGCGAAGCAATCATCTTGCCAGCCACCCACACAGCCTGTCAGCTACCCACACAGCCTGTCAGCGTACCAGCCAAGCAATCAGACTGCCAGCCATCCTGCCAGATACCCACACAGTCTGTCAGCTTGCCAGCCATTCTGCTAGACACCCACACAGACTGTCAGCTTGCCAGCCAGCCAGCCATCCAGCCTGCCAGGCATCCTGCCAGCCATGCACACAGTCTGCCAGGCAGACATTCAGCCTGCCAGCCTTCATGCCAGCCAAACACACAGCCTACCAGCCAGTCATCCAGATTGCCAGCCATCCTGCGAGGCCCCCACAAAGACTTTAAACCTGGCAGCCATACATCTACACATTCAAACATCCGGCCACCAATGCACAAATCCTGTCAGTCTGCCAGTCAGCCATCCAGCCTGCCGGCCATGCTGCCAGCCACCTACACAGACTGTCAGCCTGCTTACCAGTCTTCTGGATATCCTGCCAGCCTCCCAGCCAGGCATTCAGACTTCCACCCATCCATCCAGCCTGCAAACCATCCTGCTAGCCACCCACTCACACTGCGAGCCTGCCAGCCAGCCATCTAGACGCCCAGCCACCAACACAGCCTGCCAGGCAGTCATCCATCCTGTCAGACATCCACACGGCATGTCAGGCTAGCAGCAAGCCATTCAACTTTCCAGCCAGCCATTTAACCTCCCACTCAGCCATCCAGCTATCCAGCCAGCCAGCCATCCTACCAGCGAGACATCCAGCCGACCATCTAGTCATCCAACCTGGCAGCCATCCTGCCAGACACCCACACAGACTGTCAGCCAGCCATCCAGCCTGCCATCCAGCCATTCAGCCTGCAAGCCATCCTGCCAGCCACCCACACAGCCTTTCTGCCTGCCAGCCAAGCAATCAGCCTGCCAGCCATCCTGCCAGATATCCACACAGATTGTTGAGCCTGTCAGCCAGCCATCCACACTGCTGGCCAGACTTCCAGTCTGCCTGCCATCCTGCCAGCCACATATACAGTCTGCCAGTCATCCAGCCAGCCTCCCAGACATTCTGTCAGACACCCACACAGCCTGTCAGCCTACAAGCCATCCTACCAGCCACCCACACAGCCTGTCTGCCTGCCAGCCAACCATCCAGTGTGCCTGCCATACTGTCAGCCATCCTCACAGCTTGTCAGTCTGCCAGCCAGCAATACAGCCTGCCAGCCACAAACACAACCTGTCAGCTTACCAGCCAGACATCCAGGCTGCCAGCCATCCACACAGACTGTCAGCCAACCACACAGCCTGTCGCCTTGCCAGCCAGCCATCCAGCCTACCAGCCCCCCACACAGCCTGTCAGCCTGTTAGCTACCCACACAGCCTGTTAGCCTTCCAGCCAAGCAATCAGCCTTCCAGCCATCCTGCCAGCCACCCACACAGCCTGTCACCTACCCACACAGCCTGTCACCCTACCAGCCAAGCAATCATCCTGCCAGCCACCCACACTGCCTGTCAGCTACCCACACAGCCTGTCAGCCTACCAGCCAAGCAATCAGCCTGCCGGCCGTCCTGCCAGACACCCACACATACTGACAGCTTGCCAGCCAGCCATCCAGCCTGCCAGGCATCCTGCCAGCCATGCACACAGTCTGCCAAGCAGCCATTCAGCCTGCCAGCCATCCAGCCAGACAGCCATCCAGCCTACCAGGCATCCTGCGAGCCATGCACACAGCCTGCCAGGCAGATATTCAGCCTGCCAGCCACACACACAGCCTGTCAGCCAGTCATCCAGATTGCCAGCCATCCTGCGAGGCACCCACAAAGACTTTAAACCTGCCAGCCAAGCATCCACACTTTCAGATATCCAGCCATCAATGCACAAAACCTGTCAGTCTGCTAGCCAGCCACATACCCTGTCACCCTGAAAGCCAGACATCCAGCCTGCCAGCCAGCCACCCAGCCTGCCAGGCATCCTACGACCCATGCACACAGCCTGCCAGGCAGCCATTCACCCTCCCAGCGATCCTGCCCGCCACACACGCAGCCTGCCAGCCAGTCATCCAGATTGCCAGCCATCCTGTGAGGCACCAATAAAGACTTTAAACCAGCCACCCAAACATCCACACTTTCAGACATCCAGCCACCAAAGCACAAATCCTGTCAGTCTGCCATCCAGCCACATACCCTGTCACCCTGCAAGCTAGACATCTAGCCTCCCAGTCACACACCTATGCTGTCACCCTGCAAGCCAGATATCCAACCTGTCAGCCAGCCATTGAGCCTGCCAGCCACACACACAGCGTGTCAGCCTGCCAGGCATTCTTCCTGCCACACACACAGCCTCTCAGCCTGCCAGACAGCCATCCAGTGTGCCTGCCATCCTGTCAGCCATCCTCACAACTTGTCAGTCTGCCAGCCAGCCAAACAGCCTGCCAGCAACAAACACAACCTGTCAGCTTCCCAGCTACCCACACAGCCTGTCAGCCTACCAGCCAAGCAATCAGCCTGTCAGCCATTCTGCCAGCCACACACACAGCCTGTCAGCTACCCACACAGCCTGTCAGCCTACTAGCCAAGCAATCATCCTGCCAGCCATCCACACAGCCTGTCAGCTACCCACACAGCCTATCAGCCTACCAGCCAAGCAATCAGCCTGCCAGCCAACCTGCCATACACCCACACAGACTGTCAGCTTGCCAGCCAGCCAGCAATCGAGCCTGCTAGGCATCCTGCCAGCCATGCACACAGCCTGTCAGTCAGCCATTCAGCCTGCCAGCCATCCTGCCAGCCACACACACAGCCTGCCAGCCAGTCATCCACATTGCCAGCCATCCTGCGAGGCACCCACGTCTTTAAACCTGCCAGCCAAACATCCACACGTTCAGACATCCAGGCACCAATTCAAAAATCCTGTCAGTCTGCCAGCCAGCCACATACCCTATCACCCTGTAAGCCCGACATCCAGCCAGCCAGCCAGCCACACAGCCTCTCAGCCTGCCAGCCAACCATCCAGTGTGCCTGCCAAACTGTCAGCCATCCTCACAGCATGTCAGTCTGCCAGCCAGCCATACAGCCTGCCAGCCACAAACACAACCTGTCAGCTTACCAGCCAGACATCCAGGCTGCCAGACATCCACACAGACTGTCAGCCAACCACAGCCTGTCACCTTGCCAGCCCCCCACACAGCCTGTCAGCTACCCACACAGCCTGCTAGCCTACCAGCCAAGCAATCAGCCTTCCAGCCATCCTGCCAGCCACCCACACAGCCTGTCAGCCTACCAGCCAAGCAATCATCCTGCCAGCCACCCACACAACCTGTCAGACTGCCAGCCACACACACAGCTTGCCAGCCAGTCATCCACATTGCCAGCCATCCCGCTAGGCACCCACAAAGACTTTAAACCTGCCAGCCAAACATCCACACTTTCAGACATCCAGCCACCAATGCACACATCCTGACAGTCTGCCAGCCAGTCACATACCCTGTCATCCTGCAAGCCAGACATCCAGCCTGCCAGCCACCCACCTACGCTGTCACACTGCAAGCCAGACATCCAGCATGTCAGTCTGCCAGCCAGCCATACAGCCTGCCAGCCACAAACACAACCTGTCAGCTTACCAGCCAGACCTCCAGGCTGCCAGACATCCACACAGACTGTCAGCCAACCACACAGCCTGTCACCTTGCCAGCCAGCCATCCAGCCTGCCAGCCACCCACACAGCCTGTCACCTACCCACAAAGCCTGTCAGCCTACCAGCCAAGCAATCATCCTGCCAGCCACCCACACAGCCTGTCACCTACCCAAACAGCCTGTCAGCCTACCAGCCAAGCAATCATCCCGCCAGCCACCCACACTGCCTGTCAGCTACCCACACAACCTGTCAGTCTGCCAGCCACACACACAGCTTGCCAGCCAGTCATCCACATTGCCAGCCATCCCGCGAGGCACCCACAAAGACTTTAAACCTGCCAGCCAAACATCCACACTTTCAGACATCCAGCCACCAATGCACTCATCCTGACAGTCTGCCAGCCAGTCACATACCCTGTCATCCTGCAAGCCAGACATCCAGCCTGCCAGCCATCCTGCCAGCCACACACACAGCCTCTCAGCCTGCCAGCCATCCTGCCAGCCACCCACACAGCCTGTCAGCCTGCCAGCCAGCCATCCAGTGTGCCTGCCATCCTGTTAAATATCCTCACAGCTTGTCAGTCTGCCAGACAGACTTTCAGCCTGCCAGCCACAAACACAACCTGTCAGCTTGCCATCCAGACATTCAGGCTGCCAGCATCCACACAGAATCTCAGCCAACCTCTCAGCCTGTCAGCTTGCCAGCCAGCCAGCAAGCCACCCACACAGCCTGTCAGCCTGTCAGCTATCTACACAGCCTGTCAGCCTACCAGCCAAGCAATCAGCCTGCCAGCCACCCACACAACCTGTCAGCTACCCACACAGCCTGTCAGCTACCCACACAGCCTGTCAGCCTACCAGCGAAGCAATCATCCTGCCAGCCACCCACACAACCTGTCAGCTACCCACACAGCCTGTCAGCTACCCACACAGCCTGTCAGCCTACCAGCGAAGCAATCATCCTGCCAGCCACCCACACAGCCTGTCAGCTACCCACACAGCCTGTCAGCATACCAGCCAAGCAATCAGACTGCCAGCCATCCTGCCAGATACCCACACAGTCTGTCAGCTTGCCAGCCATTCTGCTAGACACCCACACAGACTGTCAGCTTGCCAGCCAGCCAGCCATCCAGCCTGCCAGGCATCCTGCCAGCCATGCACACAGTCTGCCAGGCAGCCATTCAGCCTGCCAGCCTTCATGCCAGCCACACACACAGCCTACCAGCCAGTCATCCAGATTGCCAGCCATCCTGCGAGGCACCCACAAAGACTTTAAACCTGGCAGCCATACATCTACACATTCAAACATCCGGCCACCAATGCACAAATCCTGTCAGTCTGCCAGTCAGCCATCCAGCCTGCCGGCCATGCTGCCAGCCACCTACACAGACTGTCAGACTGCTATCCAGTCTTCTGGATATCCTGCCAGCCTCCCAGCCAGGCATTCAGACTTCCACCCATCCATCCAGCCTGCAAACCATCCTGCTAGCCACCCACTCACACTGTGAGCCTGCCAGCCAGACATCTAGACGCCCAGCCACCAACACAGCCTGCCAGGCAGTCATCCATCCTGTCAGACATCCACACGGCATGTCAGGCTAGCAGCAAGCCATTCAGCTTTCCAGCCAGCCATTTAACTTCCCACTCAGCCATCCAGCTATCCAGCCAGCCAGCCATCCTACCAGCGAGACATCCAGCCGACCATCTAGTCATCCAACCTGGCAGCCATCCTGCCAGACACCCACACAGACTGTCAGCCTGCCATCCAGCCATTCAGCCTGCAAGCCATCCTGCCAGCCACCCATCGAGCCATGCACACAGCCTTTCTGCCTGCCAGCCAAGCAATCAGCCTGCCAGCCATCCTGCCAGACATCCACACAGATTGTTGAGCCTGTCAGCCAGCCATCCACACTGCTGGCCAGACTTCCAGTCTGCCTGCCATCCTGCCAGCCACATATACAGTCTGCCAGTCATCCAGCCAGCCTCCCAGACATTCTGTCAGACACCCACACAGCCTGTCAGCCTACAAGCCATCCTACCAGCCACCCACACAGCCTGTCTGCCTGCCAGCCAACCATCCAGTGTGCCTGCCATACTGTCAGCCATCCTCACAGCTTGTCAGTCTGCCAGCCAGCAATACAGCCTGCCAGCCACAAACACAACCTGTCAGCTTACCAGCCAGACATCCAGGCTTCCAGACATCACACGACTGTCAGCCAACCACACAGCCTGTCACCTTGCCAGCCAGCCATCCAGCCTGCCAGCCCCCCACACAGCCTGTCAGCTACCCACACAGCCTGTTAGCCTACCAGCCAAGCAATCAGCCTTCCAGCCATCCTGCCAGCCACCCACACAGCCTGTCAGCTACCCACACAGCCTGTCAGCCTACCAGCCAAGCAATCATCCTGCCAGCCACCCACACAGCCTGTCACCTACCCACACAGCCTGTCAGCCTACCAGCCAAGCAATCATCCTGCCAGCCACCCACACTGCCTGTCAGCTACCCACACAACCTGTCAGCCTGCCAGCCACACACACAGCTTGCCAGCCAGTCATCCACATTGCCAGCCATCCCGCGAGGCACCCACAAAGACTTTAAACCTGCCAGCCAAACATCCACACTTTCAGACATCCAGCCACCAATGCACACATCCTGACAGTCTGCCAGCCAGTCACATACCCTGTCATCCTGCAAGCCAGCCATCCAGCCTGCCAGCCCCCACACAGCCTGTCAGGTACCCACACAGCCTGTCAGCCTACCAGCCAAGCAATCAGCCTGCCGGCCGTCCTGCCAGACACCCACACATACTGACAGCTTGCCAGCCAGCCATCCAGCCTGCCAGGCATCCTGCCAGCCATGCACACAGTCTGCCAAGCAGCCATTCAGCCTGCCAGCCATCCAGCCAGCCAGCCATCCTGCGAGCCATGCACACAGCCTGCCAGGCAGACATTCAGCCTGCCAGCCACACACACAGCCTGTCAGCCTGTCATCCAGATTGCCAGCCATCCTGCGAGGCACCCACAAAGACTTTAAACCTGCCAGCCAAACATCCACACTTTCAGATATCCAGCCATCAATGCACAAAACCTGTCAGTCTGCTAGCCAGCCACATACCCTGTCACCCTGAAAGCCAGACATCCAGCCTGCCAGCCAGCCACCCAGCCTGCCAGGCATCCTACGACCCATGCACACAGCCTGCCAGGCAGCCATTCACCCTCCCAGCGATCTGCCTGCCACACACACAGCCTGCCAGCCAGTCATCCAGATTGCCAGCCATCCTGTGAGGCACCAATAAAGACTTTAAACCAGCCACCCAAACATCCACACTTTCAGATATCCAGCCATCAGTGCACAAAACCTGTCAGTCTGCTAGCCAGCCACATACCCTGTCACCCTGCAGGCCAGACATCCAGCCTGCCAGCCAGCCATTCAGCCTGCCAGCCACACCCACAGACTGTCAGCTACCCACACAGCCTGTCAGACTACCAGTCAAGCAATCAACCAGCTAGCCATCCAGCCTGCCAGCTACCCACCTACGCTGTCACCCTGCAAGCCAGACATTCATCCTGCCAGCCAGCCATTCAGCCTGACAGCCATCGTGCCAGCCACAAACACAGCCTGTCAGACTTCCAGCCACCCACACAGCCTGTCAGCCTGCCAGCGAGCCATCCAGTGTGCCTGCGATCCTGTCAGCCATCTTCACAGCTTGTCAGTCGGCCAGCCAGCCATTCAGCCTGCCAGACATAAACACAACCTGTCAGCTTACAATCCATACATCCAGGCTGCCAGGCATCCACACAGCCTGTCAGCTTGCCAGCCAGCCATCCAGCCGGCCAGCCCCCAACACAGTCTGTCTGTCTGTCAGCTACCCACACAGCCTACCAGCCAAGCAATCACCCTGCCAGCCATCCTGCCAGCAACCCACACAACCTGTCAGCTACCCACACAGACTGTCAGCCTACCAGCCAAGCAATCAGCATGCCAGCAATCCTGCCAGACACCCACACAGAATGTCAGCTTGCCAGCCAGCCGTCCAGCCTATAAGGCATCCTGTCAGCCATGCACACAGCCTGCCAGGCAGGCATTCAGCCGGCCAGCCATCCTGCCAGCCACACACACAGCCTGCCAGCCAGTCATCTAGATTGCCAGCCATCCTGCGAGGCACCCACAAAAACTTTAAACCTACCAGCCAAACATCCACACTCTCAGACATCCAGCCACCTATGCACAAATCCTGTCAGTCTGCCAGCCAGCCACATACACTGTCACCCTGCAAAGCCAGACATCCAGCCTGCCAGCCACCCAACTACGCTGTCACCCTGCAAGCCAGACATCCAGCCTGCCAGCCAGCCAATCAGCCTGCCAGCCAGCCAATCAGCCTGCCAGCCACACACACAGCCTGTCAACCTGCCGGCCATCATGCTAGCCACCCACAGAGCCTGTCAGCCTGCCATCCAGTGTGCCTGCTATCCTGTCAGCCATCCTCACAGCTTGTCAGTCTGCCAGCCAGCCATTCAGCCTGCCAGCAACAAACACAACCTGTCAGCTTGCCAGGCATCCACACAGACTGTCAGCCAACCACACAGCCTGTCAGCTTGTTAGCCAGCCATCCAGCCTGCCAGCCCCCCACACAGCCTGTCAGACTGTCAGCTACCCAATCAGCCTGTCAGACTACCAGCCAAGCAATCAGCCTGCCAGCCACCCTGCCAGGCACCCACACAGCCTGTCAGCCTACCAGCCAAGCAAACAGCCTGCCAGCCATCCTGCCAGACACCCACATAGACTTTCAGCTTACCAGCCAGCCATCCAGCCTGCTAGCCATCCTTCCAGACACCCACACAGACTGTCAGCTTGCCAGCCAGCCAGCTATCCAGCCTGCCAGGCATCCTGCCAGCCATGCACACAGCCTGCCAGGCAGCCATTCAGCCTGCCAGCCATCCTGCAAGCACACACACACAACCTGTCAGCCAGTCATCCAGATTGCTAGCCATCCCGCGAGGCACCCACAAAGACTTTAAACCTGCCAGCAAAACATCCACACTTTCAGACATACAGCCATAAATGCACAAAACCTGCCAGTCTGCTAGCCAGCCACATAACCTGTCACCCTGCAAGCCAGACAACGAGCCTGCCAGCCACACAACACCCTGTCAGCCTACCTGCCAAGCAAACAGCCTGCCAGCCATCCTGCCAGGTACCCAAACAGCCTGTCAGCCTGCAAGCCAGTCATTCAGTGTGCCTGCCATCCTGTCAGCCATCCTCACAGCTTGTCAGTCTGCCAGCCAGTCATTCAACCTGCCAGCCACAAACACAACCTGTCAGCTTGCCATACAGACATCCAGGCTGCCAGGCATCCACACAGACTGTCAGCCAACCACACAGCCTGTCAGCCTGTCAGCTAACCACACAGCCTGTCAGACTACCAGCCAAGCAATCACCCTGCCAGCCACCCACACAGCCTGTCAGCCACCCACACAGCCTGTCAGCCTGCCAGCCATCTTGCCAGACACACACACAGACTGTCAGCTTGCCAGCCAGCCATCCAGCCTGCCAGCCACCCACCTATGCTGTCACCCTGCAAGCCAGACATCCAGCCTGCCAGCCAGCCATTCAGCCTGCTAGCCATCCTGCCAGGGACACACACAACCTATCAGTCTGCCAGCCTTTCTGCAAGCCACCCACACAGCCTGTCAGCCTGCCAGCCAGCCATCCAGTGTGCCTGCCATCCTGTAAGCCATCCTCACAGCTTGTCAGTCTGCCAGCCAGCCATTCAGCCTGCCAGCCACATATACAACCTGTCAGCTTGCCAGACAGATATCCAGGCTGCCAGGCATCCACACAGACTGTAGCTAACCACACAGCCTATCAGCTTGCCAGACAGCCATCCAGCCTGCCAGCTACCTACACAGCCTGTCAGCCTACCAGCCAAGCAATCAGCCTTCTAGCCATCCTGTCAGACACCCACACAGACTGTCAGCTTGCCAGCCAGCCAGCCATCCAGCCTGCCAGGCATCCTGACAGCCATGCACACAGCCTGCCAGGCAGCCATTCAGCCTGCCAGCCATCCTGACAGCCACACACACAGCCTGCCAGCCAGTCATCCAGATTGCCAGCCTTCCTGCGAGGTACTCACAAATATATTAAACCTGCCAGCCAAACATCCACACTTTCAGACATCCAGCCACCAATGCACAAATCCTGTCAGTCTGCCAGCCAGCCACATACCCTCTCACCCTGCAAGCCAGACATCCAGCCTGCCAGCCACACACACAGCCTGTCAGCCATCCTGCCAGCCACCCACACAGCCTGTCAACCTGCCAGCCAGCCATTCAGTGTGCCTGCTATCCTTTGAGGCATCCTCACAGCTTGTCAGTCTGCCAGCCAGCCATTCAGCCTGCCAGCCACAAACACAACCTGTCTGCTTGCCAGCCAGATATCCAGGCTGCCAGGCATCCACACAGTCTGTCAGCCAACCACACAGCCTGTCATCTTTGCAGCCAGCCATCCAGCCTGTCAGCTACCCACACATCCTGTCAGCCTATCAGCCCAGCAATCAGCCTGCCAGCTTTCCTGCCAGCCACCCACACAGACTGTCAGCCTGCTGTCCAGTCTTCCGGCCACCCAGCAAGCCTCCCAGCCAGGCATTCAGTCTTTCACCCATCCATCCATCCTGCAAGCCATCCTGCTAGCCACCCATACACACTGTGAGCCAGCCAGCCATCTAGACTCCCAGCCACTCACACATCCTGCCAGACAGCCATCCATCCTGTCAGACATCCACACGGCATGTCAGCCTAGCAGCCAGCCATTCAGTTTTCCAGCCAGCCATTTAGCCTCCCACTCAGCCATCCAGATATCCAGCCAGCCATCCAAGCAGCCTGCCATCCATCCTGCCAGCGAGACATCCAACCGACCATCTAGTCATCCAGCCTGGCAGCCATCTTTCCAGCCACCCACACAGACTGTCAGCCTGCCAGCCAGCCATCCAGCCTGCCATCCAGCCATTTATCCTGCAAGCCATCCTGCCAGCCAGCCATCCAGCCATGCACACAGCCTGTCTGCCTGCAAGCCAAGCAATAAGCCTGCCAGCCATCCTGACAGACACCCACACAGACTGTTGAGCCTGTCAGCCAGCCAATCACACTGCTGAACAGCCTTCCAGTCTGCCAGCCATTCTGCCAGCCACATACATAGTCTGCTAGTCATCGTGCCAGCTTCCCAGACATTCTGTCAGACACTCACACAACCTGTCAGCCTACCAGCCATCCTACCAGCCACCCACACAGCCTGCCTGCCTGCCAGCCAAGCAATCATCCTGCCAGCCATCCTACCAGACACCCACACAGACTGTTGAGCCTGTTAGCCAGCCATCCACACTGCCGGCCAGCATTCCAGTCTGCCAGCCATCCTGCCATCCACATACACAATCTGCCAGTCATCCTGCCAGCCTTCCAGACATTCTGTCAGACACCCACACAGCCTGTCAGCCTGCCATTCAGCCATCCAGCCTGCTAGCATCCAGCCTGCCAGTCACCCACACAGCCTCTTAGCCTGCCAGTCAGCCAGCCATCTTGCCAACCACTCACACAGCCATGCACCCTGCCAGAGAACTTCGGTGCCAGCTGACCAGCCTGCTCCCATGCCTACCAGGCAGCCTGCTTGCTTGCCAGGCTCCTAGCCTCTCTGCTTGCCTGCTGCCAATCTGCATGCTTAACTGCAAGGCTGTCTGCCTTGCATGCCAGCGTTCCTGCCTGGTAGCCTGCCAGTAAGGCAGCCTACATACCAACCAGCCAGCCAGCCTGCATGGCAGACGGTCTGCCTGCCTGCCGCACTGTCAGGCATGCAGCCTGCCACCCACGCACCCATGCAGCCAGCCAGTCTGCCAGTCAGGCAGCTAGCCTGCCTGCCTCCGAGTCAGCCAGCATACCTGCCTGCCTGTAGCCTACCTGCTAGCCAGGTAGCTTGCCAGTCACATAGCCTAAATACCAGCCAACCAGCCTGACTCACCTCTACCGGCCTGAATGCCAGCCAGCCTGCCTAAATACCTACCTGCCTGCTAAAATGCCTTTCTACTTGCGTGCCTGCCATCCTGCCTTACAGTCTGCAGCACACCTTCCTACTGCCAACCGGCTTTCCTGCTTACCTGCCTGCTTGCCAGCACACCTTCCTACTGCCAACCGGCTTCCCTACTTGCCAGCCTACATGCCTACCTACCCACTTGCCAGCAGCCTGCCATTCAGGCCCCCAGCCTACCCGCCCGCCACCCTCCTGCATTCATGACTGCCTGGATGTCTCCCAGCAACCTTCCTGCCAGCTGGCCTGCCTCCATAACAGATCGCCAGCCAACCAGCCAGCCGGACATTCATTCTCCCAGCCAGCCACCATGCAGGTTATGTTAGGTTAGGTTCAGTTATTTTTTAGTTCTTATTCATGTTTTATTATCAAAACTATTTGTTTATTTACATTAACATGCAGTGTTATTCATTAACAAGTGTAGTAACACAACGTAGCTACTTCACAAAATCCTTATTATTGAAGTTATACTTGCAAACACTGGCGAGCTAAGGAACCCTCAGTTCCTCTGGCAAAAGTATCACCAAATGGGCAAGAAGTTCCTTTCATTTGTATATGCAGGACTTCTCTCCTTCTCCTCGGGTAAATTTTCCTATAAAGAAATATAACAGAGAACAATAATTTATACATAATAAGACAACAAGAAAAATTGTGTGTAAAGAATTAAATTAAGTCATGCATGTCAAATAAAAAATACCACAATGACACTTATTACAACAGTGGTTTTAGATTTTCGAATTTTCGGTTACTGTGGTTACTTGCGTCTCCAACTTTCATTTGCATTGGTTATTTTAAGTTAGGTAGGTTAAGTTAGTTTGGGTTGGGTTTATATAGGTTATGTTATTTATTTATTTAAATACATGTTTTATTTATTTATATTGATTATTCATATATTTATTTTATATTTACACAGTGTTGTTCATTAAAAAGTGTAATATCAAAATGCACATAATTAATATTTGACAATTTTATCATTCAGTCCCCATACAACTTTCATTTCTATAAGCTAGTTCTTCTCTGTTCAGGTCAATTTCCTAAAAAATAAAGCAGATTAAGATAAAATATACAGAATGAGATATGTAAAAAATTTCAATGAAGACTGGAGAACATTCAAACTTGAAAATAATAATGAATATGACACTTGACAAAATACAGGTACTAACCTTGCACATACTTCTTCACTTCGGATATTTGGGTCCTTAGGTTAGGTTAGATTGGGTTGGGTTGGTATAGTTTAGTTTAGTTTAGTTTAGTTTAGTTTAGTTTAGTTTAGTTTAGTTTAGGTTAGGTTAGGTTACGTCGGGTCAGGTTGGGTTAGGTTAGGTCAATTGTCTAGGTCAGGTTCAGGTCAAGGCCAGGTGAGGTTTAATTTAGGTTAGGTTCGGTTAGCTTAGGTTAGGTTAGCTTAGTTTAAGTGATGTTAGGTTACATCAGGTTAGGTGGGTTACGTCGGGTCAGGTCGAGTTAGGTTAGGTTAGGTCGGGTTCGGTTAGGTTAGGTTGGCTTAGGTTAGGTTAGGTTCGGTTAGCTTAATTTAGCGTAGCTTAGCTTAAGATAGGTTAGGTTTTCGTCGGTTACCTTAGTTTAAGTGAGGTTAGGTTACTATAGGTTAGGTTAGGTTGGGTTAGGTTAGGTTAGGGTAGGTTAGGTTAGGTTGGGTTAGGTTGGGTTGGGTTGGGTTAGGTTAGGTAGGTTAGGTTAGGTAAGTTTAGGTTAGGTTAGGTAAGGTAAAGTTAGGTTAGGTTAGGTTAGGTTAGGCTAGGTTAGGTTAGGTTATGTTTGGTTAGGTTAGGTTAGGTTAGGTTACGTCGGGTCAGGTTGGGTTAGGTTAGGTCTATGTCAGGTCACGGTCAGTTCAGGGTCTGGTCACGGTCAGGCAGGTTCAGGTCAAGGCCAGGTGAGGTTAAATTTAGGTTAGGTTAGCTTAGTTTAAGTGATGTTAGGTTACATCAGGTTAGGTTGGGTTACGTCGGGTCAGGTCGAGTTAGGTTAGGTTAGGTTAGGTCAGGTTCGGTTAGGTTAGGGTAGGTTGGCTTAGGTTAGGTTGGGTTAGATTGGGTTAAGTTGGGTTAGGTTGGGTTAGGTTAGGTTAGGTTAGATTAGGTTACGTTGGGTTAGGTTAGGTTAGTTTAGGTAAGGTTGGGTTAGGTTAGGTTTGACGAGGTTAGGTTAGTCCGGGTGAGGTTGGGTTAGGTTAGTTTAGGTTAGGTTGGGTTAGTTTAGGTTGGGTTAGGTTGGATGAGGTTAGGTGAGGTTAGGTTAATTTGGGTGATATTTGGTTAGGTTGGGTTAGGTTAGTTTAGGTTAGGTTGGGATAGGTTAGGTTGGATAAGGTTAGGTTAGTTTGGGTGAGGTTGGGTTATGTTGGGTTGGTTTGATTTGCTTGGGTGTGGTTGGGTTTTTTGGGTTGGGTTAGGTTAGGTTAGTTTAGGTGAGATTAGGTGAAGTTAGGTTAGGTTAGGGTACGTGAAGTTAGGTTAGGTTGGGTTAGTTTAGGTTAGGTTAGTATGGGTTCGGTTAAGTTCGGTTGGGTTGGGTTACGTTGGGTTAGGTTATATTGTGTTAGATTAGGTTCGGTTCAGTTGGGTTTCTTGGGTTGGGTTAGGTTACGTTATGTTTAGTTAGTTTACGTTACTTTAAGGTAGGTTACTTTATGTTACGTTAGTTTGGTTACGCTACGTTACGTTACGTTACAATAAGCTACAATTACCACACAGTAAATCATACTTTAGGCTTCGATGATCGACAAACTGGCACCCACACCAATACCATTGAGGGAACGTGGACACATGTTACGATTTTTCTCAACGCCAACAACCGACAGACAAACTACATCTACTATCTCGATGAATACATGTTGGCATCTCTCTGCTGCGCAGTTGCCATTGACCCATTCACGATGTTCCTCCTGTCATCACACAAACCGACTTGTCGCTACACCCTGCGCAAGCATTTTTCCTCTCTACCCTGCCCCTATCACGTACGTAACATTGTTCCTCCTCCATGCATCTGCCATACCACCATAGATTACCTCCCACTCACAGTCTTCTATGCACATTGCCCCCCTTACTACGCACAATTTTTCTTGTGTGGTTGATGAGGGGGAGGCTGACTCTGAGGCTGTATATAATTTGTGTTTGATTTTAAAAATTATGTTATAAAAATCATGTCATAATTATAACATAACATTGTTTGCAACTGCATTTATATACATACAAATATAACTACATGTTCCAAGACTCATCACAATGTCCTATCTTCTTGTTTTATAATTGCATTAATTTATTATTAAAAATTCTAATGTACTAGTCATGAACTGATTTCAGTGGCTGATTTTGGCTGCAGGGTAAATCATGTAAAATACTTGATATCATCGTATTTACAAAATCTTTTTTTTTTATTTCTGTTTTGGGGTGTTTGGGGTGCTGCAGCCTGGTAGCCCCCCCCCCCCTTGGGGGCGCCCCTGTCTGACATATTTCTTCCATAAAACATTATATTAATCACTGTCTGTTATGTTTTGACCTTGAAAAGTTGGCATCTTGATTTTCCACGTATTTTACCATATGCCAACCTACCCCGTGCGTGGGGCAGGTTGGCACACGTGCAGAGGTTAGGGCAAAAGCCTCTCCCTCCTATTCCTTATGAATAGCGTCAAATTTGTGTAGGTCAGATTGTAGCCCAAGAGTGTTGCTAGCCATACGTGCCGCTATATTCAACTTAACAAGTACAGAGAAAATGTGAAAAATTATGACGTGAAAAGTGTGCCAACTACCCCCGTCTCCCTACTGTTCGACACGATGTCGATCCTTTCTTAATCTCCCGGAACACCCCGATTTCACACGGGCCGACTGGGTCAAATTCCAAGCCTGCCTGGAAGACAGACTGCCGTCCACCCCGAAATTACGAAACGATATGTAAATCGACACGTGTGTAGGTGAAATGTCCAGGCTATCCTTGAGGCGCTAGAGGCGTCGACTCCCAAGAGTCGCCTCCGTGAAAACCCGCGGTCACCAATACCGGCACGTATTCGTGATGAAATACGCCTCAAAGACCGGCAGAGGAGGCAGTGGCAAATCACTAGGGACCCTGCTCTGAAAGCTGAGGTCAACCGCCTTCAGCGGTCGGTGACCCACCACCTAAACGAGTGGCGAAATGACCAGTGGAGTGACATACTGGAGAGCCTTGATCCCGAGGATCAGTCGCTGTGGAAGATGACGAGACGGGTAATGAGAGTTGCAACTTATTCACCTACTCTAGTCACCCCGGGCGGAGTTGCTCTCTCAGATTCCGGGAAAGCCGAAGCCCTGGCGGACAGTCTTGAGGCTCAGTTCCAGCCGGTACACGACGCGTCGGATCCGGCAGTTATTGAGATGGTTGACGAGGCGCTGCGATCTTACTATTTTGATCCTGCAAGCGAGCCCAAGTTAAGCATTTGACTTATTAAACACAATCATTCTAGTGAAACTGAAGTAGATTCTTAAGCTAAAACTATACCATACAGGATAAAGGCCAACACAAACTGATCTTGAGGGATGTTTAAATTTGTCTGACTCCATATTTACTTTAAAAGTTACTTACCACACAGAAGTGATGCCAACTGTGATCATTTCTTAACGAGACACATCATACTGCACAGTTTAATGCAGTTCTTCAGTTCCCTGATCATAATCGTTTTGTGTGTGCAAAAACAGCACTCTTTTCCCTCCTGAGGTGACATTTATTCATTTATGGTTTATTTTACAATGCTGCCAGTATGCTAGACTATATAATGTCAAACGATAGGATAGCTGGGTAAATTAAGAAGTTAAAAAAGGCTTCAGAAGTGGTCATACCCAGACTAAGGCACTATCATGGCATAACGGCCTGTTAAATTTGACGACGTATTTTACAGTTCAAAATAACCGATAACAACCTGTTGTGTTTTCTTGTAGCCATCTCTCTCTAGGTAATCATACTTCTTCATATTTGGGGTGGAGCATATATCTCAGAGAATAGGATTTGTAAACTAATGAATTATCAAATGGCTCCAGATGTTAACACAAACAAAACCTGCAACCACTGGTGCCAGCCAACATTTTGCTATCTTCCTGCAACACACTGCCACAGCTGTGGAAAGTTGGTTAAAATAAAAAGAAAAGGAAAAAGGGAATCAAATCTTATTTTTTGGGGGAGGAGGTGTATGTTCCAATATGTTTGCAGGATGGTGACCAGGAATTATCTTCGTAACAGTTGGCAATGTACGGGCACTGCAAATGTCTTCAAATAAATGTCCTGAAAAGTCACTTAAGTTTCAAGAACTCTGGAGTACATGTGATTTTATTACAAAAGTAAAAGAATTTATAATATAATTTTCATTATTACATATGTAACTATTCTGATGCAAACAACTAACAAGAACACATAACCACACATCAATTTACACGTGTAACAGTACATACAATACGCGCGCTACAACATTCTGTGCCACTATTTTCAGGACAACTGAAGTCACATTTTGATGCTGTGTGTGTACGCGTGTCTGTTGTGTGTGTGTGTGTGTATGCGCACGCGCGCCACGTATAGCTGGTACGCTGATCTTGTTACTGTTCTTAATTTGTAAACATGCCTGATCCCTGAGTGAGTCTTTCTATGGCATCTAAAGTAACTATACATTGCTCCTATTTTTTTTTTTTAAATGCACTATGAAAATTAGGGCAGCATGCTTATATCTGTCACACTGAAAATAAAAGCACATTTTCTTCTATATTTCAGCACATATGCAGCCAATTTTACTTAGCAAAAATGTATTATATCATCTATTCAATATATAAAGACGAACTATAATGCCTTTAACAGTTAAACATTTAAAAAACAAAACAAACTTTACAGATACTACAAAATAGCACATTCAAACTGGCACATGAAAAGCTACTTAATCACAAAATCACATTCTTTGGCATTTAGCTAATATGAAAAAACGAATTATGAATGCAAATGCCCAAACAAGTACAATAACCAAACAAGCAGTACATACATAAGGTGTTACAGAACATTTTTGCTACTCAGTTCAATAAATGCAGGCTTCATTCACTCCACATCTACCTACAGTGAGCTGTACTTAATGTTTAAAGTAAACAAAAGAAGAACACACAATAACAGAACCAATTTCTCATACCATAATAATTGTGCGTGCTGTATCAGAATGTTCTTAGTCTCACAAAATCCAATGCAGTAAACAGGCACTAAAACTAAAACAGAAACTCATAAAACATTGCATGACTGAAGCTTCCAGTGATCACAGTGGAATAATTTTAACATGGAAGCCAAAGTCTAATTCATCAGAAAACAAATGGAAGTGTTATCTTTGTATTTGTGTTACATAAGGGAAACTGTGTGATTTGTTCTGATGAAGCATTGTCTTATTTTAATTACAATATTGACTACTACAGCTTCTGCAATGTTATGTAACGAAAGTGTAATAAAAGCAAAAAATTATAAACACACACTTAACCTTAATCTTCCATGTTGGATATTTGTCCACAGGTCAGACATAAATGGTTAAAGGTGTATGGATTACTGATATATGGAAATAATAATATGGAAGACATAACAGTAATTATTTGAAATAGTGACTAATGGTGAATAGCACTTGGAAGATAACATGTTAAATGAACACACACACAAAGGAAAATTCTGAGGAATGAGAGGAAAAAGATATAACATATCACTACAAAGAGTAATACAAGTAAAAATATGTTAGTTCAGAGACTGTTTATAAAAGTCACTCCAGATATAAATAAAACTGAGTACTGTTTGTGGATTTAATACCAACTAAAATAATTTCTGATGTATACTTATTTACAAGCATAATATAATATTATTACTAGTTATAAAAAATTTCACAGGTTTTCTGTCATTGCCAAAATCCCTTCAGAAATATTATCCTCTTTTGCGTTTTGCATTTTTTAACACATTATCATCTTGGCCCTCAATAATTTCAGTTCTAAGTTGTTATAACTGCAGCAGAGAAACTATTAAAAGTAACGTAATAATATGGATGTACACATAGTGTAAGAACTAATGTGTAGTGCAGATCCCAAAATTTTGATCAGAAAACCTCACAGAAAGAGAACATTTGGAAGACCTAGGTATAAATGTGAGAACAATCAAATGTATCTAACAAAATAGGATGAGTGAGAGTGGACTGGATTGACGTGGCTCGGGGTGAGGACTACTGGCAGAGTCTCATAAACACTGTAATGGACCTTCATGTTCCACAATAGGCTGGGAACTTCAAAAACAGCAGAACAACTGTTAGCTTCACAGGAAGGATTGTTGCTGTGTGGCATTGTTACTTGATCATGATATTTTTAACAAAACACACAGCACTCTTCAGAGTACAGCTTGGTCTGTTCTACAGGCTACAATGGCAGTCACGTATGGCAAATAAAAAATGCATCATGGTCATACAATACTCGTAGAAACAATCTCAAGATCTTGACGCCATTCTGGGTGCCACTTGCCTGTGTTTGTGCACGGATACTGTCCCTGAATAAATCATCATATTCAATTATTACAATTTGCAAGCATTCATATATTACAAAGCTGTCCTGTGCAAACAAATTTAACAGTTTGAACATTACAGATATTTGTGATACTTCTTCAAAACAGGTTTAATGATTCTAAATTTTGAGTACAGCTGAATCAGAGACATAAATTAAATCACATTTTGACTTGTGGTATGTTTCATGAGGTAATCAGTTGATATAGAAATAATCTAATTATGCATTCACATTTTTCTGATAAAATGATTACACTAAGAAGCGTTCGAAGAAATCCTGGTATCTCATTTGTTTCTCCGACTGAAATGCCACTGCAGTCAGGTGTCAATGTAGTCAGAGGTTTAACATTATGTAAGTACAGTGCTGGCACCTCACATCTTCCAAGTAATTATAACTAACTAGTTGCATAAGAAGCTGTTAGTCTGTTACCAGTTACACTCATCCTCTACCTTGTCCTTAAAATTCAATGTCATACTAACCTCCCATCCATCCTAACATTTATAAAACTCTGTTACAACAGGTTGTGTTACCAGATTTCAAGTCAAAATGTTGTAAAGACAGAAGTCTTCAATTAAAATGTTTCAAAAATGTTGTGTCAATTGCATGATGCCAAAGATGTTAAAGGAAAAATAAATTTCTCCCTACACGTAATTAAACTGTGAAGATGTAAGAGGAAGTGGAAGTATAGGTCCACACATTCCTGACACATTATCCAAGAACCAGGGCTAATGAAGAGTAGCTGCCCCCACTGCATCAAAATGTTTATATTACTATTCTGAGTTGTGGGGTGTGGTGCTTAAATCAGTCATCATGTTACAGTTCCCAGTTTTAGCCGTGGCACTAGATGGTTCAGTAGGCAGATTCACAATCCAACTGCTTTACCCCTAGGGAAAGAGCTCTGGTACTCACTGGACACGAAGGTGGGAAGGCCCCAGAACCAATCACTACATTCTGAAAATATTTCTCTTATGAACACACAGAGTTCTCCAGTTTTACATATTAACTTCCCATTTTCCTTACCTCTGATTATGAAACTGTGCTTCGAAGTCCATGTTAAGCAGTACAGTCTGCTATTCCCCATATATGTAAAGTTTTATGTTACCAGAGACAAGGGATGAAGATGAATATGTAAAAATCTGCACAATACCCCAACGGTATAAAATTAAGGATGTGTTCCATATAAGTTACCCCCCCCCCCCAGCCATTCAACAAAACTTCTGAGCCAAAGTTAAGCAAAGAACACACAGACAAAACCGCAACGGTCTGCAACAATTGCAATGCAAGTGTAATACAGAACAATCTTCTGACCTCAAAACGTTTTGCCACAAATTACGAAGTTACACCAATCCTAAATTTCAATCACTCATATGATCCAGAATACACAGAACTCTATAGTTGCAGCCTGACACGGTTGGTATCAATATGCAAACCGGGTGACAAGACGTGAAGTGTGCCCATGTGGGTAACTGCCCTGACACAGTGTTAACAATCACAGGCTGTTTGAGGCCGACTCTGCTTAAGACATAACAGAACTGATAGGGCACGATTCATTGCGCAAAATTATAAATGGTAACTGGCATAAACAGCACATATCAAATTAAAGAGGCAATAAAATATGGATTATGAGAAAAATAAATTCATATAGCACGAACAAGGAACCTTCTTCACATTTTTAGGCATCAAAGCATAAAGACCACCCCAAAGGATGTTTCTGATAAGTATGGCATATATATATATATATACAGGTCATACACAAAAGAATGGTGCGGTTTCAATAGTGAATACTATTGAAACTGCACCATTCCTTTGTGTATGCCCTGTAATATATATATATATATATATATATATATGAACTCAAAAGACAGAATTAATGTACTGGTAGGGAAAGAGACCACAAATGTACTCCATATATGAATCTGTACACTGTCACATATGCCCAATATACCACAAAACAATGTATTAATCAAAGGCACAACAAACTCTGCATAACATTCTAATGGTAATTCATTAAGCCAACAACACCTTCTTCATACAAATACAAACCATGAAAGTGTATGGTAAATTTCATGGTGTAAACACAGAGTGAGTTTTATAGACAGTGCCCCCATGAAGTTATTTTGTGTTAGGGGTCGAATGAACTTCATGGGATAAGCGTCAGACTCTTCTACTAAGAGCAGGCACTTGCAAGAAAACTCACTTTATATATATATATATATATACAGTAAAGCCGTGATTTTATGTTTTCCTGGGGACCATCTAAAAATGATGTAAAATCCGGGAAACCACGTTCTTATGGCCATTTGGCAGGGACCATACAAAAAGTGCATAAAATCGTGGAAAATGCAAAATGCAGGAACATCAAATCGTGGCTTTACTCTACATATCTTGCCTCATATGTGAAAGAAAATTCAGCTACCTGATGTGGTACAAACTAGTACTCACATCTGCACTTGAATATAAAAATAAAGAAACTGTACATCCGTTTTTCACAATCGTGTCCAGTATCTTCTATGGGTAAATATTATACCTGACAAATTGAAGGTTCATGGACATGAACTTTGTAATATGATAATGAGTGAGAACAAAGAAATCATGAGCACACAGTATCTATAATGTGACCACAGAGTACAGCAACAGACTGGATAAAGACCGAGCAATTGTACTTCAAAAAGACATGCTCCCCAGACACGGAACTACAGGAGGCGCACAGGGGCCTGAGCAGTCACCGCAACATTCCCAAATAACACCGCAGTTCAAGATGTCTGTACTTTGGAACCACCAGCACAAAGCAATGTACTGTCTGGAAATTACGTATTTTCACGTTTTCATTTAAACACTTTTAATAATGCTTTTAGACATTAAACTGGCTTATGTTATTTACACAATGGTGTAAAATACACTTTATGATACTTGGGGATTATTTTTATTGTGTTAAAATGGCGAAAATTCGGTTTTTAAATTTTACTTTTAAAAAATGATGTTACACAAACTGTTTGTTACTGGCATTATTTTGTTATTACACATAACAATTTTTCTTATCAAGCACACTTACGAAATTGTAGGAAGCTAAGTTGCACAAGTACATGATTTGCAAAATGTTACACCTTGTGGGAAGGGCAGTGAGACAGTTCAGATGAGGTAAGACGTAATCAGTGAAATACAGGACTCTGGTAATAACAACTTTTAGACGCCCGCCTAACCGACCATCATTATTCATTTTTTTTACAAAATGGCTTTTGTCACCTGTTGTTTTAAAAACATAACGAAAAGCCTATTCTATCCAATTTTCAGTGAACATATAACCATGTTCTTTAATACAATTTACAGCAATAGATTAACATCACCACTTAAATCACTAAACGATTTGTTGATTAATCTCGACAGTGTTTTGTTGATGTTCGAACTGTGACCATACAAGAACAAAGCCAGTGTACACAGAAGACAGCCACCAAATTAATCCTGACAGTGCCAATAGTCCACAGATCAAGGCTACTTAGGCAAAATTTCTTACTTGAATTGGTAAACATCAGTGCTTTAAGTCCTGCACATTGTATGGTTAATGTTAATGTATGTAAACTATGTTGACATTGATGATGGTGCCCATGTGCACTGAAATACATCATAGTAGATCTTCAGATACACAGGTGTGCCAAAGAATGTTGGTAGTTAGACAATAAAGTCAGCCACAAATGCTTTAACAGATACCAGAATATTGGTACAGAAACATTACATAGTGGCCTGAACTGGTATTCAAACATTTTCAGTATTTCTAATTACAGTAGTCCCCCGTATCCGCGGGTGATATGTTCCAAGACCTACCGCGGATAACCGAAACCGCGGATAGTAGCGAACCCTATATATAAGTCGTCGTTCGATTACACACATACCTATGATAAAGTTTAATTGATAAATTACGCACAATAAGACATTACCACCATTAGGCCAGTGATGCTGGCACCACGAATGCGGACAGTGAGAACGCTAGAGGCTAACTGGATGCGAGTAAAGCGGGCCAGCGTGGGTACAGAGGACAAAGAGAGATGAGTCATGTACTGAGCTTGACGGGGGGGAAGGTTGCACCGAATTACTGGATGTGAGTAAAGCGGGCCAGTGTGGGTACAGAGGACAAAGAGAGATGAGTCATGTATTGAGCGTGACGGGGCGGGAAGGTTGCACCGTGTTACTGGATGTGAGTAAAGCGGGCCAGTGTGGGTACAGAGGACAAAGAGAGATGAGTCATGTATTGAGCATGACGGGGCGGGAAGGTTTCACCATGCTACTCAGAATGGAGCGCAATTTGAAACTTATGAATCGTTTATTTCTGGAATTTTCCATTCAATATTTTCGGGCCGCGGTAAACCGCGGATACAGGGGTTCTACTGTACATCTAAGTTACAATTTCAGGAATGTTGCAGTGACTGAAGACATGAACATGTTACAGATGGGGGGTGAGGAGAGAGAAAACCATGTTATGGATGAACATTACTACTCAAGGGACAGTGGAGCAAAGATCCCTGAGGAACAACGTATACTGAGTACAGCATGAATTGAATTCCCCGTCTATTATTGTACTTTTCCTTGTAAACATCTGAAGATGACACAGCTAACAACAGAACACTGTTCATGTGCCAATATCAAAAATGAATCATAGACTACAATTTATTTATTGACAATTTCATATCTCTTATGAACTCTGTATGCTCTTTGAATCTATTCAATTTTTATCCAGTTTGTACCCCCCCTTTAGGCCTCTTATTCTTTTACTGTATAATACACATTTATACCATGCTCTATGTACATGTTACTCCCTACTTCTGGTATCAAACATGCTGTCAGACATCAATAAGAAGAAAGATGACTTACATTTACAGTTTTATGTTACAAGATGTCGAAAATATTTACACACAGCAGCTGTGGACTATCACAAAAATAGATAAATATTGGAAGAGAGTCAGTGTTTTTAGATGAGAATACTGTATGGCACAATGAACTGATAGTGCAGCTGTAGGCCTGGTTCACTATTGTTACTAGTAGTTTGTGTCACTGTTGACTATTACAGATCTTAAAATACATAGTCTGTAGTCACTTATTATTGTTAACACTATTATTTGGACACTGTCACTTTGTTGTGGGTGTTGGCTGGCCTACAGGTGTTATTGATGTGGACCCATCCCGTGGTAGGCCCAAGAAGCCACCCCCTGGTTGCGCATACCGCAGATTGCCGTGCTGATGATTTATGAGGTCCTTGTACAGCTGCAACTGTTCTGCGGATGGTGCAAATAAAGGAGGTGCTGATGTCATCTGCAGAGGAGAAAGGAAGGCAGCGGCAGCAGCAGCAGCAGCCACATTGGGAGAATACAGACCGTGTGAACCGTACAGCGCCGAATAGTACATTGGATCCAGCAAGGGGAGGTGATATGGAGATGGACTCTTTGAGGTGGAACCGACTCCACTACTTCCTGATACTGGCGACAGTTGAGGTAGGTATCCAGGGAAAACAGAAGAGCCTGCAGGAAGGTAAGGCATTGAGCTTGATGTGGGAGGAGCAGACTGAGATGATGGAGAAGCAGTGTTTGGTTGCTGGTGTCGAGATCGTGACCCGTCACTTGGCGGGATCTTTCGATTGCTTCCTGCAGCAGATGACAAGTAGGGGTTTGGAACAATGAGCTGTGCACTGCTACTGGTGTGGCTGCTGTTCCGCTGAGGGGGGACATGCTTCCCATTCTCATTTCTGGAAACTGGACGATTCGATGGAGCAGCCTTGATGCTGAGAGACTTACGGTGATGCTGCAGAGTCCTCTGTTCTAGTATTTGCTGCTGTCTCTGCTGCAATGAAGGTGACGGTTTTGGAACATCTACAACTGTTATTTCCAAGTTGGAGCCTACTACTGCCCGTCCATCTATAATGGGGAATGGAGACACACCGTTAGTTTTGTGAGCTGATCTGATGGGATTCCTTGTACTAACATCAAGAGGAGGAACACCTGTTACACGGCTTATGCTTACTGCAGGTTTACGAGAATTAGAGACCCGTAGATCCAGGATTTCGCCACTTGAGGGCGCAGGTCTAACAAAGCTCCGTTTGCGATACAATAAACCTGGTGGTGAGTCTATACCATCTTTTGGATTCCCATACACAGTTGACTCTGAGTGAGCATATATAGACCGTGACTGAGTTACCCGTGGCGGTGCCCACTCATCAGTACTGCTGCTAGGACTAGGGGTTGACGACTGCACTTGTGACAAGCTTCCAGTATACAAATGCTGCAGTGCTGGGTGTTTCAAGTCAAGGACGCTGACTTGGGAGCGATGAAGACTTGGTGGCTCACAGTCAGCAGAAGGGGAAGGTGTTGAAGCAGCTGAGTTTGACTCTGTTGGAGGCGATCCCAACATGTGAGTGACATCTGGAGTCACGGTGATGGAAACCTGTCCGAGGACAGGGCTCTGAACTGGAGCAGCATGCTGTATGACAGATGGTCGTCTATCCGCAGTGATGGTTACAGACCCTATCGACGTTGTTGAAGTCATTACTGGAGGTGTTATGGCAGTCACTTCCAGTCCACCTTCTCTGAGGATCTCCAATTTGCGCTTTTTCAGTGCAGGTACAGGAGACGTCTTGACAATTCTTGCAGAAGAATCTTGTTCAGAAACAAGGTCTATCAACTCAGGCACAGGCCTGTCACTTGCACTGCCTGCACTCGACGTTTCTTCTTTAACTTCTATCACCAATCCTTCTGATAAATTTGATACAGGAATATTTTCTTTGTCTTTAGGACGTGACGTGTTTGTTGAGTCTTGTACAGTCTTGTCTGGTTTTGTTCGAACACTTCGTAGAGATGAAGTCTTGCCCTCAAAAACAGCAGTTCTGTCCTTCTGGCCACCACTAGGCACGGCATTCTGAGGGAAAATAAAATGCCACATGAACTCATAATACCTGGGAAGTTACTTCACACATGTCAGTCTAGGTAAAGGTAAAGTTATCCACATGCATGCCACAAAAGCATGTAAGGGGTGGACAGACAGCTCCATGCATTCTTAACCTCAGAGCTAGATTGAGGTGAGTGGTCAGACTCACACCTTGGCCACTTTAAGCCAGGAAAAGAGCCCCCAGTACCCACTGAACAGGATGGTGGATGGGGCATAGAGCCAGTACAGACATTTTGGAATAGAGGAAAGTCTTTTGCACCTGCCAGTACCACATCACAATTCCTGCTTCGCCAGCCCGTAGCCTAGTCACTATGCCGACTGAGCTACAGTGGCTCCACATCACTCTATCACAGACTTGTCTGTGAACACAATTTATGTTCCAGAAAATGAGGAAGGAAAGCAAGACAACTATCAGCTCTAAGAAAACAGGGTTTTTTTTCATGCTGACAATTTGATAAGACATAACTGGTTATCTCATTCAGAGCGAAAGGATTTGTGAAGTATACGAGGCATGTCACATTAAATGTTCCAATTTCACTTCGTGAAACTTCTGATGTATGAACTGACAAAAACAGCAAACTAATATGAAGAAAACTTTTTTAACTGACCGCTGACCACCCACAATACTGTACAAAACATTCCAACCAATGCCTACAAAAGCGGGGTAAGCCAGTACAAATTACCGGGGCCCAGGGTCCGACTATGTTGCACATGTTTTTGTCTTTCTCGGTAGTATCATTATTTGTCGTTTGTACTAATCAACCCTTTCAGACCAAGCCCAAGTCACACTGCAAATACAAGTCAGTCTTTCAGATTTAGCGTAAAGATTTTTAGCCGGTCTGCCCACGCTGAGGGGCCTGAACAATTTGTTTCACTGGGGCCCAAACCCACTCTCAGCGGCCCTGATACCAACCCCTGCCTTCAGGTAACCTTGCACTGTAATCAAGACTTCATACCTTATTGTCTGGAGCTGATGTTACAGTACAAGAAGGTGGTTTCACATGACGCTCTGTCCGTTCACTGGTTGGTGATACCTTGCCACTTTCATTTTTGACAGACTTCGAACGTCGCCGTTCTTTGGTTTCATCATTCTTCACACTCCGCTCATATGGAAGCAACAGCCTGTAAGGTTAAAATCAGAGTTCTTTACACACACACACACACACACACACACATATTCAATGGCACATAAACCTATGTATAACAGTAAAGTACTTAATCATAGCATTCGCAGTAATAATAAAAACATCTTATAACTTTTCCACTTCAGACACAGTCTTCACAATAAGCATGGTGCTTCAGCTGAAATGTAAAATATATTTTATGTAATATGAAAATCTTATGTTTTATTGAAAGTGATTTTCTGTACCCATACCTTCAACCAAGGTTTTATTGTCTGTAATAAGGGTGCAGCAACCAAATACATACATACACACAGCATCTTACCTCTCGTAATGTCTTCGTGTGCATGTGGCAGCACTGGTACTACCTTGGTGTCCTCCTAGGTCATCATAAATAGGTTTCCACATCCGATTGGCTGTGACAACATTGTAACCACCCAACTTTTGAACTTTACTGAAGAATGCATACAAGTCAACTGAAAGCACACATACACACAGAATACATGAAGGATAATCCCAGCTGTGTCCGATATCGTCTCGTTGATGTCAGAGTGCTCAAACTTTACAGGTCACTCACGAAGACTACAGCTATTCTTAATTTCAACAACTTCTTTTTAATACAGACAGCCCAACTCCGACAAATGTACACATACAAAGTTTACTATTACTATGTTACACAGTGACCGAGAATAGCTCGATCTAAGGGTCCACCAGGTTAGAAGCACCTAACCTTGTGGATCCCTTAGATCTAGCTATTCTCAGTCACTGTGTACCATATACACAGTAACTTGTTAAGATATGCACCTGAGAACAGATCTAGTCCAAGGGTAGTAACAGGAAAATGGCTATTGAAAAATTAAAAATTAACTACAACGCTCAAAAATAAATCCTGGAACAATCTACAAATTAAAAACCGTAAAAAGAGCCATGAACTCAGACTGATCAGGCCACAGACACAACACAAAAATCCAGAACACATGTATTTAAAATTCCTAACACCGGAATAGCATAGTCAGTAGAGCGACTACGCTACGAGCTGGACGGTCCGGGGATCGAATCCCGGTGGGGGCGAGATTTTCAACACCCATCCAGACCGGCCCTGGGGCCTACCCAGCCTCTTGTACAATGGGTACCGGGTCATTCCCGGGGGTAAAGCGGCCGGGGCGTGGCACTGACCACCCATCCCCATCTAGCACCGAGGTTAAGGAAAGAGTCGAGCTATACCTCTACTCCCCATCTGGGCCTTCATGGCCTGTTCTAGGGTGAACTTACCACTAACACCATCTGTGGAGAAAATTGTAAATCTTCTTCATGAGTTCATGTTAAGTTTATGAATTCAGAAATATAAACGTATTAGTCAATTTGGATCATAATGGCATGGCAGCGCATCTCACCACAAGTGATTGTGAAGGGTTTTAAGAAGTGCTGTGTATCCAATGCAATGGATGAGACCGATGATGACATGTGGAATGACAGTGAAGAGGATGGAGATGTTAGGAGTGAGTGTGAGGAAGATGAAGACACTGGCTGTGAAGATGGAGACAGTGACACGGATTGGTAAAGGTAGACAGAATCTGACATGTTTTATGTATTAAGTGAATGAAATTAACAGTAAATTATTTTTTCTTAGCAGATGTTTTAGTTTTGGAGGGTCGTCTTAGATTAGAGTTGTCTTGCATTTGGGTAAATAAGGTAGTGGGCCTTGGGAAATCCACTCCTGGTTTACAGTTAACTCACTTTCTTTAAATCCTAGGTGAGGAACCCTTCCTATTGGCGTCTGTCTTAACTTCATGAATCGATGCAGCTTCATTAAAAATTCTTTCTCTTCAGGACTTGCATTGACTCTAGTGCTTCGGCGTGGCTGAACCAAATTGTTGCAGCGCAGTCCATTTCTGCCACCACCACTGCTTGTTGGTTTACTCTATAACAAACAGACAAAATGTCTCAATAAACCTCAACAATTAATCTGTTCATGGAGAATGATGTCACAAGTATACAATGTAGTGTTTAATTTACACTTTTGTTATCACAATCCTTAGTCAAATCTGTTACTTAAATAGTTTACTTTTACTAACAGGACAAAAGATCTGCATCTGAAGATTATTTAATTGTCAGCAACACTCTGAATGAAATTTGCATGCACAGTGTTGATCCGATTGATTAAAAATGACACATGTAATGAATTAATTGAATTTTTAATTCAAATTTGGTATGTCATTTATTAGTATTTAAATTTAATACTGAAATGCTGCCCCATTGAGACCAGCTGTGTTCACATGCCCTCACAAATCATGCTGTAACTTGAAATGCCCTAAGCTAATTAAATATTCTTGTGTGTGCATATTAGTTGTATTCTTATGAATATAACTCAAACCATCTCTTTACTTTTTGGATTCAATGCGTACGTATACAGACAGTTTCTGACTTATGTAAGGGTTCCGTTCTTGAAACTTTTATGTAACCTGAAATTAATGTAAGTTGGAATTGACCCCACTTTCACTTTATTTATCACACCTCATCAGTTATGTATGCGTTTTTAGAATGTCAGTGTACACGTGCAAGATGTTATTTCTGTCACTTTATATTAAACACAAAAAGTCAAATACATTTAATAATTACAGTACTAATAATTAATAACATTATATATAATATTAATTAATATTAATAATCAATAAGAATTTTCTACGTAAGTCCAAGTTTTATGTAAGTCGCATATTACATAACCCAGAAACTGCCTGTATTAGGATCACTAGGTTTCTGGACTTATCATCTCATATTCAAAACAGAACACGCCATTCCGTACGCTTCATCTGTTGCTGTCGTCAGGCTACAGGGGGCAGAGACACCTAGTCAGCTAGGTCTGACAGTACACGCCGTTCTAAACCGCTGAACCCAACCCTGTTGGTGCCTCCGTACCCTCTCACCATAGGAGAGTGACAGATCCCAAGTGTAATACACATTTGTCAAAACCTTTCACAACTGAGTCACTGTATTCCTATTACACTAAATTCCAAACTTCTGTGTTCCCAGCAAGTGTTCCTTTGCGATTTTATTACAATATAATCCACGCATCTGCTGTGGAATGCTGTTTCCAGCTTCTAGTATGTGTTTAATAGGTTTTTCTGTGCAATGAAAGAACTGTCTACTATGAGACCTAAAATTAGGAATCCTATGCTTTTGCCGTGATCAGACGTGAAGAACTCGTCTTCATACTGCTAATGATTTTGAGTAATTTCTCAGAGTTTTATGCATTCTTCCCTGCTTTGTCTGTCTATGTGGCTGTGTATCAACTGTTGCTTTGCTATATATATATCTGATGATACCAGTTTGTGTTCAAGTTTTACAACTATACATTGACGTTGTTTGTGTGTAACTACAAATAGTCCACATTTTTGCAGAACTGAGTTTTGGTGTTCATCGATGAGTTTCTTTGCTCTGCTTGTTGCACAGTATATAATGTGCTGTATTAAGGAACTACCTAAATGTGTAATGGCATCTTGTATCAATTATTACGTTTTGTGTATCAGATTGGTGTTTTTGTAAGTTGCAGTTGTCCGTTAATAGTCTCTCCTCTCTATAGCAATCTGTGTTCCTTTATGTATCTGCAGATGAAGTGAAGCACTGTGCCACAAGACGGGAAGTCCCGAGTTCGATTCCTGGTGGGTCCTTGGAAATTTTTCAAGTGACCTATTCCCTCTGTCCATATTCAGTAGCCCTGGGGTTCACTCAGTGCCTAACAGAAATGAGTGCCAAGGAATTCCCTTGGGGGTTATTGCGCGGCCGGGACATATATAACTGACAATTCTGCTGTCCTAGTTGTGCCGAATGTCAAAGTACAGATGGAAGCCCAACCTTCCATTCCCCGTCTCAGTCTCCATGATTTGTTATGGGAAAGCTTTACCTTTACCTTTGACATTTACCATCCCTGGAAGAAATTTAAATGGAATGTGTCCATGATTTGCTTTATTTTTGTTTGGTGTGTGTCTTCTTGCTAGAATATTGACCTTTGACTTTTATGCTCAAGTTTCCATACACTTTTGTGCACTGTGAAGTTTTTGTTCTACTGAGTCCACTCCAGCCTCGGTCTAATCATCAAGACACAAATCAGACATTGTGATGACAAAGCCAGTAACTCACATACCAGAGTTCAAACACAAACACTGGCCAAACACGGCACAGGCTTCACTCAAACATCTTATACGTAAGAGACATAATCAAAACATTTAGCGTCTGATTTTTTTTAGTCTAAGAAGTTAAATCCTTCCAAGTAGTCTCCTATAATTCTGTGCAGTGCTTCTAGAATGCCTGTCATATGTTGAAGCACCTCTAATACAATTCAATTAGGAGAATGATGAAAAATTCACATAAACATACGTTCCCTGCCTGGGATTCAAAACCTGCAACCTCAAGTTTACCTGTTTCAAGACTATTAGCACAGTAAAATCATGACACCACATAGATTGGCTGGTATACATTTAAACTTACACAAACTTCCATAAAGAGCATAAATATGTAGACTTCTTTACAATGCAAGTCACATGTACAGGAACAAAACTTTCACTGCCTGACTTCAAGACTCTATGATTAACATATATATATATATAAGTTTACTCACACCAACTACTGCACAACAGTAGTTGGTGTGAATAAACTTATATATGCATAACAACTGCACAGAATATGTATAATATCACCTATAATTAAAGCTATTGAATAATATGTTGCTATCCATTATTTGCAATACACCATCACATTCTTGACCAGAGAAATACAACACTGTTACAATGAAAGTCACCTTTATGGTGGAGGACACAGTTGACAAGGAAGATTCTTCTGACTCATTGGATTCTGAACCTCCAGGTGATAAACTTCGCTTTTTACGTTTCCTTCGAGGCCGTCCTTTCAGATTCGGTGCTGAAACATAGTGAAATTCATTTGCACATTCTATCCAAGAAAAGATAAAATTATAGTGAGTATGTATTTTATAAATGGTGCATGAAATTTGAGTGGCAATTCAGAGGTTCAAAAGGTCAACTGTCACCACAGTCATCTGGATAATTTTCCAAAATATGTCAGCAGTCAATCTCCATTATTTCTCTCCCACTCTGAAGTTCTGTGAAGTTTTTGGATCTTATTCGGATTTTACTTTCCTTTCACATACCATAATAAGTGTTACTACTATATACAAACAACATTATTCATTTGATGATGTGGGTCCCACATTCTTATACCTCTACTCACACATCTTCAATCAACTACTGTCATTTTATCACTGATGCCATGAGACGCAAGCCCAAGTGCCCTTTGACACCACAGCGATTTGAACATTTAGGCCTACATATTTAACAACAGCCCACAAAATGTTGTAATAATCAGTGAAGGTATGCTCACTCTTGTTCTTGTATCTCACAGGCCTCTTCTGCTGTTCCTCTGTACCATTCTTGCTACCTCATATTAGTCACATTACACACTGGTGCTGAGCTTTTACAAAACACTTTTAATCTGCCTCATTTGTCCATTTTCCCTGTCATTTCTCTCATGTTCTAAAATGCCAATAATGGTTCAATTTTTCTATAATTCCAGCAGTGTTCACTTCCAGGTGTCTTCCATTAATATGTATATGATATGGTTTGTTATGGGGGCAAAAATGGTTTGGGTGATGTTTTACAAACTGCTGTTCTCAAGGGATCTACTACAAGAACCACTGCATAGTCATTTTTCTGACTTACACTTGACAAAACCGAATGTCATCATTTACTTTACACTGAAGAAGCAATCTGTTTCAAGAACTCCCTGCCTGGAGTTTACCGTTCTTCCCTGATCACGCCGTGTTCACTGGCAATTTTTGCCGACGTTTCGGAGGTAGGCCTAACAGTCTTCGACTATTACCGCTCAACGAGGCGTCATATCTAAGATGATTACAGTTCGTCAACAATTCTGACGTACACCTGACTTCAAGAACACAAAACGTTCAACAAAAGAAACAGCATAAAATCGTAAGCTACCAAGCATACTGATATCGGATATGCCATAGTAAAGGTGTGCAGTCATAACCTGGAAAGCAACCGTTGACACTAAACGAAATTAAGTACATCATAGACATTTGATGACAGTTTTAATTTAGGACACTTTCAACACTATACATTTAAATTAAGGTCACAACTGATACCCCTTACTTCTTAAAGCAAACTGTAACATGCAATTTAAGCAAAAGACAAAATAAACGCTGTATATATAGCGCCTATTAACACTCATCTCAAAACATGCTTGCTT
This sequence comes from Reticulitermes speratus, assembly GCA_021186555.1. Taxonomy (NCBI): domain Eukaryota; kingdom Metazoa; phylum Arthropoda; class Insecta; order Blattodea; family Rhinotermitidae; genus Reticulitermes; species Reticulitermes speratus. The sequence continues at coordinate 5,038,842 of JAJKFL010000237.1, read as the reverse complement.
ACATTTGTCAATCTCACCAGTACAGCTTATCACACATAATTTCGACAGAGATATTCGGATTTTCAAACCGCTCATTGTTTTCGTTACGATTAAATACTAAACAGTTTTATGTCACCTGTTTCAGTTGTAAGGGTTATTGGACGACTGACGATTCCCCGCGAAGAAACGCCTGCAAGACAGCGCGTATCCTTCACGTGTGTTAATGTCCTTCATAGACTTCCATATCATTACGGATACAGTGACTGGCCGTAATCATTAAAATCTTCAACCTATAAAACTTTGTTTCTTTATTCGGTAATTTTACGACGCTGGATCAACTTACGGATTAAACAGCTCTGACAAATTTCAAGGACATGAGAAGGGACCAGCCGGTATTTTTCGCCTGATGCGAAAAGTTTCATCCATGATTCGGAGTAGGCACGTTCCCAATATGCGAAATCGGACCTGCCATGCTAAACCACCTCGATCAGTTCAGTACTTTTTTTTTAAAAAAAAAGGCTCTTGTTTAAGGAGAACAAGTTATGAAATGTAGGCACTGAGTAACAATATTGCCGCGTTTGATCAATTTCTTTCGTAATCTTTCAAATCAAAAGAATTAGGTAACATAAAATGCGTGTTACGTTTTCCTCTTCAAACAATTCCTTCGGAACATTTTTCGTTCTGACATACAGAATGTTCCGCACAACGTGTGCCGAACTTCAGGATATTATTATACGAGTCATTTCGAGTAAAAGTGCTATATCACTATACCAGGATGTCCAAATATCAACCGTTCTATCGCCACAATCATTGTAAGGTTTGAAGGTGCTGTTTTATACAGCACGGTATCAATTCATACGCACCCCTCAAGCTTGCTCCCACCTCTGGTCAGCACCACTTCATAACAACTTGTAAATACGCTGATCAGTCAGCAGCGTGTATGAAGCATATCGCCCGCAAAGTAACAGAATACCTTAACCTTGATTACGTATCCTATCTGCTGGACTGGTTGTTTGGGTCCACAAGCCTGTCCTGCGAGGTCACCAGATCTCACGCCCCTTAACTACGTCTTGTGCGTGCACGTGAGGACATGGCCTGCCTACAAAGCGCTAATGTAGCCAATCATTCAGTCCGCTTAACCGCGTAAGGGGAAATGATGCAATAATCCGTCAGGCAGTACGTTCTTGATTGAAATCGTTCCTCTGTGGTATTAACATAATTTAGACGTAAAACGTCTTACATTTCGGTACACATAGGTGGGTCACCTCGGCGCTCGCGGTGCCAGACTTTCGCGTTACCTACGTTTCTTCACAGTGCTCCGCGCCTACTTCGCCTAGAGCAGTGAACGATACATAGTTTGAAAAGTAAGGAATATGCCTACACGATAAAAAAAAGAATCATCGAAAAATCTTGAAATCTGCCAAAATGGCGGCCATGTCAAAATCACCTACGATTTTCACACTCTCACCATCTAACGTCTTACATTTCGGTACACTTAGGTGGGTCACCTCGGCGCTGTTTTTTACAGGTTCACGATGCCGAGACTAACCAACGCACAAAAGCAAGAAAACTACCGAAAACGGAAGAAGGAGGCAGACCATTACAGAGACATAAACACATACATATAACAACTTGTAAAAATTTCTCAAAAAATACAAACTCCAATACAGTCAACTTCTTTCTTTCTTTCGCCCTTCCCTCACTCAAGCAGCTAAAACATTTTAACATCCGGAAAAAAAAAAAATATCGCCAACATTCAACTTGTCGGCGTGACGTTTTACGTACAATTTGCGGTTCAGTCGTAGCTTGAAACACCGAAGATTTTTCTCATGTCGTACAGTAGCATAATACCTGTAAAGCTCTCAGTTACAGCCACGTACGTAGCAGTGTAACGACTGATAATCAGCCATATGTTGATATAGCATTTTTTACTCAAAATAACTCATATAATAACATCCTGAAGGTTGGCACACCTTATGCGGAACATCCTACACATTTCAGCATATTATTTTGTCCTTCAGTAACGTAATTAGAAGAAAACAGATCACTTAACCAAACAAACAGTTGTCATTTTGTGTGACCTGATATCATCTTTATCGACATTTCATTCACTGATTGATCGGTTAATACGTACTCAAAAGTTTTGGGACTGATGTTATCGTGCAAGTATGATTTGACGCAGAAGACAGCTGTGGCCGATTTCTGTTAGTTCGCGTTATAATCACCACAGATAGGTGAAAAGAAAGTTCATCCGTGGCAGCCCCGCGTGTAATTTGTGTTTTTCTTTGTCGTCATCGGGGGAACATCAAATTCTCTTTCAAAATGGGGAAATACACTACAAAAACACACGAAATGCTTAAAACTGTTTACGTGAATAAATATATATCTTATACGCGTGTCTTACAATTATTTAAAAGATTCAGAGAAAGGCGTGAAGACCTTGAAACTGGTTCAAGGAGTTGGCCGGCCGTCAACTGCTATACAGCCGGAAACAGTTGCAAAAATTCGTGAAATGGGGTCGTCGAATTGCCCTAAAACTGACGGAGGATCAACTGCACATTAACCGGGACGTGAAACGTCCGATTCTTCATAAAGATCTCGAAAACAGGAAGATCTGCACGAGCTTTGCTCCACACTGTCTCACGCATGAGCTCATTCTACCAAGACAGTGGAGTCAGGTGCGCACCCAGAATTTTTCCTTCCGGGGCAGCGGGGGGGGGGGGGGGGGGGGGCTGACCCTGAGGCTGTATATAATTTATGTTTGATTTTAAAAATTATGTTATAAAAATCATGTTATAAGTACAACATAACACTGTTTACAACTGCATTTATATACATATGAATATAACTACATGTTCCGTGACCCAGTCACAGTGCCCTATCTTCTTCTTTTTTTAATTTTATTACTTTATTTTTCAGAATTCTAATGTACTAGTCATCTGCCGATTTCAGTGGCTGATTTCGGCTGAAGGGGAAATCACGTATCATAATATCTACAAAATCCGTGTTTTTTTTTTTAGATTTCGGTTTTGGGGGCAGCCCCCCCCCCACCCCCGTTGGGTGCGCCCTTGAGTGAAGCGCTTCCTGCCGAATCGCGGCTGTCCACCTCATTCACCTGACCTCGCCCCAGTCTACTTTTTTTATATTCCCTAAATGACAATTGCTCTCAAAAGAAGAAAGTTTCAGGTTGTAAAAAAAATCACGAAGAAAGTAACCGTCAAATTAAATGCAGTTCCTTCGGACGCCTTCGATTAAGTCTGCTGCGGTGACGGTAGGTTATTTTGAAGGAAGACAGAACACTGTCCTTGCTATTCAACGCTTATCTGTCCATAAGGACCCAGTCCCAGACGTTCCATCTTATCATCACTAAGACCAATAAAATTAAAGTTCACCCTATAACCTGCCATGCAGACAAAGAGGCGAAATACAGGTATAGCTCTACTCTTTCTTTATCCTCGGCGCTAGATGGGGGTGGGTGGTCAACGCCACGCCCCGGCCGCTTTACCCCCGGGAATGATACGGTACCCATTGTACAGGAGGCTGGGTGGGCCCCAGGGCCGGTCTGGACGGGTGCGGAAAATCTCGCCTCCACCGGGATTCGATCCCCGGACCGTCCAGCCCGTAGCGAGTCGCTATACCGACTGAGCTATTCCGGCCCACAAGACCATTTAAATTCTTATTCTTCTTCTCCTGTGGCCCCACTACTCAAGAAGGATAAACACCTCCCAGTTGCTCTTCTCCAGCCATCCCTATCCTGCGCTACTATCTCCAATTAATAACTCCCATCTCTCTTACGTCATTCTCCATATCATCTTTCCATCTAGTCTTGGATCTTCCCGTAGGTCGTTTGTGGTGTAAATTGGCTTGGTATATTTTCTTACTGTTTCTTGCATCATCCATCCGCTGTAGATGTCCCTCCACGTAAGGCGTCGTAATTTAATAAAGACACCAACAGTGACGTCCTTGTATAATGTTTCAAGTTCAACATTCGTTCGTTTTATCCACTGATTATCTCTATCACCGGTCCGAAATTTTCCCTTAGTAACTTCCTTTCACAGCTCATTAGTGCTTTTTTTTTATCTGACTTGTTTATGCCCCATGACCAATCAAATTACTGCAAATATCTACAAGTTTCTCAGCTAACGAACAATTCGTTGAGAATGCTTTTCAGTTATGGGCGGATTACTTCCATAAAGTCTCTGTCATTTTGCACAGAGATCTTCAGTGTGTGTGTGTCTGACAAGACTTTACGGTACACGCACCAGTCACGTGATTATAGCTGATACGTGCACAAAAGCGGCGTCCTATGCTACCATCCGCTCTTCTCTGACAACAGCAGGACACTCATACACGCGCACATGGCGCGATATTACCCACGGAAACGCCAGGGACTTTATGAAAACACTTGTACTATGCGTGGCACAAAGACTGTATTCGGTTTCAGGCGGTAACGGCCTGCAATCAGCCAAGATATAAAGAGTCCACACAATGACCATAGTAAACACGTAACATCTGAAGACAATTTTTGCGATCTGAGCGTATACATTTGTTGTGACTTGTCAGACTAACGTTTATTTACAACACAGGCGAGTAACTCACCAAGATGGTTGCACAGCAGTTCGTGACCCTCGAGATCCGGGTAATCGAATGTATCTTTGCAGAAGAGGATGCGAGTGTTACGGCAGGGCACTACGAAGCCACCAAGAGCCACGACCAGGGCGTTCTTCAGCCACTTGTTGGCGACACCTTCAAGTCTCTTCACGATACCTCGGTACCGACAGTACCTCGGGAAACTAAGCACCACTACTGCGGAGACTTCCGGGTCGAAATCATCAGCTGTGAAAACAGACACACAATCAACTTACATGCTTACCTTTATGATTTACTCGAGGATACGGCGATGAGCTCGCAAGGGAGGATCTGCTCACCAGTTTCTTGGACCACAGCCGGCCTTGGGGGTCTCGAGACAGAACATGAAGATTCAGTGTTGGCTCGCTAAACAGCACATGGCCCTGTTGCAGGATCTTACCAGCACTGAGAGACAGGCTCGAGGGTTGATCTCGGGCCCTCGTACTGCTGCTAAAACTAGGCTATTGTCCTTCAATAGGACGCAATCCAGGGTACTTATTGGCCTTCTTACCGGAAATAACACCCTGAGAAGACACCTCTACACAGTGCGGCTGATTGACAGTGCCTTGTGCAGGAGGTGCGGGACACAGGAGGAGACCTCAGCTGATGTCTTGTGTGAGTGTGAAGCCTTGGCGACACTCAGACATACTTATCTGGGTTCATTATTTTTGGGCCCTGAGGATGTCAGAAATTTAAGTCTGGGGACAATCTTGGAACTTCATTAAAGGGACAGGGCTCCCATGTCTTGGTTTTCAGCGTAAGGGACACAAAGGTCCTGTCAAAGGCCTGCGCGCATGGGGACCGAAAGGACTCAACCCATTATCTGTTCTATTCTTCTATTCTACTCGAAGATAAGGGGTGGTTCGAGAATAAGCCCAGACACCATCCCTTTCCTTCTCAATAGTCAGTAATAGAAGTACTATTTCCCGCGCGTTGCTGTAAGCCGTGAGGTGCAGAAGGCGTGTCGAATGGCGGGAAAACTTACAGAAATCTTCCGTGATCAAAGACTTTGATTACCCAGAATATAATAAACATTCAGTTCGCACAGCGGAGTGAACACACACAGCCTGGGCAATAAGACAGGCAATGTACGTATAACGTAACATTCAGGCGCGTTCGCGTAACCATTGTTGCTGCGGAAAAGCAATAAGTATCACATATTCTGAGTGTGTGTCTGTAGCCTTAGTTATCCAGCATGCAAAGCGCATGCGCCGTATTATATTGTCATCTGTGACCTGTCTGGACTGTACCATATTTTTCCAATTTATCTCATAAACGGCATGATTTTCGAAAAAAAATAGTTATTGAACATAAAATGTGTGTTTTGATTTTCTCTACAACGTTATCTGAAAATTTCTCATTCTAAGACGAATTCAGTGAGACGTTATCATAAATGTACATAGGTATTCATGTGCTTATTCTTGTCAGATTTTAATAAAACTTGAATTTTCTCGACCGATTTTCGAAAAATACTCAAATATAAAATTTCACAAAAATCTGTCCAGTGGGAGCCGAGTTATTCCATGCGGACAGACAGACTTGACGAAGCTAATAGTCGCTTTTCGCAATTTTGCGAACGCGCCTAAAAACCAATCAGTTAATGCTGTACAGTTCTGAGATCCACACAAAACACATAAATACACTGTGTGGGCAGAACGTAGAGTTGTTGAATGTTGCACCCGGTAGTACATGTTGTAATGACTTTGATTTAAAGGGTTTAACAACTATTCAGTTGATCAAGAAATGCTGTATTGTCATCATCATCACAAAAGTTCAATCCAGTTTTCAATTTCAAAACATATTTCGTCCTCACAACACATTTCTACCTACTCATATCTCATTCTCTGTTTTCCACATAACATTTGCAATTTAGTTCTCACTCAATCCTTCTTGACTCACTGCCTCACGTGCAGTGTGCCTCACGTGACGCACGCCAGCCTCACCTATTTGTTCCCTTTCTTTAAGGACGTCCTGGAAATCCAGCGCACTGTCGATCAGCATCCTGCCTTGACACGTGTCCTCGTCGCCGGTTTCCTGCAACAGGCAGTCCCGCTCCCACACAGCCTCCAGACCCCGGCACCACGCCGCGTCCTCCGCGATGCGATCCAGCAAGTCTTCCACCCGCAAAACAACCTTCTCTGAGATCGCCAGTACCTCGTCCTGCAATTAAGAACAAATTGCTTAGCTTTATTTGTCTGAGCTGTCTACTTGAGACCTCCAAGGGCCAATACCAGTGTCAATTCGTACTCAATACATGTCGCAATGGGTACTCAATATCTGTGGCAATACGTACTCAATACATGTCGCAATGCGTACTCAATACATGCCTCAATTCCTACTCAATAAATGTGGCAATGCGTACTCAATACATGTCGCAATGCGTACTCAATATATGTGTAATACGTACTCAATACATGTAAAATGTGTACTCAATACATGTCGCAATGCGTACTCAATACAGTCGCAATGCGTACTCAATATATGTCGCAATGCGTACTCAATATATGTCGCAATGCGTACTCAGTAACTGTGGCAATGCGTACTCAATACATAAAAAAATGTGTACTCAATACATGTCGAAATGTGTACTCAATACATGTAAAATGCGTACTCAATACATGTAAAAAATACGTATTCAATACATGTCGCATTGCGTAATCAATACGTTGTAATGATCAATAACGCACAATTTATTCCTTACACATCTTGTACAAGGCACTGTGTCTACAATTTGTGGCGGACCAGTCTACTGAATGTCGCCGAATTTCCATCAGTTTTTAAAACCAGGCCTCCAGCTGTGTCCAGACCCTGTTCTGGCTACTCAGGAACATTTAACATTGCCCTTATCCAACGCGCCTACGCCGGCTCTAGGGCCCACGCACCCTCTCATTCAATTTCTTTGCTTGGGGGGGGGGGGGGGTTACGTTTACCACTCACCTCCATCTCGCGCAGAGATTAAAAATGCGTGGAGCTATACCTCCACTTCCCGATGTCTTCACAGCGCATACAGGGACTACTTTAACTTTTAATACACTACTGTCGGAAGATGCAGCTTCAGGCTGCAAAATGTGACCACACAGGCAGGCTACGTTTTGCAGCTGAGTGTGGGGCACGGAGGGACAGTGCATCTATCGGCGTCCTGCTGTCGACAGCGTGTAACCTGATACACGCATGCAACAGCGCGCAGAACTGTGCGTTCTGATTAAAGGCAGAGATAAGCGGTGGAGCCTCTCGGCACGACTACAGCAAGACCCTGTCGCAACGTACCAGTATCAAGTTCCTGACGCAACTGCCAACAAATCCCACACACCTGCAGCAGTTAAACTGGTCCGTCACCAATTTATTTCTACACTACGGTGATTGCTGTACTGGGACAGACTTGCGTGAAAAAGCTCTTGGGCACCCCTCACACAGAATCACACAAAAGGCCCTACTGACACTTGCCTTAATGGTGAAAAACAAAAAGTCTTTACCCAGAGCCGGGTCACTACGTACCGGTGCCCCTGCTAACCAGTTCATTTAACCCGTTTACTTTATCACAGCACTGGTGACATGCTAGGCCCGAGTTATCCACATGTTACCTTGTTATTATTATTATTATTATTATTATTTTGAAGTTGTACATACCGTGCAAAGCTTGAGATAATTATAACTTAAAACCAACAATATTGCACTTATTTTATATATGTATATTGCAACCCTACATATGTTTCGGCTGTACTACAGTTAGTGGACGCTGCAAGGAAAACCCCTGATGATGGCTGAAGTACAGCCGAAACATATGTAGGGTTGCAATATACATATATAAAATAAGTGCAATATTGTTGGTTTTAAGTTATAATTATTATTATTATGTTGTCTCTTGTCACAGACCCTTCTCCCTGGTACTTCTCTGGAACCAACAATGATCCCCACCGCTCAGGTTTCAAGTTTCAGACTGCAGTACCGTCCGTATTATGTGTGGCGTTCCAAGTACAGCTGTCTTTTGTACTGAATCTGTTTAATGTTTTACTGCTATGGCTTCCAAATGTTTCTTTAAATCTTCTGTTACTATTCCGGTGGCTCCAATTACTACCAGTACAGGAAGCCCTCGATTTGCGCCGGTCCAATTTGCGCCGATTTTGAAACCAGGAGGTCAAAAAGTGAAAAAAAAAAAATATATTTTACTATTCTTTACAAAGTTTTACAATTATTCTCGTACTGCTTCTTATACTAAATCGTAATTCTTACATCGCTGATGTAAGAGGAAGAGGAGGAAAGAGAGAAAGAAGAACTTCCTCTACGTGAAATGAAGACAAGCGATCTCCAGCGCACCCTCTCAGACATAGATAAACTCACTGATGAGCTCTGCGAGATTGACCACGACTGGGAGCGGAGTGCTACATCGCAGAGGAACGTTATGGCATCCGTGAGGCCTTATCGTGACATTTTGATAGAAAGAAAGAAGAAATCACGACAGTCCACACTGCTTGCTTGCTTTAAAAAACGTGACGATCCTCAACGAGGGACTTCGTCAGAGAAATAACGCTGCTTCATTGCGCCATTGCCGGTTGTAAGTGTACAAATATATTTCTGAAATTCCCTTTATTATACTTACTCGTCAATGTTTGGGTGCCGGGAACGCATGTCATTGACTTCCATTGATTTACATTATAAAATCGTTTCAATTTACGCCGATTCCGATTACGCCCGTTCGTCCAGGAACGCATCCCCGACGTAAATCGAGGGCTACCTGTACAGCCACACATTTCACGTCCCACATTCGCTGTATCTCTATACACAAACTGTTGTATTTTAGTTTCTTCTCTGCTTCCTTTTGCGTGACATTTCTGTCCGCTGGTATTGCCACATCTATCAGTATGCATGTTTTGTTCTTTTGTTTTTAATTACTATATCTGGCCTATTTGCTGTACCCTCTGTCTGTATGTACCCCTTAATTCCATAACACTGTCACATCTTCATGTTCACATACTGGTTTGGGTGTGTGTGTGTGTGTGTATGTGTGTGTACCATTTACTCGTATCTGTTGTTTCGATGCCCAGTGCTTTGCATATTTAACATTATTATTATTATTATTATTATTAGCAACCGCGATAGCTCAGTCGGTATAGGGACCAGACTAAAGGCTGAACGATCCCGGGTTCGAATCCCATCGGGGGCATGGATGTTTGTGTTGTGTTTGTTGTAAGGACGGTAGCATGGAACGTAAAGTGACATGAAGGACGAAAGGATTTTAAACAGTACAAAAATGGATCAAAGGGGAAAAACCCCGGACAGGCAAAAAAAAAAAAAATCTGGCATGAGCAAGATATTCTTCTCTTCCCCAAACCTCCAGACCAGCTCTGTGGTCCACCCAGCCTCCTACTCAATGCGTACCAGTGTTCTTTCCCGGGGTTAAAGCGGCCGAGGGCGTGGTGTTGACCAAACCTCCGAGGTTAAGAATGAGTGGAGCTATACCTCTGTTCCCCGTATATGTCTTCATGGCGCGGACGGCGACAACTCTACCTTTTTATTCTCATTACTGTATAATTTTTACACATTCCCCTGTAAATTCACACTGAATGTCACGGAAATAAGAACAGAAAGCAAATTTTGGAAAATAATCGAAATATAATTTTTTTGTTGGCAGTACTTCCGTAAGTGCCGGGATGGTTCTAAGTTTGCTTACATTAAGCGGCAAAACACCCTTCCACCCCCACCCACCCCCGGTTCCACTTTCAGAATTTACATTCTGTCACACTGTTAAATTGTACTGACTGATAACATGGGTGTTGCGATAGCTCAGTCGGTACAGCGACCCGCTGCGGGCTGGACGGTCCGGGGTTCCAACTCCGGTGGGGGCAAAAGCTTCCAGGCCCATCCAAACCGGCCCCGAGACCCATCCAGCCTCCTGTACAATGGGTACCGGGTCTCTTTCCCGGGGGGGTAAAGCGGCCGGTGCGTGGCGTTGACCACCCACTCCATCTAGCGCCGAGGTTAAAGAAAGAGTAGAGTTATACCTCTACCCCCCCCCCAATCTGGGCCTGCCTGGCACATTATGGGACAGCTTTGCCCCTAAGTTTTAATACTGATAATATGAATTCAAGGGCAGAGCCGCAGGGTTTGAAATACTACGAGCACCTTGCGTGATTTCAGACTTCCGCCGCGATGTAAATGAGATCCGCGCTCTTTTGGGAAATTACGCAGCGCTGAGTGGTAGTTCTGTACCGACGTTTCAGGACAACCTATCGGTCCCATCTTCAAGGGTCAAGAAGTCCAAGAAGAAACATGGAAGCGATAGGTTTTCCCGAAACGTCGGTACAGAACTACCACTCAGCGCTGCGTAATATCCCAGAATAGGGCAGCTGTCAACCAGAACCTTGTCAGCTGGTACCAAAGCAGAATTATTTAAGATTTCAATCTTCTCTTTTCTCAAATAATTTGATCTGCTTTTGAAAATTTTCTTTCGCGGGGAACTGCGATGGCCACAGCACAAAGCCTTTTTCTTCACTGCAGCGTAAAGTCTCGGACATAAAATTTACAACTTCCTATCATTCCAAGAAAGGAAGACTATCAGGTTCTTGGAAGCATGAGTTCTGGTCTATATTTATCGAATGCGATTGTACCAGCAGCTGGGTTAGTCTCAGCAGGCAGCAGTTAGGCTTCATTTTGTTATCACAAGTCCTCCAAAATGGCGGCGTGAAATTCTCACCCAGTTTACCAATCAAAAAATTTAACGAGACCGGCATGCGGAAGACAGAGCATCCGTCGACTAGCTGCGAACTGCAGAATGATCAGATGTGGGACCTGAAGACTGACTGCCGAAGGAGGGAGTGTAGTGACAGATGACAGACCGACAGTGACGGGGTTGGCCGCGCGGGGAACGAGACCGGGCCGGCCGGATGAAAGCAAACGACCATTCTGCACAGCGGACATAGCTCTATTGTACAACGTGGCATTTGAGTCTGGATGTGGAGACAAAAAAGGGAGACGCCGCCATTCTACACTAAAGCGAACATTATTGTAGTTGTACAGGTTTTGTTTTCTAACAGCTTCCAAAAATTAAAAAGGGGGGGGGGGGGGGGGGGAGAAAGACGAATTCGTGTTGGCATAACTCTGCAGCGCATTCTGTATGTAGTATAACTCTGTAGCGCATTCTGTATGTAGTATAACTCTGTAGCGCATTCTGTATGTAGTATAACTCTGTAGCGCATTCTGTATGCAGTATAACTCTGTAGCGCATTCTGTATGTAGTATAACTCTGTAGCGCATTCTGTATGTAGTATAACTCTGTAGCGCATTCTGTATGCAGTATAACTCTGTAGCGCATTCTGTATGCAGTATAACTCTGTAGCGCATTCTGTATGTAGTATAACTCTGTAGCGCATTCTGTATGTAGTATAACTCTGTAGCGCATTCTGTATGTAGTATAACTCTGTAGCGCATTCTGTATGTAGTATAACTCTGTAGCGCATTCTGTATGTAGTATAACTCTGTAGCGCATTCTGTATGCAGTATAACTCTGTAGCGCATTCTGTATGTAGTATAACTCTGTGGCGCATTCTGTATGTAGTATAACTCTGTAGCGCATTCTGTATGCAGTACAACTCTGTAGCGCATTCTGTATGTAGTATAACTCTGTAGCGCATTCTGTATGCAGTATAACTCTGTAGCGCATTCTGTATGCAGTACAACTCTGTAGCGCATTCTGTATGCAGTACAACTCTGTAGCGCATTCTGTATGTAGTATAACTCTGTAGCGCATTCTGTATGTAGTATAACTCTGTAGCGCATTCTGTATGCAGTACAACTCTGTAGCGCATTCTGTATGCAGTACAACTCTGTAGCGCATTCTGTATGTAGTATAACTCTGTAGCGCATTCTGTATGCAGTACAACTCTGTAGCGCATTCTGTATGTAGTATAACTCTGTAGCGCATTCTGTATGTAGTATAACTCTGTAGCGCATTCTGTATGCAGTACAACTCTGTAGCGCATTCTGTATGCAGTACAACTCTGTAGCGCATTCTGTATGTAGTATAACTCTGTAGCGCATTCTGTATGCAGTACAACTCTGTAGCGCATTCTGTATGTAGTATAACTCTGTAGCGCATTCTGTATGCAGTACAACTCTGTAGCGCATTCTGTATGTAGTATAACTCTGTAGCGCATTCTGTATGTAGTTATAACTCTGTAGCGCATTCTGTATGCAGTATAACTCTGTAGCGCATTCTGTATGTAGTATAACTCTGTGGCGCATTCTGTATGTAGTATAACTCTGTAGCGCATTCTGTATGCAGTACAACTCTGTAGCGCATTCTGTATGTAGTATAACTCTGTAGCGCATTCTGTATGCAGTACAACTCTGTAGCGCATTCTGTATGCAGTACAACTCTGTAGCGCATTCTGTATGTAGTATAACTCTGTAGCGCATTCTGTATGTAGTATAACTCTGTAGCGCATTCTGTATGCAGTACAACTCTGTAGCGCATTCTGTATGCAGTACAACTCTGTAGCGCATTCTGTATGTAGTATAACTCTGTAGCGCATTCTGTATGCAGTACAACTCTGTAGCGCATTCTGTATGCAGTACAACTCTGTAGCGCATTCTGTATGTAGTATAACTCTGTAGCGCATTCTGTATGCAGTACAACTCTGTAGCGCATTCTGTATGTAGTATAACTCTGTAGCGCATTCTGTATGTAGTATAACTCTGTAGCGCATTCTGTATGCAGTACAACTCTGTAGCGCATTCTGTATGCAGTACAACTCTGTAGCGCATTCTGTATGTAGTATAACTCTGTAGCGCATTCTGTATGCAGTACAACTCTGTAGCGCATTCTGTATGTAGTACAACTCTGTAGCGCATTCTGTATGTAGTATAACTCTGTGGCGCATTCTGTATGTAGTATAACTCTGTAGCGCATTCTGTATGCAGTACAACTCTGTAGCGCATTCTGTATGTAGTATAACTCTGTAGCGCATTCTGTATGCAGTATAACTCTGTAGCGCATTCTGTATGCAGTACAACTCTGTAGCGCATTCTGTATGCAGTACAACTCTGTAGCGCATTCTGTATGTAGTATAACTCTGTAGCGCATTCTGTATGCAGTACAACTCTGTAGCGCATTCTGTATGTAGTATAACTCTGTAGCGCATTCTGTATGCAGTACAACTCTGTAGCGCATTCTGTATGCAGTACAACTCTGTAGCGCATTCTGTAGGCAGTACAACTCTGTAGCGCATTCTGTATGTAGTATAACTCTGTAGCGCATTCTGTATGTAGTATAACTCTGTAGCGCATTCTGTATGCAGTACAACTCTGTAGCGCATTCTGTATGTAGTATAACTCTGTAGCGCATTCTGTATGCAGTACAACTCTGTAGCGCATTCTGTATGTAGTACAACTCTGTAGCGCATTCTGTATGTAGTATAACTCTGTGGCGCATTCTGTATGTAGTATAACTCTGTAGCGCATTCTGTATGCAGTACAACTCTGTAGCGCATTCTGTATGTAGTATAACTCTGTAGCGCATTCTGTATGCAGTATAACTCTGTAGCGCATTCTGTATGCAGTACAACTCTGTAGCGCATTCTGTATGCAGTACAACTCTGTAGCGCATTCTGTATGTAGTATAACTCTGTAGCGCATTCTGTATGCAGTACAACTCTGTAGCGCATTCTGTATGCAGTACAACTCTGTAGCGCATTCTGTATGCAGTACAACTCTGTAGCGCATTCTGTATGCAGTACAACTCTGTAGCGCATTCTGTATGCAGTACAACTCTGTAGCGCATTCTGTATGCAGTACAACTCTGTAGCGCATTCTGTATGTAGTATAACTCTGTAGCGCATTCTGTATGCAGTACAACTCTGTAGCGCATTCTGTATGCAGTATAACTCTGTAGCGCATTCTGTATGCAGTACAACTCTGTAGCGCATTCTGTATGCAGTACAACTCTGTAGCGCATTCTGTATGTAGTATAACTCTGTAGCGCATTCTGTATGCAGTACAACTCTGTAGCGCATTCTGTATGCAGTACAACTCTGTAGCGCATTCTGTATGTAGTATAACTCTGTAGCGCATTCTGTATGCAGTACAACTCTGTAGCGCATTCTGTATGCAGTACAACTCTGTAGCGCATTCTGTATGTAGTATAACTCTGTAGCGCATTCTGTATGCAGTACAACTCTGTAGCGCATTCTGTATGTAGTATAACTCTGTAGCGCATTCTGTATGTAGTATAACTCTGTAGCGCATTCTGTATGCAGTACAACTCTGTAGCGCATTCTGTATGCAGTACAACTCTGTAGCGCATTCTGTATGTAGTATAACTCTGTAGCGCATTCTGTATGCAGTACAACTCTGTAGCGCATTCTGTATGTAGTACAACTCTGTAGCGCATTCTGTATGTAGTATAACTCTGTGGCGCATTCTGTATGTAGTATAACTCTGTAGCGCATTCTGTATGCAGTACAACTCTGTAGCGCATTCTGTATGTAGTATAACTCTGTAGCGCATTCTGTATGCAGTAAACTCTGTAGCGCATTCTGTATGCAGTACAACTCTGTAGCGCATTCTGTATGCAGTACAACTCTGTAGCGCATTCTGTATGTAGTATAACTCTGTAGCGCATTCTGTATGTAGTATAACTCTGTAGCGCATTCTGTATGCAGTACAAACTCTGTAGCGCATTCTGTATGTAGTATAACTCTGTAGCGCATTCTGTATGCAGTACAACTCTGTAGCGCATTCTGTATGTAGTACAACTCTGTAGCGCATTCTGTATGTAGTATAACTCTGTGGCGCATTCTGTATGTAGTATAACTCTGTAGCGCATTCTGTATGCAGTACAACTCTGTAGCGCATTCTGTATGTAGTATAACTCTGTAGCGCATTCTGTATGCAGTATAACTCTGTAGCGCATTCTGTATGCAGTACAACTCTGTAGCGCATTCTGTATGAGTACAACTCTGTAGCGCATTCTGTATGTAGTATAACTCTGTAGCGCATTCTGTATGCAGTACAACTCTGTAGCGCATTCTGTATGCAGTACAACTCTGTAGCGCATTCTGTATGCAGTAAACTCTGTAGCGCATTCTGTATGCAGTACAACTCTGTAGCGCATTCTGTATGCAGTACAACTCTGTAGCGCATTCTGTATGCAGTACAACTCTGTAGCGCATTCTGTATGTAGTATAACTCTGTAGCGCATTCTGTATGCAGTACAACTCTGTAGCGCATTCTGTATGCAGTATAACTCTGTAGCGCATTCTGTATGCAGTACAACTCTGTAGCGCATTCTGTATGCAGTACAACTCTGTAGCGCATTCTGTATGTAGTATAACTCTGTAGCGCATTCTGTATGCAGTACAACTCTGTAGCGCATTCTGTATGCAGTACAACTCTGTAGCGCATTCTGTATGTAGTATAACTCTGTAGCGCATTCTGTATGCAGTACAACTCTGTAGCGCATTCTGTATGCAGTACAACTCTGTAGCGCATTCTGTATGTAGTATAACTCTGTAGCGCATTCTGTATGCAGTACAACTCTGTAGCGCATTCTGTATGTAGTATAACTCTGTAGCGCATTCTGTATGTAGTATAACTCTGTAGCGCATTCTGTATGCAGTACAACTCTGTAGCGCATTCTGTATGCAGTACAACTCTGTAGCGCATTCTGTATGTAGTATAACTCTGTAGCGCATTCTGTATGCAGTACAACTCTGTAGCGCATTCTGTATGTAGTACAACTCTGTAGCGCATTCTGTATGTAGTATAACTCTGTAGCGCATTCTGTATGTAGTATAACTCTGTAGCGCATTCTGTATGCAGTACAACTCTGTAGCGCATTCTGTATGTAGTATAACTCTGTAGCGCATTCTGTATGTAGTATAACTCTGTAGCGCATTCTGTATGCAGTATAACTCTGTAGCGCATTCTGTATGCAGTATAACTCTGTAGCGCATTCTGTATGTAGTATAACTCTGTAGCGCATTCTGTATGCAGTATAACTCTGTAGCGCATTCTGTATGTAGTAAGAACTCTGTAGCGCATTCTGTATGCAGTAAACTCTGTAGCGCATTCTGTATGCAGTATAACTCTGTAGCGCATTCTGTATGCAGTACAACTCTGTAGCGCATTCTGTATGTAGTATAACTCTGTAGCGCATTCTGTATGCAGTATAACTCTGTAGCGCATTCTGTATGCAGTAAACTCTGTAGCGCATTCTGTATGTAGTATAACTCTGTAGCGCATTCTGTATGCAGTATAACTCTGTAGCGCATTCTGTATGTAGTATAACTCTGTAGCGCATTCTGTATGCAGTATAACTCTGTAGCGCATTCTGTATGTAGTATAACTCTGTAGCGCATTCTGTATGCAGTAAACTCTGTAGCGCATTCTGTATGTAGTATAACTCTGTAGCGCATTCTGTATGCAGTATAACTCTGTAGCGCATTCTGTATGCAGTATAACTCTGTAGCGCATTCTGTATGCAGTACAACTCTGTAGCGCATTCTGTATGTAGTATAACTCTGTAGCGCATTCTGTATGCAGTAAACTCTGTAGCGCATTCTGTATGCAGTACAACTCTGTAGCGCATTCTGTATGCAGTATAACTCTGTAGCGCATTCTGTATGCAGTACAACTCTGTAGCGCATTCTGTATGCAGTACAACTCTGTAGCGCATTCTGTATGCAGTACAACTCTGTAGCGCATTCTGTATGCAGTATAACTCTGTAGCGCATTCTGTATGCAGTAAACTCTGTAGCGCATTCTGTATGCAGTATAACTCTGTAGCGCATTCTGTATGCAGTACAACTCTGTAGCGCATTCTGTATGAGTTAACTCTGTAGCTCGTATCAGTACAACTCTGTAGCGCATTCTGTATGCAGTATAACTCTGTAGCGCATTCTGTATGCAGTATAACTCTGTAGCGCATTCTGTATGCAGTTATCTCTGTAGCGCATTCTGTATGTAGTATAACTCTGTAGCGCATTCTGTATGCAGTACAATCCTTACCTAAACGTACAGACCTCCTGCCAGTCAATGCTGTTAACACCGTAGCCGGTGAAAAAAGATGGCACTTATTTTTTTTTAATTTTAAGACAATTAAAGACAATTCACCCCCGTTGAGTTTTTGAATAATCAGAAATACAACATATCCAGTCTAAACACAACAATTTTATTTACTTATCACACTATCAGCAACGTGTTTCGGCCAATACTGCCATCATCAGGCTGTTTACAAGAATAAAAGAAAAACACACAGTTCTATAGGACTGAGATCTCAAAACTTCACATACATGTTATTATGATATAAAAAACACATAAGTAGTCTTGGGAATAAAATTTGTATAATTGCTTTATACCTAGCTTTTAAAAATAATGGAGCTAAGAACATAGTAAGATTGAGGAGACGGGTTGTATATATCCATTTTTGGTGGTTACTCGATTAAATGCAGATTTTTTTTTCGAAGGATTGAAGTTTTAGATGGGTTTTTTTATTTGTAATTTTAGCAACGTGTAACGGAGTTTCTACATGTTTGTAAAGCTTGAGTGTTGATTTCTTCCAAGGTATTTTACTCCAAGCGTGTTTCTTGCATACTTATATAATTTATGACACACACTACACGTATTGTGTTTTAGATAGTTATGGCGCATTTGTTCTTAACGGTGCCTGAGTACCGACACGTCATTAATGGGTAAGTGGTGAAGAGCCCCGTGGGATCCCTTGAAGTAACCCGAAGACCGACCGGTGAGCGAAGGCCGGCAGCGATCAGCTCTTTCAGACAGATCTGCGGAAGTGAGACCCGGATCCCATCTGTCCGTTCGCAGAATCGTTCATTCACGAACGACACATCACTACACTCACACGCAACCCAGATAATGTAGTGATATGTGTCGCGTGACTGTATGACCTTGAGCAGTCCCCTACTGTAACCGACGGTACCGTGAACGATGAATTTGTCAGACGCGCGCCAAGTGTTCTCACAGGTGCAGCGGGCCTCTTGAATCACCCTGTACAATAACGCTGTGACCCCAGTGAATTTCAGATGGGGTAAAAATTTGAACTACAAGGTTGTTGAAAAAATACGAAACGCACTATGTGCAATTCGACAAAGTGACGAGGATACAACGAATATACAGATTATATTAATATATGAATATATTACATTATACAACATATATATGGGATTGAAAAAATACAGCATATATGCTCTTCTGCAAGGAACTTGGACAAGCAAAGCTCTAAGACCTAAAGTACTATTGATGGCTATATGACTGCAAATCGGGGTATGCGGTGGCGCAGTTGGTTGAGGTCCTGCGCGGTCGAGGGTTCGATTCCTGATAGTGTCATTGAAATTTTTCATTGCATAATCCTTCCGGCCGCACTATGACTCTGGGGTCGACTCAGGAACATTTCCTGGGAGGTAACGGTCGCCGGTGCGTACGGCAGACAACCTTGCCATCTTCATGTACCGACTGTCTTAAAATCTGATAGCCTCAACCTCCTGGAAACCTCAGGGTCTCTCCAGGCCTGTACAGGGATTGCTTTACCTGTATACGGCTGCAAATCTCCTGGAACGATCAAACCAACCGCAGACATCCATCGAGCCAAAGCTGCGTCCCTCCAGAAGGACAGAATGCCATTGGTAGTAGACGCTGAACGGTATGTGTCGCAGCGACGCCGCACGGTATGTGTCACAGCCCAGCAATGTGGACCAGGGTTGCTTGAAAATGATGTGCGAGTGTCTGCCGGTGGGGCACGATCGATGGTGTGCATTTGGTGGAGGACCCCAAACTTTCATTCGGCATAACTTGTGCTGCATGATTCACACAGACTCTCATCCCCAAAGATTTGAACCCCGTACCAAAGAAAGCTCCACAAACATCCACAAACGCTGTTAATCGTATAAAAACTCCACATTTAAGACAGAGAACGTTCGCTACGTTACGTGAAGGCATGGGTGACGAACACGGCTCTTTAATTTCGTACTGGGAGTAAACATGGCTGCCTTGCGCAATGTTTTAACACGAGCATTCGAAATGAGCGATAAACCGTACCAGAGCGCGCTCTGAAGTTGTCACAGCGGTGTTGCTAAGATTCAAGTCTCTTGTGTCTTTGAACAACAGGTTCCCGACGGATCTGTACCTTCATCTTCATATCAAGCGGTTGACCGTGCATTAATATACACAAGATGTGTAAATAATACATGCATAGGCTTAACTTGGGGGTGGGGGAGCGCAAGGGGGGTAAATACACCTCTAATATTTTTTCTACTTAAGAATACTTGAAAGTGTGCATTTGGGGTGACAGTGGGGGAAAGGGGTGTATGTGTATTAAGGACTGGTTCAAACCAATCTTCCCCACCTACGTAAAATACTAATAATATATAATAAACCATGGCTCAAAAGCCCTATATGGGCTCGGGCCCCTCGTTCCAAGGTTACTGGGTCGTGCGCATTCGTGGCCGCGTTGCTGTTCTATCGATCCTGATGTGACCGCCAGAGCCATCTAACAGGCAGTCAGGAGACTTAGGTGAGAAATTGGGGTTGAATTTTGCTTACGAAACATTTCTATTCATGCCGTAAGGTTCTTATATGCCGTACTTCCCTCCGAAGGAAGGGATTTTTATCACCCTTAAAAATCCATCGACCTCGGTCGGGATCGAACCCGCGAACCTTGGGTCCAGTGGCGAGCACGCTAACCACTAGTCCACCGAGGTCGACACCTACGTAAATTAAAGTTCCTAATACCCGTGGTCGACTTGAATACTATGAATACATGTATTTAATGGACAGGGGGATACCACTGTGACAACCCAGGGTTAATCGGAAGGCAATCCGAAGATGGACGGTCTAAACTTAACAACAACGCAATTTTCATTTACTATCGAACTAGCTTAAACGCGCAATGGCCAATTACAAAACTAGCACAAAGTAAATTAAGCACAAATTACCCAAATAAACACACACAAAAACAACACAACAATTAACAAAAGGATTTATAACTTCAATTTAATCACAAATTACGTCATTAAAATCATAACTCAAATGAAACGTTAGTGAAAGAATCTTTTTCCGACTTCTAATTTGCTTATAAAAAATATCCGTATCATCACGTACCAAATAACGATGATGATATAATAATAACAATAATAATAACCTTACAAACGAAGGCACTACCACGGTCCTAAGCCCAAAGACATCCCACACGTTTGAAATCTTGAACTTCGTCAGTACTTGACAGACACAAAACATGGCGGTGTTTACGTACATGTTCAGGGAGCGACATGATTTCAGCATGAAGCTGGTACATTTGAGTGACATATTGCAGAAGCTGAACAGCCTTAACGCTTCACTGCAAAGCGGATACAAACTGAAGTGGCAGGAAAACAGAAAACAAAACTGTAGACATGCGAACATTTGTAACCAAAGTCAGCTTTCTTTACCGATATCCTACCATTCCTGGTCTAGAAATGGGAAATTATTTGGGGCCGTTGGCGTGCTCGACAAAAGAAGTGTAAGGCAGACAAAACACCTTCTCGGGTTAAGGTACAGTCACACAAGCACTTGCGCACCTAGTGGCTGACAGTGGAGTTACGTCGCCACTTCCGCATGTAACAACACACACTGAGCTGTGCGCTTGTGGCCGGCCACTCTTCTAGCCTTCGTTCATGGAATCCGTTCGAGTTTTGTTACATAGTGTTGAACACACACGGCTAATCTGTGATCCTTCCAGTGGCGTAGCTAGGATTTTTGAGCCCCTATGCTAAGCTTGCCGGCGGAATCTGCCCTACCAGTGGGGTACGTGGTAAAGGAGGCCACGAAGGCCCAGAGGGGGTGTAGAGTTACAGCTCTATTCAGGTCCGGCCAGCTGTGTGGACGCCCTACGCAAGCTACTTAAACCCATATTCTTTAAATTTTTTCGGCCTAGAGCAGGGTTGGCGAACATTTTTGATGGCGCGCCCAAATTGCGGATAATTGTTGGAGAAATTCTTTCTCGTGTGGAAAAGCTGAGTTTACCAGCAACATATTTCCGATTATTTCAGTGACGTCTTGGCGCCCCTTACAGGTTGACGCCACGGGCAGCTGCTCCGCTGGCCCTCCCTTTAGACCGGCCCTAGCTGTATTCTTTCTTTAACCTTAGCGCTAGATAGGGGTGGGTGGTCATCGCCACGCCCCGACCGCTTTACCACCGGGAAATGACCCGGTACCCATTGTACAGGAGACTGTGTAGGCCCCAGGGCCGGTCTGGACAGGTGCGGAAAATCTCGTCCCAACCGGAATTCGATCCCCGAACCGTCCAGCCCTTAGCGACTACGCTATCCCGGCCCACAATGAAGTATATGTCAATATAGTCTTCTCGGGCGCACAGCCGCGTCAATTCGTTTGAATACAACGTTTCGGGGACTAGCTCCGTCCCCATTCTCAGGCAAAACTGATTTAACATACAACTCGTCTGTCCCGTGTTTTTCTACCTGCACAGCCGCGTCAATTCGTTTAAATACAACGTTTCGGGGACTAGCTCCGTCTGTCCCGTGTTTTTCTACCTGCAGGTAGAAAAACACGGGACAGACGAGTTGTATGTTAAATCAGTTTTGCCTGAGGATGGGGACGGAGCTAGTCCCCGAAACGTTGTATTCAAACGAATTGACGCGGCTGTGCGCCCGAGAAGACTATATTGAATCATGTCGCCGCTAAAGTTTAAAAAATAAGTATATGCCAAGTCTTAAAGCTGTCATATACAGACCTGGTGTTCGAATAAAACAGTTCGGTATCATTGATTTTTATAATAAGCCGCTCAAGCACTGGTAATTTTTTCAGACTTCCTTCTTCTAGATTCCGAACTTTTTTCGTCCCACTCACTGTCTTTTATTTCTCAATATGTCTGCAAACAACACAATATGCACACACACAAAACGGTTGGCAACGCTGAAGCGTTTTCGTGCGCAGTTGTCGAGTTCTCGCGAATACGCTCGAATTCGCCCGAATAATGGCTGGCGTTCAGTTTAAGGTAAAAACAAAACTGTTACCATGGGCTGGTGGGCCACTGTGCTCTGCACAATCTTGCTATATGGCAGTTACGCCCCTGGTTCAACATATAGACTACGTTATACGAGTGGGCTGTGAACTGTAGTAAACTTCCTACGGTCCAGGTGGGCTTTTGGCTTGTTGGTGCCACAAGATCAGGAAATTCGTGATTTCCGGAATAACCGCTGACGGTTTCAAGACTGGTATCCAGCAATTACTCGAATTACACGTAAAACATATTCTCTCTACACTCTCCTGCCGACAGGCATTTCTTTGCTTAAGGACTCGTTTATTTTACCATTGAACAAAGTTCCGTTGGTCGACACTGGGAGCGTCCGTTCGTGCTCTGTACACTAGCGCCAACAGCGGATCCTTTCCGAACTCCATAAACGAGCACACATTTAATAACGTCATTTCCTTAATTGTGATACACTGGTAACGCCTCTTTATTCTGTCCATATTTATCAAGCCATTTTGATGACACGTAAATAGTATACGGACCATTTACATTTTAAACAGACCCAAACAGTACTTGGTTACACTATAGTTCTCATGACTGTGAGTACTGGAAATGTAAAACGAGAATTAAACTTAACAGAGGATTTCAATAACGAGAATAAAACCGACTTACACCTGTATCCATGCGCGGTATAATATAGTATACAAGAAGGCTTTCAAGAATCCTTCAAATACATCGTATGCACGTAAATACTCGCTGTAAGTTCACGCAGAGGGTCTTAATTTTTCTGACGATTTACAATGAACGCTGAGTCAACGCGGCGCACGGATACGGGTGTCAGATGATGTTACTCTCCTGCCATGTTTAATGAGCAAATGTCAATTTGAAGCACGTACGTTTCTTAGCGAAGTGCAATATCACATATACCGACTGGTCACGTGCTACCTATCTACAGATATAAAGTTCGTATATTAAACTCTCTGTTTACCTTAAACAGCACGCTTGGTTACATCACTACTTTGTGTGCTACATATCTACGCTACGAAACCATGCTTTCTAGACAAAGATGGAAAGTCCTTGATCACACTTACTGTAAGGAAAACCGTCATATAGAAACGCTGTCAGTGGCGACATCACGTGTTCTACTTCTGAAAGCAGTGAATTTAAGCAATCGCTGTTCTTGTGTACAAAACACGTCATAATTCTTCTAAACACATCAGTGTTTCTGAAACATGGCGGAAATTTATTTAAATTAAACATACGCAGAGAAATATATGAAAACCTATTCGTACGACGAACTGAACAGCCGCTTACTGAATCTTCCCAAGTAGCTATATATAACCTTCACAGGAATAGGCCATTGTGGCCATCAATTTATTTCCAGCAACATGGCGCCCTCCCAGCCAAGGACACAGCACGATCACTGAAGCAGGACACATAACAAAATGCATCAGAACAAAGTAAATAGCATACAGTCTAATAAAATCATAACTTTGGTCACGCAGGCCACTAAAATTTAAAATAAACCTCTTTTTTTGGAATATTTATGTACGTTAGAGTCCATAATGATGTTCACGCTGCGTGATCGATTTCACGCACTTGCAAAGTTATTACGGGTGCGTGGCCGGGAGGCAAGGCGCCACAGACGTGTTAATATATGGGTTCTTTCCCCTGGTCACGCCCCGCGTGATGTTTAAAGTTCCGGTGTTCGCCGTCTTTTGGGATTATACGACGTGTGGTGACTAAACGTTCTATCGTTTCGGAGGAACGTGTAGCATGCATCTCCAGGGCGACTGAATAGAAACAGGTGGAATGTTAAAGTGACATTCCAACAAGACTTCCTACATAACCGGACATAATTTCTTCCAGGTCATCACTCGATCATTCACCGGAACCAATTTAGTCACCCTTAAGATAGAGGCAGCACGTCCTCCGAAACGTCAGAACATTTAATCATTACACGATGTAAAAACCGAAAAAAATGGCCACTATTTTAAGGACAACCGATATGAAAACCCAAAAAGTCATTAGTACTTCCGTTTGGGATGACAAATTTCCGGATTCATGAGTTATTTGACGACATGAAATATCAGGTAAGTTTTTGTAAAATATTTTAAAACACTTTTTTTAGGGCATGGCGCACTTTTCGCTTAACAAAATGTAACATTGTGACATCTTATTTAGCGCCTAGTACCGAAACTCACACCTTGCAAATAAATTAGGTAACCTCGCAAGGTACAGCAGACCGAGTTCTTCAGAAAGGAAGCAGTGGCCACCGTGCCAACGAAATCCTCACGTTAACCTCCACTACTGTGTTCAGAACATTCCTCCACTTCTCCACACACTCAGCCAATTCGATCCACTACACATCCTCACGTTAACCTCCACTACTGTGTTCAGAACATTCCTCCACTTCTCCACACACTCAGCCAATTCTATCCACTACACATCCTCACGTTAACCTCCACTACTGTCTTCAGAACATTCCTCCACTTCTCCACACACTCAGCCAATTCGATCCACTACACATCCTCACGTTAACCTCCACTACTGTCTTCAGAACATTCCTCCACTTCTCCACACACTCAGCCAATTCGATCCACTACACATCCTCACGTTAACCTCCACTACTGTGTTCAGAACATTCCTCCACTTCTCCACACACTCAGCCAATTCGATCCACTACACATCCTCACGTTAACCTCCACTACTGTGTTCAGAACATTCCTCCACTTCTCCACACACTCAGCCAATTCGATCCACTACACATCCTCACGTTAACCTCCACTACTGTGTTCAGAACATTCCTCCACTTCTCCACACACTCAGCCAATTCGATCCACTACACATCCTCACGTTAACCTCCACTACTGTGTTCAGAACATTCCTCCACTTCTCCACACACTCAGCCAATTCGATCCACTACACATCCTCACGTTAACCTCCACTACTGTCTTCAGAACATTCCTCCACTTCTCCACACACTCAGCCAATTCGATCCACTACACATCCTCACGTTAACCTCCACTACTGTCTTCAGAACATTCCTCCACTTCTCCACACACTCAGCCAATTCGATCCACTACACATCCTCACGTTAACCTCCACTACTGTGTTCAGAACATTCCTCCACTTCTCCACACACTCAGCCAATTCGATCCACTACACATCCTCACGTTAACCTCCACTACTGTCTTCAGAACATTCCTCCACTTCTCCACACACTCAGCCAATTCGATCCACTACACATCCTCACGTTAACCTCCACTACTGTCTTCAGAACATTCCTCCACTTCTCCACACACTCAGCCAATTCGATCCACTACACATCCTCACGTTAACCTCCACTACTGTGTTCAGAACATTCCTCCACTTCTCCACACACTCAGCCAATTCGATCCACTACACATCCTCACGTTAACCTCCACTACTGTGTTCAGAACATTCCTCCACTTCTCCACACACTCAGCCAATTCGATCCACTACACATCCTCACGTTAACCTCCACTACTGTGTTCAGAACATTCCTCCACTTCTCCACACACTCAGCCAATTCGATCCACTACACATCCTCACGTTAACCTCCACTACTGTGTTCAGAACATTCCTCCACTTCTCCACACACCCAGCCAATTCGATCCACTACACATCCTCATGTTAACCTCCACTACTGTGTTCAGAACATTCCTCCACTTCTCCACACACTCAGCCAATTCGATCCACTACACATCCTCACGTTAACCTCCACTACTGTGTTCAGAACATTCCTCCACTTCTCCACACACTCAGCCAATTCGATCCACTACACATCCTCACGTTAACCTCCACTACTGTGTTCAGAACATTCCTCCACTTCTCCACACACTCAGCCAATTCGATCCACTACACATCCTCACGTTAACCTCCACTACTGTGTTCAGAACATTCCTCCACTTCTCCACACACCCAGCCAATTCGATCCACTACACATCCTCATGTTAACCTCCACTACTGTGTTCAGAACATTCCTCCACTTCTCCACACACTCAGCCAATTCGATCCACTACACATCCTCACGTTAACCTCCACTACTGTGTTCAGAACATTCCTCCACTTCTCCACACACTCAGCCAATTCGATCCACTACACATCCTCACGTTAACCTCCACTACTGTGTTCAGAACATTCCTCCACTTCTCCACACACTCAGCCAATTCGATCCACTACACATCCTCACGTTAACCTCCACTACTGTGTTCAGAACATTCCTCCACTTCTCCACACACTCAGCCAATTCGATCCACTACACATCCTCACGTTAACCTCCACTACTGTGTTCAGAACATTCCTCCACTTCTCCACACACTCAGCCAATTCGATCCACTACACATCCTCACGTTAACCTCCACTACTGTGTTCAGAACATTCCTCCACTTCTCCACACACTCAGCCAATTCGATCCACTACACATCCTCACATATGATTCCCTAAGATTCATTTTAATATTATCCTCCTATCTACGCCTTATCACATTTTACGACCAAAATTCTACACACTTTCCTCATCGTCCCCACTCGCGCTACATGCTCCGCCTATCTCATTAACGCATACCAGATTTCACCAAGTTCAACTGAAGTTTGACACACCGATCAGACGGACATGCAGACGTTTCGGTACGGCTTCGAATATGCGTAACGACCTCGACTTGAGAGCAAAATATGAAGCAGTGACTACTATATATAGCACCTGCTTTAAAATTTACAAAATCCTTCCCGGAGTGAATTTAAACGTTTGGCATAATTCTAATCTTACACAGCTATCACTTCTGTATGCAACATTAACCTGCTGGTCCTCTAATGGAGATGCGTGTTCAATGAGTTGAACTTAGACTACAAAGAGTTGAACACGATTCGAACAGCCTACACGGAATGTACCTACATTGTCTTTAAAGATGTCAGTTTCTATATAGCCTACATTCCGGATTCTTCAGTCGAAGTGGAAACCCTTCTTTAAGTAGTTGTTAAGCCAGTGGAATGACAGGGCAGGCAGGTATAGGATACAACGATTTAAGACGAAGTGTGGGCTGTGAGAGAGACAGAAACATGGGTCTCTCTTGCTGTTGGTAGACAACAGAACGCTGCAGCAGTGTAATGCTCAGTCCGGCAAATAAACCGACATAACTGCACAGTTTGATGTGTGCAATTATATGCACTCCTAACACATCTGATTAAACGCACAGAATAGCATGCTGTAAATCCTCAATACTGAAAACAAACAACACGAAATGCAAACAACAAATATTAACGACTTCATATTTATTAACATAAGGTTTCAGTCACGTTCCGTTCCACCGTGAGCACACACAGGTAAACTGTACGCAAAATGAAACATCACTACTGGAGTTACGCAGTTCACACGCACGTACCAATGGACACACAGATACAAATCATTAAGTCGACACAACAAACAAATACACACATTCACATACATTTATCATTTAAACTCTCCTACATGTTTCGGCCTCCACGGTCACCCGTCTTCAGGGAGAAGGCCCAAACAGAAGGTATTTGTGATCCATGAATGTGTACCTTGTTGGATGTACCACTTTATAGAACTGGATGGAGCAAAAAAAAAGGTAAAGAAATCCCTGTACGCACTCATAGGGTTCCAGGAGGTTTAGGCTCTCAGATATCAAGACAATGGGCAAATGAAAATGGCACAATTGTCAGCCATACGCACCGGCCGCCTTTAACACCCCCAGGAAATATTCCTGGTACTCATTTCTGTTAAAGGCTGAGTCGACCCCAGGGCGGCCGGAAGGATTGGATTAAGTCAATGAAAAATTCCAATAACAACATCGGGAGTCAAACCACCAACCTTCCGGCTTGCAGCGTAGTGCCTGAAACAACTGTGTCACTGCGTGCCACCAATGGATGAAGTATACGGTTAGAATATATTACAATAATACAAATTATTGTTAGAAGTTTGCTATCCAAAAATATGAACATACACAGAACTATAACTCTGTTGTTATGTATGGGTGTGAAACTTGGTCTGTCACACTGAGGGTGGAACATAGGCTGAGGGTGTTCGAGAATAGGGTGCTGAGGGGGATATTTGGGCCTAAGAGGGAGGAGGTAACAGGGGAGTGGAGAAGACTACATAACGAGGAACTTAATGATCTGTATTCATCACCAAATATTATTCGGGTGATCAAATCAAGAAGAATGAGGTGGACGGGGCATGTAGCACGTATGGGTGAGGGGAGAGGTGAATACAGGGATTTGGTGGAAAGACCTGAGGGAAGGGGACCATTTGGAAGACCCAGTCGTAGATGGGAGGATAATATTAAAATGGAACTTCAAGAAGTGGGATGGGGGGGCATGGACTGGATTGATATGGCTCAGGATAGGGACAGGTGGCGGGCTCTTGTGAGTGCGGTAATGAACCTTAGGGTTCTATAAAACGCGGGGAATTTCTTGACTAGCTGAGGACCTGTTAGAATCCCAAGAAGGACTCTGCTCCATGGAGTTAGTTAGTTAGTTATTATTAGAAGCTCGGAATGTATCCTAAAACATCCTAAGTGACATAAAGGATACACGCAGACAACAAACGGCTACGATATTACAAGTCTAGAAGTATCCTCGTAAGTACCACAACACAAAACACACACCTATTTATGTAGCTGTGGGCCTACGCCAATCTTTGTGATACGGCCCACTAAAAAAAAACTATATATCATATTTCCGCTAAGGAGCTCAGTAATCCTGAGTCAGGTTCGTACACCTCCGATATTAACTTCTCTTGGATCCATGTAAATGTTATCGCCTTGATCTGGAAGCGGATGTTGGCAAACGTGATTCCCCATCACTACTCTCTGCTTCATGAACAGTACCGCTGCGTAAAAGGTACAGCAATACCATTACAGGCCTGGACAGGCCCTTAGGGTTCCAGGAGGTTGAGGCTCCCAGATTTATAGACAACTGGCACATGAACGTGGTAAGATTGTCAGCCCTACGCACCAGCCGCCTTTACCCCCCAGGAAATATTCCTGGTACTCATTTCTGTTAGAGACTGAGTCGACCTCAGGGCCATAGTGGGACCGAAACGATTATGTCAATGAAAAATTCCAATGACACCATCGGGAATCGAACCCGCGACGTTCCGGCTTGTAGCGCAGTGCCTCAACCAACCTGCCATGAAGGCCCAGACGAGGAGTAGAGGTATAGCTCTACTCTTTCTTTAACCTCTGCTCTAGATAAGGGTGGGTAGTTAACGCCACGCCCCGGCCGTTTTACCCCTGTGAAAGAGACCCGGTACCCATTGTACAGTTGTCTGGGTCGGTCTGGACGAGTGCGGAAAATCTCCCCCACCGGATTCGATCCGCGGACCGTCCAGCATCTAGCGAATCGCTACACCGACCGAGCTATAATGTTATGGTTAACAGTGATGAATTAACTGGTACCACAGAACATGTGACGTTATATACGAGTTGTCACTGAAACCGATGTCGTTATAACCGGGTTCGGCTGTAAATAATACACAATAAAGGGTACACAGCTGCAACCTACAAACGCCCCTCACCAATCGGTTTTGTGCCCAGTATTTAGCGCTGTAACACGACAGTATTTTGTCTATCTCTCGCAAAAGCTGACACGACAGTGTGCTATCTTATCTGCACAAGAAACATCCTGCACAAACTGTTATCTACAGACTTCCATTTATAGTTCAAACTACAGCATTTAGCAAGCCAGCAATTCTGTGCCTTCCTTTTCAAATAATGCAGGAAAGAGACAGCCTGAAAATGTAAGGTCACTATATCAAATTACCGTAAAATGTAAGGTCACTATATCAAATTACCGTACAATGTAAGGTCACTATATCAAATTACCGTACAATGTAATGTAACTGTATCAAATTACCGTAAAATGTAAGGTCATTATATCAAATTACCGTACAATGTAAGGTCACTATATCAAATTACCGTAAAATGTAAGGTAACTATATCAAATTACCGTAACAATGTAAAGTCACCATATCAAATTACCGTACAATGTAAGGTCACTATATCAAATTACCGTACAATGTAAAGTCACTATATCAAATTACCGTACAATGTAAGGTCACTATATCAAATTACCGTACAATGTAAGGTCACTATATCAAATTACCGTACAATGTAAGGTCATATATCAAATTACCGTAAAATGTAAGGTCACTATATCAAATTACCGTACAATGTAAGGCCACTATATCAAATTACCGTACAATGTAAAGTCACCATATCAAATTACCGTACAATGTAAGGTCACTATATCAAATTACCGTACAATGTAAAGTCACCATATCAAATTACCGTACAATGTAAGGTAACTATATCAAATTACCGTAAAATGTAAGGTCACTATATCAAATTACCGTACAATGTAAGGCCACTATATCAAATTACCGTACAATGTAAAGTCACCATATCAAATTACCGTACAATGTAAGGTCATATATCAAATTACCGTACAATGTAAGGTCACTATATCAAATTACCGTAAATGTAAGGTCCTATATCAAATTACCGTAAATGTAAGGTCACTATAATCGAAATTAGTATACAATCGATAGTAAAATACCACATGTGCTATATCAAATTACCGTACAATGTAAAGTCACCATATCAAATTACCGTACAATGTAAGGTCACTATATCAAATTACCGTACAATGTAAAGTCACTATATCAATTACCGTACAATGTAAGGTCACTATATCAAATTACCGTACAATGTAAGGTCACTATATCAAATTACCGTACAATGTAAGGTCACTATATCAAATTACCGTACAATGTAAGGTCACTATATCAAATTACCGTACAATGTAAGGTCACTATATCAAATTACCGTACAATGTAAGGTCACTATATCAAATTACCGTACAATGTAAGGTCACTATATCAAATTACCGTACAATGTAAGGTCACTATATCAAATTACCGTACAATGTAAGGTAACTATATCAAATTACCGTAAAATGTAAGGTCACTATATCAAATTACCGTACAATGTAAGGCCACTATATCAAATTACCGTACAATGTAAGTCACCATATCAAATTACCGTACAATGTAAGGTCACTATATCAAATTACCGTACAATGTAAAGTCACTATATCAAATTACCGTACAATGTAAGGTCACTATATCAAATTACCGTACAATGTAAGGTCACTATATCAAATTACCGTACAATGTAAGGTCACTATATCAAATTACCGTACAATGTAAGGTCACTATATCAAATTACCGTACAATGTAAGGTCACTATATCAAATTACCGTACAATGTAAGTCACTATATCAAATTACCGTACAATGTAAGGTCACTATATCAAATTACCGTACAATGTAAGGTCACTATATCAAATTACCGTACAATCGTAAGGCAATATCAATTACCGTAAATGTACGGCATAATCAAATACGTCAATGTAAGGCCTTATAAAATAGCCTCAATGTAAGTCCCACTACAATGTCAGCGGTCCTAGGTAATTTTAAATAGCGTCATGTATAAGTCAAATATACCGTCAATGTAAGGTCACTATATCAAATTACCGTACAATGTAAGGTCATTATATCAAAATTACCGTACAATGTAAGGTCACTATATCAAATTACCGTACAATGTAAGGTCACTATATCAAATTACCGTACCAATGTAAGGTCACTATATCAAATTACCGTACAATGTAAGGTCACTATATCAAATTACCGTACAATGTAAGGTCACATATATCAAATTACCGTACAATGTAAGGTCACTATATCAAATTACCGTACAATCCCGCATATAAGGCAAGATTCTTCGACCCCGCGCAGAAAAGTAGTGAGCGCCTTATAAACGAGGCCTTACGCCACTTCCCACTAGCATGTCAGCGGTCCTGGAATTTTAAACTAAGACGCCACGTGTAAAGCGAAATATCTGTTCTAAATGGATACTGAGTTATTTTCATACGGTACATAAGGTCAGTATTGTTTTTAGGCGCGTTTGCAAAATTGCGAAAAGCCATTATCACCTTCGTCATGTCTTGTCCGTCCGTCTGTCGGCATGGAACAACTCGGCGCCCACTGTAGCATTTTCATGAAATTTGATATAGTATTTTTCGAAAATCTGTCGAGAAAATTCAAGTTTGGTTAAAATCTGACAACAATAACGGTACTTTACATGAAGACCTTTGTACATTTATGATAATATCTCGCTGAATTCTTCTTAGAATGAGAAATGTTTCAGACAAAAGTTGTAGAGAAATTCAAAATACATATTTTATGTTCAGTCATTCCTCTCTCCCCCCCCCCCCCCCCCCCCGAAAATCGTACGAGGTAATGTGGAAAAAAAATGCACACGCAGAGAGGCCACATACGATACGGCGCAGAAAAGATGCGAAATGCATGCCGGATATTTGAGGCAGAAATACACACACACTCAGAAAATGTAATACTTATTGCTTTACCACGGCAACAATGATTACGCGAACGCGCCTCAATGTTACGTTATACGTATATTGCGTGTCTTGTATATCTGCCTCTCTGAAAATTTAATGGTGTTTTTTATTAGATTTTCGGAACTTTTCTGAGTTTTTCGTCAGTGTGAATGTGGGAGTCGCCTTAATTTCGGGCCTACACGCTAACTGGCGTAAAGCAATAGTGACTGTAACAGTGTCACTGTAATCCAAATACCAGTTACGATATACTGTACACGTGTCTCAGACTACGCAAAATACAGCCACTGTCTATCAACTTTACTTATAGTCTCTTGTATACGCAGGTCCATACTGCAACCTACAAGCACCAAGACCCCTTGAAATTTCAATGCGAAACTGTTAAAACAAACCGTAAAATTCCATAACCCCAATCGGCGCTAAACAACAAAGATACATTTCTTTCAGTCACAATTCCATCCACTACAACAAACAACAGTTCAGTTACATGCTGTCCTACATAAATCACACAGACAGACACTTTAAACGTCACAACTGCTATGTCGACTTAAAAACCAAACATGCCTTTCATTTCCCAGTCTGCATTTCGTAAACCTCCCGTGCACATTTGGGAGCCGAGGTAGCAGTGCTGTCGGTTTAGCGACTATGCTACGGGCTGGGCGTTCCGGGGTTCGAATCCCGGTAGGGGCAAAACGTCCATACCGGCTCTGGGGCCCACCCAGTCCCCTATTCAATGGGTACCGGGGTTCTTTGCCGGGGATGAAGCGGCAGGGATATTAAGTTAATCTCTCACCTCCATCTAGTGCTGAGGTTAAAAATGACTGGAGCTATAACTCTACTCCCCCTATACGCCTTCTGGCGTGGACATGGAAAACTTTTTACCCTGTACATTACTGTAAACAGCGCATGGCGCTTCAATTGTGTTTTTCTTCCCCTTAATTATCTTATTTTCTCCTTGTCTCCTTTCTCCCGTAAACTTTCCCATCCCTGCTCTTTGTCCAACCTATCGCCTTCCGGTATCTTAACGACAGCGGGGTTGGCTTTCCTCCAGCGCGACAGCAACTGGTTGGTTATTATTTGCACACTCCGGCCGCTTTACCTCCGGGGAAAACACCCCTCTTACATATATTTTACATACGTACAGTCGCTAGTGTGTGATCGTGGACCCTCGATAATGAGGACGCCCTGGCCCACTAGGGGCTGTTGCGCCATGTGGAGGAAAAGAAGAAGAAGACAGTCGCTAGAGTGACACATTTCAAACGAGGTACGTATTTTAAAGGCGTATGTTTCTTAACTTAAATTTTAACCCATTGTTCCGTGGGATAAAAACCCCGTGGCCCGGCCCCATCACGTGGACCGATTTTGATTATCTTTGACGTGACGCATCTTACGACGTCAAGCGTCTCGCTTTATTTCCTGACGCGTTATGGCTACCACGCGCGCACACACACACACACACACTTCATTATACATAGTGCGTCTCCATGTAATTGGACGAGCTGAGAATATTTTCACCTGATGTCGAAATCACAGACAGCTGTCCAAAATCTGCACTTCTGTAAGCAAAAGAAGACAAATGGACATACGCCAATGTAATCTTCGGGCTCGACGCAGGGTTACTGCCCTAATGTCGTAACTGAAATGTCAGGGCAACATAAAAAAAGAGAATTTCTAGCGAAATTTAAGTTGTAAAAGCAACACTTTGCAACGAAAGGTCACGTAAACAGCGTAACTCGTTCGTCGATCGGTGCAGCTTTCACAATACAGCTAAATATTTCCGTCCAACGCAACTGTTCACTTTTACTGCAACACAGCTACGTGTTTCGGCCCAATACACAACCGTCATCAGGCTGTGAGATAAAAACTTTTTTAAAACTAGGCAAACATTCACACAAAGTACAGACTTCATTTATTTTTGTGGGATCTAAAAATTACGAAAAATTATTTTTCACCTTGGATATTCCGTCGTGCTGTATAGCCTATATTACAAGGCAGTTACCTCTCACTATCAACACACATATTTATTACGTTTTATCAGACGCGTTACACGGCTACATGTTTCGACAACGAAGTAGTCATCTTCAGGCCATTAAAATAGATAAAATTACAATTACAACAGCAAATTCATTTCTGTATGTTTACATTGAGATTTCAATCCTTGGTCTTTACAATATACATATGAATATAAAATGTTAACACCAATAAAATACAGTATAACTCGGTTATAACGTCACGAAAGGGACTGAATATTTTGTGTCGTTATAAACGAGTGTTGTTATAACCGAGCAGTATAATGTTACGGTTAACAGTGAGGAATTAATTGGTACCACAGAATATCTGACGTTATAGGCGAGGTGTATTATAAACCGATGTCGTTATAACCGTGTTCTACTGTATATAATAAGTAATGTGATACCAAAGTAGTGTCGGCGTTGAGAGGGTGCAGGCTATTGGTTTCCTTGCCGAAGATTTTTGGTCGTGTTTGTATCTTCTTGTCGTCACGTAATAATTTTACATATTTCAATGACCTCCAGATGACCACTTAGTGGCCGAAACACGTAGCCGTGTAACGCATCTGATAAAACGTAATAAATAGTTGTGTTCATGAATAATAACTACCTTCTAATACGAAAAATCAGTTAATATATTTCCTTAATGTATCATTTCTTCTCCAACGGCGCAACAGCCCCTTGAGGGCCTAGGCGTCCTCATTATCGAGGCTTCACGATCACACTCAGAAAACGCCATACTCGGTAGGACTCCTCTGGACTAGTGATCAGCCCGACGCAGAGACCTCTACCTGATAACATACTACACTCACAAGAGACCGACATCCATGCCCCCAGCGGGATTGGAACCCACAATCCCAGCAAGTGAACGGCCGCAGACCCACGCCTTAGACCACGCGGCCACTGGGAACAGCTATTATGTCAATTAGTAACTGCTATCTTGTAAGCCCATCTATTTTAAAAACAATATATAATTTTTTTTTATTTGGTATTTTATTTACCTTAAATTCCAAATTACGTTCAAATGTTCCCCTCTTCAGTCTTCTAATTTATGCTGTTTTGAAGTTGTACGGCGAAGGTTAAGTTCACGCGGAGTATACATTCTCTTGTTATTGATTATCCGCATTTCATATCGTCTTCTATTTTCCTTCAGAATATTTTCCAGATAACATTTTCTAGTGGTCAAATGTATTACTGATGCGGACCCCCGTCTCTATATACTTCCTGCAATCACAACACAAGACTGAATCTCGTAAAGGATGATAATGGAGAACATTGCACTGTTAGAGGTTTCATTATTGTGTATATGATACTGTAATTGCCGATCCCAGTGGCCGCGCGGTCTAAGGCGTGGGTCTGCGGCCGCTCGCTTGCTGGGATTGCGAGTTCGAATCCCGCTGGGGGGCATGGATGTTTGTGTGTTGTGAGGTAGAGGTCTTTGCGTCGGGCTGATCACTCGTCTAGAGGAGTCCTACCGAGTGTGGCGTGTCTGAGTGTGATCGTGAAGCCTCAGTAATGAGGAGGCCCTGGCCCACTAGGAGCTTTTTGTGCCATTGGAAGAAAAAATGCTACAGGTTTCGGCATTAAACTGTAAGAATGATCAAATCAAAGCTGAAGAAATAGACAGGGGAATGTAGCGCTCATGGAGGAGATGAGAAACGCAACAAAATTTTAATGTGGAGACTGAAGGGAAAAGACCACTTGGGATGACCTAAGTGTAGATGGGAGGGTAAGAGTTCGTAGACTACTAAAACGAACGTCTTGCGATAGTGTGGACCCCGATGCAACACACTCGGAGCCTGGCCCAGTGCCGGGCTTTAGTGAACTTAGCAATGGAATTAGGGTTCCCAGTTTTAAGTACGTCACAAGTGTACTTCAGTGGCAAGCTTCTCATTGACTTTTTTTCCATTCTTAAAAATTAGACTAAGACTTAAAATCTGACAAGAATAACTGGAACTTTACATGAAGACCTATGTACATTTATGATAATATCTCGCTGAATTCTTCTTAGAATGAGAAATTTTTCAAACAAACATTGTAGACAAAATCAAAACACACATTTTATGTTCAATAACGTTTTTTCTGAAAATCGTTCGTTTATGAGATAATGTGGGGAAATGTGGCAAAGCCAGACAGACCACACATGACAATATAACACGGCGCATGCGCTCTGCATGCTAGATAACTAAGTCTACAGACACACACTCAGAATATGTAATACTTATTGCTTTTCAACAGTAACAGTGCTTACGCGAACGCGCCTCAGTTTTACGTTATACGTACATTGCTTGTCTTGTTAAATATTGTTGATTTGCAAACAGGGATTCATGTTGTGTCTGATGTTTCCGCTGTGTCTATGCTCTGAATTGCATGACCTAGGGTAACACTGATATTGCGTAAACAGGGTGGAAGAAATTGCGACTTGATTCAGCTAGTTCAGAATAGAAACTGGTTGTGATATGAACAAGATAATGAAACTCTCATTAATTCTGCAGTCTGGCTTACGACAGGTCCGTAGCCTCTTCCAAAGCGAGTTCTCCACAGTGTGCGATCTAGTGCTTCCTCCTTCAATTTGCAGTATCTTATCTTTTCCTTAAGGTCATCCAGTAGCTGCTCTGGCGGGGAATCTGTGGAGTCTGCGTCTATTCGTTGTTCAGTAAGGACTCCTCAACATGGAGTCACGCCAGTTAATTTCGTATCCTGTCGGCCATAATATGTTGTGGCTGGCTTGCATCACCTACTGAGCGACGCAAAAGCATCACCACATTGTACTTCTTCCTCCATACTATTTTAAAAATCACTTCAGACTGGCGCCCACTATGGCGGATGTACATCCCTCACGGACACATTTTCCAAAATTATCATGGAACAACAGTCTTCCGTTATAACGTGCTTGAATGGCTGAGCAGGTACAGGCTCAGTAGTATACATTCTTCCCCAAAACACCAGAGAGTAAAAGAGGTTCGGTGATCTTGCCGGCCAATCAGTAGTGCCTATTTGGAAAGTGTTCATTCAGTCAGTCAGTCACATTCACGTGACTTCTCTATAATTCCTCCACGGTCGATGTCTTGCAACATGAACTCCGCCCAAAGGATTTCTTCCAGAAAGCTGAAGTCTGGTGCTAATAAGTTAATTGTGTCATCACAGACTTGATGATAGAATATCTGTATATATCTACCATACTACACGGTGGCATATCCCAGAACACGGTCATTATCATCATCATCATCATGCGCTGTCATGCAATTGGGCCCCTTGTTGACCCGTTCCGGTCCCACTCAACCACAAGTCTCTTCAGTGATCTTCCCTGGTTCCTTCAGCCTTTTGGTGTGTACTTCTTTATTATCCTTATCTTGTGCAACTTGTTACGAGGCATTCTATTTACCTGTTGTATCCAAGTTCTCTTGTAGTCCTGTGTTTTGTCCAAAACTGTGGTTATATTTAACTCCTTTGTAATCTCTGTATCTGTCTTATGATCTGTCCAAGTGTATCCTGCTGTTATTCTCCTATATTTCATCCCTGCTGCTGTTATTCGTCTAGCGTCTCTTGCCTTAATGGTCCAATTTTGACTGCCGTATAACAGAGCTGGGAGGTCCAGTGTACTGTATAATTTTATTCATGTTTTCTTTAAGGGTTTCTTTCGTCTAAACACATTATTTCTAATGCCTGCTATTTTCAAAAAAGTTACTTAATTTGTCAGACGGTTATATTCATTAAAGATTTTGATCAAAGAACTTCGGATTCCAACAGACTTGATTTTAGTCTCAGCTGCGTCGAATTACAGTACGTAACCCAACTTCGTCACCAAGAGTTCTAATGCCCATTCGTCTTCCACTTTCTGAAGCAACTGTCAATAAAATATTTAAACAGATCATAAAACGGAAGAATGAAGATGTGATCCTTCGTAGCGAAAGGGCCGTCACTTCGCCACACTTCCAGTAGGATTTAAGGAGAGGGACGTTTCGTTCTAATTTGGTTAGACACTGCTGTGCGCAGACGCAGTACAAGAAGTCACAACCACTGACAGCACGTTGCAACAACACAGCTGACGTCCTCTACAGCAAGACAAGGCCACAGCACAGAGTACCGCGTGAACGGCCTTGCGAACACCTGAAGAATAAAAAAGATGTCACGACAACACACCACGTGACGTACAAGACAGGCAATGTACGTATAACGTTAACACTGAGACGCGTTCGCGTAACCACTGTTGTTGTGTAACAGGAATAAATATAAATATTCTGAGTGTGTGTCTGTAGCCTTAGTTATCCAGCACGCAAAGCGCATGCGCCGTATTATATTGTCATCTGTGGTCTGTCTGGCTGTACAACATTTTTCCAAATTATCTCATAAACGGCACGATTTTCGAAAAGAAAAGCTACTGAACATACTCAAATATCAAATTTCATTAAATCCGTCCAGTGGGAGGCGTGTTGATCCATGCGGACGGACAGACATACGACCAGACAAGACGACACTAACAGTCGCTTTTCGCAATTTTGTGAACGCGCCTAATAATAAAAAAAACAAATTATTATTCGAAGTTTGCTATCCAAAAATATGAAGATTAAGGATACACATAACTATAACTTTGCC
Organism: Reticulitermes speratus; assembly: GCA_021186555.1. Taxonomy (NCBI): domain Eukaryota; kingdom Metazoa; phylum Arthropoda; class Insecta; order Blattodea; family Rhinotermitidae; genus Reticulitermes; species Reticulitermes speratus. The sequence continues at coordinate 4,999,187 of JAJKFL010000237.1, read as the reverse complement.
TGTTGTTTTGTATGGTTGTGAAACTTGGTCTCTCACACTGAGGGTGGAAACATAGGCTGAGGGTGTTCGAGAATAGGGTGCTGAGGAGGATATTTGGGCCTAAGAGGGACGGGGTAACAGGGGAGTGGAGAAGACTACATAATGAGGAGCTTTATGATCTGTACTCATCACCATATATTATTCGGGTGAACAAATCAACAATGAGATGGGCGGGGCATGTGGCACGTATGGGAGACAGGAGAGATGCATACAGGATTTTGGTGGGGAGACCTGAGGGAAAGAGACCACTTGCGCAGCCCCATAGGATTGCCATCAGCCTCTAACAGCTGCAATCGGTATGGCGTGGTCACTTCTGGATTCACCTTGAAACGGCCACGCAGCGTTATACTTATTTCAGCAACATGTGTAATATATCAAATATAATATGCTTGGTAGTGCATGGACCGATCATGTGAGAAATGAAGAAGTATTACACAGAGTCAGGGAGGAGAGGAATATCCTACATAAAATAAAAAAAATGTCTTCGGTGTTTCAAGCTACGACTGAACCGCAAATTGTATGTAAAACGTCACGCCGACAAGTTGAATGTTGGCGATCTTTTTTTGCGGGTGTTAAAATGTTTTAGCTGCTTGAGTGAGGAAAGGGCGGTTTTTCGAATTTTTTTCGGCCTCTGTGAACCCTCCTCTGCCTCCTCCTTCCGTTTTCGGTAGTTTTCTTGCTTTTGTGCGTTAGTTAGTCTCGGCATCGTGAACCTGTAAAAAACAGCGCCGAGGTGACCCACCTATGTGTACCGAAATGTAAGACGTTAGATGGTGAGAGTGTGAAAATAGTAGGTGATTTTGACATGACCGCCATTTTGGCAGATTTCAAGATTTTTCGATGATTATTTTTTTTAGCGTGTAGGCATATTCCTTACCTTTCAAACTATGTATCGTTCACTGCTGTAGTCGAAGTAGGCGCGGAGCACTGAAGAAACGTAGGTAACGCGAAAGTCTGACACCGCGAGCGCCGAGGTGACCCACCTATGTGTACCGAAATGTAAGACGTTTTACGTCAAAAGAAGAAAGGCTAACTGGATTGGTCACATCTTGCGTAGAAACTGACTTTTAAAACACGCGATTGAAGGAAAGTTAGAGGGAAGGATAGAAATGACGGGAAGACGAGGAAGAAGACGTAAACAGCTACTGGATGACCTTAAGGAAAAGAGAAGATATTTGAAATTGAAAGAGGAAGCACTAGATCGCACTGTGTGGAGAACTCGCTTTGGAAGAGGCTACGGACCTGCGCAGTGCTTGCCCTGTTACCAATTGCTTCTTCCCCACGCCTACAATCAGCCAGTAATCTGGTCAATAATACAGGCGTGTCGTAATGTCAGTTCTAACAAAAACACTCATACGAACAGTATGTGCACTAAAAGCACAACGATGGACACGAACCTGCAAAGAAGACATTTCGCAAATATGTACGAAGTTGCAAGTTGCCACATCGGTGTGGCATGAACTCGGAGATACCGCATACGAATCCAGGCTGGAAACTGGGCATCCCAAACAATATCTTTGTTCATTCCTTCAATCTATCGGGCATATTGAGAGACAGTACTTTAATTTTCATAGAGAGAGAGAGAGAGAGAGAGAGAGAAAGAGAGAGAGAGAGAGAGAGATCTCAGTTCCTTACAATAATATTTACAGTAACGATTTATGTTTTATATGCGGCCTTGTAGTCTTTATTCGTATTACGATGCGTGAAGTTTTGAATACGGTATTATATTGAAATCTATCCTGTGTTTTATTAAGCTAATATTGCAATTAAAGAATGTGCATTCACAATTACATACTTTACTGTTTAGAATAACACCATTCATGTAAGAGAACATTCAGAAATTAAAAACATACCTTACTGGGAAAAAAATTCAACAACGAAACATACTACATTTGTAACAAAAAAAAACACAATCTATATAAATGTTTTGGAAATTTTTAAAGGATAAAATCTACGCAATAAAATATAATTAAGGTTATAAGGTCACAAAAAATTAAACCTGCATTATAAACACTGTAAGGATTCGAGATGTAATTCCCAGTGAACTGACATATATTTTGTATTTATATAATTTTGAATTTTTTTATTTTAATACATAAGCCTTAAGATGACTAAGACGAAACATGTTGCTAGAGGTAACGTGACAAGTTGTTTATCAACAAAAGGTTGCGTTTGACGGCGCATAAGTGCGATTTATTGCTACAGACAGCACAAGTCGAAGTTGCAACTGAACCACCCTGACACCATCTCGCTGTTCCTGCATTGCGCCCCCCTCCCCCCTCGACTTCTATACACCTAAACTCGTCACGGTGTACTGTTTACAGTCCGAGCTGTCTGTCCGTCTGTCACACGCATACGCCGGTCAATGCCACACCTGGAAAGAGACTGAAACAGCATGCAGGAAAGAATGCGGGTTAACAGTGGGGTTGAAGGATCCTAACCTCAACAGAAATCTCTTTTATGGTTATAGACAGAAGGGTGGGGCATATATGAATTTGAAAGCAGTGATATATTGAAGATGCAAGCAGCGCAGATCTGACGCTAGAAAGGTTCCATGAATGGATGCACATACAGCCCCAACAAAAGTCAAATACCATGAGCCTCTGCATATTTTCCTTGGGCATTCGGTACTTCTTCATCCCAACGGTTCGCAATTCCCGTGCTAGTTTTCCTATCGATTCCTGACTGAGGGCGCAGGCTTTTCTCCACACAGCCTCCTGTCCAGTGGGTACCGGGGCCTTTTCCCCAGGGGGCAAAGCTTCTACTTTAAGAAAGCTCAAAGTAAAGTTCACCCCAAAACATACCATGAAGGCCCAGAGGGGGGGTAGAGGTATAGCTCTACTCTTTCTTTAACCTTGCTGCTAGATGGGGTGGGTGGTCAACTCCACGCCCCGGCCGCTTTACTCACGGGAAAGAGACCCGGTACCCATTGTACAGGAGGCTGGGTGTGCCCCAGGGCCGGTCTGGACGGGTGCTGAAAATCTCGCCCCCACCGGGATTCGATCCCCGGACCGTCTAGCCCGAAGCGAGTCGCTATACCGACTACGCTATCCCGGCCCACGTTAAGAAAGCGTGGAGATATGCCTCAACTCCTCCTCGTATCGTGCTTAATTAACAACAGGGCACATAAAGGTGATACTGTCCCTATGTAACACGTCATAAAAACATACAACGTCATAGAGGTAAAGCTCCATGATGAATTTTAGGCCCGTCCGCAAAGCAACTACTAGCGTCTTGTCTGTCCGTTCGTCCGCTAGCATGTAATTCCGACGTCAACCGGATGGATCTGTACCAGAACTGATGCTGTCAGATTATTCCTAAAAATCTGTCGGCATTTGGGACACAAATACCACGCACTTTACACGAAGACCTACACACACGAGTACTTATGACTGCCGTGATTTATATCGCTGCCCTGGTTGCCTTTGCTCCTCAGCTGCTACAGTCTGGCGATCACACCAGGACGACATCGCTGGCCTGCGGGCATTTACCATGTCCAGGATCCTGCGGGCATTTAGCATGTCCAGGATCCTGCGGGCATTTAGCATGTCCAGGATCCTGCGGGCATTTAGCATGTCCAGGATCCTGCGGGCATTTAGCATGTCCAGGATCCTGCGGGCATTTAGCATGTCCAGGATCCTGCGGGCATTTAGCATGTCCAGGATCCTGCGGGCATTTACCATGTCCAGGATCCTGCGGGCATTTAGCATGTCCAGGATCCTGCGGGCATTTACCATGTCCAGGATCCTGCGGGCATTTAGCATGTCCAGGATCCTGCGGGCATTTAGCATGTCCAGATCCTGCGGGCATTTAGCATGTCCAGGATCCTGCGGGCATTTACCATGTGCAGGATCCTGCGGGCATTTACCATGTCCAGGATCCTGCGGGCATTTAGCATGTCCAGGATACGCTCTTCTGGGATACGACGCTATGTCAGGGGAAATCGGATCGCGAAGTTTCGAAGAAACCTACTGCCTTCATATTCAAGGTCAACAGAAGCATATTGTTTCTTTTTTATATATGTCTCATCGTGCATATTTCACAGCTCACTGTTCATAAAACACCGACAAAATGCTTATACTTAGTGTGCAAGTGACATTTTGATTTTTTAAAACTCTGATTTTAAAGCGAATGGCACTTGCACACTAAGTATAAGTGAATGGCACTTGCACACTAAGATATTGCACAATAATGACAGAAATGACACTGGATGTAGAATGTATGTAATTTTGAACCCCCTGATGATGGTTTTTGCAAAAACCGAAACATATGTAGGGGTCTATTGAAATATAATAAAGTAGTAAAGTGAAGTGCATTTTGTCGGTGTTTTATAAACAGTGAATTGTTTCTTTTGTCTCGGAAATATAAGGAGTTACGTTTAAACATTACTCCTGGACTGCTCGACTACAATGATGACAGCTACGTGGCCCTCCGAAACGTCGGGTACTAGTCGCTCAACAACAGAGCGTCACATTCCAGAAGACTTGCACCTGAGCAGCAACGTTGTGACAGTCTTGTGTCTCGCACTCGTGCATGTAAAATCAGTGACGATTATAACTGATAAGCACGATCAAGCTAAAGTTTCAAAAATCAACTGCTTTCACTTATTATTACTTTTTGTGTGTGATATATATATATAAAACAATCAGACGTAAACTTAACGAACAGAAACAAGAATAAGTGATAGGAAATGGCAGAAATGGCTGGGGACGCCTACGAAACCTGCTAAATACGGGGTAGAAGGCACATACGACTTCCACCGGTAGGGGCGCTAAATACGGGGTAGAAGGCACATACGACTTCCACCGGTAGGGGCGCTAAATACGGGGTAGAAGGCACATACGACTTCCACCGGTAGGGGCGCTAAATACGGGGTAGAAGGCACATACGACTTCCACCGGTAGAGGCAAGACATTTTTCTCTTCTCCAAATCGTCCTGACCGGCTCCGGGACCCTTTAGCCTTCTCCTACTCAATGGGTACCTCGAGTAAAGCAGCCGGGGCGCAAGGCTGACCACTCACCTCCATCTAATGCAAAGGTAAAAATGTAGTACCTCCACTCCCCTATAACACTTTATGCCGTGCACAGGACGACTTTACCGCTGTGCTAAGCAAAGGCATGCAGAGACTGTACTGTAAGCAGGAGTAATTCCATAAAGTCTCCAGCTTCGGGCGCAAGTAACGTTAGCGAGCCTAGGCTGATGTCACAAGTCGCGAGAGTGCGCGAAGTTATGTGCGCGTAGATCAGTGTGTTTGTGCAGTCAGAGCGGTGGAGGTGCCAGTATTGGTCTGCTTACGTAGCAGCTGCAGTTATGTGACTGAGGTAGGAGGGCCGTAAGGTTTGTGAGACTTGTACATGTAGATCAGTGTTTCTGCAGTCAGAAAGGTGGAGGTGCCAGTATTGGTCTGCTTACGTAGCAGCTGCAGTTATGTGACTGAGGTAGGAGGGCCGTAAGGTTTGTGAGACTTGTACATGTAGATCAGTGTGTTTGTGCAGTCAGAGCGGTGGAGGTGCCAGTATTGGTCTGCTTACGTAGTAACTGTAGTGATGTGACTGAGGTAGGAGGGCTGTAAGGTTTGTGAGACTTGTACATGTAGATCAGTGTGTTTCTGCAATCAGAGCGGTGGAGGTGCCAGTATTGGTCTGCTTACGTAGCAGCTGTAGTCATGTGTCTGAGGTAGGAGGGCCGTAAGATTTGTGAGACTTGTACATGTAGATCAGTGTGTTTCTGCAATCAGAGCGGTGGAGGTGCCAGTATTGGTCTGCTTACGTAGCAGCTGTAGTTATGTGACTGAGGTAGGAGGGCCGTAAGGTTTGTGAGACTTGTACATGTAGATCAGTGTGTTTGTGCAGTCAGAGCGGTGGAGGTGCCAGTATTGGTCTGCTTACGTAGCAGCTGTAGTTATGTGACTGAGGTAGGAGGGCTGTAAGGTTTGTGAGACTTGTACATGTAGATCAGTGTGTTTCTGCAATCAGAGCGGTGGAGGTGCCAGTATTGGTCTGCTTACGTAGCAGCTGTAGTTATGTGACTGAGGTAGGAGGGCTGTAAGGTTTGTGAGACTTGTACATGTAGATCAGTGTGTTTCTGCAATCAGAGCGGTGGAGGTGCCAGTATTGGTCTGCTTACGTAGCAGCTGTAGTTATGTGACTGAGGTAGGAGGGCCGTAAGGTTTGTGAGACTTGTACATGTAGATCAGTGTGTTTGTGCAGTCAGAGCGGTGGAGGTGCCAGTATTGGTCTGCTTACGTAGCAGCTGTAGTTATGTGACTGAGGTAGGAGGGCTGTAAGGTTTGTGAGACTTGTACATGTAGATCAGTGTGTTTCTGCAATCAGAGCGGTGGAGGTGCCAGTATTGGTCTGCTTACGTAGCAGCTGTAGTTATGTGACTGAGGTAGGAGGGCCGTAAGGTTTGTGAGACTTGTACATGTAGATCAGTGTGTTTGTGCAGTCAGAGCGGTGGAGGTGCCAGTATTGGTCTGCTTACGTAGCAGCTGTAGTTATGTGACTGAGGTAGGAGGGCCGTAAGGTTTGTGAGACTTGTACATGTAGATCAGTGTGTTTGTGCAGTCAGAGCGGTGGAAGTGCCAGTATTGGTCTGCTTACGTAGCAGCTGTAGTTATGTGACTGAGGTAGGAGGGCCGTAAGGTTTGTGAGACTTGTACATGTAGATCAGTGTGTTTGTGCAGTCAGAGCGGTGGAGGTGCCAGTATTGGTCTGCTTACGTAGCAGCTGTAGTTATGTGACTGAGGTAGGAGGGCCGTAAGGTTTGTGAGACTTGTACACGTAGATCAGTGTGTTTGTGCAGTCAGAGCGGTGGAGGTGCCAGTATTGGTCTGCTTACGTAGCAGCTGTAGTTATGTGACTGAGGTAGGAGGGCCGTAAGGTTTGTGAGACTTGTACACGTAGATCAGTGTGTTTGTGCAGTCAGAGCGGTGGAGGTGCCAGTATTGGTCTGCTTACGTAGCAGCTGTAGTTATGTGACTGAGGTAGGAGGGCCGTAAGGTTTGTGAGACTTGTACACGTAGATCAGTGTGTTTGTGCAGTCAGAGCGGTGGAGGTGCCAGTATTGGTCTGCTTACGTAGCAGCTGTAGTTATGTGACTGAGGTAGGAGGGCCGTAAGGTTTGTGAGACTTGTACACGTAGATCAGTGTGTTTGTGCAGTCAGAGCGGTGGAGGTGCCAGTATTGGTCTGCTTACGTAGCAGCTGTAGTTATGTGACTGAGGTAGGAGGGCCGTAAGGTTTGTGAGACTTGTACATGTAGATCAGTGTGTTTGTGCAGTCAGAGCGGTGGAGGTGCCAGTATTGGTCTGCTTACGTAGCAGCTGTAGTTATGTGACTGAGGTAGGAGGGCCGTAAGGTTTGTGAGACTTGTACATGTAGATCAGTGTGTTTGTGCAGTCAGAGCGGTGGAGGTGCCAGTATTGGTCTGCTTACGTAGCAGCTGTAGTTATGTGACTGAGGTAGGAGGGCCGTAAGGTTTGTGAGACTTGTACATGTAGATCAGTGTGTTTGTGCAGTCAGAGCGGTGGAGGTGCCAGTATTGGTCTGCTTACGTAGCAGCTGTAGTTATGTGACTGAGGTAGGAGGGCCGTAAGGTTTGTGAGACTTGTACATGTAGATCAGTGTGTTTGTGCAGTCAGAGCGGTGGAGGTGCCAGTATTGGTCTGCTTACGTAGCAGCTGTAGTCATGTGCCTGAGGTAGGAGGGCCGTAAGGTTTGTGAGACTTGTACATGTAGATCAGTGTGTTTCTGCAGTCAGAGCGGTGGAGGTGCCAGTATTGGTCTGCTTACGTAGTAGCTGCAGTCATGTGCCTGAGGTAGGAGGGCCGTAAGGTTTGTGAGACTTGTACATGTAGATCAGTGTGTTTGTGCAGTCAGAGCGGTGGAGGTGCCAGTATTGGTCTGCTTACGTAGCAGCTGCAGTCATGTGCCTGAGGTAGGAGGGCTGTAAGGTTTGTGAGACTTGTACATGTAGATCAGTGTGTTTCTGCAGTCAGAGCGGTGGAGTTGCCAGTATTGGTCTGCTTACGTAGCAGCTGCAGTCATGTGCCTGAGGTAGGAGGGCTGTAAGGTTTGTGAGACTTGTACATGTAGATCAGTGTGTTTCTGCAATCAGAGCGGTGGAGGTGCCAGTATTGGTCTGCTTACGTAGCAGCTGCAGTCATGTGCCTGAGGTAGGAGGGCTGTAAGGTTTGTGAGACTTGTACATGTAGATCAGTGTGTTTCTGCAGTCAGAGCGGTGGAGTTGCCAGTATTGGTCTGCTTACGTAGTAGCTGCAGTCATGTGCCTGAGGTAGGAGGGCTGTAAGGTTTGTGAGACTTGTACATGTAGATCAGTGTGTTTGTGCAGTCAGAGCGGTGGAGTTGCCAGTATTGGTCTGCTTACGTAGTAGCTGCAGTCATGTGCCTGAGGTAGGAGGGCTGTAAGGTTTGTGAGACTTGTACATGTAGATCAGTGTGTTTCTGCAGTCAGAGCGGTGGAGTTGCCAGTATTGGTCTGCTTACGTAGTAGCTGCAGTCATGGTGACTGAGGTAGGAGGGCTGTAAGGTTTGTGAGACTTGTACATGTAGATCAGTGTGTTTGTGCAGTCAGAGCGGTGGAGGTGCCAGTATTGGTCTGCTTACGTAGCAGCTGTAGTTATGGTGACTGAGGTAGGAGGGCTGTAAGGTTTGTGAGACTTGTACATGTAGATCAGTGTGTTTGTGCAGTCAGAGCGGTGGAGGTGCCAGTATTGGTCTGCTTACGTAGCAGCTGTAGTCATGTGACTGAGGTAGGAGGATCATACGAATTTGTAAGACTCGTGCTGAAGGTTGTCATGCAACGTGACGGGGACTTTGTGCATGTAATCCTCTTAAACCTCCGTCCTTGACTGGCTATCAGGACATTAGAGCACAATGGAGGAACGTCAAATGTTCCAAATACTGGTATTAAAACTGAGGATATATAAACCACGACAGGCAATGTACGTATAACGTAACATTCAGGCGCGTTCGCGTAACCATTGTAGCAGTGGAAAAGCAATAAATATCTCATATTTGAGTGTGTGTCTGTAGCCAACTATCCAGCATGCAAAGCGCATGCCTGTATTATATTGTCATCTGTGGCCTGTCTGGCTCTACCGTATTTTTCCACATTATCTCATAAACGGCACGATTTTCGGAAAAAAGTTATTGAACATAAAATGTGTGTTTTGTTTTCTCTACAACTTTTGTCTGAAACATTCCTCATTGTACGAAGAATTCAGCGAGATATCATAAATGTACATACGACTTCATGTAAAGTGCCAGTTATTCTTGTCAGATTTTAATGAAACTTGAATTTTCTCGACAGGTTTTTTTTTTAATACTCAAATATCAAATGTCATGAAAATCCGTCCAGTGGGAGCCGAGCTGTTCCACGCGGACAGACAGACGGAAAGACACAGACAGACATGACGAAACTAACAGTTGCTTTTCGCAATTTTGTACCGTCTAAAAACGTCTAACCTCTACTCTACGTCTACTCGTATTACGCCATAATCCTCCATACCAACACGGACACAGTACACGCATTTTGGTGCCCGCTGTACCTGCCCTTTTATTAACCTTGCAAAACCCACACGTTCTGCAACATGTCAGCATGACTGACGCATCAAAACTGCACATCGTCAGATTACCTTCTGACGCCAGAAGCTCCATCACATGAAGCTGACTGCCGGCCGGCAAATCAAGACATTCTGCACACTTCATGGCACCGGAACGTTCATTGCCGCGTGCACAACAGCCACTCACTGGACGTACTCATAAACCAGATGAATCCAGCCCATATCCTCATATACTGCTTCTCTAAAGCCCAGTGGTTACTATATGTACCACCATGTTTAACATTCAACAATTCTACGTTCTGCCCACACAGTGTATTTATGAGTTTTGTGTGGATCTCAGAACAAACAGCGATTATTTCACTGTACAACATTAACTGACTGGTTTGTGTAACTGAGACGGAGTGTGTTTACTGCGCGGTACGGACTGTATTTATGTGTTTTGTGTGGATCTCAGAACAAACAGCGATTATTTCACTGTACATTAACTGACTGGTTTGTATAACTGAGACGGAGTGTGTTTACTGCGCGGTACGGACTGTATTTATGTGTTTTGTGTGGATCTCAGAACAAACAGCGATTATTTCACTGTACATTAACTGACTGGTTTGTATAACTGAGACGGAGTGTGTTTACTGCGCGGTACGGACTGTATTTATGTGTTTTGTGTGGATCTTAGAACAAACAGCGATTATTTCACTGTACACATTAACTGACTGGTTTGTATAACTGAGACGGAGTGTGTTTACTGCGCGGTACGGACTGTATTTATGTGTTTTGTGTGGATCTCAGAACAAACAGCGATTATTCACTGTACAACATTAACTGACTGGTTTGTATAACTGAGACGGAGTGTGTTTACTGCGCGGTACGGACTGTATTTATGTGTTTTGTGTGGATCTCAGAACAAACAGCGATTATTTCACTGTACAACATTAACTGACTGGTTTGTATAACTGAGACGGAGTGTGTTTACTGCGCGGTACGGACTGTATTTATGTGTTTTGTATGGATCTCAGAACAAACAGCGATTATTATCACTGTACAGCATTAACTGACTGGTTTGTATAACTGAGACGGTGTGTGTTTACTGCGCGGTACGGACTGTATTTATGTGTTTTGTGTGGATCTCAGAACAAACAGCGATTATTTCACTGTACAGCATTAACTGACTGGTTTGTATAACTGAGACGGAGTGTGTTTACTGCGCGGTACGGACTGTATTTATGTGTTTTGTGTGGATCTCAGAACAAACAGCGATTATTTCACTGTACAACATTAACTGACTGGTTTGTATAACTGAGACGGAGTGTGTTTACTGCGCGGTACGGACTGTATTTATGTGTTTTGTGTGGATCTCAGAACAAACAGCGATTATTTCACTGTACAGCATTAACTGACTGGTTTGTATAACGAGACGGAGTGTGTTTACTGCGCGGTACGGACTGTATTTATGTGTTTTGTGTGGATCTCAGAACAAACAGCGATTATTTCACTGTACAGCATTAACTGACTGGTTTGTATAACTGAGACGGAGTGTGTTTACTGCGCGGTACGAGCTGACTAACTCCATGTAGCAGAGTACTTCTTGAGAAGCTAACAGTTCCTCAGCTAGTCAAGAAATTCCCCGCGTTTTATGCAACCCAAAGGTTCATTACCGCATTCACAAGAGCCGCCACCTGTCCCTATCCTGAGCCATATCTATCCACTCCATGCCCCCCATCCCACTTCTCTGAAGATCCATTTTAATATTATCTCCCATCTACGCCTGGGTCTTCCAAGTGGTCTCCTTCCCTCAGGTCTCCCCACCAAAACCCTGTACGCACCTCTCCCATCCCCCATACGTGCTACATGCCCCACCCACCTCATTCTTCTTGATTTGATCACCCGAATAATATTTGGTGATCAGTACAGATTATTAAGTTCCTCGTTATGTAGTCTTCTCCATTCCCCTGTTACCTCCTCCCTCTTAGGCCCAAATATCCCCTCAGCACTGTATTCTCGAACACCTTCAGCCTATGTTCCCCCTCAGTGTGACAGACCAAGTCTCACACCCACACAAAACAACAACACAATTACAGTTCTGTATATCTTAATGTTTGTATTTTTGTACAGCAAACTGTAAGACACAAGATCTGCACCGAATAACAAGCATTGCCCGACTTCAATCTGCTCTTAATTTCTTCCTAAATGGAATTTCGATTTGTATGAACTGTATCTTTAAATGTAGTTATTATCTTAGCCTTTTAAGGACGAGCGGGCACCGCCTGGAACCATCAGAGCAGTAAACGTTTCAGTCCCCCTCCCTGTTACGATAAGCGTTGTGCCTCTCACTGCCCCCCGTCTCCTCTTCACTCTCTCGATATTTAAAGTCACCCCCCTGCCATCTACCCTAATTTTCCTTTCTGCGTTTCCGACCAAAAACGTGTCGATTCCCCATATCTCGCATGCGATCTACATGTTCGGCCCATCTCAATATCCGTAACTTGCTCACCATGAAAATATTTGGCGAAGACAACAAATCAGGATGCTCCTAATTATTTAATTATCTCATTTCCTATTATTTTCGTCCTCTATCACAAACAGGCCCATTCTCTTCACCCCTTCGCTAGCAGTAACCCCCACGATGCTCTCATAATGTGACAGACCAAGTTTCACACCCACACAACACAACAAAGTGCCTCTGCATTATAACCTTTATGTTCCTCTTTACGACATGAAAGTCGAGTCTGTCCTTCCGTATGCTTCGTCTCCCACACTACTTCAAAATTTTTGAAATAAATACATCAAAAGTCAACATTTGAAAGGTTATCGAAAGAACTGCATTCGTCTGATCCTACAAATAATTAATTCGTATCACAAAATACAGCCTTCCGAAGATACGTAATATTTATCACTTGATGTGGTTTTTTTTTTCCCCTACGGGTCGACAGCCCCTAGGGGGCCTAGGCCTCCTCGTTTTTTTTTTTGGACGCTTCACGATCACACTCAGACACACCACACTCTGTAGGACTCCTCTGGACGAGTGATCAACCCGACGCAGAGACCTCTACCTGACAACACACAACACTCACATGAGACAGACATCCATGCCATAGGCGGGATTTTTTTTTTTGTCTGTTCGGGGTTTTTCCCCTTTGATCCATTTTTGTACTGTTTAAATCCTTTCGTCCTTCATGTCACTTTACGTTCCATGCTACCGTCCTTACAACAAACACAAAATACAAACATCCATGCCCCCGGTGGGATTTTTTTTTTGTCTGTCCGGGGTTCCCCCCCCCCCCTTTGATCCATTTTTGTACTGTTTAAATCCTTTCATCCTTCATGTCACTTTACGTTCCATGCTACCGACCTTACAACAAACACAACACTCACAACAGACAGACATCCATGCCTCCGGTGGGATTCGAACCCACGATCCTAGTAAGCGAGCGGCCGAAGACCCACGCCTTAGACCGCGCGGCCACTGGGATCGGCCGTGATGTGGTGTTGAACTCAAGAAACAGATATTTCACGTGTGCAGTTATTTCCTGTTTACTAGTTCATAAGTTCGTGTAGCTTCCCATGCCTGCTCAGACACCACTGCGAACATTGGCAGGCCTAATTACGACCCCAAAACGTTTCGACAATACACAGTAAACCTTACAAATCTTACAAAGCAGTAGGCTCTGGAGGTCAGTAAGTTGCCCCCCTGTGTGTGTTTGTGGGTGCACGCGCGCAAAGAATTATATACGCCCTTGTGTAAACTATTTATTCCAACAAACAGATTCTCACGAAACCCACAAAGTTTCAATAAACTATTCCTGAAATTTGCTGCGCCGAAATTTGGCAAATCGGCGGAACAAAATGCAGAACAGCGGCCAAAAAAAAAAAATAATAATTTTCGTCGCTACGTACAGTATTGCTCCTATAGGCCGATTTTCACGAAACACGCCCTCTGTTAATAAAATACATCATTTTCTTTATTTGTGAAGGGCCCCGCAGCAGTTGCTACGGACGCACCGCAGCCTTGAGCCTTATTGAGCAACCCTGAACATTAGTTATTTTCTGTTTTTCCGTGTAATGGAGCACCGATGGAATGAAATTGACAGGGGAAAACCGAAGTACTCGGGGGAAAACCTGTCCCAGTGCCACTTTGTCCACCACAAATCCCACATGGACTGACCCGGGATCGAACCCGGGCCTCCGCGATGAGAACTTAAATCATATAAGAGTCCATTGCTGAACTGAATTTCATTTTAAGTTAAACATGAAACGAAAAGCCAAAAGGTCTGGGAAAAAAACGTGGATTTTGAAATATTTTTCATCTACATACGCCTGTGACGAAAGCAATGCTGACTGTCACCTTGAAGAGGATAAATTACGAGTGTAATAAAGCTGCACTAGAAGCTAGGATATAGCAGGAAAACTTTCTCACCTGCTTGCTGAGTAATAACCCACTTTAAATGCACTACAACCCCACCGAAATAGCATTTTTAAAGGCTTACTAAAATCGTGCAACTCTTTTTTGTCTCGCGTTCTGGCATTCGGCCATGCGTGCTACAGTATCACTATTAAAAATACAAGAACGAGATTTGCTCCTAAACATGTGATTACTGTGTACGTCAGTTTCTGGTGCTCGACGAGGTGTTATCGTGCGAAGGACAAACCTGGACACTCTGCACTATTCAGAACACTAAATTAGCAGACAAAAAAGGTGTTGGCAATGATCAACAGCAGGGACGGTGCGGAGTGAAGTGAAGTGAAGTGAAGTGGCTGCAAGAGAATAAAAAGCTACTGCATTCTTTCGTCTATTCATTACGCTCTAAACTACGGAATGATTTCTTTTATGGAGGAAATTAACGTTATGCGGTATTTCCTGTTCTTGTAAAGGGGAAAGGGAGGGGAGGAGAGGGGGGGCCGATAGAGTTAACCTTGCTTGTGTCTTAAAATAAACACAACTGCCTTGCTTTATGAGAGGCTTCAGCAACTGCTGATAGTCAGGGCAGTCACAACTGCTGATAAAATCAGGGCAGTCAGCAACTGCTGATAAATCAGGGCAGTCAGCAACTGCTGATAAAATCAGGGCAGTCAGCAACTGCTGATAAAATCAGGGCAGTCACAACTGCTGATAAAATCAGGGCAGTCAGCAACTGCTGATAAAATCAGGGCAGTCACAACTGCTGATAAAATCAGGGCAGTCAGCAACTGCTGATAAAATCAGGGCAGTCAGCAACTGCTGATAAAATCAGGGCAGTCACAACTGCTGATAAAATCAGGGCAGTCAGCAACTGCTGATAACATCAGGACAGTCAGCAACTGCTGATAAAATCAGGGCAGTCAGCAATCGCAGATAAAATCAGGACAGTCAGCAACTGCTGATAAAGTCGGTACAGTCAGCTATTGCTGATGAAGTCAGGGCAGTCAGTAACTGCTGATGGAGTCGGTGCAGTCAGCTATTGCTGATCAAGTCGGGGCATTCAGTAACTGCTGATAACGTCAAGGCAGTCAGCAACTGCTGATAAAATCAGGGCAGTCAGCAATTGCTGATAAAGTCGGTGCAGTCAGCTATTGCTGATGAAGTCGGGGCAGTCAGCAACTGCTGATAACGTCAATACAGTCAGCAACTGCTCACACAGTCAGAGCAATCAGCTACAAGCCGCTGACCGCTGCTGCTCTGCTCAAAACAATCACGCTGACCCAACCTCATACTCAATAAACCGTCCGCAGCATGCAGGTGACTACGCCATCTAGTGCTGAGGCTACAAATGCGTGGAGCGTTACCTCCACCACATCACGCCTGTGCCAACCTGCTCAACGTCACCGAAATGAAGGTGACGTCTGTTAATAAGCCTCATTACTTGACCAGCGCCGCAGGAGCCTATCGGGCACACTGCTGCGCCGTATTTCCGAATAAATACGTCGCGCTCAACCTCCGTAGATGGGTCACGTGAATATCACGTTACGTGCTACCTGAGCTGTGAATGGAGAGGTCACATTACCCTAAAACATCTCACACGATACCACGAGAAGGCTATCTATAAAACGATACAAGAAGTTAAAAATAATTATGCTCTTACGTGACCAGTGTAATTTCATTATATCGGTAACACTTAGCTAGCCTTTCTCATTTATTTTTCTAAACATCCCCATAAGCAATATCTACTTCAATTTTAACCTCACCACTAAAGTTAAGGTAAAGTTCACCCTAGAACAGGCCATGAAGGCTCCGAGGGGGAGTAGAGGTACTTTAATCTTTAACTTCGGCGCTAGAAGGGAGTGGGTGGTTAACGCCACGCCCCGGCCGCTTTAACCCCGGAAAAGAGACCCGGTACCCACTGTACAGGAACGTGGGTGGAGACCAAGGCCGGTCTGGAGGGGTGCGGAAAACCTCGCCCCCCACTGGGATTTGATCCCGGGACCGTCCAACCCGTAGCGAGCCGCAATACCGACTGATATCCCGACCCACACCTCACCACTTCTCATTAATTATAAAGCTGCGATTTTTCCGACCTCCATACGCCCTCATTATATTCGTTTTTCGGCCTCATAATAGGGCAAGTCAAGCAGAAGGGAGTCAGACTGGTGACCTTGACCTCTGCACAAGTGAAGCTAGGCCACTGAACTGCGTATGACAGTCTCCTTCCATTATCAGTTTCGGTTCAACAAATACCGTAAAGAAAACTTCGATACACAAATGTGGAAATTTCTTTTACAAAACGGATCCTACGTAACTAACCACTTAAAGCCCAGTGGTTATTATATGTACCACCACGTCTAACATTCAACAATTCTACGTTCTGCCCACACAGTGTATTTATGTGTTTTGTGTGGATCTCAGAACAAACAGCGATTATTTCACTGTACAACATTAACTGTCTGGTTTGTATAACTGAGACGGAGTGTGTTTACTGCGCGGTACGGACTGTATTTATGTGTTTTGTGTGGATCTCAGAACAAACAGCGATTATTTCACTGTACAACATTAACTGACTGGTTTGTATAACTGAGACGGAGTGTGTTTACTGCGCGGTACGGACTGTATTTATGTGTTTTGTGTGGATCTCAGAACAAACAGCGATTATTTCACTGTACAGCATTAACTGACTGGTTTGTATAATTCAGACGGAGTGTGTTTACTGCGCGGTACGGACTGTATTTATGTGTTTTGTGTGGATCTCAGAACAAACAGCGATTATTTCACTGTACAACATTAACTGACTGGTTTGTATAATTCAGACGGAGTGTGTTTACTGCGCGGTACGGACTGTATTTATGTGTTTTGTGTGGATCTCAGAACAAACAGCGATTATTTCACTGTACAGCATTAACTGACTGGTTTGTATAATTCAGACGGAGTGTGTTTACTGCGCGGTACGGACTGTATTTATGTGTTTTGTGTGGATCTCAGAACAAACAGCGATTATTTCACTGTACAGCATTAACTGACTGGTTTGTATAATTCAGACGGAGTGTGTTTACTGCGCGGTACGGACTGTATTTATGTGTTTTGTGTGGATCTCAGAACAAACAGCGATTATTTCACTGTACAGCATTAACTGACTGGTTTGTATAACTGAGACGGAGTGTGTTTACTGCGCGGTACGGACTGTATTTATGTGTTTTGTGTGGATCTCAGAACAAACAGCGATTATTTCACTGTACAACATTAACTGACTGGTTTGTATAACTGAGACGGAGTGTGTTTACTGCGCGGTACGGACTGTATTTATGTGTTTTGTGTGGATCTCAGAACAAACAGC
Organism: Reticulitermes speratus; assembly: GCA_021186555.1. Taxonomy (NCBI): domain Eukaryota; kingdom Metazoa; phylum Arthropoda; class Insecta; order Blattodea; family Rhinotermitidae; genus Reticulitermes; species Reticulitermes speratus. The sequence continues at coordinate 4,981,823 of JAJKFL010000237.1, read as the reverse complement.
GATTATTTCACTGTACAACATTAACTGACTGGTTTGTATAACTGAGACGGAGTGTGTTTACTGCGCGGTACGGACTGTATTTATGTGTTTTGTGTGGATCTCAGAACAAACAGCGATTATTTCACTGTACAACATTAACTGACTGGTTTGTAATAACTGAGACGGAGTGTGTTTACTGCGCGGTACGGACTGTATTTATGTGTTTTGTGTGGATCTCAGAACAAACAGCGATTATTTCACTGTACAGCATTAACTGACTGGTTTGTATAATTCAGACGGAGTGTGTTTACTGCGCGGTACGGACTGTATTTATGTGTTTTGTGTGGATCTCAGAACAAACAGCGATTATTTCACTGTACAGCATTAACTGACTGGTTTGTATAACTGAGACGGAGTGTGTTTACTGCGCGGTACGGACTGTATTTATGTGTTTTGTGTGGATCTCAGAACAAACAGCGATTATTTCACTGTACAGCATTAACTGACTGGTTTGTATAACTGAGACGGAGTGTGTTTACTGCGCGGTACGGACTGTATTTATGTGTTTTGTGTGGATCTCAGAACAAACAGCGATTATTTCACTGTACAGCATTAACTGACTGGTTTGTATAATTCAGACGGAGTGTGTTTACTGCGCGGTACGGACTGTATTTATGTGTTTTGTGTGGATCTCAGAACAAACAGCGATTATTTCACTGTACAGCATTAACTGACTGGTTTGTATAACTGAGACGGAGTGTGTTTACTGCGCGGTACGGACTGTATTTATGTGTTTTGTGTGGATCTCAGAACAAACAGCGATTATTTCACTGTACAGCATTAACTGACTGGTTTGTATAATTCAGACGGAGTGTGTTTACTGCGCGGTACGGACTGTATTTATGTGTTTTGTGTGGATCTCAGAACAAACAGCGATTATTTCACTGTACAGCATTAACTGACTGGTTTGTATAACTGAGACGGAGTGTGTTTACTGCGCGGTACGGACTGTATTTATGTGTTTTGTGTGGATCTCAGAACAAACAGCGATTATTTCACTGTACAGCATTAACTGACTGGTTTGTATAACTGAGACGGAGTGTGTTTACTGCGCGGTACGGACTGTATTTATGTGTTTTGTGTGGATCTCAGAACAAACAGCGATTATTTCACTGTACAGCATTAACTGACTGGTTTGTATAATTCAGACGGAGTGTGTTTACTGCGCGGTACGGACTGTATTTATGTGTTTTGTGTGGATCTCAGAACAAACAGCGATTATTTCACTGTACAGCATTAACTGACTGGTTTGTATAACTGAGACGGAGTGTGTTTACTGCGCGGTACGGACTGTATTTATGTGTTTTGTGTGGATCTCAGAACAAACAGCGATTATTTCACTGTACAGCATTAACTGACTGGTTTGTATAATTCAGACGGAGTGTGTTTACTGCGCGGTACGGACTGTATTTATGTGTTTTGTGTGGATCTCAGAACAAACAGCGATTATTTCACTGTACAGCATTAACTGACTGGTTTGTATAACTGAGACGGAGTGTGTTTACTGCGCGGTACGGACTGTATTTATGTGTTTTGTGTGGATCTCAGAACAAACAGCGATTATTTCACTGTACAGCATTAACTGACTGGTTTGTATAACTGAGACGGAGTGTGTTTACTGCGCGGTACGGACTGTATTTATGTGTTTTGTGTGGATCTCAGAACAAACAGCGATTATTTCACTGTACAGCATTAACTGACTGGTTTGTATAACTGAGACGGAGTGTGTTTACTGCGCGGTACGGACTGTATTTATGTGTTTTGTGTGGATCTCAGAACAAACAGCGATTATTTCACTGTACAGCATTAACTGACTGGTTTGTATAATTCAGACGGAGTGTGTTTACTGCGCGGTACGGACTGTATTTATGTGTTTTGTGTGCATCTCAGAACAAACAGCGATTATTTCACTGTACAGCATTAACTGACTGGTTTGTATAACTGAGACGGAGTGTGTTTACTGCGCGGTACGGACTGTATTTATGTGTTTTGTGTGGATCTCAGAACAAACAGCGATTATTTCACTGTACAGCATTAACTGACTGGTTTGTATAACTGAGACGGAGTGTGTTTACTGCGCGGTACGGACTGTATTTATGTGTTTTGTGTGGATCTCAGAACAAACAGCGATTATTTCACTGTACAGCATTAACTGACTGGTTTGTATAACTGAGACGGAGTGTGTTTACTGCGCGGTACGGACTGATTCTTTAAACACGGGCGGAGCAGTTCTCTTTCGAAAATCGGGAAGCACTGGACAGACAAACTACTACACTACTACAGCCCCACTAAACGCCTACAGGTTAATTATTTTTCTAAATACAGTATAACTCGGTTATAACGTCATGTTTTGTGTCGTTATAAACGAGTGTTGTTATAACCGAGGAGTATAAGGTTATGGTTAACAGTGAGGAATTAATTGGTACCACAGAAAAGCTGACGTTATAGGCGAGATGTCGCTTAAACCGATGTCGTTATAACCGTGTTCCACTGTAATTTTGAACACATGCAGCCTAAAGCACTTAATCGGCGACAGCTAAACGCGAGCACAAACTTCGCTACTAGCTTACATCACATTTCGTTACGACAGCAATTCACTGTCAACTATATGACTCAGCACAGCGTCTATATGCAAATTGTACGTTACGCGACGTAAAACCACCAAACCCTTGTAAACCGGACATCAAAGCGTCTGACTACGAGATGCGGCCCGGCCGTACGGTAGCAATCTGAACCCCTCCCCCCAAACCCGTCCTCCTCAGTACAAGTCTAAAACAGAAACAATCAGCGTTTCAACTGCTCATCCCCAACCGCGCACTGCTTTGCACGACAAACGGAACACACCGCACTTCTACTAACAGCTCACACAAATAATATACTTTCATCTTTATATCCCTTCAGCGGTTTTAATTTGGAAAATACAGTCTGTCATTCAGGTCAGATTTACTGAAGCTCGTCTACTCGTTTTCTTTTAAATTTCATCACGACTGAAGGGACGAAAATGCGATAAGAATATGAATGGGATTAAAATACGAGCCAAGTATAAATAGGACGGAATTAGAAAATGGCTGTCGTTTATCTGAAGGAGGTCCGTGGCCAGGCCATGAGCACAGTGGGTGAAGCAGCTTCCAGTGCGGCTGCATATATGTACATAAATATACAGGATATACACAAAAGAATGGTGCGGTTTCAATAGTTTTCAATATAGAAACCGCACCATTCTTTTGTGTATACCCTGTATACGTATATAATGCCTTGCTGATCCCAGTGGCCGCGAGGTCTAAGGCGTGGGTCTACGGCCGCTCGCTTGCTGGGAAGTGGGCTCGATTCCCGCGGCGGGCATGGAAGTCTGTCTGTTGTGAGTGTTGTGTGTTGTCAGGTAGAGGTCTCTGCGACGGGCTGATCACTCGTCGAGAGGAGTCCTACCGAGTGTGGTGTGTCTGAGTGTGATCGTGAAGCGTCGATAATGAGGAGGGCCTGGCCCACTAGGAGCTATCGTACCATGGAGGGGAAAAATATAATGCCCTATTATACATAAACTGTACATATACATATATATGATGTATGCGTAAACGTAAAAAGCGCCTTTGTCAGAAGCACACAATAAACACTTTGATTACACAAAGCGCTCTATAACACTGCACAAAACGTCTTGCATATACAGGGCATACACAAAATAATGGTGCGGGTTTAATAGTGAACACTATTAAAACCGCACCATTCTTTTGTGTATGCCCTGTGCATACATTTTTGAAAATGAGTTGTTTGTAACCACGGCGGTTCAACAGAGGCAACACGTGGATGCGGTACGTGTGTCGCACGTTTGTTAGCGGGCCGATCGGCGTGTTTGTGTTTGACGTTTTGCAAAGTCCTAGTGGGTGTATCCAAATTTGTCGTGCGTCTATTGCACCCACTTGCCCCCCCTGGCTAGGGGCCCGCTCTGAAGACACGACCCCGTCATTAGGCTGAAGAACGTCAATAATTCCAAAAACAAATCTCGAACACGACAGCCCGGCCAAGAATGGAACCCAGGTACATCCAGAGTACAATTGTACGTGATTTGTAAAACCATACATCTTGGAATATACAGGGTGTCTCTTCTATCGTTTCTCTGAGTACGGCAGGTATCACAGGATGTTTCGGCGGAGGCAGCTTTACTTATTGGACAAAACTGCCGTAGTCGGAGAAACGATAAAGGAAATATCCTGTAAACCTGCGGCCTTTTTAGTGGTTTACTTGGCGCCTCTGCACAGGCCGCATTACCTTCTGACAGCTGTTAGGTATTAAGAATATGTGTATTGTAAGCAGCAGGCGAATACAGACATCTAATTCAGTAAGACGGCAGTCAGCAGTGCACACGTGGTCAGGCTCTACTAGCCTACTGGATCATGCATGCTAGCTGATTAGGTAAACGAGTAAGTCGGGCTGCGCGATGGACACCCCTGATCTAGAATATATAATGTAGATGTCAGATAAACACAAATGAGTATGGAGCAGGGTCAGCTCGCCCATAAGGGGTGCAGAGTCACAGCCCTTCCAGAAATGCTGAAGAAGAAAAATTAAACTAAATATCTGAATAAAAGTTTTCATTAAATCATCATAAATTCAAATACTTGCGGCGGAGTCTTAAGCGCTGTGGAGAACAGAAAAGCTAGCGGGCTGTGCCCTACCCAGACGTTGCGCGCTGGCATCAGCACAGCTAGGGCGAGTAGTGTGACAGAGACAGCGAGCTAGGTCGGTAGTCGACTGCAGTCAGTGCAGTCAGTCAGCCCAGACAGTGTTTCAAGGAGGATTCCTGTTTCTGTTTACCGTCTCTAACGTCTTAAAATCTGGCATTTTGATTACCATTTTTATCTAGCTGTTGTCAAAGCCACATTTGCGAATGTTTTAATTTTTACAGCTTCAATTTCAAGATGAACATGAACGACAACAGTGTCAAGTACTTACAAAGCAGCAATTTTTGCAACTAACTCTCACCGAGAAGACTGATATTAGACAGAAGTTAAAAATACATAACTTGGAAAATTAAATTCAGCAGTTTGATTAATCCTATAATAATCTCAGTCCCTGCCTTACCCTAACAAAGTCCCACGAACCGCCACTGGTACGGACCATTCGTGGAATTATACTGACAGGGGGAAAACAGATATACTCGGATATAAAACTATCCCAGTGCAACTCTGTCTCACACAAATCCCACATGGACCAACCCACCCGAGCCACTGAACGGTCTAAGTACAATTTCACATATTTTTTTGGTGATATCTGCCTATGACAGACGGTGTTAGAGACAGAAATGTTACAATAAAAATACCGTACGAGAAATGTCACAAACTGCACGCCCGCCCTTAGAGTAAAAACACTTGTAACATCAGATGGCGCAACGCGTAACACGCATGAAGTATACAAGAAATGAATTTCGAAATGTTGCATGTTACGCAACTCGGAACGATGTCTCTGAGTCACAATGTTCCATCCTCGAAACTATTCGACAAATTTCGAGTAAATTTCGTTTCGACGGTGGGAGGGGGTGTTGAGCTGCACTAATTATTTGTTACAAAAATTTAATTCTAGCCCGTTCCGGTCAAATACACAGTGTCCAATTTATCGTGTCTCTGAGCACGGCTGCTGTATTGTAGAGAAAGCCTGCACTTGCCAGGGCATCCCTCGATAGCTGCGGTGCTGAAGGACATGGGAAAAGGGACACACTATGAAAATACAGTCGAAAACTCGGTTATAACGTCATGAAAGGGACTGAATGTTTTGTGTCGTTATAAACGAGGAGAATAATGTTATGGTTAACAGTGACGAATGAATTCGTATCACAGAAAATCTGACGTTATAGGCGAGTTTTCGCATAAACCGATGTCGTTATAACCGGGTTCCACTGTACTTTACAATAAGCTCTAAACGGAACGTAACTGATCTTCTCAAACACTGCTTATTGTATTCCAAAACCACCCTGTAGAAGTGTTCTGGCCGAGTCGAAACACGTTGTCAGAAGGGCCATAACGCCTTCGCGGTTAAATGTGTAGAGTTTGTGTAACTACTGGCACAATCCGATAAACTGCAACCGAGCAAGTTAGCTCAGTGGTAATGCTTCTGACTAATTGAAATGTGCAGGGTTCGAATCTCGGCCGGGACACCCCCAACCCTTACTGAAGAGGGGTTTCCGTTGCTATCCCCAGTCACTCCTGGAAATTGCAGCAGCTCTAACTAGGCAAGGGCAGTTTGTTTCAAAACCTTTTTCCAATTCACTGCTCACGTATTAACGTGTCATTCTACGGTACGTCTAAGGCACTGACGTCATTAAACAAAGACACGGTTAGCTCAGCAGTACCTAAGCTTTAAGTAACCCCATGGAACAGGAAAACAGATGAACCCCATAGCGGACCAGGCGCGGTACAGTTACAGTTGTTCCTGTCCACGCCATGAAGACACATGGGGAGTGGAGGTGAGAAGTCAGCTTCAAGCCCCGGCCGCTTTATCTCCGTAATAATAATAATAATAATAATATAATACAGTGCGACAAGGTGCAGTGGTGCACTGACCTACCAGCCGGCCAATCGATGTTCCTTCTCTGAAGCATCTCCACCAAATGGCACTTACCTGAAAAGAAAGGAAAAAAAAAGATTAATGTCGATATCAAGGCAATGAAGCACCGTACACCTACACATTTCAGAGCTCCTTTTGAGGCACCCAATAACGTGGCGGACGATAAACCTAACAGGACACCGAAGTAAGACCTCGCCGCAGATAACGCAAGGCCATCCCGGGCCACTTGCTGGTACCACGACACATCAAGGCCACTTGCTGGTACCACGACACATCAAGGCCACTTGCTGGTACCACGACACATCAAGGCCACTTGCTGGTACCACGACACATCAAGGCCACTTGCTGGTACCACGACACATCAAGGCCACTTGCTGGTACCACGACACATCAAGGCCACTTGCTGGTACCACGACACATCAAGGCCACTTGCTGGTACCACGACACATCAAGGCCACTTGCTGGTACCACGACACATCAAGGCCACTTGCTGGTACCACGACACATCAAGGCCACTTGCTGGTACCACGACACATCAAGGCCACTTGCTGGTACCACGACACATCAAGGCCACTTGCTGGTACCACGACACATCAAGGCCACTTGCTGGTACCACGAACACATCAAGGCCACTTGCTGGTACCACGACACATCAAGGCACTTGCTGGTACCACGACACATCAAGGCCACTTGCTGGTACCACGACACATCAAGGCCCACTTGCTGGTACAAAGACACATCAAGGCCACTTGCTGGTACCACGACACATCAAGGCCACTTGCTGGTACCACGACACATCAAGGCACTTGCTGGTACCACGATACATCAAGGCCACTTGCTGGTACCACGACACATCAAGGCCACTTGCTGGTACCACGACACATCAAGGCCACTTGCTGGTACCACGACACATCAAGGCCACTTGCTGGTACCACGACACATCAAGGCCACTTGCTGGTACCACGACACATCAAGGCCACTTGCTGGTACCACGACACATCAAGGCCACTTGCTGGTACCACGACACATCAAGGCCACTTGCTGGTACCACGACACATCAAGGCCACTTGCTGGTACCACGACACATCAAGGCCACTTGCTGGTACCACGACATATCAAGGCCACTTGCTGGTACCACGATACATCAAGGCCACTTGCTGGTACCACGACACATCAAGGCACTTGCTGGTACCACGACACATCACTCTGTTTACACTGAATTCAGCAACCCGACAATATCCTCTTACTGCAGTACATACGTAACAACTTTTGGGGCTCGCGGTTTCTGCTTCCCCCACCCCCTCCCCAAAACGCTACGAAAAGGAGGAACAAAAATCGATTCCGGTAAGCTCCAGAATTGTGGTTCATAAAACATCACTACTGCTGTCACTGCGGAAACGAGATAATGAATGGAATTCATTACATTTACATCAGACACATAGATCTGTGGAAGCACTATAACGCACAAACTGACATCGCCTTAACTCATGCTAGCGACTAAGCTTACAAAATACATAATTAACATGAAACAAAATTTTATGTAGTCGGCTGTAACACGCTTACAGTCCATGAATACATTACAATTCTCAGTGAATATACAAAATGCTCGTGATTATAGGTTCAGCGAATATATACAGTATGTCTCAGTGAATATATACAGTGTCTCGTAGCTACATACACAAGGTCTCAGTAAATACATATAAGAGTGTCTCAGTGAATAATACAAAAGTGTCTCAGTGAATATATATACAGCGTGTCTTAGTGAATATATACAGTGTGTCTCAGCGAATATATACAGTGTGTCTCAGTGAATACATACAGTGTCTCAGTAACTACATACACAGAGCGTCTCAGTAAATATATATACAGAGTGTATCAGTGAATACACATACAGAGTGTCTCAGTGAATACATACGAAAGTGTCTCAGTGAATATATATACAGTGTGTCTTTAGTGAATATATACAGTGTGTCTTAGTGAATATAAAAGTGTGTCTCAGTGAATACATACAGTGTTTCAGTAACTACGTAACAGAGCGTCTCAGTAAATACATATACAGAGTGTCTCAGTGAATACATACAAAATGTGTCTCAGTAATATATACAGTGTGTCTCCAGCGATATATTACAGTAATGTCTCAGTGAATACTTTACAGTGTCTCAGTAACTACATACACAGAGCGTCTCAGTAAATACATATAAAGAGTGTCTCATGAATACATACAAAGTGTCTCAGTGAATATATATACAGCGTGTCTTAGTGAATATATACAGTGTGTCTCAGCGAATATATACAGTGTGTCTCAGTGAATACATACGTGTCTCAGTAACACATACACAGAGCGTTCAGTAAATAATATACAGAGTGTACGAAACCCCATACAGAGTCTCATAATACATACAAAAGTGTCTCAGTGAATAATATACAGTGTGTCTTAGTGAATATATAAAGTGCTGTGAATACATACAGTGTTTCATAACTACGTACACAGAGCGGTACAAGTAATACATAACAAGTGTATCATAGTCAACAATATTCAGTAAACATATACATGTCTCATGAATAATATACAGAGTATATCATGTACTCTAATAAATAGAGTTCTCAATACATATCGTTCAGTGAATACATATAAAGGCCAATACATTACATCGTATACAACGAGTGTCCAGATAATATACAGGTGTTCATATCATGTATACATTCTCGTAACGACAGTGCTCATGAATACATATAAGATGTCTCATATCATTATACATTCTCATAACAACAGAGTGTCTCATATCATGTAACATCCTATACAGATAAAGTCTAATACATATCGATCTAATCCGGCTTAAGACTCTGAAGATGCGCTGCATAAGGTACTGCTCACGGTGCAGTCGTAACTAATTTCTATGTCAATAGGAAACGAACAGCAAAAAAAACCCTACCAGACTAATTATAACTAATCAGGCGCAGCAGATGGGGACGGTAGTGTCGCGCACTCGCGGTAGGCGAGATGTAAATAATCAGTCGAACACCAATCAACAATTATATCAAAGAATGACTAACTAACCGACCGCGTCCATGTAAAAGTTCATTCTGAGTGTGTGTGTTTTAGCCTCAGTTATCCAGCATGCAAAGCGCATGCGCGGTTTTATATTGTCATCTGTGGCCTGTCGGCTGCTACCATATTTTCCACGTTGTTTCATAAACAGTACGATTTTTTAAAAAAAAAAAAAAGTTATTGAACATAAAATGTGTGCTTGGATTTTCTCTACAACTTTTGTCTGAAACATTTCTCATTCCAGGAAGAATGTAGCGAGATATTATCGTAAATGTACATAGGTCTTCATGTAAAGTACTCGTTATTCTTATTAGATTTTAATTAAACTTGAATTTTCTCGACAGGTTTTCCCAAAAATACTCAAATATAAAATTTGATGAAAATCCGTTCAGTGGAGCCGAGTTGTTCCATGCGGACGGACGGACAGACATGACGAAGCTAATAGTAGCTTTACGCAACATTGCGAACGCGCCTAATAAACATACATCATCTATACACACGAAACCTCCTACATATTTCGGCTATAAATCGCCATCCCCAGGGACACGTCAATACAAAGACATATAAAACTAACACACGCAATTATGTGTCCCTGAAAATGGCGATTTACCGCCGAAACATGTAGCAAAGTTCATGTGTATAGACGACGTATGATTTTATACAGGGCATACACAAAAGAATGGTGCGGTTTCAAAAGTGAATAAAAAATTTATGTCTCACATTACACGGGCACAACATACACCGTCAGCGGCGGCAACTGTCCAAGTTTCTCATGCGCTACCAGCAGTTCGCTTCTCATGCTTACTGCGTGATCGGATAACGCATGCACTGCAGGTCATTACAGCGGACATGCTACACCGGGTCTGGATGAGTTTTGATTACCGTGTGGATGTGTGTCGTGTGACCCAGGGTGCACACATTGAAGGATTGTAATTACCAAATGAGAAACTTGGACAGTTGCCGCCGCTGACGGTGTATGTTGTGCCCGTGTAAGGTGAGAAGTACATTTTTTATTCACTTTTGAAGCAGTACCATTCTTTTGTTGTATGCCCTGTATAAACTGTGTGCATTTTTGGTGTATGTGGAGGATCACAGTCACAATGCACGGAACGAATAATATTAAACTTGAAAAAAATACGAATGTATTCAATGAAAAAATTGATACTCTGTGCTCAACAGATTTTAAATTACTTCGCCATATAACAGGAAATACAATAAAAGAATGTGATTTTTTTTCAGTTAATAATTTATGTCACGGGACGAACATTGTGATTACTCGCCCTGGGCGCCAAAACCCTGGCTACGCCACTGATCATAATCATTATAAGCCCACAAATCTTACAAAAGTCTAGACGCCACCTCGAAGTCCGACGAGCCACAAGGGTGTCATAAAGTAAGTTCCATACTGAGGACACAAATATTAGGCACCACCGTAGAAAACTTAGTCGGCCGGGCAACGTAGTGCCGGGAATTTGTGCACCCCTGAAAATGATAACTGAATAATAAATAAGGATTTGTGCGAAAATATAATTTGTGTTGTCTTCAGTGTGAAATCAATGAATGAACTTTATTGAATCTTATGAAATCAGGATTTCGATTTATACACGTATTTGGATACATTGTTATATTGTATATAATAATAATAACCATGGCTCAACAGCCCTATATGGGCTCGTGCCTCCTCTTTCCGAGGTTACTGGGTCGTGCGCATTTGTGGCAGTTCGGAGACCAGCCGACTGGCCGCGCTGTTCAACTCAATCCTGATGTGGCCGCCAGAGCCATCTGGCAGGTAGTCAGAGACTTGGGTGAGAAATGGCCGTTAAATTTTGCTTACGAAACATTTCTATTCATGCCCGTAAGGTTCTTTTCCATACCGTAAATCTACGACATGGGACCGACGGCTTTACTTCCCTCCAAGGAAGTGGTGCTCCGGATTTTTATCACCCTTAAAAATTCATCGAACCCGCGAACCTTGGGTCCAGTGGCGAGCACGCTAACCACTAGTCCACCGAGGTCGACTTATATTGTATATACAGGGAGTAATTTCCCATTGGCAAATGACATAAAATGCCCACTGGATATCTGTACCACGCTGTCCGTAACAATCGCCTGACTTTAAGGCAGGCCCGCTCAACCTTTTACGTGGTGCGGGCAACATGAAATTCAATATAATGAATGAATGAAGAATGACAAAGTATATGCATAACTTTACCTCTGCACTTTTCTATGTCACATTAAATAAAAATACACGCTACTGATAATAACACTCCCGATGGTGTCATTGGAATTTTTCACTGACATAATCCTTCCGGTCGCACTATGGCCCTGGAGTCGACTCAGCCTCTAACAGAAATGAGTACCAGGGATATTTCCTGGGGGGGTTAAGGCGGCCGGTGCGTACGGCTGACCTTACCACCTTCATGTGCCGATTGTCTACAAATATGGCAGCCTCAACCTCCTGGAAACCTAAGGGCCTGTCCAGGCCTGTAATGGGATTGCTTTACCTTTAATTATAATAACACGGGAAAAATATGAAGAATGCCAGTCACAACACAGGCTAGGTGTCGCTAATTTTAGCATATTTTTGCAAAATGTATGACTAGATGTCACATTGTATCTGGGTTTTGCAGCGAAATGGTTAAAACAGCTATTCTCATTTCAAATGTCTCCGCGGGCAACATAACACCGTGTGCATACAACACGTTGCCCACGAGCTACGGGTTGATCGAACCTCCTTTAGGGGGTAAAAATTAAACGTACAATTTAGTAATCTCTTATACTACTACATCACCCTCTGAGGGGGGCCCTACACAGGGGGACATGTAAAAAGTCAAATACATTTGTCCTCGTTCTCGCCATGAATTAATATAGGGGGGGTTAGATAGAAAACAGTGGTCAACTTCACGCCCCGGCCGCTTTACCCCCAGGAATAATTCCAGTACCCATTGACGAGGGGGGGGGGCTGGGTGGGCCCTACAGCTGGTTTGGAGGATTTGGAGAACAGAAAAATCTCTACCGGAAACAGTAAACAAACTGGTTTCAGCCACATTTATTTTCTGCACTGTGTTGGTTTTCGATTGCAAGACTAACAAATCACTGATGCAGCTTCCTTTAGCAGTTTTGCTTATAGCCCCACTTTTCTTGCCTGTTTCCTTTCACCTCATTTCACCTCACTTCCTGCTTTAGCAACAAACGACTCTCCTAATGTCTCCCTGACACGCTGTCCTATCAAACAGTGCGACAGTCGAGATATTCGTTCTTCTAAGATGTTACGTAGCGTAGACTGGTATTTAGTTACCGACGTTTCGGGACAACCTATAGATCTCATTTTCAAGGGTCAAGCAATCAACAAGCAGTTCACTGCTTACCCTTTACGATGGGACTGATAGGTTGTCCCGAAACGTCGGCAACTAAATACCAGTCTACGCTACGTAACATACCAGAAGAGCGAAGATCTCATTTACCCGCGACGGAAGCCTGAAATCACGCATGTGACAGTACCTTGAGATCCAAACCAATTCACATGGCAGTGTAGGGAATTAACACTAATGGCGACGAAGTATGAGTCAACGGCGACAAAACCTTACTCGCATCTTTCTTACAAATATCGCCAAATGTACGTTTGACGTATCTTCACGTTCTACATAATCGATAATCAAAAATGCGTTGCTGATGGTTTAGATTTCGGGCTTTTCAGGACCCGTTAAATTCAGAGCAAAAACTTCAGTTCCAATCACAAAAACTGTAATTGGCAGAGAACGGTTTTCTGCCTTAAAGCTATTTTCCAAAGGTACAATTTTTTTTTTCTATGGCTCGACAGCCCTTAGGGGGCCTAGGCCTCGTCATTTTTTACGACGCTTCACGATCACACTCAGACACACCACACTCGGTAGGACTCCTCTGGACGAGTGACCAGCCCGTCGCAGAGACCTCTACCTGACAACACACAACACTCACAAGCGACAGACATCCATGCCCCCGGTGGGATTCTTTTGCCTGTCCGGGGTTTTTTCCCCTTTGATCCATTTTTGTACTGTATTAAATCCTTTCGTCCTTCATGTCACTTTACGTTCCATGCTACCGTCTTTACAACAAACACAACACAAACATCCATGCCCCCGGTGGGATTCGAACCCACAATCCTAGTAAGCGAGCGGCCGCAGACTCACGCCTTAGACCGCGCGGCCACTGGGATCGGCCCAAAGGTACAATGCATAACCTTTTAAAGCCTACTAGTTACCTGAACCACCAACAGGCTTAACATTCACAAATTCTACGTTCTGCCCACACAGTGTATTTATGTGTTTTGTGTGGATCTCAGAACAAACAGCGATTATTTCACTGTACAGCATTAACTGACTGGTTTGTATAACTGAGACGGAGTGTGTTTACTGCTCGGTACGGACTGTATTTATGTGTTTTGTGTGGATCTCAGAACAAACAGCGATTATTTCACTGTACAGCATTAACTGACTGGTTTGTATAACTGAGACGGAGTGTGTTTACTGCCGGTACGGACTGTATTTATGTGTTTTGTGTGGATCTCAGAACAAACAGCGATTATTTCACTGTACAACATTAACTGACTGGTTGTGTAACTGAGACGGAGTGTGTTTAGTGCACGGTACGGACTGTATTTATGTGTTTTGTGTGGATCTCAGAACAAACAGCGATTATTTCACTGTACAGCATTAACTGACTGGTTTGTATAACTGAGACGGAGTGTGTTTACTGCGCGGTACGGAACTGTATTTATGTGTTTTGTGTGTGATCTCAGAACAAACAGCGATTATTTCACTGTACAGCATTAACTGACTGGTTTGTATAACTGAGACGGAGTGTGTTTACTGCGCGGTACGACTGTATTTATGTGTTTTGTGTGGATCTCAGAACAAACAGCGATTATTTCACTGTACAGCATTAACTGACTGGTTTGTATAACTGAGACGGAGTGTGTTTACTGCGCGGTACGAACTGTATTTATGTGTTTTGTGTGGATCTCAGAACAAACAGCGATTATTTCACTGTACAGCATTAACTGACTGGTTTGTAGTAACTGAGACGGAGTGTGTTTACTGCGCGGTACGAACTGTATTTATGTGTTTTGTGTGGATCTCAGAACAAACAGCGATTATTTCACTGTACAGCATTAACTGACTGGTTTGTATAACTGAGACGGAGTGTGTTTACTGCGCGGTACGAACTGTATTTATGTGTTTTGTGTGGATCTCAGAACAAACAGCGATTATTTCACTGTACAGCATTAACTGACTGGTTTGTATAACTGAGACGGAGTGTGTTTACTGCGCGGTACGAACTGTATTTATGTGTTTTGTGTGGATCTCAGAACAAACAGCGATTATTTCACTGTACAGCATTAACTGACTGGTTTGTATAACTGAGACGGAGTGTGTTTACTGCGCGGTACGACTGTATTTATGTGTTTTGTGTGGATCTCAGAACAAACAGCGATTATTTCACTGTACACATTAACTGACTGGTTTGTATAACTGAGACGGAGTGTGTTTACTGCACGGTACGGACTGTATTTATGTGTTTTGTGTGGATCTCAGAACAAACAGCGATTATTTCACTGTACACATTAACTGACTGGTTTGTATAACTGAGACGGAGTGTGTTTACTGTGCGGTACGGACTGTATTTATGTGTTTTGTGTGGATCTCAGAACAAACAGCGATTATTTCACTGTACAACATTAACTGACTGGTTTGTATAACTGAGACGGAGTGTGTTTACTGCGCGGTACGGACTGTATTTATGTGTTTTGTGTGGATCTCAGAACAAACAGCGATTATTTCACTGTACAACATTAACTGATTGGTTTGTATAACTGAGACGGAGTGTGTTTACTGTGCGGTACGGACTGTATTTATGTGTTTTGTGTGGATCTCAGAACAAACAGCGATTATTTCACTGTACAACATTAACTGACTGGTTTGTATAACTGAGACGGAGTGTGTTTACTGGCGGTACGGACTGTATTTATGTGTTTTGTGTGGATCTCAGAACAAACAGCGATTATTTCACTGTACAACATTAACTGACTGGTTTGTATAACTGAGACGGAGTGTGTTTACTGTGCGGTACGGACTGAGTCTTTAAATAAAACACTTTACGCTTCGTGTTTAAAGGGTTAAAAATGTTCTGCCTCCGTCAATAACAGCAAAACAAAAATCAGCATCCACGAGTGTCGTTAGGACAAGAACAAAAACAACGTCAGTCACTGTGCAGATGTCTTCAATGACTTACGTGCTCCCCATCCACAGCTCCAATGCGGCTGAGCAAATCAGTTCGAGGTATAAAGCTGTAGCAATTTCCTGCCGCTCTTCCACGGTCAGACGTTCCAAGAGGTTCTAAGACATTACGCAATATCACGTTCCTTTGATTATGCTGTTTACGCTACTTCCTACCACCGAAATTGATACTGCAAAGGTGAAAATTGGGTCCCACTAACAAACAAAAAGTGTAAACTGCACAGGTTAAGGAGTGCCATGGTAAAAGTGGCATTCAACAACAAGATTTTTTTCACCAGCAAACTGGACTTAAATTTAAGGAAGAAACTAGTAAAGTGCTACATTTGGAGCATAGCTTTGTATGGTGCTGAAACGTGGACACTTCGGAAAGTAGATCAGAAGTATCTGGTAAGTTTTGAAATGTGGTGCTGGAGAAGGATGGAGAAGATCAGTTGGACCGATCGTGTGAGAAATGAAGAAGTATTACACAGAGTCAAGGAGGAGAGGAATATCGTACATACAATAAAAAGAAGAAAGGCTAACTGGATTGGTGACATCTTGCGTAGAAACTGCCTTCTGAAACATGTGATTGAAGGAAAGTTAGAAGGAAGGATAGAAATGACGGACGACGAGGGAGAAGACGTAAGCAGCTACTGGATGGCCTTAAGGAAAATAGAGGATACTGTGAATTGAAAGAGGAAGCACTAGATCGCACTCTGTGGAGAACTCGCTTTGGAAGAGGCTACGGACCTGTCGTAAGGCGGACTGCAGAATGAATGAACGAACGACGACAGGCAGAAGTGGCGCCATGCCACAGACTGTTATAACAAAGACAAAATAGCTTACCAGTCTGAAGAAATAGGGCAGCAGCAAGCAAAACGAAGGAATGCGCAATATTCAGCATAACAGATAACTAACACATTTGACCGCTCAAAGGAAGTTGTACTGACGACAGTAAGTATTACTGACATGACTAACCTCATAATTAGCATATCGTACGATTTTCACTTTTCCTTAGCATCAGCACCATGGACGGAACGTTATCGGAATGACGTAGAACGCAGCGGCAGTTGGCCCGTTCATGAAGCATGTTACAATGAGGGTCAAACTCAGAAACAACAGATCTTGTACGGACGAAAATGGTTTAAAAAATCCTTGGGCACATAACATTCAAGAAGAAGAAGAGTTTTTATTGCCTTTTCTTCCTCCATTAAGACAACTTTCATAAATGCCAAAAAAAACTTCAAAATCCACAGTATAAACATTCTTAAAATCTTTATACTGTTCACACCGTGCATTTTCATTTGATCACACTTTTCTCAAACCAACAAAATTCACACTTCTTATTTATTATATAAAATAACTTCATTTTAGAATAAGTTATTTTATATAATAAATAAGAAGTGTGAATTTTGTTGGTTTGAGAAAAGTGTGATTCTTAAAATCATTTCTATATACACTAGTAACCTCCCGTGCATCGTGCAGTTACATCGTATACCCAACTCTAAGCAATTCACGCTATTGTCCCATCTCCAAATAGTGAACATTAATACAGGGTCATCATTTAATCACAGAACTATCGGCTGCACGATCCCTCGTCCAGAGGAGTCCTACCGACTGTGGTGTCTCTCTGTGTGATCAAAAAAATTACAACCTCGACACTGAAACGGGAAAACCGGAGTAGGTAGAAGAGGACGACTAAAAAAATAAAAAAAAACCATCGGCTGCAACTTCCTGTCGGATCACGTACAGCATTAACATAATCCACTCAGCCGACTACCCACACGCGGCGTTTAGTAGCGGTAGGAAGCTACAAACGACAGTTGCTAAATAAAATAATATCGCTGTATAATTCCCAGTAACAACCCTTCCCACTGTCCAAGCCCAGCAACTTCAGTCATCCACCTATGCATACCACCGAGGGCCGTATTTTGTATATGAAGAATTAGTGTTTATGAACGTTACATTGTTTTCATAACATTTTTGTAGTAAAGCAAAAACGTTGTCCCTGTACACGCCATGAAGAAACATACGGAACGCGGAGGCACAACTCCAGTCATTCTTAACCTCGTCACTCGATGCGGTGAGTGATCAGCCTCACGCACTGCCCTCTTTATATCCAATTATGGGGCCCTGGTACCCAATTATGGGGCCCCGGTACCCAATTTGGGCCCGTACCAATAGGGGCCCCGGTACCCAATTATGGGGCCCCGGTACCCAATCAACAGGAGGCTGGGTGGGTTCCAGAGCCTATATGGTTGTTCTGTACAAACATATCGTGCCCCTGTCGGGATTCGAAACCAAAATCGTCCATCCCACAGCCTAGTCAGTGTACTGTATCCAGCCAGGGTCCGTACTTCAAGCCTCGGACTGAGCTTCCAAAGATGATAGGATAAACTGGTAATTAAAGTTGTAAAGTTACAGTAAAGTTCACCCTGTAACAGGCCATGAAGGCTCAGAGGGGGAGTAGAGGTACAGATCTACTCTTTCTTTAACCTCGGCGCTAGATGGGGGTGGGTGGTCAACGCCACGCCCCAGCCGCTTTATCCCCGGGAAAGAGACCCGGTACCCATCGTATAGGAGACTGGGTGGGCCCCAGGCCGGTCTGGACGGGTGTGGAAAATCTCCCAACGGGATTCGATCCCCGGACTATCCAGCCCGTAGCGATTTGCTGTACCGACTGAGCTATCGCGGCCTACAATTAAAATTGTACTGTGGAGATGGCTAGCAGTTCTATCTATAAGTGCTATCTGCACTTAAGGCACACTTATCTTAAAATGGCTGAGCGCTGATGACACTACTTTACACTGTCCTTGTCACACAGGCAAGTTAAGCCAGGAAGTGAACCCTTCATAAGGAATCTATTGTCGAACAAGCTCTTACTGGCGAATGTTTCTTGACAAAGGAAAAGAGAAGACATTCCAGAATATTCCAAGGACTATGATGATTGCTGAAAGAGACGCAGCACGGTCAGTGTCCGTTGTCCTACGTTGTTCTTCGTCTAGCGCAGTGGTTCCCAAACTTTTTCGGTCCACCGCCCCCTTGGTTCCATATACACACCCACAGCGCCCCCCTACCTTTTAAAAAAAACAAATGCGTTTTTGTTTTCACTTTTATTTTATATTTAAAAAATCGTTTAAATAAAATTATAAGAGTTAAACTTAATGTTTTGTGCGTTAATTAATAAATTAAAATTTATTATATATTTTTATTATTAACAATAATTCACCTACCAATAGTTTATTAAAAAAATAATATGTGCTTGAATAAGATTCATAAATTAAAATACTAAGACATTTAGTTCATTTTTTATTTTTAACACAAAAATTACTTTATTTGAATTTTATTATAAAAATAAATGCACTACTTGTCTACTAGCGCCCCCCCTGTGATAATAACAGCGCCCCCTTCCACCTCTCGTACATATTAGCGCCCACCTCGGTAATCCCACCGCCCCCCAGGGGACGGTACCGCCCACTTTGGGAACCACTGGTCTAGTGCATTAAGCCCTCAACAGCACGCATTTCAGTCGGTCAATATTGCTCCAGCAGCTAACTGCATGTAGCACAGTCCTTCTTGAGAAACTAAAACTTCCTCAGCCAGTCAAGAAATTCCCCGCATTTTATGGAACCAGCAGGTTCATACCCGCATTCACAAGAGCCCACCACCAGTCCCTGTCTCAGGACCTCCTCATTATCGACGCTTCACGATCACACTCAGACACACCACACTCGGTAGGACTCCTCTGGACGAGGATCAGCCCGTCGCAGAGACCTCTACCTGACAACACACAACACTTACAACAGACAGACATCCATGCCTCCCGGCGGGATTCGAACCCACAGTCCCAGCAAGCGAGCGGCCGCAGACCGACGCCTTAGACCGCGCGGCCACTGGGATCAGCCTTCAGCTCAGCCACGTCATTCAATACACCCCGTATTGCATTACAAGCAAAAGCACAACGCAACTATTGTCGCTGCCATTTCTCTTGGCTCTACTGTTTAAGGTAAACGTAACGTTCACACTTTCACGGGCCATGAAAGCCCAGCACTAGACGAGGGTGGTGGTCAACTCCACGTCCCGGCCGCTTTAACCCCCGGGAAAGAGGTCCAGTACCCATTGTATAGGAGGCTGGGTGGGCCCCAGGGCCGGTCTGGACGGGTGCGGAAAATCTCGCTCCCACCGGGATTCGATGCCCGGACCGTCCAGCCCCTAGCGAGTCACACTATACCGACTGAGCTATCCCGGCCCACAAATCATGGAGGTACCGCACGGAATGTATCCATCATTCATTCTGTAGTCTGTCTTACGACAGGTCCGTAGCCTCTTCATTCTGTAGTCTGTCTTACGACAGGTCCGTAGCCTCTTCATTCTGTAGTCTGTCTTACGACAGGTCCGTAGCCTCTTCATTCTGTAGTCTGTCTTACGACAGGTCCGTAGCCTCTTCATTCTGTAGTCTGTCTTACGACAGGTCCGTAGCCTCTTCATTCTGTAGTCTGTCTTACGACAGGTCCGTAGCCTCTTCATTCTGTAGTCTGTCTTACGACAGGTCCGTAGCCTCTTCATTCTGTAGTCTGTCTTACGACAGGTCCGTAGCCTCTTCAAAGCGGTTCTCCACAGGGTGCGATCTAGTGCTTCCTCTTTTCAATTTCCAGTATCTATTCTTTTCCTTAAGGTCATACAGTAGCTGCTTACGTCTTCTCCCTCGTCGTCCCGTCATTTCTATCCTTCCTCTATCTTTCCTTCAATACTGTTTCAGAAGGCAGTTTCTACGCAAGATGTGACCAATCCAGTTAGCCTTTCTTCTTTTTATGTATGTAGGAATGTATCCATCTGACAAAAAAACATTGACCACGGGCGTCTATGAACACGTCGGTAAGGTTGAATTACTCAACGTGTCATTTTATCGGGTGTAGACTAGCGCATGCGCACAACGCTCCTGTAAGCAGTCCCTCTGTCGCGCGAATTCCTGCTGATAGCTCAACTTGTCTAGTGTCTACAGCGCTGACATAATTAGTAACGCAATAAAATAGAAACCTATAGCGGGATGGCTCGACCGCGGATGTCCAAACATTACGATACGTTGACAGATCTCTTCTCAATGACGTACTTCCGTTCAGCGGCTAAACTTTCAAGCATGTGACAGAGTTATACACACGCCTATGTATACATGTATACCTACACCAAGGGTTCCCAAACTTTTATGTGTGTGACCCTAAAATAGCAAATGGTACGTGACCCTCGACCTTACCATGGAAACGGCAATAGTCAGTGATATTTACTGTAAATGAACTGATACTAATACCTTTCCTTGAACACTACATAACATTGCAACTTATTAAAAAATATATTAAATTGTTAATGTTATTTGTCAAATCAAATATTTTTGGGACAATATTAAATACACAAACATGCAAGACACAAATATTTATTTAAATAACTGCATACTTGTGCCGGTTAGACAAATCAAAGTGTGTTCATTAGTTATTAATATACACGGCATACACAAAAGAATGGTGCGGTATCAAAAGTGAATAAAAAATGTATTTCTCACCTTACACGGGCACAACATACACCAACAGCGGCGGCAACTGTCCAAGTTTCTCATTTGGTAATTACAATCCTTCAATGTGTGCACCCTGGGTCACACGACACACATCCACACGGTAATCAAACTCATCCCAGACCCGGTGTAGCATGTCCGCTGTAATGGCCTGCAGTGCATGTGTTATCCGATCACGAATTTCATGGATGGACGTGGGCAATGGTGGTACATAAACGCTGTCTTTAACGAACCCCCAAAGAAAGAAATCGCATGGTGTAAGATCTGGAGAACGGGGTGGCCAAGGGAGAAGGTTCTTGTCTCCATTTGCAGCAGCACGTCCGATCCAGCGCATTTCCCCTAAACTGGCCCCGCGGCCACGCAGTAAGCATAAGAAGCGAACTGCTGGTAGCGCATGAGAAACTTGGACAGTTGCCGCCGCTGACAGTGTATGTTGTGCCCGTGTAATGTGAGACATAAATTTTTTATTTACTTTTGAAACCGCACCATTCTTTTGTGTATGCCCTGTATAATAGCCCCAGTATGTTTACAATTAATAAACACGCGATTCTATAATTACAGTTTGTGGATCATTCTGTTTGAATTTAGATACAAATCTTGATTTTATTTTATAATTATCGAGTTCTCCACAAAACCCTCTCACGACCCTACGTCAACACCCCCCCCCCCCCCCCCGACCTGAGATTGAGAACCACTGACCTACACGAACGTACACTCACATAATTCACTAAAATTTCATAATTACATTTCATCAACGTCCTTCACGTGGAGTTGTAGAATTTCCGCGTCAACGAAACACCGGGACCGGCCGAAAAATCACCAATGATAAAACCCATCCCTGTTTTAATCGTGCGGCACTGCGTAGCCAACATCACCACCGCCAAAGTCACAGTAACGTATCACTAAAAAGTTGACGAGGTGCGAAAATCCCCCCAGAAGCCAATTTACTCTGCGCACAGTACGGAATAGTTTTTGGGGGGAAATTCGTCCAAAAGCAGGAAGATATTTACATTACAAAAGAAAATCATCAGAATTATGGTCGGTGCACATCCTAGAACTCCATGCAGAAGTCTATTTAAAAAAAACTGGAGATTCTGCCTGTTCCATGCCAATATATATTTTCATTAATGAACTTCCTCGTTGATAATCAATAAAACTTTAAAAAAATTCACCAATACACAGTATCAATACAAGCAATAAGCACCATCTTCATAGACCAATTGCCAACCTATCATGCTTCCAGAAAAGTACATTCTATTCTAGTATCAGGATCTTCAATAGCTTACCGTGTAATATCAAAAACCTTAAGAATGAAAAGGCACAATTTAAAGCAGCACTAAGAAGATACTTAAATGCACACTCCTTTTACTCTGTACATCAATTTCTTATGAGTACTGTTAACCTATAATACTGACGTCTAAGACTGCACATAGAATGTTTAAAGCATTTTGCAATGTACATTTTTGTATGATTTTGTATGTTATGACTTATTGCACATCCTCTTGTCTTGTGACAAAATTATGGATCCATGGAATGTATATACAGGGCATACACAAAAGAATGGTGCGGTTTCAAAAGTGAATAAAAAATTTATGTCTCACATTACACGGGCACAACATACACCGTCAGCGGCGGCAACTGTCCAAGTTTCTCATGCGCTACCAGCAGTTCGCTTCTCATGGTTACTGCGTGGCCGCGGGGCCAGTTTCAAAAATGGCGTTGCAGCAGGAGAAGGCTTTCTGTGTGCTCCGTTTTGAGGTGTCCAGATCTGTGATTACAGTGCAGCGTGAGTTTCGTGCACGGTTTAAAAAAGACGCACCACACAAGAATAACATAAGCAGGCGGTACCGACAGTTTGTAGAAACTGGATGCTTGTGTAAAGGCAAGAGTCCTGGTCGCATGCACTGCAGGCCATTACAGCGGACATGCTACACCGGATCTGGGATGAGTTTGATTACCGTGTGGATGTGTGTCGTGTGACCCAGGGTGCATACATTGAAGGATTATAATTACCAAATGAGAAACTTGGACATTGCCGCCGCTGACGGTGTATGTTGTGCCCGTGTAAGGTGAGAAATAAATTTTTTATTCACTTTTGAAACCGCACCATTCTTTTGTGTATGCCCTGTATATATGAATGTATGTATGCATTGAAGTCCTCTTGCCACATCGAACTGTAGAAATGTCACGAAACCCGATGAACCTGTTTACATAAACTGTTTTGCGGACATAACGAACTGCCTGCGTGAAAGTTTCGCCAAATTACTTGTCTGAAAGGAAGGGATGATAGACAGCAAAGGCGCGAGCGCAAGCAGTTCAACGTAACTCCACCGGCCAAGGCTGCTCTGAGTTTATACGACAGTCAGTGCATATGGCCGGAGTGTCAAAACAGCAAGAATTCTTCTCATAAATTAATACTGATTGATTCTCGGGGTATTTAAGGGCGTTTTATTAACAAAATCGATTATACGGTTGCCCCTGTAATGAATTAATTATATTTATTGTTTATTTAACGACGCCTTCAATATATGAGTCAATATATGACATTATATCTCGTCAAATAGGAAGATGAAAAGTGAACACTGAAACTGAGAAGATTGGAAAGAAGCCATCACATCCTGAACAGATGCATCATCCTGGAATTTGCGAGCAGGAACTGAGTAAAAGCACGAATACTTCCGAGATTTGAGGAACGACATGGCACCGATTGTGGCCTACACTAACAGAATTCGTGTGTTATAAATCTAACGATTTGATGTGTACCAGGAGCGTATAAATATAGCATTTAAACGTCTGTTATATATACAGGATGTTTCCACAACAAACTGTGCTGGAGAAGATAAATATACACGGAGTTTCGTGGGGAAAGCTTAAGTAACAGACCATTTGCGAAATCTAGGAGTAGATGAAAGATTAAAATAGATCATAAATGAACAGGATGAGAGGGCGTGAACTGGGTTAATCTGGCTCAGGATACGGACAGGTTGCGGACACTTATGAATGCGGTAATAAACCTTCGGTTTCCATAAAATTCGGGGAATTTCTTGACTAGCTGAGGAACTGTTAGCTTCTCAGGAAGGACTCTACTCCATTGAGACAGTTAGTCGGTTGGTCAGTTAGTATGAAGTTACTGCCCGTACAGTATTAGAAGTCTCCTGTCATGTCGCGGTGACATATGGGTTCAATAACCCCATATTGCTAGATGGGGTTATCAACTGCCCAATGAGATTCCTGATGTATTGCAGTAAATCAAACAAGAGCATGGTATGCGATTAACAGCAGTACTTCTGCACCATCACACACAACCTTTATTAGTAAACACATCTTAACATTAACTCTAGTGTCCTTATGTTACAACGTATTCAGACATTTTTTTTTTTCCTATGGCTCGACAGCCCTATATGGGCCTGGGCCCTCCTCGTTTCGTCGACGCTTCACGATCACACTCAGACACACCACATCGGTAGGACTCCTCTGGACGAGTGACCAGCCGTCGCAGAGACCTCTACCTGACAACACACAACCTCACAAGCGACAGACATCCATGCCTCGGTGATTTTTTTATAATTCCTGGTTTTCCCCTTATCATTGTACTGTTGAAGTCTTTGTCTCTGTCATTACGTCCATACTACGTCCTTTCACAAACAACACAAAATCCATGCACCCGGTGGGATTTTTTTTTTTTTTTTTGTCCGTTATTTCCCTTTGATCCATTTTTTGTACTTTTAACTCCTTCGTCCTTCTTCACGTCATTTAATGTCTATACTAGTCCTTTACAACAAACACAACACAAACATCCATGCCCTAGGCGGGATTCGAACCCACGATCCTAGAAAGCGAGCGGCCGAAGACACACGCCTTAGACCGCGCGGCCACTGGGATCGGCATTCAGACATTAGTCTAATGTAATAAAATACAAAAACGTAAAATTGTACAAATAGGAAATATGTGTCAATTTACTGCGAGTATGACCTCGATTCCTTACAATACTGATACTATTTTTGTTCTTTGTTTTAGCCTTATAAATGTTTTGTCCTATTAAGTTGCTCAGAGTTTATCTCTTTAAAACTTTCGAAACATTTGTATGGGCATACTTCGACGATTTTTTATATAAAATGTGGTACCTTCCCTTAGCTGAAGAATCGAATTTCACACACGATATGTTGCATGTTCACGTTTCAACAGTTCAGCCTGAATGACTTGTAACATGTCACTACAATGAATCAGCGGTGTAAGGCTTGGGTCTGCGGCCACTCACTTGCTGGGATTGCGGGTTCGAATCCCACGGGGTGGGACATGGATGTCTGTCTTTCGTGGTCTCTACGACGGGCCGATCCCTCGATCAGAGGAGCCCTACCGTGTGTGTCATTGAGTGTGATCAGATGCAACAACAACCTGCACTACTATTATGAGGAGGAAGACACACGTCAGGCTAAGAAATCAAGGTTGTGTCTGAGAGTTACAAGTATTATTTGTTAAGACAGACAACAAAACGGGATGCCAAACGACAAAATGGTACTTGGATTAGTTAAATACGACGTCTGGTAAGCTGGACAACCCTGTTATAACACGCATCATTCTCATGCGTACACACGCAATGAGAAACAAAAGTTACAGGCATTAATTAAACCAAGTGCAAAGCAGAACGCAAGAGGCTATGGTGCGTCAAGTTTCTCTTTGACACTGGCAGAACCGGTCCTTAATTTAGATGGCCGTGACACAGTACGCGCCATCACTGTCACTCAGAAATACTGTATAACACCTGTTTCACTTGCTAAGGGAGGCACTCGACTGAATACGGCGTGTCCCTCAGGTCCACACATGCTCAGGCACGTATAAACCACGCACGGTCTCCCCTCCTCGTGCAGTTCCGTGATGAACAGGGGTCAATGACGCAATGCAAAGACATCGCCTGAAGGTGGCGCTAGACGGTCAATAATATTGCGCAATAATTATATGGCGCAATAGTACGATCGTCTAGTTTTAACACTGAAGCGTTTCACAATATATTGTGTCAAATTAAGTCTGTTTTTATGGTGGTCCATGACTCTGCAGACATATTGTACATAAAAAGTACTGATGAGACACTAAAGGAGGCAAAGCTCCACCTTTCACACTGCCGACGAACGGCTTTAAACTGCGTGTAATTGAAACTCATTATGATGTGAAGTAGGAACCAGGATGTCGGTCTGATGTCTCAGAGGTCTTCATGACATTCAGAACCCCCAAACCACCATTAGGAAACTACCTGATCCAGCTTTATGCCCTAAAATATGACAGCAAAATTACAGGTCACCTAATTCTTTATGGTCCAAAGAAAGCTCAGCTTACGAATTATCCCCAAGACGAAAATAGTCGACATTTCTCAAAGAGCCATTATTTCCGTAAAAAAACTGCAAATAACAAATTAGTTTCACGTGGATGGGTAATGCATGCAGAAACTACATTTCGTATCTTGTTTCTGCTGCCTGTGCTTTGACCAACGATCCGGAAAATCTTTAGGAAATGAAGGCTGCAGTGTGTGGGCCCATTTATCTACAGCCCTGAAATATCATGACAGCAGTTGCAGTCGCGTGAAATTTTGTCTAGGGTGGGCAGAAGCCGAATCAAGACTCAGAATGCACTGTTGATGTTGACAGGATCAGAGCGCTGCACAAACATTCTGACCAGACGAGTGGCACTGCGCTGTAAATTGCAGAAAACTCGAAACCGTTATCGTAGCGGGGACTAAACATGAAACCGCATGTGTTCCTACCATCACTGACAACTGCACAGATGGGCAGGCACGTGAGACCAGTGACACCAGAACGTCCCGTTCGAGACCAGTGACATCAGAACGTCCCGTTCGAGACCAGTGACATCAGAACGTCCCGTTCGAGACCAGTGACATCAGAACGTCCCGTTCGAGACCAGTGACATCAGAACGTCCCGTTCGAGACCAGTGACATCAGAACGTCCCGTTCGATACCAGTGACATCAGAACGTCCCGTTCGAGACCAGTGACATCAGAACGTTCCGTTCGAGACCAGTGACATCAGAACGTCCCGTTCGAGACCAGTGACATCAGAACGTCCCGTTCGAGACCAGTGACATCAGAACGTCCCGTTCGAAACCAGTGACATCAGAACGTCCCGTTCGATACCAGTGACATCAGAACGTCCCGTTCGAGTCCAGTGACATCAGAACGTCCCGTTCGAGACCAGTGACATCAGAACGTCCCGTTCGATACCAGTGACATCAGAACGTCCCGTTCGAGTCCAGTGACATTAGAACGTCCCGTTCGAGACCAGTGACATCAGAACGTCCCCTTCGACACCAGTGACATCAGAACGTCCCGTTCGAGACCAGTGACATCAGAACGTCCCGTTCGAGACCAGTGACATCAGAACGTCCCGTTCGAGACCAGTGACATCAGAACGTCCCGTTCGAGACCAGTGACATCAGAACGTCCCCTTCGAGACCAGTGACATCAGAACGTCCCGTTCGATACCAGTGACATCAGAACGTCCCGTTCGAGACCAGTGACATCAGAACGTTCCGTTCGAGACCAGTGACATCAGAACGTCCCCTTCGAGACCAGTGACATCAGAACGTCCCGTTCGAGACCAGTGACATCAGAACGTCCCTTCGAAACCAGTGACATCAGAACGTCCCGTTCGATACCAGTGACATCAGAACGTCCCGTTCGAGTCCAGTGACATCAGAACGTCCCGTTCGAGACCAGTGACATCAGAACGTCCCGTTCGATACCAGTGACATCAGAACGTCCCGTTCGAGTCCAGTGACATTAGAACGTCCCGTTCGAGACCAGTGACATCAGAACGTCCTCTTCGACACCAGTGACATCAGAACGTCCCGTTCGAGACCAGTGACATCAGAACGTCCCGTTCGAGACCAGTGACATCAGAACGTCCCGTTCGAGACCAGTGACATCAGAACGTCCCGTTCGAGACCAGTGACACCAGAACGTCCCGTTCGAGACCAGTGACATCAGAATGTCCCGTTCGAGACCAGTGACATCAGAACGTCCCGTTCGATACCAGTGACATCAGAACGTCCCGTTCGAGACCAGTGACATCAGAACGTCCCGTTCGAGACCAGTGACATCAGAACGTCCCCTTCGAGACCAGTGACATCAGAACGTCCCGTTCGAGTCCAGTGACATCAGAACGTCCCGTTCGAGACCAGTGACATCAGAACGTCCCGTTCGATACCAGTGACATAAGAACGTCCCGTTCGAGTCCAGTGACATTAGAACGTCCCGTTCGAGACCAGTGACATCAGAACGTCCCCTTCGACACCAGTGACATCAGAACGTCCCGTTCGAGACCAGTGACATCAGAACGTCCCGTTCGAGACCAGTGACATCAGAACGTCCCGTTCGAGACCACTGACATCAGAACGTCCCGTTCGAGACCAGTGACATCAGAACGTCGTAAAGTGAAACACTTACTGCTCTAACGACCTAAACAGACCCCTGGTAACACTTACTACTCCGATAGACAGCAAGACGTCACAACGTTAATCGGAGACTGTCTGCCTTTGTTTGTTTGTTTGTTTATTGACGTCTTCTGTTTTCATGACCTGCTGATGAGTGTTGAGCAAGGGATAACCAAGGCCACGCTCACAGCAAACGAGGAAATTCAATCCAATCCAACATAATGTTACGTGGTTCAACCGTGCGATGTGTCCGACGAACGTAAGAGCCACCGCCCAGGCCTACCCTGCCTGAAGTCCTTAACACTCTGTATCCATTACAAAGTCAAAACGGTTCTTGCTTTTTAGTGAAGCAAACAGTGTGTGTTCTAAGAATCATTTGAAAAGCATAAATGCTTTGTATTCCAAAACTGCAGTCTTTTAACGTTCCACTAATGGTACATATGATTAAACTCTGGGCTTCAACAGGGGAGGTAAACAGCCAAATCAATAGGGAAGCCCTTCAGTGAACTGCACATTGGGGGGGGGGGGGGGGGGAGACGTTCGAAGGGCCGCACAGGCTGCAAGTTACGACGAAGAAAACTGTATTAGAAGCGATTGTACATAAGGCGATGCAAACTTACAAATACGAAATTAAATCTCGTAAGTCTTCGGGAGTTATTTTATGGATGAAAATGTTACACTTGCGCAATACCATACATCCGATGCTGGGGACGGGGGGACGGGGGGGGGGGACGGGGGGTTGGTATATATTAATTGGAAGTATACGTTACCATAAATAAATTATCTTTGTTATTTCCAATATAAACCCTACAGCATGTGAACCTCGAATCGGGCTCTGCTGATGTCTTAAGACGGTCCACCCTAAAAACATTTACAATATAACGTAAATTACTGATCTATAGTATTTACTTCTACATGAAACGTTTTTTCTGTGTGTAAATATTTAACGAAATGACTTACGAGAAAATATAGGGCGATGTAATGTTGCATAGCGACCACATTCCTGTAAACATGCTGCAGTCGGCACGGCTTGGCCACTGCTGGGCTCACCTCGGAACGGTCAGGCAGAGTTACACGTCTTTCAAAAACATTCACTGTGTTGGGAATATATTCAATAGCTCCAGTCACTGTGGACGTTTTTAAAGCGGGTATAAAAAGCCGTGTGGTGCGCGCGCAGCTTGCCTCAAGCAGCAGGTAATCTGATCACAGCTGTATCTACAGCCTTACTGAGTTTGCGCCATATAGAAGCAATAACAGACGTGAGTTGAGACTCAAATTAACGTAACTGCAGCATGAAAAATCTACCAGAACGTGTAGCGATATTACGAGCACTACAAATCACAGCACGCCTTCAAATCTTTACACAGTCGAAATGTACAGACTTTATACTCGTTAAGGAAAGAAACTGTAAGGTGCTCCCTACGCATGCCACGAAGGCATATACCGGGAGTAGAGTTACAGCTCCACTCATTCTTAATATCAGCACCAGATTGAGGTGAGTGGCCAGCCACATACCTCAGCCGCTTTACATCCTGGGAGGAGCTCCGGTACCCACTGGCAACTGGGTCGGCCCGTGAGCCGGTTTGGACGTTTCGGAGGAGTCAAAAATTGCTTCCGCGAATTGAAACCCGGTCGGTTCATCCGGTAGCTGAGTCGCAACAATGAATGTGCCCTCAGCCTACGGGAAGACGTCTAAGTCAGTAAGAGACGACAGCGCTCCGCCTATTGTTGTATCCTCCCTCCTGCCATCCTGGCCGATGTCAACCAGCCCAACGCGCTCGCCGTTTGCCAATATGATGACGTGAATATAATACCAACATTACTGTGAAGATAATGGCTAGAAAAATGGAGGGTAATATTGGGAAGGACGTTGCAGGAAGGAGAGTAAGAGATGGAGGGAGGTGTGAAGCGGTCAATGGTACCTATTTCCGTGACACACCACGGTCCATTAACTTGTACTCATATTAATAATAATAATAATTCTTGGCTCAACAGCCCTGTATGGGCCTGGGCCTCCTCTTGCTTCCTCTTGTCGAGGTTACTAAGTCATGCGCATTCATGGCAGCTGGTGACCGGCCAGCTAGCCGCGCTTAGTGTTCTATCGATCCTGATGTGCACGCCAGAGCCATCTGGCAGGCAGTCAGGAGACTTGGATGAGAAATGGAGGCAATTTGGCTTACGCAACATTTTTATTCATGCCCGTAAGGTTCTTTTACATGCCGTAAATCTACGACATGGGATCGACGGCTTTACTCCCCTCCGAAGGAAGTGGTGCTCCGGATTTTTATCATCCTTAAAAATCCATCGACCTCGGTCGGGATCGAACCCGCGAACCTTGGGTCCAGTGGCGAGCACGCTAACCACTAGTCCACCGAGGTCGACTTGTACTCATATTACTTGGGGAAATTATTTGTAAATTATAATGAAAAATAGGTTACTTACATGAAGAATTTCTTTTTCAATGGCTCGACAGCCCCTTAGGGGCCTAGGCCGCCTCATTTATCGAGGCTTCACGATCACACTTTAGACACTCCACACTCGGTAGGACTCCTCTGGACGAGTGATCAGCTCGTCGCAGAGACCTCTACCTGACAACACACAACACTCACAAGAGACAGACATCCATGCCCCCGGTGGGATTCGAACCCACAATCCCAGTAAGCGAGCGACCGCAGACCCACGCCTTAGACCGCGCGGCCACTGGGAACATGAAGAATTACCCGATGAAATAAACAGGATACGCGAGGAGGGAAGTAAAAAAATACAATGGACATAAAATTTGGCAATAAAGTGTAAAATTCAGAGGACTTAAAAACGGCGAAGTTAGTTAATTCACTTCCATCCAGGTAAAGCAATCCCATTACAGGCCTGGACAGGCCGTTATGGTTCCAGGAGGTTGAGGCTCCCAGATTTATAGACAATCGGCACATGAAGGTGGTAAGGTTGTCAGCCCTATGCACCGGCCGCCTTTACCCCCAGGAAATATTCCTGGTACTCATTTCTGTTAAGAGGCTGAGTTCGACCCCAGGGCCATAGTGCGACCGAAAGGATTATGTCAATGAAAAATTCCACTGACACCATCGGGAATCGAACCCGCGACCTTCCGGCTTGTAGCCAACTGCGCCACTGGGTGCCCCATTCACTTCCATTGAGAATCATTTTAATGTCGGACATGTCATTTTTTTTCCCCAAAAGCCATCGTCGTGTCGTGTATTGCAGGTATTATGAAGCAAAAATGTTTGTGGCAAGGTAAGCATTGCACAACCAGCACTTCGGCGTGCGCGCGCAGTCATCAGCGTAACACGAATAAGGAAAATGGCGTCTGGTGCTTACGTCTTGAAAGCGTAGGCTGCTGCTGGCGTGGAGGTAAAACTTTTGTCAACAAGTTAACACCAAATCAAATTCTTGAAGCAAAGACTACACATCGGGCATATCAAGTACTAGACTCTCCTCCGAAAAAAAAAAAATTCACAAGCTGAGAGTCGCTTAGCTGGTAAAGTAACTCCACGTATTTCACAGAACCCGAAGGTTCAGTGCCACATCACCTTGTCCTGAGACAGATCAATCCACACCACACCCTGAAACCCTATTACGAAAGATTCATTTTAATATTCACCTTCCCATTCACGTCTTCGTCTGCCAAGTGGCTTCTTTCCATAAAGGTCTGTAATCAAACTTCTGTATGCACTTCTGAACTCTCCCATGTCACGCTCATCTCACTAGTATTTATATGTTTACACAGGCTACGGTCCAGGGTTCGAATCCCGGTAAAGCCAAGAGATGTTTCTCTTCTCCACAGCGTCTAGACTGGCTCTGAGCTCACCCAGCCTCCTGTTCAAGAGGTACGGTGATCTTTCCTGGGGGTTAAGCGGCCGGGATGTGAAGTTAACCACTCACATCCATCTAGTGCCGAAGTTAAGAAGAAGTGGATGTGCACCTCTACTCCCCCCTAGACTCCTTTATGGCGTCGACAGAGAAAACATTCATTCATCATTCATTCGTTCGTTCTATAGTCTGTCTTACGACAGGTCTATAGCCTCTTCCAAAGCGAGTTCTCCACAGAGTGCGATCTAGTGCTTCCTCTTTCAATTTCCAGTATCCTCTCTTTCCCTAAAGATCATCCAGTAGCTGCTTACGTCTTCTTTCTCGTCTTCCCGTCACTTCTATCCTTCCTTCTGTCTTTCCTTCAATCACATGTTTCAGAAGGCAGTTTCTACGCAAGATATGACCAATCCAGTTAGCCTTCCTTCTTTTTATTGTATGTACGATATTCCTCTCCTCCTTGACTCTGTGTAATACTTCTTCATTTCTCACGATCGGTCCAACTGATCTGCATTCTTCTCCAGCACCGTACAAAGCTGTGCTCTAAATGTAGCACTTTACACTTGATATTAACACGACACTTGTAGTTACACAACTGCATCCTATACTCCAGTGAAATAATTCGTTCTTCTGCACATCGCAGACGCTGACGCTTCCAATGTTTCACTGATAAACATTACTCTCTCTCTCTCTTTAAATCCTCTTACACACCCTTTTCATGTCCAATACTCTTTGTAGAGTAGGCACTATTCGCTTTTGAAACAACGTCCCTCGCCCCCTCGCCGTTCTCACACAAACACTGTGCAAGGAAAGACTCTCCCACAGCAGCAATGAAAGACAACTTTTTAGAACAAAGCCTAAGTTTTGTATAGAACATACCATATGGGTCAGCATGGTAAAGAAACTTCCATGATACAGATATGTGGGACGATATGTGATTAAGCCTTCAAATCTTAGTGGTTTCTTTATGTACCACCAGGTTTAACATTCAACAACTCTACGTTCTGCCCACACAGTGTATTTATGTATTTTGTGTGGATCTCAGAACAAACAGCGATTATTTCACTGTACAGCATTAACTGACTGGTTTGTATAACTGAGACGGAGTGTTTACTGCGCGGTACGGACTGTATTTATGTGTTTTGTGTGGATCTCAGAACAAACAGCGATTATTTCACTGTACAGCATTAACTGACTGGTTTGTATAACTGAGACGGAGTGTGTTTATTGCGCGGTACGGACTGTATTTATGTGTTTTGTGTGGATCTCAGAACAAACAGCGATTATTTCACTGTACAGCATTAACTGACTGGTTTGTATAACTGAGACGGAGTGTTTACTGCGCGGTACGGACTGTATTTATGTGTTTTGTGTGGATCTCAGAACAAACAGCGATTATTTCACTGTACAGCATTAACTGACTGGTTTGTATAACTGAGACGGAGTGTGTTTATTGCGCGGTACGGACTGTATTTATGTGTTTTGTGTGGATCTCAGAACAAACAGCGATTATTTCACTGTACAGCATTAACTGACTGGTTTGTATAACTGAGACGGAGTGTGTTTATTGCGCGGTACGGACTGTATTTATGTGTTTTGTGTGGATCTCAGAACAAACAGCGATTATTTCACTGTACAGCATTAACTGACTGGTTTGTATAACTGAGACGGAGTGTTTACTGCGCGGTACGGACTGTATTTATGTGTTTTGTGTGGATCTCAGAACAAACAGCGATTATTTCACTGTACAGCATTAACTGACTGGTTTGTATAACTGAGACGGAGTGTTTACTGCGCGGTACGGACTGTATTTATGTGTTTTGTGTGGATCTCAGAACAAACAGCGATTATTTCACTGTACAACATTAACTGACTGGTTTGTATAACTGAGACGGAGTGTGTTTACTGCGCGGTACGGACTGTATTTATGTGTTTTGTGTGGATCTCAGAACAAACAGCGATTATTTCACTGTACAGCATTAACTGACTGGTTTGTATAACTGAGACGGAGTGTGTTTACTGCGCGGTACGGACTGTATTTATGTGTTTTGTGTGGATCTCAGAACAAACAGCGATTATTTCACTGTACAACATTAACTGACTGGTTTGTATAACTGAGACGGAGTGTGTTTACTGCGCGGTACGGACTGTATTTATGTGTTTTGTGTGGATCTCAGAACAAACAGCGATTATTTCACTGTACAGCATTAACTGACTGGTTTGTATAACAGACGGAGTGTGTTTACTGCGCGGTACGGACTGTATTTATGTGTTTTGTGTGGATCTCAGAACAAACAGCGATTATTTCACTGTACAGCATTAACTGACTGGTTTGTGTAACTGAGACGGAGTGTGTTTACTGCGCGGTACGAACTGAATGTTTAACTATCCCCTTTAAAGCCCAGTAGTTACTATATGTACCACCACGTTTAACATTCAACAATTCTACGTTCTGCCCACACGGTGTATTTATTTATTTTGTAAGGACCTCAGAACAAACAGCGATTATCTTAAGACGATTCATCTGCATTATGTTCTCCGATACTAAGATAGAACCAACTTATAAACCTTCAAACACAACATACGTATAATCAAATACACAACATTCAGTTCAACAAACTGCTACATACTCATCTACATGCTGCTCTTAACAGAAGAACAAACGGGCGAAACCTGGGAACCTTCCAAAATGCACTGCTCTTTCGGAAATCGGGGAACATTGGATAGAAAAGTACTTTCACTTGTTTTGTTAGCCTCTACAGAGGTAACAGACACAGCTGAGAGGCATCTTCAGTTTGCGTGACGTGACACGGTATCCCAGCTACCGACACTAAATACAGGCAACACGCAAAGTGGCCATATTTGTATTTGCGTTTTGACGACGTCGCCAGTGACTGAGAGTCGAATGACTGTATGGTAGTGAATCGCGAAATGGAAGGAATGTGGACGGAAGTGGTCGTGGCATATTTTGAGGCCAACAGGTCCATCGTCTGCCTGGAGAAGCTAAGCGAAGCCACGAAATGTCTCAGTCGACGTCCGGCCGCAATTTGTAGCGTCACCGCCTGAGCCAACAGCGAGCGAGACAGCAGGGCACAGCACAGTACAGCGGTTACCGCACAGACAGGTCGCGGCTAGGCCCATTGTTTTGTAAGAACACTGCAACACTGCTATAGCATACAGAAGTGTTTCACAAACAGGGTTCCGCGACAAATCGTGGAATAGACAAGAAAAAACTTCGAAATACAGCGAAAAATTTCAAATATACCACAAAATATCGCGGGAATTATTGTACGGCAATTGGCAAGACTGGAGTAATAACCTCCGCGTGCTACCAACTGCCTCTTTGTTTTCTGGCCTGTAAGCATTCTCTTAGGCATGGGTTCCTCAGGATATGAAATATTTCCTTATGGTTCCTCCATGGAAAAAAAAAAAAAGTTGGGAAACACTAGTATAGAGATGCAATGCTTCACAAACTGCGGGTCGCAAATCGCCCATACTGCTCGCGGCATGCAGGAAAGAAAGAAAGAAAGATAGATGGGCAGACAGACAGATGGATAGACAAATAATGGACAAACAGATACATAGACATATAGATAGATAGATAGATAGACATACACACAAATCGACAGACAGATGGATAGACAGATAGACGGATAGATAGATAGCTAGATAGATAGATAGACACAACAAATCGATAGACAGACAGATGGATAGACAGACACACAAATCGATAGACAGATGGATAGATAGATAGATAGACAGATGGACAGACAGACAGACAGGCAGATAGATAAATAGACAGATAGATAGACACACAAATCGATAGGCAGATGGACAGACAGATCGCTAGACAGACAGATCGATAGACAGATAGATAGGAATACAGGAACCTATTCGAGCATGCACCGTCTCTGCTGTAGCTGCTCCTACGTCTGCAATTCAAGTGGCACACAGACCGTCTTGTGCCATCACAAAACACAGAAACGACGCAAAATATTAATTTCACTAT
This sequence comes from Reticulitermes speratus, assembly GCA_021186555.1. Taxonomy (NCBI): domain Eukaryota; kingdom Metazoa; phylum Arthropoda; class Insecta; order Blattodea; family Rhinotermitidae; genus Reticulitermes; species Reticulitermes speratus. The sequence continues at coordinate 4,945,092 of JAJKFL010000237.1, read as the reverse complement.
CGGAATTCGAACACACGACCTCAATACCCGAAACGTGCCAAACCGGGCTATCTAGATCACGACATTACACATATGTGCATACTGCCAGTGGTATGTATTGTGACTCCACGTCGCCACTCTCCTATCTCAACTGAGCCAATACAAACACGGAAGAATGGGTAGGGGTGACTGAGGAGGTGCGGGAGGGTTCTTCAGAGGGCAGCTGACGGATAACTGAGCCCGCCGGCCGGCCGACAGCACCACTCCAAGGTCTGGGCCTGTGGATAGCGGAAATGAAGCTGCTAGTCGAGACTGATTTCGATCCTGCTCACTACAATGAAGACTTTCGGTTATTGCAGCGCGTGTAGAAGTGATCTACAAACCATCAACACGATTCAGAAGTTCGATGAGGGCGCGTATGAAGCATTCTGGGGACGCTGCAAAAATTAGCATTAAGGACACGCCAATATGATGTATATTGGCGTGTCCTTACTGTCGTTCAGGTCAAACTGTTTTGTCTACCATAGGCAAAACTGTAGAAATCTGCAATAACAATGGAGATTTCATTTTCGGAGTACTGTGGGTAGCATAACTGAAACATAATCTGTAAACGGAGTTCCTGTAATTGTGTAAAAAGTTAAAGCAATCCCATTACAGGCCTTGACAGGCCCTTAGGGCTCCAGGAAGTTGAGGCTCCCAGGTTTTTAGACAATCGGCACATGAAGGTGGTAAGGTTGTCAACCCTATGCACCGGCCGCCTTTACCCCCAGGAAAGATTCCTGGTACTCATTTCTGTTAGAGGCTGAGTCGACCCCAGGGCCATAGTGCGACCGAAACGATTATGTCAGTGAAAAATTCCAGTGACACCATCGGGAATCGAACCCGCGACGTTGCGGTTTGTAGCGCAGTGTCTCAACCAACTGCGCCACCGCGTGCCCCCCCCCCCTATAATTGTGTACTTTTTGCAAATTGTTTGAACACTGTCTTTCTTTCTTTCTTCCTTCCTTCCTTCCTGACTACTTTTTGTATTGAATCTGTGATGTCCACCAAACACTGCGGTTTTAGGAAAGATTTTCGATAACTAAGGTTCCCTGGGTCATATAAATTAAATAAGAAGTCATTACAATGTTAAATTAATTAATTCCAATGACGTATCATTATTTTTCAGCATAATCTCCGGCCACGATAACGCATTTGTCCCAACTCGGCACGAGTATAAAAATTCCATCGCGGTAGAAATCGTGCTGTTGCATTCGCAAACATTCACGAACAGCCATTTCCACTTCCTCACTACTGTGGAGTACCCAAGTGTGGCGTCAGCGACCCAAACTGCGTTCCAGCATGTTTTGTTTGAGCAGTGAAATGGTGCAGGCATGTCTCATGGCCTGCCAACAGACATATATCTACTGCAACGGAACAGTTACACTCATGTCAAGATGGAACAAATGCGTCAATACGCTGAGGGATTACGAGAAAAATGATACTTCATCCCAATAAATGAGCTACAATTAACGTTGTAATCATGGGCGTAACTGGGCTAATAACTTCGGGGAAGGAAAAACCGACCATGGGTATTACGAACTTTAATCTAAGAAGGAGTCAAGTTAGAAAGAGCGGGAAGATTGGTTTGAACCAGTCCTTAATATATAGCGTGTTTTTCTTTCCTGCTTGACCGATAAGCGACGGTCCGAAGCTCCGCCAACGTTGAGTCGTACGCCGCGTGTCGGATAGGTTTAACAGTCGATGACGGGAGCTAGACAAACGATCGCAGTGATAATAACATTTAGAAAGTCTAATTAAAAGCCCACTAGAGCGTAGGGCCGTTGCGTATCGGTCAAGTAGGAAAAAAACACCCTATACATACACTCCTCTCACCCCAAATTTGTATTTCCACTCCCTCAACTCAGCAGCCAAAAAATTATTCTTCATTATAAAAAAAATCGGTGTTTCAAGCTACGACTGAACCGCAAATTGTACGTAAAACGTCACGCCGACAAGTTGAATGTTGGCGATTTTTTTTTTCGGCCTCTGTGAACCCTCCTCTGCCTCCTTCTTCCGTTTTCGGTAGTTTTCTTGCTTTTGTGCGTTAGTTAGTCTCGGCATCGTGAACCTGTAAAAAACAGCGCCGAGGTGACCCACCTATGTGTACCGAAATGTAAGACGTTAGATGGTGAGAGTGTGAAAATCATAGGTGATTTTGACATGGCCGCCATTTTGGCAGATTTCAAGATTTTTCGATTATTCTTTTTTTAGCGTGTAGGCATACTCCTTACCTTTCAAACTATATATCGTTCACTGCTGTAGTCGAAGTAGGCGCGGAGCACTGTGAAGAAACGTAGGTAACGCGAAAGTCTTGACACCGCGAGCGCCGAGGTGACCCACCTATGTGTACCGAAATGTAAGACGTTTTACGTCAAAAATATTGGAGGGGCATTTGCGCCCCTTGCCCCCCCCCAAGTTACGCCTATGGTTGTAATGACTTCTCGTTTAATTTTTATGGCCCACGTAACTTTACTTATGGAACATTCGTCGTTGTGCCCTTTTCACCAAGACGTATCTGAGACAGGACTGTGCATTGTCCTACCGGATTCTGAAAGTCAAAGATTCTTACTTAGCCTGCAGCAATCCATAGGAACATTTGGCGGTGTTCTGCTGTCACCAGCTGCTGCCTGCCAGTTTGAACCCCGACCACTATAACAGGCACTGTTTGGGAAGTACACAACGCGAATCTGATGGATGAATTCTTCAGCTACTGCTGCAGCTTAAACCATACCTACAGTTTATTTTTTTTTTTTTTTTTTTTTTTTTTTTGGTGAGGGGGCCCCGCAGCTGATGCTACGGACGCACCGCAGCCTTAAGGCTTATTGTGCAACCCCTGTGATGAAGATAAAGATGAGCAGTTTTTTACCAAGTTGTACAAGTAATGGAGCACCAGTGGAATGAAATTGACAGGGGAAAACCGACAACTCGGAGAAAAACCTGTCCCAGTGCCACTTTGTCCACCACAAATCTCACATGGACTTGACCTGGGATCGAACCCGGGCCTCCGTGGTGAGAGGCCGGCGACTAACCGCCTGAGCCATGGCACGGCCCTACAGTTTAACTGTACACTATAATCCTTAGACAACGGTGTAACATGTGAGATATCACAGATGTGTATTTGGACTTTTCCCATCGTCACTGATTACACAAACACGACGTTTCGAAAGCAGACTGCTTTCGTCTTCAGGTGCACTACAATCTTGATAATAAGTAACAATCTAAAGGTACCAAAAACCTACAAATTCATACGAGACAGACAAAACAATCCAAAACTCTAATGTTTATATTTAGAGGTAACACTTAAGTCCTCTACCACCTCGTTCTCCATCTTTTACGTGGTCTTCCTCTTTTCCTTGTTCCTTTCATTGTAGCCGTTGCAATGTGTTTCGGCATCCATTGGTTCTTGCATTCTTTCAACATGACCATACCATCTTAGTTGGAGGAATTTTATAAATTTTACATCTGTCCCTTGTAATATGTACTTTATCTCCTTGTTTGTTATTATTCTCCATCGTTCTCCGTCTTTCATGCATACACATATTTTCGTTACAATCTTCCGTTCATATATTCCGAGCGCGTTCGTTTCTTCCGTGGTTGTTGTCGAGGCTTCTGACCGTAGGTCGAAACGAAAGGCCTTTAGTGAACAACACTAATGTAACAAAAAATGCATAAAAAGATTTTTTAGTTTTTGTCTCTTTAGTTATTATGTTACTGTGTATTTAATAGTTTTTGTCTCTTTAGTTATTATGTTACTGTGCATTTAATAGTTTTTGTCTCTTTAGTTATTATGTTACTGTGTATTTAATAGTTTTTGTCTCTTTAGTTATTATGTTACTGTGTATTTAATAGTTTTTGTCTCTTTAGTTATTATGTTACTGTGTATTTAATAGTTTTTGTCTCTTTAGTTATTATGTTACTGTATATTTAATAGTTTTTGTCTCTTTAGTTATTATGTTACTGTGTATTTAATAGTTTTTGTCTCTTTAGTTATTATGTTACTGTATATTTAATAGTTTTTGTCTCTTTAGTTATTATGTTACTGTGTATTTAATAGTTTTTGTCTCTTTAGTTATTATGTTACTGTGTATTTAATAGCTTTTGTCTCTTTAGTTATTATGTTACTGTGTATTTAATAATTTTTGTCTCTTTAGTTATTATGTTACTGTGTATTTAATAGTTTTTGTCTCTTTAGTTATTATGTTACTGTGTAATTAATAGTTTTTGTCTCTTTAGTTATTATGTTACTGTGTATTTAATAGTTTTTTGTCTCTTTAGTTACTATGTTACTGTGTAATTAATAGTTTTTGTCTCTTTAGTTATTATGTTACTGTGTATTTAATAATTTTTGTCTCTTTAGTTATTATGTTACTGTGTATTTAATAGTTTTTGTCAATTTAGTTATTATGTTACTGTGTATTTAATAGTTTTTGTCTCTTTAGTTATTATGTTACTGTGTATTTAATAGCTTTTGTCTCTTTAGTTATTATGTTACTGTATATTTAATAGTTTTTGTCTCTTTAGTTATTATGTTACTGTGTATTTAATAGTTTTTGTCTCTTTAGTTATTATGTTACTGTGTATTTAATAGTTTTTGTCTCTTTAGTTATTATGTTACTGTGTATTTAATAGTTTTTGTCTCTTTAGTTATTATGTTACTGTGTATTTAATAGTTTTTGTCTCTTTAGTTATTATGTTACTGTGTAATTAATAGTTTTTTGTCTCTTTAGTTATTATGTTACTGTGTATTTAATAGTTTTTGTCTCTTTAGTTATTATGTTACTGTGTAATTAATAGTTTTTGTCTCTTTAGTTATTATGTTACTGTGTATTTAATAGTTTTTGTCTCTTTAGTTATTATGTTACTGTGTATTTAATAGTTTTTGTCTCTTTAGTTATTATGTTACTGTGTAATTAATAGTTTTTGTCTCTTTAGTTATTATGTTACTGTGTATTTAATAGTTTTTGTCTCTTTAGTTATTATGTTACTGTGTATTTAATAGTTTTTGTCTCTTTAGTTATTATGTTACTGTGTATTTAATAGTTCTTGTCTCTTTAGTTATTATGTTACTGTGTATTTAATAGTTTTTGTCTCTTTAGTTATTATGTTACTGTGTATTTAATAGTTTTTGTCTCTTTAGTTATTATGTTACTGTGTATTTAATAGTTTTTGTCTCTTTAGTTATTATGTTACTGTGTATTTAATAGTTCTTGTCTCTTTAGTTATTATGTTACTGTGTATTTAATAGTTCTTGTCTCTTTAGTTATTATGTTACTGTGTATTTAATAGTTTTTGTCTCTTCAGTTATTATGTTACTGTGTATTTAATAGTTTTTGTCTCTTCAGTTATTATGTTACTGTGTATTTAATAGTTTTTGTCTCTTCAGTTATTATGTTACTGTGTATTTAATAGTTTTTGTCTCTTTAGTTATTATGTTACTGTGTATTTAATAGTTTTTGTCTCTTCAGTTATTATGTTACTGTGTATTTAATAGTTTTTGTCTCTTCAGTTATTATGTTACTGTGTATTTAATAGTTTTTGTCTCTTCAGTTATTATGTTACTGTGTATTTAATAGTTTTTGTCTCTTCAGTTATTATGTTACTGTGTATTTAATAGTTTTTGTCTCTTCAGTTATTATGTTACTGTGTATTTAATAGTTTTTGTCTCTTTAGTTATTATGTTACTGTGTATTTAATAGTTCTTGTCTCTTTAGTTATTATGTTACTGTGTATTTAATAGTTTTTGTCTCTTTAGTTATTATGTTACTGTGTATTTAATAGTTCTTGTCTCTTTAGTTATTATGTTACTGTGTATTTAACGCAAGTGTCTTCATATGTTAGTTACTGAACAATTACTTTCTGGCATTTCTGAACTATTGTGGTATATTACGCAGCGTTGAATGGTAGTTCTGTACCGACGTTTCGGTACAACCTATCGGTCCCATCTTCAAGGGTCAAGAAGTCCAAGAAGAAATCCATTCTTCTTGATCTTCTTAACCCTTGAAGATGGGACCGATAGGTTGTCCCGAAACGTCGGTACAGAACTATCGTTCAACGCTGCTTAATATACCAAAAGAGCACAGATCTCACCAACATCGCGACGGAGGCCTGAAATCTCGCAAAATACGTTGTGTGTGTGTCCCACACCACTCCGTACTGAATTCAAATAATATTTTCTTATTTAAGAAGTTTAATTCACTGACTTTTGCAACAAATATTAAAAATAAATCAATCTGGGCCACATCATCCACAAATGTTTTTGTCCACAGTGTGAATAAACATCACAAGAACAGAGAAATTGGCGCACTCAGATGAAAAGGACAAGAAAAACTGTTGCCACTGACAGGCAACTTTCACTGTTCTGCTGGACGGCCACTTTATGAAGTGCAGTCGTCTGACTTTTATACAACAAATCCACTTTCTACACCACAAAGAACACACTGCATGCCGATTATATGGGCGAATGGGTTAATCACTAGTTGGGAAATGATCGCTGTTTATGTGAGAATACATACAGAGTGTGGACAGAATACGTTTCTTAATGGTACAAGAGCTGGTACATATAGTTACCACAGGGCTTTAAGAGGTGTCAATAATACACGCACATAACTAACTACATATAGCAGAGTCCTTCCTGAGAAGCCAACAGGTCCTCAGCTAGTCAAGAAATTCCCCGCATTTTATGGAACCCGAAGGTTCATTACCGCATTCACAACAGCCCGCCACCTGTCCCTATCCTGAGCCAGAGCAATCCATCCATGCCTCCGCATCCCACTTCTTGAAGATCCATTTTAATATATTCTCCCATCTACGTCTAGGTCTTCCAAGTGGTCTCTTTCCCTCAGGCCTCCCCACCAAAAGCCTGTGTGTACCTCTCCTGTCTGCAATACGTGCCACATGCATCGCCCATCTCACTCTTCTTGATTTGATCACTCAAATAATATTGGGTGAGGAGCACAGACCAAGAAGGTAAAGCTATCCCTTAGGGCTCCAAGAGGTTGGGACTCCCAGACTTTTCAGACAATCGGTACATGAAGGTGGCAATGTTGTCGGCCCTACATAATCATAAAGTTCCTCGTCATGTAGTCTTCTCCACTCCCCTGTTACCTCGTCCCTCTTAGGCCCAAATATCCTCCTCAGCACCCTATTCTCGAACACCCTCAGCCTATGTTCCTCTCTCAATAAGTTGAAAACATTTTGAGATGCACTCCGCACTTAACAAAGTTCGAGAAGGGAATTCATATGACCTCTCGACTCGTCGAATCTGCCATTGTTGTTAAGAACACAAATAATGGACCTCCATTTCGTGAAATATTCTTTTGCAGTGGTGCTGAGTTTTGTTGTGCTCTCATAACGCCCGAGACTATGACGTTATATCGGATGGATACTTCGGCAACATCAGGCCAGACTCGGCTTACAGACATCGAACGACCTGTGGTCTTGAGGCACAGTGTGTCTAGTCGCCGTTCTTAGTCGCGTTCACAAAATTGGGAAAAGCGACTGTTAACTTCATCATGTCTGTTAATGTCTGTCTGCCCGCATGGAACAACTCAGCTCCCACTGGATGGATTTCCATGTAACTTGATATTTGAGTATTTTTCGAAAATCGTCCAGAAAATTCAAGTTTCATTAACATCTGACAAGAATAACGAGTACTTACATAACGACCTATCTGCATTTATGATAATATCTCGCTGAATTCTTCTTAGAATGAGAAATGTTTTAGACAAAACTGTAGAGGAAATCAAAACACACATTTTATGTACAATAAATTTTTCCCGAAAATCGTACCGTTTATGAGATAATGTGGAAAAATATGGTAGAGCCAGACAGGCCACAGATGACAATATAATACGGCGCATGCGCTTTGCACGCTGGATAACTAAGGCTACAAACACACACTCAGAATACGTAATACTTATTGCTTTTCCACGGCAACAATGGTTACGCGAACGCGCCTCAATATTACGTTATACGTACATTGCCTGTCTTGTGTAAAATACATACACCGACTCAATCACTGGGTCCAGTGATTGAGATTAGCTCAGTCTAAAAGGACCCATCTGAGTAGGTGTCTCCACTCCCATCACCTGAAGACATAAGACGAACCATCTTCCGAAACGTCGTGATTTTGATATTTTTATTATCCGGACGATGAACAAAGTCTAGAAGACAATTGGTTCTCAATATTATACAGCATCGTCAGCACCTTTTTGAATTTATACACAACTACAGTGTTGCCTATTGTTTTGTAGGGTTGTGAAATTTTGTATCCTACATTAAGCGAAGAACATAGCCTGAGGGTGTTAGAGAAAAGGGTGCTGAGGGAGATATTTGGGTCTAACAAAGAGGACATAACAGAAAACTGCATAATGGGCTCCATGATTTGTAAGGTAAAGGTAAAGCAACCCCACTACAGGCCTAGACAGGCCCTGAGGGGTCCAGGAGGTTGAGGCTCCCAGATTTGTAGACAATCGCACATGAAGGTGGTAAAGTTGTCAGCCATACGCACCGGCCGCCTTTACACCCCAGGAAATATTCCTGGTACTCATTTCTGTTAGAGGCTGAGTCGACCCCAGGGCCATAGTGCGACCGAAACGATTATGTCAAGGAATTAATTCCATGACACCATCGGGAATCGAACCTGCGACGTTCCGGTTTGTAGCGTAGTGCCTCAACCAACTGCGCCACCGCGTGCCCCCTTCATGATTTGTACACATCAAATATCATTCGCGTGATCAAATGGAGGAGGTGTGGCACGTGTTGGGGGAAAAGACAAATGCGTACAGGATTTTGATAGGGAAACCCGTAGGAAAGAGACCAAATGAAATAATCGTACTATGCATAAATGGTATAATATTAAAATGGATCTTAAAGAAATAAGATGGCGGGAATTGATTTAGCTCTTGATAGGGAGAAGTGGTGAATTTTTATGAACACGCCAATGAATTTCTGGGTCTGATTCGCTGTCACAAAAAAAAAAAACGGGAATTTCTTTGACGCTGAGTATATAGTTAGCTTCTTACGCACAGACTGCTTTCCAAGAAGCTGGTCAGTAATGTATCTCGTGACCTTCCCAGCTCACCTGTCTTTGCAAAGTGGTCAAATCAAAAAGTATAATGGGCCAGACGTGTAGCCCGCGTGATGCATACAGAGCTTTAATAATTTTGGTTAAAAAGCAGTTGTTAAGAAAAGTGGTTCTCCCAACGTCTTTCAATCTGAGGCTCCCTTGAGGGCCGATCCCAATGGCCGTGCGGTCTAAGGCGTAGGACTGTGGCCGCTGGCTTGCTGGGATTGCGGGTTCGAATCCCACCGGGGGCATGGATTTGTGTTGTGTTTGTTGTAAGGACGGTAGCATGGAACGTAAAGTGACATGAAGGACGAAAGGATTTAAACAGTACAAAAATGGATCAAAGGGGGAAAACCCCGGACAGGCAAAAAAAAAAAATCCCACCGGGGGTCATGGATGTTTTTCTATTGTGAATGTTGTGTGTTGTCAGGTACAGGTCTCTGCGATGGGCTGATCCCTCGTCCAGAGGAGTTCTACGATAGTGTGTTTCAGTCACTCAGTGTGATCAAGAGGAACAATAACCTTTACACCTACAATAAGTAGGTAGACACAGGTCATGACTTAAAAAAGAAGAAAAAAAAAGGCTCCCTTGATGTAAATAAGAATATTTGATCCCTCCCCCACCACCCCAAAATACAAAAATCATTTAAAATGTACCCTGCAATTTCATCAAATAATTACTAATGGACCGTGATGACATCTACGAGGACCTCCACAATTCTTTCTTTCTTATCGTGTCCGGCCCATCAAATTAAATTAAAGATTTTTTGCCCAGTATTGGGCTACGTCAAATCCTTTTTTATTTGCAAGCCATAAATCCTCGAGGGTGCATTTCTGGGGCAGTCCCTGCATGACAGGAGATGTCCCATATCTTGTACCTCTCCACAGCCACAAGGCAGTCCCTGCATGACAGGAGATGTCCCATATCTTGTACCTCTCCACAGCCACAATACAGGTCGTCGGAGTTTGTTTTGCCCCATTTCACCATATTTGTTTTTACTGGTGCCACCCCTGTTCTAATGCGGTTAAGAGATTTCCAAGTATTAAAATCAAGGAGGTGGCTACCAGGGCAAATCTGGGTAAGGGGGAAGTCACCTCCACAATGAAACTGCACGTTGTAATTTAATGTGGCCTTGTAGGATTATAATTAATTCAGCATCTTTGTTGTTGACACATTTTGCGGAGGTCCTCGGAAAAAGTGTTTCACGGTCCCTTTAAGGGGTCGTGGCTGCCATCTTTAGCAAATTATGACCCAACGACACAGGAATAATATTAAAATGGAGCTTCGATAAACAGGCTGTAGGAAAGGCCAGAAGTCGCTCAGGTGTTTCCACCTGCTGCCTGTGGCCTTAGCGGAACTACACTTTCAGGTCTCATTACTTAATTATCTTTCGTATTTAGTTACAAGCGATGGCGGGGGACCACGCCCTGTAGAAGATATTCATCTCATTTATTTAGCCCGGTACTGAAATCGAATATGCGATTACGGGCAGGAGATACGAGATGTGTAAAGGGAAGGGAATTTATTTTCCATGGCGCAACAGCCCCTAGTGGGCCAGGGCCTCCTCATTATCGAGGCTTCACGATGACACTCAGACACACCACACTCGGTAGGACTCCTCTGAAACGACGCAAAGACCTCTACCTGACAACACACAACACTCACAACAGACAGACATCCGTGCCGCCGGCGGGATTCGAACCCGCAATCCCAGTAAGCGAGCGGCCGTAGACCCACGCCTTAGACCGCACGGCCACTGGGATCGGCCCTCAAGGGAGGGGATTAGAGAGGACGATTTGAAACAATTTATTATTGCTCTTGCGTGCAGCAGTGCCAGCTGCTACGACAGCAAAGCACAGCACACAATTTGACCTCTGCAACCAGAAGACTGACGACAATGACAGTGTCTTACCTGACGATTAACCATGCATGAGCAATCTCTGAATAACGGATCGAATCCCGGTGGTGGCGAGATTTTCCGCACCCGTCCAAACCGCCCCTGGGGCACATCCAGCCTCCTGTACAATGGGTACCGGGTCACTTTTCCCGGGAGTAAAGCGGCCGGGGCGTGGCGCTGACCACCCACCCCCATCTAGCGCCGAGGTTAAACAAAGAGTAGAGCTACACCTCTCCTTCTCTCTACGCCATCATGGCACGTTATAGGGTAAACTTTACCTCTTACCTTAACAGTGTGAAAGTTCTGTACCCTTGTCCCAGGGTGCTATTTAGACATGGATAAACGTATGACAAGATGTGTTGATTATGAAGTGTTAGCCTTATAACCGAACTTTGCTGGTTACTATTTATTAATTTGATATACATCAAATTAAGAGACTGTTCTCTTCAAAAAGGTTAACTTTGTTTATTTTTATTACAATACAACGTTAGCACAAAACATCCGTCTACTCTTTTCCTTTTACTCCCGCCAACTGACTCGGGACACCTGGTCCCTTGTCGTTGTGCTATATTTAGACGAGTGGAAGGGGAAAGCCGAACTGCTCCAACAATACTAGCATTTAATAATGTTTCAATAATGTTCGGCTACAGCCTCAACACACCTACAATCAGCTTCAATTCTTTAACCAAAGAATTCACCTTTTATTTTCTCACTTCTATCTACCCTACATATGTTTCGACTGTATTTTGGTCATCATCAGGGGTATACCGATATAGTCACTTCACTGTTCACACATTCATTAGGTATTAACGTAAACATTATGCTGTTTACAGTAATTGGCAGTCACCAATAGCTAAAAACACAATCGCAGTTTCTTCAAGTTTTTGAATTGTCTCGTGTGTAATTAATATATTATATACTGTGTGTGTTATGAAGTTCGGAGCACAGCACTATAAGTTGTGAACACAGGGCACGATGTCGTTGGAGATATCAACCTCGTTAAAATTATTAAAATTATCACTTTTAAAATTTAAAATTCAAATTTATTAAAATTAAAACTGTTGGCAGCCGGTCTTGTATAACTGCTGATGTCCATCCCCTGCTGTTGTATGTCCTGTTGCGTGTTTGTTTTTTAACGACGTTGATATCTCCAACGACATAGTGCCCTGTGTTCACAACTTATAGTGCTGTGCTCCGAACTTCTAACACAATATAATTATATACACCGAGACAATTCAAAAACTTGAAGAAACTGTTATTGTGTTTTAACTATTGGTAACTGCCAATTACTGTAAACAGCATAATGTTCTACGTCAATACCTAATGAATGAGTGAACAGTGAAGTGACTATATCGGTATACCCCTGATGATGACCAAAATAGGTCGAAACATATGTAGGGTTGATAGAAGTGAGAGAATATAAGGTGTTTTCGTTGGTTAAAGAATTGAAGCTTATAGCTAAGATGCACGATGAACTTAACCATAAAACACCACCAATATTTTATGCTAAATATTTAATGAGATATTCGCGAAATTTAATTTTGGCCTTACAAATGGACGCCGCTCATTGGTCGATCCATAGTATATCATTTTTTCTTGTAAATGATCCAGAGGCTCCAATGTACTGTTTAATCAAAACCGGCCGAGCCACATTAACCCTGATACTAGATCAGTGGAATGACTAAACAATTTCATTAACCGACTTCGCATACCCGCATGACAACTTGGCATATGCCACGCCGACACTGTCACATGCATTCTAAATGACTAGCACAATCGTTAAAATGTCCTAGAGTTGTGAGGTCACGACACAGTAAGTTTTTTTCCTTTGTTTTTATTTCTTTGTGGCGCAACAGCCCAACTCGGGCCTAGGCCACCTCATTGTTGAGGTTGATAGAACACACACACACACACACATAAAAGGCGGGACTCCTCTTCGCAACACAAAAAAAAACAAGAAACGAACATCCATGCCCTCAACGGGATTTTTTTTTGCCTATCCGGGGTTTTTTCCCCTTTGATCCATTTTTGTACTGTCTAAATCCTTTCGTCCTTCATGTCACTTTACGTTCCATACTACCGTCCTTACAACAAACACAACACAAACATCCATGCCCCCGGTGGGATTTTTTTTTTTTTTTTTTTTTTTTTTTTTTTTCCTGTCCGGGGTGTTTTCCCTTTGATCCGTTTTGTACTGTTTTAAATCCTTTTTGTCCTTCATGTCACTTTACGTTCCATATTACCGTCCTTACAACAACACACAACACAAACATCCATGCCCCCGGTGGGATTCGAACCCACGATCCCAGTAAGCGAGCGCCCGCAGACCCACGCCTTAGACCGCGCGGCCACCGAGATGTTGGTTGCCTATGGCTTTGTCAATCTCTGAACAGTGTTATATAATGCTGAATACAGTCGGCTGAATTATTAATATAACAGCGATGTGCAAAGTAAACTACAGACCACAACAATGTCCGATGTAAGCATTCACAAACGCTTCTCCCACTTCCAGTTACTAACCGACACAGTTATTATTAAGGAACGATCCGATGGAGGTAAGAAGAAAAATAAATCTCTATAATCTAAAAAAACGACGGTCTATTAACGTTCTACAAAAGACGGCTGGTCCAATCACAGTAATCGGAGTTGCGAGTTCCCTCTACAGCAGGACACCAGCTAGCATCTCGGCGACTTTCACATTTCCGGCGACACGTGTATTCTACTGGCGAGGAGAGAGAGAGAGAGAGAGAGAGAACTATAAGCAAGAGAGTGAATGAACAGAACAAAGCAGACAGCCCAGTTAACTGCTTCAACAAACAGAATACCACATGCAAATCCACGGAACAATACTGAACTGGACTAACTCCATGGAACAGCGTCCTTCTTCAGAAGCAACACTTCCTTAGCTAGTCACGAAATTCCCTCGCATTTTATGGAACCCGAAGGTTCATTACCGCATTCACAAGAGCCCGCCACCTGTCCCTATCCTAAGCCATATCAAACCAGTCCATGCCCCCCATCCCACTTCCTGAAGATCCATTTTATGCCTAGGTCTCCCAGACGGTTTCTTTCCCTCAGGTGTTCCGCACCAAAACGCTGTATGCACCTCTCCTGTCTCCAATACGTGCTACATGCCCCGCCCATCTCATTCTTCTTGATAGCCCGAATAATATTTGATGAGCAGTACAGACCATAAAGCTCCTCGTTATGTAGTCTTCTCCACTCCCCTGTTACCCCGTCCCTCTTAGGCCCAAATATACTCCTCAGCACCCTATTCTCGAACATCCTCAGCCTACGTTCCTCCCTCAGCGTGAGAGACCACGTTTCACACCCATACAAACCAACCATGGAACAATACTTAAGACTGAAACCTTCTGGGATGTGATGTCGTGTCGTTGGGTAATAAAATAATTACAGTCGAACCCGGTTATAACGACACCGGTTTATGCGACATCTCGCCTATAATGTCAGCTTTTCTGTGGTACCAATTAATTCCTCCCTGTTAACCACAACATTACTCGTATAGTCCTCGGTTATAACAACACTCGTTTATAACGACACAAAATATTCAGTCCCATTTATGACGTTATAAGGTAAAGTAAAGGTAAAGTTCTCCCTAGAACAGGCCATGAAGGCCCAGAGGGGGAGTAGAGATATAACTCTACTCTTTCTTTAACCCTGGCACTAGATGGGGGGTGGGTGGTCAACTCCACGCCCCGGCCGCTTTACCCCCGAGAAAGATACCCGGTACCCATTGTATAGGAGGCTGGGTGGGCCCCAGGGCCGGTCTGGACGGCTGCAGGAAATCTCGCCCCCATCGGGGTTCGATCCCCGGACCGTCCAGCCCGTAGCGAGTCGCTATACCGACTGAGCTATCGCGGCCCGTTAATGACGTTATAACCGAGTTCGACAGTATTTCATATAAATCTGGAGCGAGCTACACGCTGGGGTCACATACACCGAATGCTGGAGGGGTTAAGCCTACCGGAATACACAAGTAGAACGCTGAAGGTACGAGACTTCAGGTACGTGACGCCGTGTCGTTTGACGTTTAGAAATATCGTAGTGCCTTCATCTTCAGGGCCAAGCAGCTTTGACAGTCTGACCCTGAAGATGACGGACACTACATCGTACTATTTACCAATCGACACACAGTCAGAGCCCAGAAGACCTGACTCGCCAGCAACACTGTTTGTGGCACCGATCGTCTCGGCGTAGTCGCAGTGGTTCATATTCTGTGCGAACTTCTGTGGTGGTTTGATATTCCTCCCCTTACCGTGCACCATCCTGTCTTTCACCTCTTTCCACTTTCTCTGCCGAAATTCTTTATACATATTTTCCTCCTCCGAACATTTTTACCCTCACACATTTTCTGGCTCTTCTAAGGGTCACATTCACCGCCCCTCTTCCGGACCTCCTTTCTGCACCCTCACTTTCCCTCGCGTCTTACTGTTCTTACATAAAAATCGAGGCAGGTAGTGTCCGTCAAACTGCAAGACGTCACGTGATGTAGATGAGCTCTGCGACTTCTGTGATACTACGCAGCGTAGAGTGGTAGTTCTGTACCGATGTTCTGGGACATCCAATCGGTCCCATCTTCAAGGATCCTGGACTTCTTGACCCTTGAAGATGGGACCTATACGGTGCAAAATTATAATAATAATATAATATAACAGCCCTATATGGGCCCGGCCTCCTCTTGCCTCCTCTTTTCGAGGATTACTAAGTCGTGCGCATTCGTGGCAGTTGGTGACTGGTAACTGGCCGCGCTACTAGTTTCTATCGATCCTGATGTGCCCGCCAGAGCCATCTGGCAGGCAGTCAGGAGACTTGGGTGAGAAATGGAGGCAATTTGGCTTACGCAACATTTTTATTCATGCCCGTAAGGTTCTTTTACATGCCGTAAATCTACGACATGGGACCGACGGAAGGAAGTGGTGCTCCGGATTTTTATCACCCTTAAAAATCCATCGACCTCGGTCGGGATCGAACCCGCGAACCTTGGGTCCAGTGGCGAGCACGCTAACCACTAGTCCACCGAGGTCGACCCGTTGCAGAATTACGCTGCGTAATATCACAGAAGGGCGCAAATCTCATACACGACGTCACATCTGAGAAGACCGAAATCCTCAATTTAACCTCGCAAGAACCTCAACCAGCTCACTGTGTCCTCCTTCCAGTACAGTACCCAACGCTATATCACCGCACGTGAGCACGTTAAGTTCACCAAAATGGCGTATCAGTCGCTAGAAGCCGTGCAGGACTGGTGTAGGAATACATTGTGCAACTAACGAATACATCGCAATAATTACTTTGCTGTAGAGAATTGGTAAGCAGTAACCTTTTGGGTATGTGGGCCAAATCAAGTGAAAATGTTTGCAGGCCACATTACATATAGCTATATCTTTTTCATGTAAGTATCACTGATGATAAACACTCTGTCGCCAGTAGTGTCAATATTGTCGCTGTAAAATTTTTTTGAAATCTTACCCAGTTAAGTCCTTACTTGTGTCTCTTTTATAAGTCTAAGTAAAATGAACTGAATAACGGTAAAGCAATCCCTGTACAGGCCTGGACAGGCCCTGAGGGTTCCAGGAGGTTGAGGCTCCCAGATTTCCAGACAATCGGCACATGAAGGTGGTAAGGTTGTCAGCCCTACGCACCAGCCGCCTTTACCCCCAGGAAATAATCCTGGTACTCACTTCTATTGGAGGCTGAGTCGACCCCAGGGCCATAGTGCGGCCGAAAGGATTATGTCAATGAAAAATTCCAAGCAGTCGGTATAGCGACTCGCTACGAGCTGGACGGTCCGGGAATCGAATCCCGGTGGGGGCGTGATTTTTCGCAGCCGTCCAGACCGGCCCTAGGGCCCACCCAGACTCCTATACAATGGGTACCGGGTCTCTTTCCCGGGGTAATGCGGCCAGGGCGTGGAGTTGACCACCCATCCCCATCTAAAGAAAGAGTAGAGCTATACCACTACTCCCTCTTGGGCGTTCATGGCCTATTCTAGGGAGAACTTTACCTTTACCATCCGGAATGGAACCCGCGACCTTCCGGCTTGCAGCGCAGTGCCTCAACCAACTGCGCCACCGCGTGTCAAATGAACTGAGCACACACAACTAATTTATTTGAATTCCATTTGTCCTTTCCCTTGCTTCTCCACTTTCACCGCTGTTCAGAAAAAAAAAAAAAACCTTCCATGAGGAAACTGACACTAAAATGTATCTGGAAATGTGTGAGACGTTGCAACACCGAGACAGGTCTCTAATCTTTCGTCATCGAGTCGATTACTTCACAATATTCGTCTTTGCGAAGACCTGTTGAAGAAGGTACTTCGAAAAACACTCATCATTTGCCGTGCTTAGTTACTGGGCAGTTTAAACTTACGACAATGTGAACAGAGTTTAAGATCAGATCTGCGCTCTTCCGGGATATAATGCAGTGTAGATTGGTAGTTAGTTACAGACGTTTCGGGACAACATATCGGTCTCATCTTCAACGGTCAAAGGGTCAACTTCTTGACCCTCGAAGGTGGGACCGATAGGTTGTCCCGAAACGTCGGTACAGACCTACCAATCTATGCTGAGTAAAATCCCAGAAGAGTGCAGATCTCATCCACATCGCGGCGGAAGTGTGACGTCACGCAGTGTTCACATGTCAAGAAATGTAATATCGCGGGATTTAATTTTCACGTTTTTGAACGAATGCACATAAATTACTTATCCGTCAAATTTCATACATTTTTTTTTTGTTCCTCGTTTCTGAAACTACGTCGCGGGCCGCATTTGGTCATCTCTGCTGTAAACTCTGTTTGAACACCGTACTTGAAATGAATGATATACACCAAGACCTTATTTTACACCCGTCTGTTTTACGTCTTTTTGCTTTAACGCCCCCTGCCAATGTACATCACTTCTTAATTTGCGCTCTCTCGTTTTCAGTTTAACCCGCGTTGGCTGGTTTATTTGTATTTATTTAAGTCCTTTTAATGGCCATATAAATTTTTTATTTACGCCCACTTCAGGAACACAACAAGGGCGTAAAATAAGGCCTTGGTGTATTAAATTCTTCATTCATGACACAAACAACTGCACCTTTTATATATACAAATAGTCTTATATTGCTGCTACATGTTTCGGCGACATTTACGCCATATTCAGGTAGCTCCACACCAAATTAACGTATAAATACAACAGATTACAACAGTAATTCAAATTATATTACAGTATTATAACTTTAGCCACGTGGGTTTCTAAACTGAGATTAGAATTGTATATATATTTTAAAATACAGTATTAAAACAGCAAAACAATTGTTCACACTATTACCACCGTGCATTTTTTAATCAAATAATTAAACCAACAAATGCACTGTTTTTTACCACTTTTATTGTGGCCATTTTGTCCCCTCACCCTACACGTGTTGTAGCCGAACATTATTGAAACATTATTAAATGCTAGTATTGTTGGAGCAGTTCGGCTCTCCCCTTCCACTCGTCTAAATATAGCAGCAACGACAAGGGACCAGGTGTCCCGAGTCAGTTGGCGGGAGTAAAAGGAAAAGAGTAGACGGATGGTTTTGTGCTAACGTTTGTATTGTAATAAAATGAACAAAGTTAACCTTTTGAAGAGAACAGTCTTTAATTTGATGTATATCAAATTAATATAAAAGAGTAACCAGCAAAGTTCGGTTATAGTGTTTCAGAACCTTACAGACTGTAGGGAGTCTCCCTACACACACAGCCATAGTAAGACAGCACACGCAACATCACAACACACCAGAAAAGGCACACGGAGACGTAATAACACGCCAGTAGTTCAGCAAAACAGTGAATGAAACGAACATTATAAACTTTAACCAAGTTTTAAATATACATATATTAATGGTTTTAAGGTTTTATCGAACTATCGTACCACTCAGTGATAACCACATACTGTATTTGTCTTAATGTGTGATTAACTAGTACAAATGGTAACCCCTGATGATGGAACTGTAAGGTTCTGAAACACGTGTAGGGTGAGGGACAAAAGGCCCTAATAAAAGTGGTAACAGTGCATTTGATGTTAATTATTTGAAAAACATATTGTATTTAACAGTCTATAAAATTACCACATTTATAAACCTACATGGTTAGATGGTACACACGAGTGCAGTTGTTGTTGAGCATCATTGAACGAAATACATTATTTTGATTTAAACCTATCTTGAAATCGCTCTACAGCTACGATTCCTGGGGTTAAAGCCGTAGGCTGACAATTATCACCTACCACCGCGAGTTGGAATCTGGGCCAGCGCTACACTGGAACCTCTAAGGTAATGTCCAGGTATTGTAATACATTGAATTTTCAATGTTAATTGTTAGGTCCGGGGCGAATTAGTCTAATAGTCAAAATTATGTACAGATATTTATATGGGGGAGTTAAGGGCGTAGGGCGAAACTTAGACTTAAACTATATTACAAAATTTGCGTTTTTTGTGTCTTGAAGGACGTAATTCAATCACAATGCACGGGATTAAACAATGTCACAGGCTTAGTGTATCGTAATTATTACTGCTGTTTGCTGCTGGCATACAGAGCGTCATAATAGGCGTACGGCTGACGTGATGGCTCACTAGCGAGTCTGCAAATGTTTCTGTACAATATGGCGATCGTAACGGCTACGTTTCAAAGCGTACGTGTAGATTTTCACCCCACAATGTAATCGTTTCCAGTGGCTGAACTAACAAATTTGTTTGGAGCTTGCCAACACTGGAATCGCAGCTTCTTATCCACATCTGAACCCCCCCCCCCCCAAAGTAGATGACTTACGATCGGACATTCCCTGATAACGAAGCAGACCAGCAAGAGTCCGTAAACGTTCTGTGGATGTGGAACCTACACAATTGAGTTTACGCAGGCAAGAAACTACTGAGGAATCTGAAATATACCTACGAAGTGAAAATACAAAATGGATCACTGAATAACATGTATTATACTTTACTGTGCACGGAATTGCAACACATCAAATCGTGCATGTTAACGAACGTCATCCTGTTGTGTTGTTAGTAGTACAAAAATTAAATCAATATCTTTCCAAACATAACCAAATTCTATTTATTATACAGGGCATACACAAAAGAATGGTGCGGTTTTAATAGTGAGTACTATTAAAACCGCACCATTCTTTTGTGTATGCCCTGTATGTAACTATATGTTTCGACCTATTTAAAGTCATCCTCAGGTCCACAATTGGTCTTTAAAACACAATTAGGAAGAAATATACATTAAGTCAATAAAATACAATTTAAATTATTAAAATTGTTACGGTCATAAACAGGAACAATATATGTGTATAGAGGTCCTGCCACAACTGTTACAAATACTGTTTACAGATGTAGTTCTATACAATAAATACAATTTAGTTCTGTTTGGACAGACACTTACTTAATCTTTAAACTAACGTTTTCGTATTGGGTTTCTTCAGCCAAAAGAAAAATTGGCACGATAAGTTTTAAAAAGAAACTACCGAACAAAGCGCAAGTAACAAGACGGCATGCCTTGTTAATGGGTAAAGTTCACATCTGATGACTATAATCTAGTATTGTTAGTTTTTGTCCAAAATATTTAAGATAACATTTATCAAGCATTACGGAAGCTAGGACAGCTGCCAGGCAGATTTAGTATTCGATGGGAAAATAACGATAAGAGTTGTGATCTAATTTCGATATGTATATGTGCATTGGCATGTAGGTCTATATGTACAGTCAAGTGATACCAACTGTTAATGTGGCAGTGAAGCAAGAGGTTATGTAAGTCAAGTGATACCAACTGTTAATATGGCAGTGAAGCAGGTTATGTAAGTCAAGTGATACCAACTGTTAATGTGGCAGTGAAGCAGGAGGTTATGTAAGTCAAGTGATACCAGCTGTTAATATGGCAGTGAAGCAGGTTATGTAAGTCAAGTGATACCAACTGTTGTTGTGGCAGTGAAGCAGGAGGTTATGTAAGTCAAGTGATACCAACTGTTAATATGGCAGTGAAGCAGGTTATGTAAGTCAAGTGATACCAACTGTTAATGTGGCAGTGAAGCAGGAGGTTATGTAAGTCAAGTGATACCAGCTGTTAATATGGCAGTGAAGCAGGTTATGTAAGTCAAGTGATACCAACTGTTAATGTGGCAGTGAAGCAAGAGGTTATGTAAGTCAAGTGATACCAACTGTTAATATGGCAGTGAAGCAGGTTATGTAAGTCAAGTGATACCAACTGTTAATGTGGCAGTGAAGCAAGAGGTTATGTAAGTCAAGTGATACCAACTGTTAATATGGCAGTGAAGCAGGTTATGTAAGTCAAGTGATACCAACTGTTAATGCGGCAGTGAAGCAGGAGGTTATGTAAGTCAAGTGATACCAGCTGTTAATATGGCAGTGAAGCAGGTTATGTAAGTCAAGTGATACCAACTGTTGTTGTGGCAGTGAAGCAGGAGGTTATGTAAGTCAAGTGATACCAACTGTTAATGTGGCAGTGAAGCAGGAGGTTATGTAAGTCAAGTGATACCAACTGTTAATGTGGCAGTGAAGCAGGAGGTTATGTAAGTCAAGTGATACCAACTGTTAATGTGGCAGTAAAGCAGGAGGTTATGTAAGTCAAGTGATACCAACTGTTAATGTGGCAGTGAAGCAGGAGGTTATGTAAGTCAAGTGATACCAACTGTTAATGTGGCAGTGAAGCAGGAGGTTATGTAAGTCAAGTGATACCAACTGTTAATATGGCAGTGAAGCAGGTTATGTAAGTCAAGTGATACCAACTGTTGTTGTGGCAGTGAAGCAGGAGGTTATGTAAGTCAAGTGATACCAACTGTTAATATGGCAGTGAAGCAGGAGGTCATGTAAGTCAAGTGATACCAACTGTTAATATGGCAGTGAAGCAGGAGGTTATGTAAGTCAAGTGATACCAGCTGTTAATATGGCAGTGAAGCAGGTTATGTAAGTCAAGTGATACCAACTGTTGTTGTGGCAGTGAAGCAGGAGGTTATGTAAGTCAAGTGATACCAACTGTTAATATGGCAGTGAAGCAGGTTATATAAGTCAAGTGATACCAACTGTTAATGTGGCAGTGAAGCAGGAGGTTATGTAAGTCAAGTGATACCAGCTGTTAATATGGCAGTGAAGCAGGTTATGTAAGTCAAGTGATACCAACTGTTGTTGTGGCAGTGAAGCAGGAGGTTATGTAAGTCAAGTGATACCAACTGTTAATGTGGCAGTGAAGCAGGTTATGTAAGTCAAGTGATACCAACTGTTAATGTGGCAGTGAAGCAGGAGGTTATGTAAGTCAAGTGATACCAACTGTTAATGTGGCAGTGAAGCAGGAGGTTATGTAAGTCAAGTGATACCAACTGTTAATGTGGCAGTGAAGCAGGAGGTTATGTAAGTCAAGTGATACCAACTGTTAATGTGGCAGTGAAGCAGGAGGTTATGTAAGTCAAGTGATACCAACTGTTAATGTGGCAGTGAAGCAGGAGGTTATGTAAGTCAAGTGATACCAACTGTTAATGTGGCAGTGAAGCTGCGAAACTGTTAGCTTCTCAAGAAGAATTGTGATCTATGGACTTAAAGCAACCCCATTACAGGCCTGGACAGGCCCTTACGGTTCCAGGAGGTTGAGGCTCCCAGATTTCTAGACAATCGGCACATGAAGTTGGTAAGGTTATCAGCCCTACGCTTCGGCCGCCTTTACCCCCCACGAAATATTCCTGGTACTCATTTCTGTTAGAGGCTGAGTCGACCCTAGGGCCATAGTGCGGCCGAAAGGATTATGTCAATGAAAAATTCTAATGACACCATCGGGAATCGATGGAGTTAGTTTTCTTAAAATGAGGCAGACATTTTGATATCTTTGCTTTATGAATGTATGGCATATACGGGGACATTATTTTATATGACAGTTCAGACCACTGCATTTGATGGCAGCAGCGCAACAAGCCGACATGAAATGACTAGCGACAGTTGTCAGATAAAATAATGTCCGCATATAATCCTAATGGAAGACGGAGACAAGCCACATACGAAAAAATAGAATGTAATTACGAATGACTGGAACTATGACGTAAGCAGTACACTTACATAACTTCCGGTTTGAGACTTACAAAAATTTAAACGCTAGCTTTTTCTTTTTTTTTTTACTGGATACAGGAAACGGTTAGCTGTAAATTTGTTTGGCAAAATTAAGTGTTCTGATGAGCGACGTGCAGTGATGTAGGGGGCACTGCAGTTCGTTCTTTATTTGTCTTAGCTTTCTTTCATCATTTCTTCCTCCTCTTAATTTATCTTCCTATTTCCTTCTTTTCCATTTATTTTTTTCCTTTTGTTCGCTTTGTTTTCCTTCCTTCGTTTCTGCCTATTCCACCCTTCCTGTCAATAGCACGACTCATGGCCGTCACCACCTCCCCCCCTACACTTCCAAGAATTAATAATAAGGCCTGTCATTCTTTGTAATTTGCCCATAAAACGCCTGAAATGTCCCGACCACACAAACGACTATCAGCTTCTCAGGGATGTCTCCCACAGGGAAACAGCAAAAAGACAATCCACCATCGATCAAATGCACGCCATTGGAAATGCCCTGGGAATATTTCACTGAATGACAACAGATTCCCACTTAAGTGTAGATGGAAGGATAATATTAAAATGGACCTTAAACAGGATACGACAGCATCAAATGGATTAGCCTGGTTCGTTTTAGGGACAAGTGGCAGGGTCTTGTGAGCACAGTAACTGTTCCACTTTACCTAGTTACATCGATACAATTCCTTCAACCTTGACTATGGAGGCACTGTTCCTACGACGTGAAGGGTATCAACACACAAACACTACACTGTCTCCGTGGAAACATAAAACAGTCTCCTGAAACTTTAAAATATGTAACAATTTTAACGAAATTTTAATATCTCAATGTATATATATCTTAAGCCGATCCCAGTGGCCGTGCGGTCTAAGGCGTGGGTCTACGGCCGCTCGCTTACTGGGATTGTGGGTTCGAATCCCACCGGGGGCATGGATGTCTGTCGTTGTGTGTTGTTGTTGTCGGTAGAGTCTTGCGACGGGCTGATCACTCGTCAGAGGAGTTTAACGACGTGTGGCGTGTCTCAATGTGTGTGACATGAAACCTCGGGGAAACGAGGAGGCCCAGGCCCATATAGGGCTGTCGAGCCATAAAAAAAAATACAATATATATATATATATATATATATATATATATATATATATATATAAGATAATATAATTTTTTAAGAGCTCACAAGTGGAACTTTTAACCCGAGTAACATTTATTGGTTTACTCACATGTATGTAACTACCTGTACAATGGATGTATAGTCCATGCTATATTATCTACGACCCCCTGAGGATGGCTAAAAATAAGCCGAAATACGTATAGGGGTAAATGACACTATTGTAATATTGTGCATAAGTGGGTCAAAAAAAAAATTCCTCAATAAAAGTCTCATTTGGTTACACACACAGACAGGAGATATCAGCGATAAACAAACAGTTGCAGGCGATAGCACACTGTCCTCAGTCTGCAAGACAGTGTCGACCTAAGTCGAAAAAACGATACCTGTGAACTAGTGGCGCTCAACCTTTACGTGGTGTAGGTAACTTCGACAAAACCTGGTCTGAATGCGGACGACACGAAATTCAATGCACAGAATGAAAAGTGAATACGTATACTTCAATTACAGCGAACCCCAGCCCGTGATTTCAGGCTTCCGCCGCGATGTTGATGAGATCTGCGCTCTTCTGGGATATTACACGGCGTCGTGTGGTAACCGACGTTTCGGGACAACATATCGGTCCCATCTTCAAGGGTCCTTTCCTATTCGGACTCTTGACCCGTGAAGATGGGACTGACACGTTGTCCCGAAACGTCGGTAAACAATTACCACACGACGCCGCGTAATATCCCACAAGAGCGCAGTTCTCAACCCAGCCCCTTGTTTTTCGCCCGTTTGTTTTACGTCTTTTCGCTTTAACGCCCGTTCCCAATTGACACTTCTTTAATTTACGCGCTCTAATTTTCGGTTTAAACCCTTTCTGGCTGGCTGCGCTCTATTAAGCTATCCCCTTATTTCTGATGGGAATATAATTTTTGATTTACGCCTTTTCACTTACGCCCACTTCTTCAGGAATACAGGGCGTAAAACGAGGACTACATGTACAACTTTACGGGTGTATTTTTCTATACAACATGCGAAATAAAATTATGCAGATCATAACAGGAAAAATTTATAAAAAAAATGTACGAGTAGTTCACACTACATGACCAGTGTGTTGTATTTTTGTACACCTTAACGTAATACATTAATACAGTAACGTATGTCTCCATAAACAAACAGCTCATAAGTTAACATTGCTTCAGCTTTGTCTCCGCTTCGCCAGGGAATGGGTTAAGAGACGTCTTCTCATCTGAAATGTCTCCGCGGGAAACACAACAGTGTCGCGGGCAACACAACACTGTCGCGGGCAACACAACACTGTGTCGCGGGCAACACAAGTGTCGCGGGCAACACAACACTGTCGCGGGCAACACAAGTGTCGCGGGCAACACAACACTGTGTCGCGGGCAACACAAGTGTCGCGGGCAACACAACACTGTGTCGCGGGCAACACAAGTGTCGCGGGCAACACAACACTGTGTCGCGGGCAACACAACACTGTGTCGCGGGCAACACAACACTGTGTCGCGGGCAACACAACACTGTGTCGCGGCAACACAAACACTGTGTCGCGGGCAACACAACACTGTGTCGCGGGCAACACAACACTGTGTCGCGGGCAACACAACACTGTGTCGCGGGCAACACAACAGTGTCGCGGGCAACACAACACTGTGTCGCGGGCAACACAACACTGTGTCGCGGGCAACACAACAGTATCGCGGGCAACACAACACTGTGTCGCGGGCAACACAACACTGTGTCGCGGGCAACACAACAGTGTCGCGGGCAACACAACACTGTCGCGGGCAACACAACAGTGTCGCGGGCAACACAACACTGTGTCGCGGGCAACACAACACTGTGTCGCGGGCAACACAACAGTGTCGCGGGCAACACAACACTGTGTCGCGGGCAACACAACACTGTCGCGGGCAACACAACACTGTCGCGGGCAACACAACACTGTGTCGCGGGCAACACAACACTGTGTCGCGGGCAACACAACAGTGTCGCGGGCAACACAACACTGTGTCGCGGGCAACACAACACTGTGTCGCGAGTAATACGTTGCCCGCGACCTACGGGTTGGCCTCGCCTGCACTAAATCATTACCAGCATTATGTTTACTGTGTTTATGTTATCAAGCTGCTTTACCAGGACTTCTCAAGGTCAGTGTCGACTTTCGTCTAAGAAAAGTTACCTCTAAACAATGTTCCTTCTGATTTTTAATGGCACGAGTGCGTAAAAATTTCAAGTTGTGTAAATTTTTCCCCAGTTACAAAAAAAAACCTGTGCGCACTAAGTGGAGTGTATGTCAAAATTATAAACCCGAAATTATTTTTGTTAACATAGTCATTCTCATAGCTAATAAAATTATAATTTATGTTTTAATAAAACAGGAAATAAACAGGATAATAAAAAGTAACAAGGAAATTACTATGATTACTGTATCATACTTATGTTATACAATTTACAATGCAAATAACTATCAATACAATCTGTACAATTTTGAAATTCTTTATTTAACGACAGTGTTTTGTTTTCATTATCATATTTTTTTTTTTTGCAATTTTTTTTTTGTGTGCGTTTCAATTTCCTATGTGCGTTAATTTCGTAACCTGTGCGCGCGCACAAACGCACAGCCTAAGACGGAACATTGTCTCTAACTGTCATTTTGTTTACTCTACAAAGCTGCCT
Organism: Reticulitermes speratus; assembly: GCA_021186555.1. Classification (NCBI taxonomy): domain Eukaryota; kingdom Metazoa; phylum Arthropoda; class Insecta; order Blattodea; family Rhinotermitidae; genus Reticulitermes; species Reticulitermes speratus. Next base: position 4,918,213 of record JAJKFL010000237.1, on the reverse strand, counting down.
GCCCAAAACACGTCAAGACCCCAGTGTGCATACAGGGCATACACAAAAGAATGGTGCGGTTTCAAATGTGAATACAATTGATACCGCACCATTCTTTTGTGTATACCCTGTATTTAATGCATTTTCGACTTCAAGGCCTACAATATGGTGGACTGCGTTCATCTGTGGAAACGGCAGCTACAGATGAGAACTGTCACATTTTCATAACCACGTATACTGCTACATTTGCAGCAGGTTAGTGAAGTGTTACACACCATCACTAACACTTCTGTGTTCTACGCACGTAGTCAAGCAGTCCTCATGTTTACAGATGCAGATAAGAATCTGTTATTGACACAGCCAATCCGCGGCAGAGATACTACAGTTGACACAAGGCAGGCAATGCACGTATAACGTAACATTGAGACGCGTTCGCGTAACCATTATTACCGTGGAAAAGCAATAAGTATTATATATTCTATGTGTATGTGTCTGTAGCCTTAGTTATCCAGCATGCAAAGCGCATGCACCGTATTATATTGTGATCTGTGGCCTGTTTCCGCGATAGCTCAGTCGGTATAGCGACTCGCTACGGGCTGGACGGTCCGGGATCGAATCCCGGTGGGGGGCGAGATTTTCAGTACACGTCCAGACCGGCCCTGGGGCCCACCCAGGCTCCTGTACAATGGGAACCGGGTCATTCCCGGGGGTAAAGCGGCCGGGGCGTGGCGTTGACCACCCACCCCCATCTAGCGCCGAGATTAAAGAAAGAGTAGAGCTAAACCTCTACTCCCCCTCTGGGCCTTCATGGCCTGTTCTAGGGTGAACTTTACCTTTACCTGTGGCCTGTCTGGCTGTACCATATTTTTCAACATTATCTCATAAACGGTACGATTTTCGGGAAAAAGTTATTGAACATAAAATGTGTGTTTTGATTTTCTCTACAACTTTTGTCTGAAACATTTCTCATTTTAAGAATAATTCAGCGAGATATTATCATAAATGTACATAGGTCTTCATGTAAAGTACCGTTATTCTTGTCAGATTGTAACGTAACTTAAATTTTCTCGACATATTTACGAAAAATCCTCATATATCCAATTTCATAAAAATCCGTCCAGTGGGAGCCGAGTTGTTCCATGCGGACAAATAGACGGGCAGACATGACGAAGCTAACAGTCGCATTTCGCAGTCTTGCGAAAAGCGACTACAAACAACAACAGACACGTGGGACACGTGTGTGTCACCTGGGTCACAGCAAAATGAAGACATTTTAAACCACTCTGACAAGTTGCATGAAATCACGATTGTACAATCGTGTGACACAGTAGTTGCTCCAGTGTCGGTGTACATATTTTGGCTTTTTCATATCGACAATCAATGTGATAGTTTCATGAAACTATAGTTTCGCATGACACTGCCTGGACCCAGTTTCTTCGGTGTCCGCACCGTCACAGTGAAAGCAGTACACTGTTCTATTCAGAGCCCCCCAATTTCCAAAGATCACTGATTTTTGCAAGTAGCCAGGCTTCGCCCGTTTATGCGTCTTGTAAGAGTAACATTTAGATCAAAATGAGTTTGGAGCATTGGTGGAACGATACTGAGAGAGGGAAACCTGTCCCAGTGCCACTTTGTCCACCACAAATCCCACATGGACTGACTCGGAATCGAACCCGGGCTTCAGCGGTGACAGCCGTTGACTAACAGCCTGAGCCATGGCACGGCCTTAAGGCCAAGATAAACATGAATTATATTTCCACATTCAGTTCGTACCGCGCAGTAAACACTGCGTCTGGTTTATAAAAACATATCGGTTAATGTTACATACGGGCAGAAAGTAGAATTTGTGAATGGTTAAACTGCTGGTACATATAGTAACCATTAGGCGTTAAAGGGTTAACAAGCAACCCAAAAAGACGCATCGAGCAATGAAGAAAAAGCCTCACTAATATCTGCATGTATACATTGTTAAGGTGTAGCATTTTAGGGCACAAACACTAATGTTCGCACGGTCGCCATGTTGGCACTACGGATGCCAGGGATTAGGATGGATCTAAGAACAAAGGAGAACTGATCTTCAGTGACGTGACGAACGTAAGAACTTAGACCTACTTTCAAAGTACTTAAACAGCAACATTACATACATACACACACAACGGACAATGAGATAGCAAGGTTGTAGCATTACTGTGGGTATATGTCACATTCAGATACCCACCTGCGGTATATGTCACATTCAGATACCCCACCTGCGGTATATGTCACATTCAGATACCCACCTGCGGTATATGTCACATTCAGATATCCCCACCTGCGGTATATGTCACATTCAGATACCCCACCTGCGGTATATGTCACATTCAGATATCCCACCTGCGGTATATGTCACATTCAGATATCCCACCTGCGGTATATGTCACATTCAGATACCCCACCTGCGGTATATGTCACATTCAGATATCCCACCTGCGGTATATGTCACATTCAGATACCCACCTGCGGTATTGTCACATTCAGATACCCACCTGCGGTATATGTCACATTCAGATATCCCACCTGTGGTATATGTCACATTCAGATATCCCACCTGCGGTATATGTCACATTCAGATATCCCACCTGCGGTATATGTCACATTCAGATATCCCACCTGCGGTATATGTCACATTCAGATATCCCACCTGCGGTATATGTCACATTCAGATATCCCACCTGCGGTTATGTCACATTCAGATATCCCACCTGCGGTATATGTCACATTCAGATATCCCACCTGCGGTATATGTCACATTCAGATATCCCACCTGCGGTATATGTCACATTCAGATATCCCACCTGCGGTATATGTCACATTCAGATATCCCACCTGCGGTATATGTCACATTCAGATATCCCACCTGCGGTATATGTCACATTCAGATATCACACCTGCGGTATATGTCACATTCAGATATCACACCTGCGGTATATGTCACATTCAGATATCCCACCTGCGGTATATGTCACATTCAGATATCCACACCTGCGGTATATGTCACATTCAGATATCCCACCTGCGGTATATGTCACATTCAGATATCCCCACCTGCGGTATATGTCACATTCAGATATCCCACCTGCGGTATATGTCACATTCAGATATCACACCTGCGGTATATGTCACATTCAGATATCCCACCTGCGGTATATGTCACATTCAGATATCCCACCTGCGGTATCAGCACACACAAGTGTTTTTTTACGCACGTTCGCAAAATTGCGAAAAGCGACTATGTCTGCATGTCCGTCTGTCTGTCCGTCAGTCCGCACGGAACAACTCGGCTCCCAGCGAATGGATTTTCATGAAATTTGATATTTGAATATATTTCGACAATCTGTCGAGAAAATTAAATTTTCATGAAGACCCATGTACATTTATGATAGTATCTCGCTGAATTATTCTTATAATGAGAATTTTTTTTTTCAGAAAAAAATTTGTAGAGAAAATAGAAACACACATTTTATGTCCGAATAACTTCCCCCCCCCCGAAAATCGTGCCGTTTATGAGATAATTTGGAAAAATATGGTACAGCCAGACAGGCCACAGATGACAATATAATACGGCGCATGCGCTTTGCATGCTGGATAACTAAGGCTACAGACACACACTCAGAATACTGTATTTAATTAACACTTATTGCTTTTCCACGGCAACACGTGCCCCAGTGCTACGTTCTACGTGCAATGCCTGTCTTGTTAACTAGTCCACTGCATTGCTGCAGTAAGTACACACATACTGCCCTGTCGTTATGACCATTTATTACTAACGTAAATCTTGCAACACGGCATTCGAATGCATTTCTCCTTCACGGAGTCAAATATGTACCGTCACTGATTTGAGCTTCCTTCTAGGAAATCTCTCCCAAACACGGTAACAGCAGTCTACCTCAATTGCGTTTCCTTACTTGATACGGTAGGTACGTAGCCCGTTTTACGCCCTACTTCTTTTTCGCGTTTTTCCTTTAACGTCCTCTTGCCAACATACACTTCTTAATTTACGCCCTCTTATTTTCGGTTTAACGCCCTTTGGCTGGCGGCGCTGTATTACGCTAACCCCTACCTATTCCATTATTTATTATGGGAATATTTTTGATTTACGCCTTTTTTTTATTTACGCCCACTATTTCAGCAACAAAACTAGGGCGTAAACCAACTGCTGGGTGTATCCTTCTGCCAGTACACCACGTAACATTCAAATCGTGGCTCTATATACCCTTACGGTCACAGTGGTTACTATACATACCACATGCCTTAACACAGCAGAACTACACTGTGCAAATGTAGTGCATTTAAGGGGGTCGTATAATAATATATAATAAATACACAATATAATATAATACAACATAATATACATCCATTACTTCCCTATACATCCAGCCCTTGTTTTAGGCCCTAGATGCCTTCCTGAAAAGGTAAGCGTAAATCAAAAAGGCGTAAATTAAAAACGAAATTCCCATCAGAAATAAGGGGCTAGCGTAATAGAACGCAGCATGCCAAAGGGCGTTAAACTGAAAATGAGACAGCCACATGCTCGTATTATTCGGATGATAAAGACATGGGACAAGAAGGGTGGGAAATGTAGCACGCATGTGAGAGAAGATACAGGCCCACGCATGTAGGATTTTGGTGAAAGGCCTGAAAGGGATAAGACCGCTTGGAAAACCGAGCCTTATATGTGAGGACAGAACTGCAACTTATCTTAAAGAGACGGCAGGGAGGGTGCACGCTTAATACACTTCAAAGAATGCCGCCAAGAATGATACTGCATTATGGAATACGCCCTACCCAACCTTACCTCACTGTGTAAACACTGCCTAGAAACAAAGGAAAATTCCGTGAATTATGATTTTTGTTTAGAATCGGAAAAAAAATTACCAATGAAAACTGTACATAAATCTTGAAGACGGATGACATATTTACCTGTGTAGCAAAAAATTATTTTACGCCATGCAACAGTCTTCTTAAGGCTGACATAATCGAACATTTACGCTAGGTTGCAGAATTGTGTGTTTTTCTGTTCAAATTAAAATTGAACTGCAGCCAAAACCTTGATCCAGTCACCTACGTCTAGAACTATACATATACACTACACGAGGTATAAGGCCTCTACATATGTGTGTATAGATGTTCATTCATTCTGTAGTCCGCCTTACGACAGGTCCGTAGTCTCTTCCAAAGCGAGTTCTCAACAGAGTGCGATCTAGTGCTTCCTCTTTCAATTTACAGTATCTTCTCTTTTCCTTAAGGTCATCCAGTAGCTGCTTACGTCTTCTCCCTCGTCTTACCGTCATTTCTATCCTTCCTTCTAACTTTCCTTCAATCACGTGTTTCAGAAGGCAGTTTCTACGCAACATGTGACCAATCCAGTTAACCTTTCTTCTTTTTATTGTATGTACGATATTCCTCTCCTCCTTGACTCTGTGTAATACTTCTTCATTTCTCACACGATCGGTCCAACTGATCTTCTCCATTCTTCTCCATTTCAAAACTTTCCAGATACTTCTGATCCACTTTCCCAAGTGTCCACGTTTCAGCACCATACAAAGCTACGCTCCAAATGTAGCACTTTACTAGTTTCTTCCTTAAATTTAAGTCCAGTTTGCTGGTGAAAAGAGTCTTCTTGTTGTTGAATGCTGCTTTTGCCATGGCAATCCTGGATTTAATTTCACGTGTACACCTTGCACCATGTATACACACACACACACACATATATGTGGTTACAGAAGGATCTAGCTACAACCACAATTAAAGAAAGAAACAAGTAATAAACAAGATTTAACTCAAGCAATTACAAAAATTTAAATCGAGGGATAGATAAGGCGGTATAGTGAATAGGCTTCGCGCTGAACGATCCGGGGTTCGAAGCCCGGAAGTAGCAAGATATTTTTCTTTTTTTTATCCAAAATCTTCCAGACCAGATCAGGGGCCCATCCGGCCTCCTAATTAATGGGTACCAGGGTTCTTTCCCCCGGGGGTAAAGCGGGGGGGGGGCGTGAATTTGACCTCTAACCTCCATATAATACCGAGGTTTAGAATAACGTGTAGCTGTACATCAATTCCCCCCCCCTCATATGCCTTCATGACGTGGCTAGGGCCAACTTTACCCTTTTCACCTTCACCCCCAATTCCTGCCCATTCCCAAACTCCGATATAGTGTCACTGTTCACGGCAATTTGGCAGTAAATGGCAAAGCCGTACAAAAACGAAATATCTGTTGACAGAGAAGGGTGGCGCTATATCGCGGTTTGACTGTGTATGACGTCACAGCACATTCGCGCAGGCAGTCAAGCGGTTCCTCAACTGTTACGGAACCCACAGATCCTCCGTCGTGCGCACAACAGAACGACGCCGTGCTCACAACAGAACGAGGCCGTGCCCTTTGCTCAGCCCGATGAATTCACTTCACGAACTCACACTGCATTTTCAAGAGCTTTCTCCTTAATTAAGCACTGCACCACGAAGGAATAGAGAACGAGTGGAGACATAACTCCATGCATTCCTAATCTCCACTCCAGACAACATTCATACAATATTAATATCCCTTATGAATCTCGTCGTCATCGTCATCATCATGAACGTAAACAGATGTCTGTCACCTGGGTCCTGTCCTGTGAAATCTCAATCTTGAAGATGTTGGTCTCTCCATCTTGTTTTTGGTCGACCTATGTCGCGTTTGCCTTTTGGTTAGTATTCCAGTGCCATCCTGGGTATTCGTGAGTGTTCCATTCTTTTAACATGTTGCAGCCAATTCTTTTGGTAGCTCCGAATTCCATCCACTATGTGTTCTACTTGTAGTTTTTCTCGAATTGTTGTATTCCTTTGATGGTCTGACCTTTTCAGTCCTAAAGGTGATCTCAGAAATTTCATTTGTGCTGTTTCTAATTTTTGACATTCCTTTTTATTTAAAACCCAGACTTCACTGTCGTATTTCAATGCTGCTTTGGATGTAATATTGTAAAGTCGTAATTTGGTGTTTGGGAGCTTATTTCTACCAAAATATCTTTTGATAGTGCCATTTATTTTACTATACCGGTGTATTCTTTTTGTAATATCTGTTTTAAATTCGCAGATCATGTTTCCTAGATACATAAAGTCCGTAAACTGTTCAATAATTCTATCACCAATAACAAATTCAGCTCCCCAAATGGTATACTCTGGGCAAAATATTTTTCTCTTGTCCAAAACTTTCAGACCAGCTATGGGAACCACCCAATGTGTTATGGGTCCTTTCTCGGGGTAAAGCGGACGGAGCGTGAAGTTAAACCACTCATCTCCATCTATCGCCGAGGTTAAGAACGAGTGCAGCCATACTTCTGCTTCTCCTCTATAACTTCAAGACATGGAAAAGGAAAACTTTACAATTTTACCTTTTTCGCTTTTACGTTTCCTTGGCAAAATTTTGTACGCATTTCTCACATCTCCATACCTACTATACGTCCTGATTATAACTTGATGACCAATATGAATCAATTCAAACCTGTTTTACATTTGGTTCTGTAAGACACACTCAAACAATGCGTGTATGGTAAAGTACAGGGTGTTTTTTCCCCCTGCTTCACCGATAAGCTCCGGCCCAGCACTCCGCGCATCGTACATCACATGTAGGGGAGGTTTAACAGTCGAAGCCGGAAGCTAGACAAACGATCGCAGTGATAATAACCTTTAGAAAGTCTAATTAAAACTCACTAAAGCGTAGGGGGCCGGCGCTTATCGGTCAAGTAGGAAAAAAAAAACACCCTAGGTCATGCAATTCAGACCACAGACACATTTTGCACATCAACAATATTTAACTAGACAAGCAATGTACGTATAACGTAAAACTGAGGCGCGTTCGCGTAAGCACTGTTACTGTTGAAAAGCAGTAAGTATTACATGTGTGTCTGTAGCCTTAGTTATCCAGCATGCAAAGCGCATGCACCGTGTTATATTGTCATCTGTGGCCTGTCTGGTGTACCATATTTTTGTACATTATCTCATAAACGGCACGATTTTCAGGAAAAAGTTATTGAACATAAAATGTGTGTTTTGATTCCCTCTACAAGTTTTGTCTCAAACATTTCTCATTCTAAGAAGAATTGAGCGAGATATTATCATAAATGTACATAGGTCTTCATGTAAAGTACCGTTATTAATATCGGATTTTACTTAAACTTGAGTTTTCTAGACAGATTTTCGAAAAATACGAAATATCAATTTTCATGAAACTCTGAGTCGAGACGGAGGCACAGGCGGACCGACGAAAATAATAGTCGCTTTTCACAATTTTGGGAAAGCGTCTAAAAATCAGTCCACCTTTTAACGTCACCGTAGTTTAAATCATTCTGGCGAAGTGTGCAACAAACTGAAGCAGCAAGCAGTGAGATATAAACCCAACAGGCCGGGACAGCGGTAACGCCTCTAACCTGAAGTGTACTGAAGTGTGAGCCAACACACGGGACAGTTTACTTTGACGTGAATACGTCTTTAAATTTGCTTCCGTAGTGGGAGCCAATTCAGAAAACTGATGATAACAAAATCGGGGGATACAGTTTGGCATTGCAGCTACATATCTATCGTCTACATCCAAAATGTAATTACACCACTCGATAGTTAAAGGATCAAAGAATTCATAACGTTGAGTGGGGACTGTGACGCTCGCGCGCGGCGGAGGGGAAGCGCCGCCATTTTCATGTCCTTTCGTCGCGTCACATACTTCCCGTTTAGTATACACTTTGACTCGGTGAAGCTACGACGCTCGTTTCAGTTTCAATTTACAGCTCTCCTCAATATTTATCTATTGCGTACACAAAACATGACTGTGGAATACTTATGGTGAATATATATGGTGTTAAACTTAAAAATTAAGAAAACTGAATACAATGTCGGCCTATACTCGTCAAAAAGCCAAATCGAAATATAGAAATCGAATAAGGTTGGAAAAGGCTTCTCAACAGCAATCCAGTGATACCCATAAAACACCATATGATAGAGTGAAGCGGTGCCGGGAACGTAAAACAATGAGGGCGTCCGAGCGGCTCAACGACTGCGCAGGTACATCTGACGCTGGGGCGGCCGGGCCTATGCAAGTCGATGATGTAATCGCTGCTGTATTGAAACAAAATATTACCCGTTAACGTACACGTATTCACGTAAAACACACGGCCGTGTCCCCGACACAGCCACACCGACTTTTTTGCGGCTTTACTCAGTCCTTCTAAAAGCCCGTTCCGACATATTTTAAAATGGGGCACGACTCAATACGTTCCAAATCATGACATATAGGACCTAAACATTTCAAGTCCACCACCCTCAGGTCCCAGCCATCCTCGCGTGACATCTGACACTACACAATCACAGTGCTCAATACACCTCCACTAGATAACACACGGAACTACAGATAAAGCAGTTCTGTCAACTCGCGCACCGCGTGCTGCAACCTCCCTCCTTATCACGACATAAGAAGCTCCTCCTTTAACCTACATATTCACAAAACACGAAACCTGAAATTTCTTAAGGAATGAGTAAGACAGCGTGGAAAATTCTTTGACAAGTAAGCTATACAGCATTCTTGTACACGCCACTACCACCTTCTTATATTCGTACGTAAAATTCTGGAAACTATTGATATCCGGTCTGCGTTAAGATCTGGGTATTTGATATTCGGTCTGTTTTAAGATCCGGTTATTTTATATTCGGTCTGTGTTAAGATCTGGCTATGTGATATCCGGTGGGTCTTAAGATCTGGTTACTTGATATCAGTCAGTGTTAAGATGTGGCCATTTTATAGCCGGTCTGTGTTAAGATCTGGTATTTGATATCGGTCTGTGTTAAGATCTGGCTATGTGATATCCGGTGGGTCTTAAGATCTGGTTACTTGATATCCAGTCAGTGTTAAGATGTGGCTATTTTATAACCGGTCTGTGTTAAGATCTGGTTTATTTGATATCCGGTCTGTGTTAAGATCTGGCTATGTGATATCCGGTGGGTCTTAAGATCTGGTTACTTGACATCCAGTCAGTGTTAAGATGTGGCTATTTTATAACCGGTCTGTGTTAAGATCTGGTATTTGATATCCGGCTCTGTGGTTAAGATCTGGATATATATTTAAGATTGTATTAGCGGTCTGTGTTAAATATTCTGGCTATGTGATATCCGGTGGGTCTTAAGATCTGGTTACTTGATATCCAGTCAGTGTTAAGATGTGGCTATTTTATAGCCGGTCTGTGTTAAGATCTGGTATTTGATATTCGGTCTGTGTTAAGATCTGGCTATGTGATATCCTGGTGGGTCTTAAGATCTGGTTACTTGATATCCAGTTCAGTGTTAAGATGTGGCTATTTTATAGCCGGTCTGTGTTAAGATCTGGTATTTGATATTCAGTCTGTGTTAAGATCTGGCTATGTGATATCCGGTGGGTCTTAAGATCTGGTTACTTGATATCCAGTTAGTGTTAAGATGTGGCTATTTTATAGCCGGTTTGTGTTAAGATCTGGTTATTTGATATCCGGTAACTGTTGTATGGAAGATCTGGCTATGTGATATCCGGTGGGTCTTAAGATCTGGTTACTTGATATCCAGTGTTAGTGTGTTATAGTTGTGGATCTTTATTGATATGCCTGTGTCTGTGTTTTAAGATCTGGTATTTGATATTCGGTCTGTGTTAAGATCTGGTATTTGATATTCGGTCTGTGGTAAGATCTGGCTATGTGATATCCGGTGGGTCTTAAGATCTGGTTACTTGATATCCAGTCAGTGTTAAGATGTGGCTATTTTATAGCCGCTCTGTGTTAAGATCTGGTTATTTGATATCCGCTCTGTTTTAAGATCTGGTTATTTGATATCCGCTCTGTGTTGCCTGGATATTTATGATTTCTGCTAGCGACCGACCACTGATTGAGCCCGGGGCAATAAATATAAATAAATTAATAAATACATAAATTAATTAATAAGTATATGTACACACACACTACTATACACATACACACACACACACACACGAGGTGTATACAGGTGTTCCGCAAACGTGTTCCAAACTTGACGTTCTTTGACATCATCTAACTACAACTAATTTTTTTGTGTTCTGTTGTGACATAACTAAGTAAAGTGACATAACTAAGTAAACTGACATAACTAAGTAAACTGACATAACTAAGTAAAGTGACATAACTAAGTAAAGTGACATAACTAAGTAACAACTGACAAACTAAGTAAACTTGCCATAACTAAGTAACACTGACATAACTAATAAACTGACATAACTAAGTAAACTGTACATAACTAAGTAAACTGACATAACTAAGTAAACTGACATAACTAAGTAAACTGACATAACTAAGTAAACTGACATAACTAAGTAAACTGACATAACTAACTCGGTAACATAACTGAAAATTAATGTCTCTTTTGCGGCATTATGACATAATTTTCTTTTGATGCTGTACATACAGCAACTTAAGACTTAATCGACGCTTTTGTTTTGTGGCGTTATCGGACACGTTGTACAATAGGTTAAGATTTAACTGTCATCTTTCTTCTGTGGTATTATTCGACACATAACACAATTTTTATTCGAACAGTACGATGAAAGATACGCACTGTACAATTTCCGGTTAAAGCCATGTACGTATATTAAAAAGCAGCCCATGGCGATGTGACGGTTGATATTCCGGCATATCTTCGTAGACATCATTTTTTACTCAAAACGACTCACAGAATAACACCCTGAAATTTAGAACATCCTGTATATACGCTCAGCTCAAAGTATATTTAAATCAGTTGATCGCATGTGACATGGCACACAGCGAGCGGTACATTTACTGGTACTCTGAACCACAGTGGTACCAACAACAAAAGACTTAATTTTCAACAATCTTTGATTGGCGTCAAAGGGAAAGAACGTACATGGCGCGTGTTGCTCAAATGACAGTCTTACGGGTTTTCGTACCGTTGGACATCTATCGTGGGTTTGTTCCATGTTTCGGAGTAACTCTGTGCCTCATCTTCATAGTGACTGAATGTTGTTCAGACCCACATGAACCAAATTCATTCATCCAAAATGGCCATCCTTGGAACGTATACACAAACAGAGGCTTATATTTTTATCTTAGATATCCCGTTGTGCTGCATAAATCATAAACAGTTACTATGCACCATCAACACAACTAATTACGTTGTATTATATTATGTTATATTATATGTCATGTTTGTGTGTTGTCAGGTAGAGGTCTCTGCGACGGGCTGATCACTCGTCCAGAGAAGTCCTACCGAGTGTGGTGTGTCTGAGTGTGTGATCGTGAAGCCTCGACAATGAGGAGGCCTTGGCCCCCTAGGGGCTGTTGCGCCGTTGTAAAAAATATATGTTACGTAAATTTGTGGCTACATGTTTCGACCAATTTATGGTCATCTTCAGGCCATTTGAAGAACATACAATTCAAAATCACAACTGCAAACTTCATTTAGGGTCACACTGAGATCTCAGTCTTATTGCTACAAAATGCACGCCAAATTTATAAAATTCAACCCTGAAAAAACATTTAAACATTAAAGCATTTTTATGTAAAAACTGTGGGTAACGTTGTTCGCTGTGTTCTTACGTATCGTCATCTAATTCAGTGTGGCGAGTGATGGCATGTGTGACGTATTCGTTGGTATGTTGACATGAAGCGTACATCAATATTCGGTCATGAAGCGTACATGTATATTCGGTCATGAAGCGTACTAGTATATTCGGTCATGAAGCGTACATGTATATTCGGTCATTAAGCGTACAAGTATATTCGGTCATGAAGCGTACATGTATATTCGGTCATGAAGCGTACTAGTATATTCGGTCATGAAGCGTACAAGTATATTCGGTCATGAAGCGTACATGTATATTCGGTCATGAAGCGTACATGTATATTCGGTCATGAAGCGTACTAGTATATTCGGTCATGAAGCGTACAAGTATATTCGGTCATGAAGCGTACTAGTATATTCGGTCATGAAGCGTACATGTATATTCGGTCATGAAGCGTACTAGTATATTCGGTCATGAAGCGTACAAGTATATTCGGTCATGAAGCGTACTAGTATATTCGGTCATGAAGCGTACATGTATATTCGGTCATGAATCGTACATGTATATTCGGACATGAATCGTACATGTATATTCGGACATGAATCGTACATGTATATTCGGACATGAATCGTACATGTATATTCGGACATGAATCGTACATGTATATTCGGACATGAATCGTACATGTATATTCGGACATGAATCGTACATGTATATTCGGACATGAATCGTACATGTATATTCGGACTGAATCGTACATGTATATTCGGACATGAATCGTACATGTATATTCGGACATGAATCGTACATGTATATTCGGACATGAATCGTACATGTATATTCGGACATGAATCGTACATGTATATTCGGACATGAAGCGTACATGTATATTCGGACATGAAGCGTACATGTATATTCGGACATGAAGCGTACATGTATATTCAGTCATATTCCTGTAGTGGAAAACACCATTTCCCTCTATTTTAGAACAGACATCGAAACAACATAACACAGAATACTAACTACAATATTTTGTATCGATATAATGATTCTGACTCAAATACGCCAGTATTCTCTTTGTCATAATATTATTTTGTGTCAGAGGTAATGAAAACAGCTCACCATTACACTAATGACTCGTGTGAGGAAACCCAATTCCATGAAGCCTATGGTAAAGCACATTAAAACGCTATTTGCTTCACAACATTCCGGCCACAGCAGGAACTCACTAACGAATAAATAATACACATAACTTATTCTGTTAACGGAATTTTAATAATTCTTCGTGTTTTCCTTTATTAATATTCAATCAAACAGAAATAAATAATGACTTCCTATAATAACGTCACGCAAACAGAAATGCCGTGTGTAAATCAACCTTTTAAGAAGGAAATGGGGTTCGTATACATAAAGAGGGAGAGAAAGGAGAGGGGGGTAAGGAAAAAACAGAAACGAGAAAGAAAAGAGAGGAAGATAGACGGGGTAATTCAGGACGAGGTTTAGAACAAACTAGTGGGGGGGGGGGACCTGTGCTTATGGGATCAATAAACTCGCTAAGGGGTACAGAACAAGCCGTTATCTCGCATCCAATGTGGCAAATTCATCTGCAGATATAATTATTTTATACAGAATTCTGTGGTGGGTATTTCAATTGGAGTGTTTCATAATAGTATTTGTCTCAACATCAACAGCAGCGATTAATTTACACGATAATAAATACCAATAAACAAACACTGAAACAATATGCCAATGGCCAGAAAGTTATTCTGTCAGTAACAAACTGATCAGAGGGTCTTAGACATGGCGTCGGACGGATATCTGATCAGTTTCATTTCACGACGAAATATGACGTCAGCATGCAAAATTTCATTTTGAGAAACTACAAGGTAATTCATACTGGCACACAGACGGTGTTCTTGCACGGGTACAAGCGGATGCACCACTACCGTCAGCAGGGCTGGTTAGTAACTACAGTTACCAACAGATGTTACAAACCTGTATTAACTGCTGGATATATATAGTATCATACAGTAAGAAGGTGCCGGGATAGCTCAGTCGGTATAGCGACTCGCTACGGGCTGGACGGTCCGGGGATCGAATCCCGGTGGGGGCGTAATTTTCCGCACCCGTCTAGGCCGACCCTAGGGCCCATCCAGCCTCCTGTACAATGGGTACCGGGTCTCTTTCCCGGGGGTAAAGGGGGCGGGGCGTGGACCACCCACCCCCATCTAGCGCGGATATTACAGAAAGAGTAGAGCTATACCTCTACTCCCCCTTTGGGCCATCATGGCCTGTTCTAGGGAGAACTTTACCTTTACCATACGGCAAGGGCGTGAATCGGGAGGTCATGTACATATATTAACTCTGTAAAGCCCAGTGGTCACTATATGTACCACCAGGTTTAACATTCAACAATTCTACGTTCTGCCCACACAGTGTATTTATGTGTTTTGTGTGGATCTCAGAACAAACAGCGATTATTTCACTGTACAGCATTAACTGACTGGTTTGTATAACTGAGACGGAGTGTGTTTACTGCGCGGTACGGACTGTATTTATGTGTTTTGTGTGGATCTCAGAACAAACAGCGATTATTTCCCTATACAGCATTAACTGATTGGTTTTTATAACCGAGACGGAGTGTTTACTGTGCGGTACGAACTGAATCTTTAAATACAATTTAGGTCACTGTTAGCCTCTAGGGGCCGTGCTCAGGCGGTTAGACAAGCCGGCCTCTCACCGCAAAGGCCCTGGTTCGATCCCAGGCCAGACCATGTGAGATTTATGGTAGACAATGTGGCACTGGGACCGGTTTTTCTCCCAGTCCTTCGGTTTTATCCTGTCAATATCCTTCCACCAATGCTCCATACTCATCTTCGTCTACAAGCTGCTCTTACCAGGACAATCGGGGGCAAGCCACAGAGCCTTCGAACGGTAACGCCCTTTCGGAAATCGTGGAGCATTGGAAAGAAAAGTACTTTCACATTTTTGTCTTCAAACTGGTCGTACCATGGTTTAGGCGGTTAGCCTCCGGCCTCTAAACGCGGATACCTGGGTTCGATTCCGGGGCCAGGTGGACAAAGTGGCAATGTAACAGGTTCTCCTACCAGTACTTCAGTTCTTCCCTGCTAATGTCATTTAACAAATACTCCACACTCATTTTCATCTTAAGCTTACTCTTGTAAGAAGGACGAGCGGGAGAAGTCTGGGCACTTTCAGACAAAGCACTATTCTTTAGGATTATTGGGAAGCAATTGACAGAAGTGTCTTCACACTCGTTGTGTCTTCAAAGGTTCAAGAAGTCCTACTGTCGCAGCGATTACCCGGAGGTCGGGAGAAAGCCGGGTAAAATCTCAGTACAGCCAACATTCCGGATGTACGATCCCCTAAACACGTGAACGCGTCTCCGCTGTGATAACCCGTTCACTGCACAGTCCCATATGAATACGCCACTGCAATTAACTAACGTGCTTGAAAAATCTGACTTCTGAACTATATTTCAAGGAATTGACAGGAAAAGCAACTAATCTTCTTTACTCAAGAGAATGCAGTTGACCTTCAGAGCTTGGGTAGTCCCTTAACACTCGTGACGATGGTCGAGGGAAAACGTATAGATCCTGTCAAAAACATAAGACTCTATCACTGCATGATTATTTCATTGGTCGCCATTCGTTAGGTGTTTCGTTTTTAACAAGCCTGAAGTCAAAATGTATGCACAACTCTAACCAGACAGAACGCTACTGTATTATCTCACACGCACAAAACACGACTGCAGCTCAGCACAACCTATTTATAACTGGAATACATCGGTTGCTGGTAACGAACAAGCGACGGTCACCTTTTCCCAGCGTAAACCACTGCCAAGGTCAACTGCAAACTTTACAGTCACCATCTGTAGTTTATCTTGAGTGGCCGGGGAGGGAGGGGGGTTAAGACGGCTGTCGGATAACACGATAGACAAGATACCGCAAAACACAATTACCGTATTACAATTACCCTTCCTGCATCCAGTTCCTAAAATTATCACACAACAAAGATTTGAATGCCAACAAAATATACCGACAGAACGGTAATTATCGACAACAAGACGTATAGACAGGGAGGTACAACTCCACAGATTCTTAAATTCGGTAACCGAAGCACGTGACTGAGCTGCCCTGCCTCTCCAGGTAATATAAACAACCGTACTTAATTCTCTGGAATCTAAAAAAATACGAGATTTTGCCGGTGTTCATGGCAATTCCATTCTTCTGGAATCAGGAACATTACATCGAAGATGGCTGCAGCTAGGTCCTTCGAAATTTTGGTACCTGTATATCACTCAGGGCTGGACTATAGGGGCGGGTCAGCCGGCCAGCTGCCCCGAGCACCAAACTATAAGGGGCGCTAAAACGTCACTTGAATAATCAGAAATATGGTACTGGTAAACTGAGATTCCCACATGCGAAAGAATTTCTCCGAAAATTATCGCAATTTGGACACGCGCCCTCAAAAAAATCCGCCAACCGTGTCCTTGGCCGAAAAAAAGTTCAAAGAATGTCGGACTTAAAGACGGTCAAATTACTAACCTGCCAGGAGCGTCAACAAGTCTCGGGCCGACACTGATACCAATCCACACGGTGTCATATCCTGCGATATTGGAACGGTCTGAATAAATTACGTTAATGGCTCCGAATATCCTGCTTGTTTTTGGACGTGACTGTCTCAATCAGATAACAATGCTGAAGAACGCGCAGATGTGATATTAACCCAAAATTACAACGAACCTTCAGTTTCACAAAGGATGTAAAAACTTGTTTTTTCACGCTACGGGAAAAACACAGATTAAAGGTGTTGAGAAGAAGATGAACTATACTAACTAACTACTAACTAGTACTAACTAGACTAACTAACTACCTAACTAGATACCTAACTAACTACCTAACTAGCTACACTAAATAACTACCTAACTAACTAACTACTAACTAGCTACTTATACCTAACTAGTACCTAACTAGCTACTAACTAACTACCTAACTAGTACCTAACTAGTACTAACTAACTACTAACTAGTACCTAACTAACTACCTAACTAGCTACCTAACTAGCTACCTAACTAACTACCTAACTAGCTACCTAACTAGCTACCTAACTAGCTACCTAACTAGCTACCTAAGTAACTACCTAACTAACTACCTAACTAGCTACCTAACTAACTACCTAACTAGCTACCTAACTAGCTACCTAACTAACTACCTAACTAGCTACCTAACTACCTAACTAGCTACCTAACTAACTACCTAACTAGCTACCTAACTACTACCTAACTAACTACCTAACTAACTACCTAACTAGCTACCTAACTAGCTACCTAACTACCTAACTCTACTAACTACCTAACTAGCTACCTAACTAACTAACTACCTAACTAGCTACCTAACTAACTACCTAACTAACTACCTAACTAACTACCTAACTAGCTACCTAACTACCTAACTAGCTACCTAACTAACTACCTAACTAGCTACCTAATACTACCTAACTAACTACCTAACTAGCTACCTAACTAACTACCTAACTAGCTACCTAACTAGCTACCTAACTAGCTACCTAACTAACTACCTAACTAGCTACCTAACTTAACTACCTAACTAGCTACCTAACTAGCTACCTAACTAACTACCTAACTAGCTACCTAACTAGCTACCTAACTAGCTACCTAACTACCTAACTAACTACCTAACTAGCTACCTAACTAACTACCTAACTAGCTACCTAACTAACTACCTAACTAGCTACCTAACTAACTATCTAACTAGCTACTAACTACTATACCTAACTAACTACCTAACTAGCTACCTAACTAGCTACCTAACTAACTACCTAACTACTACCTAACTAGCTACCTAACTAACTACCTAACTAGCTACCTAACTAACTACCTAACTAGCTACCTAACTAACTACCTAACTAACTACCTAACTAGCTACCTAACTACCTAACTAGCTACCTAACTAGCTACCTAACTAACTACCTAACTAGCTACCTAAGTAACTACCTAACTAACTACCTAACTAGCTACCTAACTAACTACCTAACTAGCTACCTAACTAGCTACCTAACTAGCTACCTAACTAGCTACCTAACTAACTACCTAACTAGCTACCTAACTAACTACCTAACTAACTACTAACTAACTACCTCCATGGAGCAAAGTCCTTCCTGAGAAGCTAACAAGTCCTCAGCTAGTCAATAAATTCCCCGTATATTACGGAATCCGAACGTTCATTACGGCATTCACGAGAGCCCGCCACCTGTCCGTATCCTTAGCCAGAGTAATCCAGTCTATGCCTCCCCATCCTTGAAGGTCCATTTTAATATTATCCTCTTGAGAACTGGATGACGAGGAGAATATTAGGATGTGACAGCAAGACACGGGAGTATGAGGAAAAGTGCATAAACAGGATGAAATTACGAATGAGCTAAACATGCAGAACGCATGCGGAAGATAAGAACTGTATACCCAGCGGTATTCATTCCCGAATACCTGATGGAAAGACAAAACACTGGAGAACAATACTGTGGGTGTTTAAGAAAGAGGATGCAAGGATGTGACCTGGTTTCAACTGGCTCGCGACGGAATCAAGCTGCGGGCTCCTGTGAACATGGTGGCGAAACATTTCGACTTACATATAAGACAAAGAATTGAGCCACAGCAATAACCGCGCAACGTTTAACGTATCTCTCAAATTACTTATGTCTGCTATAGCTGTTCTTATGGATTGTGTAAAAAATTAAGAAATGTTGCACACCGTCAAGAAGGAAGGAATATCGTACACACAATAAAAAGAAGAAAGGCTAACTGGATTGGTCACGTCTTGCGTAGAAACTGCCTTCTAAAAGAAAGATAGAATGAAGAAGTGATGGAAAGACGAGGAAGAAGACGTAAGCAGCTACTGGATGATCTTAAGGAAAAGGGAGCATACAGGAAATTGAAGTGGTCAGGGATAGCGTAGTCGGTATACCGACTCGCTACGGGCTGGACGGTCCGGGGATCGAATCCCAGTGGAGGCGAGATTTATCGCAGCCGTCCAGACCGGCCCAGCCTCCTATACAATGGGTACCGGGTCTATTTCCCGGGGGTTAAGCGGCCGGGGCGTGGAGTTGACCACCGACCCTCATCTAGTGCCAGGGTTAAAGAAAGAGCAGAGCTATACCTCTACTCCCCCTCTGGGTCTTCATGGTCTGTTGTAGGGAGAACTTTAGCTTTACCTTTGACTGGAAATTGTAAGAGGAAGAACTAGATCGCACTCTGTGCGGAACTCGCTTTGGGAGAGGCTATTACCTGTCGTAAGACAGACTAGGGAATGAATGTATGACCTTTTCTCAATTTCCTCTAGAGATGCGGAAAAATACAATACCCAGTGCAGAAGTAAATTATCTTCCTTTATTCTAAAAACACCGTGCATCTTATCACAATCACTACTATAAAAACACCGTGCATCTTATCACAATCACTATATAAAAACACCGTGCATCTTATCACAATCACTATATAAAAACACCAACTGGATGCACTTCTTATTTTACAAAAACTGTATAGTTCTTTAAAACATTTTAAAAAAACCCGACATATGTTTCGGCTCCTCACTGAGCCATCCTCAGGGGTTTTTTGTCACTAAAACTGCATATATTTACAAACGTCTATTCATTGGTAAATATATGCAGTTTTAGTGACATAAAACCCCTGAAGATGGCTCAGTGAGGAGCCGAAACATATGTCGGTTTTTTTAAAATGTTTTAAAGAACTATACAGTTTTTTAAAATACAAAGTGCATCCAGTTGGTGTTTTTGAATAGAAATTACCTTCCGTTTTGCACTTTTGATCTGCAGCGTGTGGTATAATCGACCAACTTGTGAGAGAACTAGAAGCCGTCAGACAGGTGTTGTATAATTTATACGTGCTTCCTTAAATGTTTCGAAAGCACATTAACAATACGAGAGAGTTAGCTAATTGAAACATATCTTGTGCTATCGGATATACGTTTATTTACATTTTGCGTTTCTGCTACTCCGCGCGCAGCCAGAATTGATCCTCGGGCCATTGAACCTATTTTGCACACCATTTCCATCCACATTGGAATTGCATATACACTATAAACCCAACCCGATACGATCCAATGCAGCGAGAATTTTGTGTCGCTCAATGTTAGTCTGTAATACTATTTAAAACGAGACCGTTCTCGTGATATGGCCTACAGGCAAATATTGTTAGTGGCATTACGATAAAATGTTTACAAACTGAAACTCACGCGTTTCAAAACAATTTTGGAAGAAAACTTAATCAGAACAAACAGCAGTTTGCCTTGCGCGGAAATGCTTTGATGTATTGGTTAGCATTTCACGTAAAAATAACGGAAACTTAGGCCTCAAAACGATGTAACAAGATCTCGGGTGTTGCTTTTCTATGCAAAGTATACAGGGTGATTCAAGAGGAAAGGTTAATATTTTGGGAGGTGATAGTATCGGTAATTGTGATAAAAAGAAATAGTTCATATCAACATGTGTCTTATTTCTGAATGGTTATCGAGACAGAGCTGTCTGAATCTCGAGATCGAACTCTGTTAATTTTCGGTTGTGTGGTTGGGTGCAGAGCGAAGTTAACAAAACAAAGGCGGACACAGACGAACTGCTCGCTCGCATTTTGGATGCTGCTGCCAGCATAAAGAAACGTGAAGATCAACTGAGACGAACAACACGCGATCTTCGTACACGAGTTGTAATGGCCGTGGGATTTTCGAACATTTATTGCGACCTGTAACAAATTTGTCACTTCTGTGTAACAAATCTGTTATTTAAACATTCAATTAAAATTAAACTAAGTAATTAGTCTTCTTTATTAGTTCACAATGCTTTTGTAGTTGTACAGTCAAACAGCTCTATCTCGGTAACCATTCAGAATTATACACATGTTCATATAAAATATTTTCTCAATATGACCGATACTATCACGTCCAAAAATACTGACCCATCCTCATGAATCACCCTGTATAACGTCATGTAGAAACTATACTGAATGATCACTGTCCCGGTGGTGTTACATTTCAGCATACAGCGAGTACCTGGCTTGACTGTAACACCACCAGCAACTACAACAACAACCACAAAACAATACTAATAACAAAACAACTAGCGAAATTACCCGTTCTTCATAGTGTTTATCCGTTCACTAGCTGACACACCAGCTCCCCGCACGGACCGTTGCTACAACACACAAATCAAGCTAGCAATGAACGAAACAAGGAACCTAGAATTCAAAACAGTATCGGTTTGCAATCGACATCTGTTAAAACGCCGACACCCCACTCGACGCTCAACTGTTTCTTCAGCCTCAGAGAACACCCGGTTGCTGTAGTTGCCAGCGCGTTCTCTGTGAGGTGACTCAATCACATCAAGGGAGTTATACATAGAGATATTCATTTATGGTCTATGTATGACTAACTCATTGTCGATCTGATTTGCCTTAAACAGTTCTGAAACAAGACACACTTCTTCTGCACGAACATCTTACAATTGCAGACCTGTTTTCTCGTTGCAAAGCAGTACCGAACGTGATAAAACGACAAACAAAACATGTATTTTATAGCGCATACTGGTCATGGTACTGCGCTATAAGCCGGAACGTCGCGGGTTCGATTCCCGATGGTGTCACTGGAATTTTTCATTGACATAATCCTTTCGGTCGCACTATGGCCCTGGGGTCGACTCAGCCTCTAACAGAAATGAGTACCAGGAATCTTTCCTGGGGGGTAAGGGCGGCCGGTGCGTAGGGCTGACAACCTTACCACCTTCATGTGTCGATTTTCTAGAAATCTGAGAGCCTCAACCTCCTGGAACCCTAAGGGCCTGTCCAGGCCTGTAATGGGATTGCTTTTTTAATGGTCATGGTACTGCAAATGGTTGCACCGATAAAGTTTAGAACTCGACAAGAATTATGAATATCAGATGCCCAGTCCAGATCGTGTACAGAGTCAGCAAAGACGGCCTAAGAAGCAATGCTGGGATTGCGGGTTCGAATCCCGCCCGCCGGAGGCATGGATGTCTGTCTCTTGTGAATGTTGTGAGTTGTCAGGTAGAGGTCTCTGCGACGGGCCGATCCCTCGTCCAGAGAAGTCCTACCGAGTGTGTGTGTTTGTGTGTGTGTCACAGTGTGACAGCTCAGGAAGAAATTAAGAGCAGATTGAAGTCGAGGAATGCTTGTTATCATTCGGTGCAGGATCTTCTGTCTTCCAGTTTGCTATCCAAAAATGTAAAGATAAGAACAGAACTATACAGAACCGTAATTTTGCCTTTTGCTGTGTATGGGTGTGAAACTTGGTCTCTCACACTAAGGGTAGAACATAAGCTGAAGGTGTTCGAGAATATGGTGTTGAGGAAGATACTTGGACCTAAGACGGACGAGGTAACAGGGGACTGGAGAAGACTACATGACGAGGAGCTTTATGGTCTGTACTCATCAAATATTATTCGGGTGATCAAGAAGAATGAGACGGGCGGGGCATGAAGCACGCATGGGAGACAGGAGAGGTACATACAGGGTATTGGTGGGAAGACCTGAGGGAAATACACTATTTGAGAGACCTAGGCGTAGATGGGAGGATAATATTAAACTGGATCTTCAAGAAGTGCGATAGGGGCATGGGCTGGATTGATCTGGCTCAGGATAGGTATAGGTGGCGGGCTCTTGTGAGTGCGGTAATGAACCTCCGGGTTACATAAAAGGCGGGGAATTTATTGACTAGCTGAGGACCTATCAGCTTCTCAGGAAGGACTCTGCTCCATGGAGTTAGTTGGTTAGTTAGTTAGTTAGTCAGTCATTTAGTTCATACCTCACAGAGAACACCGTTTCCATCATAAAAACCAAACGCTTATGTTGCATAAGAAAACAATGTCTAATTTCAGAATCACATGCAACACATAAATATACGTTTCTTTTTCCTACTTGACCGATAAGGGCCAGCCCGACGCTCTAGTCAGTTTTATCAGACTTTCTAAACGTTATCATCATTCCGATCGTTTGTCTAACTCCCGTCATCGACTGTTAACCACGACGCAACGCTGGCAGAGTGTCGGGCGGAGCGTTGGACCGGCACTTATCGGTCAAGCAGGAAAAAACACACTACACAATCATTTCTGTGGCGAAACAGCCCAACTTGGTCCAGACCGCCTAACTGTTGAGGTTCTTAGATCATACACAAACCCGGTATGACTCCTCTGAACGAGTGATCAGCTCGTCGCAGAGACCTCTACCTGACAACACACAACAAACACAACAGACGAATATCCATGCCCTCAGCGGGATTCGAACCCAGCAATCCTAGGCGTAACTTGGTGGGGTGCAAGGGGGGGGGGGGCAAGTGCCCCTCCAATATTTTTTTTCTACCTAAGAACAATTTTTTTTTGTTTCGTTTTTGGCTACTGAGTCGAAGAGACACAAATAAAAATAACATAAATCCATTCTAAAGATAATTTGGGCGGTCTAAAGACAGAAAAAACGAAAACCCAGCGTGTTACAGGACGCAGAATAGAGGCACCCTAATATCCATGGTTGATACCCCCCCCCAAATTTTATTAGCCAAATTACACCTATGCCAGAAACCAGAAGGCTGCAGACCTACGCCTTAGACCGCACGGCCACTGTGATCGGCCACATAAATACGATGTGTGGTCAAAACGAATAACTGAATGCCAAGCCTGATGAGACATAGCAGTAACCTCTTGGCGTTAAAGCGATACGCAACGGCTAAATTTAGATCACTCAGCACAGCATGTCAGTATCACTTTATGACTGAACGCAGGCCTTGCATTATTCACAAACACTGCCAACTTCTGTTACATTATAAATTAATTATGAGATAGTCCAGTGAATAATCCTAACACGTGACCATCAGCAACAAATGCAGTCTAAATCCACTTCCTGTGGACACACTAAACCGGCACGAATCACCGATAACGGAAACCGATCCTCAGGACACAGACGACAACGAAGACTGCTGTGTTCTGAAACAGAACGCCGTGCAAGCTGATAAATACCGACGTTTCGGAGGGGACGAAATGATTATCTCCATCTTCAACGTGCAAGAGTAAGCCATGAAGACACGCACAACTGCAGAGAGGATAGTGAGAACACGGACTGAGCTGAGAACGAAAAAAACTTGTGCGGCGTAAAACGAATGGCATTCTGTGGCCGTGCACAGCGTAGACACATTAAAATGTACGCATATACAGGGCGTTCC
Source organism: Reticulitermes speratus (assembly GCA_021186555.1). Classification (NCBI taxonomy): domain Eukaryota; kingdom Metazoa; phylum Arthropoda; class Insecta; order Blattodea; family Rhinotermitidae; genus Reticulitermes; species Reticulitermes speratus. Next base: position 4,893,382 of record JAJKFL010000237.1, on the reverse strand, counting down.
GTCAAGAGTTGGAGAAACGTCAGAAGCTTACATCAGGGGTCATTAAATGCAAAGAAACGTCCTATAAACCACAGGTCGATTCTACATCATTACCGGGTTAATTGAGTTGTAACACTGGTCGCGTTCATTGCTAGTGTAGCGAGCTGAAACACAGATTTTGTTGAGTGCTAGTGTAATGAGCTCTAACACTGTGTTGAGTGCTAGCGTGGTGAGTTGTTAACGACTGTGGTGAGCGCTAGTGTAGTGAGTTGTAACGACTGGTCAGCGCTAGTGTAGTGAGTTGTTAACGACTGTGGTGAGCGCTAGTGTAGTGAGTTGTAACGACTGGTCAGTGCTAGTGTAGTGAGTTGTAACGACTGTGGTGAGCGCTAGTGTAGTGAGTTGTAACGACTGGTCAGCGCTAGTGTATTGAGTTGTAACGACTGTGGTCAGCGCTAGTGTAGTGAGTTGTAACGACTGGTCAGCGCTAGTGTATTGAGTTGTAACGACTGTGGTGAGTGCTAGTGTAGTGAGTTGTAACGACTGGTCAACGCTAGTGTAGTGAGTTGTAACGACTGTGGTGAGTGCTAGTGTAGTGAGTTGTAACGACTGTGGTCAGCGCTAGTGTAGTGAGTTGTAACGACTGGTCAGCGCTAGTGTAGTGAGTTATAACGACTGTGGTGAGCGCTAGTGTAGTGAGTTGTAACGACTGTGGTGAGTGCTAGTGTAGTGAGTTGTAACGACTGGTCAGCGCTAGTGTAGTGAGTTATAACGACTGTGGTGAGCGCTAGTGTAGTGAGTTGTAACGACTGTGGTGAGTGCTAGTGTAGTGAGTTGTAACGACTGGTCAACGCTAGTGTAGTGAGTTGTAACGACTGTGGTGAGTGCTAGTGTATTGAGTTGTAACGACTGTGGTCAGCGCTAGTGTAGTGAGTTGTAACGACTGGTCAGCGCTAGTGTAGTGAGTTATAACGACTGTGGTGAGCGCTAGTGTAGTGAGTTGTAACGACTGTGGTGAGTGCTAGTGTAGTGAGTTGTAACGACTGGTCAGCGCTAGTGTAGTGAGTTGTAACGACTGTGGTGAGCGCTAGTGTAGTGAGTTGTAACGACTGGTCAGCGCTAGTGTATGAGTTGTAACGACTGTGGTCAGCGCTAGTGTAGTGAGTTGTAACGACTGGTCAGCGCTAGTGTATTGAGTTGTAACGACTGTGGTGAGTGCTAGTGTAGTGAGTTGTAACGACTGGTCAACGCTAGTGTAGTGAGTTGTAACGACTGTGGTGAGTGCTAGTGTAGTGAGTTTAACGACTGTGGTGAGCGCTAGTGTAGTGAGTTGTAACGACTGTGGTGAGTGCTAGTGTAGTGAGTTGTAACGACTGGTCAGCGCTAGTGTAGTGAGTTACAGAGACTGTGGTGAACGCTAGTGTTGTGAGTTGTAACGACTGGTCAGCGCTAGTGTAGTGAGTTACAGAGACTGTGGTGAACGCTAGTGTTGTGAGTTGTAACGACTGTGGTGAGTGCTAGTGTAGTGAGTTGTAACGACTGGTCAGCGCTAGTGTTGTGAGTTGTAACGACTGGTCAGCGCTAGTGTAGTGAGTTGTAAACAAGAAACAAAACGTTAAAATTGGCAGTGTGGCCACCACCGGAGGCCAAGGGAAGCTAACATATTTCATGTATTTCCCCTGTCCTCCGGTTGAGACAGCAATGTCAATTTTTAACGTTGGTCTTTCTTGTTAAGAAAACCATTTTTTAGAAGGAATAAATGAAAACAAAGATTAGTATCAATGACATCATTATTATTATTATTATTATTATTATATTTTCTTATCAAACTGTCTTTCCAGAACCTTTCCTTATCGAGTGCAATAACCGTATCGTGTCCTTCAAGGAGAATAATTTATAACAGTGGGTGAATGGGTTATCTACAGCAACTGCAGCCACAGATGTCATTTGTGGAAATTTTTCGTTACATTTCAAAAGGGCATTCCACTAGTTTCTTAAAATATAATCAACATGATGACGTAACGAACTGTTACGTGCCCAATAAAAAGGCTGGACACGGATATAACAAGGGGACTTGGGGGAAGATAGGGCGTCCGGTATGTTTGCGGTCTTAATTGTCAAGTAAAGACGGCCCAGTGCTGACGGTGTGCTGATGTGTTACACATCACATAAGAGCCGCAAAACATGTGACTCTGATCACAATGGAATGATATCATTATTCATAATAACATGTGACCTGCTGAAACTGTTTCATGCTATTGTACTCGTGTTCAGTAATATTATACATCGGATGTTGATGCGAGTCTAACCCCCACTAATCTTATACAGTGGACCCTCGAACTTCGAACGGTTTGATGTTCGAACAACTTGAAACTCGAACAAAAAATTCAAGGAAAATCCGGGCTTGAAACTCGAACTAAAACTCGAAATTCGAACAAAGAATCACGTGGCCGCCTTCTCTCTCTGCTTGGTCCAGATGAAAGAAGGGTAATTCACCTTCCCGTGAACAGTAATATCCCTCCTACTATTATTATTGATTGATTATTATACAATATTTTTTATGTATGTACTATTATAAATAAAAATTTTCAATTATTGAAATTAAATATACTTGTTTTATCATTATGATCTTTTGAAATGGGCACTTAAAATGTTTTATATTGGGTAAATTTTGGGGGTCTGGAACGGATTAATTCAATTTACATTATTTCTTATGGGGAAATTTAACTTGAAAGTCGAACCGTCTCCTGGAACGGATTGTGTTCGAAGTTCCACTGTATTCTAACTGTAAAATTAGTTTCATTTTATCGCGTAAAGGAGACCAACACAACCACTGGATTACTCACTGGCTACAAAACGCACCCAGGCTTGGTCTTTTCTTCAACAGTTCTCGGTGTTATATATCAGGGGTGGCCGAACTTGCTTAACGTAAGAGCCACATACGATAAACTTCAGATGTTTTGAGAGCCGCAAGACATGACCAAATATTACACACACGTTTTTATTGTTACACGCACATTTTGTTACAAAAATTCTTAAATATATTTACTCACCATGAACATTAAACTTACATTTTAATCCAGTGGACTCTCAGTTTATGTGAATTGTAATGCAAAAAAAAGGAGCTCAGCCAACATATTTCCGCGAGCCGCACATTATATGTCAAAGAGCCACATGTGTCTCGCGAGCCGCAGTTTGGCCACCCCTGGTATAGCGTAACAGTCTTACCAATTTTTATATTTGTTCCTTGAAGTCCCCTTGACACAAAACTATCACTATGCGGCTAAGTATATTGTTTTTGTGGCACGCCGTATTTTTCTCAAATCCTACTGGACTATTTTATATTCATGTTAGTAAAAAAATGTCTCACATACGTGTTCCGCCCAAAACTTACATTATATAAACCATCTAACACATGAAAATTGCAACAGCGTCGATACTACCTCCTCTACAGGACAGCTGACTCACTAATGAGCTCAGGTTTTGCAGTCACATGTTGGTAGCCCTAACAGCTGGAGTTGGTACGAATTAACTATATTTTCTTGTACCAAAAGAAATTATGTATTTCATTATATATATAGTTGCATGAGACATGAAAAACTTGAATAAAATTTCTTCTTTGTCATTGAGTCTAAGAAACAAACTTAAAAAAAAAATGTTGAGAAATTAATAAAAAAATATGGGTATAAAATGTACCCAGTACAATAAAAGTTGGAAGTTTTAATACTCCATAATTCAAGGGTAAACGTAGCCTTTGTTCGAGTCACCACGACATAAGCGTTGTTTAATATAGCAGAACATGAACAGCCTGCCATAACCATAAAATATTTAACACAGCTATTTTTGATCCCGTAACAATTCTTGGAATTTAAATAAATGATCTGTCCCATGAATTGCGTCACTTGAGCCTACCTTTTATGAAACGCTATTACGCATTTCCATTTGCATTAATCGTCAAGGTCATCAGCTTTCCTGACGTCCGGGGTAGGCCTACGTGACGTTTTGCAGTACTGACTGCAGATACGCAGAAGGCCCTAGAATTCAAGTCAGTGATGATGGATTGTAAAAACCTTTCAAAGCTCTACACATTCAGTAGCTGTTTAAAGCCTTCGTGTATTTATATAATTGACATATTTATGTACGATGCCTTTTGGGCGCGTTCGCAAGATTGCGAAAAGAGACTCTTAGCTTCGTCATGTCTGTCTGTCTGTCCGCCCGTGGGCATGGAACAACTCGGCTTCCACTGGACGGATTTTCATGAAATTGGATACTTTCGAGTATTTTTTCGAAAATCCGTCGGGAAAAATTCACGTTTCATTAAAATCTGACAATAATAACGGTACTTTACATGTAGACCTATGTACATTTATGATAATATCTAGCTGAATTCTTATTAGAATGAAAACTGTTGTAGCCGAACATTATTGAAACATAATTAAATGCTAGTATTGTTGGAGCAGTTCGGCTCTCCCCTTCCACTCGTCTAAATATAGCAGCAACGACAAGGGACCAGGTGTCCCGAGTCAGTTGGCGGGAGTAAAAGGAAAAGAGTAGACGGATTGTTTTGTGCTAACGTTTGTATTGTAATAAAATAAACAAAGTTAACCTTTTAAAAGAGAACAGTCTCTTAATTTGATGTATATCAAATTAATAAAAAAGTAACCAGCAAAGTTCGGTTATACTGTTTCACACAAAATTTGTACAGAAAATCAAAACACATATTTTACGTTTAATAACTTTTTTCCCCCCGAAAATTGTGCAGTTTATAAGATAATGTCAAAAAATATGGTACAGCCAGACAGGCCACAGATGACAATATAATATGGCGCATGCGCTTTGCATGCCTGATAACTAAGGCTACAGACACACACTCAAAATATGTAATACTTATTGCTTTTCCACGGCAGAAATGGTTACGCGAACGCGCCTCAATGTTACGTTATACGTGTGTGTTTACTGACCGGTATGAACTGAATCTTTAAAAATAATTCAGGTTAACTTTAATCTTTAACGTGTTAAAAATATGTTGACTTGATTCATCACCGACCCTAGTTCTTAAGCTAATAGCAACTGTCGATTAAGATCAGGACAATATACAATGTTATTAGACTGAAAGAACGTAACCACCTCTCTGACTTCAACAGAAAAGGACTCGTTACTTTACCTCCTTCAAATTCCGTCAGTATTAGGCTGACCATACGTCCCGTTTTGAACAGGACAGTACCGTTTTATTTTTTGCTATGTCCCGGCCGTCTCGTCGTTTTATTAAAAATGCCATTTTTGTCCCATTTTTTAAATAAAAACTTTAAAATATGCTGAAATATTGGTCAATCATAACCTATAATCAAGTTCGCATCAATGGCTGCTACTGTAGGTACCAGTCATTCGTGTAACCATCGGTAGAGGCGCGGTGATCGAGATCGACAATTGCCCATTGAATTAATAGTGTAACTTTAAAGTCAATGAATTATTCAGAGCAAATAAAAAACACGTGTTGGCAACACTTGCGCGGTTCTGTGAAGAGAATTATTGTGAGTTCAATATTTGTATGTAATAAAACATTTTTTTAAACGTCCTACTCTTTATGAACACCCCCCCCCCCCCCGGTCCCGTTTTTGTCTCAAGGAATTATGGTCAGCCTAGTCAGTATCCTTCAAACGAACTTTCCCAAAGAAATTCTGACATTATTGTTTCGTGCCTTCTTTCAGGAGCCCGGACAGCCATGGAGTTTAGTGTCTTAGAGTACGGGGTAGATGGCAGGAGAATCGGGGCACGGCACACCGTCCACACTGGCTCTGCAGCACACCCAGTCTCCTACATCACAGGCAACCGGGGTTCATCTCCCGGGAGCACACACTACCTTCATGTCTTCCTTAGCGTTAAGTGGGGTGTCACAGAAATTAATGAAAACACGAAATACTGAAATGAGTTTAAAATCCTTTCTCTTTTTTTCACAATTTCTTTCCACCTTGTGAAAAAAATCACTGATTCCTTCCACAGATATGGACCGACGCGAAAAGTGACAGCATGTAAACAAGGCACTGTTTCTACAGCGTGCCTTTCTGTCCCCGAGTACGGCAACTTTATCACATAGAAACCCTGCATCCGCCGAGACATTCCGTATGTATGCATGTATGTAACAGCTGCCGTGTCCAGGGAAAAGCTAAAAGGACCATCCAGTATAACTAACTACATCTAGCAGAATCCTACCTGAGAAACTAACAGGTCCACACATAATCAAGAAATACATCCTGTATAATTTCACATTGTGTTCACCGTGCATCTTGACATTAATTTTCAGTTTTTTGAACCAACGAATGCACTTATTAAATAATAGCCTCAAACAGTGTAACGGTGCTGTGATAATACCAAATGGACCAGTGAACAGTGAAGTGAACTTATCATGTACCCTGATGAGCCGAGTCACGGTCGAAACATATGTAGGCTGAATTGAACAGAAATACGAAAATAAAAAAGTGCATTCGTTGGTTAAAAAAAACTGAAAATTAACATCCTGTATAATACGACATAAATTACACGCCGAATTCATCTCCTGAATCCTTTCTGTATTTTCCGAAAGCGACCTTCAATTAACGTAGAAACCTACTCTTGTCACTTCACCCCCCCCCCCCCCCCCCCCCCGGGGGGCAAACTCCCAAAGCCTTGCACTGCAAACTTCAAGGCAGTAAACCTGCTACACAACGGTCACTTCCAGAAGTTCAAGTGTTTGGTCAACGAGAGCTACATGCTAACGCTCACTCCGCAAGCCCCTCGACATACGTAACACACACTATTAATCTGGAGTTCAAAAGTAACCGATATATCTCGGTAGACCGACGGGCTAACTGCTGGACAACCGACAGTTCGATTCCCGGAAAGGGCAGAAACATTTAATACCTCGTCACTTCAGGAAGGGCTCTGGTGGCCATTCAGACTTCCATAAAATATTTGGTCCGCACGAGTACACCGACCTCAGCAGTCCCCTCCTATTCCGGAAGTACTGCATCCACAGCCTCCATTTCCTAGCAATCCCACATGCCTATTTCCTAGGCAAGTCCCACTGCCCTATTTCCTAGGCAAGTCCCACTGCCCTATTTCCGTAGGCAAGTCCCACTGCCCTATTTCCTAGGCAAGTCCCACTGCCCTATTTCCTAGGCAAGTCCCACTGCCCTATTTCCTAGGCAAGTCCCACTGCCCTATTTCCTAGGCAAGTCCCATCTGCCCTATTTCCTAGGCAAGTCCCACTGCCCTATTTCCTAGGCAAGTCCCACTGCCCTATTTCCTAGGCAAGTCCCACCTACGCGCCTATTTCCTAGGCAAGTCCCACTGCCCTATTTCCTAGGCAAGTCCCACTGCCCTATTTTCCTAGGCAAGTCCCACTGCCTATTTCTAGGCAAGTCCCACTGCACTATTTCCTAGGCAAGTCCCACTGCTCTATTTCTAGGCAAGTCCCACTGCCCTATTTCCTAGGCAAATCATACGTTGTCCTTACTGCTCCATATAACTTACGCGGAATCATGGGGTTTCCTACTACAGACCACGAATAAGTTCATCGGGATAGACCCTCTAGTGTGGACCAATTTACCTACGTCGGAAAAAGCCGCTCTATCATCAGGGTATCTCAGGCATTAGCAAACGCGGCCCATTGCGATCCTTGTGGTGGGCCCCTAAAAGTTATTGTGCAGAGCAAGACAAAAGGACTAACATTTTGGTATATTAACATAAGTCTTAATTTTTTGGCGAGGGATTACAGCTCTCTCCGGCCGTCTCTTAAGTTAGGATGAAAAATTAAGGCAAATGGTCCATTTTTATCATTTTTTAAAAATTACTAATGCGCGAATCCCCTATGAACGCGGGGCCCCCCATAAGCAAGGGGCACGATTACGTCCAATCCGTCCATGGGCCTAAGGCCGGTCCTGAGGTTAGAAGAGCAATGAATGTGTGGAACTATCTAAAATCCACGTGTAATACCGTGCACTGCTAAACTACATTTTAGTCTACCTTCCTTCTTGAAACACGAAATCAGGCTTTGTAAGTCCACCAAGCTATGTATTGCCTTCATTCCAACATTTAAACCTTTTTTACTGATTTTTACAAAACCTGGTACGAATGTTATACACACACGTGCACACACACATACACAGTGTCCTCTTTTATTTGACTGCTATTGTTTGTTAAATAGCATGGCTAGCCTATCGCGCTTGTGGGCGGTTAGACGAGGCGACAGGATGCGGCAAATGATAGTTGTCAAATGAAATAATGACCCTATATACGTCAACAATTGGCACACTTCGAGGTTTTATCGGAAAGTTTTACGTACACAGAAACTGCACTTGCTTGACGTGTTACAAACAACAACAACAAAACAACAACAACAACAACAACCCAAACACGTACCAGCACCAGACATCTGTGCAACAGGCATAGCAGCCTTGATGGAAACGCTTTGTTACTGCTTGTTACTGCAGAAATCAATGTTAACTTCCTTGTTACTGTAGAATTCAATGTGCACTTCCTTGTTCTACTTGTTACTGTAGAATTCAATGTGAATTTCCTTGTTACAACTTGTTACTGTGGAATTCAATGTGCACTTCCTTGTTACTGTATAATTCAATGTGCATATCCTTGTTACTGTAGAATTCAATGTGCACTCCTTGTTCTACTTGTTACTGTAGAATTCAATGTGAATTTCCTTGTTACCACTTGTTACTGTGGAATTCAATGTTGCACTCCTTGTTACTGTATAATTCAATGTGCATATCCTTGTTACTGTAGAATTCAATGTGCACTTCCTTGTTCTACTTGTTACTGTAGAATTCAATGTGAATTTCCTTGTTACCACTTGTTACTGTGAATTCAATGTGCACTTCCTTGTTACTGTATAATTCAATGTGCATATCCTTGTTACTGTAGAATTCAATGTGCACCTCCTTGTTACTGTAGAATTCAATGTGCATATCCTTGTTACTACTTGTTACTGTAGAATTCAATGTGCACTTCCTTGTTCTACTTGTTACTGTAGAATTCAATGGAATTTCCTTGTTACCATTGTTACTGTGGAATTCAATGTGCACCTCTCCTGTTACTGTATAATTCAATGTGCATATCCTTGTTACTGTAGAATTCAATGTGCACCTCCTTGTTACTGTAGAATTCAATGTTGTATATCATTCATGTACTACTTGTTACTGTATAATTCAATGTGAATATCATTGTTACTACTTGTTACTGTAGAATTCAATGTACATCTCCTTGTTACTGTAGAATTCAATGTGCACCTCCTTGTTACTGTAGAATTCAATGTGCATATCCTTGTTACTACTTGTTACCGTAGAATTCAATGTGAATATCCTTGTTACTGTAGAATTCAATGTGCACCTCCTTGTTACTGTATAATTCAATGTGCATATCCTTGTTACTGTAGGATTCAATGTACATCTCCTTGTTACTACTTGTTACTGTAGAATTCAATGTGCACCTCCTTGTTACTGTAGAATTCAATGTGCATATCCTTGTTACTACTTGTTACTGTATAATTCAATGTACATTTACTTGTTACTCCTTGTTACCGTAGAATTCAATGAGCACTTCCTTATTACTCAGAATAATTCAATGTGCACTTACTTGTCAGCGTAGAAAGCAATGTGTAAGTCCTTGTTACTACTTGATCCTGCACAATTCAATCTGCATTTCGTTGTTACTCTTCGTTACTGTAGAATTCAATGTGCACTTCCTTGTCAGTCCTCGTGTCTACAATGTGCACTTCCTTGTCAGTCCTCGTGTCTACAATGTGCGCTTCCTTCTTTGTACATATCGTCTTGATTAGACACACGACAAATACACCTCGACACGCATCTCTGAAACTGCTGTATTTATGATATGGCTTTCGGCGGTATTGCAGCACACTCTCTGCACGCCTCGTACAGTTTACGTATACACACAATTTCAGTGGAATAAATACTTAGCCCTTTAAAGCCCAGGGATTACTTTATGTACCACCAAAACACTACTGTCTGCCCACACAGTGTATTTGTGTGTTTTGTATGGATCTAACAACAAACAGTGATTATTTCCCTCCACAGCATTAGCTGATTGGGTTTTATAACCGAGATGGAGTGTTTTACTGCGCGGTACGAGCTGAATCAATATAATTTAGATTAATTTTAGTCTTTAAAGCAGTGGTTCCCAAACTTTTTCGGTCCACCGCCCCCTCGGTTCCATATACACACCCACAGCGCCCCCTACCTTTTTTAAAAAAATAAATGCGCTTTTGTTTCCACTTTTATTTTATATTTAAAAAATCGTTTAAATAAAATTATAAGAGTTAAACTTAATGTTTTATGTGTTAATTAATAAATTAAAATTTATTATATTTTTATGATTAACAATAATTCATCTAGCAACAGTTTATTTAAAAAAATAATACGTGCTTCAATAAGATTCATAAATTAAAATACTAAGAAATTTAGTTCATTTTTTATTTTTAACACAAAAATTACTTTATTTGAATTTTATTATAAAAATAAATGCACTACTTGTCTACTAGCGCCCCCCCCTGTGATAATAACAGCGCCCCTTCCACCTCTCGTACATATTAGCGCCCACCTCGGTAATCCCACCGCCCCCCAGGGGGCGGTACCGCCCACATTGGGAACCACTGCTTTAAAGGGTTAAAACGCAACAAAATCTAAAGGGTCCTGGTTCCATCAGTTACATATTGCTGTGTCAGAACGCTGCAGAGTTTCTTACTGCTAATAATAATAATAATAATAATAATAATAATAATAATAATAACAATATTAATTATTATTATTATTGACTACAATTATCACCGCCATCAGCATCCTATGGTAGCAGCACGCATGCACCACTTCCGATGAGGATTTCAAAATAACCTTCGCCACGCTTCCACACAGTAACAGGAGAAGGCAGCGATAAGATAGGCATTTCCAAACACCTCACGAAAGCAGAAACGAGGAGACGGTTACGCGTTGGCATCATTCCAAGGACGAGATACGCACAAAGGAGCAGCTAAATGATGAAGCGAATTTATCCCAATACTTAGGTAAGGAACGACGACATTAAGACGTATAGGGCAATGGAGATGCAGCTCCACGTATTCTTAACCTCGGCAATAGGTGGAAGTGAATAATCAGCTTCATGCCCCGACCGCTCAACCCCAACGAAAGGCCCCCCCCCCCCCCCCCCGGTTGTCTAACCACTCCACACACGGCCCCTCACCCGGTGTGGACGTAGCAGCAAAAATGTATGTCCTTGACTCTGGCGGGAATCGAACCGCTACGGCCCCGTATAGTGAGCTAAGCTGGCAGCCCACGAATATGACAAACTTATGCAAAACAATGGAAATAGTGCGATGACAATCGTAGGAGTGGAAAGTTGTAGTATTTAGGTTTATTTAGAGACGATGCGTGTGAGAGACGGCCTTGAGATTCGACGGGCAGCTGTGAAGATACTGAGTGATCAGCTGCTGCAGCCTGGGGATTGGACAAGGCACTCACAACTCCTCACCTTAAAAAACTTCCCATCCTCGGAGTTGGTAGGTCACTATCTAGCGCAAAATACGTTTTTTCGAATGACTGGGTTACAAATGACAATTATTTTAAAGAAAGCGGTTGTTGACTGACGACGTGTTATGTCGCCGTATCTATACAGAGCCAGAAAAACGCCAAAACAAAGAAAAACTTCAGTCACGGTGACCGATATCCCAACCCTTCGATCTGGTCACCTCCCAAGCAAATGCCAAATACGTTAACACTAAGCCAGCTTGCTAACACTTGAGCTAGCTTGCTAACACTGAGTCAGCTTGCTAACACTGAGCCGGAATGCAAACACTTGAGCCAGCTTGCTAACACTGAGCCAGCTTGCTAACACTTGAGCTAGCTTGCTAACACTGAGTCAGCTTGCTAACACTTGAGCTAGCTTGCTAACACAAAGCCAGCTTGCTAACACTGAGCCTGATTGCTAACACCTGCGCCAGCTTGCTAACACTGAGTCAGCTTGCTAACACTTGAGCTAGCTTGCTAACACTGAGTCAGCTTGCTAACACTTGAGCTAGCTTGCTAACACTTGAGCTAGCTTGCTAACACTGAGTCAGCTTGCTAACACTTGAGCCAGCTTGCTAACACTGTGTCAGCGAACACCTGCGCCAGCTTGCTAACACTGAGTCAGCTTGCTAACACTTGAGCCAGCTTGCTAACACTGAGTCAGCTTGCTAACACTTGAGCTAGCTTGCTAACACTGAGTCAGCTTGCTAACACTTGAGCCAGCTTGCTAACACTTGAGCCAGCTTGCTAACACTTGAGCCAGCTTGCTAACACTTGAGCCAGCTTGCTAACACTGTGTCAGCGAACACCTGCGCCAGCTTGCTAACACTGAGTCAGCTTGCTAACACTGAGTCAGCTTGCTAACACTTGAGCCAGCTTGCTAACACTGTGTCAGCGAACACCTGCGCCAGCTTGCTAACACTGAGTCAGCTTGCTAACACTGAGTCAGCTTGCTCACTGATAGCTGAACACTTGAGCCAGCTTGCTAACACTTGAGCCAGCCAGCTGCTTAGCTCATTGCTTCGTAACACTTCAGCCAGCTAACTCGTTGTACAGCCGTATCGATTAGTCTTCAAAAGCTATTCTTCACAATGACCCTTACAAAACCCATTCTCTGTTAATAAAATCCCAAACATTCGTTCCGAAATTGTTTTGTTAGAAGCTAATGCACATCATAATTCAATCAGTTTATATTTAGATCTAATTCGAGAAGTCACATTTCTTTCGCAAATCCACAGTTCGACCAATATTTCGTTCGCAATGTACCGCAGTTCAGTTTCAATATTTCTGAGTAATCGGGACCAACAAAACCCTCACAAATATCTAAATCCATTTTCAATGTAAAACTCGGATTAGTTCTAACAACTTGCAAAGTACCGGTACCAGTACTACAAATATAAACCCCCCAAAACATTAAAAGACATTTAAGCTTACTTTTAATCAAACACGCACTTTTAGGAAGCATAAAACGTATTAAACGATTCAAGCAGTCTCAGTACACAAGGATGACAGCAGTCATCTTCACTATGAAAGAGCTCCAGTGAGCTGTGAGTGATCAGGGCAATAGCGGAGAGGGGGGACTCGCCAGCCAGCAATATCCGAATGGGTAAGGGGGACAAACGCATGAAACTAACTCCTTCCCTCCCCCAATGGCTCGACAGCCCCTTGGGGGCCTAGGCCGCCTCATTTTTCGAGGCTTCACGATCACACATTTTAGACACACAACATTCAGTAGGACTCCTCTGGACGAGGGATCAGCCCGTCGCAGAGACCTCTACCTGACAACACACAACACTCACAAGAGACAGACATCCATGCCCTACGTGGGATTCGAACCCACAATCCCAGTAAGCGAGCGGCCGTAGACCCACGCCTAAGACCGCACGGCCACTGGGATCGGCGAAACTAACTCCATACACTATCCAATTTAAGGCTGTGTGGCTCTTTTCGTCCATTCAACGTGCAATTACACTGTAATTCCGAACCAGAAAAACTTTACCTTAATCTGAAAGATTTCATTTTGTGCGGTTTATGGCAGAAAACAGACAAAAGAAAACTCTGCTAAGTAAAAAGCTGTTACCTAACGATTTGCTTGGAACAGAGCCAGCTGTATATATCCGTCTGTATTAGGGCCTGCAAGCTTAATCTCTTCGTCTCTGTCTACACTATACATATTGAGGACACGGCAAGATGTCTCATACAGCGACCTCTCCACGTCACTATCAAACTATCACGCTTCTCCTTCCGGCATATTCCCCTACATTCCCCTCCCGTCGTCTAGCCATTTTATTCACAGGAATGCTGGTATATGACATGTAATGGGCTTGGTTTGTGGGCAAGTTGATAATAGTTAGCTCAGTCGGTATAGTGACTCGCTGCGAGCTGGACCGTCCGGGGATCGAATCCCGGTGGAGGCGAGATTTTCAGCACCCGTCCAGACCGGCCCTGGGGCCTACCCAGCCTCCTGTACAATGGGTACCGGGTCATTCCCGTCGGCGGGGTGGCGTTAAACGCTCCATCTAGCGCCGAGGTTAAGGAAAGAGTAGAGCTATACCTCTACTCCCCCTCTGGGCCTTCATGGCCTGTTCTAGGGTGAACTTTACCTTTAACGCCAGATGGCAGTTGTCGCTATGACGCAGTCAAGAGACAACGAGGTATCTATGGTGACGACGACGATAATTCCGCCAGATGGCAGTTGTCGCTATTAAGCAGTCAATGTGTAAAAAGGCAACATGCTTCGGTCAGTACTGCAGCGTCATACTTTGCCGATAACATAAATGAAGCTAAGTTCATGAACCAACAATATACAGGTATACACAAATGAATGGTGCGGTTTCCCTTTATGCACCATTGAAACTGCACCATTATTTTGTGTATACTCTGTATACACTGTATTATTTCATTTTTCTACCTGTGGTCAGGCATGTTTCGGTTTTATTCAACCATCAGTGTATATTATTTGTTTATTTTATTACTGTACCGAAATACAGGGTAAATATGTCATAAAATAATTGCGTGAATATTCAGCAAAACTGTGACTTCATAGTATCTCTCTAGAGGTACAGTATATATGAACGGATCAATTAATGAGTTATCTGTGGAAATCACTACAGATATGCTGTGGAGTAGCGCGTGGATATTACGTTAACCCTATCATATGATGTCATATGAGGTGCCTGTGGTTAGTTTATTGATAAACATGTCATAACCTTTGCCTGGTTCCCTGGACGGTAGAGATGACTTGATCGAGGATTCCCGCTGTCCGTCTGCTGTTGTATTCATTCCCCCAAACCCCCCCAACTCCCGCTGCCCAATCAGCAAGTCCAAAGCGCTGCGTAGGTTAGCACGTATTTACCATTACCAACATGCCGGTTAACAGAATGGCTACACGAGTGACGGAATACAAGGAAGTATACTGGAGAAGGATGAGTTACAGATGAAGGGAGGTGTGGAAAGGACTATCCATGGAACATCTTTCCGTGGCCTCAGTATAGCGATAAGTGCTTTGCGACACGTGACATACCCCATAGAGGAATTAATATGAATGCAACAGCACAAAGAAAGATGGAAGCCCTGAGCGCCGTCCATAGGACTGTACGCCTTAGCCTCATTATAAACCTAACTAACTCCATTGAGGAGAATCCCTCCTGAGAAGCTAACAGGTCCTCAAGTCAGTCAAGAAATTCCCCGCATTTTATGGAACCCGAAGGTTTATTACCGCATGTCACAAGAGCCCGCCACCTGTCCCTATCCTGAACCAGATCCAGTCTATGCCTCCCCAACCCATTTCTTGAACATCTATTTTAATATTATCCTCCCATCTACGCCTGGGTCTTCCAAGTGGTCTCCTTCCCTCAGGTCTCCCCACCAAAATCCTGTATGCACGTCTCCCCTCACCCATACGTACTACATGCCCTGCCCATCTCATTCTTATTGATTTGATCACCCGAATAATATTTGGTGATGAGTACAGATCATTAAGTTCCTCGTTATGTAGTCTTCTCCACTCCCCTGTTACCTCGTCCCTCTTAGGCCCAAATATCCTCCTCAGCACTGTATTCTCGAACACCCTCAGCCTATGTTCCTCCTTCAGTGTGACAGACCAAGTTTCACACCCATACAAAACAACAGACAAAGTTATAGTTCTGTGTATGTTAGTTAATCTTTGTATTTTTGGATAGCAAACTGGAAGACACAAGATCCTGCACCGAATGATAACAAGCATTCCCCGACCTCAATCTGCTCTTAATTTCTTCCTGATTGGAATTTCGATTTGTTAGGGTTGTTCCCAGATATTTGAACTGTTCCACCCTTTCAAAGGATTTATAATCTAACTTTATGTTGTGATTTTGTCCCGCATTCCGACCTCCAGACATGACCATGTACTTGGTTTTCTCAGCATTTACTTCTAGACCAATCTCCGTACTAGCAACCACTAAAGTCTCTGTGTTTTTCGTGACAGTATGTATGCTTCTACTCAACAGATTAACATCAGCAGCATAAACCAGAAGCTAGTGTGTGGCCAGCCCAGAAACAAGCGTTACAAAGCGTGACTCTTGAAGGGTTCAGACATATCTGATTCGATACCGGACACCTGACAATGTCTGTTTGTTGTCTTCATACGTATTATTATCGTCTTACAAGGAAACTCGCATATTCAAAGTATACAGAGTGAAATGATTAAACACTTTTCTTCCTACTCAGCCTTTCCTGTTACATGTTATAATGCGACACATATAATTTTTTCCGCGTCCTGCGCGAGGAAAAATGTAGAGAGAGAGGAAGGGGCGGAGCTAAGTGCAAAGTTAGAGGGCTCTGGCACCATGTTTGCAAATAGTCACTCTCTCTCAATTTTCACAGAGGTAACATCGTTTAAACGTATTACTAACGGAGCATATATTGGGAAAAGTTTATTTCGACTTGGCAATAGCGCACTGTACCCAGACCTGGGCAATCAACGCAACGCTGCCACGTTGTTATAACGTAAAGACAAATACCTCCCACTCCTATTTCGCTACTAAAAAACCTTCACAGGACGGTGGCTGAAAAGAAAATGACTGATGTAGCAACAACGGTGATGCTAAAGCGACAGAAAGGGATAAGTAGTGGGGCTGACTGATTTTGGTCTCTGCGTCGCGGAAAAGATATTTGAGTCGAGTTCTAACACACTTCTTTGTCCATTCTCTTTCAGTCGTTTTACTTTACATTTAGTTGTTACTTTACTGCCCTCGTCAGATAACTTGATCCCTGTTAGCGCGGGGTGAAGAGACAACCTGGTCAGGGGGGAAGCACAGCGCACGTAGCTCCAACCTTTTTTTTCTCCGTTTCAAAAACATTATGTGATAACTCGCAGAACTCTGCAGTGTCGTTTAAGCAACTGAGCGAAGTGGATTGTCAAGAATTTCTAACAAAGTAATTCACAGCAAAGAGAGAGAGAGAGAGAGAGACATTATTAGCAGGGTAATCGAGCGTTGCGATGAAGATAGACAATGTATTCGTCCTCCTAACAGAGTAGATGTTTTTGGAACAGGTATAACATTACCTGGCAGTGCCGACGTGAGCCAAGCAGCGGCCGGGCCGTGCCGATTACAGCTGTGTGCAGTGTTAGGGAGCTCAGGTATCAAGTTAACTGAATATATCTGTACGTACCACCAGGTATAACATTCACAAATTCTACGTTCTGCCCACACAGTGTATTTGTGTCTTTTGTATGGATCTCAGAACAAACAGCGATGATTTCACTATACAGCGTTAACTGGTAGGTGTGTATAACCGAGACGGAGTGTGTTTACTGCGCGGTACGAACTGAATCTTTAAATATAATTCACGTAAATAGAAAAGTTTTTCTCCTAGTACTTCGGTTTTCCCCTGCAGGATCATTCCACCAATGCTCTTGTCAGAAGGACAAACTCGTGAAGGTTAGGAACAGTGTAAAAGCAATGCTCTGTCGCAAATCGGCGAGCACTGTATGAAGTACGTTCGTAATATGAGACACACTCCGTGCAACAGACGTTTCGACTTGTGCTTACTTCTAATTGCACATACGATGGCAACAATACGTTTATGCCATATCCTACAAGTTTAGGCTATCAATAGCCACCTGTATGGCGAGATTTTTAACACACAGGAATTCCTACTATACAGAAATGTATCGGCATCAGTTGTGCGTAAAAAATAATTAAAACATCAATTAATTAACGTAATATCGGCTTTCACATAGACAAAACAATCAGTAATGTTTTAATTAATCGCCGTTTTAATTATTTTTATGCACAACAGATGTTACCAATATTTGTGCGCAATAAAAATTCCTCAGTGTTAAAAAAATACCCTCCCTAAAGATAGCCGAAACATGTAGCAGACTGTACTGTGCAATGAAACAAATTGCCGATCCCGGTGGCCGTGCTTCGGTCTGCGGCCGCTTGCTTGCTGGGATTGTGGGTTCGGATCCCGCCGAGGGCATGGACGTCTGTCTCTTGCGAGTGTTGTGTGTAGTCAGGTAGAGATCTCTCTGACGGGCCGATCACTCGCCCAGAGGAGTCTTACCGAGTGTGTGTGTGTGTGTTTGTGTCACTAAGTGTGATCAGGTGTAACAATAACCGTCTACACCTGCAATGATTAGATAGAAGAGGTCAGACTAAGAAACAAAGATACTAATGTATTATTGTTACGTTACGTGCAATTAGTTGGAAATTAACACAAGTCAGAAAGGTGCGTTCGCTTGATCTTAAAAGGTGGCACAGAGCAGTATAAACAGTCAACCGGCGATATTCTTCATGGAGACCTCAAGACAATCTGAAGAGAAGTCTTCGCGCAGTCTGGTAAATATTTATGGACGTTTATGAGAAACCTGCTGCTTATGTTATCAGGACTGGTTACCTGACACTACGTTACATTTCGCAAGACGGCTATCTTCTCGGTCAGCGACATGAAACGCTTAAACAGCACTTAGGCTAAATGTATAAACACACGCTGTTTTGTGCTTACAGTTCTCTGTATTTGATATTATGAGTATTTTGTAACAAGATCGAGATATCGACCTTCAATAAGTATTGACTTCAATTATCATTTATTAAAACGTTAGCTTAACAGCACAAAGGCGAATTACAAAACTAGCACAAAATAATTACAACACAAATTACACTAATAAACAAACACAAACAACACAACAAAACAATCAACAAAAATTGGACTTATAGCTTAAAACTGAAACACAAGTTAGGTAAATAATTAAACCATAACTCATGTGAATCGTGTTACTAGCGCAAGATGTTTCAAAGATGTAATTCACTTACTATATATATATATATATATATATAATATATATATATATATCACTGCATACCAAAATTGAAACACAAATTAAATAAATAATGAAAACCATATATCAAATGAAATGTGCTACTAGCGTCAATTCTGTTTCAAGGATCTAAGTTGCTTACTAAACATATCTACATCACTGCACACCAGATGTGCCATGTGCCACTGTTGCACGTCTATCGGAAGGGCAATTTTTGCGAGCTACAGATAATTGGGTAAAGTTACTAACATTACGAGATGGAACTCTGAGACTGATATTGTCAATGAAGGAAGGACAAAATATACAGTGTGTCCACAAAGTCCCTTCGGGGTTTTGAAAAATTGTGGCGCGCAAACAAATTGAGCTAGCCACATGCGGTTTGCGGCAGATTACAGTGAAACTCTTGAAGTTTTTTTTTGCCGCCAACAGATGACTTGAAGACCTGAAGACCCGTATCAGGAATGCGATCTCGGCTATTCCAGCGGACATGCTCCACAGAACATGGCAAGAGCTCGAATATCGTCTGGACGTTCTCCGTGCTACCAAGGGAGACCACATCGAGGTCTACTGAGGTCAGTAAAAAACTTCCAGAGTTTCACTGTAATCTGCCGCAAACTGCATGTGGCTAGCTCAATTTGTTTGCGCGCCACAATTTTTCAAAACCCCGATGGGACTTTGTGGACACACTGTAGATCCTAGAAAATATGAATGAAAAAAAAAAGATAATCGGAATGATGACTTCTACTAACTGTAAAGTATGTAACTTCAGAAACTCAAGTGCGCAAGCATAATTATAAGGAACATGAGGAAAAGGACTGATACAGGGCGGCGAAGTTTAACTGGATGCATTCCAGCTTATTGGCATCAGTAGTCGTAATATTCTTAACTGCTGTTGTAAAGTTTTATCTTTCTGCTTTCTTATACACAGCCTGATGATGGCTGTTGAAAGCAGAAATATGTACATGCAGCTCGGTTTTATACCGCTAATATACAAGTTGTGTTTCACAGATATATATATATATAGCTGGTTTTATCCTTTCATTGTACATTGTACACTTAATATTCACAAATCATCCATTCTTGCAACTTGCACTTACAGTAAAGCCAACAAGTTATTGCCTGGTGGGTAACAGAGAAACTAACAACGTTCACAGCAAGACATAAATACAAATATACAGTCGAACCCGGTTATAACGACATCGGTTTATACGACACCTCGTCTATAGCGTCAGATATTCTGTGGTACAAATTAATTCCTCACTGTTAACCATAACATTACACTACTCGGTTATAACGACACTCGGTTATAACGACACAAAATATTCAGTCCCTTTCATGACGTTATAACCGAGTTCGACTGTATATACCGGAAAAGAGAAATATATTCCGTCAGAATGAATTATTCTGGGATTGATTCACGGAAACCGACAGCACACGATCACATGAACACACACGATGTGTCAATCCATTTCCTTCACGCAATCTGCAACGACACATAATACAGAACGTCTGTTGTATCATCACTGTGCTGTGCACCGCAGCTGTCACAGTACGTCCCGGCAGATGCGGGCTTTCTATGCGATAAACCTGCCGGAGCTCGGTGCGGCGATAAAAAAAAAAAAAAAACAACCCGTGGTTTATAGTTAAATGTTTACGTATCAGCTTCGGGGCAAAGTTTAGAATTGGATGAATCTGGAATAGTTCCAGAACGGGACGACAGTTTATATAGAGTATAGAGTTATCACTTAACACAGTCAAGAGTTCAGTGATCGACGGTTCATCAGAAGTCGCTAGGTGGGAATGCTATTAGCGGACTCCTTCATGCATATAAGAAATGCAATATGCGAAATTAACGTTTTGCAATTCATGAGAACTGCTGTGGAGACAACGTACGGTCAGGTAGTAGCATCCATCATGTGAGGCAGACAAACTAAACAACTTTATACTCTTTCCGCCGATCCCAGTGGCCGCGCGGTCTGAGGCGTGGGTCTACGGCCGCTCGCTTACTGGGACTGTGGGTTCGAATCCCACCGGGGGCATGGATGTTTGTGTTGTGTTTGTTGTAAGGACGGTAGCATGGAACGTAAAGTGACATGAAGGACGAAAAGGATTTAAACAGTACAAAAATGGATCAAAGGGAAAAAAACCCGGAAAAAAAAAATCCCGTCTAGGGCATGGATGTCTGTTTCTTGTGAGTGTTGTGTGTTGTCAGGTAGAGGTCTCTGCGACGAGCTGGTCCCTCGTCCAGAGGAGTCCTACCGAGTGTGGTGTGTCTGAGTGTGATCGTGAAGCCTCGAACAATGAGGCGGCCTAGGCCCCCTAGGGGCTGTCGAGCCATAAGAAAAAAAAAATACTCTTTCCACGACTTTCTATGACACAATTCCGCAGCTAAATGAAAGTATTCAAGCACAAAATCTTATAGAAAGACATGTTCCTAAGAAGTATCGATACGGATGAAAACAGTAAAATAAAGCATATAAATACACACTGTTCCATCTAACACAACGCTATCATTTTTCCAACACTACAAGTTTTGATCGAAACCGATCATAATCATACATTCTGTTCAAAACTTATACAAAAAAAAAAACTAGGAAACTTTTGTTAACATTTCACCTTCTCATCTTCAACGGTTAAGCACACTGCTTGACCCATCAAGACGGGACCGACAGGTTGCCCCCGAAACGTCGGTAACTACCAACCTACGCCTCGTATCATCCCAGAAGAGCGAAAATCTCGAGTCTAAACCTCCAATACTCAGTCTCCAAATGTAAAATACACAAATAAAAGAAAAACATAATACATTTTCAGGACTTTTATTAATTTCGACGTTACGGCCTGACGGTAAGTGACGCCGTGTAGCTCGATCGGTCCATAAAGAAGTTTCGGAGTAACCTACTCCGTCACTCTTCTGGGCGGAGCCAGTCTTTATAGTATTAACAGATTTCAGTGAATAAAAATCGTCTTTGAGAATCTTGTGGTTGATCAGCTATTCCATAAATTTCCCGCCGTTTACGTAAGTATAAGGTTCAGTACAGTGTTCACAACAGCCCGACACACGATCACATCGTAAGCCAGATGAATCCAATCCACATCCACTTCTTAATGTAAAATATAAATAAATTTTCATTCTCTTGCCAGGGACATCTGAAAGCGGTGGCATCCATTTTCTTCAATTCTGCGTTCTTCAGTGCTCTTTTGGCTCGCAGCTGCGTGACGTGAAACCAATGACAATATACGTCATCTGATTACGTAAGAAACTGATATTAAAGGGAAACCAGGACACTTAGATAAGTAAGGAACTAACGAGATACGGCGACATTAACTGTAATTCGAAGCTTAATTAACGAATTCAATGCAACTTTACAAGTTACTTCGCACTGAATGCGATATTAGAAATTTAAACGACAAAAAAAAAAAACAGGACAGGAAATGTACGTGTGACGTAACAGCAACGAGCGTTAGGGTCTTTACATCCAGGACACTTCTCAGATGGTCATACCACAGTTTTTAACGCTGTTCACAATCACACGATATTACTAAGGTTTATTATAATTCTTTCAAGACTTTATCATATTATTATTATTATTACTATCATTATCATCATCATCATTTGATCATCGTACGTTGTGGGTGGATATAGCGTAGTCGGTATAGCGACTCGCAACGGGCTGGACGGTCCGGGGATCGATTCTCAGTGTGGAGTGAGATTTTCCGCACCCGTTCAGACCAGCCCTGGGCCCCACCCAGTCTCCTGTACAATGGGTACCGGGTCTTTCCCGAGGGTAAAGCGACCGGGGTGTGGCGATGACCACCCACCCCCATCTAGCGCAGAGGTTAAAGAAAGAGCAGAGATATACCTCTACTCCTCCTCTGTGCCTTCACGGCAGGTTATAGGGTGAAATTTACCCTTTACCTTTTTTTTCCATTGGCTCGACAGCCCCTTGGGGGCCTAGGCAGCCTCATTTTTCGAGGCTTCACGATCACACAGTTTAGACACACCACAGTCGGTAGGACTCCTCTGGACGAGTGATCAGCTCGTCGCAGAGACCTCTACCTGACAACACACAACACTCACAACAGACAGACATCCATGCCCCCGGTGGGATTCGAACCCACAATCCCAGTAAGTGAGCGGCCGCAGACCCACGCCTTAGACCGCGCGGCCACTGGGATCGGCCCCCTTTACCTTTATCGTACGTTAAAATTAATCGGCCATACATAACCTCATATCTTCACCGCGTTGAAATAGTCTACTGAATCTCCTGAGTGACACATTTGGTAAACAATTTGCGGGTACATTATTCATAGTCTTTGATTTGTTTACCGACGTATCGGGCCAACGTATCGGTCCCATCTTCAAGGGTCAAAAGTCAAAGAGGAATGAAAGCCGGCAAGCCTAACCACAGTGTGTAAGGGGCACAGTGAGGGCGGTTACTGGTAATCAGTAAGAGTGATGACAGCCAATAGGGTTGTACCAACGAGAGGGAGGGGGGTAGCGGCATAGGGGCATTGTGAATAAATGAGCCTCAAGACAGTAAAATAGATACAAGTGCACTAAGGTGAGGCTGTTCGGGGGGCGTTGGGGAATATATGGAATAAAGTAAGTACCAGGAACTAACCAACTAACTAACTAACTAACTCCATGGAGCAGAGTCCTTCTTGAGAAGCTGACAGTTCCTCAGCTAGTCAAGAAATTCCCCGCGTTTTATGGAACCCGAAGGTTCATTACCGCACTCACAACAGCCCGCCACCTGTCCCTATCCTGAGCCATATCAATCCAGTCCATGCCCCCCATCCCACTTCTTGAAGATCCATTTTAATATTATCCTCCCATCTACGCCTGGGTCTTCCAAGTGGTCTCCTTCCCTCAGGTCTCCCCACAAAAACCCTCTATGGAAAATATAAAGATAAATAAAACACAAAAATAAATTTTTTGAAAATAAATAAATAAATTAGGAGGAAAACCAAAACCCCAGAGAATGGGGGGAAGAGAGACAAAGTTCAGGAGTAATTACGACACGACGCCACGTGATATCCCAGAAGAGCGTAGCAGGGGAGTGACGTAACGACACGAACACGCCACTGGATTATCACACGTCACACCATAACACACGTACATATAGGCAATTATTTCTTTGGCCTCATTTTGTTCGGCGATATTTTTCGAAATTATCTCGCAAACGGCACGATTTGGGGGGGGGGGTGGGGGGGGAGTATCTGACACGAAAAGCGTGTAACGATTTTATCCACGACTTTATCTGAAACTTTCCGCGACCGAAGAAAAATTCAGGAAGATGTTATCACACATTTATGTAGTTTTGTCCGATTTCAACCAAATTTCCATTTCAACAACAACTTCAGCAAAGACTCCCCGTATTAAATTTCAAGAAAACCCGTCCAACCGGACCGGACGGATGGACAGATGGACATGACAAAGCCAAAAGTCGCTTTTCGCAACTCTCTGAAGGCGCTTAAAACACAGAAGCGGCCTATTTCAAGGTACCGTACGGGCATTCCTTGGGGCGACTTTACGAACCATGAACAAGGAATGCAATGTACGTATAACGTAACACTGAGGCACGTTGCCGTGGAAAAGCAATAAGTATTACATATTCTCAGTGTGTGTCTGTAGCCTTAGTTATCCAGCATGCAAAGCGCATGCGCCGTATTATATTGTCATCTGTGGCCTGTCTGGCTTTACCATACTTTTCCACATTATCTTATAAAAGGCACGATTTTCGGGAAAAAAGTTATTGAACATAAAATGTGCGTTTTTTCTCTACAAATTTTATCTAAAACATTTCTCATTCTAAGAAGAACTGAGCGAGATATTATCATAAATGTGCATACGTTTTCATGTAAAGTGCCCTTTATTCTTGTAAGATTCTAACGAAACTTTAATTTTCTCGATAGATTTCCGAAAAAACACTCAAATATGAAATTTTACAAAAATCAGTCCGCTGGCAGCCGAGTTGTTGCATGCGGACGGACACAGACAGGCATGACGAAGCTAATAGTCGCTTTTCGCACTTTCGTGAACGCGTCTATAAACGGCAATCACGACATCCATCGCCCCAGGCTAGACCTGAACCAGCGTGCTACTGAATCTGAGTTAAGCGTGCCAGTGCTGAGCTCTGGCGGTAAACTGACGCAGGAAATAGCAACAAGTTTCTAACTTCCGTGAACGAACGGATGAGCAAGTTCCGCAAGCTGCACAAGAGCACAAGATATCAACATATGTGAATCCTCAATTTGCCGATACGTCTGTGGGCTTCAACAAACCGCCTGTTTTATTCGTGCCGTCTGAGTGTTACAAACGGCAAAACGAAGCAGCTTGTTTAGACCAGTGGTATTCAACCTGGGGTACGCGTACCCCGGGGGTACGCGAAGACATCTTAGGGGGTACGCAAAATTAAAAAACTATATATATCATTTCATGATAAACACTGAATAATCAGGGCCAGATTTAGGGTTAGCCACAAGAGACCGGACGTAAGGACATGCGATTTGGGAGCACCATTTTTTCTCTCTCTCTCCCTCTCCTTTATGCGATTCTTATCTGGGCGGCTAGTTTCATTTTATTCCACAAAGTTCATATAAGTTTGCTTCGCTAAAATACCTTTGTTCCTTTATTAATCTTTATATGACAGGCAAATAATATATTTGTTATTTAATAGCTTGACTCTCCTTTTTCTCATTTAAAACTTATTATTTAATACATTATTTTGGATGTAATTTATTTAACTTATTTTATATGTAGATTATAGACTATGTATAACTTGAATTATGCACCAACAACTTTGGGGGTACAAAGTTCAAGAGAAATTATATGTGGGGGTACGCGAACAAAAAAAACGTTGAATACCGCTGCGTTAGACTACATGAAGTGTCAAAGACATGCCTTCAGTCAGCCACCTGTCACAGAGCCAACAGAGATTGTTTCACAATTTTAAAAACCAACAAATGCACTATATTATCAAGTATTGGTTATTAAAATTGTGAATTATTATCAAAATGCACGATGGATATAATATGAAAGACATTCTTTCTTCCAAGGTAAAGCACAAGCAGCGTGACGCTCCACACACAACTTTCTCATTGAAATTTTGAATAATTTTAACTCTGACAATGTCCCAAATACACTCCGTATGCTAAAACTTGATAATAACCAACAAATTGCACATAGTAAATACATATACAACGTGTATTATAAACCCCTACATATGTTTCGACAAATCTTTGTCATCTTCAGGGGGTTTATAGCAAAGAGCTTCGCATCTATTTACACGTGTGATATTTTCAACATATAAATGGATGCGAAGTTCTTCTACACCTTCGCTATAAAGCCCCTGAAGATGACACAGATTTGTCGAAACACATGTAAAAAAAAAGCAATCCCATTATAGGCCTAGACAGGCCCTTAGGGTTCCAAGAGGTTGAGGCTCCCAGATTTCTAGACAATCGGCACATGAAGGTGGTAAGGTTGTCAGCCCTACGCACCGGCCGCCTTTACCCCCCACGAAATACTCCTGGTACTCATTTCTGTTGAGTTGAGTCAACCCCAGGGCCATAGTGCGACAGAAAGAATTATGTCAATGAAAAATTTCAATGACACCATCGGGAATCGAACCCGCGACCTTCCGGCTTCTAGAGCAGTGCCTCAACCAACTGCGCCACCGCGTGCCCCCGAAACATATGTAGGGGTTTATAATACACCTTGTATATGTATCTACCATGTGCAATTTGTTGGATATTATTAAGTTTATGACAAGATGCAGGCCTATTCATTCATTCTGCAGTCTGTCTTACGACAGGTCCGTAGCCTCTTCTACAGCGAGTTCTCCACAGAGCGCGATCTAGTGCTTCCTCTTTCAATTTCCAGTATCTTTTCTTTTCCTTAAGGTCATCTAGTAGCTGCTTACGTCTTCTTCCTCGTCTTCCCGTCACTTTTATCCTTCCTTCTATCTTTCCTTCAATCACGTGTTTCAGAAGGCAGTTTCTACGCAAGATGTGACCAATCCAGTTAGCCTTTCTTCTTTTTATTGTATGTACGATATTCCTCTCCTCCTTCACTCTGTGTAATACTTCTTCATTTCTCACACGATCGGTCCAACTGATCTTCTCCATTCTTCTCCAGCACCACATTTCAGAACTTTCCAAATACTTCTGATCTAGCAGGCCTATATGACATGAAATTTAAAAAAAAAAACACTCCGTAGGGTTTGGTTGCGCACAGAGGGCACTATCACTTTACACACCCCAGTAGTTTGCAAGAGACGGTGGATTCTAACAACACTTTTAAGAACCAGTCACACACATTCAACGTTAAAATGCGTTTCTTTTCTGGAAACAAACATGGAACTGTATATCCTCCGTCAATGGTCAACAGATTTTTCAAATTTCCAAATTGTAGGCACCACAAGGGTGGGGCATGAAACAAGTTTCATGCCTGAGGACCCCAAAATTTTGTAGTGACCTGTGAACCTCACTGTTATCTGGGGTTTTGTGCTCAGTGCATGTGAACTGATACATATTTTTATATGTAAGAAAAAAAAAACAGCAATAATTCCACGTATGCTGAAAATGTTACTCGCCACATTACAAATTTTAGTCGTCCGGGCGACCAGGCGTGTCCGGGATTTGTGATACCATATCGGACTTAACGTTTGTCTGACATTACAAAGACCCGATTTATTTTAACGACGTCATCCCGTTGTGTTGTTAATAGTACAACAAGTATAAATCAGTATCTGTCCAAACACAACTGCACCCCCCCGGGCACAACAGCCCCCCCCCCCGGGCACAACAGCCCCTAGTGGGCCAGGGCCTCCTCCGACCTCTACCTGACAACACACAACACTCACAACAGACAGACATCCACGCCCCCCCCCCCCCCCGGCGGGATTCGAACCCACAATCCCAGCAAGTGAGCGGCCACAGACTCACGCCTTAGACCGCGCGGCCACTGGGAACTAAATTCTATTTATTATATAGAATTAAATAATAAATAATATTTAGTTGTGTTTGGACAGACATTGATTTAATTTTTGGACCTGATTTACTTTTTTTAAATACGTGTTATTAGTTCCGTCAAATTTCCCCAACCAAATAAAATTCACCGCTATATCTGTTTCATATTTCCAGTCCTGTTTTCACTTCGTAACACTCGGCTCTTGTAACCTCCTCTTCATTGATTATGGTCACGTGATCCTGGTGTGTTACTTTCCTTGTCTAAGGCATATCGTTCAGCTTTGGTCTGGTGTACGTCGCTGTACCAGACGGTAAGTTAGCAGCCTGTAAGGTCACTCTACGTTTCTCAAAACACAGCTGTTTGCATTTAATTACAATGAAAGCAGCAGTCCACACGTAGCAACTGCAGCACGTATACCTACGCGTGTGACGTAACAACTTTTTTTAAAAATCAAAATGCTCAAAACCATAGTTCTGCAGGTACGTCATCTGCGTCTTGTTAATATCACATTATTCATATCGTGCATATGCTTGTAATTAAAACATCAACCACCTTATGCACTTAACTAACTAACTAACTAACTAACTCCATGTAGCACAGTCCTTCTTGAGAAGCTAACAGGTCGTCAGCTAGTCAAGAAATTCCCCGCGTTTTATGCAACCCGAAGCTTCATTACCGCACTCACAACAGCCCGCCACCTCTCCCTATCCTGAGCCATATCTATCCACTCCATGCCCCCCATCCCACTTCTTGAAGATCCATTTTAATATTATCCTCCCATCTACGCCTGGGTCTTCCAAGTGGTCTCCTTCCCTCAGGTCTCCCCACCAAAATCCTGTATGCAACTCTCCCCTCACCCATACGTGCTACATGCCCCGCCCACCTCATTCTTCCACCTTATGCACTTAGTAAAATAAATTCAGAAGCAAGTATAAAACACCTACATGTTTCGGCACCGAGGTGCCATCATCAGGGAATTATTCAGAACAAAGGAGTGCAAGGCCATCACCATCTAGGTAATTCGTCTCCATTCTTAAAATTATTAAAATTATTAGAATTCTAAAATACACAAAGTTAATAATCGTAAAATTACAATGTTGTAAATTCTACCTCGAACGGCTCACTTTACAAAAAAAAATTAAATTTACACCATTGTAATTTTATGATTATTAACTTTGTGTATTTTAGAATTCTAATAATTTTAATAATTTTAAGACCTAGATGTTGTTGGCCTTATACTCCTTTGTTTTGAATAACTCCCTGACGATGGCACCCCGGTGCCGAAACATGTAGGAGTTTTTTATACTTGCTTCTAAATGTATTTTACTAACTGCATAAGGTGGATGATGTAGTAATCTGTGTGTTGGTTTATTCAATATGGGTTTAACTTGATATGACTCGTCTCGTTGCATTATGCATACAAAGAGACCAATAAATATACACCAAACACAACAGCTGTTTATTAGAAACGTAACTGCAGCTACATGTTTCGGCTCGTGTTATACCATCCTCAGGCTGTACAAATTTTATCAAGAGAACATGTACAACTACGCAGGTATACAAGGCATACACAAAAGAATGGTGCGGTTTTAATAGTGAACACTATTAAAACCGCACCATTCTTTTGTGTATGCCCTGTATAACAATATTCAAAATTTACATCTAAATTTTGCCACAATAAGGTTTTATTAATTTACTGTCAGTATGATAATACGAAATTGGAATCAGCTGTGAATATTTTAAAATAGGAAGCAGAGCCAAAACGAATTATTTCGTGTATCTGTGACAGACTTTATCACATGAAAATCATGACCGGATATTTCGTCTAACAATTTCTTACATTAATTTATTCACCGTGGGCGATAGCGTTCACAACAACGATTACTCAAAAAAAAAAAAATCACAAATAAATAAATAGGGGGAAAAAATTTCAACAGTGAATATACCTGCAACAGTAAAAACATAATTTGAATCAATGGATAAATTAAAATAAATTAAAGAAAAAGAAATCTCTATGGAAGAAAAATACAGAAGCAATATTATGGCAATCTATAATATAACACATTTGTAAAAAAAAAAATGAGATCTTACACCAAAAAGTGTCACATTACACTTTATACTTCTTATTTATAGTTCTTACATTTTACATTTGTATCATTATCATAATCATCAGATTAGCCTTAAGATGATGAATTAGTCGAAACATGTTGTTAGAATAACTGACAAATTATTTTATTAATAATAAAAAATAAAGAGAAAAACAGGGGCAGTCCATCACAGCCATATTTTGCAGTGACTTAATATATTTTACGCAACATGTTTCGGCTTCAACTAAAATCCAACATCAGGTATTATAAAAATGTTTATATAAAAATAATTTGCATGCAAGACGATGAAACTTGTGTAACTGTGATCTCTCAACCTTACAGTATTTTGTGCGCAATAAAATCCGAAAATACGGCAACAAAAATAATATATATAATAATAATAACACTGTAATAATAACCATGGCTCGACAGCCCTATATGGGCTTGGGCCTCCTCTTTCCGAGGTTACGTGGTCTGTTTTGTGCATTTGCGGCAGTGAGGGACCGGCTTTTCAACTCGATCCTGATGTCAGTCAGGAGACTTGGGTGAGAAATGGCCGCTTGAATTTAGCTTACGGACACTACTGGTTCTTCTTCATGCCCGAAGGTTCTTTTACATGACAGTGATGCTCCGGATTTTTATCACCCTTAAAAATCCATCGACCTCGGTCGGGATCGAACCCGCGAACCTTGGGTCCAGTGGCGAGCACGCTAACCACTAGTCCACCGAGGTCGACACAATATATATATATATATATATATATAGGGATATATTAAAATCATTATATAGTACTTAAACTGAGTGAACGGGGTACTCTTCTGTAATGCATGGCTTCAGAGAGTTGTTACATTTGGCCTACACAAAATCACTGCAAAGTATAGCTGTGACTGACCGCCCGTATCCCTCTCCTTGCTCGTATATCACAACGGGATGTCACAAATAAAGATAATATTAAAAAGTTATGATGTTTAAATACTGTTTATCATTAAAATATACATTTTTGTTTATATTAATGATAAATTTTTTGAACTAAAATCTAAGCAATAGGCTTCATTATGTCTGTTTAACACACTGATGAATAAAATTCATCTAAATAACACGTAAAACTCATTTCTTAACCCACAGAAAACACGCTGTTACTCAATTACAAACAACAAGCAGTTACTGCTCTTCGGGGACGTTATGTGTTTATTGTGAGAATCATAAAGAACATGTACATACAATGTGAGGTCCAAATGTTGAGTTTCTCAGTGTTACAGCAGGTGGTACATACGTCGGGTTACCATTAATGCTTTTAAGGAAACCAGGTACATTTTCAAAAAATATGTACACAAAAACCTGGGACATTTTGGGAAAGAAAAGGGACACATTTTAGAAATCATATTTTCCACAGACGAGATGCCGCTGATACATACGCAAGTGCTATAAGACCAGTACATAAGGCCCTTTTGCAAATGTGCATTCATTATACAGCTGAACCCGGTTATAACGACATCGGTTTATGCGACACCTCGTCTATAGCGTCAGATATTCTGTGGTACCAATTAATTCCTCACTGTTAACCATAACATTATTATACAGTGGACCCTCGAACTTCGAACGGTTTGATGTTCGAACAACTTGAAACTCGAACAAAAAATTCGAGGAAAATCCGGTTTTGAAACTCGAACAAAAATTCGAAAGTCGAACAAAGAATCACGTGGTCGCCTTCTCTCTCTGCTTGGTCCAGATGCAAGAAGGGTAATTCACCTTCCAGTGAACAGTAATATCCCTCCTACTATTATTGATTGATTGATTATTATACAATATTTTTATGTATATACTATTATAAATAAAAATTTTCAATTATTGAAATTAAATATACTTGTTTTATCATTATGAGCTTTTGAAATGGGCACTTAAAATGTTTTATATTGGGTAAATTTTGGGGGTCTGGAACGGATTAATTCAATTTACATTATTTCTTATGGGGAAATTTAACTCGAAAGTCGAACAACTTGAAAGTCGAACCGTCTCCTGGAACGGATTGTGTTCGAAGTTCGAGGTTCCACTGTACTCGGTTATAACGACACTCGTTTATAACGACACAAAAATATTCAGTCCCTTTCATGACGTTATAACCGAGTTCGACTGTATTTTGATCAACATTAAACGGATCCAAAAAATAAAATTGTGCATTTTTTAAATGTGCAACGTTAAACGCACGTTTATTGTCCGACGAATTTAAACTTTTAATCACTATAAATTTTGTGACAGACTGAGTTTCACAAAATTAATTAATAGTGATTAAAAGTGTAAATTCGTCGGACAATAAACATAGAAAAGAAAATGTATGAAATTAATAATATTAAGTGAATGTTACACAGTATTAGGAAGGCAGACTGTGTAGCACGCACTATCGGTGGCACACTGTCTGCGGAAGGTTCACGAACCTCGCTGTTTGTCACCACTTACATGCAATAATTTTACAACTTTGCCAACTTTGCCAAAGAAATGCGTCATCCATTTCCACCACCAACTCGCTAACCATCGGTGTTGGATACGGACCAATTACATTGCTGTAGTGATGCGAATGAAAAATCTACCACATCTTCGCTCTTCTGGGACGTTACGCCACGTAGATTGGTGGTTATTTACTGACGTTTCGGGACAACATATCGACCCCACCTTCAAGAGCCAAACGTGACCCTTGAATATGGGACTGATAGGTTGTCCCGAAACGTCGGTTAAGAACTACCAAGCTACGCTGCGTAAGATCCGAGAACAGCAAAGGTCTCATTTACGCCGCTGAGGAAGCCTGAAATCACGCAAAAAATCTACCAAATAAATATGCGGGTCATGTGACAGTGCCGAATAACGTTCTCGGGACACCGGGGCATTTCTTTAAAAAAAAAACGGGAGAGTCCCGGTGGGAAAAAAAACGGGACGAATGGGAACCCTATACACACAACCAAGTTACAAACGAGTTTCAAAATTCGAATGGGCAAATTTAAAATCTGTCACGGTCTGTATTGCCAATTTTACGTTCCTGAAAACGCAGGCCGCCGTAAAGTGATGCCTCTTGCTTTTATAACGGTTTCCACTACGGCGTGTCCTTAGGTTCAAGGCTTTACGTAGCACGTCTCTGTACCTCTACACTCTACGTGCACTACAGTAGACTCAAGACTCAACAGGCCTCACATTGTACACCCAGCAATCTAATGTAATTAATTGTCGTAATAGATCTCCCTAACCCTCTTACTCTTTTCACCCTCTCTCACTCTCTCTCCTGCTGCACGATCAATAGTTATAGCCGTTGTGCTCTCTCTTCCTCTCTATGTGTGTATCTACTCCGGACCCGCGCCCCTTCCACCGTACGTTGGAGGAGAAGGAGGGTGGAGAGTTGAAATTGATATTGAACCCACTTCTCCATACAGGCTGGTGCTTTGAAACTGGTAAAAACGATGGATTTGTATCCGATAATCCATGGGCAATGAATTGGTGTGACACAACTTACAGATTATCGTGCTGTATAATAAAGACGCAGGTCTTGTTAATAATAATAATTCTTGGCTCAACAGCCCTGTATGGGCCCGGGCCTCCTCTTGTCGAGGTTACTAAGTCATGCGCATTCATGGCAGCTGGTGACCGGCCAGCTAGCCGCGCTTAGTGTTCTATCGATCCTGATGTGCACGCCAGAGCCATCTGGCAGGCAGGAGACTTGGATGAGAAATGGAGGCAATTTGGCTTACGCAACATTTTTATTCATGCCCGTAAGGTTCTTTTACATGCCGTAAATCTACGACATGGGACCGACGGCTTTACTTCCCCTCCGAAGGAAGTGGTGCTCCGGATTTTTATCATCCTTAAAAATCCATCGACCTCGGTCGGGTCGGGATCGAACCCGCGAACCTTGGGTCCAGTGGCGAGCACGCTAACCACTAGTCCACCGAGGTCGACAGGTCTTGTTAATAAATGATCTAAATTTCTTTCCTTCACTTCGTTCGTTTGTTGATCGACTGTAAGACGACTATCTGATGCTGCTGCATGTAACTATCTCACAGAGTCGATTGGTTGCACAATAACATGTAATCAATTGGGAACGATGTACGGGAAGTGGCTGTAGCATAATTTAACGTATTTACGGCAACTGTCTGCTGACAGACAACAGAAACACATGAAACCACTTCTTTATACGCTACAAGCTGGACCGTCCGGGGATCGAATCCCGGTGGAGGCGAGATTTTCAGCACCCGTCCAGACCGGCCCTGGGGCCCACCCAGCCTCCTGTACAATGGGTACCGGGTCATTCCCGGGGGTAAAGAGGCCGGGGCGTGGAGTTGACCACCCACCCCCATCTATCACCGAGGTTAAAGAAAGAGCAGAGCTATACCTCTACTCCCCCTCTGGGCCTTCATAACCTGTTCTAACTTTACCTTTACCCCTTTCTTTATAAACAGTTGCTAAGCTGTTCAAGACTTCGTTACCTGCGTTCTATGTACCCAGCAGGTTCATCACCGTGTTCACAACAGCACACTACTGCGTTCTATGTACACGGCAGGTAATCGTCAAACCTCGTCACGGCCAGATACAAAAACCAGTTACAGGCAATGAATCCAGTGGCATCAGAATTTAACACAACAAAGCGACCTTTCGTTATCGTATATTACAATCTCCCTATCCGTTACGTAATACAAGCAGACATGTATTTATGAAGGTTCAGGTCTTCTGGGATATGACGCCGTGTACACTGGTAAGATGGCATTTTCATTAAGATCGCAGTGCGAATCGCAAATGTCACAAAAATTTGTTTAGCGAAATTAGAACATATTTTAAGGTCTGATTCCGCCTTCAGAGGGTAAAGGTACAATTATAACATTCATGGCATCTGCTAACAGCACGATCTCTAACCAACTTCGAGATGGACCCTGCGCGACCTACCGAGGGATGAGAATTGCTACCTTATGTACCAGTTTGTGAAGGTGGCTTTACGCAATGACGTGAGACGTCACTCTAGTTCACTGGTTCTCAAAGTGTGGTCCGCGGACCGCAACGAGTCCTCGAGATTATGTTTGTCTTCGTATTACCAGAACAAAAACAATGTCCTGAATGTTTTGAATCTTTTACATAATCCGTTTATCTGCAACGGTAATTAAGACCACGTAGATCATTCCCTGGGAGGATAATATTAAAATGGATCTTCAAGAAGTGGGATGAGGGGGGCATGGACTGGATTGATATGGCTCAGGATAGGGACAGGTGGCGGGCTCTTGTGAGTGCGGTAATGAACCTTCGGGTTCCATAAAACGCGGGGAATTTCTTGACTAGCTGACGACCTGTTAGCTTCTCAAGGAGGACTCTGCTACATGGAGTTAGTTAGATCATTCCCAGTAGAACAAATTTTTTTTCGTTAATTTTTTTCTAACATTAGTTTCATTGTAATCACTGCAAGGAAATTCGTGGTTTTTGTAATCAATTTTTACACCGAATACGTTGAGTTTTAAGAGTTTAAGTATATTTCTTTATCAAAATTATTCGAACTCTTGAAGGCCACCACGAGTTGTCGTATTGCTGGAGTGGGGCAACGGATACGTGAGACTTTGTAAGGGGTCCGCGGTACCAGACAGAACGCTAACCGTTCGAACACAAGCATTCTGTAACTCTGTGTATTTAACCTTCAGACACGCTTTATTTTTATGACACAACGTATTTGCGTTTCGTATAATTCTCAAAAGCCGATCCCAGTGGCCGCGCGGTCTAAGACGTGGGTCTGCGGCCGTTCGCTTGCTGGGACTGTGGGTTCGAATCCCACCGGGGGGCATGGATGTTTGTGTTGTGTTTGATGTATAAGGACAGTAGTACGGCACATAAGTGGCATTAAGGAGGGAAGGATTTAAAAAAAAATGTACAAAAATGGACCAAAGTCAAAAAGCGGACAGGAAAAAAAAATCCCACCGGGGGCATGGATGTCTGTATCTTGTGAGTGTTGTGTGTTGTCAGGTAGAGGTCTCTGCGACGGGCTGATCACTCGTCAAGAGGAGTCCTACCGACTGTGGTGTGTCTGTGATCGTGAAGCCTCGATAATGAGCAAGTCCTGGCCCACTAGGGGCTTTTGCGCCACGGGGAAAAAATAATTCTCTGAATAAACAGCTATTACTTCCCTAAACATCATTAACCAGCTGGTCTTGGTAAATGAGACAGTGTTTTCTGTGACACTGGAATTGATCTCCTTACTATCATTTAGATGACACTCACCCTTCGACGGGTTCATGAGTTGCCAAAAGTAAATTCAGCACCCAAAGGACAGGAAAAAGAAACTATAAAAGGGCAATCAGAACGAGAGGGTGTCATAGACTGCATGACTCAATTCTTCCTATTCTTTATCCTGACTTAGATGTCAAGTTAGACCCATTTTTTACGCTCGCTTTTACGACAAACCCCGTCAAACTTTATACCCACCTTCCCCAAGCAGTCAAGAATAGAGGTAGCTAGACATCACATCACATCACATCGAGAGGCGTTCGGTAAACCTTCACGCATTCTTAACCCCCACTAGATACGAGCCCATAGCTTCACATTCCGACAGCCCTTAAGTCCAATGAAGACGAGAACCTTCATTTGACTCACACCGTTGTCACATGACAGTAATAATAATGATAATAATAATAAATAAAAAGACCACACATCACAACTAATTATGTAATCTGTGGTCTTTTGGGTAATTACACGGCGTCGTGTGGTAATTATTTACCGACGTTTCGGGACAACGTGTCGGTCCCATCTTCACGGGTCGAGATTCCAAGAAGGAATCTCGACCCGTGAAGAGATTCCAAGAAGGAATCTCGACCCGTGAAGATGGGACCGACACGTTGTCCCGAAACGTCGGTAAATAATTACCACACGACGTCGTGTAATTACCCAAAAGACCACTGATTACATCAACATCGCGGCGGAAGCCTAAAATCAAGGTTAACAACTAATGATGGTTATTGTATATATGGGAAATTTTATTACATGTTTCGACAGAAATAAGCCATCGTCAGGTAATACATATATATAATTTTTTCCCCCAATGGCGCAACAGCCCCTAGTGAGCCAGGACCTCCACATTATCGAAGCTTCACGATCACACTTTAGACACACCACACTCGGTAGGACTCCTCTGGACGAGTGACCAGCCCGTCGCAGAGACTTCTACCTGACAACACACAACAATCACAAGAGACAGACATCCATGTCCCCCGGTGGGATTCGAACCCGCAATCCCAGCAAGCGAGCGACCGCAGACCCACGCTTTAGACCGCGCGGCCACTGGGATCGGCTATATTAAGATATACTAAGAAGAATGACTGCATTACAAGTTGTTTGAATTTAAAAGAGATTTAATTTTACAATTAACCACTATATACAGAAAAGTAGGGTGTAAATAGACGTCGGTCATATTGCAGTCTTTGTAGAAAGCAGATAAGAGAATTTTCTTCTGAGCAATCTGTTGACATTTGAACCGTTGTACTCAAAGTAACTGCTGATAGATGAAGAGCTAATATGATGAACGGAGCTAAGTTGAGGATTGTTTATCGCACGCAGTTTTTAGATAAGGTGTGGTATTCAGGTGAAATACTGATTGGATGATGATTATATTTTGTAGGTAGCTGGGGTTATATATACATTGTTGGTTTTATGTATTACAGTTTTTGAAGTACATTACCTGAATAATTCACAAATCTCTGTGTGAAATTGAGGACTCTGGATTCGAAACCCGCCTCCTTACTGACCGAGCCAACACCGTCCAAGAGGGAGGATACAATTAAGGATCAGAAAACTTATTCCTGGGACATGCGACGCATTCCCACCACCCCTTCATAGTACACAATCCAAAATTGTATATGGGGTATGAGGATATTAATATCTCAACAAACAGGGCCCCCTACTGCATAACATCACATATCACGGTCCCTTGATCACTAATTGTATTTTAAAATTACTTTTGTCAGGATGAAGTTGCTACACCAGACAGTACAGTGTAGGGGAAGAAGGGGGTTAATCTGTAAGGTCTACATCATCCCTTCTAAGTACAAGGGTGCGTCACTCCTAATCTGGTTATTACATTCAGGTTCGACACATATTCACTCTAAAACTTAACCTACTCCCTGCAATAAAGGAATCAACGACAGCAGTCCGACTGTCAAATCAGCACGATGCTGATGTGTTACCACCATAAGAAAGTTGGAATTGGTCGCGAGATATGACATGAGCCATGGTGCTAGTGTGTTACCACCATAAGAAAGTTGGAATTGGTGGCGAGATATATGAGCCATGGTGCTGATGTGTTCCACCATAAGAAAGTTGGAATTGGTGGCGAGATATGACATGAGCCATGGTACTGACGTGTTACCACCATAAGAAAGCTGGAATTGGTGGCGACATACGACATGAGCCATGGTGCTGATGTGTTACCAGCATAAGAAAGCTGGAATTGGTGGCGACATATGACATGAGCCATGGTGCTGATGTGTTACCAGCATAAGAAAGCTGGAATTAGTGGCGAGATATGACATGAGCCATGGTGCTGATGTGTTACCAGCAAAAGAAAGCTGGAATTAGTGGCGAGATATGACATGAGCCATGGTGCTGATGTGTTACCACCATAAGAAAGCTGGAATTAGTGGCGAGATATGACATGAGCCATGGTGTTGATGTGTTACCAGCAAAAGAAAGCTGGAATTAGTGGCGAGATATGACATGAGCCATGGTGCTGATGTGTTACCAGCAAAAGAAAGCTGGAATTAGTGACGAGTATGACATGAGCCATGGCGCTGATGTGTTACCAGCAAAGAAAGCTGGAATTAGTGACGAGATGTGAATACGCGACAGCCATTCTATCTTTGGCATGACGGCGACTGAGGGGGTTCAATAAATTATTCATCCCTTTTGCAGCGTCAACAAACCACTGGGGCTGAAAATTGAAACAATTAACAGCTAACTAAACTACACTACTAACTGCTACTAACTAACACCCACAAATCAATCCAATCAATAATCAGTCAATCGCTACTTATAGGTCCTTTGGCACATTGCCTGGAATAACCCTTCCGATCAGCCACTATCGCATTTTAACTTCAAATGTGCCACCTGCTTCCCATAAAATAGCGTAGATTAAACACAGCAGACTGTCCTGTGGGTAGTGGACACAGCAGGGAAAAATCTTAATGTGAGAAAGAAAGTGCAAAGTTATTCCTATTGTAATTATTTCGATTCTCATTTCGATACAGGCACATAGCAGCCACTATCAGTTACAAACTTCCCCTACTTGCCCAAACACCCAAAGAATTTCCCCGACCTCTGCAGCAGACAAAAATTCCACACTGAAATATTGTAATTTTTGGTTGACGGGAAGACGAGGAAGAAGGCGTAAGCAGCTACTAGATGACCTTAAGGAAAAGAGAAGATACTGGAAATTGAAAGAGGAAGTACTAGATCGCACCATGTGGAGAACTCGCTTTGGAAGAGGCTACGGACCTGTCGTAACACAGACTACAGAATGAAGAGGCTACGGACCTGTCGTAAGACAGACTACAGAATGAAGAGGGTACGGACCTGTCGTAAGACAGACTACAGAATGAAGAGGGTACGGACCTGTCGTAAGACAGACTACAGAATGAAGAGGGTACGGACCTGTCGTAAGACAGACTACAGAATGAAGAGGGTACGGACCTGTCGTAAGACAGACTACAGAATGAAGAGGCTACGGACCTGTCGTAAGACAGACTACAGAATGAAGAGGCTACGGACCTGTCGTAAGACAGACTACAGAATGAATATATCATCTCTCACCTCAAAACAACGCACGCAAGAAATCCGGGTCAATCACACAGATTTATTTAACTATGCACACCAGCTCAGACTTTGGAGATTTTCAAAGGGCCCCCAGTGCAATAAAAGGCTGTTCTACACTGTTTATGAAATTCAGACTCTAAAGGCGGGCGTGCAGTTTGTGAAATTTCTCGTACGGTATTTTTATTGTAGCATTTCTGTCTCAAACACCGTCTGTCATAGGCAGATATCACCAAAAAAATATGTGAAATTGTACTTAGACCGTTCAGTGGCTCGGGTGGGTTGGTCCATGTGGGATTTGTGTGAGACAGAGTTGCACTGGGATAGTTTTATATCCGAGTATATCTGTTTTGCCCTTGTCAGTATAATTCCAAGAATGGCCCGTACCAGTGGCGGTTCGTGGGACCTTCTTAGGGTAAGGCAGGGGCTGAGATTATTATAGGATTCATCAAACTGCTGAATTTAATTTTCCATTTTATTTATTTAACTTCTGTCTAATATCAGTCTTCTCGGTGAGAGTTAGTTGCAAAAAATTGCTGCCCTGTAAGTACTTCACACTGTTGTTGTTCATGTTCATCTTGAAATTGAAGCTGTAAAAATTAAAACATTCGCAAATGTGGCTTTGACAACAGCTAGATAAAAATGGTAATCAAAATGCCAGATTTTGAGACGTTAGAGACGGTAAACAGAAACAGGGAATCCTCCTTGAAACACTGTCTGGGCTGACTGCACTGACTGCAGCCGACTACCGACCTAGCTCGCTGTCTCTCTCACACTACTCGCCCTAGCTGTGCTGATGCCAGCGCGCAACGTCTGGGTAGGGCACAGCCCGCTAGCTTTTCTGTTCTCCACAGCGCTTAAGACTCCGTCGCAAGTATTTGAATTTATGATGATTTAATGAAAACTTTTATTCAGATATTTAGTTTGATTATTCTCAAAATTTCTGGGAGGGCTGCAGCCCTACAGCCCCTATGGATGAGCCGCCCCTGGTCCAGTGGTTGATTAGTGAATTATGGTTTGGGAATTAGACAGTGGCCTGATTTAAAATAGTATCACGGTACTTACTGTAAGTACTGCGGTAAACTAAAAAAAAAATCCTCATTCAAGATGGAAGGTTTCCGGGCCGATATCCGAACCCTGAACCCCCTGGATACGAAACAGGAGTGCCAACCAGTGGACAGTGGGGCTGGCGGTGTATGGTAACTGGGCGCGGAGACAATGAGGACAATAAAGAAGAAATATCATGAAGAGCTCCAAGATCATGAGGAGCTCCAAGATCATGAGGAGCTCCAAGATCATGAAGAGCTCCAAGATCATGAAGAGCTCCAAGATCATGAGGAGCTCCAAGATCATGAGGAGCTCCAAGATCATGAGGAGCTCCAAGATCATGAGGAGCTCCAAGATCATGAAGAGCTCCAAGATCATGAAGAGCTCCAAGATCATGAGGAGCTCCAAGATCATGAGGAGCTCCAAGATCATGAAGAGCTCCAAGATCATGAAGAGCTCCAAGATCATGAGAGCTCCAAGATCATGAAGAGCTCCAAGATCATGAAGAGCTCAAGATCATGAGGAGCTCCAAGATCATGAGGAGCTCCAAGATCATGAAGAGCTCCAAGATCATGAGGAGCTCCAGATCATGAGGAGCTCCAAGATCATGAGGAGCTCCAAGATCTGTGCAACTGACGAAATAATATTACAGTGGTCGAATGAAGAAGGATAATGCGGCACGATACGACAAACATAAAATTTTGGTTGGAAATCCTGAAGGGAAAATATCACTGAGGAGGCCTAAAAATAGATCTAAGGACAGCTTATATGGGACACACTCATTAGCACACTTCAAGCAGTAACTAACGGGTCCTTGTACAAATAACATACAACTAAAAACCAAATACAGACAATCTCTCCGTTCCTGCATTCCCAACACCGGGCCTGCTAACACAAGACAAGATAAAAGCTTTTCTCTGTACGAAGCTCAAGAAAAAGTATGTTACACGTTCTTCAATTTCGCCTGAGTTGGTGACGTAACAGTTCCTTCGATACGTTTTTTTTTTATTCCGTCCTCCTATGTCAGAGGTTCACAAACGTTCGGTGTCGCGATACAGTTGAGACAGTCTTTGTCTTTTCGTGCCTCATGACAATTAGAACACAACTTACATTTATAACACAACTTATATTTAAATAATATAATTTATTGTAAAAATTAGATTATCATAAAACAGATACGTAACTAAGTTCTTGTGCAAATACCTATCCAGTTACCTTACGAAAATGCAGTGCTTTCCGAACTTTATATGCGTGCCCATCAACACACTTCACCGAACCCCCGCCCCCCTTATTAACTCTGTGTATAAGCGTGCGTGTATACAATTTTAATTTGCCCATCTGATTGCATGTACAATCGTTCTTCCATTCAATGCCTCGCGGCACAACTGGCAAAAGCGGGCGGAGCATTTTGGGTCAACACTGTAAAACATTTCTATTTCATTTTATCTATTAAGATGCTAGATGCATTCAGTCCTGTCTTCACTAGACGACACGTTAAAGATACTGGATATAATTCAGTCCTGTCTTCATTGAACAGCACGTTAAAGATCATGGATATATATTCAGTCCTTGTCTTCATTGAACAGCACGTTAAATTATCATGGATATAATTCAGTCCTGTCTTCATTGAACAGCGTTAAATCATGGATATAATTCAGTCCTGTCTTCATTGAACAACGTTAAAGATCATGGATATAATTCAGTCCTGTTTTCATTGAACAACACTTTAAAGATCATGGATATAATTCAGTCCTGTCTTCATTGAACAACACGTTACAGATCATGGATATAATTCAGTCCTGTCTTCATTGAACAACGCGTTGAAGATCATGGATATAATTCAGTCCTGTCTTCATTGAACAACGCGTTGAAGATCATGGATATAATTCAGTCCTGTCTTCATTGAACAACACGTTAAAGATCATGGATATAATTCAGTCCTGTCTTCATTGGACAACACGTTAAAGATCATGGATATAATTCAGTCCTGTCTTCATTGAACAACACGTTAAAGATCATGGATATAATTCAGTCCTGTCTTCATTGAACAACACGTTAAAGATCATGGATATAATTAAGTCCTGTCTTCATTGAACAACACGTTAAAGATCATGGATATAATTC
Organism: Reticulitermes speratus; assembly: GCA_021186555.1. NCBI lineage: Eukaryota > Metazoa > Arthropoda > Insecta > Blattodea > Rhinotermitidae > Reticulitermes > Reticulitermes speratus. The sequence goes on along the minus strand of JAJKFL010000237.1, from coordinate 4,850,494 downwards.
AGTCCTGTCTTCACTGGTGTGGTGCCCAGGTGTGCGGATTCTCCGGGATATCACGTAGGTTTGCCGAGACGTGAGCTATTTCCTTCTTCTTCCCCGTCAGGCGACGAAAGGTGTTGCTCGGTAAGGCGTCGTTTAGTTTAAGAGTCTTTGCTCAAAGCCAATCTCCGATAGTAGAAATAACAACAGATTTATTCGCTCTAACAGCACATTTGATATGTGGCGACAAGGCGCAAGGCAAGACCGTACACCATGATGACAGTGATGCACAGTAATCGCAGACAGATTGTGTCCCAGCTTCTCAAACTTCAGAGGTGTTTTAAGGAAGTCAAAAAGTGTCACGTGACAAGAGTGTTTGTCTTCCACTCTTGAGAAACCTTGCCACCTCCTCGCTGTTATTGTCAATTTAAAAGTGAAAGTAGGCTCACATCGTCTTTTACCCGTTCCCGTTTACATGTCATGGATTACAGAACATAGTTTATTACAGTTATTCAAAACAGTGGGCCGCGATAGCTCAGTCGGTATAGCGACTCGCGATGGGTTGGACGGTCCGGGGATCGAATCCCGTTGGGGGCGAGATTTTTCGCAGCCGTCCAGACCGGCCCTGGGGCCCACCCAGCCTCCTATACAATGGGTATAGGGTCTCTTTCACGGGAGTAAAGCGGCCGGGGCGTGAAGTTGACCACCCACCCCCATCTAGTGCCAGGGTTAAAGAAAGAGTAGAGCTATACCTCTACTCCCCCTCTGGGCCTTCATGGCCTGTTCTAGGGTGAACTTTACTTTACATATTCAAAACAGTATCAACAAGCTGAATGTCTATGTTTCGACCCTCAAAAATAACAAATTCTAAAATGGTACACATAATTTTCACAAGGTTTCTCCCAACAGATACTATACCTCCCTCCACCACGGAGATTGTCCAATAGAGGTTTTGTAATTAATCTGAATTTTCTTACTAATCAACGCTGACACACTGGAAGCATCTTGTTATAGTTTCGAGTACTCGTAGCTTCAGGATTATAACAAGATTCATAGCAGTAATTTCTGTCATCTCACCTTCTTGTTCCCTTTATATCTTCGGAGTCTGTGTTTCCATATTTTAGTCTATGTACACTATCACCAAAAGTGTACAAACGGTTTAAAATTTTTGGTTTAAACCCAACAGCTCTACAAGTTGATTCATCACTAAACCATCTAACAAATTTAAACCATTAATTCCCACAACAGCGTCAACAACAAAGACATATTACACCAATTAACAATGTCAGTACGGCTGAACCAATAGTTGATAATATTGACAGGTAAGTAGTTCTTGTTGAATGTTTCAATTTCTATTCTTTGCTCTTCCGCTAATTTCTCTACATCTTCAATCTAACAGCTATAAGGATATTCTTCAAGTCGGGTTCCAACTGTAACTCACTCAAAGTTCAGTTTGTTTAAAGCTAATTCACAACAACCAATATCTGAATTGAGAGATGGGATTAATGTCCTTATCTGTGTTGTTTACATAGTGTGACGTAATAGATCTAATCATAATCTTGCTTCCATAACCTGTGCAGTCTCCAAAAAATATTAAAATCCCGCTATTTGCATATTTACTGTATTCTGGCTTGGACACATAACTATTATTTGATCCAGTATGTATTTTAGTTTCTTAGTTTTCCTCCTGTCGCTCCTTGCGGAGCATAGGGCCTCCTTTCAGAGGTTTCTTGGTCTGGAGGTGTGCATTCTGTAGTGAGTGACCAGTCCACTGACTGCACAAATTCTTCTCATCCTGATATGACTGCCAGAGCCATCTAGCAGTCAATCAGGAGACTTGGGTGAGAAATGGCCGCTGAATTTTGCTTACGAAACATCTCTATTCATGCCCGTAAAGTTCTTTTACATGCCGTAAATCTACGACATGGGACAGACTGCTTTACTTATCCTCCGAAGGAAGTTGTGCTACGGATTTTTATCACCCTTAAAAATCCATCGCCCTCGGCCGGGATTGAACCCGCGAACCTTGGGTCCAGTGGCGAGCACGCTAACTGGACAACTGATGGGCGATACAAAAATCCAAGAGCTGTCTCTCAAAGGCGCCCAGAGTGTTTCATTCCATTCTATCACTCTTTGTTCGCAGCTCTCGGGTAGTGGCCTTATAGACTGCAGTATTACAGCCCCACAATCACTAGATCAATGGCTAATCTGAAGTGGGAAATTCTGTTGACAAACTAATTTGATGATACTCATTCTCCAACATTAAATTAATTATTCGTGGCGCAGTCTGGCATGAAACTGTTTGGTGTTACCTATTATAATGTGCTCCATTTCAGGTTAAATAAAAGTACAGTTAGTCATTCCCTGTACTTTGATAGTGGACGGTAATAGGCCGCGCGGTCTAAGGTGTGGGTCTACGGCCGCTCGCTTACTGGGATTGTGGGTTCGAATCCCGCCTAAGGCATGGATGTCTGTCTGTTGTGAGTGTTGTGTGTTGTTAGGTAGAGGTCTTTGCGACGAGCTGGTCCCTCGTCCAGAGGAGTCCTACCGAGTGTGGTGTGTCTAAAAAGTATGTGATCGTGAAGCCTCGAAAAATGAGGCGGCCTAGGCCCCCAAGGGGCTGTAGAGCCATTGGGGGGGGGGGGAATCTTGTACACATTATACAGATAATGAGCAGCTAGTGGCACGTTCACTACAAGCACAAGGTTACTATTTACAATACAAGCTTCCACACGAATAATACTGATTAGCCGATACAGGTAAGCATCGCTCAAGGTCAAGCGTACTTGAAGGTCTCGAGGCAAGCTATCTTGGCTGCTTTTCAACATATGAATCAAGTGCTTTGGTGAAAGTACCTGTCGTTGTAGCACTGCCTGTCTAGCATACAAACAAGATTCTATTAATACATCACATTCATCTTTAACTTCTCTGTATCTGAATATCGCGATCATTCAATGCTACTAACACTACAGTGTAAATACATTCCTGTTTAATTTCACCCTTTCTCATGATTAATAAATTATTTAATATCATTTAACCCTCTTTACAAAATTAATTGTTAAGAAAGTTCATTCAAAGTTTCGTTAACTGATTTCAATGTAGATTATTACAACAACTATTTGTTCTTTTGATAATCCAACTAAATCTGCTTGTTCTTCTTCTTGTGAAATTTTTCCGTCGTCAAATTCTTCATTATCTGAGCTTAATGTTCCAAACAAGGAGTGAGAAATTTGACCTACAAAATTAAACAGTCCTCGCTTTATTCTCCTTTTTCCCTGTTTTTCGGTTTTTATTTAATTGTGCCATAAGATTCCTCATCTAATTTTGTTAGTTTTCTAGTAGCATCGCGTATAGTCGTTCTACATTCAGTTAAGTTTAGCCATAATGTTTTGTTGCAAAATTCCGTTGTCAAATCTACGTATTTACCCACAGTGTTGCTACCGTACGTCACACAGTCCGGTAAGATAACTAGTCAGCTCGGTAACACGAGACCCACAGTGTTGCTACCATCCTTCACACAGTCCCGGTAAGATAACTAGTCAGCTCGGTAACACGAGACCCACAGTGTTGCTACCATCCTTCACACAGTCCCGGTAAGATAACTAGTCAGCTCGGTAACACGAGACCCACAGTGTTGCTACCATCCTTCACACAGTCCCGGTAAGATAACTAGTCAGCTCGGTAACACGAGACCCACAGTGTTGCTACCATCCTTCACACAGTCCGGTAAGATAACTAGTCAGCTCGGTAACACGAGACCCACAGTGTTGCTACCATCCTTCACACAGTCCCGGTAAGATAACTAGTCAGCTCGGTAACACGAGACCCACAGTGTTGCTACCATCCTTCACACAGTCCCGGTAAGATAACTAGTCAGCTCGGTAACACGAGACCCACAGTGTTGCTACCATCCTTCACACAGTCCCGGTAAGATAACTAGTCAGCTCGGTAACACGAGACCCACAGTGTTGCTACCATCCTTCACACAGTCCCGGTAAGATAACTAGTCAGCTCGGTAACACGAGACCCACAGTGTTGCTACCGTCCTTCACACATTCCCGGTAAGATAACTAGTCAGCTCGGTAACACGAGACCCACAGTGTTGCTACCGTCCTTCACAAGGTCCCGGTAAGATAACTAGTCAGCTCGGTAACACGAGACCCACAGTGTTGCTACCGTCCTTCACACAGTCCCGGTAAGATAACTTAGTCAGCTCGGTATCACGAGACCCACAGTGTTGCTACCGTCCTTCACACTGTCCCGGTAAGATAACTAGTCAGCTCGGTAACACGAGACCCACAGTGTTGCTACCATCCTTCACACAGTCCCGGTAATATAACTAGTCAGCTCGGTAACACGAGACCCACAGTGTAGGTACCATCCTTCACACAGTCCCGGTAAGATAACTAGTCAGCTCGGTAACACGAGACCCACAGTGTTGCTACCGTCCTTCACACAGTCCCGGTAAGATAACTAGTCAGCTCAGTAACACGAGACCCACAGTGTTGCTACCGTCCTTCACACAGTCCCGGTAAGATAACTAGTCAGCTCAGTAACACGAGACCCACAGTGTTGCTACCGTCCTTCGCACAGTCCCGGTAAGATAACTAGTCAGCTCAGTAACACGAGACCCACAGTGTTGCTACCGTCCTTCACACAGTCCCGGTAAGATAACTAGTCAGCTCAGTAACACGAGACCCACAGTGTTGCTACCGTCCTTCACACAGTCCCGGTAAGATAACTAGTCAGCTCAGTAACACGAGACCCACGTGTTGCTACCGTCCTTCACACAGTCCCGGTAAGATAACTAGTCAGCTCAGTAACACGAGACCCAGTGTTGCTACCGTCCTTCACACAGTCCCGGTAAGATAACTAGTCAGCTCAGTAACACGAGACCCACAGTGTTGCTACCGTCCTTCACACAGTCCCGGTAAGATAACTAGTCAGCTCAGTAACACGAGACCCAGTGTTGCTACCGTCCTTCACACAGTCCCGGTAAGATAACTAGTCAGCTCAGTAACACGAGACCCACAGTGTTGCTACCGTCCTTCACACAGTCCCGGTAAGATAACTAGTCAGCTCAGTAACACGAGACCCACAGTGTTGCTACCGTCCTTCACACAGTCCCGGTAAGATAACTAGTCAGCTCAGTAACACGAGACCCACAGTGTTGCTACCGTCCTTCACACAGTCCCGGTAAGATAACTAGTCAGTTCAGTAACACGAGACCCACAGTGTTGCTACCGTCCTTCACACAGTCCCGGTAAGATAACTAGTCAGTTCAGTAACACGAGACCCACAGTGTTGCTACCGTCCTTCGCACAGTCCCGGTAAGATAACTAGTCAGCTCAGTAACACGAGACCCACAGTGTTGCTACCGTCCTTCACACAGTCCCGGTAAGATAACTAGTCAGCTCAGTAACACGAGACCCAGTGTTGCTACCGTCCTTCACACAGTCCCGGTAAGATAACTAGTCAGTTCAGTAACACGAGACCCACAGTGTTGCTACCGTCCTTCGCACAGTCCCGGTAAGATAACTAGTCAGCTCAGTAACACGAGACCCACAGTGTTGCTACCGTCCTTCGCACAGTCCCGGTAAGATAACTAGTCAGCTCAGTAACACGAGACCCACAGTGTTGCTACCGTCCTTCACACAGTCCCGGTAAGATAACTAGTCAGCTCAGTAACACGAGACCCACAGTGTTGCTACCGTCCTTCACACAGTCCCGGTAAGATAACTAGTCAGCTCAGTAACACGAGACCCACAGTGTTGCTACCGTCCTTCACACAGTCCCGGTAAGATAACTAGTCAGCTCGGTAACACGAGACCCACAGTGTTGCTACCGTCCTTCACACAGTCCCGGTAAGATAACTAGTCAGCTCAGTAACACGAGACCCACAGTGTTGCTACCGTCCTTCACACAGTCCCGGTAAGATAACTAGTCAGCTCAGTAACACGAGACCCACAGTGTTGCTACCGTCCTTCACACAGTCCCGGTAAGATAACTAGTCAGCTCAGTAACACGAGACCCACAGTGTTGCTACCGTCCTTCACACAGTCCCGGTAAGATAACTAGTCAGCTCAGTAACACGAGACCCACAGTGTTGCTACCGTCCTTCACACAGTCCCGGTAAGATAACTAGTCAGCTCAGTAACACGAGACCCACAGTGTTGCTACCGTCCTTCACACAGTCCCGGTAAGATAACTAGTCAGCTCAGTAACACGAGACCCACAGTGTTGCTACCGTCCTTCACACAGTCCCGGTAAGATAACTAGTCAGCTCAGTAACACGAGACCCACAGTGTTGCTACCGTCCTTCACACAGTCCCGGTAAGATAACTAGTCAGCTCGGTAACACGAGGGCTCCTCTCAGGGTAATCTACATGGGAGGTCCCTGCAGCGTCCAATATCCAACTGCCACGATGATTTACAATTAACACATCAATACATTAACACTTGTTTATTGAAAACAGTTGCACTCTTACTGTTGCACATTAAGTATGTCAGCTGCACGTAAAGGCTGACCACGGCACTTTGAATAAACGCAGCACTTGTGTAAACATTTGTTATCTAACTAACTCCATGTAGCACAGTCCTTCTAGAGAAGCTAGCAGGTCGTCAGCTAGTCAAGAAACTCCCCGCGTTTTATGGAACCCGAAGGTTCATTACCGCACTCACAACAGCCCGCCACCTGTCCCTATCAAACATTTGTTATCACTTCATATTAATCTCACCGTACATCTTATTTAACAATTCACTGTCTATAAACCAACTAAATGCACCTTTTTACTTTCACTTCTCCTTATCTATAAGTTCACCCCTACATATGTCTACGCTACAAACCGGAACGTCGCGGGTTCGATTCCCGATGGTGTCATTGGAATTTTTCATTGACATAATCGTTTCGGTCGCACTATGGCCCTGGGGTCGACTCAGCCTCTAACAGAAATGAGTACCAGGAATATTTCCTGGGGGGTAAAGGTGGCCGGTGCGTAGGGCTGACAACCTTACCACCTTCATGTGCCGATTGTCTATAAATCTGTGAGCCTCAACCTCCTGGAACCCTAAGGGCCTGTCCAGGCCTGTAATGGGATTGCTTTACCTTGGCACCTTTACCCCTACATATGTTTCGGCCCTCTTAAGGACCATCATCAGGACTGAACTGCTTGTGACCGCAGAGTGAATACATATGGGTGTAGATTGAACGTAATTTTGTACCCCTGATGATGGTCTTTAAGGGGACCGAAACATATGTAGGGGTGAACTTGTAAATAAAGAGAAGTGAAGTAAAAAAAATGAATTTAGTTGGTTTATAGACAGTGAATTTGTTATCACTTTCCAATTCAAATTTTATTATAAACGGTCCGAAATTTACGGAGCCCCAAATTTTGCTACCGCACTACTCCAACAGCAAAAACGCAGTGTCCTCATTACTAGTTCGCATTCTCGTCACAACACGCAAAGTCAATTAGCAGTATTATAACCAACAAATGCACTTTTTGTATTTCTGTTACACTTTTACCCTACACATGTTTCGGCTGTCTCCATTTCTCACCCAAGTCTCCTGACTGCCTGCCAGATGGCTCTGGCGGACACATCAGGATCGATAGAATAGTAGCGCGGCCAGTTGGCCAGTCACCAACTGCCACGAATGCACACGACTTAGTAACCTCGGAAAGAGGAGGCCCGAGCCCATATAGGGCTGTTGAGCCATGGTTATTATATTATTATTATGTTTCGGCTGTGGTCCAGCCATCATCACGGTACACCAGCAGGTTCACCTCACTGTCACTGGTTCATTTGGTATTATCACAAGTCATCACAATGTTCTTGTAGCTTTTGTTCACTTTCAAATGCAGGTTGTGTTCGTCTTACGTCAAAAGCTCGAGGTATAACACTGCGGGTTGCAGATATAAGACAGAATCTCGTTGGTAGTAGTTCAAACATTAAAGTTGTTATTTTACAAATATTGTTTAACCAAATGGATGCGTTCGTCTTGTGAATTGCAGGGTAAAAGTGTAACAGAAATACAATAAGTGCATTTGTTGGTTATAATACTGCTAATTGAATGAAAGTGCACGGTGAATATAACGTGAAAAACACAAAGTCAGGTACCCCTTCCCACATGCTAAAACTCAAATTTTGGGGAACCTCACAGGCCGAATTCAACTTTTTTGGAAAACGAAACCTGACTGGTTGCGCTAATTTAAGCCGGTAGACCCCCAAATCTGCGATAATGTACATTTTGGGCTGTTGCCCACCGTCAGTCCTCACTCAAGGAATTCTGCGCTCAAAAAGTGTCAAGTCTCAGGTTTCACTAAGGAGCACCGAGCTGCAAAACTGTACTCAGCGTGACAGTTGATGGACGTTCCGCTCAGCCTTATTCTTTTGAATGCGTCAGCCGCACTCATTGCGTCTCGCTCCCTTCCTTGGCTATGCTTATCACACAGCCAAAGTCAATTTCTAATTAACTAAACCAAAAGTAATTTATCTCAATAAGGCCGGTTCTGATCAGGGTTTGAACCCGAATCGCCGGTCCTGAACAGGGTTTGAACCCGAACCGCCGGTCCTGTTCAGGGTTTGAACCCGAATCGCCGGTCCTGATAACGGTCTGAACCCGAATCGCCGGTCCTGATCACGGTCTGAACCCGAATCGCCGGTCCTGTTCAGGGTTTGAACCCGAACCGCCGGTCCTGTTCAGGGTTTGAACCCGAATCGCCGGTCCTGATCACGGTCTGAACCCGAATCGCCGGTCCTGATCACGGTCTGAACCCGAATTGCCGGTCCTGTTCAGGGTTTGAACCCGAACCGCCGGTCCTGTTCAGGGTTTGAACCCGAATCGCCGGTCCAGTTCAGGGTTTGAACCCGAATCGCAGGTCCAGTTCAGGGTTTGAACCCGAATCGCCGGTCCTGTTCAGGGCTTGAACCCGAATCGCCGGTCCTGATCACGGTCTGAACCCGAATCGCCGGTCCTGTTCAAGGTTTGAACCCGAATCGCCGGTCCTCTTCGAGGTTTAAACCTGAATGGCCGATAACAGTGTCAACATTATCACTAGCTGGCTGTAAGTTCAAACAAGTTACAACCTTCCACGCGCTGTTGTATAGCTTGCCTCTGCCTCGAACTGTTGCTAAAGACCCGGTGAACTGTTAATTGGTTCAATTCGCACATAGAGAGTTACGCCTTGTGTTAATCAGCTAGTCAGGAATCCCAGGATTAATGTCCATATCACTAATCATGCGAAAAAATAATTTGGCTCCATTAGCGCGAATTTTCAGTTCCTTTAAGTGTTTTGTCCAGGAGTATTTCCTGGGGGGTTAAGGCGGCCGGTGCGTAGGGCTGATAATCTTACCACCTTCATGTACCGATTGTCTAGAAATCTGGGAGCCTCAACCTCCTGGAACCCTAAGGGCCTGTCCAGGCCGGTAATGGGATTGCTGTACCTTCACGTGCTTTGTACGTAATACCACGTTTGGCCCTCCTATTCTCATAATTTCGTATAGCGCTATATAGGGCATACACAAAAGAATGGTGCGGTTTCAAAAGTTATTCACTTTTGATACCGCACCATTCTTTTGTGTATGCCCTGTATATGCTGGTCTTAACTTCTTTGTACGGCCGCGGCGGACACTCTTGTACTAAAACCATGTGGCCTACTGCAAAACTCTGGTACATGGACAGCACGAGCATAATTCCTCTTGTTGCTTAGTTTTGCAGGTTCCAGCTAGCTTCTAACCATCACGTAGCTGCTCTTAACTCTTTAACACAGTCGGCATAAGCATAAAATTCGCCCCTTGGTGTTTAAGTGACCCGGTAGATCGGGGAACCTGCAGTACAATAACTGAAATGTCATGCAGTTAGTCCAACTCTGCGGGGGTGGAGCTACGTACAGACGTGGCATATTTCAAAACAATGATCCCAGTATTTCAAATCTCGTGCCACATAGCTTCTAATGTACTCCATCAAACTTCTGTCTTCTTCTTTCAAATGACCCTTGAGTTTGCGGCCTAAAAGATATGGACTGTAATCTTATCTACGCCTAAAAGTTTGCTAACATTTTTTTAAAAGTTTTAATCAAAAACTTCGCAACTCAAATCTGATAAAACTACTTGTGGCAACCCGTATATTAAAACAGGATTTTCTACAAAAGCGTTGCCAACCACTTCTGTAGTTTGTTCTTTCAAAGGTATAGCTATTAGGTATTTAGATGAATCATCTTGTATTGTTAAAACAAACCTGTAGCCTCTTCACTCTGAGAAGTGGGACCAACAATATCAACAATGCATTTCTCAAACAGCTATTACTGATGGAGTGTGAGTGACAGTTAACGGCATTATTGTGTGTAATTGAGATTTCTTTTCTACATTTATCGCATTTCTTCATAAAACCTTCAACATCTTCCTCCATTCCATTCCAACGAACGTACAGCTGCAACTTCTTGTACGTACTCGACATCCCTCGGTGTCCACCAACTGGAGCGTCATCAACTTCCTTTGAAATCTCTAATTTTTCGTCACTAAATTCCTTACCTTCTACGTCTGTTTCGTGGGAGTTTGCATCTGTTCTTCGGGCTTCGCTGTCTGCATACAGCGGTCCTACAATACTTTCTCCTTCCAATAATTCACTGCCGATCCCAGTGACCGCGCGGTCTAATGCGTGGGTCTGCGGCCGCTCAGTTATTGGGATTTTGGGTTCGAATCCCGCCCGAGGCATGGATGTCTGTCTCTTGTGAGTGTTGTGTGTTGTCAGGTAGAGGTCTCTGCGACGGGCTGATCACTCGTCCAGAGGAGTCCTACCCAGTGTGGTGTGTCTAAAGTGTGATCGTGAAGCCTTGAAAAAAAAATGAAGCGGCCTAGGCCCCCTAGGGGCTGTCGAGCCACTGAAGAAGATGAAGTTCTCTAGACACTACCGTTCTTCTCTTCGTTCCTGTGACCAATGTGTACATCCTACTTAACCAATCACTATTTGAGTTTTCTTCTCCTTTCCTATACACAACGACGTGATCAAATTCCGCTAATTTCAATTTTAACCTCATAATTCGCAAACTTGGATCATTCATCTTAACTATCCATGTTAAAGGATTGCGATCAGTCACAACAGTAAATTTTCTTCGCCATATATGTGGTCTAAACTGTTTACATGACCAAACAACTGCAGTTAATTGTCTTTCAACTGTTGAATAATTTCTTTCCGCCTTATTCAAAGCGCGGTTAGCATATACAGTGTGTCCACAAAGTCCCATCGGGGTTTTGAAAAATTGTGGCGCGCAAACAAATTGAGCTAGCCACATGCGGTTTGCGGCACATTACAGTGAAACTCTGGAAGTTTTTTACTGACCTCAGCAGACCTCGATTTGGGCTCCGTTGGTAGCACGGAGAACGTCCAGACGATATTCGAGCTCTTGCCATGTTCTGTGGAGCATGTCCGCTGGAATAGCCGTCATCGCATTCCTGATACGGGTCTTCAGGTCATCAAGTCCGTTAACTGGTGTTCGGAACACATTGCTCTTGACATAACCCCACAGGAAAAAATCCAGTGGTGTTAAGTCTGGTGAACGTGGAGGCCAAGGCAAATCCTTTCCGAGGCCGCCCTGACTCAAAATACCTCCTATTCCATTCAGGCTTAAGTCAAATGTCACTATAAATTCCTTTTCAAAATCTGGATATGGCAGCGGTGGCTCGTTTCACAGTATTTGTTTCAGGGTGTCAAATACCCCTTTCCTTGATTTCAGGCTTCCACCGCGATGTTGATGTAATCTGCGGTCTTCTGGGGTATTACGCGGCGTCGTGTAATAATTGTTTACCGACGTTTCGGGAAAACGTATCGGTCCCATCTTCAAGGAGCTTTCCTACTCGGACTCTTGACCCGTGAAGATGGGACAGATACGTTGTCCCGAAATATCAGTAAACAATTACCACACGACGTCGCGTAATACCCCAGAAGACCGCAGATTTCATCAAATACCCCTTTCTTTAACTGACAAAATAGCAGATTCTTCTTCAAGAGCGGTGTCTATACACACTGACATCGCCACCCACTCACCTTTAGCTCTGACTATTCTTTGAATTCTTTCGCTAGCTAACCCCTGTACAAAGCATGCCTTGCCAAATGACTTATTAAGCCCATGGCCCCAATAACTTCGTCTTCACCACAAATTCTGTAAGCGGCTTCTTCCAAGTATGACTGCATTGTATCTATTCGGCTAATCCAAGATGCTACTGATTCCTACATGCCCTGTCTGCAACTAAATATGTGACCTGCGTGGTAATCCAGTGTCCTCTAACATCATAATTCTCCTCCAATGTTTGCTTTACATCGTCCCAAGTTGAGGATAATTCCCTTACTCCTGTAATTTTTGTCTCAACATACTTCAAAAATAAATCATGCTGCTCACGTTCAACCAACTCAAACGCTGTTGCCACATTATCAATAAAGTATTTCAATTTCTTTCGATCACCATAAAAAGTGTGGTTAATTAATTTAATTTCTTCAGCTACAGTGCAGTAGCGGTCTGAACTACTTCCTGCTGTATCCCATAATTCTGTGGGGCTCAAAATGCTCAAATATCGTGGCTTCCGCTTGGTAGTAAATTTTTAATACACAATCCTCTTTGAGTAATAGTTGTCATTATTACTAAATGCCCACAATAAAAGGGAAAAGGGTGGAAATGCGAAACCCAAAGTATGTGTTTTGAGCGATGCCTACCTTGAAATATGAGGTGCCGGGGATGTTGCAAAGCAGCAGGGGGACTCCGGTCTGTGTCTTCTGAGGGCCGGTGGTAATTAGTTTGAAGTGATCTGGCCCTGGTTTGATTCTGGTGGGCGTTTGAGAGTCAGGCGTCTTCGGGTTCTTGTCTTTATTCTTGTACAGCTGTAAGTCCCCCACAGCTTTACCTGGATTGACGAAGCCTGCGGTATCTGTGCATACATGGTTTTGGTGGGGAGACCTGAGGGAAGGAGACCACTTGGAAGACCCAGGCGTAGATGGGAGGATAATATTAAAATGGGTGTTCAAGAAGTGGGGTGTGGGGGTATGGACTGGATTGATATGACTCAGGATAGGGACAGGTGGCGGGCTGTTGTGAGTGCGGTAATGAACCTTCGGGTTCCATAAAACGTGGGGAATTTCTTGACTAGCTGAGGACCTGCTAGCTTCTCAAGAAGGACTGTGCTACATGGAGTTAGTTAGTCTACAAGGATTTGTATGCCCTGTGCACAGAAGTCGGCCGCCGGGACGTGAGCCATTCCTCAACTCTCTCTCCTTCAACTCGTCGTCGCTGTCGAAGGTCTTACCGGCAAGAAATCTCTTCAGGTGCAGGAACAGAACTGACAGGCTTCAGTCTTGCACAAATTCAGCATTACACCCACACTATGTATTGACTTCAGCACGATTCACTCAACAAACAGCAATTATTTCCCAATGTATCATTATACGACGCCGATCCCAGTGGCCGTGCGGTCTAAGGCGTGGGTCTGCGGCCGTTCGCTTGCTGGGATTGTGGATTCGAATCCAGCCGGGGGTATGGATATCTGTCTGTGAGTGTTGTGTGTTGTCAGGTAGAGGTCTCTGCGACGGGCTGGTCCCTCGTCCAGAGGAGTCCAACCGAGTGTGGTGTGTCTGAGTGTCATCGTGAAGCCTCGATAATGAGGCCGTGGCCCACTACGGGCTGTTGCGACATGGGAAAAAAAATCATTATAAGACAGATCTTTATAATTAAAGCGCATTGTACTTCCTGTGATGTAGGAACCCAATATCTAAAATTTACAGGAATTTAACGCTATGAACAGACTTTCTGATAATGAATCCCAGCAATAACAAAGTTCTTATTACAGACAGAAGCGGTGCAGACGGAAGAGCGGGGGGGGGGGGGGGGCATAGCGATGAAGTACAGTACGACACAAAACAACTGTACGTCTGTATCTATTAACGATGCACAAAAGTTACCGACGGTTCAAGAAATTATGTTCCGAAACCACCTAATCACTTGCGTGGTAATGCAATCACTATGATCACAGGGCACATAATTCCAACGCAATGAATTTCAGTTGGGCTCAAAGATCGTATATACCTTCTTCTTCTTCTTCCATGGCGTTACAGCCCGGGGTGGGTCAAAGCCTCCTTCTTTTGGGATTTCATCCCGAAGGTTTCCTGGTCGGTAAGTGTGCATTCTGTAGTGAGTGACCGGCTCACTCACCGCACAAGTTTTTGCTCGATCCTAATGAGACTGCGAGAGCCATCTGGCAGGCAGTCAGGAGACTTGGGTGAGAAATGGCCGCTTGAATTTTGCTTACGGACACTACTGGTTCTATTCATGCCCGAGGGTTCTTTTACATGCCGTAAATCTACGACATGGGACCGACGGCTTGGTGGACGGAAGTGGTGCTCCGGATTTTTATCACCTTAAAAATCCATCGCCCTCGGTCGGGATCGAACCCGCGAACCTTGGGTCGAGTGGCGAGTCCACCGAGGGCGAACGATCGTATATACCAGTGGTTCCCAAAGTTAGCTCTATTTACATTCATAGCATTCATTTTAGAGCTTTAAATATAACAACATTATATTACTCACGTCAATTCTGAGAGTGGCCTTGAACGTAACTCACAGACTTCCCATTGACTTACATTATATAACGACATTAATTTTACACCGATTTCTTTTTCTGCGACAGTTCCTTCAGGAACGGAACTCCGTCGTAAACCAAGGTCTACCTGTATTCCGTTTTACAACAAAATTGTAAAATTACATATGGTCGATGGTAGCTGAACAGTAATAGTGGGAATACAATATTAATATTCTTTTTTTGTTATTACCTCCTTTAAAAACGGATGAAGGGGTAATGTAAATTAACTTTACTCTTTTTTGGTTAATAAGTGTTTATTTGGGTAATATTTACGGTTATTAAAATACGTAGAGTCTTAGGTGTTGGTGTAAGATGCAGAGTGGCCGATTTTTCATGTACGTCATATATGGCATGTAGATGTCAGTACTGTGCAGTGGTACAGATACCACAGTCTCTTACGCTTTGTGTCTCAGGCAGTGCCCCATATAGGGGAGACACAGAGACACAAACACAAAAAAAATTACCGAATAAGGGGCACGAACAAACGTCGGGTTCAAGGAACTCAAAAAAGTGCGCTGACGGAGGTGTACATTGTGTCAATTACATCTAACGAATGTCATCTTTTTGCGACTGAAATACGTTCCGTTGACATAACACGTTAACACTTAAAGGTTCAAACGGCTTGTAACATTACACTTCATGTTTCTTGAATCACTGGCTAGAATAACATGTTATGTTACATTTTTTAAAACACTACATTTTTTATTATCACGTTATGTGAAGACAAAAATAATTAGACCCACCTTCTTTTCCGATTGAATTAAATTAAAAGGATCTTTTTTTCTCATGGCTCGACAGCCCCAGTGGGCCAAGGCCTCCCCTATGAGGTTCCTCGATCACACTCAAGACACACCACACTCAGGTAGGACTCCTCTGGACGAGTGATCAGCCTGTCGCAGAGACCTCTACCTGACAACACACAACACTCACGAGAGACAGACATCCATGCCCCGGCGGGATCCGAACCCACAATCCCAGAAAGCCGGCGTCCGTAGACCCACGCCTTAGACCGAGCGGCCATTGAAGTTAAAACGATTACATTAGATTAAATAGTCCATTGCTATTCTATGGACTGTCAATGTTCCTGGTGTCGCGTACTTCCTGAAAAGTATGCAAAATGTAACATACAACGGTTTTCCAGCCAACGATTCACTTTCTTCGTTTATGTAGTGAATAATCACAATAAACTCTATGTGCTGGTCTTTCGTCGTCAACGTCACAGGACAAAAATTTTAATGTACGTGTTGTGATCGTCTGCAGTAGCTTACGTACATTTCAGTATGTGCAATATGTACATACTAACTAAAAATTAAGAACAGAACTGGTCGGCTTAACACCGCTAATACGAAAATTCCGCCATCGGCCACGATCCCAAACCAGTATAAACACTTTCATTTCCGCACTGCATCACAGTAACCGTTATACCGGTTCAACAGATTACTGACTAATAATCATAAACGGGACTACGAGTCCTCAGTCCTCTCGCAATAAAATTTAGCAGAGTCCGATCGCAATCTTAAGGCACTGCGCAAAGAACTGATTTCAGTCGCTCTACATAGACTCGTCCGCAGAAGACACTAGAGGGGCGTTGGGTTATTTAAACACAAGGAATTACAGAGCGCAGTTCGCACAGTGTTGCCACCTAGTAGCAGAACAAAAACACCGTCCTTCATACAATACACGTACTATATTATGGCACTCTCTTAAGATAGGAAACAATACAATTATCTGCAAAGTCGTGAAATAGCGTACAATTGATGAAAGTGCATGTCAGAAGCGGCATTAAATGAAATAAAAGTGATGTACTAACGTAATAATACAAATCGTTTTAGAGAGACAGCACTGCTAGGGACACATTTGCTCCCTTCATCTGCCCGCGCCCTGACCCCCACCCCTCTTGTACGCCAGGCCCTAAGTAAGCTGTCGGCGCATACAGGTGCCATAAGATTGCGATCTAACTCTATCACTCACTTGACGCACCCTTTTTTTTTTTTTTTGTAACGTCACACAGTTTTATGAGAATTAGCACAGCAAACATCACTAGAGGGAACGGCTCCCTCAAAATTCAGTGGCAATTCTCATAAATTCCATACAAACTTCCCTGTTTCCCGTCTTCGTTTGCCAACCCTTCTACTCACCTCAGATATGAAAGCACGTACATGTCATTGCCTGTCACGTATACGTTCTCTGTGACTGAATGACACACACACACACGCAAACAGGTGCGTAGCTCGCGGAGGGGGGCGAATGGTGCAGCTGACCCTGGCGGTAGTGCTAAGGGGCGGCAAAACGAATATTTTAAATAAAAAAATAGTTTTCTGTTCTCAACAAATTTTATATTATTCAGCCGAATATAAGGAAATCCAATACACAATTCTGATTTGTTTAACGTTCGTAATTTCTGTTAGGGGCGGCCATTGTTGTTACCCGCCCCGGGCGCCAAAAACCCTAGCTACGCCACTGCACACAATCATAAAACAAACCCTAAGCTACGCCACTGCACACAATCATAAAACAAACCCTAAGCTACGCCACTGCACACAATCATAAACCAAACCCTAGCTACACCACTGTAAACAATCATAAACCAATCCCTAGCTACGCCACTGCACACAATCATAAACCAAACCCTAAGCTACGCCACTGCACACAATCATAAACCAAACCCTAGCTACGACACTGCACACAATCTTAAACCAAACCCTAGCTACGCCACTGCACACAATCATAAACCAACCCCTAGCTACACCACTGCACACTATCATAAACCAAACCCTAGCTACGCCACTGCACACAATCATAAACCCTAGCTACACCATTGCACAAATCATTAACCCTAGCTACGCCACTGCACACAATCATAAACCCTAGCTACACCACTGCACAAATCATAACCCCTAGCTACGCCACTGCACACAATCATAACCCCTAGCTACGCCACTGCACACAATCATAAACCAAACCCTAGCTACGCCACAGCACAAATCATTAACCCTAGCTACGCCACTGCACACAATCATAAACCCTAGCTACGCCACTGCACACAATCATAACCCCTAGCTACGCCACTGCACACAATCATAACCCCTAGCTACGCCACTGCACACAACCAGTGTTACACACACGTACACACACGTCAGTGTACACATCCCTTCCTAAGAAGGAGACGCCAAAACAACGATAACCAGCCCAGCCAGCCCGTACATTTCCGTTCCACACAAAGTGTTTAATAACGATGAAAAGGCAAAACTGTCGCTGTACCTAAGTACAGATTAGTTAACAAACATCTTGGTAAGATGCTACGTGAGCACAGACACTGCCGAGCATTGCGCGATTTCAACATAAGCTCAAACGTTATCAACTTTAAAAAGTAAAAAATTAAAACACATTTGAAAGGTGCGTCTAAACTTTCCTTGCGGTAATGAAAGCGCAGTGGCACGACTATAGCGGAAGAATACTGCTGGGCGATAACAGGCGGAGGACGACTATGCTGCAGCCTATCAGATTCCAGTGTTTTGGAGCCGTATTTCAACCGGACTCGCTTGTACATACACATATACAGAGTGTTCCACTTGAAAACCGGCCCGCTTGAAAGGCAAAATCAAGAAAGGGTTTTGGTTCGTTTTTGTTACACTAAATACACACTCTTACAGATGTTGGAAATGAGATCATTGTGAATAAATACATTTTTGTGCGCGTTATCAAAAATCCTTTCTTGATTTTTGCCGTGCAAGCGTGCCGGTTTTAAGTGGAACACCCTGTAGTGCACCACATGTATCCTTCCGGAAAGGAACTATGACGTAAATCGGGGAGTGACTTGAAGATTCGGGTATTCTGCAATGTGACAGTATATCCTTGGCCGCACCCGACGTTTCGAGCGATCGTTACGTCACACGTCTCTAGCTGTTTTTAAGGGCCCCGCAGCAGATGCTACAGACCCACCGCAGCCTTGGGGCTTATTGTGCAACCCAGTGATGAAGATGATTAGTTTTTTTTTTTTCGTTTTTCCCTGTAATAGAGCACCGGTGGAATGAAATTTACAGGGGAAAACCGAAGTACTCGGCGAAAAACCTGTCCCAGTGCCACTTTCTGCACCAAAAATCCCACATGGACTGGCCTGGGATTTTTTTTTCTTTGATCCATTTTTGTACTTTTAAATCCTTCTGTCCTTCTTCATGTCACTTATGTTTCATACTGCTGTCCTTATACAACAAACACAACACAAACATCCATGCCCCCGCTGGTTTTTTTTTTGTGCCTGTCCGGGGTTTTCCCCCTTTGATCCATTTTTGTACTGTATTAAATCCTTTCGTCCTTCATGCCACTTTACGTTCCATGCTACCGTCTTTACAACAAACACAACACAAACATCCATGCCCCCGGTGGGATTCGAACCCACAATCCCAGTAAGCGAGCGGCCGCAGACCTACGCCTTAGACCGTGCGGCCACTGGGATCGGCATAGGGATCGAAGCCGGGCCTCCGCGGTGAGAGGCCGGCGACTAGCCGCCTGAGCCATGGTACGGCCCTCTAGCTGTTACACTCCAGAGTACTGTACTTCCCTGCATTGCCGTTCAGCTCGGCCAGCTGTGCTGTGTCACAATGTTCGTAGTGACATCCAAGCGACAATCCTCGCCAGTAACGGGCGAAACCAGTGACGAGAGTTGCAACTTCGAGCGTCCTCGTCGTTGACCGCCGCCCTATCAACGTGACTTATTTTCCATGTCCTCTGTGTAGATAACGTAAGGTAGGGTTACGTTACGGGACTAAGCTACGAGCTTGATGGTCCGGGGTTCGAACCCCGGCAGGGTAAGAGATTTTTCTCTTATCGAATAGTCCAGACCAGCTCTGAGGACCACCCAGCCTCCTATACAATGAGTACAGGGGTTCTTTCGCGGGGGTAAAGCGGCCGGGGCGTGGAGTTGACCACTCACCTCCACCTAGTGTCGAATATAAGAATGAGTAGAGCTATACCTCTGCTCACCCTATATGCCTTTATTGCGCTGACAGGGAAAACTTTACTTTAGGTTACGTTCGGTCACGTTTACTTACACGATGTGACAGTAGGTCTACCGACTGGATATGATCCCCCATCCCTCGAAGTATTGGTTAGCTGACTGGTCACGTACGTTTTGACAGCGATTTATTTTCTTACTGCCCACGTGACACAGACGCACGCCCGTGTGCCATAACCTCATTATGACACACACATCATACGCTCATCACTGCAGACACTTAATAATGACGTCGGTTCCTCAGTTGATGCTGGCTTTTCGACCCCATTCCAAAATGTATTCGACAGAGAAATCTTTGCTTCCGGAGCATCTGTACCGCTAATGACACCGAAAACCTGACGTTTTAATTGGCCGAGGCCTGTATATGCGTTTTCGCACGACTGACTCATGCTTGTATATTAATTAACCCTTTAAAGCAGTGGTTCCCAAAGTGGGCGGTACCGCCCCCTGGGGGGCGGTAGGATTACCGAGGTGGGCGCTAATAGATACGAGAGGTGGAAGGGAGCGCTGTTATTATGACAGGGGGGCGCTAGTAGACAAGTAGTGCATTTATTTTTATAATAAAATTTAAATAAAGTAATTTTTTGTTAAAAATAAAAAATGAACTAAATTTCTTAGTATATTAATTTATGAATCTTATTCAAGCACATATTATTTTTTTAATAAACTATTGCTAGATGAATTGTTGTTAATCATAAAAAATATAATAAATTTTAATTTATTAATTAACTCATAAAACATTAAGTTTAACTCTTATAATTTTATTTAAACGATTTTTCAAATACAAAATAAAAGTGGAAACAAAAACGCATTTATGTTTTTTTAAAAAAGGTAGGGGGGCGCTGTGGGTCTGTGTATGGAACCAAGGGGGCGGTGGACCGAAAAAGTTTGGGAACCGCTGCTTTAAAGCATAGCGGTTACGCATGTACCACCAGAAGCAACAGCACACTTTAGGGGAAAGTTTGGGGATTTTCATCTTTTGTTTGCCGCACTGCTGGCTACAACTCTGTATTCATCCGAAATGTGCTGCGACCGGCCAACTCGACATAGGTTTTCTTGGTTTCCCTCTCCTTTAAAGCAAATGCTGAGATGGTTTTCAAGATTCCAAATTGTTACTGCATGCTTCTCATGCAACCCTCACAATTTATATTCATCACAAATAACCCCCTTACTGCAAAGTAAAGCTAATTTTCCAAATTACGCGCTTTATACTCAACCACAAAATCAAAATTCCGCGGCTCTTATTTCAAGACCATTCTTCATTTTCACCTTCATTTTCATGGTATCCTTGTCAGAAGGACGATCGGGCGAAGCCTGGGAACCTTCTAACAAAATGCTCTTTCTGCGCCAAATGAAAGTGTCTTTCAATTTTCCCGTGCTTTTCCCTTTCATATTCTCGTGTACACCTTACCTCTGTCTCTCTCTCTATCTCTCTCTCTCTCTCTGTCTTCCAGAGGTTGTGTGTCATGCTGCTTCACTTTTTTATTTTATTTCCCCATGGCGCAACAGCCCCTAACGGGGCAGGGCCTCCTCATTATCGAGGCTTCACGATCACACTCAGACACACCACACTCGGTAGGACTCCTCTGGACGAGTGATCAGTCCGTCGCAGAGGGCTGACAACACACAACACTCACAAGAAACAGACAATTTATGCCCCCGGCGGGATTCGAACCCGCAATCCCAGCAAGCGAGCGGCTGCAGATCCCCGCCATAGGCCGCGTGGCCACCGGGATCGACAGAATGTGTGACAAGGTTTTTATCGATCGGATCAAAGTTAAGACAGGTAAATTGGTTTGGCGTAGGGCAGGTTATGCAACACGATGACAGTGCGCGAGATATGCGTCTTTAAATTGCTCTTGATATTTCTGCATCCTCATGCCGCAAATGCCTGCGCTTCTGCACTGAACTGCCAACATCCCGCACGTAACACACACAGCCATCCTGGAAGCCAACTGCGACGATCGTATCCTGTCAGGCGTCGTGTCGATTTTTTTCGGTCTAAATGTTTCGGCTTTTGCGACGTATTCGACAAAGCATTCCTAAACTCCGATGCCAGGTGACGCGTGAAATTCGTCTAACAACAGGCCTACACAGACAGTCACTCATTCCATACACCGTCTCCATTACAAGGACCAGCCGATTACTGCTATTTAGGCAAACGAACTGTTCGTTCGATCACATTAACCACCTAAACACAGTTTACTGGCAAAATGCACAGCCTTTTAATGCTCAAGCGAGTCTCACAGACACAATAACCATTGTGCTTTAAACCAGTGCTTCCCAAGGGATCCGCGACTAGCTCCCAGGGGATCCGTGGATATATTTCTGTAATGGCTACTTTGAGGTTTACATATCTTTAACCAAAAGAATAATGTTTTGTTAAAAATAATCGCGAAACTTCTTTAATTGGCGATGTGTTTATTTCGTATGACCGTTAGAATATCTAATTAAGAAACCCCCTGTAACCACGAAGCGAGCGACAATCATTATAATTAAGGTCAAACCATGCAACGCATTGTTACGTATGCTACTGGTATTAGCATCTATCTAAAATCAGTTCTGAGATATACATTTTTAATTTTGGATACCTATCATACGGACTTTATATATCTATATTTACGTGAGCAAGGTTGTGAGGATCCGTGGTTATATTTCGAAGCCAAAAGGGTTGCGCGAGCAATAAAGTTTGGGAAACACTGCTTTAAACAGTAAACGGCGTGGACTTTCTTAAGCAGACACCTCCTGCGCATGCGCTTTTGCATGAACGACCCCACCATTCTGCTGTTCATAAATATGGTTGCTACGCAGCCACTACCAACAGAGAACGGAGCAATAGCATGATTAACACGTTCATCCCGTTAAAGACAACAATGGAAAAGTGTTTTACTGTCCATCGCTTCGTTTGAAGGTTACCATACGTCGCCCGCTTACCTTTCTGATAACATTAGTATTAAGATGAAGATAAGTATGGAGCATTAGTGGAAAGATACTGACAAGAGGAAAACCCAAGTACTAGGAGAAATTCTGTCCCAGTGTCACTTTTTCCACCACGTATCTCACATGAACTGGCCTGGGATCGAACCCGGACCTCCACGGTGAAAAGGGCGATAGTTAATATGAACGAGATATATAGATTCAGTTCGTCTCGGTTATAAAGACGGATTATTTAATGCCACATACGGAAATAAGTGCTGTTTCGTCTGAGTCACACAAAACTTACATACGCAGTGTGGGCAGAACGAGGATCTTGCAACAGCTGCGCCTCGAGGTACACAAAGCAATCGCTGTGCTGTATTTTCCTGGAACACTACGTGTCATTGTGATATCACGGTTCGCTTTCCACTGCATGAATCATATCAATCTGTCTGTTCTACTAGGGGCGGTGAATTTCTTGACCAGCAAGCGGCTATGGGTTTCTCAATAACAATTCTGCTTCACCCCAAATTTTTTAAAAATGCCTACCTGTTATTGTCACAATTCTGTGTAGGTACTACCTTTCCAACTTGCTATTAAACTAACTCCACGTAGCAGAGTCCTTCCTGAGCAGCTAACAGGTCCTCAGCTAGTTAAGAAATTCCCCGCGTTTTATGGAAACCAAAGGTTCATTACCGCATTCACAAGCGCCCGCCACCTGTCCCTATCCTGACCCATAGCAATCCAGGCCACACCATCCCATTCCACTTCTTGAAGATCCATTTTAATATTATCCTCCCATCTACGACTGGGTCTTCCAAATGGTCTCTTTCCCTCAGGTCTCCCCACCAAAACCCTTTATGCACCTCCCCCTCCCCCATACGTGCTACATGCCCCGCCCACCTCATTCTTCTCGATTTGATCACCCGAATAATATTTGGTGATGAGTACAGATCATTAAGTTCCTCGTTATGTAGTCTTCTCCACTCCCCTGTTACCTCGTCCCTCTTAGGCCCAAATATCCTCCTCAGCACCCTATTCTCGAACACCCTCAGCCTATGTTCCTCCCTCAGTGTGACAGACCAAGTTTCACACCCATACAAAACAACAGGCAAAATTACAGTTCTGTATATCTTAATCTTTGTATTTTTGGATAGCAAACTGTAAGACACAAGATCCTGCACCGAATTATAACAAGCATTGCCCGACTTCAATCTGCTCTTAATTTCTTCCTGAATGGAATTTCGAGTCGTTATGGTTGTTCCCAAATATTTGAACTGTTCCACCCTTTCAAACGATTTATTATCTATCTTCATGTTGTGATTTTGTCCTGCATTCTGATTGCAAGACATGACCATGTACTTGGTTTTCTCAGCATTTCCTTCTAGACCAATCTCCTTACTTACAAACTCGAAAATATAAACCCTCAAAGAATGGTGCCGAAGTAAACGCAAAAATAACAAAATGAAAACAAATACATTCGGGGTTCATCCTGATGTGGTTCAGACAGTCCGCTCAACCGACCAAATGTGTGCGGTTCATCCTGATGTGGTTCAGACAGTCCGCTCAACCGACCAAATGTGTGCGGTTCATCCTGATGTGGTTCAGACAGTCCGCTCAACCGACCAAATGTGTGCGGTTCATCCTGATGTGGTTCAGACAGTCCGCTCAACCGACCAAATGTGTGCGGTTCATCCTGATGTGGTTCAGACAGTCCGCTCAACCGACCAAATGTGTGCGGACCACATGGATGATAATCGATACACGTATGGAGTTTCGTTATCGATATCGTAAATGTCTTTATCGACAACAAATCGTTATATCGATTTAGGATCTTTTTAAAGTGCTCATGGTTATTCACACATCTCATTCTTCCTAAACCGAGTGAAACGTTGCCCAAATTTCTTTTCTGCTGGAATGAAATTGACAGGGGAAAACAGAAGTACACGGGGGGGGGGGAACCTGTCCCAGTGCCACTTTGTCCAACACAAATCCCACATGGACTGACCCGGGATCGAACCCGGGCCTCTGCGGTGGGAAGCCGGCGACTAACCGCTTGAGCCATGGCACGGCCCAATGGCAGTTGGTTTTAAATCTGGCATATTTTGCTTCCTGAGGATGGTGCGCTTGTACCGAAACATGTCGCAGCTACGTGTTTAACACTACATGTAACTAATATTGTGTGTTTGGTTGGTACAATAAATTGAATACATTGCTGTAAAATATGTACGGAATGGACAAGTTTAAAAAAATCGTTACGTTGAAGTTGACTGCCTAAGCCGATAAGAATAGCCTTACCATATTTGTGTTTAAAAGCATTATCTCGCAAACAGAAAGTGATCTCAGGGAAATATTTTCGCACTGTATACAAAGCGGTAACAGGAAACTAACTGATTACTCAGTTTTATTGTAAAATTGACTTGCAAAAACTAAACAGAATGAACGTGGCCATCGTATTCTTCATTCTGCGCATGTGTGTATTAATATAGTGAATTACGTTAGTGATTAAAAAATACAATTTTTGCCCAAAGAAGTCAAGCAGTTGGAAATGAAAAAATTTCTGTGATAAGCGACTAGAAAACTTTCTAAAGTGCAAATTCTACCCTGTCGTCAAAATAAGTGGTAAAATAAGTGCGTGCGTTTCAGAGGAGCGTGATGCGTCAATCGTCAGGGGCAAACAGTCCGAGGCAGTCTTCTAAGACTGCTTGACACTAAAAGTCTGAGGCGCTCCCCTACTCCGAATATCTGTAACTATTTACCATTCGACATGGCGTAACACCTCTGAAGACTTGAATCTTCATCACCACCGCTTATGAGAACCTCGAACCACGTGACTCAACTCCACGCTCTCTTAAACTGTAATTACTTTAATTTCGTCAGCTCTGGTATTTTAACCGCCTGCTTCCAGGAACTAATGTAATTTGTAAATTTTGGTGTCTTTTATAGCAAAATCTGTTAGAAAATTTAGAAATGATTGTAAAGCTAATATTCGTTTCAGGATGTCCGAACACAAGGGACCTTGAAAAGAAAGAAACCACATGTTCTTACAAAAACAGGTCGCTGGGTCCATGTTCATATACGAACGAGGAATTTATAGGTACCGCTGCTCGGTGTGGTAGACAAAACTTCTATGTCGGGTTTCATTGTAATTTTTTTTTTCTTTGGCGCAACAGCCCTACTAAGGTCTAGGCCGCCTAATTTACGAGGTTTCGAGATCACACTCAGACACGTCACACTCGGTAGGACTCCTCTGGACGAGGGATCGGCCCGTCGCAGAGACCTCTACCTGACAACACACAACATTTTCATTGTCCTGTTACTTTAAAACCCAACACTCATATGTGTGTTGATAAATTAGAAAGAATTGCATATTTTTAAGAAGCGCATAGCATAAGTTGCTTGTGTAGAAGAAACAAGCAAGGCAGGGATGAAGCTTTGTCGTATCGACGCGATGAATATGCTGAAAAGGAAACGGAAGTCGACTGCACAGATACTGGAGCGCACGCACGCACACACACACACAGTCAATCAGTTACTGTTGAAGTTACTCAGGTTTGTCTCCCATGATTCGACATGTGAAACGCATTCTACTGCTCTGCTAACCAAAATTTACCGGTCAGATGAAATAAATAATTGCAGTTTTTCTGGAAAACTAATTTGTTTCGTCATGAAGGAACTCATTTTTGACGTTTCGTGATATCTCCTTGAGTGCATTTTTTTCTTTTGTTTGTTTCTCAAAAATTAGGAACACATCGCTCTAAAATGTTCTCACGTCCGGGAAGTGTGACGGAGTCATTACGAGCTACGCTGGCAGTTGTCCAACTGATGTATGACTTTCTTAGAGATACGAAATTAATTTGCGACTCTGTGAGCTAGCGCTTGTGTCTATGACAAATCCGGCTTTTGGCCGAAGGTTTGTTGTTTTTCTGCATAATTTGCCGTACTTACATCAGAGGTCTTGCAGGTAATAAAGCATATAATTAAGCGTCTCACATCACGAACAAATGTTGAATGAAGTTTCTCAGATTGGAAGGTAAAATGAACTGCTATGTTTTGTTGCCTTACATCATTCTGTAAAATGAAATTTTGCCAACAGCGATTAGAGTTTCGTCAACGTTAACTGCCTGAAGATCCCCGGCTCGTTGCTTACAGTTCAGTGAAGAGACGGTCGACGGAATGCTTTTACGATCACCAAACTCCGAACATTGCCGAATGACCGAAAATATTGAGATCGAATCCATGTACTTCAGAATTACTACTAGCAGGCATGTTTCACGTGAAGCCTAAATCTGATCTTTATATTACTTCGTACTGTCTGTTATTTTTTCTTAATATTACGGCTTGTTTAACAACGCTGGCAGTATGTCTATGGAGTGCCTAAAGAGAGGATGATTAGTGTATAGTGAATTCGAAAGGATGTTGGATGGAGCGGTTATAACGCAGTTCAGGTTCTGTTCCTGTACTCTCCTGGAAAGATTAAGGAGACGCGGTGGGACAAAGAATAGCCAGTTTTAAGGGCGAGGTTTGAACCCGATATTTCAAATACGAAGCAAGGGGTGCCATTTACTTGACTGCGAAGTTTGGTCATTTCCTGTCATTACGGTTTAAGGTGGTGTAATTCTGGTTTGGAATTTGACAGTTACTTGGCTAAAATACGACGCAAATACTAGTCCTTGAAGATTCCTTGTGGATGTTATGTTCGTAAAGGAAAGGCTTTTTTTTTTCATTTTGGTTGATTCAGACTCGCCATACATCATCCTACCCCACGGCAATTCAGTAGTTACTTTGAGCACATTTCGTTTAATAACAACAGCTTTCTCTTTGTGGATCGTTTTTGAGTCTAACTGAAGACACGATCGCGAAACACGGTCAGAGACGTCATATAATTGCACATAATCAAGGGAGTTTAAAAGACAAATAATAAGACAATTTGAAACAAATTCGGAATTAGCATTTGACCTCCAGACGTGAACAGATCCGACTTCCAACATGTTACGTTTCTTTTGGGCGTGTTCGCAAGAATGGGAAAAGCGACTATCAGCCTCGTCTTGCCTGTCTCTGTCCGTCGGTCAGCATGGAACAACTCGGCTCCCACTGGACGGATTTTCATGAAATTTGGTATTTGAGGATTTTTCGAAAATCCGTCAGGAAAGTTCAAGTTTCATTAAAATCTGACAAGAATAACAGGTACTTTACATGAAGACCTATGTACATTTATGATAATATCTTGCTGAATTCTTCTTAGAATGAGAAATGTTTCAGACAAAAGTTGTACACAAAATCAAAACACACATTTTATGTTCAATAACTTTCTTTTCTTCCGAAAATCGTGCAGTTTATGAACAACGTGGAAAAATATGGTACAGCCAGACAGGCCACAGATGACAGTATAATACGGCGCATGCGCTTTGCATGCTGGATAACTAAGGCTACAGACACACACTCAGAATATGTAATACGAATTGCTTTTCAACGGCAAAAATGGTTACGCGAACGCGCCAGAATGTTACGTTATGCGTACACTGCCTATCTTGTTAAGAAGTAACGATGGTTCACAGAGTAAAGTAGATAATGGTGAGGTCTTACTCAGTGCAGTCTATCATGCCTGCGTTGCCGAGTATTTGTTAAACTGTTTGTATCTCGATCGTATAGAGGGGTATCATCATCATCATCATCATCATCACCACCATCATCATCATCATCATCATCACGCAGTCTTACGACAGGTCCGTAGCCTCTTCCAAAGCGAGTTCTCCAAAGAGAGCGATCTAGTGCTTCCTCTTTCAACATATAGTATCTTCTCGTCTCCATAAGGCCATACTGTAGCTGCTTACGTCTTCTTCCTCGTCTTCCCGTCCCTTCTATATTTCCTTCAATACCGTGCTTTAGAAGGCAGTTGCTACGCAAGATATGGCCAATCCACTTAGTCTTCCTTCATTTTGTTGTATGTACGATGTTTTTTGACTCTGTGTAATATTTCTTTATTTCTCAAACGATCGCTCCAAATGATCTTCTCCATCCTTCTCCAGCACCACGCACACTCGTATACCAATCAGAGCCTTTTTCAGAACATTGACTGCCCAATATTTCGTATCAGCTTCTCACATATTACCGATTCTTAACACACTGTTAATTCCCGCCATAATCTGCATTGTCTAATACAAAATAATTCACTACGATTATAAGTGGCAACAAAGAAACATGAATGATATGCAATACTGCACACACTTATGCAAACGTATCATATAACACGATCGTCGTGCCCTCAAATACTGAATTATATTTTAGCATCCTACATACGTTATTTAATCCAAGGGAATTTTTGTTCCCCAGTATCGCAACAGCCCCTAGGGGGCCTAGGCCTCCTCACTGTCGAGGCTTCACGATCACACTTTTTAGACAAACCACACTCGGTAGGACTCCTCTGGACGAGTGACCAGCCCGTCGCACAGACCTCTACCTGACAATACACAACACTCACAACAGACAGACATCCATGCCCTAGGCGGGATCCGAACCCACGATCCCAGCAAGCGAGCGGCCGCAGACCCACGCCTCAGACCGCGCGGCCACTGGGATCGGCCAAGGGAAAATTTTACAATTCCTTTCTACGGTACATAGCCTCTTCGGAAACGGTCAAGACTACAATACCGACTGGAGCACGAATACCCCTCACTGACATTATTGCTGCCATCTTCTGGTTCTATCCATCACTACCACCACACCCATATCCACACATAACACACCGTCATGACGGCATGTAGATACGCAAGCAGCAGTCTGTGACTTCCAATTCCATCAACACAGCTCACACGCTTTTAAGAAAAGCTGCGGTTTTAATGGCACATGTTGTCGAAACCGGAAAGTGAAGCGTGAGAATGCAGTCGTTATTACTAAAGCTTGGACATGTAGAGACATAACACAATGCGCGTTCTTATATCGAATATTTTCTTCCTCCTGCATTCTGAACGCTCAAAACTGATAACGTTACCCTCCTAGTCTTACATTCCTTTTTCCTTTCTTCACATTCATTCTCCCGCTCTCAGTGTTTCTTTACACCAGTGGTTCCCAACCACAGGTCGCGACCCAAATCAGGATCGCCGGGGGTTTGAAGTAGAGTCGCGAGAGGGTTTTATACAGAACTCGATAATTATGAAATAAAATCAAAATGCATATCTAAATTCAAACAGAATGACCGAGAAAATGTAATTATTTAATCTATGTTTATTAATTTTAACCATTAAAATAAATAACACGCGTATTAAATTTTTCAGTCACTAAATTTTTGACATTACTGTTCTGTTCATGTTACGTGACGTTCCGTATGTTCAGTATTTCACAAGTTTCTATTTAGAAGCAAATGATTTGTCTAACCGGCACATGTATGATTTATTTAAAAAAATATTTGTGTCTTGCGTGTTTTGTGTATTTAATATTGTCCCCAAAAAATATTGGATTTGACAAATAGCATTAAAATTTAATATATTTTTAATAAGTTGCAATGTTATGTAGTGTTCAAGGAAAGGTATTAGTATTAGTTCATTTATAGTAAATATCACTGACTATTGCCGTTTCCATGGTAGGGTCGAGGGTCACATACCCTTTGTCACTTTAGGGTCACACTCATAAAAGTTTGGGGAACCGCTGCTTTACACTCTTCCTTCTATCATCTATCATTTCCCGTCTTCGTCTGTTTCTCCCTTCTTGTTCTCCCTTTTAGGAAACTTACATATGTAATGCCTGGCTGCAGGGACTGTAGCTATAATTAGAAGTGGGTCCGCGTTGGCCCGACATGTAAGTCGCATTATAGAATCGTTTAGTGCATTGGCTTTAACTGAGCAGGGCAAAGCCTTCTTGCTTCGTTTTACGTGGACTGAGCTCAGGAAGTTGGTGGATGTGAAATGTCGATATGAATATCAGCACAGTGCAAAGTGCGGCACAAAGACCGACGTCACTTGACCTTGGTGCAGAAGAGCACTAACAGCGACAGGAAAACGTTCAGTGTTTGTTGCAGCAGGGGTGGCGAGCCACACACCGCGTGGCATTGGCAGACAAGCCACAACTGATTTGCCTAACTTTACCACCGTTCAGGCATGCAACCAGAATTTTTCATTCGGGAGGGGGGGGGGGGGCTGACCCTGAGACTATGTATAATTTATGTTTGATTTTAAAAATTGTTATAAAAACCATTTCGTAAGTACACCATAACACTGTCTGCAACTGCATTTATATACATACAAATATAACTACATGTTCCATGACTCAATCACAGTGCTCTATCTTCTTGTTTGTTTTTTTTAATTTTATTAATTTATTTCTCAAAATTGTAATGTACCAGTCATCAGCTGATTTCAGTGCCTGATTTCGGCTGAAGGGGAAATCACGTAAAACTTTTGATATCATATCTACAAAATCTGTTTTTTAAATTTCGGTTTTGGGGGGTTTGGGAGGGCTGCAGCCCAGCAGCCCCCCCCCCCTTTGGGTGCGCCCCTGCCACCGTTAACAGTCAATCAATAATCACTTATTTCAATATGCTTCTTACAAATCACTCAAGCGGAGGAGCTCGTTTAAGGGTTTATGTACAGCAGGCTTTGTTATGGATCAATACAGCTAAAAATAGGAATTTTCAGACCTTTATTAGTAAGTTTCCCGTGTAGAATTTCAACACACCCTGTCATACGGTTTAAGGGATACATGGGAAAGTTCATTGAGGGGTTTATGTAAAGTAAGCCTTGTTATGGATCAATCTGGCTGAAAATAGGAACTGGCATACAGTTATCAATAATAGTCTCCCACAAGAAATAAAAAAAAATTGTCAGAACTATAGATACTGTGGAGTTTGCAGGTGACCTTGGCAGTGGTTTGCGATAGGGGAATGCGACCGTCCCCTGTTTGTGGCCAGCAACCGATGTGTTTGAGTTAAAACAACATTGGGCTGACGTGCAGTCGTGTTTTGTGCGTGTGAGAAAATACAGTTATTTCCTGTAGTGTTCTGTGTGGTTAGAGCTGTTCATAAATTTGACTTTAGCCTTATTATAAACGAAAAAACTACGTCATGAAGTGATAGGGATCCATGTTTTTGACAGGATCTCTTTGTTTTCTCCCCAACCGTAGTCACGAGTGTGAAGGGAATCTAACCAAGCCGTGCAGATCAACTGCATTCTCTTGAGTAAGGGACATTACTTATGGGATACATGGCAATTTTAGTTTATGGGTTTATGTACAGTAGGATTTATTGTGGTTCAACAGCGCTGAAACTGGCACTGCACACGTCGCCCAAGTACCCCGTATCCAATACCAGTACAGATCTATGACACTTCACGAGTACACACAAATATGGCCTTATGCAGGCTTTATAGTCGGTCACTACGGTCTACAAATCAAAAATCTCCAACTCACATACATGTCATCAAAATCTCATTAGCGTTTGTGATATACTCCATAAAGTCCATTTACGGTATTTATTAACGTCGACTTTATTATGGGTCATATGCTGCTCAAAATAGGAAATGGGCGTAACTTTTCAGTAGAAGTGTCCATTTACAATTTAAAACAATCTTTTCAATCGTTAATGCGCTAACGAACACAGACATTACCTACACACGGTTTTCTTACTTTGCAAATAACGCCACTGCCCCCCCCCCCCCCAGTGACAATATTAACTACATACATGACCCACCAGTCGGTGCAAATAACCCTGCACACAATGCACTGTGACTCGCCGACTACTCTGATCCAAGATACGTTATTTCGCATCGCATCCGCAGCGTGGCGCCAAAATACAGCATTCTTCACGTACCAGCTGCATGCAGCCTACGCCTGGATATTTAACCCTTCGAAGTTCCTGTAAATGTTGTTCTTCCAATTGCGCTACATCCCTGGGTGGGACGTGACCTCCTCAATGCGCTACCGCCACTCCTCTCTTCACGCGCATTCAGTCTCCAATTTCTATATCCAACCAGTGCGAGGTCCTACTCTAACTCGTCGCACCATCTCGACTTTTGCCAGCCTCTTTGTCTACCTCCAATTCCTCCCGGTTTAGCACAAAGGACTTTCCTTGCAGGGTCACTTTCTTCATTAACACGTTTCCAGCCCATCTACGTCTCTCTCTCTCTCTCTCTCTCTCTCTCTCTCTCTCTCTCTCTCTCTCTCTCTCTCTATGGCTCGACAGCCCTCATCTAAGTCTACCAAACTTAATAAATTTCACAATATCATGTTCATCATACAGCTCATACATAAAGTTCCTGTAAATGCAGTCGAACCCGGTTATAACGTCTTGAAAAGGACTGAATATTCTGAGTCGTTATAAACGAGTGTTGTTATAACCGAGTATAATGTTATGGTTAACAGTGAGGAATTGGTACCACAGAACATCTGACGTTATAGACGAGGCGTCGCTGAAATCGTTGTCGTTATAACAGGGGTTCGACTGTAATATTTAAAAGATTTCAGTCCGTACTCACAGTGAGCATAGCAAAACAACTAGTCAGTACTGTTTGGGAAGATAATCGCTTTTCTTTCAAACGATACTCAAAAATACATTTTGCGGGCAAAATGCAGCTTTCAAAGTAGTAGCCACTGTCCTTTACAGGTGACGTCTCTCAGGTGACAGCTGTACACCTGTTCTTCCTACTTTCATCAGAAGACATTATATGGGTTAGACCGGGGGGCAAGAGGGGAGGGGGGCTAGGGGAAAAACCAAAAAATAAAAAGACTTATTATACGCAGGGGACGGCGTGGTTTTGCGGCCTTATCTTGGCCCACAATTACAAATTAGCATATGGGGCACAGAAATTTCTAAATCTGATACATTCATGATATTTCTTTCATAAATATTTTTGTAGAAAGTCCAAAATTGAACCCGGCGTATGTGTGTGTGTGTCGCGAGCATAATTTCCACTGGGGGAGAAATAATCATATACTCCAAACAACACAAATATCTAAGACTTATAAAAGTACAAAGTTTCAAAGTTATCTTCGAAAATGTTGCTCTAATTACAGTCGTCTTCCTGTCTTTTTTTTACACAGTGCAGTACAGGTCTGTTCAGAGCTTTCGGAGGTGCGTAGCGCTTCCATCTTCCTAGTGTCTATATCTAGACATGGTAACTAAAACCAACAAACGTACACAAGATTAAGAAAATATATTACAAACGCAGTAATACCTGCTACATGTTTCGGCCACTCATGTGGCCATCCTCAGGAAGGTGCGTTACGAAGAATAAATACATTGAGATGTTACAAAACTTTGTGAACCAATGCACATCTAAAATATTAAATATCAAAATTACATGGTTTAAAATACGTGTTACAGTTTAAAATACAGATAAAAGTTTAATTCTGGTATGTAACAAATAAAGAGGCACGCGGTGGCGCAGTTGGTTGAGGCACTGCCCTACAAGCCGGAACGTCGCGGGTTCGATTCCCGATGGTATCACTGGAATTCTTCACTGACATAATCGTTCCGGTCGCACTATGGCCCTGGGGTCGACTCAGCCTCTAACAGAAATGAGTACCAGGAATCTTTCCTGGGGGGTAAAGGCGGCCGATGCGTAGGGCTGACAACCTTACCACCTTCATGTGCCGATCGTCTAAAAATCTGTGAGCCTCAACCTCCTGGGACCCTAAGGGTCTGTCAAGGCCTGTAATGGGATTGCTCTTATGTAACAAATAATGCATGTAGACAGCATGTGTGTCACCATTATGATGATGCCGATACAGTCATTCCCACCGCTCGGTGTAAGCCCTGTCCCATCTCCCCCCCCCCTGCCGTACCCCTGTCCAAAATTCCCACCAACCTTCCTACATAACAGACAATCCTTTATCCTAATTACTTCAGTATCCACCTGAACCAGATTCACTCTAACGACGTAGGCAGCACGTTCCGCCGAAACGTCCGAATAAACCTTTACCACACGGTATTAAAAACCTACGACCATCAATTTAAAAAGCATAGGTCATTGCTGACATAGGTTTGTAAAAAGGTTAATTTCACCCTGGAACAGGCCATGAAGAGTAGAGTTATGGCTCTACTTTTTCTTTAATCTCTGAACTAGATGCGGGTGGCTGACTTAGGTTTTATACAATCTGCAATGTGGTAAACTGGGCTCTGTATTGACACCGTGACTTTACCCAACCTGTTATACCAACCACTGCACAAGTTTCGGCTAACCATCGTAGCTATCATCACATATATTATATACAGAGTATACACAAAAGAATGGTGCGGTTTCAATGGTGAATAAAGGGAAACCGCACCACTCTTTTGTGTATACCCTGTATATTACGCATGGAATAAACATCGGGTACCATAGCCGGGGGTCTCCACCCTACAAAACTAGAAGTGTCTTGAAAGACAGATGTTTGGAGACAGACTTTTATATATACTCTATATTTTATGTATTAACATACTATATATTAATATCATACATAATTTAAACTCTATAAAATTATCGGTACTAAACAGCAACAATTGTAAACAGTTAAGGTATGTTTTTACGTTGCATTCACCGTGCATTTTTGCTTAATTGAACAATTTATACCAACAAATGCACACAGACATATAATGTCAATAGTTACTTTTATTAATAGCTATATTAATAGCTATTAATAAAAGTAACTATTGACATTATATGTCTGTGTGCATTTGTTGGTATAAATTGTTCAGTTAAGGTATATATTACCATTCATTGACATAATGTACCCTGATGATGGCTACGATGGTTAGCCGAAACATGTAGGAGTGAAAAGAATTATTGTGCAGTGGCTGGTATAATAAGAACTGATATTCAATTTGGATATTAACTAACTAACTAACTAACTAACTCCATGTAGCACAGTCCTTCTTGAGAAGCTAACAGGTCGTCAGCTAGTCAAGAAATTCCCCGCGTTTTATGGAACCCGAAGGTTCATTACCGCACTCACAAGAGCCCGCCACCTGTCCCTATCCTGAGCCATATCAATCCAGTCCATGCCCCCCATCCCACTTCTTGAAGATCCATTTTAATATTATCCTCCCATCTACGCCTCGGTCTTAATTTCACAAACTGTGACGTCTCGGTAACCACGCGACAGGCATACTTGTTACATTTTACTGCTTAAACATGCAGCCTATCCTTAAGTCAAAAGGTTTAATTTTGTAAAGTGGATGTGTCTTATTTCGTCTTTAGTAATTAAGTTAATATCAATAAAAATTTCGAACCTCCCTCTACGCATGGATATTTTCCTGTTGTCTGATATGACCCTACCACATGATAAAGGACTCATCGATTCAAAAATCTAATCAATTATGGGCATAATTTTATTGATCAAGTTAGGCGTTAAATAATCACAGACGCCTCCTGGTCCGAAATTGGGAACACGACCATTTGGTTCGTATCTTTAGATTAAGGTATTAAAATTCCGATTCAATAATTACATTCACATTTAAAGCGCTGCTTCATTTGAAGCCCAGACTTTCGAAACGCGGTTCGTCCATATCTTTCCGCCATACTTCAAATTAACAAAATCCCTAGAAGAGCACCATTATTTAAAATCCTTCCATTTACATTTGGCAACGCTGCACAGAAAGGTCCTGAGCTGCCGCTGGTTGAAAGATTCATCCCTCCAACCTTCTCCAACCCTCCGCCCTACCCTGCACACTCCCCTCAACAACCACCCCTACTCCAAACTTTCATTACCATAGAGATATGGTCGGGAAGTAGCTATTGACACTACTTGCTGCGTTCTAGTGTTATAAGAGCACCGTTATTATATTATATTATTATTACTACCACTACTACTACTATAAGACAAAAGAACCTTGGCATGAACAGCACCTCAGTCCCTCTAGCCACATACAAAGACAATACCTCAGTCCCTCTAGCCACATGCAAAGACAATACCTCAGTCCCTCTAGCCACATGCAAAGACAATACCTCAGTCCCTATAGCCACATGCAAAGACAATACCTCAGTCCCTATAGCCACATGCAAAGACAATACCTCAGTCCCTCTAGCCACATGCAAAGACAATACCTCAGTCCCTATAGCCACATGCAAAGACAATACATCAGTCCCTATAGCCACATGCAAAGACAATACCTCAGTCCCTCTAGCCACATGCAAAGACAATACCTCAGTCCCTCCAGCCACATGCACGGATAATACCTCAAATTAAGTCACGGCCGATTCCTTCTAGATCCTTTCTAATCTATAAATCATCCTGTCGTTCGACGATATACAGCAGAAGTGGCCTCAACGCGGCTCGCACAAGTTGCTTGTAAAAAATAAAATTACAGGTACTTTACACGCACATGAGGCTGACCGTGAAAGGCGATCTAAAAATATTTTTGAAAGAAAGGAGACCCACAACTAACTGAAACTAACCTACTAAGCTATGAAGCGTAGGGCTTAACTTACGCACAGAGGAACTTGCAGTCAGTAAACAGACTCCGAAATAATTCTACACAGATCCAAATAATTCTACACAGATCCAAATTCCAAAACGTCGTGTTTGAAGACACACAAGATGATGGACAATGTTCAAAATTAAAGTCATGTCAAAAGTTAATTATATCTGACAGAAAAGTTTCTCAAAAAATCATGCAACCACGCCTAAAAATTTAAACTTAAACTTACTCCCTGCTGGCCAAAAAAAAAAGCTGCAAAAACAAATAATTCCAGCCAGACGTTAGCAAGGAGACAGGTAGAGAAGCAAACACAAAGAGAATTACGACTCGTCACCAGAATGCAGGAAGAAATTGTATTTCAAAATGCGACGAAGTTCAAACGTGTGGGACTGACAGAAACAAATCAGCATTGGAGTCACGAAAAAGGGTAATGATAATATTCAAGGTACAGGTGACTGTGTCCCTATGCACGTCATGAAGGCATCCAGGGGAATGGAGGTACATCTCCACTAATTCTTAACACCTGCGCTACATGGAAGTAAGTAGGCAGCTTCGCGCCACGGCCGCTTTACTCCCGGAGAAAGGGCACCCGTTACCCACAATGGACAGGAGGTTGGGTGGGACCCAGAGCCTGTCTTGGCGTTTTGGAGAAGAGAGAAATTGTGTGCCGTGTCAGGACCCGAACCCCGTATCACCGAGCCCGTATCCTAGCCACACAGAACAGAAACCACTGGCAGGCTCTTGTGGACACAGCAATGAATGTGCAGCTTTCATACACGCAGGGGCGTAGCTGTAGGGGGGAGTGGTGTGGCCGTCCCCGGAGGCAGGGTCCAAGAGACGGCAAAGCAAATATTTTAAATGAAAGAAATGCGATTTTTTCTCTAAAAAAAATTAAATTATTGAAATAATATAAAAGAAAATTCAATCAGTAAGTTCATAATTTCAGTATAGGGGCTGGCATTGCCAGTACACGCCCCGGGCGCCAAAAAAAAAAACCTACCTACGCCACTGCATACACGAAAGTGAGTTTGTTGACCAAACTGGCGACGATCAGCTTCCCAACGACGACACTGTTCCATGAAGTCACAGATACCACATAGAGTGTATGAACATTCAGGGCGCAACTGACGTAATCGCTTGTAACAGAGGTCCAACGTTTTTATGGCACAGGGCCACACCCGTTATGGTGACTCTGTTCGCGGTCCGCATGTGGAAAAATAACCATAAATGGTAAATCTAACCGCCTAAATAATTGTGCACTTTTTTGTATTATATGCATAATTTACAAATGTTGCCGCATCGCGGGCCGTAGGTTGGATACTCATGGTATAATGCAAACCCGCATTACTAACAACCACTAATAATCTAACGAGCGCCAGTGCTATCTCCCAAAAGCCTTGAATCCTGATCAACGCCACTGTGTGAGAACGAACAGAGCAGCCACGATTTGTGGGGCCCTATATAAACCTCAACAATCGACCTTGTCGTACCAATGACGTACATGGCCACCTTCTATTTATAAAACTGTCATAAACAGACCTGGTTTTCAAATAAAACACCTCAATATCGTTGATTTTTATAATCAAGGATGAAGTGTTACCAATTTTTTTACTCTTTCTTATTCTAATTTTTACATAAGTTTCCTCTTCTGAGCCCCACTCGCTGTCTTTTACGCCTCGATATGTCTGCAAACAATATATTTATATAAATAAACCGGCCGGCAATGCTGCAGCGTATTCGCTCGAATTTGAGTTCTCGCGAATACGCTCGAATTCGTCCGAATAGTGGGTGGTGACAAAAAAGAAAGGTTGCGATCGGCTCGCGGGTCCGGGTGCTTTGCATAATCTTGCCATATGGTAGCTATGCCCGTGGTAGCTATACCCGTGGTAGCAACCTCAAATCTAAATTTAACTCCTCAAGATTATGGTATTGTGTGACGTGACGCCGTGTAGTTTGACGGATGGACTCTTGACGTTTTGTATGTACAGAGAACAACAGGTTCCTCCGAAACGTTGGTACCGATTATACAGCATTTAATCCAGCAACTGCACAATCAACAACAAACAATGAATTGTTACTTTACGATGTGGCTCCTGCATGTTTCGGCCTCAACATGGCCATCCTCAGGGACGCCTCCAACGAAGGAATACAATGGAATCATCACTGACTCCACATATGCACATCTTTAACAGAATCTGCTGATTGTGCAATATTTGTATTAAATGCTGTATAATCACTCAACTGCACGGAATGTGAAAAACAAAGTTGGCACCAATCTTATAAACCCACATGACGTCATTCTGACACCCCTGACGATCCTCAAATCGACAAAACTGCTGT
This sequence comes from Reticulitermes speratus, assembly GCA_021186555.1. Classification (NCBI taxonomy): domain Eukaryota; kingdom Metazoa; phylum Arthropoda; class Insecta; order Blattodea; family Rhinotermitidae; genus Reticulitermes; species Reticulitermes speratus. The sequence goes on along the minus strand of JAJKFL010000237.1, from coordinate 4,811,241 downwards.
TTTTTATATTTCACTTATGTCTGTGCGTTACGCAGATTGTAACATTCACGTCACAGCTACTGTCTGTGCCACAGAACGCACAGTATAACAATACTGTTTATAACGACACTCTTGGAGTCCCATACGCTCAGTAAACTGCTATTTACGGCCATGTTCATAAGGCTGATACGGGACCAATTTTAACGAGACTTTAAATTTCGCACACACTGACGATCTATGTATGGGATTATCTGTCAGAAAAAGTAGAATATTTCAATTACCCTGAAAGTGTGGGACGATTACGTAACTGACTCTTAATGTATATGCGACGTGGGCGGCATAATCAATATCTTCATCAGCTTCGCGAAATTTTAATATAGCAAAATGAAACCATGCACGTGACGCTTGTATGCAGTTTTCTTTGTACATTACGTTTTATAAGATCCCTTGGTTAATAACAAAATGGAGGATGCGGGTTCCAACGGGGATCCCAACCAGTGCTGGCAAATTACATAACTTTTCACACGCAACATTTTGAAATGCATTAAAGACTAATTTTAAGGCCCACCACAGATTTACTGAACGTGGTCTACTTCATAAGCAACACAAAGTGTCTTTCTAATTCTGACGAAAGCGAATGGCTGTACTTTCTGTAATTTATAAAGCTAACCAACTGTGTCATGCATTCGACAATGACCCACTTTTATTTAAAATAATTATACATTCATTGGTGATGTGCCACAAGGCAAATACCCAACCTGAAAGAAAACATTTATGTATTATGAATTTGTTAGTGGCGTTCAAGGTAAATTATAACCCATACTTTCACTGACCCATCTACTTCGTATCTGTAACGATTTGAATAAAAAAAAAAATATCACAAGGGCCGAGACATGAAATCAGGCCCTTCAACTTGTGACTTGGATTACTACAATTGAGGCAGAATGTCAAATTTCCCTCACTTTTTCGTGGGCTGTGTTACTCACACCATCCACTGTTACACAATGCACATGTGATTACATTTTATAACAAAACTGTTATAGTGTAACAGGCGAAAAGAGACAAAAGTAACATACGCAATAACAGCACAGCAAAAAACATTAACACAGATTAAAATATATTTAATTAATGATGGCCGCGTTTAAAGCCAATCACAACACATTCACCTGGCAGCATTCCACTGCAGATAGTTCCGTGGCTTCCCGACGGAATCATCAAGAAACTCACTCACTCTCATCGTTAATTCGCGTGAGTCAAAATCACGAGAACGCGGGGAGAAGAGACGGGCTGGAAGGGACGTTCTTTGCAGCAGATTAAGCTTATCTGTGTTGTTAAATTCGACATAAAGAGCTTTCTGTAAAGCGGACTTAATTATGGTTCAATATGGCTGACAATCAACACTGTCCCGACAACTTTTAGTATGGCTCCCATAATTAATTTCATAAAAATATGTCAAACAGTTCAGGTATTGATATGTCACAGAAACGGAAATGCATCGTCTACGACAAATTTGTGGGACGGCCTCCAATACGAAATTTAATCAAAATCGGTCCAACGGTTCTGAAGCTGACTCAGCAACAAACACCTTTTGTTTCGTTACCTTGAAATCCGAAAGACTTACGTAAATAAGTGTATTTGGCATAAAATGCGTTTAGTTTCTCTGTACAACTTTTCTTCGAAACATTTTTCGCTCCGGTAAATATTTAGTGAGTTACGCTTGACAAACGCCAAGAAACGCATGTAGGGCTTGGTGTGAAGTGTCCGTTAAGTTGTGCGATTTTAACCGAAACCTGCACAGCGCGTAATCTTCTAGTGAAAGTCTCCCACACAACATTTTTAAAAGATATGTCCAATGGTGTAAGCACCGATACTACGTCACAGACAGACATGCCCGCTGTGTTATGTTTTTCCTTTGCAAAGAAGACCTAAAAAGGTTAGCAGTAACCTGGAAGTAACGTTACAAGTTCAATTTATTGATTTGCGCCATCACAATTATATATATATATATCATATATATACATATATACACCTTACATGGTATTGCCAAGAAGTATCCCAGTACACACGGACAAGCAAATTATTCATTGTATGTGCTACAGACTGTGTAGCATATGATTTAAGGCAGTTCATTTTGTTCCGGCAAAAGAAAGCTGAAAAAACATAGTCCCTCTAGCCCCTTGACATGAATCACATCACATTGACTCGGCGAATGGCACAATGCTTGGGGCATTATTCTTCGGTGGGGAAATGGAAGTAAAATAAAAGAGAGACGCAGCAGAAAGAGCAGGAGAGAAGCAAGTGCATAGCAGCGAGAGAGAAAGAGAAGCGTAATGGGAAAATGGTTGGAGAGGGGGTCAGGCGGAAGGGAAGGGGGGAAACGAGTTTGTGGGAGAGGCAGGGTATGTATAGAAAACTGGTATGGAAAGAGTCAGTAACAACAATAACATACTGCTTTTATCTAATGCAGGATATGACTTATTAAACAAAAGGACTCGACTGGTAGCCCCTAAAAATTCCTGAAGAAAAACTGGCTAAATTTAGACTCGACAAGAACAGATTCCGCTTCTCATTCCCCTCCCAGTCCCCCAATTACCGTCAAGAGAAGACAATATTCAAACTGCAAAATCCATTTAAACTGTAAGACTATACAGTGTTCTATCTGATTACAACACACATCAAATAAAGTGTGACCTTCCCTAAGTTTTAACATCACGTTAATAATTTTCATTTCTTGCTCTGCGTAGGCTAAGGCCCCATCTAGCGTTTCTCAAGGCCAACGTGTTTTGCTTCAGCGCATTGCTACGTACTATTATGAGCTCCGGGCCCGGTTATGCAGTAATTGATAAATCAATATCACATTCAAGTCATATTTAATTATTCGTTAGTAAAATTCCTAATCCAATCCATCTATAATGGCTTGTTGCTCTCCTCTTCAACGGCAATACCTAAATGATAAAACGGGTCCATATAGACCATATGAATCAATAATCTCAGAAATTCAGTACCATGTTACGATTCAAGACCGTACCAATATACACAAAAATTAAATTCGACAATAAAACATAAGAAAGCTACCACTCAATTTCTCGCTTACTCAACACGTCATACACATTCCAGCCGATAAGATCACACATTCAGCTCCATTACCTAATTGAAATGTAATATTATTAATTACTTACCTCTCCATGATCGTCGTTCCTCCCCTCAGGTGTGTTTTCTGGTAGAAAATATAATCGTAAACTTGCCAACACTTGTTCGCTATTTTTGTCCACCCACAAAAGTTGCAATTCTCCAATGCTAATTAAGTCTGAATCACTCCATAATTTCACGAAGAAAAAATCACTCAGAGCTAATATTTTATGTCTTCCATTTTTTTTATACTTAAAACCTTTGTAGAACGTATATTGTCCATGGTGTCCACATGGTGCACCAATTAGCTGAAATTAAAGTAGTAATTGTTTATGAATAAAACTCTTGTCGCTTGTGCTTAAATTTTGATACGCATTTTTCCTATATTCATACTGTGTGATACAATGGTTCAGGAATTGTCAATAAATATCGTCCATATTATCTACTAAATCGTTTAAGAATTATAATAATTGTTGTAATCTGTAGATATTATATTTAAATTGATATGGCATAATTTACATACCTGTATCTTGTTAGTATCCATTATAAAATCGAAACAAATCACCAAGCTCACACACAGCACGCCACAAACACATCTACTTTGTATTTACTCTAATTATGTGACGTCACCGATACTGTGTTTTCTACCCATGATGCTTTGTGACACAAAAGAGAATAATGGCGGACGGTGTAGACACATGTTTCTCATAGAATTAACTCGCTAGGCATATGCTATTTCCTTTAGATTTTTCTTGCGGTGGCAGAAGTGTCGGGTTATATCATTCATAATACATTGTTTGTGGTATACTAAATAAGAAGAAAAGATTTGGCAGTATGTTGTTGTAAACTATCCGTAGGTATAAGTCTAATTTTAGGAGGATGTGGTTTAAAGACGAATGCGAAGCCTCCATTTTTAAGTGGTGAATGAAAAAATTAAAATATTGATAACAAAATTCCATTGACACGCACACACACTCACACAGGATTGACGATCAGTGTTGTAATGATGTAGTGATTTTGCTTGTACGTGTTAGAATAAATGTGTGTGCTTGTGTTCGTATGCAGTCCGGAGTAGTGATTGAGGGCGGGGAGGGGTGTACAGAAAAAGTGGTCTTAATTTTTGGAACCCAGGCAACTGCTTTCAAGTGTTAATCGTGTAATTACTAATTATAACTATGCATCTGAGATAAACCTTGTTTTGCGACACCTAATTTTGCTTCTTTTAATGATTTATTGACTACTGTTTTTATCCATTGCCGACAATTTGAAATAGATTTGCACATGTAATTCAACTGTCGTACGTAATTACCTTCCTAACAGTAGGACTGACTTAATTGTGCAAGCATTTCATGCCCAAGCTCTAAGGCGTTTCTTGATATCAGAAGTACATCAGTTCTGTTACAGTAGATCAGTGTCATTAATGTTTATTGGGGATCATTATGGTTGTCAAACATCAATGACTATGTAGCAGAGATGTATTTATGGTTTGTTTAACGACATTGCCAGTAGTTAGATATTTAGAGTGGAATGATGGGTATAAGAATGTTGTACAATAAGACTTCATACTGCAGGCTGTGAGAAACTTCTTGTCCATAGCTTGTGTTACAGTAGCTGTTGCGAATTAAGATTTATACACCGATATTTTATTACTTTTAATGTGATAAGAAATGCACAAATGACCCTAGAATTGTTACAAATATAATCCCTGGGCCAACATTTTAGTTCATGCTGTGATTGTAGGTGTAGCTTCTTTAGTCTGAACAAAGAAAATAATGCCTAAAAGATGTCTACTTCCATACATGATCTCAAAAATTGATTTTGCATTGCCATAGAATCTCATTTCTCATTATTATTAGGAGTTAAGAACTGAGACTTTTTTCAGGAAAACAGGTGTAATTGCAGAATATGGTTTGCATTCTTTGACACGCCACATTCCAGTGCTTTTTTAAATCTACAGTTATCGTTCTTGGTGAAGTCTGGTTTTGTCTTGTTAGGTTAAAATGTTTTAGAAAGCCTGAAATAATTGCATGTACATACGAAATAGTACCAGTATCTCTTTAGGTACTGAACTGTTAACACACACTACCTTACCAACACACATAGAATTGTACCTTCCTTTGTGAACAAGCACTAGAAAGACAGTGTAGTGAAGGTTTGTTGAACATGCGTGGCATGGCCACTAGTGAGGAATTACCACAATATCAGTCTGTTAGTATCTCAACATATCACAGCACGTAGATGGTGCTTCTCCCATCTTGTATAAAGTCATATTGTGATAAATTGTCTTCACATAGTGTATGCTGTTAAGGTCATATATTAATGGCATTCAACAAACAGTGCTTGTGGTGGGTATGAAACTGTGATGCTGTTCTGTAAGGCTCTGATGATGGTATATCACATCTAAACTTGTTAACTTCATGAATGGAAGAAGTCCATAAAGTTAATGAGTTTACATGACTTGTGTGCTTTTTATTAAATAACAAAACTTGCGAACCTGCAAATTGCATCCACTCGTAAATTCTCTGGTATTATGTTACCAGGTGGCTGCTGCAGCATTGTCACCAGAAACATGTTATACCATTACAACAATTCCAAATCCTTACAACTTCAACACTCGTGCTCTTGTCCCAGTACTCGTACATTTTTCCTGACATATTGTCTCACTCTGACATAGCAGTCACATCCACATTGTGTGAATGTGGTACAGACAGCATTTTATAAAGATTTGAGAGATGTGGGATAAGTGTAATTCATAAGCAGGTGAGGATATCAAGTGGTGCATTCTTTTTCCGGAGAAACAAAACTTGTATCAGCGATTTTCTAATGAACTCAAAAACCCGTATCGAAAATGTTAAAACTTTGTTTGTATATGTGTGTTATTAGCATGGGTCTGCGGCCGCTCGCTTACTGGGATTGTGGGTTCGAATCCCGCCAAACGCATGGATGTCTGTCTCTTGTGAGTGTTTTGTGTTGTCAGGTAGAGGTCTCTGTGACGGGTTGGTCACTCGTCCTACCGAGTGTGGTGTGTCTAAAGTGTGATTGTGAAGCCTCGAACAATGAGGCGGCCTAAGTCCCCAAGGGGCTGTCGAGCCATTAAAAAAAAGTGTTATTAACTGCACACCGACTGCTTGAGTATGAGCGATACAAGCTGCACTGTACCTGTTCCTGATTTAAAAGCATCTAGTCCATGTGGTTGTGTCTGCTGTAATGTGCTAAATAATATGTCCAGGTTAATGACTTTCTGGTGATTTTTGTAGCAGAGGACAGTAGCATTCCTTTAATCTGACACCCATGGGACCAGACAGATGACGGATTATCAAACAGTACCTATGCTGACCTAAGTTCTTACAGATAATTTTTTGTTACTGCTCCTATACTTGGGCTGCACAACTAATCAGGGTATTCCATTTTGATATCTCCTTCAGCTGCTGGTTCAGGTTCCCCCTTTTATGATGTCTTCAGACTCTTCAGTTTCTACCGGGGGGGGGGGGGGGGGGGGGGGGGTGCTGAAGGACACCTTTGGATAGCTTGATGGGCTGAATAAATTCCAGATTCCACAAGATTAAATCATGGAATCACTGTACCTGCTGGATGTTATCGATGCCAGAATCACTGGCTGTGAGCTATTTTCCTCAGTTGCTGAAGTATCAGAATTTCTTGAGAATCAGCTTCTGGATTAAAGGAATTCTACTGTCCTTATTACAAGCTGCAGGGGCACTATTTAATAAGAACTTGCATCGCTCTTCTTCAGCGTTACAATGTCGTATGATCTCAGGCACTGCAGCCCTTGCTGGTACGCCAATTTACCGTGAGTCGGAGTCCATGCATTTTATGTCCGTGTTGCAGATAATGTTAGACTTTTCCACACCACATTCAAAGACGCTGGAAACGTTTTCTTCAAGATCGCGGACACACATCATATCTAACACGCATTCATCGCACATTAAAATTTCATAAGTGAGGTGACATGAAGTGAGTAACAACAGTTGTCAGATAAAATAATGTCCCTATATTAGTCTAACCCTTTTGCATATGGAGAGCGCACAATTCCTTTAAGTGTGACTATTGTACATAGATAGGAGTTGAGATCTTCACATGATAAAACTATATGACTTGAATAACAGTTAACTACAGTGAAAAATGGTTGTGCGTACTGTATTGTTTACATTTACACGAGGCAGTAGGGATTTTCATGTGAAAGTTATGCAATTTCGCATGCTAGAGCACATAGTTCAGCTGCTGATGCGATGTCGGGTGTCGTGCGGTGTGAGTGGTCAGTGATGTATTCATTTTGGAAGTGGAGAGGAACCCAGTTATTTAGGACACATTGTGTACAAAAATACAAAGAAACAGAAGTGCGACTGGTGGATAGAAAAGAAATTCACTAACATTAAAAAAGAGTAAATGACTTTTATTTTCATATTTTGTAATCTTAAAATACTTTATAGTTTTAACTGTTATACTCTCGAATATTGTCAGGACAAAGCTCCATTGTCACTTGACAAGACATGGAGGAAAAATCCTGTATATTCAAACAGATTTTTGGACCTTCACACTTTCTTAACATCAGTATCCTAAAATGTAGCAATTATTGGTGTCCTTAAAATTATAAGTTTCTCTCGGTAATAAAACTGAGTGACATGTAACAGCCTCTCCTTCGATAACAGCTAGTCGGTATTGGTGTTGGTAGATCTATGAAATGCACATCACTACAATGAAGAAACACGCACAGTTGTAAACATAAGGCATAAAAATGTTGAATGAAAAAATTTTGATGGGTGCCAACAGTATTTCAAAATGTGTCTATTACTGAACACTTGTCTTTCTGGGAAAAGGGGGCCGGTGTCAAGGACATATGTACAAATTAGCAAATCCAGAAGGAAGGACCAAAGATGTACAAGTGTTAAATATGGGACATGCTAGAAGAATGAACAGTCTCACCATGACATGCCTTTAAACAGATCAAAAGTGAGAGTAATGTTATTGAAAAACAAAGATACAGCTTCCTTAAGGCACTCAGAACTGGTAACCAGAGCCACATGACGACAGTAATGAAGATTTTTCACTGTATGTTTTAAGTGAATAACCATGATCAGAACCCTGAACACAGACCAGTAACCAGAAGACACGTATCTTCACATATTAAACCTCTTCCTCTCTACCCACAGTCCTGTTAACCTCGTTAATTATCCTCCGCAAACAGCTGATAATTCAATTCAATGGGTATTTATTAACATGCAGACTTAACAGCACAAGTGCCAATTACAAAGCCAGCACAAAAGCACAAATAAAATACAAAACAGTACAAATACACAAGACAAAACAAATGTGCAGTAAAACAATATAAAAGAAGTACTGAGGCAGAAATCCAATACCCTGACAGAACATAGATGACTTGATTTAAAAATGTCGCAGTGACCGAACTACAGCGTCGAGTTCATGATTTACATTAATAACAAGTCATTAATCAAAACAGACATACCAAGTATCACTACTGATGGCATTAGCCGCGAAAGCGCATCTAGCGGAAGGGCAGTTGCGACGGTTTAAGTTGACATAAAACAGTTTAAAATCTATGAAATTTCGATTCAGCACACGAAGGCTGACAGTTTCCAAAAGGGTAGGGCAAAATTTTGAACCATTGTAAACATTAAGTAAAAAAAAGGGCACTAAGAATAACCCATTTTAAACACAACTCTCCAACATTGTTTCACAGTACTTGTCAATCCCACCTGTGAGAAATACAGAGTCCGCAGCATCTGACACTGGGGACTCTGCATTAAGTATTGTCCAGTTACGGTCAATATTTTTATGTGGAATGATGTGTAATGGATGCTGTACTTTTGCCAGTACAGTTTATCATCAGCAGGAGGGTATAAGCCAATTCTGGCCTGTCTCCATCTTTTCTTCTACCAGTTAGAATGTATTCCTGCACTAATATGGGAGTTCTGTGTCCATTTACACCTATAATCACAATAATACCATTTAAATTATATATACTGAATTTGTCTCTTATTTCTTGATTTTTTATGGTCATAGCCTTCAAGCAAGGGCCCCCCCCCCCTTGGGCGTGCCCTTGCTGTGTCAGGCTGCACCCCTGTCAAATCAAAATTTAAAAAACACATTTTTATAGACACAGTGATATCAAACATTTTATGTGATTTACTCTTCAGCCGAAATCAGCAACTGAAATTGGCTGACATTGAACGACATTAGAATTCAGAAAAATAAAATCAAAGAAACTTATATCATAGATGAAATTTAAAAAACACAGAAGACTAGATGTGATTTAAATTAGGTGAGTCATGGAATATGTAGTTACATTTGTGTGTATAATAATGCAGTTTCAAAACGTGTCATGTTGCAGTTATATCTATGACATGATTTTTATAAAATAATTTTTAAAATGAAACATACATTACATACAGCCTCAGGGTCAGCCCCCACCCCCCCAGTAAAAAATTCTGGGTGCACACCTGCTTTCAACTGACCTCACAAACTTGATCGTCACTGTCTCAACTGTTCTTTCATGTTCTGTTACACTCCAATTCTCACACACATGTAACAGCATAGGTACTGCCATTATCTTACATTTGAACAGTGTTTTGTCATTGTTCTCAATGTACGTCAAATTGTTTGACATATACAAGGGAGGATCAAAGAGTTTCTGGAATTCAGTCATTTCAAGATAATTATGCTTTCTGTTACGAGGGAGTGGCATTCAGAGGGCTACACTGTGGAGCAAGTTGAAACAGTTTGAAACACAGTGTGTGCCGCTGTTGGTTTTTGTCAGCGCACATTGTGATGTCCGAGCATGAACAGTGGGCAAACATCAAGCTGTTTGGGAAGTAGGGAAATCAGCATTAGAAATTCTTGTAATCCCCAGTTCGGTTTCTAGAGCTGAAGCTCTTAAAAATCTGCTGTGTACAAACGGTACAACCGATTTAAAAACAGTTCAAGACACGCTAGAAGATGAGTACAGCAGCAGGGTGGAAACTTCAAGGAACGATGAAAATGTTGCCAAAGTTTGCACAATCGTGACATAAGATCAATGTATAGTAATTGAACAGACAGCAAACACAAATTACATCTCGTGGATTGGTTCAAAGCGTTCTGAAAGATGTGTTAAGGAAGCGTGTGTCCAAAATGCACCTGGGCGCACCTCCCATGCAGCGCCACACTTTTTGGTGAAGAACCAAGTTCCCACCGTTCCTCAGGCCCTATTCTCCAGATATCGCTCCTTGCAACTCATGCTCTATCTGAGAGTCAAGATGGCGCTCGAAGGTCATCCTTTTGCCTCCGCAGAAGAAATTTAAAAGAACATGACAGCAGCTCTCACAGCCAATCCAAAGAGAACTTTCCAGAAGTGATTCCAGAATTGGTAGGACTGTTGAAGCAAGTGTGTTTGTACAGATGGGCAGTGCTTGAAGGGTGACTAGGTTATGTTTTATACACATCCTTTCTACTGCTAATTATGCTTCAGTTGTGGGAAATGTTTGATGCTCCCATGTATATTATAATGTTCATAGTGTGTTACATACATCATCGTCATTTATATATGCTACACTGTATCCTAAGTAGTTAAATTCTTTAATTTGTTAAATCACTTTATTGTTGGTAATTATTTTTCCTCTAATGTATGTTCTCACTTTTTTTAAATTCCATGTTTTAACAGTTGAAACTTTAAAATAATCAGATTATGTATTGTAACGAAAACACACCACACTGACTGCCAACATTTTCTCACATACATCTGAATATCTCAAGCCCCACCCAATCCTTAATTTTACTTGAGAGTTGTTCATATGATTGATTGGACATGTGGAAGTAACTCACAAACATTCTTTCTTCCTTCAAATCAGAATGTAACATTCACAGGGTTCCCATTCGTCCCATTTTTTCTGGCACTGTCTCATTTTTAAAATAACCTGGTGTCCCGACAACTTCTTTTGGGATGCCCACATGGCCCACTTATTTATTTGGTAGATTTTTCATTTGCATCATTGCAATTTGTCCATAACCTACGCTGATGGTCAGTGAGTTCAGTGTTTGTTATCTTTGGTTTCGTACATGTGTTGGTGGAAATCGATCAGGTATTTCCTTGGCAAAGTTCGCAAAATTGTAAAACTGTTCATGTAAGTGGTGATAAACAGCAAGGTTTGTGAATCTTCCACAGACAATGTGCCACTGATTGTGTGCGCTATACAGTCCGTCTTCCTAATACGATTTAATACTGCTTTGCAAATACACAAGTGTATTTTTTGACCCATTTAGTGTTAGATCAAACTATAATGAATACACATTTGCAAAAGGGTCTTATGTAATGATCTTGAAATTGACAAGCCCCCCCCCCCGGATGTCACGGCGATCGGCGAGCCATCGCTGCATCCCACTTGAGGGGCGCACAACCCTAGCTGATGCGCTGTGCAGTTGAAAGTTTTAGTTCTTTAATTTGATGTGTTCCCTCGCATTTTGCGCCCTAATTTCACATGTATGAACTAGCTACCCCTGTTGTACGTCAGCCCCCTCAACTGCCCCCCCCCCCCCCCCCCCAGCACCTCCGATTCTGAACTTGTCCGTACTTTTTATCCTGGTTTTACTGCCAGAGAGGAGTGATGAGGAAGCTAATGCATCTGTAATTTATATTTTATATTTAATTTTGTATTTATTTTCTTTTAAGCACTTATTCGTGGCAGCTCGTCTGTGAAAAATCTGATTTTTAAAATGTCTCCCCCCTTTTCTGCCCAAATATCCCAGGTTTTTCGTAGACATTTTTTTTTGAGAATGTGTCAGTTTTCCTTAAAAGCGCTATGGGAACCCTAAACATGCAGAATGTACCAAATGAATGACTTGCGGTATACATTGGGTACACCCACTATCTTATTTTGTTTTTGGTTATTATGCAATTACCTGAGTAAATTAATGCTACCTTCCTCTGAAAATTGTCCATCTCTATCACTCTCCACACAACAGTAAACTGGGTTAAGTTGTTTGATCATACTGCCCTCCCTCTTGAGATTTTTTACAACGCTTCTGTGTAACTCCATGGAGCAGAGTCTTTGAGAACCTAACAAGTCCTCGGCTAGTCAAGAAATTCCCCGCAATTTATGAAACCCGAAGGTTCATTACCGCATTCACAAGAGCCCGCCACCTGTCCCTATCCTGAGCCATATCAATCCAGTCCATGCCTCCCCACCCCCCATCCTACTGCTTTGATTCATTTAAATATTATCCTCCCATCTATGCATGGGTCTTCCAAGTGGTCTCTTCCCCTCAGGTTTCCCCACCAAAACCCTGTACGCATCTCTCCTGTCTCCCATACATGCTACATGCCCCACCCATCTAATTTACCTTGATTTGGTGAGCACTTCTGTGTAAGGAAGAAAAATTCTCAACTATCAACATGGTTTGGAAGTGAAGCGACTTGAACTCAGCTGCATAAAAATGCTGTTAATTCATTGACTACAGACTTGAGAGTTAAAATGTCTGGTTCTGTGTGCATGGCACAATTAAAATACAGTTAGGCCTATCGTCTGTTACAGTCGTGCTGTTCTCAGTGATGCTTGAATGTTTCTTGGATATGCATGGTTCACTATGCAACTAAAGAAGCGTATGCATGTGAGAATCTTCACCTTGGAGTTCAGAATGCATGGAGCTATACTGCCATCATCACATGTACCTTCACAGTGTACTGCTGCTTTGCCTTTACCTTGAAAATGGCATTTAAAAGCGGAGAAAGAAAATACGGACGAATGACAACGTGCTTGTAAAATGCTTACAAATTTCACAGCCTTGAGGTGTCTGCTCTTCTGGCTTTTGCTGCAGCATACGTTGGTTTTTTACCAACGTTTCCAGACAGCATGTCGGTCAAGATGTCCTGTTGTTTGTCATATTATGAGCTGATACCTGTGGGCAATAAACCTTTTCTTGTGTTTCTCATTTTACTATATGCATATATAATTTATGTCATTGAAATTTAATAATTAACATTTATCACGGAATTTTAACTCATTTATAAAGAAACTTCTGACATTCAATCCATCTGAGAAGCATTGTAACAAGTTTCAAGCCATCTTGTATCAGGTATTAAGTCTCCGAACATTGTTTTTATACTTGAAACAACACAATCACATTTTCGCACATGTTTAAGGAAATTTAAGGATCATAAAGGCTTGGGTTATGTCCCTGATAAGCAATCTGTTCATCTATCCAGTCTCGAAACAGAGCAACATTAGCGTAGACTCCAGGAGTGTTATTTTCGCCACAACCAATGCCCCAGGCAACGATGCCTGCCTGCTGATAATGGGTGGGATCATTTGCATCTGGACACACCAGAGGACCACCTCCATCACCCTGGAAAATAAGTCAAGCCATTTAATTTCTGTCCGTCTAAAATTCAAGACAATAAGCATTGTAGAGCCGAGCATATCGCACAACATGCCAGTACATGACTTACTGAAGGAAGATAAAAAATGTACTGTTTTTCATTTAACCCTGTTTGTGATAAATGGAATAATCTGCCAATAAAATGGGACATGTTGCTGTGAACACAAACTATTTTTTTTTGTGACACAAAGCTCTTCATAATAAGAAGGTGAAAACAGAACAGGACTGTTCACATACAAGAATGAACGTAGCGCTGAAAGGTGTAATCGAATAGTGATTAAATAAAATATTTGAATATGTTTCTGCATTACAAACTTGTCTTCATCTGTTGTCAGAACAAAACACAACTATGATGAGATGTGACAGTATACATTTCTAAACTGGTATATTCCATGAAGAAAGTAATGAAACTTGTGTTAGAACTCAAGAAACCATAACCTATTACATAATTTCAGAACAGTTATCATGGTTAATATGATGTGTTAATGCCTGAAAATCACTACCGTATATTGCACACAAATATATCCAAGCATTTCTTTGCACGTAAAACTAACGTGTTTTTAAAAATGACTGACTTAAGCTTGTGTATCTTTCCCAGTTATTTGGTAAATTATTTAAGAATTAACTGGATGGATTTAAAGTGACAGTCATAGTAATTATTCATGGATGGTTTCTTTAATTCTGATACAACACGAAACACAAATTACTGAAAATGTCCCTTTCCCGTCATCAGATTAGCTTGGATTTGTACTGTACACAGCTTTCCAAAATGCTTCAAGTGTCTGTATGGAACAACAGAAAAAGAAACTAGTAATAATTGTTTTTACGGAGCCATTTTAAATGCTGGTAACACTTAGAATACCATCAGATAACCACTACACGGATCCAATAGGAATACTGATAGCTCCACACTAAAAAAAAACTTGGTCTGTGCTTCAATTGGCACAAAATATTATTTTACATTGGTGACTTTAGCAGCTAGCCAATTGTTACAGTTTTCACAGTGGAACTAAATTCAAAGCAACAGTATTTTCTGTACTGTGTTTTTAAGTAATTTTTCTCATATAAATAAACAATATTCTGCTTATAGTAAAATGTTCATCCTGTCAACATTCTTAACCTCTGGTCACAGACCACTGGGTACAATATTCTTGTCAAACTTCATAAACCGTGGTGGGTGAGTCTACACTACATGTCGTCAGATGAATTTCTGTTTCTCTGTATTGGTATACTTTATCTTAAACCTTAAATTTAACTTGATCAAATTTTTCAAAAAACCTCAAAAACCAGTATATATCATATTACTTTGAATTTAAGATGCCCTCTAAGATGGACCCCACTGTTAAAAAGGGATTTTCAGGGGGAAAAAAAATTGCAAGCAAATACATTTCACTGTCAGTAAAATCTACTACTCTTAGCGAGGCCACTTGTTTTTCGAGGAACATGACGTTTTTGAGACTTTTGAAAAGTGAAAAATAATACCTCAAATTTAAGACGCAACCTGATTTTCAGTTTAGAAAAATATGAAAAAAGTGTGTCTTAAATTCAAAGTAATAAGGTAAAACTTTGCTCCTATTAAGAATAAAATGGATATATTGATGGTGTTGCCAGTATGACGAAGTGCACATGACAGCCCAAAGTTCAGAAGCAATCAGTTGTCTTTCGGAGCTAATATGATCTGCATGTACCTACCTCTCTTTCTATTTTATCCTAACCCACTACTAACTTGAAACACTACAGCAACGTGGTTAAGCAAGCCACCAGAAATATTAACATTTATTTTCAGGAAATAAGGGAGTTTAAACTCCCTCAGTACTATTGGGGCTGGCAGTAAGATTTTACTCAGGGGTAAAGGAATTAGTACTGATAAAAAGCAGTGCTGGGCCAGATGGACAGCATGTGCATTACAATACTGAAACTGGTCAGTAAAGGTTTAAAATCACGTCTAATAAGTCTTGAACGGTAACGTGAGTGGTATGAGCACTAACAGCGTATCATTACCTTGCACGTATCTTTTCCTGGAGCTCCACCAGCGCAAATAAAACTCTCATGAAGCTTGAAATAAGGCCCCAGTCTTGTTTTGCGCAGTGCTTGTAGACACGCATCTCGAGGAACTACTGGTAGATCAACTTTCTTCAAGATTACCTGGTAGCGGCCTTCCTTACCTGAAGTTAAAAAAAAATTTCATCAGGGTCTCCCAGGTTTCAAAATGGAAAATTTGTGTGAAGGTGAAGATGGGTATATTTTCACTGAATGAGTGACAAAGGCATATGGTGATCCTTTAGTTGTGATTATTACTGACAGCCACATGGTATGAAAGGACTAAAGATACATTTTTATAGTATAGGAAACCATCTATTTACACAGATTTACCTATTTCTTATTACTGATGGCTAAAAAGGGTTATACATTATCTCCAAAATGTAGAAAACAACTTTGTAACCATAAAATCTCAATTACTCATGTATTCATAACTCACAAATACTACTCTTTCTTAGATGAAGATTCCGTTCTTCTGGGATGTTATGCGAGTACTTTGCGATGTTTCAAAGGCACGGTGGTCCTTCGAAACGTTTGGAACTACTTGCCCAATGACACTACAACTTTCCAGACAACCGGAATCTTCAGCAACACTGCTGTGAGAACATCCAGTGTTACTCTTGTTCTTGGTTATTTAAAAGTTTCTATAACAAAAGTGCAGACATTTCCACTCACATAGCTTTAAATATAATTTGCTTACTGGGGAAATAAGGAACAACTGAGAACGTCCCTTCAAACATGCCCGCTTAGAGAAGCCAGACAGACCCAAGGAAGATAGACAATGTTTTTCACCAACTAAATGCACTTGTTATAAAAACACTGAAATATTCTAAAACTGTTTGATAAAAAGCCCCGACAAACAGTTTTAGAATATTGCAGTGTTTTTATAACAAGTGCATTTAGTTGGTGAAAAACATTGTCTATACTCGAAAAATGCACGGTGAAAATAGAATAAAGACCCAAGGAAGAACACTGAGAATCACACAACAAACAAAGGCCAGTTTACACCTTTTAGCCTACCTTCCTTGGCAGGCTAATGACATCACCATGCTCTGTGTGTCTGTGCCTCATTTCTTCCATTTCAATTCTTGTACATGTTGACCAGTTTTCATGAAATTTGGTCATCTACCCTTGCACGATTTCCCTAATTTCTGTAATAACATGGCAGACATAAAAACTAGTGAGGTGGGCACACTAGCGCCACCTTATAAGGAGGCAGAAATGGTGTATGACAACAGATGATTGGAACGTACACAACTTTTGTGGTAGAATTATTCTGCAGAAAGTAAAACAAGAAAATGACAGCCACATGAAGTATATCTGTAGTTTCCAGTATGATGGTGACAATCATGTAAAATTTGGTATGGAGGTATATCAAAAATATACGTGTGGTATTGTTTAATAAGCCAGTATTACAGACATGGCTATGATCACATTTTGGGGTTAAGCCACAAATACACTCGTACTTAGTGCAGACAAAATCTGTATTTAAGTAGTATGTTCTCCAAAAATGTTGAATAATAATAATAATAATAATGGCAAAAAGCATAAAATGACAACAATGAGGAGAAGAAGAAGAAAAGGTAAGTTCGGGGGGGGGGGGGGGTGAATGTGGCTGCCTCAAAATTATGATGGATGGGAGTAAAATATAAGAGTAAGTAGTGTGGCTGGAAGTACTAGCATGCCCTGTAAGTAAGTACTATAATAATGCAGAGCATGGTGGTTACACTTAAGGAACATAATTTATGAAGTCCAAGCTGTAACAAACCTTAAACTTTACATTATAATTTAAACTTCCTTCACACTGAATCATAAAGTAAAAAGTACAGAGTCCATTTATCATTATTCTAATTTCACCGTGCATTTTTGAATATAAATACTGTTTTACACCAACCAAATGCACTATTTATGTAAGCATAATAAAATATTCTATAAATGTATAATATAGGGGTTTTAGATATTCTATAGAATATTTTATTATTCTTACATAAATAGTGCATTTGGTTGGTGTAAAACAGTATTTCCATTTATCTTGTTTGCAGACTACGGAAGTGTGTATGTGAAGGAATCAAATGAATATCAGACTGTCACTAAACACACGTGTAATGTAATACCTGTAACATAACCTACAAATAAATGTGAACACTAATTCAATTCCCTTAAGTTTATGATATTTATGTCTTACACGCAACATGCACCCTTCAACAGTCAAAAGTGACTATTAAATGCAACTTCTCTCAGTCCTGCAATAAACATTATTATTATTATTAAACATTTAAATTCTGTCATCAGAGTCAATTTACATTTTATTTATACCAACTCCTTAATACATTTAATTATTTTCCCTTTTAAATTTGATTTAATACCCTGAATATTATATTTATTAATTTCTAATCACTGTGCTTACTGCCTTTCACAAATAAGAGTTTTACCCTGTTACTCAACTGATTAGTTAGTACTCTTCAGATAATTTTTCCAAAACCCTACCTCTTGGAACAATATAAATTTTATACCCGATATCCACCAAGAACCTGATTATTTCAGCCCACTTGGACCTTATGCTCCGCTCAAACGTGACCAAACAACACACACCAAATTCAGGAGATGCCAAGTAAACTGTGCTCACTGAGCTTACATAATGCAGACACATATCTGCCATCTTGGAAAATGCATCAGAAAATGCACATACATACTGGAAAGTCACAAACAGCAGGTCTCACATTTTCCATACTTCCCAGAAACACTGACATAAGGAGTCACTATCATGCAACTCTTGGGAATGACATCTAAATATGTGTAAATTACAGAGGAACCTGGTTATAACGACATCGGTTTATACGACATTACGCTTATAGAGTCACACATTCTGTTGGTACCAATTAATTCGTCACTGTTAACTGTAACATTACACTACTCGGTTATAACGACACAAAATATTCAGTACCATTCATGATGTTATAACCGAGTTCAACTATGATAATATGTACATGTGTAAACGCTAACAGTTGCTATTCACTCGTTATAGTCTATATGTTACAAACGAGTTGGTAAAAGGAATAGGACCAGAAGGAAGCAGCAATGTAACATTGTACTGCCCGGTTATAACAACACTCGTTTATAACGACACAAAATATTCAGTCCCTTTCATGACGTTATAACCAAGTTCCACTGTATCAGTTGTAATAAAACTGTAAGCCCTGCATTTGTTACAACAGCAACAATAGCTCCAAACTACAAGCAAAAAGAACTTGACTCAACTACAATTCCATCTTATAACAACATAAGGTTAGCACATTAGCCCATGGGCTGAACTGAATATTGTATTGTTGGATAACAAATGTAAAGGTAAAGGTCACTTCGTAACATGCCATGCAGGCACAGAGAGAGGTACAGCTCTACTCATTCTTAACCTCAGTGCTGATTGGGAGTGGGTGGTCAATGCCACGCCCTGGCTGTTTTACCTCCAGGAAAGAGCCCTGGTACCCACTTTACAGGAGGCTGGATGGGCAACAGGGCCGGTATGTATGGGTGTGGGGAAGAGATAATCTCTTGCCCCCGCCAGAGTTCAAACCCCAAACCTAAGCCTGTCACTATACCGACCTCGCTATCCTGGTCCCCTGGATTATATATAAATGGACTATGTAAATTGTAAATTACCTAAATGCGACATTAAGAACACTAAAAATGGAATGTGAGCTCTGAGATTGTGATAGTGATAAGAATGCAGTAATCTGCATGGTTATCGCCACCTTCGGGATGTGATGCCATGTATTATGGAAGAAATTCACGTATGTTACCGCAGAAATGTACTGCCTCCTCCTGGAGGAGAGAAACAGAAGATTTATATCAGACTACACAGTCTCACATTCACTGGTACTGCAAGTCTATAACAGGAAAGCATTACAGTAAAACCCTGATTTAATGTTCCCGCATTTAGTGAAATCCCAATTTAGTGATGATTTTTTCATGTCCTGACGACAGCTCCATATAAACCAATAAACCTACATTTAATGAAAACCTCAATATAGTGAAATATATTCTAATCCCCAGCTATTCATTAAATAGGGGTTTTACTGTAATTATGAAGCCTACTTGGACCTCCACGTTGTCAACACAGTCACCAAGATTTCTGCCATTAATCATGTTTCTGTTTGCACAAACACAGCAACATGTAAGCATGTTTGAAATTTCCCAACATTCAGAAGTTAACATCCTTAATTACAATGGCTGGAAAGTTATCGTCATCATATCAGCATAAATTAATTTTAATTTAAAAGCCGCATGATTAAATAACAAGTTCTACGCAAATGAAATCAGTTTATTTCCATAGCAGTTCATTTAGTCATTTTATCTTATTGATGTCATGAATGGGATGCCAACAGTGAATGCCATTTTAGGATTTATATTGTAGTTCGATGCAATAATGTTTTCTTATGCCACATGCCACATGCCACTAGTATTACTTCAATCTCAGACACTTGTGCAGCTATCAGACAGCTGATTTAAAAGCTGTTCAGGCTGCATGCAATGGCAGCACGAACTGTGTATTTTAGCATGGGATGGAACTTGGAAGGAGAAGGTGTGTCCCAGGTAAAATAGTACCAGGAATTGCGTTTAAACTAAAAGCAAGTTACAAAATATACATAAAACATTACCGATCTGCCACTTTTGCTACGTTTTGTTCAGCCATCTCAAAAGAAACTGGATACAGCAACATGTTAAAGTATGTTCCAATTGAGTACATATTTATATACAGTATATAGGTGAGACTTATATAGTCAGTTGACAGTACACTCCATTTTGTTTCATTACCTTCAAAAAAAGGACTCACAGAAAATGTATTAAACATAAAATGTGTGCTTCATTTTTCTTTAAAACTTTTGTTACAAAAATTTATCACTCAGAAAAATATTTAGAGTTATGCTTGAGGTTTTCACAGAAACACATAAAAGTCTTCATGTGAAGTGCATTTCATGAAAATCCATTCAGTGGTTCTCAAGGCAGACAGAGGGACAGACACAGAAAAAATAATGGGCCCAATTTCAGCCTAGTTCCCTTCCACAAAAGGAAAACGTATGTTCCTGAGATCACCATGCTGTCTGCATGTGTCGCATTTCTGCTTCTTAACCAGGTGACAAATTTTCGTAAAACACACAATACACATCATGCCACTGGAAGACACCCCACTGCCATCCTTTTAACTTCCTACAATCATTAATAACAAGAAGGATGCATGAATTTTTGAGGTGGGAGATACATTATTGCCGCTAACTTTTATGTCCTGAAATGAAGTAGGGTAAGACACCTTCGGAAAAACCATGCAACTTTTAACAAGGTAATTCTTTTTGTAACATGTAACAAAACAAAATGGAAGCCATGGAGACATTTTCTTCAGCTTTCAGGTTAATGGTAATAACTAATGAACCACAGGAGGTAGACACACGAAACTTGGTACTAACACAGAACATAAACATGCCTACACATCACATATGAAATATTGATTGTAAACATTTACGGACATGGCGATGATATGAAATTTTGAGGTTATTTCATAATGTAATGTAAACAAAACTTAAGTTCTGAACAAAATAAAATAAAACAACCACAATAATACTAACAGGTATGTAGAACTAGACAGCTACACAACAGGAAATTAGGATTTGAGTTCTGTTCAGAACTGCATGTTGCAACTCTTGATTGCGAAGTGCCAAAAATAATTACTAAACATCGTAAAAGTGTAACTGATCACAAACTGTAAATGAAACAAATGGTCCAAATCTGTATGCGTATCTCTTCTTCTTCTTCTTCTTTCTATGGGCCCGTAGGCATTAGCTCCGGATGCACTGCAGCCTTAGGCTTATTGTGCTCACCCTTAGTCTTTCTTTCAGCATTGGTTCATTAGCCCTGTGCTACTAATAAAGAGACACAGGTCTTTTAGTGAAGCCATGCTTATATCTCTTGGTTCAGCGAACATCTTCCCAAAGAGCTTATAACGTTGTCGAGCCAATGCCTCGCAGCCACAAACAATATGGTGCACAGTTTCAGTCTCCGACCCACAAAATCTGCAGGTCGGATCTCCTTCGAAAAGGCCCATAATGTTCAAGTGCTTCCTCACAGGTGCATGTCCTGTGAGGAATGCTACTACTGATCTAAGTTGATTCCTGCTCAATTTAATCAGGCCATGTGCGTATCTCTTGGTTAGAAATAAAAAATCAAGCTATCTCATAAAAGCTGCAATCACAGCTTTGTTTCTTGGTTGTACAAACAAGAGGGATAGTAGCCTAGAAGTCTTTGAACCTGCCCGCCAATAACCTATTTTTGGGACCCTTTTTTTTTTATTCTTACCTGTAATAATATAGGAAAGCTAGATCCCAGTTACAGAATCACTGTTTACATGAACATCTGTGTCAACTGTTACACTGATGCACATTTACATTACGTGTCTGCCCAGGACAAGTGTACTCTTTGTATAGCACAATATATCTGTTATTTGCTGATATCATTTAGTGAACCTAACCTTAGATTAATCTTCCTCATACAGTGACTAGGCTAGGGGCTGGACAATCTGGGGTTCAATTCCTCGCAGGGATAGTTGATTTTCTATTTTTCAAAATATCCAGACCACCTCTGCCTACTACTGAATGGGTACTGGGGGACTCTTCCCCAGGGGTATGGTGGCAGGGACATGAGGCTCAATATTCACCTCCAACCAGTACTAGGGTCAAGAATGGGTGGAGCTATATACCTACCAGCCATGTATGCCTTCATAGCATGCATGGGACAACTTTACTTTTGAATTTTCTATTTATGAAATAATTGCAATAAAATATATCCACTAATATTAGACCGCACCACAAGAATAAATGTGATGTATTTTTATTACACACAAAAATCTGATGATAATCACTGAAGCTGAAGATCAATTTAACCTACTTACCATACGAATCCTTCCCCCATCCTGTTGCAAAGCACTGACTATGGTCAAAGACTGCTCCTTGTGGCGGTAAGCACACGGCATCGACATTTTCTGCATAATCCACAGGAGAATCCAGAAAGATGAGACCAATGTCGTTGTACAGCGCTCCCGCATAGTAGTCGGGATGAATCACAGTGGTCTTCGCAATCCTGTCTTGGTGAGGGTAAAGCTCATTCTTGGTCTGTGTGTCCCATTCTCCTACACGAACCTTCAGTGAACTCAGGTCTTTCAATCTGCATGTTAAAGAAAAAATTAATTTCAAACTGTCATTATTAGGTAGTCAAAAAGATCGAGATTTTAGACACTGCAGCCACTTACGTCCACTGACAGAAACAAAACAACACAGGATTTTGGTGGCGAGAACTCACAAGGAAGGGGTACTTGAAAAATTCACAAGGAGGTGATATGATGATATAAAAATTAATCACAGTGAAATACATTATAAGGATGTGCAATGCATTTAGCTGGCTCAGGATCATGTTCGATGGCAGGCTGTAGTTCAGATATTCGTACTAATGAGCCTATGTGTTTTGTTGCTGCAATTTGGTTGGTACTTGGTTTTTAATTTACTGAAGTGTGACCTGTGTACACACGCTCTCAGTACCTTTGCCTGTGCAGCATCACTTAACAAGGTTGTGGAAGGAAGGAGCGGCCATGTGATTTGAGGTACAATCATGACATTTGCCTGGACAGGCTGAAACAAATCGCACATCAATGTAAAGAGTCTAGAGGCCAAGACTTCAACCTGTACATCACAGATATGAAATAGGACAGCCATCCACCCAAATGGGATATAGAATCGTTAAGTTGTTTGAAACAAGTACCTTGTAGACACAAGGTGAAAACTTGTGTATGGTACAACAAAAACCTGAACTTTGTCCCACTAGTTCTCCTTACAAGTTACAACTAATTAACTAACTCCATGGAGTAGAGTCAGTCCTGAGAAGCTTAAAGTTCCTCAGCTAGTCAAGAAATTCCCCGCAATTTATGAAACCCGAAGGTTCATTACTGCATTCACAAGTGCCTGCCACCTGTCCCTGTCCTCAGCCAGATCAATCCAGTCCTTGCCTCCCCATCCCACTTCTTGAAGATCTATTTTAATATTATCCTCCCATCTAAATCTAGGTCCTCCAAGTGGTCTCTTTCCCTAAGGTCTCCCCACCAAAACCCTGTACGCACATCTCCTGTATCCCACACATGCCCCACCCACCTCATTCTTCTTGATTTGATCACCCGAATAATATTTTATTAGGAGGACAGAGCATAAAGCTGCTCCTTATGTAGTCTTCTCCACTCTCCTGTTACCTTGTCCCTCTTAGGCCCAACTCATCACTGTAAAAACGTGCGATGTTACAAAACATTTCACGAGGCCTCGGACTTGGACTGATCCTTTGGTACGATGCAAGCAGTGGAAAAGGGACATGAGGGCATGTGTAATGTGAAGAGCCTCTAAGGCATGGGTCATTAATGACAGTGGTCAGGGAATTAGCAAGGTATTAGATTTGGTGGGTGTACAGGAAGTTAGCTGGGACAAGGGAGGCACTGTATGAGCAGAGGATTATAAAAGTTACAACTACAAAACCCTAAATACAGCAGAAAAAACTAGTATTCCCTAGCAAAAAATTTAAATTTCTGAACACATTGGTCAAAACCCCAGTGACAGTTGGAAGACCTAGAATTCACTGTGCTTTTCAGAAAAACTAGTTTGTCTCAACATTTACAACTGTTACTTGCTAATTCTGAATAGTTATATCCACTGAACATTGGACAGTCCTTGCACTGTGCAACAATAATCAGTATTTACTCATTGTCAGTACTGGTTTACCAGTACATGGTTTCCAGCCAATGAATCTATAATTCGGGAAAATTTGTGGATCATGATTTGAGATTTGACTGCCAACATCACCTACTAAGTCACCAAAAGTTACAGTGTTATTTTTAAGGTAAAGGTAACGTTCACCGTAGAACAGGCCATGAATGCCCAGAGGGGGAGTAGAGGTATAGTTCTACTCTTTCTTTAACCTCGGCGCTAGATGGGGGTGGGTGGTCAACGCCACGCCCCAGCCGTTTTACCCCCATGAATGACCCGGTACCCATTGTACAGGAGGCTGGGTAAGCCCCAGGGCCGGTCTGGACGGGAGCTGAAAATCTCGCCCCCACAGGGATTCAATCTCCGGACCGTCCAGCTCGTAGCGAGTCGCTATACCGACTACGCTATCCCTGCCCATTATTTTTAAATGATCCATAACCGTGCATTGAGCAATAAGGTATGATATTAAAACCAACAAATGCACATAATTGTATGTAAGTGTATTATACAGAGGTATACAGTGTGTATAATACACTTTCATACACTTATGTGCATGTGTTGGTTTTAATATCATACCCTAGTTACGGTGTTATTTGTCTTAGTAAGTTCCTTTTTTTTCAGTGTGTTATTTAATGATGTTCTCAGCTGCTAAGGTTACATAGTGCCAGCAGTACGTGAATGAAATATGAGATGGAGCACTGGTGGAATAATAGTATAATTGGATACTTGAAGTACTCACAGAAAAACTTGCCCCAGTACTACATATCAATACCGCATGGAATTGCCTGGGATTGAATCCAGACCTCTGCAGAGAGAGGCCATGGCACAGCCCGTGTCACAGTACATTCCAGTACGCAAAACAGTTACTATGAAGTGCATGCCTTTGGTTGCAGCTATGAGCAAAGTTAACGGTGACAAAGAATTTTATGAACAGAATGGGTAAACATCAGCATTACACTTCACAAACACGACTATAGCAAAGTTACACAGGCAACACGCTACGGCTGCTGTTGACACAGCAACATTCCAAAAGAATATAATCTGGCAACAGATACGTACAATGTCATTGAAGCAGCTGAAGTCTCAGACGGTTATAGCTGTCATGACAGAGTTTGAACAGAAACAGGTAGACAGCACACCAGTATAAAAACCAGATCTTGTCACTGTGCTAAATTTGCAATACTGAGAAGGCAAAGAAGAAATGAAGGTTAGCTTCTAAGCCCATTTTGCACACTGGGCTAAACATCATTATCAACTAATGATTCATTCATTCATTTATTTACATTCCATAGATCCTTATATAGTTGGAAGTAAAATAACCAGTGGATATAGAAATAGAAATAGAATTTACCATTGAAGATTAATACTATTTCAGATCCCATACTGTTTGCTGATGACACTAGTGTCATCATTTCTAAAGATAACTATGATGATTTTAAACAGACATCGAATCTTGTTCTGTCCCCTATGTGTGAATGGTTTGATGCTAATCAGTTCTAAATGTGGAAAAAACAAATACAGTGAAATTTACAACTACAAATTTACTTTATTATCCATTGGCTGTCGGATAAGCAGATAAACTTATAAAAGAAACAACAAGTATAACATTTCTTGGTATACAAATCGATAATCACATTAACTGGGAAAGTCATACAAAGCAAACAATTCCTAAACTGAGTGCTGCCATGTTTTGCAGTTAGGAAAATGTTTCATATTCTAAACTCAGATGCTCTTCAGATGGTCTGCTTTGCATACTTTCACTCTGTAATAAAATACGGAATCATTTTTTGGGGAAATTCTACTGATGCAGAGCGGGTATTTATATTACAAAAAAGGATAATTAGAATTATGGCTGGTGTTGGATCTAGAAGTTCATGTAGAAGCCTATTTAAGAAATTGGATATCTTACCTGCCCCATGTCAATACATATTTTCATTGACAATGTTTGTTGTGGATAATCAGGACAATTTTTCAGACTAACTCGTCACTACATGGTGTGCATACAAGAAACAAGACTCAGCTTCACAGGCCCATTGCCAATCTGACATGCTTTCAGAAAGGTGTTTCCTATGCTGGCATAAAGATTGTCAATAGTCTACCTTCCAGTATTTCGAATCTCAGAAATGATAAATTACGTTTTAAGGTTGCATTGCAAAGATACCTTATGGATCATTCTTTTTACTCACTTGCTGAATTTCTGACGCGTAGAAAGGATATTTTTTATGACTATAAGTTATAACGTGTAATTTTATTTTTGGGCCTATGATTTGTATTCAAGATGTTTGAAATTGTATTACGATTTTAGTCGGACTTTTTAATATGTACGTACGTATCTACGTTTTGTTGTACAGATTTGATTTGGTCTTGCTTTGTTTGTGTCCGTGTATTGTACTATTGTGATTTGTTTCATATCCAGCTGTCCTATTACAGGTTTTGGATCTGTGAAATATACGTATGTATGTAACTACATCTGATCAGCACATGGAGTCAATCTGACAGAAGAAACTGATCACGATTCATCAGGGCTGCATTACTAAAATGTCCTGTTCTGTGCTTTGTGAACAAACATGCAAAGTAAGCTCCTTATTGTTTGAAAAATGGAGGGGAAAACCTGTCTTCAGCAGAAAATGAACTGGGAAACTGTCTCCAGTGTACAATTTCTGAAGTCCAAAGAAACTAGCACAAAAAATGGTAGCTACCTGCAATGAGTGGGAAATTCCTAATGCAGAAATGGAAAGCAAGAGGAAGATTATAATGGAAAATAATAGGTTTGATGTCCATTCCTTGTTTTCACACAATCTTGTTAAGTGCTGTAATTTCAAATTTCTTTTCAGGTACACCCATGACCCCTCCCTTACCCCTGTTTATCTTCAGCTCTTATATAACCCTTAGCTAGCAGCTTAGAATTTCCTCGAAGGATACAAAAGTTGAACGACTGACTGACAAAGAAAAAACAAACAAACCAACTAACTAAATCCATGAAACAGGGTCCTTCTTGAAAGCTACCAAGTACACAGTTCCTCAGCTAGTCTAGACGTTCTCTGCATTGTGGGAAGCTCCCACAGCATTTTACAGAACCTGAAGGCTCAGCACCATGTTCAAAAGTGACACCCACTTGTCCCTGTCCTAAGTCAGATAAATCAAGTCCATGCTCTCCAATCTTATTTCTTTAAGATCCACTTTAATATTATCCTCCCATCTACACCTAGGTCTTCCAAGTGGTATCTTATCTTCAAGTTTTCCTACCAAGAGCCTGTAAGCAGCTTTCTTCTTCCCCATTTGTGCCACACTCCACACTCGTCTAATTCTCCTTAATTTGGGCCACCCAGATAATATTTGGCAAGGAGCACAAATCATGTAGCGCCACAATATGCAATTTTTTCCATTCGTCTGTTATCTCTTCCCTCTTAGACGCAAATATCTAACCTCACCACCCTATTCACAAACACTTTCAGTGTATGTTCCTCTCTTACTGTGAGACACCATTAAGAGAAGCAAGTCTATAACCACAACTGATGTCATATGTGGCTGCCACTCTTATATCTGCGATACTCACGTGGCCAGGCAGTGGGCCGCTGTGAGTACAACCTGTGGATGTATCAGAGCACCTCCACACTGGTAGACATTCAACTTCTCTGGGTTCTCATCCACTGATTCCTCTCGCAGGATGGCGACCATCCATGGAAATTCTCCAAACTGGGCTTCACTGTCATTGGCGCCAGTTATGCGGAAGCCTACACCATCTGCGTTACGATGGCCACAGCCGGTCCTCTGTTTTGGTGTCGGTGTGATCGGTTCAGTCACTGTATTAGGCTTCTGACAGCACACATCGAGGTAGTTCTCACAGGGCCCATCTTTGATCCTGCAAGAGAATTACTAAGAATAAAATGGTTTCAAGTTTAGAGGTTTTCACAGCAGTATAATTGAAGACTCCTGTCTTCTGCGATTTGATACTGAGTTGTTGGATGATTGATCCCCGGTGATTCGAATGAATGTATTGCCTTCATTCTGAAGGGTCAAGTGGACCAAGAAGAATTTTTTCAAAATGTCGGGAACCAGTCACCCAATGACAAAGTGTCACATCCCAGAAGACCGGAAACTTAAATACAATAGCTGATTACAACCTGGTAGTGTCAAATGAGGATACCTTTAATTTAATAGCGGGAACTACATGATGGGCTAATAAACACAAGAATATTTAAACCATTTAAGACCAATGAACAATGAGCTGAACAATGCACAAGAGAATAATATTACGCACAATCATGAGTAGGACATAACAACATCGGTGAAATTTATATCAGGAGTTGTTCTAAAATATAATGAATACCAGAAAATTGTACAACAGATTCAATGTAAACATTGCATTACGTGTGAAAATTCTAGATGGAAATTGAAACAAATGTTCAGACAATGATTATAAAAAGAAAATTTGAGAGCTGAGGCAGCATTATCAAATACACATACACAAAACTACAGTCTCCCATCAACAAAGGTTAAACAATATGCAATCACAGTGTGTCTAACTAACCAACTGTGTGGAGCAGAGTCCTTCTTGAGAAGCTAACAGTTCCTTAGCCAGTCAAGAAATTCCCCACATTTTATGGAAACTGAAGGTCCATTACCATGTTCAAATGATCCCACCACATATCCCTAACCTGAGCCAGATAAACCCAGCTGATGCCCCCTGTCCTGATCAATTGTAATATTATCCTCCCATCTATGCCTAGATCTTCCAAACAGTTGCTTTCCTTCAGATTTTTCAATGACAACCATATATGTATTTCTCTTCTTTCCCCAAGTCTGCCACACCCTAATAATATGTGACGAGGGGTAAAACTCATGAAGCTCCTTGTTATGCAGTTTTCTCCATCTTTGACTCAAATATCTTCCATATCTTCCACATCTTCCACAGCACACTATTCTCAAACACCCTCCTTAGTGTGACAGGTCAAGTTGCACACTCAAGTAAAACTCTGGGAAAATTATGCAGATTCGCACCCAGAAAGTTTCATCAGCAGAGGAGGGGGGGTGGGGGGGGGGGTGACCCTGAGGCTCTAATTTCTGTTTGATTTAAAAAAAAATACATTATAAAAATCATATCATAAATATAACATAACGTTTTACAGTATTCATTTCCGTGCATTAAATAACAATTTTTGATACAATAACCAACAAAATGCACAACATTGCAATACACAATTTTACAATTAAAACTGTCGGAATTTTAAAGTTTTAATTGTAAAATTATGTATTGCAATACTGTGCATTGTGTTGGCTTATTGTATCAAAAATAACGTAACATTGTTTGCAACTGCATTTATACACATATTATTACAATTTATATCACAAAGTGTCTGTTATCAATGTCACTGGCTGTGGACTACACTCCTGGCTGGGGCATGTGAACATTTTCTCCGCCAACTTATCTAGTACCCTCCCGTTCGACTGCCACTAGCAAGGTCTTTTTGTCAGGGTAGAGTGATCAGAATTTGAAGCTGATCATTCAATATATCCAATGCAAAGTCTAGAAGAACGCCTGTATCTTACCCCTTTGCCTCAGATATGTCTTCTAGGCATTGTAAGTGAAGTTCACCCTACAACAGGCCATGAAGGCCAAGAGGGGGAGTAGACATATAGCTCTACTCTTTCTTTGACATTGGCGTTAGATGGGGGTGGGTGGTCAATGCCCCGCCCCACCGCTTTATCCGTGCGAGACACCTGGTACCCATCGTATAGGAGGGTGAAGCTGGGTGGGCCCCAGGTCCGGTCTGGATGGGTGCAGAAAATCTCGCCTCCACCAGGATTCATCGCTATACCGACTATGCTATCCCAGCACATCTTCTAGGCATTGTGCTTTTACATTCAATTGTACATATCACCATTGACAATCATATTTATAAATTGATTTAGTTCCAGCTACTGACATTCCTCCACACAAGAACAAAGTCAATAACACACGCGCGCATGCATGCGCACACACACACACAGAGTGAAATCAATTACAAATACCTCACACACTTGTCACTTGTCAGTGTAGCAGTCTGTTATTTAATTATGCTATTAACTGCTAAGTTGCTGTAACATCGGTGATAGATGAATGAATGACTATGGCGTACTGGTGGAATGATACTGACAGGGTAAAACCGTAAGTACTTGGAGAGGAGCCTGTCCCAGTGCAACTTATCCACCACAAATAGCAAAAGGACTGACCTGGGACTGAATCCGGGCCCCTGCAGTGACAGGCTGGCAACTAACTGCCTGAGCCATGGCACAGATCATCACGCATCAGACACCCAACAATACAGTAACAATAAAGGCTTACCTGTGGCTCCATCGCCACGCAATATCTTTGTGAAACTCTGTTGTACAAACATTGTTTTCAAACTGTGTTACATGTGTATTTTTCGATAAGAATGTGTTTCATTTGTATTGTATAAGCACAACATATTACCTTGGTTTAAAACAGCCGTACACAATACATGTAGTATTTATTTCAATCCACGATCTTATTGGTGGATTTAACCACTTACAATAATTTCAAGAACGTATCCCTTGAGAATGCAGAAAGATAAGTGTGCTCATTAGTTTTGGACAATGCAAGTTTTTCAATCTGATTAACTCTAATTTTATCAAATGTAAATATATGAGGACTGAAAGTCAGTCATTTAATGACACAAAAAATGTTTTTTTAATACAATAAGAAATATTGTATACAATACAGCCCTAGAGTTTGGGATAGTATTCAGTTTATGTATGTGGGTTGTGAAGTTTTACCACAATTAAACAACTACAAGTGATGTTTTACTGCAGTCTGTGTCTAGTAGGAAAAACAGTCACATTCAGACTGCGGCTACATGGTTTTCATGTTGTGTAATGTGGTAAATAGCCTTCACACTAACCGTCATGGGAACCCCAGATCCCATACAGTTACATTACTTCTCTTTATGTAATATGACTTTTCCCCAAAAAGAATTCAGGACGTAAACCTAGAATAATGTCCATGATTTCAAGCTTCTGCCACGATGTTGATGAGATCTGTGCTCTTCTGGGATGTTACGAAGCGTCAAATGGTAATCCTTTCTTTTCTTTTCATCTTTGACTCTTAACCCTTGAAGATGGGACCAATATGTTGTCCTGAAATGTCAGTAAAGGATTACCATTTGACGCGGCGTAATACCCCAGAAGAGCGCAGACCTTAAAGAATAATTTGTAAATATGGGGCATGAGCAAGCGTATGCGAGTAGGATATGACCAATTGTTAATGGCTGTACATGCAAAATGAACATGAGAGACCAGAAGAGTAACCTTCATGCAAAAACATAGCAAAAAAGTGCTGGTGACTTGCATGACAGAGTGAGAAGGCTAAAGTGAAACTTCAACATTTGGTGCATCAGACTGCGTATATCGTGCGAGTACAATGCAGTGGAGGAGCAAGTCAGAAAATACATTTAGTATAACTGTTCTCAGTATATGTTCCAGAGTAATGCAATAACATGCTCAGGAAAAGCTGCAGGAAGCATCCAACTGAAGTTAAGTCACATACAGCGCGCAATGAGTGACGTTTTTGTCTTCATTCTTTGGTGTAACATCTTGTTGCTTGGCAGACAAGTACCAACGCTTCACAGGAACCAGCTGCCTGCATCTTCAGAGTAGATCAAACACTGGCACCCACCTTCCCAAAGACATTCTGCCACATCCAAGAATACCATAAACCAAACTTCACCAGCATGATTGTTCAGTGGCGTATCAAAGTTTTAATTTCAAAGGATTATTCCTGTACTATTCAAGTAAGTGCACAGCCCAGTAACAAAATGGGGGAGTAACAATAGCAAAATGAGAGAGCATTTACCGCTGTCACCCTGAATTCTGTCTCATCCCAATGACCCAGCAAAGAAAAGCGATGCAGAATCCTTGCTCTAGTGTACGTCCACTGATGCAATAGCCAACCTTCTGCTGAATACAGCTAGACATTCATAAGACAATGCTAAAGAGCGGGAGGAAAAAAAAGGACATTTATATCTTCAATGCCTCACATGGATATCAGAGTCTATGAGGTGACTTGGAATAAAGTTACAATATATCTTATTTTGACAGTTTTCTAAAATGTAATGTTTAACATCGCTGTCTACTTGTGTCTTGTGGTAAATATATACTTGTAGAATATTTTTCATCAGAATGTACCTACAGAAACTGAAAATGATCTTATCATTCAGCCAGGAAATGGCTTACGAATGTTTTCCACTGACATGACAAAGTGCAAACCACATTAGAAATTGCAAAGAATGAGACCCCATTTTAACACTTCAACCACTGTTTTAAATACTAATTTAACATCATATTTGGTGTTAGAACTCTGAATATCACAATGCAAATATTCATAAGAGTAATCCCACAGTAATCATTGTTAGTTTCAAGATATTTTCTGTTTTTTTTTTCTCATAACAGAATTTGTGTTAATTATGAACACTTTCACCCACATTACTCATAAGAACATGAAAAGAAATTCCAGAAATTGCAATATATTCAGGGGAGTTTTAAGGGTGTTTAGTCAGGTCAACTCATGATACATGGAACAAACACATCATTACATAAAACTGCCTTCCATACACAAATTGCATTACACACAATTTGACAAAACAATAAAAGGTTGTTTACCTGGCACTTTGTTTAGAGGAAGTTCACTCTAACGGAATATTTATCTGTAGAGTCTACTCCAATTTACACCGCTATAT
Source organism: Reticulitermes speratus (assembly GCA_021186555.1). Taxonomy (NCBI): domain Eukaryota; kingdom Metazoa; phylum Arthropoda; class Insecta; order Blattodea; family Rhinotermitidae; genus Reticulitermes; species Reticulitermes speratus. The sequence goes on along the minus strand of JAJKFL010000237.1, from coordinate 4,778,186 downwards.
TTGACACTGCTGATCACCCAGAGGAAGAAATTAATGATGTACCAGCTCCTAGAACATCTGGAATGCAGTAAACAGTGTGCTGTATATTTTATTGTTGGTAAAGCTTTGTAAATACTGTACATCTTATATTTTGCGTCATTTCAGGCTTCCATCGCGGTGTAAACAAGACCTTGACTAACTACCAATCTACGCTGCGTAACGTCCCAGAAGAGCGAAGACCTCATCTTATTTTTTATTTCATTTTTTCATCAGAGCTCACTTTAAAACTCCTTTTCCTAAGTCACCATTCCATCTATTGGCACACCCTATTCCACAATTATGCCAGATAAACGAACTTTTACTGTACTTCACAGTGTTGGCAGTAACATACGGTGCTGAATTACTGCTGACAGGGAATAACAAATTGGAAAGAAGGTGGAACAAAGTGGTCATGACCTAATTTAAGGTATTGTGCTAACATCTGCCTGGAAGGACTGTGAAAAACCACAAAACCTCAGTCAGGATAGTCAGTGCTTCTCACTGGGCGCATCCAAAGTACACGTCGGAAGCTTTGATTATAGACAGACCAATTCTTTGTCTGGGCAAACTTGAGTACTGAGCAGAAGGAAGAAGTTGGATACCAGAAAAGTTAAAGGAATTTTATTTGTGATATCTCCACATTATAGTGAGTATTGTATCTCCCATTAAAAGTGGCCTTGTGTTACCTCGCCCCTACTTCATGCAAACTAGGCACATGCAGCAGCTGGAAGGCAGACATGCAGGACTCACCCTGGGGTATTGGAAGCTGTACAAGGACACGGCAGATTAGAAGGAAAAAAGCCCGACCTGATGTCGATAAGTCCAACGCCATCTGTAATTATGGTATTATTCTGACAGAGGTAGTATGGAACGCACTGGCAAGCCAGTGGATTGTGTTCTTGTTCCTGGCCCTGGATTTTCTCTTCTGTTGTTGACTGTGGAGTGTTGGAAGTTCCTTCCGGTTGTGGAAGAACGAATACTTGACCAATAAGGGTGTCTATGTCTGCCTGAGCTCTTGCGTTAACAAGTTGCGTTAGGAGCGATGCAGTTACAGCCATTAACAGATATCTAACCACTGGCTCCATTTTAGCACACTGAAACAAAATAATGACTGTGTTATGTTACAAATCTCAGAAGTTGACAGAAGTCATCCTGGTTTGTGATACAGCTTCCTGAGACTATAATCTGGAACTTCAGAGATGATAATGATTCCACAGCATCACTCATTCATTATTCAGTGATCAGATTTTGTATGGAAAAAGGTTTTTAAAAAATCACTCTCAACACCACTATGACTGCCCCAAGCATATACCATACACAGGAGTTTCATTATATGATGCTTCGCAAAGCTGGCATAAGTGCTAAAATAGTCTAGGCCTGTCCATTCTACAAGCATGTTCACAGCTTCCTAATTTGAAACCCTCATACATATATATTTGTATACGTGGATGTAACCAACAGGAAATAAAACTGTTAACAAACTGATGGGTATAAAATGTAGAAGGAAACATGTATTTCATCAGATTCAAACATATTACCACTTGGATAAAAAAAAAATGGAAACCCTTCCTTAGTTTGGTTTTACTGGAAACCAAACTGATTCTCCAATAAAATGCACCAATCAATGGTAACAGTAATTGAGGAGTACTGATTCAGTCAACCATAATACAAGTACAGGCTATCTGAAGCTACTGTGGTTAGCAAACAAAAACTGAAATAGGCTACAAACGTCTCCTTCCAAATCCTTATCTTTCAGGATTCTTGAACATCATTCCATCACAATAAATATTGTGTAACTTCTGCAGTTGAACCAGTTTCGATAACAACATAAAGCCAGTGCACTTCATATCTTATAAAAGATTAAGTTGTCCCTGGACTTAACTAAGCACCAAAACATAAAGGCTTATAGGGAGTGGAGGTAGAGCTCCACTTACTCTTAAACCTCGACACTAATGGAGATATGCGATGAATTTACGCCATATCCGCTTTACTCTTCCAGAAATAACTCTCGGTACACACCTTCCCCTGTCATGTATCGAACCAAGGTCGTCCAGCATATACCACAGTCACTACACTCACTGAACTATTCCAACTGCCATTCCGTCTTATTTGACACTGAAACACCTTCTGCAAGCGATACAGAAAACCAGGCAACCAGTAAAGTACTGAATTGTAAAGCCTTTGTCAGTAAAACTCCTCATCACAGTTGGGCACGCAAAATAAAACAACGTACCATCGCTTTTCTGCTTACCTGGCTTCATTTTGCGTGCTTGTAAATAGTACGACTTCACGCAGTTAATTGGTAACAACCTACCGGATGCTTCTTGCTGTTGCTACTCATGCACTGATTTTCAAGGTCTACCAATCGACCCTCATTACAATAAACAGTTGAGAGCTACTACATCTTCCCGCGAGCATTATTTTTGTGTACAAAAAGTCATACGAAACATTACGTAATACTGGAGGGAGGGGAGATTATAGATAGGTTATGACTACGTTATATTATCCGACGAAACGATTGGTACTGCATGCAGAGAAGTGTAATCAGAAAAGGATATGATGAGAAGGAGACAGCCATTAGTAAGAGAAGGCCAACTGATGTGTTTAAATGAAGCTTCTTCTACTGCAAACTGATAATTCAGAACAAGCCCCCACCTCCGGAAATAAACCACAGACACATCGCTATGTAAGTAACAGGCACATAACGGCAATATGGTACAGCACGTTACAATAGGTCTGGGATTATTCTGGGTACCGTCAACGCCTAAGGCAGGCATTGACGGTGATTCGATTTGTAAAGTGCAGTTCGAGACTCGATGTTCGTGATCGACTGGAACTGATAACACCGTCACGAATATCGGAATCCACTTCCAATTTAACACGGCTATTTGGTTCCCAAAATTATGAAATACCGACAATAAAACCTTTTATAAAATAACCCCAAAAGTATTGGAATTTATTTTGAATAAAGTACAAAACTTTTTGGAAGCATAAAATACAGTACGTGGGATGATGTAAGAAGACTGTCGTTAGACGAAGCACAGAATCAATAACATCCACTTAATGAAAGACTGCTGAGAGTGATCTGCGCAATAGCGGGGCAGTGGGAGTAGCCCACGCGCCACCCACGTGGTCTCATCTACATCAACCGGTCACGAAAGGGGTAATCCGGAACATCGAGATTCTACTGTACGTTCCGAATCTGACAAAATTGTCTGTAATGTGAATGAACCTTTATGTGTGCGTTCAGTTTGTGAAGGAGAGAAATGACGACGCACGGATAACAGAGAAAGAAGCTGTTGTACACAGCGACACCAGACGAACTTCGCCTCATAACAGTCTGTGTGTCTCATCTGACATTCAGTGTGGTACATCCAGAATAAAGGCATTACCATTACAGCTAACAGGCTTGGAAATGGGCAGGAGAAAAGTCACACCCGCATCTAACGTTTGGAAATTGGTTGGTGGATAGATGCGATCGATTGAGAACGTTCATCATAATACTGATCCAGATGAATATAGTCTACACCCCCATTCCTCAAGATTCGTTTTAATATTATCACCCCCTACAAGCCCAGTGTCCCTAGATAATGGCAGGATTTGCGCGAAACTCCAAATACGCTTGTTTTAACCCATGTTTCCCAAGCAGGCTTCCGCAAAACCACGTGGCTTTCGGAAAGTGCAAATAAGGGTAACACGTGACAATTCCATTACAATATAAAAGCTATCCCATTACAGGCCTGGACAGGCCCTTAGGGCTCCAGGAGATTGAGGGTAATTTATGTAATAATATTACAAAGTTACTTTAAATAATGTTCATCTTTATTTGGCAATAATTCATTCGTTCAGATGATTATGAATTTTGATGTCTGACATCTGGTTGTGTTCTGCTTCTTCTTTGGCATACGGTCCTTACAGTTTAACCAGTGTCTCCTTCAGAATGACAGCCCATACAGATCTGTCTTCTGCTTTCTTCCTCCATCTCTTAACACTCATCGATTCCAGACCATTCTCAATACAGTCTAACCACCTTCTTTTTGGTCTTCCTGATTTTCTTCTTCCATCTGGTTTCTCCACAAATACTATCTTTACGGTCCTATCATCAGACATTCTTACCACATGACCAGCCCATTCTAGTCTTCTTACTTTTATTGTTGTTACAATATTTGGTTTTCTATACATAACCTGCAGTTCATCATTAGTTCGGATTCTCCAGCCATTTTGATCTTTTATTGGGCCATGTATCTTTGTTAGTATTTTCCGCTTCCATGTTTTAAGGAATGATTTAATTTGCTCTGTCAATGCCCATGTTTCACAACCGTATAGCATTATAGGTTTAATCACTGTAGTATACAGTCGAACTCGGTTATAACGTCATGAAAGGGACTAAATATTTTGTATCGTTATAAACGAGTGTTGTTATAACTGAGTAGTGTAATGTTATGGTTAACAGTGAGGAACTAGTTGGTACCACAGAATATCTGACGCTATAGGCGAGATGTCGTGTAAACCGATGTCGTTATAACCGGGTTCGACTGTATATTTTTCCCCTTTGTGTTAGCTATGTAAGTAAATAGCACTAAAAACCGCCAAATCCAACTTTTTTATTATTATTAAAAAAAAAAACTTGTCACACTACTTCTAGCAACATGTTTCGACGAAATTAGAAGTAATGTGGAAATTTATTTTTTGATAATAATTTTAAAAACCTGTGTGTGATGGTGTATAATTACAATCTAATTACAATTCTGAATTGCTGCAATACTACTGTAGAACAAATAAAACAGACACATTTTGAAAAAAAAAAAGTTTATTTTTCATTATGGACCCCCATATTAGTTTTTTACGTTTTTATGTTATTCATTCCTAAATAATTAACAGCTACTTATTTTTTAAGGTTCATTTTTCGTGTACATGAAATGTGACTTTTATGTACAAATATGTGCAGTTAATCGCACAGCCTTAATTAACATGCATTTATTATCATGCTTTTGTTAGGCGCGTTCGCATAGTCGCGAAGAGCGCCTGTTACCTTCGTCATGTCCGTCCGTCTGTCCATCCGCATGTATCAGCGCGGCTCCCACTGGACAGATTTCCGTGAAATTTGATATTGGGGACTTCTACAAAAATCTGTCGGAAAGAAAATAAAAAATTTGGTTAAAATCTGGCACTTTACATGAAGACCTAAATACGTTTTTTTTGTTGCCGGCGACAGTAAATCGCCTAACAAGCGCTCTCTTCGAGTGAAATGATATCAGGCTGTTAGTATGGCCGAGGAGGTATAAACATTACGCGAACGCGCCACAATGTTACGTTACATTGCCTACCTTATTTATTTGTGATCTAGCTTTCAGTTTTATATACAGAATTTTATTGGTGGCTCCGCAAAAATTGTTCGAGTACGAAAGGGCTTCGTAGTCAGATTAAACCGACAAAAACTGCTTTAACCTCTTATTAAATATGCTTAATTAAACCGGTAACGTTTCTTGTAATAACTTCCTAGAAATTTCTCCTGGCTGAAACTTGTTTACAGTGACTAATCATCGGTTATGTTCAATAATCACCAACTAATGCACATAAACTTTATTCACAATAGTTTATTCTTAAAATTCCCCTATACGTATTTCGGTGGTTTAAACCACCATCTTCAGGGGGTCATAGAGATTAATATGCATAGACTTTACAGTTATTACATATGTGGTTATATTATATATGTAGAATATGAGTGGGCTGATAATGTCCACTTCGTACAGTATGTAAAATAAAATAAATTACTATAAAATGGATTAAAAAGTTGCTAAAATGATTACATAATTTGTAGTCAGCAAGAAAATTAGTGGCAGTTTGGCCTTGTAGTTCTTTGCAAATTAATTTTAATTTGCAGTAAGGAGGTCATCTGTATGTACTGGGTGAGCAGCGTGACGTCCGTGTCGTGTTGCTGCAGCGTGATGAAGATGGTGGTTTAAACCACCGAAATACGTATAGGGGGTATTTTAAGAATAAACTGTTGTGAATAAAGTTTATGTGCATTAGTTGGTGTTTATTGAACATATCTCATTTGAAAATGCACGGTAAATACAATACAGGGCATACACAAAAGAATGGTGCGGTTTCAAAAGTGAATAAAAAATTTATGTCTCACATTACACGGGCACAACATACACCGTCAGCGGCGGCAACTGTCCAAGTTTCTCATGCGCTACCAGCAGTTCGCTTCTCATGCTTACTGCGTGGCCGCGGGGCCAGTTTCAAAGATGGCGTTGCAGCAGGAGAAGGCTTTCTGTGTGCTCCGTTTTGAGGTGTTCAGATGGAGACAAGAACCTTCTCCCTTGGCCACCCCGTTCGCCAGATCTTACACCGTGCGATTTCTTTCTTTGGGGGTTCGTTAAAGACAGCGTTTATGTACCACCATTGCCCACGTCCACCCATGAAATTCGTGATCGGATAACGCATGCACTGCAGGCCATTACAGGGGACATGCTACACCGGGTCTGGGATGAGTTTGATTACCGTGTGGATGTGTGTCGTGTGACCCAGGGTGCACACATGGAAGGATTGTAATTACCAAATGAGAAACTTGGACAGTTGCCGCCGCTGACGGTGTATGTTGTGCCCGTGTAAGGTGAGAAATAAATTTTTTATTCACTTTTGAAACCGCACCATTCTTTTGTGTATGCCCTGTATAATCATCGGTTGTTGAGAACACTGTAGTGTTGGCAGCACTTGTGATGTTTCAGCTCGGTTTGTTCATACTATATCAGCTGCAAACCTTAAATGCACGAGTAAATATTCTGTCCACTAAAGGAAGCGTCTGAAGTGCTGGAGAACTGTACAGGCCGCTCGCTGTAGTGAGACACCAGACTGCAAACTGCGCACTCCCGTGACGCAGGACACACACTTCATTCACGAAGGAGTTCTTTATTTTCAAAATGTCATACGGTCTTATACAAATAAATGCTTCAATCAGTAGACACACCATTATATTTCGTAAGAAAGGCTACATGTTTCGGCTAAAAATTATCAGCCATCATCGGGCCCAATTACAAGAATACAAAAGGGAAATTTTACGAGTGTATTTCAGGCTTGAGATACCAACCTTTAAGAATTAAAATATACATATAGTGTAAAATATATAAAATGCATGAAATGTATAGTCTGAACTTTATAAAACCGTAGTGATATTAAAAATGAAACAATGTAACGTAGGTAATTAAATATAAAATTCTTCGAAGCGACGTTTATATATTGCAGTCGGATCATCGAAGTGTAGAAAAACTGCGTATAAATTAGGATTATATTTTATATTTTCCATTCCGTGCATTATAACTCGATATTTTTTACTATTAACCAACAAATGCACACAATTTTCATACATTCACAATAATATAGGGCGTTTCAAAAAGATGGACTCAATTTAAAATCGCTAAATCTCTGCAACCACGAACCGCCCATGAATGAAACTCTTACCACTTGAAAGGGCGGGGCATAGAGTTGCCAATGACCGCCGCTAGATGCCTATCCCGACGTCATCTAAATCAGCGGTCGCCAACCATTCGGACCTCACGGACCACTAAACTCACAATTTTTAATCCCGCGGACCACTAACATGAATTTTTTTTAAAAAGGTACAAACATCTATAAAATAATGATCATAAAAGTTCCATTTTATTAATATGAAATGCACTTGTTTAATTATAACAAAATTATTAGTGTGATATTTGTTGCTGCTGGTTTGAAATAAGTATAATAAACATAAAAATTGCAAATAATGTCCAAATTTCTCCACGGACCACCAAAATTTTCTCGCGGACCATCAGTGGTCCGCGGACCACCGGTTGGCGACCGCTGTTCTAAATGACACATTGCCTCAACGTTGGATAGGTCGCACGGGACCCCAAGACTTGGCGCTACACTCCTGGCCCCCAAGATCCCCAGACATTACACCCTGCGACTTTTTCTTGTGGCGATACGTCAAAGACCGTGTTTTTGTGCCACCATTAGCGACTAATCTGGATGACCTCAAAACCAGAATCACGGCGGCGGTGACTTCAGTGGAAGAAGACACTCTGAGAAGCGTTTGGGACGAATTCAACTATCGTCTCGATGTTGTTCGTGCAGCAAGTGGAGGGCACATAGAGCATTTATGAAACGGTTAGTAAAACTTGATGGCTCACTAAACCATTTGTACTTTTTTGTTTAATTGTAACATGTTGCCATCGTGAAATATAGTGGTTTGAAATTGGGTCCATCTTTTTGAAACACTCTGTATTTTACAAAGCACTACACTCCTACATGTTTCGCATTTTACTGGTCCATCATCAGGGAGTATATCAATTGTTGCATAAAACAACTACTTAACAATGTACCGTGAACACCTCCACCATACCCAAGCGCTGCTCTAATTTTCAGTGTAACAGTTCTGTCCGCTACACATACTCACTACACGGAGAATTTCCATCAGTTCGACATACACAACAGACCAATATATTGTTAAGTAATTAAAACTGCAAGTTGCTGTGGAAAGGAATGTGGAAAAAACTAAAGTAATGAGAATCTCAAGGCAACCATACCCAGTACAGATTATGATAGATAAAAAGCAACCGGAGAATGTGGAATATTTCAACTATTTGTGTAGCATCATAACAAATGATGCAAGGTGTACACGTGAAATTAAATCCAGGATTGTCATGGCAAAAGCAGCATTCAACAAGGAGACTCTTTTCACCAGCAAACTGGACTTAAATTTCAGGAACAAATTAGTAAAGTGCTACATTTGGAGCATAACTTTGTGTGATGCTGAAACGTGGACACTTGGGAAAGTGGATCAGAGGTATCTGGAAAGTTTTGAAATGTGGTGCTGGAGAAGAATGGAGAAGATCAGTTGGACCGATCGTGTGAGAAATGAAGAAGTATTACACAGAGTGAAGGAGGAGAGGAATATCGTACATACAATAAAAAAAAGGAAGGCTAACTGGATTGGTCACATATTGCGTAGAAACTGCCTTCTGAAACATGTGATTGAAGGAAAGATAGAGGGAAAGATAGAAGTGATGGAAGGGCGAGGAACAAGACGTAAGCAGCTACAGGATGACAGTAAGGAAGGAAGAAGAAGAAGAATAATGTGTAAATTTGGAAAGAGGAAGCACTAGATGGCACTCCTGTGTAGAAATCGGACTGCTGTGTAAGAAGACTACAAAAACTCCCTGTCGAAGACGACTACAGACCCTGTCGTAAGACAGACTACAGAATGAAGAGGCTACGGACCTGTCGTAAGACAGACTACAGAATGAAGAGGCTACGGACCTGTCGTAAGACAGACTACAGAATGAAGAGGCTAACGGACCTGTCGTAAGACAGACTACAGAATGAATAAATACAAATTTTAATAAAGACACCATATACCAAATTTCATAAAAATCCGACAAACGGTTTAGTCGCTGATACTAGGTCACAGACAGACGACGGACGATGCGGTCTCCACACAAGGCGCTCTTTGTTACTTCGTAAGGAAGGCCTTATGACAAAATCTAGCTTTACACTCATTGAAAATCTGCGTAGTGTGTCTAGTTATCGTTCTCTGTACGTGTGAACACATGTCGACATTGAGGACAGTTTCCTTTGATTTCGAAACATTTCGAGCAATCTCTTGTCCTTGGGTGTTCTTTATCTGCCACAAACCGACTTCATAACTTCCTTCCGCTGGTCACAGACTTTGCACACAGGAAGGTGAGAAACCGCTTTCATACCGCGGAAAAATTCCGTTTGACTTTCTGTTTATAGACGAGGTTTAAAAAAACAGCACCTGCATCGAAGTACATACTATACCGAACTTTGCTGGTTACTTTTATTAATTTGATATACATCAAATTAATAGACTGTTTCTCTTCAAAGGTTTAACTTTATTCAATTTTATTACAATACAAACGTTAGCACAAACCATCCGTCTATCCTTTCCTTTACTCCCCCAACTGACTCGGGACACCTGGTCCCTTGTCGTTGCTGCTATATTTAGACGAGTGGAAGGGGAGAGCCGAACTGCTCCAACAATACTAGCCTTTAATAATGTTTCAATAATGTTCGGCTACAATACGTTCTGCAGGAAAGACAGTTCCGTTGAAACTAAATGGCCAAATCATATGTTTATCGCCACAAAAAATAAATTAGTAATTACTTAGTTTAATTTTAAACACGTGCGTGCCTTACTGACCGTCTTAGATGTGGCAGTTACTAGGTGAATCCATGTGACGTCAGAGAACGTCATTTGTTTTAACTTCGGAAGCAGCCGCGAGGGTGTGTTGGATGTCGTGTTTCTGCGAGTTGTGGCCATAAGTGCAAGATAAAAATATTGAAAACGTTACAGTCTGCGGTACAGCGTTAAATATTGAGTTTACGTTTCTCAGAAGCAGGTGTTATTTGGCTACCAAACTACCGAAATTAAACCAGCAAATAATAATGCAATCCATTCTTGGTTAATCTCACCAGGGACTTACAGGACAAGATGAAGATATTTATTACGCTGTTCCCAAAATGCAAAGGGTGTATCACAAAACAAATGAGGTTCTACAGTCTGCTGTGACAGCCCCAGCTGAACACTAAATTACGAGACGGCTGCCTGACATCAGTCGATTCACGCACGCACAAAACGTAGCTGAATACCAATGAAAACCAACCAGAACATTAATAACGGGAAGTTAACTGGGCGAAGACCGCTGATCGCTGTGGCCGAGCGGTCTAAGGCGTGGGTCTGCGGCCGCTCGCTTGCTGGGATTGTGGGTTCGAATCCCGCCAGGGGCATGGATGTCTGTCTGTTGTGAGTGTTGTGTGTTGTCAGGTAGAGGTCTCTGCGTGGGGTTGATCACTCGTCCAGAGGAGTCCTACCGAGTGTGGTGTGTCTAAAGTGTGATCGTGAATCGTCGATAATGAGGAGGGCGTGGCCCACTACGGGCTGTTGCGACATGGGAAAAAGAAGAAGACCAAGTCCACAAACCATTCATTCTTGCGTACGCAGGGTCGCTGGGAGCTGGTTCGGGCCTCGGTGAAAAAAATTTTTCGGCCCCCCCCCCCCCCCCCAGCAAGGGCACTGTCACACTATCACATACGCACGGAGTGAGTTGCTAAGGTAGCACCAGGTAATACCTACCCTTTCGTAATGTACGAATGGGTAGGTTTGGGTAGGGAAATGTAAGGAAACGAAGCAGAGAGCGTCGTACGCAAGATGGCCGCTGGCCTCAAGTGCCATGAACACGACAAATGACTACCTAATTACATTTGATACTACCGAGAAAGACAAAAATATATATGCAACATAGCCGGGCCCCGGGCCCCTTTCGAACGGCCGGGTCCCGGTAATTTTACCGGTTTCCCTCTCTCGTCGGCACTGTGCGTACGAAACGCAAAACTGGAATGTGCAAACTGTGGCTTGTATTTGAAAGGACGGCGAGAATAAGTTAGTACGTTTGACGTCTTGACTGAAGACCTTAAAGTGTCCATATCAGGGACTGTGGCTGCTGGTACAAGACTCGCAATCTGCCAATTAGTGCTCTGGGAGGAGAAAATTGGGTCGATCGGTGTCTGGGGTTTGAACCCGAGAGACACTACGGTCACATTGGCTGACGGTGTTTGCGACTGTCGGGAAATCACTTCGGCTGAAAAAGCGCCTCATTGTTACTTTATACCTACATTGTCTGTCTTGTTCTGTGTTCTTTCCAAGACACTACGACTACCTTTGTATGCTGTTTGACATACATCTTATGAACTTACTAAGCCCTAACTAACTAACTAACTAACTCCATGGAGCAGAGTCCTTCTTGAGACGCTAACAGTTCCTCAGCTAGTCAAGAAATTCCCCGCGTTTTATGGAACCCGAAGGTTCATTACCGCACTCACAACAGCCCGCCACCTGTCCCTATCCTGAGCCATATCAAACCAGTCCATGCCCTCCATCCCACTTCTTGAAGATCGATTTTAATATTATCCTCCCATCTACGCCTGGGTCTTCCAAGTGGTCTCCTTCCCTCAGGTCTCCCCACCAAAATCCTGTATGCACCTCACCCATACGTGCTACTAAGCCCTAGGTTTATTAATTTTAAGCATCGTGGACAATATACACGTTACGAATCGAAGCAGAAGATTCCAGCAAGTGCAGTTCCGTGCGGTATTTCAGCCTCAGATACGGTCTCTGGTTTCTGCCATTGTTTTTACGCATAAGGACTCTGATCTAGCTGATATGACATTGCTTTTGTATTACAGAGCATGTGCGGCTTTTGCGTGTACTTGCACAATGCTTCACAGTGATTTCAATTCATTTCCTCATATTGTGCAAGACTGCAGCCCTGCACGTGCGACCACTCATAATCTGAAGGTCCAATCAATCTATTTCTGTACCTTTGTGGCAAAGGTGGACCAAGCCGGACGAGCAACTGTGCCGAAACATAAAAGAGTCAAAACCGCTGAAAACTGGCGAGAAATTGATTACTATATCCGTGATTTCAGGCTTCCGCCGCGATGTAGATGAGATCGGCGCTCTTCTGGGATATTACGCAGCGTTGAGTGCTACTTCTGTCGAAGATTCAGGACAACCTATCGGTCTCATCTTCAAGGGTAAAAAAGTCAACCGATAGATTGTCCCGAAACGTCGGTACAGAAGTACCACTCAAAGCTGTGTAGGGTCTAATATCCCAGAAAAGCGCAGATCTCCTCTCTTGGACTTCTTGACCCTCGAAGACGAGACCGATAGGTTGTCCCGAAACATCGGTACAGAAGTACCACTCAATGCTGCGTAATATCCCAGAAGGTGGACAAAGGGACCTGGGTCCCCACCTGTGGTAAAAAGACTCGTCCGGTATACACATGGGTCCAAAATACAGGGGGAGGGGGGCCGGAGTCTATGGGCAATACTTGGGTAGGAGGCTCAGTATTTCTCTAACAAAATATGTAACAGTTTCCAGACCGAGATATACGCTATCTTGGCCTGTGTTTACGAAATTCAGGCTAACGTTAGATCAGAGAAACACATTAGTATTTGTTCTGATAGTCAAGCAGCTTTGAAAGCTTTACAGGCTGCTAAAACAATATCCCCATTGGTACTGCAGTGCCAAAGGGCGTTGAGTGATATCTCCACCTAACACTCTGTGGAACTCTTTTGGTTCCCTGGATATTCTGGAATACGTGGAAATGAAATTGCCAATGAGCTCGCAAGGGGAGGGGGGGGGGTTCCGTTCATTATATTTTTGGACCGTAGCCGGTCCTGGGGGTCTCGAGGCAAAGTACACAGTGCGTCTACTAAGTTTTAGGACTGATTGTGCAGAGCGAATACTACGCGCGCCATCAGGCGGTCACCCACAGAAACACGTAGGAGCAAGTCTCGACACGTTGTGTGCTTAGTGTTGTCTGAGTGAGTTGAGCAGTGTTTGTGATTTGTGGCGTGAAACGAAGCTGTGTGTGAAAGCCTCGTCATGGATTTGAGTATCGAGCAACGATTAGCGATAAAGTTCTGTTTTAAAGCTGGAAAAAGTTCGACGAAAACTCTCCAAATGGTAAATGCAGCTTATGGGGACCAAGCACTATCCCTGTCGAATGTTTTCCGATGGTATGGACGATTTCATGATGGACGAGAAGACACTGAAGACGACCCCAGGAGTGGCCGGCCTACGGAGTGTCGCAATGACAACAATGTCGAGAAGATTTCTCAATTGTTGCTTCAAAACCGTCACATTTCGCTAAGAATGCTAGCAGACGAGGTGAGCATTGGCAAGGACACAGTGAGAAAGATTGTAGTTGAAGATTTGCGAAAACGGAAGATTTGTTCGAGCTTTGTTCCACACTCTTTGACTCCAGAGCAGAAAGACCGGAGAATTGCAGCTTGCCGAGATTTGATTGCCACAGCAGACAGTGATCCTGACTTCTTTAAGAAGATTGTAACTGGCGATGAGACGTGGTGTTTTGCCTACGATCCGACCACTAAACGTCAATCCGCTGCATGGGTCGGAGCAAACTCGCCACGGCCGAAAAAATTGCGATTTCAGAAGTCTCGTGTGAAGAACATGTTGGTGATTTTCTTCGACTGGCAAGGCGCAATCCACAAAGAATTTGTTCCGTAGGGTCAAATTATCAATGCAGTGTACTACAAAGGTGTAATGGAAAGGCTCCTACACAGAATTCGACGTGTTAGACCGGGCATGTGTGAATCTGGTGACTGGTTCCTTTTGCACGACAACGCCCCGTCCCACAACGCGACAATCGTCAAGCAGGTTTTGGCCAAACGAAAAGTGACTGTGCTTGACCACCCTCCGTATTCGCCAGATTTAGCACCTGCTGATTACTTTTTGTTCCCAAAAATGAAATCCCACTTGAAGGGACGTCTCTTTGATTCGATTTCGGACATCCAGAAAGCCGTGACAAGTACATTAAACACCATTGCAAAGGACGACTTCTACAAAGGCACCCAGAAGCTGTATGACCGTGCAAATCAGTGTGTACAGTTAGAAGGGATGTATGTCGAAAACTAAACAATAAAAGTGTCATTTCTTTCACGCAAATACGTTTTATAAAGCCAGTCCTAAAACTTAGTAGACGCACTGTGTATAAAGAAGAAAATTGAGTGTTGGTTGGATAAACAGCACTTGACAATGTGGCAGGGACTAGCTGGCACTCAGAGACAGGCTCGAGAGTTGATCTTTGACAGGACTCTTATGACTTGGACTTTAGTTAAGGGGCACAAAGAGCCTGTCAAAGGCCTACGTGCATCGGGACCGCAAGGGCCCGATGCATTGTTTACTCATACTCAAGATCCCAGAAGCCCGCAGATCTGATTACTACATTGCACAATTTTGATGCATTAAATCGAAGGAATCCTCGAGAAAGAGATTCATATGTTATTTTAACACTAACTAACTAACTCCATGGAGTAGAGTCCTTGAGAAGCTAGCAGGTCGTCAGCTAGTCAAGTAATTCCCCGCCATTTATGGAACCCGAAGGTTCATTACCGCACTCACAAGAGCCCGCCGCCTGTCCCTATCCTGAGCCATATCAATCCAGTCCATGCCCCCCATCCCACTTCTTGAAAATCCATTTTAATATTATCCTCCCATCTACGCCTGGGTCTTCCAAGTGGTCTCCTTCCCTCAGGTCTCCCCACCAAAACCCTGTACGCACCTCTCCCCTCACCCATACGTGCTACATGCCTCACCCACCTCATTATTCTTGATTTGATCACCCGAATAATATTTGGTGATGAGTACAGATCATTAAGTTCCTCGTTATGTAGTCTTCTCCACTCCCCTGTTACCCCGTCCCTCTTAGGCCCAAATATCCTCCTCAGCACCCTATTCTCGAACACCCTCAGCCTATGTTCCTCCCTCAGTGTGACAGACCAAGTCTCACACCCATACAAAACAACAGGATTTTAACGACACAATTTCTGAAAATTATATAGCATCGGTGACAGATAAATGATGAGTATGGAACACTATTGGAATGATAATGACAGCGGAAGACCGAAGTATTTGGGGAAAATCCTACGCCAGCGCGGCTCTGTCACCATATATCACACACACACTAACCTGGGATCGAACCCGGGCTTCCGCGGTGAGGAGCCAGCGACCAGCCGCCTGAGTCATGGCACGGCGAGATCTAAAATAATCAACTCGTATCCACAGCAATGAATCGGGTATTGTAGACGGCGGTTTGTTCATGTCTGAATCCAAACGCTCGCGAGATAAACACCAAGAAATGACAGATGGCGTTTCGGGGAAATTGTTCCGGCGTCTCCTCCCCAAACGCGAGCCCATCGGTGTAACAGCGATGGGCTGTGCCAGCTATCATGCTGTTGTAACGTTGTTCCGTCTTGTCATAATCGACAGAACCTCTAGCGGTGAGGAACACAATGAAGAAGGCAAAGGTTCTCTGTCGGTCACCAAACATTTGCAGATTCGAAATAAATACACAAAGCAGTGCCAATTTTTTTAAATGCCCGCAATCGCCAGGGACTTCCCGTCGGGTCGATTATGCAGTCTCTCTCTCTCACCGGTTGTTCCAAACTACTCATGGGAAGGATTATGAGGTCCGTGTGACGTATTGCAGTCCCCATGCGAATTTCTGTACATTACATACATTAAATACAATTTCTATTAAAAGCGCCGTAAAGAGAGATCAAAATTTCCGGACCCACCAGGTATACAGAGGAAAGAAATTTGCAAGTGAAAAGGTTTCTAGAAAAGGGTTTCGTTTTAGACTGTAAGAGAAAGCTCAGAAGAGAGTAGCTAACTGAAGAAAAACTGAAAGAAATTGGTGCTAGACTGGGGACATCTTCAAGAGAATCTTTGGCGCGAACTGCACAAAAAATGATCCAACTTCGTCATTTCCAAGAAATAAAAATGAAAAAAATTACGCTGTATTTGCATCCTATACAACTGTAGTTCAGACACTACGATGTCAATCGTAAAGAAAAACTTACTTTAGTAGATGCATGCTGGAGAAATCGACTCCACACACGTTATGTTTGGAGATAAGAAATTATTATTATTATTATTTCATCTTGTTGTTGTTGTTTGTCCCTGTCGCTCCAACGCGGAGCATAGGGGCCTCCTTTCGGAGGTCATGTGCGTTGATGTAATGAGTGACCAGCCTACGCACAAGTTCTACTCAATCCTGATGTGACTGCCAGAGCCATATGGCAGTCAGGAGACTTGGGTGCCCGTAAGGTTCTTTTACATGCCGTAAATCTACGACATGGGACTGACGACTTTACTTCCCTTCCGAAGGAAGTGGTGCTCCGGATTTTTATCACCCTTAAAAATCCATCGCCCTCGGTCGGGATCGAACCCGCGAACCTTGGGTCCAGTGGCGAGCACGCTAACCACTAGTCCACCGAGGTCGACTGGTTTCATCTTAGTGTACAGGTTAACTCTCACATAATGCATACTGTTCTGCAGAAAATCCCATATTAATCAACGAAGTGCCTTTACGTTTGGTGTGTGGTGTGCTACTAGTGCGACTAAAATTTTATCTACATTTCTTTTTTTATTTGAGACCATAAATTCACACCGATACCTTACCCACATTCTGACACAACTCTTTGAAAACGTGTTCAATTACGAGAAAACATGCGCCCTTGTTCAGCATGACAGTGGGAAATCTCACGCCATAAATCATGTCCGACACAGTCGTTAACCATTTACAGCAAGTGATTGCTCTCTAGACAAACATGTTTAATATTTAAAAATTCTACATTGTGTACGCAGAGTGCATTTATGTGCCTTTTATGGTTCACAGAAAAAAAAACACCAATTTATTCCTTATTCAGCATTAACTGTTTGGATTTTATAATAGGGACTGAGTGTGTTTTACTGCGCGGTACGAACTGAATCTTTATAAATACAATTCAGGCTAATCTTAGTCTTTAAAGGGTAAAAGTACAATTGTGATATTATCTGTAATCCATTAAACGAAAAGGCACGGACCCCGACTCACAGCACATTTGAATAGCGGCGATCGAAGCTGTCATGCGAAATGGTCTGAGGGCCGAGCACACGTCCTGACAGCATTTTATAGGATATATGTACGTACGTGCGAGCGTGTATACTGTTCGTGTGTTCGGCAAGTAAGGTAATGGTGACCCATACTTTCACAAGAATTAATACCGATTCCAGAAGCTCCAACGCAACGCAGTGTTGCAAGAATTTATGTGCAACTTATAACGTCAAGCACCTGCGAGTTCCTCTCCGCCAATCACGTAGCTAGAGGCTGTAGACGAATTCCCCACCCCTTTGTTTACAACAGGGCTGTCCTTACATGCGACGTCGTAAAGCAGAAACTTTACGGAAGCCAATACGAAATCCATTCTTGGAATTGGAAGACCATGTTTTATAATATAAAGGAAAGTAAAGTCCACGCCACGACGACATTGGGGATGTGGAGGCACAGCTCCACCTATTCTTAATTTCTGGATTACCTGGAGGTGGGTGGGCAGCTACAAGTCCCGGCCGCTATAGACCGATAATCATTAAATAGGAGGCTGGGTGGTCTCCACAGCAGGTCTGGACGTTTCCGAGAAGATAAAAACCTCTTGCCACTAACGTATTACAAGAATATCGGCCTTCGTCAAACGCCACATTGCTGGGGTTTCCCTGACCTCTTCACGGGAAGTACAGGAAATGAAGGCATGTCCGTCGGGGGAAGGGGGGGTTACAGAAAGTACTGTGTGTGTTCTGCATGATGTCACAAAAAACATTTGTTTAATCTTAAATGACCCCCCATAACCTTGCATTGAGCAGTTAGATACCGTGACTAAAACCAACAAATGCATACAAGTTTATGAAAATATGATCTTAATGTATTTATATATTTATTCCTCGTAATGCACCTCCCTGAGGATGGCCACATGAGTGGCCGAAACACGTAGGAGGTATTACTTCTTTTATAACAACTAACTAACTCCATGCAGCACAGTCCTTCCTGAGAAGCTAACAGGTCGTCAGCTAGTCAAGAAACTCCCCGCGTTTTATGGAACCCGAAGGTTCATTACCGCATTCACTAGAGCCCGCCACCTGTCCCTATCAACAGTCCACGTCCGAGGCTTTGTCAGATGTTTCGTAACGTGATAATTTTTTACGGTGAGGAGTTTGTTAGCACCACGCCCAACCCCCATTCCTTTATAATATATTTTCATAAACTTGTGTGCGTTTGTTGGTTTTAGTCACCGTTCCTAAGCATTCGTTTACTCTACACAAAATTAACCGGTTGGTCCCTATAACGGAAATACTGCTTTATGTGAGATACGAACTGACTTTTATATGCAGTATACGGTACATTAACAGGGTTAAGCGGAGACCCGGGTTCGATCCCAGATCAGTCCATGCGAGATTTGCGTTGGCACTGTGAGTGCTCAGTATCATAAATGGCAACGCCAGTGTCACAGGTTTTTCTCTGACCACATCGGTTTTCCCCCGTCAATATCACTACACCAATGCTACATATTCATCTTAATACTACTCTTACCAGAAGGACAAATGGGCGAAGCCTGGGAACCTGTAAAGCACTGTTATTTCGGATATCGGAGGAGCATTGCACAAAGCAGTGCTTTCACGTTGTTTTTAAGACGGTTAAGAAAACTGGACTGACGTATTTAGACTGAGACTTTTTGGACTGGTCACTGCCAGCGAGGCGTAATTCAAAACACAAATACCGTTACCGCGTTACGTAGAAATCAGCTGCTTCAGAAGGAAGGCAGTCAATACACGCACTTTGAAAACAGGCCGTGTCTGATCCAGCATTCGTGTCTCCATACGTCGCGTGGAAAAACAGAGAGAGACAAGCGAAGGAACTGCAGCGCGCATGCGTTGTATTGTATACTTGTGTCATTTGTTCAATAAATGAAGAAACAATAAATAAAATATCTGAGATTTGCAGAAGTGATATGTTGATTTGTACAATTGATGTCGATTCATTTCGTCTTAAATGTACAAATTATCAACCGATATTTATTGTACAGCCAGAATTAAAACCAGTTGAAAATTAATCTACAGTATATACAATGATTCAGTCCGTGCCTCACAGATAACACAGTGGTGACCATGACAAAACCAACCAGTTCATGCTGTAGACACTAATAATCTCTGTATATTGTAGGCGTTACATGGGACACTTAATATACTGTCTGGGCAAAATGCAGACCTTTAGTTTTAAACCTAGCGGCGAATGTAGTAACAACTGGGCTGTAAAGACGAAAATTAACCTCAATTGTAGGGACCGAGTCAGTCCGTACCGCGCAGTAAACACACTCCGTCTCAGTTATACAAACCAGTCAGTTAATGTTGTACAGTGAAATAATCGCTGTTTGTTCTGAGATCCACACAAAACACATAAATACACTCCGTACCGCGCAGTAAACACACTCCGTCTCAGTTATACAAACCAGTCAGTTAATGCTGTACAGTGAAATAATCGCTGTTTGTCTGAGATCACACAACACATAATACACCCGTACGCGCAGTAACACACTCCGTCTCAGTTATACAAACCAGTCAGTTAATGTTGTACAGTGAAATAATCGCTGTTTGTTCTGAGATCCACACAAAACACATAAATACAGTCCGTACCGCGCAGTAAACACACCCCGTCTCAGTTATACAAACCAGTCAGTTAATGTTGTACAGTGAAATAATCGCTGTTTGTTCTGAGATCCACACAAAACACATAAATACAGTCCGTACCGCGCAGTAAACACACTCCGTCTCAGTTATACAAACCAGTCAGTTAATGTTGTACAGTGAAATAATCGCTGTTTGTTCTGAGATCCACACAAAAACATAAATACAGTCCGTACCGCGCAGTAAACACACTCCGTCTCAGTTATACAACCAGTCAGTTAAAGCTGCACAGTGAAATAATCGCTGTTTGTTCTGAGATCCACACAAAACACATAAATACAGTCCGTACCGCGCAGTAAACACACTCCGTCTCAGTTATACAAACCAGTCAGTTAATGCTGTACAGTGAAATAATCGCTGTTTGTTCTGAGATCCAAACAAAACACATAAATACACTGTGTGGGCACAACGTAGAATTGTTGAATGTTAAACCTGGTGGTAGGTAAAGTAACCACTGGACGTTACAAAACCGGCAGGTGGTTACGCTCTGAAAATGAATGGTAAGAAACACTGGGACTCGAAGTTCTAACCTCAATCGTATCACACACACACAAGCACAACTGCTACTTACCAGTGTCACACTTTCAAGCCTGGCACTGCGCACGTACTGGTAGCCGTCCGGCCAATCAAAGGGATTGCTCACCAACTTCAGCGGATGAACACCTCGTGACGTCACTCAGCAATGTGTCTGCGCCTACGGAACAACTGGCTATTATTTATATATCTGTGGAGTGTGGACAGGAGGGTGCAGAGCGTGTGCATTGACCTTCCAGTTCCAGTGAACTGACGACGTACTTCCGTCCATTTGTTTCGTTAGATAATTGCAGTGATTCGTAGATAAGTTTGTTGTTTGGGGATAACCTAATAAGTTTACGCACATCCTGGAAACAGCCTGGCGGCCAGGTTTCACAAATACAGCAACAAGTGGACTCCCCCACAACTGGTTCTCTAGATGACCCTCTCACAGGTGCGCACCCAGAATTTTTCCTTGGGGGGGAGGGGGGTTGGCTGACCCTGAGGCTGTATATAATTTATGTTTGATTTTAAAAATTATGTTATAAAAACCTTGTCGTAAGTACAACATACTCTTTGCAACTGCATTTATATACATACAAATATAACTACATGTTCCATGACTCAATCACAGTGTCCTCCTTCTTGTTTTTTTAATTTTATTAATTTATTTTTCAAAATTCTAATGTACTAGTCATCAGCCGATTTCAGTGTCTGATTTCGGCTGAAGGGGAAATCATGTTAAACCTTTGATATATAATATCTACAAAATCTGTGTTTTTTTAAATTTCGGTTTTGGGGGCTGCAGCCCGGCAGCCCCCACTTGCGTGTGCCTCTGCCCTCTTGATTCTTTAAAAAAGTTTGAGGGAGGGACAAAAGTAGTAACTTAGTTGAATAGAAGTCGTAAAATGGACTGACGTTTAAACTGGAAGGTGACTTTAATTAATTTCCCTTCATTTAAAATAAAGCGTGATAATCGACAACTGAAAGCGTCACAATTTCAGCACTGCCGCTAGTGCTCCTCGTGACACTAGTGACACAGAGGGACAGTTCCACTTGGCAGTTAATTAGTACGGAATCCAGGCTGGGCAAGACATTTTTCTCTGCTGCAAAACGTCCAGACCCCCTCCGAGTTCATCCAGCCTTCTATTCGACGCGTAGCGGGAACTATTTCCTTGGACGTAAAGCGGTCGAATTGTGAAGTTGCTCACGTGCATTAGTGCCAAGGTTAAGAATGAATGGAGTTATTCCTCTGCACCCCGTATATGCCTTTATGAAGCGCACAGGCACAACTTTGCTTTCTGTTCATAGTCGGAGATATTTCTGTTTGCATGTTTCTGTTTATTTGTGTATATTCTACCCGCTGTTGCAATATGTTAGCAGACAGCACTGTCAATAGGTTGACTGCTGCATTAATTTGAACATGCAGACGAAGCAACGAAGTAATTCTTTGTCTTCGGATATCTGTAATTACACGAATATTGTCCTTTCACCCAACGATTAATAAACACTAATATTGTCCCTTTGTACGCCATAAAGGCAAAAGTAACCTTGACACTAGACGAGCGGTCAGCTTCACTCCCCGGTCACTCTAGAATATGAATTTACCACGTAATTGACTTTTCTTTAAATAGGGGGCAAAATTACTCGTTCCTTCTAATCCCGGGGTTTTTAATTACAGATGCTGGAAATACGCTTGTAAAAATTTAAAATTATTTACTCCGTGAATTTTGAATCAGTATTTTCATTTAATGTATCAACTAAATGCACTTACAATATATGACATTACAGTCACTTCACTCCGACATGTTTCGGCATGATAATGCCATCTTCAGGGGGAACATACCAAGCTTAAAACCTTTAATAGTAAAACAGATTACATAGATATAATCTATTTTACGTAGCTATAAACTATTTTACTATAAATGGTCACTGCCGCCGAGAGCGGGTTCGGGCCCAGGTAAAAAACATTTTTCGCCCCCCCCCCCCCCCCAGCAAGGGCGGATTGGCTAAAAATCTTTACACTAAATCGTAAGGACTGACTGTCATTTGTAGAATGACTTGGGCTTGGTCTGAAAGGGTTACTTTGTACAGTCGACAGTAATGGTACTATCAAGAAAGACAAAAATATACGCAAAATAGTCGGGCCCCGGTCCCCCTTCCGGACGGCCGGGCCCCTGTAATTTGTACCGGGTTCCCCCCCTTCCGTCTCGTGAACACTGTAAATGTAAATGTAATTATATATATGTATATGGGTGGGCCGCGATAGCTCAGTCGGTATAACGACTCACTACGGGCTGGACGGTCCGGGGATCGAATCCCGGTGGGGCGAGATTTTCAGCACCCGTCCAGACCGGCCCTGGGGCCCACCCAGCCTCCTGTACAATGGGTACCGGGTCTCTTTCCCGGGGTAAAGCGGCCGGGGCGTGGCTTTTACCACCAACCCTCATCTAGTGCCAGGGTTAAAGAAAGAGTAGAGCTATACCTCCACTCCCCCTCTGGGCCTTCATGGCCTGTTGTAGGGAGACCTTTACCTTTACCTTTTATTTGTTTCCTCTACAAAATAAAACATCTCAGTGTTACGCGAATGGGTTTAGTAACAGTCCGTGACCAGGGAACGGGGATAGCTCAGTCATGTAGTGACTAGGCTACGGATGGGACGACCAAGGATTCGAGTTTGAATTTCTGGCAGTGGAAAGAGATTTTTCTGTTCTGCAGAATCAAGACCGGCTCTGGGTCCGCTATTATGTGGCATGTTTGATTTAAACGTTTGCACTGATGAGAAACACCGTAAAAGCTAAATGTATTCACATTTATTCATTATTCATTCATTCATTCATTCTGCAGTCTGTCTTAAGACAGTTCGTAGCCTCTTCATTCTGTAGTCTGTCTTACGACAGGTCCGTAGCCTCTTCATTCTGTAGTCTGTCTTACGACAGGTCCGTAGCCTCTTCATTCTGTAGTCTGTCTTAAGACAGGTCCGTAGCCTCTTCCAATGTGAGTTCTCCATAGACTGCGATCTATTGTTTCCTCTTCAATTTACAGAATCCTCTCTTTTCCCTAAGGTCATCCAGTAGCTGCTTACGTCTTATTCCTCGTCTTCCCGTCATTTATATCCTTCCCTCTAACTTTCCTTCAATCACGTGTTTCAGAAGGCAGTTTCTACGCAAGATGTGACCAATCCAGTTAGCCTTTCTTCTTTTTATTGTATGACGATATTCCTCTCCTCCTTCACTCTATGTAATACTTCTTCATTTCTCACACGATCGGTCCAACTGATCTTCTCCATTCTTCTCCAGCACCACATTTCAAAACTTTCCAGGTATTTCTGATCTACTTCCCGAAGTGCCAAAGTTTCAGCACCATGAAATGCTCTACCTCAAATAGAGGCGTAGCAGCCCCCCCCCCAAACCCCCAAAACCGAAATTTAAAAAACACACATTTTGTACATATTATGATATCAAAAGTTTTACGTGGAATACCCCTCAGCCTAAATCAGCACTGAAATCAGCTGATGACTAGTACATTACAATTTTGAAAAATAAATTAATAAAATTAAGAAAACAATAAGATAGGACACTGTGAGTTAGTCATGGAACATGTAGTTATATTTGTGTGTATATAAATGCAGTTGTAAACAGTGTTATATTGTACTTACAAAATGATTTTTATAATATAATTTTTAAAATCAAATATAAATTATATACTGCCTCAGGGTCAGCCCCCCCCCCCCCCCAAATGAAAAATTCCTGAGTGATCATCTGACTCCCAATGTAGCACTTTACTAGCTTCTTCCTTAAATTTAAGTCCAATTTGCTGGTGAAAAGTCTTCATCTTGTTGAATGCTGCTCTTGCCATGTTTGTTCTGGATTTAATTTCACGTGTACATCTTGCATCATTTGTTATCATGCTACCCAAATAGTTGAAATATTCCACACTCTCCGGCTGGCTAAATTTATAACTAATCTAAATCACGTAGCGGTCTATAGCTGATCAAGATTTCGTAAGTTTGTTTTAAAGTTCCGTTACAAAATTTCAGTAACTGTCAAGTCTGTATAACGCAGCTTCTCTAATAGCCCTCTTCAATGTCGGCGAAAGGTTAATTAAACTTTATAACATTTGTGGTGCAAATAAGAAGGAAATACACCAAAATTATATTCTCTGCTCACAAACTCTGTCATTTCTATCGTAAATTCCTTTCCTAAAAGACCAACAGAGCGTCCATTTTTTTTTTCAAAAACGGCAGCAGTAGCCCTATCTGCCGGCGGATGCAAGAGTTACATGCAATAAAGCTGTCGTGCTTTATAGAAGGATGAATGTCCCGTCATGTATTTACATGTAGCTCTATACAACAAAGCAGTGGTTTCTCTTGTGACCATAAATTGGTCAAAACAGAAATTCAAAGTTCTCAGACATAACCTTTTAAAGACGAAAAAAGTGGAAAGTGCTTTTCTATCCAATACTCCCCGAGATCTGAAAAAACATTGCTTTACTAAAGTTCCCTGCCTTCGGCCGTTTGTGCTGCTAGTAAGAGTAATTTTAAGATGAAAATCGATGGAATTATATTAACAGTGAACGAACCGAAGTAATCGGAGAAAACCCTGTCCCACTGCCCCATTGCCTACCGCAAGTAACAACGAACTGACCCGGGATTGAACACAGATCTCCGAGTAGACAGACAGGCGAGTAACCGCCTGACAAACGGCACGGCCAGCCTTAAAATCAAAAATATTAAAGTATTTTTTTGTCTAATGCTCCCCGATATCCTTAAGGGCACTGATTTGTTCGGAGGTTTCCAGGCTTCTTCCGCTTAATCGTCTGATAAAGAGTAATATTTGAAACGAAGATGAGTGTGGAGCATTGACAGGGTAAAACCAAAGTACTCGGAGAAAAAACCGGTCACAATGCCATTTTGTACGCGAACAAAAAAGGTTGAATATCACTGCTTTAAAAGGTTAACCACTCATGCATAAAAATTGAGGAAATGTCTGATTATTTATACAATGTTTTTCACCAACTAAATGCACTTGTTATAAAAACACTAAAATATTCTAAAACTGATTGATAAAAAGCCCCGACATGTTTCGGCTCATTAATGAGCCATCCTCAGGTGGGCCATTAATGAGCCGAAACATGTCGGGGCTTTTTATCAAACAGTTTTAGAATATTTTAGTGTTTTTATAACAAGTGCATTTAGTTGGTGAAAAACATTGTATATACTCGAAAAATTCACGGTGAAAATAGAATAAAGTTTGTCTGATTATTTGTGTGGACCCACTGTCTAGTTCCAGACGACCAAGTCATGGCAGTACATTACATTTTGATGTGAGAATTATCGGTAAATCCGTTTAAGATTTTGTTTGACTTCTCTGATACGTCATTCGCCAACAACGAAGCAGCTCAGTTGTGTCCAGCAACAACCAACCGTGCAGTCAGGCAGGCAGAACACCTTACGTACACGGCAGGCAGAACACGTTACGTACACGGCAGGCAGAACACGTTAGGTACACGCAGGCAGAACACGTTAGGTACACGGCAGGCAGAACACGTTAGGTACACGGCAGGCAGAACACGTTAGGTACACGGCAGGCAGAACACGTTAGGTACACGGCAGGCAGAACACGTTAGTACACGGCAGGCAGAACACGTTACGTACACGGCAGGCAGAACACGTTACGTACACGGCAGGCAGAACACGTTAGGTATACGCAGGCATAACACGTTAGTACACGGCAGGCAGAACACGTTAGGTACACGCAGGCAGAACACGTTACGTACACGGCAGGCAGAACACGTTACGTACACGGCAGGCAGAACACGTTACGTACACGGCAGGCAGAACACGTTAAGTACACGGCAGGCAGAACACGTTAAGTACACGGCAGGCAGAACACGTTAGGTACACGGCAGGCAGAACACGTTACGTACACGGCAGACCAATTAGTGCCAACATCTGCATGAGAAATTTCACTAATTTGTCTAGATCGCGAGAGTCCACCTTGGCTGAATGGCAACCACATTGTCTGTGGAACAAGGTTATATGACTCGTTGTGCTCATGGACAGCAATCATGATGTATCTGATACATTCCCAATGCTATTCACATTAACCTTGTTTGACCTCACTGACCTACATTTCTCAGCAACTTCTGAATCTGTTAGCATCTATAGGTAGGAGTTATCATACACACTTTATGTAATATTACGCTTTCCTGGGATGTAACCCCGTGGTTTTGTGGTTTTTGGTGAGTGGTTCCCGACGTTTCGAAGCAACCTAATTCTCTTATCAAGTGGACCACTACGTTTTCCTTCGAAACGTGGGGAACCACTTGCCCAGCCATACAGAGTCACATCCCGGAATCCACAGAAACACCGCAGTTAAAACCACAAAACTCGGAACTGGTAAGGATTTTGCGTAATAACACGCGATAAAGAACACTAGACAAAGCTTGGGGCTGCAGTCAAAGCCAATTCGTAACTACTGCATTTGTCCCCCCCCCCCCACGGCGCAACAGCCCCTAGTGGGCCAGGGCCTCCTCATTATCGAGGCTTCACGATCACACTCAGACACACCACACTCGGTAGGACTCCTCTGGACGAGTGATCAGCCTGACGCAGAGACCTCTACTGACAACACTCGCAAGAGACAGACATCCATGTCCTCGGCGGGATTCGAAACCGTAATCCCAGCAAGCGAGCGGCCGCAGACCCACGCCTTAGACAGCGCGGCCACTGGGATCGGCCGTACTTCATATGTGCAGCCAAGTTTAACAAGAAAGACTCTGTCTGCATTTTGCCTACACAGTCAATATGATCCTTACATCAAACAGGGCTCACGTGTATTTCCCTAGACAGCACTAACTGATTTGTCTCTGTAATCGATACATGCTGTGTTCTCAGTGAGGTACGAAATTAACCTTTAAAAACAGTGTAATGTATATTCGGGGCACGCGGTGGCGCAGTTGGTTGAGACACTGCGCTACAAGCCGGAAGGTCGCGGGTTCGATTCCCGATAGTGTCATTGGAGTTTCTCATTGACATAATCCTTTCGGTCGCACTATGGCCCTGGAGTCGACTCAGCCTCTAACAGAAATGAGTATACCAGGAATATTTCCTTCGGGGTAAAGGCGGCCGGTGCGTAGGGCTGACAACCTAGAATCTAGAATTCTGGGAGCCTTAACCTCCTGGAACCCTAAGGGCCTGTCCAGGCCTGTAATGGGATTCCGTTGTAATGTATATTCCAGTGTTCGCAGTGTTTAGCCAGTGAGTTCAGATGATGCCTGTCGTTTTGTGATGGCACAAGCACGTCATACTTCCGTCCCATAACAGGTTCTGAGGCTGAACTGTCCGGTAAAGGAAAACAGAACTCTAAGGCAGATGATCCGTTACGTCGTGTTCGGCTGACAGACATAACTGGCTCTAAGTCACACAAGTATAAACCTGTATTCATAAGCTACAATTGGCTAACTGCACTTCACTAACAAACAATGCGAGCGAAAACGTGGCTGTAAGTTCTTCGTACAAAGTTATATACCAAGAAACTGTGTATAATGTTATACAGAGCAATACGTTTTGGAGTAACACAAGACAGGCAATGTGCGTATAACGTAATATTGAGGTGCGTTCGCGTAACCATAGTTGCCTTGAAAAATCAATAAGTGTTACATATTCTGAGTGTGTGTGTCTGTAGCCTTAGTTATCCAGCATGCAAAGCGCATGCGCCGTATTATATTGTCATCTGTGGCCTGTCTGTGGCTGTACCATATTTTTCCACATTATCTCATAAATGGCACGATTATCGGAAAAAAGTTACTGAACATAAAATGTGTGTTTTGATTCTTTCTACAGCTTTTGTCTGGAACATTTCTCATTCTCAGAAGAATTCAGCGAGATATTATCATAAATGTACATACGTCTTCATGTAATTCTTGTCAGATTTTAATGAAACTTGAATTTTCTCGACAGATTTTCGAAAAATACTCAAATGTCAAATTTCATGAAAATTCATCCAGTGGGAGCCGAGTTGTTCCATATGGACAGACGGACGGACAGACAGACATGATTGAAGCTAATAGTCGTTTTTTTCCGAAATTTTGCGAAAGCGCCTAAAAACGCAGTTTTAGTTAGGAGTCTGTAGCAGAAAGATACAAATAATACTAACAGAATTTCAAAATAAATGCAAACGTAGCCGTGCCAGGGCTCTGGCTATTACTCGCCTGCCTCTCACCACAGAGTTCTGGACTCAGACCACGTGGACTTTGTGGTGGACAAAGTGTCACTGGGAGAGGCTTTTCTCCGAGTACTTCGCTTTCCCCCCCCCCCCCCATCAGTGTCATTCCATCAGTGTTCCATTCATCCACCACCGATGCTGTATAAACGTAATTACAAGCGTCGTTAAATAACACGCTTAAAATAAATACAAATGTGAAAGTACCAAAATAGAAATCATAAGCCGCTGAGTTAAAATTGGCGAAGACGGTCTTTTTCAATTCATCATTTATTGTTTTGTCCATCACTCGTCCTTACATTGAAATTTCTGCGTTCAAGAAGTCCGTAAACACACGATGACGCATGTTACCGTTAAAAGGCGTTAACAAATAATGTTACGTGCAAGGCAGTGGACCAGAAAACGTCTGTATACGTGTAAAGAAACTACAAAACAGAAAAATATACTTAAATAAGCGTGTCTCATGCTTCAAACTCGAGCAACGTTTTAATAACAAACGTTTCAGTGATCCTAGGCAGATTTCTTGTAGCTGCTGTGTACGTTCAAACAACGACGACTACGTAAATCCCAGCTACGTAACATGCAGACTGAGCAAGGCCATAAAAAGTGTGGGAGAGCTTGTGTTTGCTCTTGGCCTTCGCTATGCGACATTCACATTCCTTACCTTCCCTCTCACGCAGGCTGTTAGCTCTGCCAATTTCTCCTCACGCAAGCCAACATGTCCGCTCAGATGTAGGGGCCATAGAAAATGGAAAACACAGATGTGACTCACACTTCAATTAAACTTGCATTACACTGGATAGACTCAGAAAGAACGCGGCACACTCGGAATGTGTCTGGATTGAGGTTGGTTATCCGTGGTTTCTTCCAGTCACCTGAAAGTTAGTAAGGGGAAGATGTGTTTCATAAAACATCCGCTACAGAATGGCGCTGTGGTGACAGCATCATGGCGGTATAGATTTGGTATAAGACGGCGCAGTTCTGTTGAGCTCAGACGGTCAATAAATTCGAAATCCTTACACCAGAGCCCGCCACTTGGCCCTACCCTGAACTTGACAGCCCAGTTCATACCATCACGGGACATTACTGTGGAAATCTTTAAAAATTTGTTACGAAATTCCAGGTAAGAATCATAAAAATGATAATAACAATTGTTTATATATTTACGTGCTGACTCAGCAGCCAAGTGACCAGTTAGATAGACAGCACAAGTGCATGGGGAAAAATATCAACAGATCAAGACAACAGCAAACTGAAGACAAGATACAAAAATAACATTAATTTTATAAAGTCACAGTTAAGTCGAGAGAAGAAAATATTGTATAAAATTACCGCGACAGCTGGTGAGGATATTTAATAGAAATTAATACGGTATCATAGTAATTTGATATGTGACGGAAAAGACAGTCTATAGATACAATTACCAGTAATAATAATGATGATGATTGCAGTGATCATGATAATAGCAGAGATAATGATGATAACAGCAGCGAAGATAATACGTGATAATGACGAATATAATAGCAGTAATCATGATGATAAATCTTAGATACATTATTTCACCAGGGCTCAACGACAGGGGCGCACCCAGTGAGGGGGGGGGGGCTGCCGGGATGCAGCCCCTCCCCCCAAACCCCCACACCGAAATTTAAAAAACACAGATTTTGTAGATATTATGATATTTTATGCGACTTACCCTTCAGCCGAAATCTGCTGATGACTGGTATATTAGAATTTTGAAAAATAAATTAAATTAAATTTAAAAAAAACAAGAAGATAGGAGACTGTCATGGAACATGTAGTTATATTTGTATGTATATAAATACAGTTGCAGACAGTGTTATGTTATACTTACGACATGAATTTTATAACATAATTTTTAAAATCAAACATAAATCATACAAAGCCTCGGGGTCAGCACCCTCCCCCCCCCCCCCTCCCAACGAAAAATTCTCGGTGCGCGCCTGCTCAACGACAATATTCTCTGCATAATTTAATTCAATTTTCATTTATTACCGTGCTGAGTAACCAGCCAAGTAGCCAATAAAAAACAGCACAATAATAATATCAATAATTAGGCTTAGGATTATATGCACAACGCATAAAGTTTCTTGGTTACCTTCATTGGCAGTCTGCAGACAATTCCACGTTTCAGTTAGGAACACAAAACGAAGGAAACTGTCCTACCTTTATCATTAGGCTTAGGATTATATGCAAAATGCATATAATCCTAAGCCTAAGAATTTTTACATACTTTTACCAAAGTTTTGTTAGAACACAACATAAATATTCTAGTTTTAAATAAATGTAATTTGAAAGAGTTTCTGGCATATGTTAAGACCGACTCTTACTCGGAAATAAGACAAATGCGATAAGGCAGACATGCAAACACAAAAGAATGTTTCAACACAACAATCAACTGTCTTAACCCTTTGGCAGCTCCCGCGCAAGTGCAGAAGTGAAGCTGCTGGAGATGGTGCAGTTGTTTACCGCCAGAGCGCATCAGTAACATTCGCACACTATGTTGTGTGCAAAGTTGTAAAGCTTTTTTTTTTCGAAAATTATTACTTTGTGTTATATACAATTTGTAGAGTGCATTTGCCAAAAGTCTAGGGATGCGGAGCATTCCCTGCTATACCCTGCAGCTTGAGGCGTGAATGTGCGAGACAAATAGAGAAAGAAGGCAATGTGGAGTGTTCTCCACAGCACCAGTTAAATGTAAGAAAAGGGATGATAACAGATAACCTTCTTTTCGGTTGTGTAACAAGCCAGAGAGAATACTGCAGCGAAAATATGGCTAGTGTAGCGGGAAGGTTGCCGCTTTACCCACTGAAAATGACACAGTGCTGACAGATTTTATATTAGTTGCAAACCTGTTGTCGTATTGAGGTAGCAGATCCTCAGGTTGTTGCGCCGTGTGGTTGGGTAATTGCTTTCCGACGTTTCGAAGGAATGTAGCGCCTTCACCTTCAGGGTTATGATTCCAGCAATTGACTCAGAACCCAGAAGTTGAAGGCGGTAGGTTTATTTGAAACGTCGGGAAGAAATTACCCAACCACACAGCGCAAAAAAAGACCAGAAGACCCACTTCTTCAAAAATCACATGATGGAAACTTCAAAGTATTGTTAAGAATATATTTATTTATGATTATTTTATGCTCATTTAGTGTGTTTTGTTCATGCATGATTGATTTTCTTTGAAAGAATGAAATTATGAAAGTTTTCATATTTGTAGTCAGTCTCCATGAATATATTAACAATATTACTTAACAGAAGTAAAGCGAAATGGGAATGTTGTTCAGAATTAAGTGTCGGTACTAAGCATTCTAAGAATATGGCTGTTTTTACAGCAGGATCATGGTCTTGTAGTCCAAGTGCAGTCTGACCCAGCACAGTACTGCCCTTGTACATTTCTGTGCAATCCATTCATGTTTATTGTACTGAAACACTCCCACCATTTCCAAGTTGCAATTTCATGGAAGGGGTTTTGTCACAAAAGCAGTGCACAATCTCAGTTCTGTTCCAAGTGATTGCTTAAGTACAGACAAAGTGAGTTTTGTTTTGTGTTGTAAGGTTTTATAAGATTGCAGTAGTGTGATGCAGAGAACTAATTTTTAATTTTAGTCTTAATTCACCGTGCATTTTTAAACTACAAACAGTCACCAACAAATGCACAAACCATCAATAAAGGTATAAATTAACCTTCTATCATAATTAGAACCCTACACATGTTTCGGCTCACGAGGAGCCATCATCAGGGGTTACAGTAGTGCTTATCAAATGCTGCGTTGGGTCTGTTAACGACACTCGTAATGTTACTTCACAGTATGTTTAGGTAACATTACGAGTGTCGTTAACAGACCCAGCGCAGCATTTGATAAGCACTATTGTAACCCCTGATGATGGCTCCTCGTGAGCCGAAACATGTGTAGGGTTTTAGTTATGATAAAAGGTTAATTTATACCTTTATTGATGGATTTGTGCATTTGTTGGTGACTGTCTGTAATTTTTAATTATTTTATTCTTCAGTAACCCCTTCTCTGAATAATGGATGTGTGCAAGGTTGATAAAAGTGTGATTCAGGACTTACTAGAGATGCCATTCTGAAGAAGTAAATAGGCAGAAGACATACGATAATGAAGGACAGATGACCTTTTTCCCCCTTTATCTAACCTAAAGGGTACACACAACAGTAGTAAGAGAGTGGAATTTCACTTTAAATGAATAAAATATATCAAGTAAAAAATTGTATCTCTTTTGTGTTGTGTGATCACCTGTACATTTTCGCTTACTGTCATCATCATCATTTATTTTTGCTATTGTACAGTGGACAATGTGGATGATTGACCCTTAATTTCTTGAAAGGTGGGGGGGGTTATCAAAGGCATTGTGCACCATTCCGCATGATGTGACATCCAGATCAAGATTCGCCACTCATGGTGATATTCATTAATTATGTCTTACTAACTTGTAAAACCTTAAAGCTCACAGTAAGTTTAACATTAAAATGAGTGTAATAAAATTTCATTTTGCGCACTCAGCAACAATTAATGGAGACTCACCTTTCCATAAATATTACGTGCCATAAAAACTACTCCTTTTGCTAAATTGTGATTATATATGTTGAAGAAGGTACCAAAATCGCTCTCAGAAAAATACAGCTGGTTTGTGAACCCGTGTAAGAAATTGTACTTATTGCGAGCTAACAATGCACTGGTACATACCTACTGCTCACCAATATAGCTGGTAATTCATAAACCATAAGGCAGTCAAAATGTGTACAGTTATTCCCGCAAGTTACGTCATGGGCGGTTCTGACACCAGCAATGTCAGCCAGGATGACACAAATCATGACACATTTTCCCAAAAGTGCCATATTAAAATTGAGAGGGTGGTTCAAGACAATATGTTCTGACCAAGAAACAAGATATATTCACATTTAAGAAAAAAAAATTACATAAAATATAAAATAACAAACAAATGACAATTTAAGCAAGAGACACTTCTTGGATCATCATCTCCAATGTCCAACAGTACAGATGGCGGTGGCGATGAAGATGACTTGAAGAAATCAAGCACTGAAGCCTGGCAAGCCAAAGTCCTTTTCTTCTCCTTCAGAATCTCTTCCTAATAAGCAAATATCCTCATAATTCCTTGTCTGGTTGTTGCTGCCTGCTGCTCGTTAGAATCGGTGTCCTCAAAGTCCATCAGTCGACTTCAAAACCGTCATGGTCTTCTCCTCAGACTCACAGCTCAGGTAGCTTCCTCAGATTCTTCAGGGGCGCTTTGCTTCCGAATTTCAATATCATCGAACGTGAGATCCTGATCATGGGAAGTTCAGCAACTTGAAGATATCTTCAGCACGTGCATACAAATTTGTGCACTTGGTTTAATATATTGGATCTGGGGTCAAAGTACAAAGTGTGTAATGCCATAAGTTGAGATAACGTTAAGTCAGGAGATGACTGTATATGATGATTTTGTTCAAACATATTTTTTTTTTAATATCAGAAAAGTAATCCTGTCAAGGACCTGAATTCCATTGTAAACAAAGATAATTTTTAATAACTGCATCTGATTCCTTTTCATAGTTCCTACAATGTCATGTTCATTAGTGAACTGTCAATCCAGTTCCTAAATCGTGCCACGTTAGTGTAGACTCCAGGGACATCATTTGTACCACATCCAATGCCCCAGGATGTGATTCCCACCTGGACATAGGTGGATGTATTTGGGAGTTGGCACACCAGTGGACCTCCACCATCACCCTGCAGTAATTAATAATCAAATATAATTAATGACTTAAGTGCATTTTAATGACACTCTCAATTGCTACCGATACATTAATGACTGACACTGACAAGGGAAAACCGAAGTAGTCGCAGAAAAATGCGCTTCAGTGCCACTTAATCCGTCATACATCCCATGTGGACTAGCCGGGGATCAAACCCGGGCTCCCGTAGTGTAAGGAGGGAAACGAACCACCTGAACTGTGGTGTGGCCTACTTAAAGATGAAGAGGCTGCTCGACACATCTGGTGGTGTTCTTTTTTCCTATGGCTCGACAGCCCCCAGGAGGCCTGGGCCTCCTCATTTTTAAGGTTTCGCGATCACACACTTTTTAGACACACCACAGTCGGTAGGACTCCTCTGGACGAGTGACCAGCCCGTCGCAGAGACCTCTACCTGACAACACACAACACTCACAAGAGACAAACATCCATGCCCCCGGTGGGATTTGAACCCACAATCCCAGCAAGCGAGCGGCTGCAGACCCACACCTTAGACCGCGCAGCCATTGGGATCAGCTCTGATGGTGTTACGGTGGTAAAATATATGAGTTGCATGGGTAAGTGTGGAAGTTATAATAAATATATTAAGAATTTTGTTCTGGGAGTTGCTTGAAAAGTGGCTACTTGGAATACCAACATAAGGCAGAAGGATAATATTAAAAGAGAACTTAAGGAAACAGGTTGTCTGAGCATGAACAAGATTGAACTGGCTGAGGATTGTATTAAAAGTCGTCTTTTGTACCATGGCCAGAGGCCGATACGGGGACTATGGTTTCTTATGTTTTTTCCTCAGTCATTTCAGAAAATGTTGAATAATATGAAACTGTGGAATGACCAATTCCTCATACATCTCTCGCCCATTCAACAGCACTTCACCTCATCAGTTACTGCAGTATCTTATAACCAACCATCCATCTCTTTCCCTTAGGAAAATGCCACATTAAATTTCTTCGTAAAAATTTGGGTTTTCACTTCACCACTTATCAGTGCTGCCCCCCATAAAATGCACAGTACCACACACAATCAGCATACACAGATCTGAACATAAAGCAGAGTTAGCACACATTTTGTCGACAGCGTGCACTGGCATTCAAGTTTTCTCGGCTGTGAGACTGTATCACCGGATGAGTGGTTCCCTACGTTCCGAAGGATCGCTACGCCTTCAGCTTCAGGGTCTAGCAGTGCAAGAAGAATGGCGACCACACATCCAAGAACACATTGTCACATCCCAGAAGACTTGAATCCTCAGCAAAACAACTCTCAAGGACCTCAAATTTCACAAGTAATTGTTCCCATTAACTTCCAATAGGCATTATACAAACCTTCCAGCCTTGAAATAAGTGGACACAATCATACCCCAAAATATTTCAGCTGCAAGTGAATATAAAAAATATAAAACCTTATTTCTAGCTATCACTTCAATACAAAATAATACCACATACGCAGTGCAAATGCAGATTTTCATTAGGTCGCACCGACTATAACATAAGGCTTGTTATGATTCATAATTCATTCCAAACAATGAAACTTCCAAATGTTTTGTAGAACATCATGGATGAGGGATAAACAAAGAGCAAACAGTGACATATTTACAGTGCATGGACACAATAACAAGACAGGCAATGTATGTGTATCGTAACATTGAGGCGCATTTGCGTAACCATTGTTGCCATGAAAAGCAATAAGTATTACACATTCTGAGTGTGTGTCTGTAGCCTTAGTTACCCAGCATGCAAAGCGCATGCGCCGTATTATATTGTCATCTGTGGCTTGTCCGGCTGTACCATATTTTTCCACATTATCTCATAAACAGCACAGTTTTCAGAAAAAAGTTCTTGAACACAAAATGTGTGTTTTGATTTTCTCTACAACTTCTGTCTCAAACATTTCTCATTCTAAGAAGAATTCATCTAGATACTATCATAAGTATACATAGGTCTTCACGTGAAGTATCCATTATTCTCGTCAGATTATAATGAAACTTGAATTTTCTCCACAGATTTTTGAGAAATATTCAAATATCAAATTTCATGAAAATCTATCCAGTGGGAGCCAAGTTGTTCCAGGCGGAGAGACAGGCGGACAGACAGACATGATGAAGATAATAGTTGGTTTTCGCAATTTTGCAAACGTGCCTAAAAAGTTCTGAAACTTATTGTTACTGTATGAGATTTGAGGTTCCCACAATGTTTATTGACTGTGGTGCTGGCACCTGATATGTGGCACCACATACTCTGGGGTACAAGTGCACCAACACATCAGAAGGTCCTGCTCTTCCATCTTCATGGTAGATCATGAAGGCAGCAGGAAAAACGGCAATGTCAGTACACTTGTACCAGTGTATACAGTGTCATGTACCAAAAGACAGCAGCCTTCATCTCAAGGATTCTTCCTGTATATCAGTATCTCTCTACCAAAGGACATGGTTTCACATCTCTGAAAAAGTAATCTCCTTATTTTTATTGCCTTTTGTCTACATGTCAGCAACTGGCCTGATGTCAGTACGTTAACTTACACTTGTATTCCATGGAGCTGTCTTAAGTTTTATTGAATTTTATTTGTAACGAATGATATACACCTAGATTTGGAGGGGATTGTTACAGCAATACAACACACTTTTGTTCATGTTGTCTGCTACGAGATTTTACTTCTGTGCCTAATTTTAATAAGTTCCTGGGAGGGGCTTGCCCTTTGCATCAGTCCTCCCTTGGCCACAGTCTCCGCTCCCTGGGAGTGTACAAAGTCACATGCAGGCTATTGTGGAAGCACAACATCAAATTAGTTTCAAGTTTGCCACTTAAAATTATATGCATGCTTGTTTATTTTTGAGCCAATTTAATAAAAACAAATCAAATGTCATCACAGTAACGACAGTCACGTGAAATTTAATTTCAATATTGCGGTCCTTCATAACCACTAAAACAAACATTCATGTAAAAAGGAATTTTTAATTGTGAGATTCAAAATGGACACCATTTTTGGAAAAGAAGAGAACATTTCAGACAGATGCAGTCATGGACACACAACATCAACACATTTTCACTAGCTTCTGGGTTCTTTCATGTAGGTGGCTAATTTTTGCTTTTGTTGACGGTCTTAATGAAAATCCTAAATATTAAAATCATAAAGCCATACTTTTTCTGATATTTTATACGGATGTCAAACCACTTTTCTCGGTGTGAGGGAGGAACAAAGATTTAGGACATTTAAGAACGAAGTCTTGACGAGATAGTCTGACCTAATAAAGGTGAATCATCTGAAAACCGACAAAAATTACACAGTTGAAAGTCTCGTAATTTATTTTAAGGTCCTTAATTATTTCACGAAAAATTGCAAGAACAGTGCACCTGCGTATCGTGTTGCCACATCCACAGGTTGCACTTCTACGTGTGTGAATTTGGGACAACGAAAATCATATTCAAGCAGAAGATCTGGCAACATGGAATTTTGTAGCTCTGTCTCTCTCCACATGGTACATCATCACTCGCCACCCCCATGTCTGAATTATGGTAAAACATCTGAAATGCTGATGTTTTTAAGTGAAACAGAACTCCATTCTTGACAGCATATTAACAACAGCCAAACAATATGCAGCATTACCTGGCATGTATCTTTACCGGGTTCACCGCCCGCACATACAAAGCTGTCATGTAGACGGAAAAATGAACCAAGTCGCGTCTGTCGCAGTTCTTCCTGACAATCAGCTGGAGGGATTATGGGGAGCTCTACTTTCCGCATAGTTGTCTCAATCTTGACACCCCGTCCTGAAAATGTTAATTTCATTGTGTCCATTAGGGTGCAAATATTTTTAATCCTTGCACTTCCTATTTTGGGCTCAGTTCAACACTGCTCAGAAATATGTCGTCTGCTAAATAAAGGATGTTAAAGAGAATCTTAACTGAAATATCTAAGTACACTTCATATATATGAGTAACAACATGTTTGTTTATGTCATTCCTTTATATTTTGACCAAGTAATAAAAAGAAATTTATATGTATACTTTAGCAATTCTGTTTTAAATGTTTACATTCCCTGATGATGACATCACTTGGTCAAAACATGTAGGAGTGAGATAAATAAACATAAGTTTGCCACCCATATACGAAGTGTACGTAGATTGTTTGATGTCGACTCACAACCTGCTAAACAAATCTGTTTGTTGAATGAAGTCTAAAACATGTAAAATGACATTCCTGCATCTGACAGCCCAAGCCACAGCACAGCTTGTCTGGTTGGTTTGTTAGAACGTAAAACTGCTATGGAACTAACCGAAAGCACTAACTCCCCACCCAGTAGCAAGGCAGCGTCTACCATCAAAGATTGCACCCTGCTCGGGCAGACAAATTGGGAGCACGTTGGCAGCCAATGTGAGTGGAGAGTCTAAAATGAGAAGTGCAATGTCATTGTAGAATGCACCACTGTAGTACTGTGGATGCTTGATGATCTGCAGAACGGCTCGATCCTGGTACGGCAGTGGCTCCGTCTGTGCCTGGGTGTCCCATTCTCCGGCCCGTATCCTAAACTCTCTGCTGTTGCGACTGCAACAAAAAAGTCAGCATGGTAAACTATAAAGTAGCTTGCAAGATAATAGTGCACATGAATGGGATACATATATAGCAGAGAACTATTAATTGCTTTTGTGTCCATTAATGGTTAAGTGAACGAAACATTCACTGATTGTGACTGAAAAAGATTTCATCATACAACATGTTCTATGTTCTGCACAAAGAAGCACAACAGGAACAGTCAGGTCAACCATACATATGCTACAGCAATTTCCTGAGGAAATGAATGCATGTAGCCCTTGATGTCTCTAACCTCACATTCCCTGCAGGGACTAAGAAGAGGGCTTTATGTTGTCCTATACTGACAAAATGTACAGAAAC
Organism: Reticulitermes speratus; assembly: GCA_021186555.1. Lineage (NCBI taxonomy): Eukaryota > Metazoa > Arthropoda > Insecta > Blattodea > Rhinotermitidae > Reticulitermes > Reticulitermes speratus. The sequence goes on along the minus strand of JAJKFL010000237.1, from coordinate 4,738,605 downwards.
TTTAGGCATGTATTGCACAGCATACCGCGCAGGACATGTGGCACATCAACCAGTGATGTGAATACGGTACTCTCATGACAGGACGTCCACGCAGTACTTGGGGATGCAATATGGTCTGCGTACACATATCATTGGATTATATGAATGGGAATTACTAACTAATAAGGAGCATCAGAATTTGCCCCATCTGCAACCGATTAGTGTACTGGTTACATGGTTAGACATTTTATGTAGCTGTATCGCCAATTAAAATAATATACTGTTGAATGGCGTACGGTAGCCTGTTAATGATGAAGACTAAGTGATTTAAGAGCAAGCAGTTTTCATTTAAAGCTGAAACCAGTGCGAGGTTTTAGGTACTCACTGTGGTCCTGCTGAAGAGTAAAGTCTTCTGAAATGTACCACTGTGTTTTTGACTGAGTAGTTCCTGATGCTCAGAATGACCAGGTATCTTCCAAACAGCAAATGTGGGTCACCAGTGTGCACCCAGAATTTTTCATTGGGTGGAGGGGGGCTAACACTGAGGCTATATATACTTTATGTTTGATTTTCAAACTTATGTTATAAAAATAATTTCACAAGTATAACTGTAACATAACACTGTTTACAACTGCATTTATATACATACAAATATAACTGCATGTTCCATGACTCAACCACGGTGTCCTATCTTATTGTTTTTTTTTAAACTCTATTAATTTATTATTAAAAATTCTAAGGTACTAGTCATCAGCTGATTTCTGCTGAAGGTAAATCACGTGAAATGTTTGGTATCATCGTATATACAAAATACGTGTTTTTTAAATTTCACTTTTTTGGGGGGGGGGCGGCAGCCACCCCCCTTGCGTGCGCCGCAGAGGCTCACACCTCATACGACAACAATCTTCGAAAGTTATCGCAATACCTGCCAAAATACATAAAGTCTCACCGCAATCCTCATTCCAGCAGTACCAACTACATGATGTGTGCCAACTGCTAACAGCACAACTACATTCCACACGTATCGATCCCAGAAGTACAACAACTAAAAAGCAACACTACATTGCAGTGTTTGCTGAAGTGACATGAAGAAAACAAGCATGATCACCTTCATATCCGTTCATTTAAATGGCACAAAAAAGGAAAGAAAAAAGAAATGAAAGTACAAAGTACACGACGTACCTGTTGACACAGTGGGCTGCAGTGAGAGCCACCTGGGGATGAATGAGTGAAGCACCACACTGGAACAGGTTGTGCTGCGTGCTTCCATCCTCCATTTCTTCTCCCCTGAGTAGAGCCAGCATCCACGGGAACTCGTCAAATTCAGTGACGTTATCTTCACTGAATATACGGATCATCGTGGGGTCCAGACTGCCACCCCTGACGCCACATGAGCCTGGAGGCGGAGGTTCTGCTGAGCCTGGAGTCGGAGGTTCTGTTGTAGGAATTACTGTTCCTCCACGGATTTCGCAGCACACTTGCACACCGGGACATCGCCATTCGTCAGATATTCTGTGCACACACAGCGTTGGTATTTACGTCAATAAGTTATATTGGGAGACGCCATGGTCTGGTCTCGGTGCGGTGGTGGAGGTATAGATCCATTTGCTCTGAGCCTCGAAACTAGACAGGGTGAGTGTTCAGCTTCACAAGTAGGCCGCTTTATCCCTGGGGAAAGAGTCCCCAGTAACCGCTCAATAGAAGATGGTTGGGCCCCAGATCAGGTGTGGACAATTAGTGAGATCTTATGACATTTTATGCTGTGTCTTTGGGCAACTAGTTCCCTATGTGTAGAAGGATCGTAGTGCTTTGATCTCCATGACCAAGCAGTCAAAGAGCACGGCACTACGATCAGTCGCAACGAGAGGAACTACTTGCCCAAACACATAGCATCAAATCGCATAAGACTCGAATCTTCAGCCAACACCTCAAATACCTTACATGCAGGTTGTTTCTTAAATCTCCTCACCGACCACGGGAGCTTTATCGCACAGAAAGCCTGCATCGGCCGGGACATCCCGCAAAGCTGCTGTGCTCAGGACAGCGATAAACGCACATACTGTAAATCTCTTACCCCTATCAGGAATCAAACTAGCATCCCCCGGTCGTCCAGTCTGTACTACCGAACTGAGGTGTCTTGTTTCCCAAGACATACAAAGAAATATGTGAACTTTCACTGATCAGAAAGTACCCTGTTTTCTTACCTGGCATCGATAAGGCCGCCCTCGCCGTTGGTGTTAATTGTACTGTCTGCATTACAGAGATAGTACTCTACACACTGGCAGTTTGGGCCTCCGTCTGGTGGGAGGGGCTGTGGCTCAAACAGTTCGTCATCCGTGGCAGGCTGTGAGGCACCTGATGTCAGTGAAGTGTTCGGAGTGATGTGTATCAACTCGTACGGATCATTGCTGTTCATCTGTGACAGAGCAGGACCAACGAGGAATAAGTATGTTATGATGACAGGCGTTGTATGAAGTACACACATTGTGACAGGACAGGCCGCGCTACTGTGTGTGACTGAAGACAGATGAAAAAGTGGATAAATCGACAAATGTAAGTTATGTAACATTCGGCGTATCGAGTCACCGCATGGCACGTCCAGGAGGATGTGGTTACGCGAAACCTTTACACAGCAGTAACCGTTGGAGTCTACACACAAGGAAGCAACGCAGTCTCAACATGCTGTTAACAAGAAAATTACAACTAAGAAAATTATTTCAGGCTTCCGCCGCGATGTTGATGAGATCTGCGCTCTTCTGGGATGTTACGCAGCGTCGAGTGGTAATCCTTTACCGGCGTTTCGGGGCAACGTATCAGTCCCATCTTTAAGGGTCAAGAAGTTCAAGTCCTTTTCTTCTAGGACTTCTTGACCGTTGAAGATAGGACCGATACGTTGCCCCGAAACGTCGGTAAAGGATTACCACTCGACGCTGCGTAATATCCCAGAAGAGCGCAGCTCTAATCAACTAAAGAAATATTTCTGCGAGAAAAATATAAACGGTATGACCAATGGACATTTCACATATGGAATTTTGTGATTACTGATGAATTATTGTAAAGTTGGCACTGTGCGCCCCATGAAGACGTATGAGGGTGTGAAGGTATAGCTCCATTCATTCTTAGCCTCTAGATGGGGGTGAATGGTAAGTTTCATGCCCCGGGGCAACACCCATCGATGTCCATCGAAAAGGGGTCTGGGTGGACCCCAGAGGCGTCTAGACATTTCAGAGAAGAGAAAAAATCTCTTGCCCTTGCCGGGAACCGAATAACGATTCCCCGGACGTCCAGCCTGTGGCATAGTCACTATACCAACTGAGCTATTCCGGCTTCATACATGCGTACATGGATTATATGTAAGCCGAAAGCCCCTCTAAAATGAAACGCGAATAAAAAAATTAAATCATTATCTGCCCAAACACAACTAAATTCTATTTTTTATATAGAACTACATGTTTCGACGTATCCCAGGCCATCCTCAGTTTCACATTTCATCTTTAAAACATATTGAGGAAGGAACCTTTATTTCCTCCACATTCTAATCAGCACCAGGCCCGTATAAATTCAATCGGGAATATACATAAAAGCACCAGTATAACTTGTTAATGAGGGCTATACGGTTTATCGTAATCTAACACAAATTTTTTTTTTCCTATGGCTCGACAGCCCTTAGGGGGCCTAGGCCTCATCATTTTTCGAGGGTTCACGATCACACACTTTTTAGACACACCACAGTCGGTAGGACTCCTCTGGACGAGGGAACCAGCCCGTCGCAGAGACCTCTACCTGACAACACACAACACTCACAAGCGACAGACATCCATGCCCCTGGTGGGAATTTTTTTTTGTCTGTCCGGGGTTTTTCCCCTTGATCCATTTTTATACTGTTTAAATCCTTTTTCGTCCTTCATGTCACTTTACGTTCCATGCTACCGTCCTTACAACAAACAAAACACAAACATCCATGCCCCCGTTGGGTTTCCCCTTTGATCCATTTGTGTACTGTTTAAATCCTTTCGTCCTTCATGTCACTTTACGTTCCATGCTACCGTCCTTACAACAAACACAACACAAACATCCATGCCCCGGTGGGATTTTCGTTTTTTTCCTGTCGGGGTTTTTCCCCTTTGATCCATTTGTGTACTGTTTAAATCCTTTCGTCCTTCATGTCACTTTACGTTCCATGCTACCGTCCTTACAACAAACACAACACAAACATCCATGCCCCGGTGGGATTTTCGTTTTTTTCCTGTCCGGGGTTTTTCCCCTTTGATCCATTTGTGTACTGTTTAAATCCTTTCGTCCTTCATGTCACTTTACGTTCCATGCTACCGTCCTTACAACAAACAAAACACAAACATCCATGCCCCCGTTGGGTTTCCCCTTTGATCCATTTTTGTTCTGTATTAATCCTTTTTCGTCCTTTCATGTCACTTACGGTCCACAACCGTCTTTTTACAACACAACACAAACATCCATGCCCCCAGTGGGATTCGAACCCACGATCCTAGTAAGCGAGCGGCCGAAGACCCACGCCTTAGACCGCGCGGCCACTGTGATCGGCCTAACACAAATATAAGTAACATAAATACAAATCGGTGTTTCAATATATTAATATTACGACCTAAAACTCCTCTGTGGCACTTCACCAAGTCAGTCGTGTCTGAGTGGCTAGCGGTTATGAAACGTTGTGTGAAAGGTCCTGACGCTGTACGTTTGGAATCGTTGAAGTTTGAATCGTTTAAATGGAAAGATTTTGACTGACTTTGAGATGAAGTCGGCATTACTGAAAAGCTGGCTGCTTAATTTGGTTTTAAAACAGTTTGTTAAACTAAGAAAGTATACAGAAGACACGAATATAAACATCTGGTGCTGTAACAAATGTTAAAAGCTGAAGAGAAGACAAAACGATTGAAAAGAATCTTCAGCAACGCTCTGTTATTACAAAGAACTTCCTATATAACAGCCATTTTTTATCTCGATACACTTGTTAAAGTTTCTCCTCTGTCACGTAAAATCCGATTTTTGAAAGAGACTTGCCGACGACAGTGTCACACTTGCCACTTTCCGAAATAAATTCAACTTATTAATCACTTTTCTCAATTTTTACTAACGTTAAGTAGTCTTGTGTCTCTTCGCGACGTCTGGGTACTGATAAAACAGCTGCCGGGAAGTGAGTTTAGCAGCTAAGAAAGGAAACTTCGTTTTCTAAATTTGTTCTTTTAGCAGGTCATTCAGGTCCACACAGTATGACTTTTTTCCCAAATCATTTAAATTTTGTGGAAGATATACAGGGTCCTTATTTTATCTGACAACTAATCGTTTGTCACTTCCCGCTGTTACTCCGCCTCTTATATGGGCGGCTGGCTGAGTGGGCTACGGTAATAGGATAAACGAGACGAGAGAAAGTGGAAACTGACAGTTGACAGATAAAATAATGACACTGTACTTACACGTTCAGCAGCAGATGCACATTGCACAACTATCGGCAGGACAGAGGACAATGCGGGCAAGGGACTCAGTCGGTTAGACCAGTGGTTCCCAACGTGGGCCTATGGCCCCCCAGGGACCACACCAAGTTTCTAGCCACGGGAGAATGATGGAAAAGTAGGGGGCCACAGTAAGTTTTGAGTGGGCCACCGAAAATTCACTGCCTGAATAAATATTTCAAATTTACAACTGAATCAAAGGTTCCCTTCTCCCCTGCATCCTTCACGCCACAGAAGGCAAAATTGTACGTTATTGCTTGCACATCTTATCTGGTTGAATCTGGTCTCAGTTGGGTGACTTATTGGCTGTCAAAAGAACGTAACTGCCTTGATGTTGGGAAGAGAGGTGATCTTAGCTTATCACTGACCGCACTGCAACCAGAGATTAAAACAACTTGCAAGTGTTCATCAGGGCCACGGAACACACTGAATATGATGCCGATTATTAACAGAATATTTTTACTGGTATCAGTAAATAATGTGTTACACATAAACAAAATATTTAACACGACAGGCAATGTACGTATAACGTAATATAGAGGCGCGTTTGTGTAACCGTTGTTGTCGTGGAAAAGGCAATAAGTCTTATATATTGTGAGTGTGTGTCTGTAGCCTTAGTTATCCAGCATGCAAAGCGCATGCGCCGTATTATATTGTCATCTGTGGCCTGTCCGGCTGTACCATATTTTTCGACATTATCTCATAACGGCACGATTTTCGGGGGGGGGGGGAATTTATTGAACATAAATAGTGTTTTGATTTCCACTACAAATTTCTCTCAAAATTTTCTCATTTTAAAAAGAATTTGGCGAGATATTATCATAAATGCAGATAGGTCTTTATGTAAAGTAGCCGTTATTCTTGTCAGATTTTAATGAAACTTGAATTTCTCGACAGATTTTTGTAAAATACTCAAATATCAAATTTTATGAAAATCCGTTCAGTGGAAGCCGAGTTGTTCCATGCGGATGGACGGAGCTTAATAGTCGCTTTTCGCAATTTTCCGAACGCGCCTAAAGCAATACAGTATTGTAAAAATAAGTAATGTAACTATATTATAACATACAGATCGACAATGTGGAAATACAGTAACTTCATGATTAACAGCGACAACAAAGGGGGGGGGGGGGGCCGGGGGGCACACAGATAACACAAACTGAAAGGGGGGCCACGAGCAAAGAAATGTTGAGAAATACTTGGTTAGACCGATATTTATTCATAAATTGGCTACGTAAAGTTTACTGTTTTGCTCAAACAAACGGGCATCCATCATGTATGCCCGTTTGTTTGTTTCGCATATCTTGTACAATCAAAGTCGATGGATATTCTGCTACAGAAACACTGTTTTGGTTCACCGCTTCCCGGAACATGTTTATTTGTGTCCATAGCGTTGCAAATCGCCTGTGTTTGATGCCCTCCAAAAGTGAACCACAACGTAAGAAAATCCTACTTCCAGCCATTTTCTTATAATACAGGTTTTCCAGTAAACCTGAGATCACAGGACACATAATTTGGTGTTAAGTTTTAATGTTGATAAGCGCCAATCTCACTCCTTCTGATTTTTATCTCTTGGGGGTCACGTCAAGGCACAGGTCTATATACAGAGTAATTCTTAATCCCGAACATTTGCAGGGGGGCCCCTCGTCGTATGCAACATAAACACGGACAGTTAATATTGTTTTGCCATGTGCTTGTGACAGGAAATCAGAGGTTATTGTGGGCACAATGAACATATTCTTTGAATAAATTACGTTTTGTCATGATTTGGCTGAGGCACGAAAAACGAGTTGAGTCAATCTGCTTATTGCCAAGCGCTAGCAAGATATGCTTGTTGGATTATCGTGTACGAAAAAAGAAAAAAGCCGATCCCAGTGGCCACGCGGTTTAAGGCGTGGATATGCGGCCGCTCGCTTACTAGGATCGTGGGTTCGAATCCCAGCCGATCCCAGTGGCCGTGCGGTCTAAGGCGTGGGTCTTCGGCCGCTCGCTTACTGGAATCGTGGGTTCGAATCCCACCGGGGGCATGGATGTTTGTGTTGTGTTGTAAAAAGACGGTTGTGGACCGTAAGTGACATGAAAGGACGAAAAAGGATTAATACAGGACAAAAATGGATCAAAGGGGAAAACCCAGGAATTAGTTAAAAAAAAAAAAAAAAAAAAAAAAAACACCGGCGGCATGGATGTTTGTGTTGTGTTTGTTGTATAAGGACGGTAGCATGGAACGTAAAATGGATGAAACGGGAAAAACCCCGGACAGGCAAAAAAAAAAAAAAAAAAAAAATCCCGACGGGGGATTTTTTGAATAATTTCGCATGATGCCAGACACTTTCAGCTATTTTTCAACAGTGCTAAGTACTTTTTTCCCCCCCAATGCCTCGACAGCCCCTTGGGGGCCTAGGCCTCCTCATTATCGACGCTTCACGATCACACTCAGACACACCACACTCGGTAGACTCCTCTGGACGAGTGATCGGCCCGTCGCAGAGACCTCTACCTGACAACACACAACAATCACAAGAGACAGACATCCATGCCCTAGGCGGGATTCGAACCCGCAATCCTAGTAAGCGAGCGGCCGCAGACTCACGCCTTAGACCGCACGGCCACTGGGATCGGCTAATGGTAAGTACTCAAGATTTATATTTGTAACATTTTTAAATATTTTAATATTTATTATATTTAATATTTATATCTCCCAAGAACTTAATTCACTTCACTTCACTTCACTTTGAAACCAAAGCACTTCACTTCACATCACTTCACACCCCTTCACTTCACATCCCTTATCCTTATTTAATCCTCACTTAAAAACCCTTAGCTTGTAATGACTTTCTTGACCCTTTTTCTAAAAGTGCTTAATTTACAGGGGAAAGTCGCTAGTACGCTTGGAGGTAATTGGTTCCAGCTTTTTATGGTCCTATTTACAAAGGAATATTTACCTACATCTGTTCTTTGTTTCCTAGTCCTAATTTTCCGACTATGATCGTCCCTACCCAGGTAGCATGGTTTTAGCAGTCTATCCCCTATCGTTTTCCAAGCCCGTCCCCCGGTGTATGCTTTGAAAAGGGCGCATATTCGGGCTATCGCTCTACGCTGTGTCAATGTTTCCCAACCCGATTCATTTGTATTATTTGCAAATTTTGCCGCTCTCTTTTGCACGCGATTCAAAGCGCTTACCTGACCTTCTCTGTATGGGTCCCAACACACCGCTCCATACTCAAGTATCGGTCTCACTAGTGCCGTATAAGCTAAACGTTTCGTATTATTATTTGCCCTTTTGAGTATACGCATTACGAAATGAAGAGCCTTCCATGATTTTCTTAGTGTATAATTTACATGATCTGCCCAGCTTAGGTCGCTGCGTATAATTATTCCTAAATACTTAAAGCTATTTGCCTCTGGAATTAGTTGATCCCCAATACAATACCTCAGTCTACCTTTCACCCTAGCTCTATTGAAGCTTACTGCTTTACTTTTACCTGGATTTATCCTCATTTCATTTTCAACCGCCCATTCCCCTAATCTATTTAAGTCTGTCTGCAAATTTTCAATGTCACTACTATCGATTATCCTCCTGTATATTATACAATCATCAGCGAAAAACCGTATATTTGACTCAATGTTTTTCCAAATATCATTAACATAAGCGAGGAACAGCAACGGACCTAATACGCTCCTTTGCGGCACTCCCGACGTTACTCTGACTTCCTCAGATAGTTGTCCGTCTACTCTAACTCTTTGCGAACGTCCTAACAGAAATTCCTTTATCCATACCACTACCCTCAAGTCCACACCGGTTTCCGCAATTTTTGTAAGCAGCCTATCATGTGGGACTAAATCAAAAGCCTTTGAAAAATCTATTATAATCGCGTCAGTCCTGACTCCCTCGTCCAGTGAATCAGCAATATCTTGACAAACTGTGACTACTTGACTTTCGCATGAGTACCCTGGTCTAAATCCATGCTGACCCTCATATAACCACTCACTCATTTCCCAGACTTGCCTTAGATACCCTGCTATAACGTGCTCCATTTGTTTGCAAACTACTGAGGTTAAACTGACCGGTCTATAGTTTCCCACTACCGATCGATCTCCCCCTTTATAAATAGGAACCACTATAGCTTTTTTCCAGTCCCCTGGGATAGAATTGTTGTTCATCGTTATATCCAGCAATCTCGCGAGATATGGAATCATGGCTTCCCCACCTAACTTTAAAATTTCCCCAGGAATGCCATCTGGTCCGACGGATTTATTTCTCCCGACTGCTGATAGTCGTTTCCGTAAAATGTTGATACTAATGGTGAACGGTTTTCCTGAATCCGTTGATTGGATCTGCGGGGTATTTCGTTGCAACTGAATACAGACGCATAATAAGAGTTTAGGGAGTTGGCCTTTTCTATTGGTTCGGTGATGAGATTTCCATTAATGCCCTTGATCGCAGGAATATTTTCTCTATTACCTTTACGTCTTTTAACATACTTATAAAACTCTGCCCAGCATTTACCTTCGTTTTGTAAGACCGAACTTAAGAATGTCTCCTGAGCCTTCTTTTTTGCTATCAGTAACTCTTTGGATAAACGTTTCAGCTCTGCTTGGTAATGCCCTCCTAATTTTCGCTTATTGTAAACTCTCCTCACCTTTACCTTAAGTCGTTTTACTTCCTTCGTATAATATTCCGGATCCGGATTTTTACTCAGAATTTTATGTGGTACAAAACGTTCTATACCCTCAAAGACTATTTCCTTATAGCTTTTCCATATCTCCTCCACGCTACTACCATTTCCAGCCCATAAGCTAAACTTTTCCCGAAGAAAGGTTGCAAACCTAATACATCTGTTTTGTGGTACACCGGGACTATCCTTTCAATTAAGTTCTTGGGAGATATAATTATCATGTACTTTGGTCTGACTTTATACTGAGGATATTCTAACGCACTGAAATTAACTAATGTGTGGGTGTTTTTTGTAATGTGCGTGTGTGTTTTTTTTTCTTGTATTGTGTATAGGTGTTTTTGTAAGGTGTGGATGTTTTTGTACGGTGTGGATGTCTTTGTAAGGTGTGGATGTTTTGTAATGTGTGTATGGTGTTCTAATATGTGTACTTGTATTACTGTATGTATTTTGTTTGTATGTGTATGGGTGTTTTTGTAAGGTGTGGATGTATTTGTAAGGTATGGATGTTTTTGTAAGGTGTGGATGCTTTTGTAAGGAGTGGATGCTTTTGTAAGGTGTGGATGTTTTTGTAATGTGTGTACGGTGTTCTAATGTGTGTACTTGTACTTACTATATGTATTTTTTTTTTTGTATGTGTATGGGTGTTTCTGTAAGGTGTGGATGTATTTGTAAGGTGTGGATGTTTTTGTAAGGTATGGATGCTTTTTTAAGGTGTGGATGTTTTTGCAATGTGTGTACGATGTTCTAATGTATGTACTTGTATTTACTGTATGTATTTTGTTTTGTAATTGTGTATAGTTTGTTTGTATTGTTACTTTTATGTATATTATATGTCCATTTGTATTGTGTGTACTAGTGTAAGGACTACTGCCACCGGGTGAAAACATTTGTATTGTGTGTACTAGTGTAAGGACTACTGCCACGGGTGAAAACATTTGTATTGTGTGTACTAGTGTAAGGACTACTGCCACCGGGTGAAAACATTTGTATTGTGTGTACTAGTGTAAGGACTACTGCCACCGGGTGAAAACATTTGTATTGTGTGTACTAGTGTAAGGACTACTGCCACCGGGTGAAAACATTTGTATTGTGTGTACTAGTGTAAGGACTACTGCCACCGGGTGAAAACATTTGTATTGTGTGTACTAGTGTAAGGACTACTGCCACCGGGTGAAAACATTTGTATTGTGTGTACTAGTGTAAGGACTACTGCCACCGGGTGAAAACATTTGTATTGTGTGTACTAGTGTAAGGACTACTGCCACCGGGTGAAAACATTTGTATTGTGTGTACTAGTGTAAGGACTACTGCCACCGGGTGAAAACATTTGTATTGTGTGTACTAGTGTAAGGACTACTGCCACCGGGTGAAAACATTTGTATTGTGTGTACTAGTGTAAGGACTACTGCCACCGGGTGAAAACATTTGTATTGTGTGTACTAGTGTAAGGACTACTGCCACCGGGTGAAAACATTTGTATTGTGTGTACTAGTGTAAGGACTACTGCCACCGGGTGAAAACATTTGTATTGTGTGTACTAGTGTAAGGACTACTGCCACCGGGATTGGTGACAGTGAAACTATGTAATTGTTGTTGTACTAGTGTAAGGACTACTGCCACCGGGTGAAAACATTTGTATTGTGTGTACTAGTGTAAGGACTACTGCCACCGGGTGAAAACATTTGTATTGTGTGTACTAGTGTAAGGACTACTGCCACCGGGTGAAAACATTTGTATTGTGTGTACTAGTGTAAGGACTACTGCCACCGGGTGAAAACATTTGTATTGTGTGTACTAGTGTAAGGACTACTGCCACCGGGTGAAAACATTTGTATTGTGTGTACTAGTGTAAGGACTACTGCCACCGGGTGAAAACATTTGTATTGTGTGTACTAGTGTAAGGACTACTGCCACCGGGTGAAAACATTTGTATTGTGTGTACTAGTGTAAGGACTACTGCCACCGGGTGAAAACATTTGTATTGTGTGTACTAGTGTAAGGACTACTGCCACCGGGTGAAAACATTTGTATTGTGTGTACTAGTGTAAGGACTACTGCCACCGGGTGAAAACATTTGTATTGTGTGTACTAGTGTAAGGACTACTGCCACCGGGTGAAAACATTTGTATTGTGTGTACTAGTGTAAGGACTACTGCCACCGGGTGAAAACATTTGTATTGTGTGTACTAGTGTAAGGACTACTGCCACCGGGTGAAAACATTTGTATTGTGTGTACTAGTGTAAGGACTACTGCCACCGGGTGAAAACATTTGTATTGTGTGTACTAGTGTAAGGACTACTGCCACCGGGTGAAAACATTTGTATTGTGTGTACTAGTGTAAGGACTACTGCCACCGGGTGAAAACATTTGTATTGTGTGTACTAGTGTAAGGACTACTGCCACCGGGTGAAAACATTTGTATTGTGTGTACTAGTGTAAGGACTACTGCCACCGGGTGAAAACATTTGTATTGTGTGTACTAGTGTAAGGACTACTGCCACCGGGTGAAAACATTTGTATTGTGTGTACTAGTGTAAGGACTACTGCCACCGGGTGAAAACATTTGTATTGTGTGTACTAGTGTAAGGACTACTGCCACCGGGTGAAAACCCAATTGCAGTAAATAATAATAATAATAATAATAATAATAATAACACTGTACTTCATAGATTGATGTATTGCTGCTTGTACTCCTTTGTATTTGAGACTCCCTGAGGATGGCACCTCAGCGCCGAAACATGTAACAGTTTTTAAAACTTACGTACAGTTTGTAATCCCAACACGTGCATTTGTTGGTGTGCACGAGTGACTTTCAAGTATATTTTGTCCAGAATTCGAGACAGGCTTACGAAAACATAGAAATTTTAGAAAATACATACAGCCGGCGGACAAATTAGCTCTGAGATTCACGTTTAAGTTAGTGTTCAAAATATTTTCTGTATAAATTAATTACGAAACACGCAATCAATCTTTACTTTACACAAGGCTGTAAGGGCATACACAAAAGAATGGTGCGGTTTTAAAAGTGAATAAAAAATTTATTTCTCACCTTACACGGGCACAACATACACCGTCAGCGGCGGCAACTGTCCAAGTTTCTCATTTGGTAATTACAATCCTTCAATTTGTGCACCCTGGGTCACACGACACACATCCACACGGTAATCAAACTCATCCCAGACCCGGTGTAGCATGTCCGCTGTAATGGCCTGCAGTGCATGCGTTATCCGATCACGAATTTCATGGATGGACGTGGGCAATGGTGGTACATAAACGCTGTCTTTAACGAACCCCAAAGAAATAAATCGCACGGTGTAAGATCTGGCGAACGGGGTGGCCAAGGGAGAAGGTTCTGGACACCTCAAAACGGAGCACACAGAAAGCCTTCTCCTGCTGCAACGCCATCTTTGAAACTGGCCCCGCGGCCACGCAGTAAGCATGAGAAGCGAACTGCTGGTAGCGCATGAGAAACTTGGACAGTTGCCGCCGCTGACGGTGTATGTTGTGCCCGTGTAATGTGAGACATAAGTTTTTTATTCACTTTTGAAACCGCACCATTCTTTTGTGTATGCCCTGTATTTCCCTCAGTGGCTTGGCTATAGACAATCAAAAATACAAATTCCTTTAATTGAAGGTACTGAAAAATAATTTGCAATGCCTGTTGGGATTCTGTATTAATATCACTAAGTCCTGGATAGTGTTGTGAGGATTTACTCAAAGAAGATCGTACTGCCCGAGTGGAACTCCTCCGACTGCTTTGGTACTCTTCCTCGTTTAAGAAAACCCCCACAGGTTTCATTTTGACATACATCTTCCTATCTGATGTATCTTGTCTCATATGAGGCAGGTAACTCATATAATTATCATCTTGCAGGCTAGAATTCCTTCTATATAAATTCATCTTATCTTCTTATAGACACATAACTTTACCATACATACCTTTCAGTCTCATAACATTGTCCCCTTTTCTTAAACATTGTCTCCTTTGGTTGGTCCGCGATGGATCTTTCAATTCACAATGACCTTCCTTTCCCGCCGCCTGAATCTCAAACTCCCACTGTGCACAGTGACATCATCTGGAGAAGGAATATTTCCGTCCGTCTTCCTGGAATCAGTGACGTCTCCAGAAACATAACACTTTCAAAGTTGGCCAACTTCCACTTTTTTTTTTTTCTTCACCTGCATAACCTGATCGCTTTTTCCCAACCTTCTGGTATTCTGTTCGGAAAATATAGCTTATCCTCCTGTATTTAGCCTTTGCCTAGACACCTACAAACACATAAATCACAGTTTGCACAGAATCCGCCTTCAAAGGAACGTACAATTTATTACGAAATGTATATAAAAGAGATTTCCAAAACTATACAGGAACAGCATTCAGGTCGTTGGCGTTTTCATTTCAATGGCTCATACAAACACAAGGCTAACTGCGAGACATATGGGCTCCCCGGGCACGCTAATAATTTGGCGCCCTTTCAAACAGATATTCTTTAAATTTTCACGGCGTAGGACAGGACTGGCGAACCGTTCTAGGGCGCGTGCCCAAACTGCGGATAGTTTGCGGAGAAATTCTTTCGCGTTTAGAAACGTGTTTACCAGCACCGTGTTTCCGATTATTCCAGTGACGTCTTAGCGCCACTTACAGTTTTGCGTCCCGGGCAGCTGCCCTGCCAATCGACGTATCATGATTGGAATTAAGTCCCCGGGCTTGCGACATCACGTGGATCTGGATCAGAACTGCCATACCAACTCTTCTTTCCGACTAAACGACTTATTACACAAATCACAAATAAAAGGACGCTCCCCACTATATGTGTAGATGCTGTCAAGATACTCTTTTGTCTGAATGATTTGTGCTTTGCACGTAGGCCTATATACTCCTGAGTTAACAATCCCAGTGACATATAATTTGTGTCTATAACTCGAGGTTACGTTTTGGGTTTGTAATGTTGGCAACCGCCGTTAAATTTTGTGTAGGAACTTGGAACTCCGTGAGACGGGGTTCGGTTCCCGTCACACTGGGGCCCACACAGCTCCCTACTATCTTACAAATACTGGAGGCTCCATCTCCAGGGATAAACGGCCGAGGAGTGAAGTTAACTACCCACCACCATCTAATGCAAAAGTTAAAAATGAGTGGAGCTGTATCTCTGCTCCCCCATACACTTTCACTGCGTGGACAGGGACAATTTTTATTTCAACTTTGGGGTTGCATTCCTGCATGCTGCCAAGGGGAGTGAAACAACGCAGAACAGAACATTTCTTACCGTAAGAAAGAAAACACCTGCCAGTCTGGCTACTGGTGCTGCCGCCTGCGGCTGCCAGTGAAAACAACGTTAGAGTACGGGCAACGTTCATCGCATTTTTTTTATTATCATCAAAAATTTGCAGGGTTAAAAGGGAAACATCGTTGTTCGGAGAAACGTTAAGGCTCGATTTTTAACAACCACGCAATGAATCTGGTATCTGCGTGATGCGTTACAACGTGAAATGCCGCCTGCGTGAAACGCAGATGATGGTTATTCGGCGTGGTTGTTAAAGAGGGAAGATGGAGGAAAGCGTACCTACCATAAGGCCGCGTTCTCACGGGGCTTGAACCACGCGCGTGAGTCACACTTTCGTGGGCCACTACCCGTGTGAACGCGGAGTCGTGGACCTTGCGTGTGACGTCAGCAGTCCACGATCCTGTCGTGGCAGGATCAAACCATGTTTGATTTTCAGTCGTGGTACTGGCGTTCGTGATGTAAAAGATGTCCTAACGTGTGCTAAGACTCAGTGACAACGAAACGTTACGTTGGATTTATATCAAAATAAACCTGTTCTGTATAATGCCACTTTGGAGGAGTATCGGGATCGAGATTTAAGGGCGGCGGCAGCAAAACGAATATCAGCCGCTTTACACATATCTGGATTGGGACCTGCAGAAATGTTAGTGAAGTTGAACACTTGAGAAGTTCATACTGTCAGCAAGCAGCAAGCCAGAGATCGGGATTTTATGTGCTAAACTTACACAAAACACAGAGCACGCTACGGCACAGCCCTCAGCAACTGTCCCGTCCATGGTCACGATTGTACTGAAACCTTTTGCCCGTGTGAACTGCTCACGCTTTCCACCAAGCGTGGAGGCAACACGAGTGAGCACGCCAGCGTGATTCACGCGCGTCGTTCACGCCCCGTGAGAACGCGGCCTAATGCTTTAAGAAGAGGAAGATTATTATTTATTGGTTTACGATATGAGTGAGGGTGAAACGGACATTTCCAAGAAAAGATAATATGAAGGCTACTACTCCAGTTCAAATATTTGGGAACAACCCTAACAAATCAAAATTCCATTCAGAAAGAAATTAAGAGCAAATTGAAGTCGGGGAATGCTTGCTATCATTCGGTGCAGGATCTTCTGTCTTCCAGTTTGCTATCCAAAAATACAAAGATTAAGATATACAGAACTATAATTGTGCCTGTTGTTTTGAATGGGTGTGAAACTTGGTCTGTCACACTGAGGGAGGAACATAGGCTGAGGATGTTCGAGAATAGGGTGCTGAGGAGGATATTTGGGCCTAAGAGGGACGGGGTAACAGGGGAGTGGAGAAGACTACATAACGAGGAACTTAATGATCTATACTCATCACCAAATATTATTCAGGTGATCAAATCGAGAAGAATGAGGTGGGCGGGGCATGTAGCACGTATGGGTGAGGGGAGAGGTGCATACAGGGTTTTGGTGGGGAGAACTGAGGGAAGGAGACCACTTGGAAGACCCAGGCGTAAAAGGGAGGATAATATTAAAATGGATCTTCAAGAAGTGGGATGGGGGGGGCATGGACTGGGTTCATATGGTTCAGGATAGGGACAGGTGGCGGACTGTTGTGAGTGCGGTAATGAACCTTCGGGTTCCATAAAACGCGGGGAATTTCTTGACTAACTGACGACCTGTTAGCTTCTCAAGAAGGACTCTGCTCCATGGAGTTAATTAGTTACTACTTCAGTTCGACAGGAAGAGATCTATTGGACAGTGGGATGAAATTCAGGAAATTTTTCACAGTTTCGAGAGACATCTTCCATTTCATCTTCAATGAAATAGAGGAAGACGTAAGTCCACACTGCAATCGATGATAGACACCGATTTCAGCCGAACAAAAGCTTTGTCTTACGCTACAGTAAACAATCATGTTGGCATCGTTCTATTAATTATACTTACACAATCAGTAACAAACATAACCCCAAAATGTAAATGTGCTCACCAGTTTGTTTGTATTCATTGAAGCCTAACTTTCACTTGCATTTCTTGTTAACTTTGAAATCAGTTAGCCAAACTTAAACATAGCAGCAAAGCCGGAGGTGGTCTCGGTCAAATTCACCGCCTGCATTTTTTCCCCGTCCATTTACAGTCTTGAGGAGGTGTTGGTGCCAGTTCTAAAGCAGACACGACTACATGAATCAGCTGTTGGGCTTGGAGAGGACAACAGTTGAGTAGATGACCGACAGAGTGCTCGTGGGACATGACCTTGACAGAAATAACATGGTATTTCGTAATAAAATGAAGAGAGAAAATTGTGAAAAGGAAAAAACTGAAGCTATTGGTTGATTTTGCTCATACAGAGTATTTGCATCCATTTCCGCAACTAACTGGCAAATTTCAACTCTTGTTTCGGCAATAATACTGGGAGGGAACTGCGTTACACTTTGTGCCATACTTTTCGAAGAATGTAAAAAAAAAAAAAAACAGTATTATGAGAATCTGGTGTTTCTGTTTTTTTTTCTGCCATTCTTTTAAGAATTTGCGATCTTTCCTCGCGCCATTGACAAATTTCTGCTAGAAATGTTTTCTTTCTGGCCGACGACATTGCCTTTTCTTTTCCGGTCCAAAGTCACGGCACAACACTCATTCGCGTGAGGCTTAAAAACCAGACCCATTCAAAACTACAGCTTTGACTTCTGCGTGCGGCATTACGCTCACGCAAACGTCATTGCGTGGTTGGTGAAAACCAAGACTTTATACCAGTGTTTCACAAACTGGGCGGTACCGCCCCCTGGGGGCGGTGGGATTACCGAGGTGGGCGCTAATAGGTACGAGAGGTGGAAGGCAGCGCTGTTATTATCACAGGGGGACGCTAGTAGACAAGTAGTGCATTTATTTTTATAATAAAATTCAAATAAAGTTATTTTTGTGTTACAAATAAAAAATGAACTAAATTTCTTAGTATTTTAATTTATGACTTTTATTCAAGTACATATTATTTTTTAATAAACTATTGCTAGTTGAATTATTGTTAATCATAAAAAACATAATAAATGTTAATTTATTAATTAACACATAAAATATTAAGTTTAACTCCTATAATGTTATTTAAACGATTTTTAAATATAAAATAAAAGTGAAACAAAAAATGCATTTGTTTTTTTTTAAAGGAAGGGGGCGCTGTGGGTGTGTATATGGAACCTAAAAAGTTTGGGAATCACTGCTTTAAACGATGGCAGCAGCAGTTTTCCAATCACTCAAGAACAGATTGCTGACACCTGTTGGGCGCAATAGAAAATACATGCCGTTAGTTCGATGTCTCAGCTGTAAGAGGTCGCTGGTGCATGTTTCTTACCCAAGATGCAACCTGTTTTCTAATAGGTCCTAAAAGTTCAAATTGTTAATACTTTGTTGTCATTGGCTACTAATGATATTCCCGTGCCGGCACGAAAACGAACTGTGTTGGGGAACGTGTTGCTGTAATTAGGTAATTTGTGGGCAGTATGAAGTGTTTTGGGCTATGTGTAACTCCATTACATGCTCCATATAAAGATGTTTACTGATGTGTGTTAATTCACAATCATCACTTCATTGTCAGTGAAGTTTTAATGGCCCTGTGCATCAATTTGGAATGCAGATGGTTTTCTTATTCCTTTCTCATGTTCCAGGAATTATACATTTATGTTAACCATGATAATAATTGTACTTGTATAAAGTTTAAAACAAAAAGATGAATAACAACTGATTCTAGGTGTGAATTAAACCCAGAATAAATTGTTCTGTTTTCATTTCCTAACTGTACACAGTGGCATGGATTCCAGATATTCTCAGTTATGTAAGTTAAAACATTTGTTTTATTGTACTTTCCTTTCACATATGTGAATATTCTCTGTGGTAGAGCTCATATACATCACTGAAATGAGTAAAGCCATGCCAATAGCAACATCTGCCCCATTGGTGGAAGATCAGGAACTAATGGGTCACCATGGGCCTCCTCCAACCTATGAACAAGCAATGGGACAAGGAGGGTTTAAACCTCCTGTAGTACAGCCTGCAATTGCACCATACCCCCAACAGAACTGTAAGTAGGCATTCAAGTTTATGTACATAAAGTAGATAATGTTAATGATTCTGGTCTTGTATAATATGATGCCATGTAGTTTGGGACATAGGTATTAGCGTTTTGGAGGAGCTTTCTGCCTCCGTTATCAGGCCAGTCCAAGGAGAGTGAGCTGCTGGAAGAAAAGTGGATAGGTGGTTGGAGTAGCAGCCCTGTGGGTGCAGTGGGTAGGGATGGGGGTGAAACATGCAGGAAAGACGAAGTTAGGTGACAGAAAGGATGTTTGGCATATGCAAGAAATGAAAGGATGGGAGAGAACTCTGAGATGGAGCAGAGAGACCTGGGCTGGTTAGAAGTTAAGGATGGGAGCTTGGGAAAGCCAGGGGTGGAGCAGGAAGGAGACTACCAGCCTCAGGAGAGTTGGTGTCTTGGAGGTAGTCATATGAGCACTGAAAAGGGCAGTAATACTGAAGGAGATAAAGGAATTGAGAGAAAAGTTCAGGATGGAGTGAAGAGGTCAGGGGTGAGTTGGGCTGAAGGATATATGATGGGAGGTCTGGAAGTTAGGTGAGAAGGGGAGGCCATACTGATTACTTTTAATGTGGTGTCCTAATACCTTGATGGACAGCCAGTTGGTGGCTCTGGAGTGGAAAATATTGGATGTGAAGAAGTTTCTTTCAGGTGTAGAGGAAGTCTTTTTGTAAGCAAAATGTGTGGGTTTGGACCCCATTCATTCTTACTTAAGGAGGATAATAAGACTTTAATACTGAATGTCACTGTGCATTTTATCAGCATTTTAACTGACTCACGTTACATGCTTGTGTACGTGTATGTGCACAAATGCATGTGCACATGGACGTGGGTATAAACGAAACTGAGTGTGAAGCCACTTCACTGTTGTACTACTTAACTTCCTGCCTTCAGTGTTGCCATGACAGGAGCTTTACAAATTAGTTGAGAGTTCTTCAGTACCTTCATTGTAATTTCCTGAAATTAGAACTTTCATGTAGCATACAAAACAACAACATAGGCACAGTCATACCAGTACAAAATGGATGTAAAGATAGCCTTTCTGAAATCTGAATTTCATACACTGTAATTGAATTTGTTGTAGACATGGACCCTGGCATGGTCTTGCCTCCTCCAATACAACAGCAGCCTGCTCCAGTACCTCCACCTCCTACAACTGGTAAGTTCTAATCCCAGCAAACATTTGTCTCATAAAGCAATGTATGTTTGATCAGTAAATATTGCAGCTACTGTTACGATGTTGCATACTTAACCATGTACGCAATGCGAGATGAATTAGTATAGGCCACGTAAGTACACCACAAAGATGAATAAAGTAACGTAATTGTGACCTGCAGCTTTGGTATGCTTAGTTGGTCTATACTAATTCATTACGGCTGCTTCCTTATTGTATTACCGTATCTCCAACTTTTGCTTCTCTAAGTACACAAGTGTTTGGATGAGTGTGGTTTAAAAATTCTAGGACAGTGATCTGCAATTAACATTTTGTGCAGAAGAACAAATATGGCATAAATTCATACAAATTAAGGCATTTGAGTTCCTTGTGTTGATCAGTCACTGATGAATCACAGAAGATAGTTCTGCTTTGCTGATGTATGACGACTGTTTTGACATCCAGTTAAATTCTTTCATTTTTCCTCAGCAGCAAATAATTAAATGTATAACATGAATGATGATTTCTGTGGCCGGGTTACAAACAGTTTTGTAACATACACACGTAATTCATGTAATGTCACGAGGGAATAACGATGGAAAACAAAGTGCTGAGAAATATATTGTAACTGTGAAGGATTACATAACTCACCAGTTCAGGATATTATATAACCAGTACATTGTGATTTATGTAGGTTGTCTATTGTTGTTCAGATAAGTAGATGACAGTGCAGTGGACATAGATGGTGAAACAAGGAATGCATACAGGACCTTGATGGTGTAATATTAGGACAACAGATTGTCAGGGTGGATGGATGGATGCAACTGGCTCAGAATCATGTGTTCACTGGCGGGATGTTATGTTATTAGTGCTGAAACTTCAGGATATGCAGCCATAGAGTTACTCATCTTTTCTTACCAGACGTCCTAATGACTCAGTGAGAAGACTGAAGATAATGATAGTGTAGCAAGGGTTCTTACTATCAACAAATTTCCAAGAGCCCCATCTACTTTTAAGCTGGTTTTCCCATAGCACTATACTGTACTGTAATCTACTGTTCTTTGAGAACAGCATTTTTCTTACCTTCCATTATTCTGTTCTTAATAAGATGTATCAAGTGAACTGCTAGAGTGATTCTAGCTTAAGGTGTGTTTTCACATCATTGTCTTCCAGAGAGTGTCACTGGCGCCTTGCCTTTGGGTCCTGAGCCAGTCAAGATGCGTTGTCCGCATTGCCATACGGACATAAGGACGACAACCCACTCCTGCTTCCTTGAATGTAATTGTCCAAACTGTGTACTTTATTTACAGCGGTAAGTTATGATATTGTAAGCGTAGTCTGCCATTGTAACCATAGTGTCGATATAAAGTATAACAGTTTGATAGTGATAAATCTATGAAACAAAGGCCCTGAAAACCAGAGCAGGTACTGTGTCTGTTTTCAGGAAACCACTTGGAGCATTAAACTTGCATGTGCAGCTCTTTTTAATTTATTTGTTAGTCTTACCTGTCTTCAAGTTCATTTTTATGCACTTCAGACTGCTGAAAGAAACTGGTAACTTGCCATTATACCAGTGAACCAAACGAAGGGAAGAGTATGGTCAGCAGTTCAGTTGCCATTACCAGAAACACACTGTCCACTGTTGGTTGGTTGCAGTGGAGTGTGAGTTCGGCTATGGCATGTCAGCTTGTTTTTCCTTTTAATGAGTAACGTAATGGCAAACAAGTTTGCTCAAATGCTGTCCCTTCTGCTTTGCCTCCAGGAGGTGCCTACTTTGAACCTCAGCCTGGACATCAGAAATATTGACTGAGTTTTTTTTGTTGTTGTTTTTATCAGTTCCTCAAGAAAACGTCAGATAATATCTCATTTTGGTCACAGCTGCTTCCTTTCAAATCATAATCATTCATCCTACTATTTGCCACTGTATAGCCTGAAGTTAACTAAATAACTACTTGGGATAGAATCCTTCATGGGAATATTACAGTTCCTCACCTAGTCAAGAACTTCCTTGCATTTTATAAAACCAGAAAGGTCACGACTGTATTCACAAGAGCCTACCACTGGTCTCTATCCTGACCCAGAAGAATCCAGTCCATACCATCCTACCCTATTTTTTAGGATCCATTTTTATCTACCTCGACCCTTGGACTTCTGTGTTGTTTCTCTGTGGCAGGTCTTCCTACCAAAACCGTGTCTGCATTTCTCTCCTTTCATCCATGTCCATTTCATTGTACTTGATCTGGTAATAATGTTTAGCTGAAACATGTAGCAGTAAATAGAATGCTTGTGCAGTGGTTGGTAATAATGATAATAAAAAACTTATATGTTCACTACCATGTTAACAACAGCTCACCACTGGTCCCTATCCTGAGCCAAATGAATCCAAGATACATCTTCCCACTCTGTTTCTTTAAGATTAATTTTAATAATATCCTCCCACCTATGAATTTCAAGTGTTTTCTTTTCTCCAAGTTTTCCAACAAGCAATTTGCACACATTTTTCTCTCTCCCACATGTGCTAAATGCCCCACACCTTTCTTACACCTACATTTGGTTGGTGAGCATGAAGAGTATTTAGTGGAAGTACATGTTATGAAGCTCATTACATAGTTTTCCCCAGCTTCCTGTAACTTACTCCCTCTTAGGTTCAAATATTCTCCTCAGCACCCTCTTCTTTAAATTCCCTATAACTACATTCTTCCCTTAATGATGTACCAATATTCCCACCCACCCAAAACAACAGGTAACACTATGGTTTTGTATAGAGTATCTGATGCTTTAGTTTATAGATAGCTGAAAGAAGATACAACATTCTGAACTGCATAGACCAAGCATTTGTGACTTTAATTTCTCTCAATTTCTTTGTGAATGCAATATTGACCTGTTATTGTATTACCAAATACATTATGGGCCTCTTAGAAGGCATTTTGTATCCTTGTATGGTATATTGTGGCAATGCCCAGCCTTAGATGGGGACATATCTTCTGTTCAGTGTACTTAGATACAAAGGCACTATGGTCTGGGCTCTTCATAAAGGTCCCAGCAATTTCTGCTGACATCAGCACAGTGAACCCAGTAGTGGTCTCAATGAATGGTGCAAACAGAAAGTTATACCCGCCTTCTGCTATACCAGACGCTTGTGTTTTCTGTTCTGTTGCAGTTTTGCTTTGCTTTCTTGTTCCTTCCAAACACTGCATTCTAAAAGTAACTTGAAAAGCAGTGATTTGGCATACAAAAGAGAAGCCTTAAGCCATATATCCTGTTATTACATTTTACATCTTCTCTTATTAGGAGGAGAATGATGGCCTAACATATTGGATGTTAGCTGTTCTGCTCCTGGTGCTGCTAGCTACTGGAACTGTTGAAGTAACAATACAGTTCGAATCGCAAGACAATTGTCGTTGCGCTAACAAATCGTCATATATTCTGGACAGTCTTTGGAAAAATTATATTTAGTAAAATAGCCACCTTGGGATATACAAAGTCATAAACCATTGCCAGCTCAGAATTAAAAACTATCCAAAGTTAAATTTGTTTATTAAAGGACCGTTGAATGACATACAAGAACTAAGCATTTTTGGAATACATTATGTTCTGTTGAACCAGACATAGTAAAAATTGTTAGACTTGAACAATAGTAAGTCTGGAAGTTACCATATTTACTTAATATAAGATGGTGGAAATGATCAGATTTCAAGTTAACTTCTGCCCGTCAGTTTTGCAATAGTTGATCGGTATTATGCGAGCCTCATTCTGACTTCGTGCTTTTCTTATGTTACATGGTCCCATAGCATGAAAAAGAAACAATTCGCCTTGTTCACATCAAAATTTTTTTTGTTATTAATAAAGAAATCTTAGAACAAAAGAACTTGGTTCTTCTGCGATGGAGGAGGTAGGCAGGAAGTCTGATCATCCTCAAATTGTATAAAAATCCCAAAATTGATTTTATAGTACATGGGCCCTCTTATGGCCCTTTCACTTATAAGACTCAATATTTCATATTTTATGAATTGTTATGTGTTTATGTTTATTGTTCCTGTTTATGAATTGTTATATGTTCATGTGTATTCTGGTTCCATACAGCACCATTAAACATTTTAATGCTGTACTTTCATTCCGACATATGTATGCAAGCAATACTGTATTCATTACCTTTCAATATTA
Organism: Reticulitermes speratus; assembly: GCA_021186555.1. Lineage (NCBI taxonomy): Eukaryota > Metazoa > Arthropoda > Insecta > Blattodea > Rhinotermitidae > Reticulitermes > Reticulitermes speratus. Next base: position 4,713,820 of record JAJKFL010000237.1, on the reverse strand, counting down.
AAGTTACATGAGCTTGCAAATCTCCATAAATGACTTTGAATTTATGCTGCATCATTTTCAGTTTACACAATGTTTTTGAGAGCCGAACAGGAAAACACTGTCTCTTTAAATGTATACCCACTTTGTCTGAAAGGGAAAACTGTGTTGGCTACATTATGAGGTTTTTAAAATTTTCTGTATTTATAACAACAGATCTATTATTCACCATACTTGTCTAAAATGCTTCTGTAGGTTTAAAAGTTTGTCCGAAATTTACTTCTAATTAAAAATTCCACTTCTGAGGGGTAAGTCTTTTCAATAGAATCCTTAAGATGTTTGCAGTAGTCATGAATTATTTATAGACATTGCAAAGCAGTTCTTATTTTCTTGTTTTGAAAGTTGTCAAGTTTTACAAAAAATACATATAAAGACCCTTCTGAAAGACTTTTTCATATTTACAGCTCTCTATAAGGAGCAGAAGATCACACACAAATACATGTTCATGCGCACATACCACTGCTACCAACACAAGGACACATTCAGCAATAAAGTGGTGTAAGATCACCAGACAGGTATTTACTAGCTTCTGTAGGTGTTAAGGGTATGTTTCTGATATTGCATTACGAAGTGTGATTTCTTATTCTTCTACTGGCACTATCATCCATCACGAAACTTGGCCTCTTCTAGTATTTCCCTTCATTGATAATGTGATGTTTTCTACTGCAATATTTAGTACCACAGTGTGTATGAAGATTACGAAGAAATTCTAATGCAACAGGTTAAAGTTTGTGGAAGATCCTGAATTTCACACATTGCGTTCTGATGGTCTTCAGGATTCCCATAGCACAGCATTTGCACACTCATGTGGCAAGACTATACTTTCAGCCGTATATTAAATTTCAAGACCTGCAGCTTTACAGAAGTTCCGGCTGTAACGTATGACTACACATTCCAGTGATAGACATAACACTATCACAGTAGCCCAAACAACTTTAGACTATTATGCCTTACTGTCCAAGAAAAAAGACTTTTCAAGACATGATTACATGAGACTTTCACAACTAATTTAATTTGAAACACTTTTTATAAGTAATTAAATGTGCTGAAACAAAATTTATCAAAGAACTTCATGTAAGAGGTTAATTTCTTAACCCTTGACCAGGAGTGCACAAACTTTCCAAAATCCAAGAAGCCACGTTAAAATTCTAGGCACCACAAGGGTGACATGAAGCAAGTTCCACACTGAGGACCCACAAATATTAGGCACCACCATAAATATTTCAGTTGCCCTGGCACACCTGCCCTTCATAATAATGCATCACTGTACACAGATGCAGCTCTCTTGTCACTTGTGTACCTGATAAACCAGACCCTATCTTGAAAGGCTGATAGCCACTCAGCTCCTCAAGATATTCCTGTCTTCTGTAACACAACCAGTCCAATTTTAGGGTGAAAAGTTGTTAGTTCCAAGTCAAAATGGCATCTACTTTGAGCAACACCAAAGTAAACCCACAGATAGTGTTAAATAAACTCACCTTTATTTAACCCACGAACTTCTAAGCAACTGAAGTATGGATTCCATAATGAGTTTTAATCAGCAAGTACAAATAAACAGTGACATAAACACAAAGGACAATTGCCTCATTAAAAACTGAAACTGACATTCATTTGAATGCATATGAAATGATTAACTCAGGGAACTGATGAAATACAATGTAGTTACAGCTACAAATAGACAAAGATGATTAGGAAAGAACTTTATATAACTGGCTCCTCCTGTTCTTCAGATTCACACACTGATGCTAGCAGAATTGAGAATAAACAAACAAACAAATCTAACTTACTGTGTGACCAGTCAAGTGCTGGGTCAGAAATGTAGCACCCCCCCCCCCCCCACTTAAAGACCAAAAATATGATAATGTGCTGCCTCATCACAGATACCACATGCCTTCAAAATGTTAGGAACTGATTACCCACTAACGCAGCATCATGTTCTAGAAGAACAGAATGCCCGACATTTGTCTATTATCTAGTCTTAAACAAAGCCCCACACTTCCTAACCTTCAAAAGACCCGCGCTTGCATGTGTGAACACAGGTTTTAAAAAACCATAAAATTAATTTTATATATTGAGGCAACAAGGAAATATACTGCATTTTTAAGACACGCTGCATAATCTTTGTTTTATCTTCCACAAAATGCCATTTGTTTCATAATTTTATCCATTTCTGTTCAAACAATACATTTTTCATAAACTATGCACTAGAATTAAATATCAACATGGTCGGATAAAGTGTAAGTTAAAGAGAAACCCGAAACTAATCTGGTGGTTTGTCATGTGGTCATTTGCACTTCAAAGGAGGTCTGTCAGACTCTGATTTCAAAAACTCATTCCAGACCAGTTATTGGGCTCATTCTCACAATAAGAAATAAAAAAAATAAAAAATAAAAATAAATAAATGAGAGAGAGAGGGGGGGGGGGGCAAAAATTGTTCATAAACATGGCACTGCCGACTTACACCCAGATATTTGTAGAACATCTTCCCTATATCTCAGTGCACTTGTGCAATGGAATGAATGACACACATTATATTTACGCATTAAATTTAACTCTTTTATTATACCTGGAGTTTTAAGTACTACTGATCACTGCAACTGGAACTAAAAGATATTTCATGTGGCAAGAGTTGATAAACACCTCTTCAACCACTTTCTGAAGATACTAATCAAACAGAAATAGTGACAAGATTCCCAGCAGTGGGGAAAAAGAAATTCCTTTCATCGATGTACCGGTGGTCATATGCCAGAGCACAAAGCTAAACATACAGTGCTGACATATACAACGGATACATACACGCACAACACAACAGCAATTTTATGCAATTTTTTCAAAAATGTATTTCTTTGTGACTCCTGTCACCATTCCAACACTAAATACCTTCAATTCCTACTTCAAGTAACACCAAACATTAAGTTCTTTGTATGATTGATGGTAGTGCAATGTTGGCAACCCGTGACCCCCAAAAACACCTAACATCAACATAGGAACTCCGAATTTGTGAAGCATTTTTTTTTGTAGTTACGAAAAGTGGTTTCAAGATCCCATCTTGTCTGCCCAAGATTTTACAGGCATATATAAGAACTGGGAAAAAAATCATCTTATGACTGTCATTGCAGGAAAAATAATTTTGTTACTAAGCACTTGCAATCGAAGGTATAATGACATCACAGACACTGTACAGTTGGTGACATTCATCCGTGGCATTCGTAGTGCTGTTCGTGTTCGTTGAGGGCTTGCTAGTTTGCGCAATTTGCAACACACTATGACTGACGAAGGAAGCAAAGAAGCACTTGCTTCCTTGGGATTGGGCTGGGTAAAATTGACAAGTCTGACAACAAATGGTGTCAGCAATATGTATGGCTGTCAGGCTGGTGTAGCAGGACAAGTCAGCAACAACTTACACACATGAGCTCTCTCAATCTCTGTTTTACTGCATTATTCAAAACGAGGCACTGCTTTGCATAATTCTTACCATCAACATTACAAAACACAAGAACTGACCACAATTATTTCAGCATTACTCTGCTCAATACAACAGGTGCATAATAGGTAGCAAAGGTTCAGAGAAATGTGCTACCTCCATCTTCAGGGCAAAACTTAATGCATCACGTTCCTCTGAAACTTTGGTGCCTACATAAAAAAAACTACACGATGTCACATTCTAAAAGACACCAGTCTAATCTAAAGCTTTCACAGCAACTGAATTCAGTAAAACTTTCTTGGGCTATCAACTGTGTTAGGTGGATGAAGGGCGAGTAAACCAACGTTTCATGAACCATCTCTTTCTCGTCACCAGGGAAACTGAATACCTTGGATGTCAGTTCGTGTCACATACATACCTGCCCAAACCCTTGGATCATAGTTGGTCACGAACCACTGAGGCTGGTGGGCGAAGTCAAGAGCTCTCTCTGCTTGGTCCTGCTTCTTCAACATGTTAATCAAGTAGCAGGACCATACTTTGCACAGGCACTTGCATGTTAGTAGTCTGTTAAATGTATTTGTAATGATTGGAGCAGTGGTTAAAAATGATTCTAGATAATTTAATATGAACATAAAATATTTAATTTTCAGGAAAAAACTACCTTAAATGTACACTAAAATTTGTCACTTCAAGTGTATACTATATGTTATTTGCTATGTATGAAATTATTACTTGCATATAACTTACGGAAGGTAACATAAATTTAATTTTGTGCAAATGTCAGGTAACAGGAGAGGTTATATGGGTGAGGGGAATGAATAGAATGTAAGCGTTTATAATGACATAAAAGATGTTTTAGGAAGATATAAAAAAATATTCTATGACTGATGTAACACAACTATTCAAACAATAACAATAATTTTGACAGTGCTTAAGTGTTTGCACATACAGCTCTGCATGACTTGAAATCAAAATCTCACCTGAAATGTAAAATACTGTATTTAATACAACTGAAGTAACTGAAAAGGACCATTTTTTTTATTAATTTTAAACTTCCATTTCTGTCTTTGAGTACATACTTCATACAAAATGGGTTTCATTACTTAAGTTACATGTTGAGATATGTAGCTGCAGCATTTTGTTACACTGTACACACCCAAGCACATACACACAAACTCTGCACCACATTACAATCATTATGTCATCCATTACCAAGTAACATTATTGCCTAAAACTACATACCTACTGTTATCACACTCATGTTTCAACACAAATCTAAAGCTTTTACACAAATAAATGCTACAGTTGGCACCACAAAATGCCATCTTATTAAAATGGCAGTACAACATATTACACATTGTGAAGTTCATATAATCTGTAAGGTCTTAAACATCATGAAGTAGTCATCTGTTTTGCTTTGGAAACAATACACTGACCAGCAAAACAACGCTCAGTGATTGTCTGTATTGGTTTCCACTGGACTGTTCTCACTACAGCACTTTCCTCTTACAGCATATAGACATGTCATGTAATAACATTTTATACAATCATTCTTCATACATTAGGTACAATTACATTTTCATCTTAAAACACTGAGACTGGAACATCACTGCAAGAACTAGCAAACTGTTATCATGTAAACTTTATACAATTCATACGATGCATTGTCATTCAAACACACACCACTTTAACCAACAAATGCACTCTTATTATACCCTGTTATGTTATACATTCCTCGATTACAATGAGGCACACCAAACTCGATAGGACTCCTCTGATCAACTGATCGGCACGTCGCAGCTACCTCTATCTGACAACACACAACAATAACAATAGACAGGAATCCATACCGCCAGCCGGATTCGAAACCCGCAATCCCACGAGCGATCGCGCCTTAAACACACGCCTTAGACCACGCGGCCATTGAGGTCCACGGTTCATTGCTACTGGTTCTGAATATCAAAAAAGCAGTTGTCCATAGTACCTGGCCAGTGAAGCTGTTTTGGGCATACACGAAGTGAGAGATGCAAGTCTGTACTACTAGAAGCAGGTTAAGCAAAGGTGATCAAGACGTTACGCAAGGTTATTCGGCGATTGATCCTACCCGATATGCTGAATTCTACATTTAAATAAAATAGACAGTGATAAGTGGATTCCTGCCACCACGGCATGGCGCGTCCTCAGGTGGCGATGTGGAATGGCCTCCGACACGGAGGGTACCTGCGAATACAGGCATACTCCTCCGCAAAACGTCTCCACAGTTAAAGTTTTTGATACAGGAAAAATCTATATTAAAGCTCTAAAAACTCAATACAACATTTTCAACCAAACGATGTGCATGCGAACAGTAAATGTTAATGCATACAAAGCAACTGTTTGTTAACAGCCATATTAATTTATTTTATGTATACCTTAAACATCTCTTCGAATCTCAAAACATAATATATTACACCAGATACGTAGACAACATTTTTATTATCTTTGACAACACCAAAATTGACCCAGACCGTCTGACTAAAAGTATGAATAGTGTACATAACGACATTACTTTCAAACCAACACAATATAGACATATTAATTGTTTCGTGATCAGGAAGTGTTTTTTAAGCATTTTACATCCTAACACGATAGTTTGATATAATATATTATAAGGCGTCTTACTGTGTCTGTTCAGGCCAAGATTTTCATAAACTTCAGAAGAATTGTATCGTGAGTTGAATAGACATCTTCCAAGGGAAATGATGTCAGAGGCTTCTATAAGGCTGGTATCACCTACCTTATTCTGGTAAGTGAGAATGATATCGCAGGTTGCTATGGGGGATTGCTCTTCCTCCTAGCTTTTTCATTGTCACGAACCTCAAACTTTAGATCACAAAGTTGGGGACGTCGCTTTACTCATATTCAAAGACAACTTTTGGTTGGAAACACATTGTTGAACTCACTTTCAGAAGGATCTGCTAGGGAACTAAGTGTCCTCCTTGACACAAAAATTAAGGATGGTTTAGATCCGAATACACTGACAAGAGAAATTAACTCAATAGTAAGTCAGTCCTTCTCGCATGTCCCCCAACTTGTTGCTGTCGCAAGTCAGGTTGATTTTAAAGTGTTGGCTCCCATTCAACTTATTGGACGAGCAATTTCCGAGAGGACTGAAATTCCATGGGATACATTGTTTGACAAGGTTTCCAATATTAGCTGAGGAACTAAACTTAACTACTCAGTACATAACTGAAATTGGAAGTGATGTTTATGCTGGAATTAAGTATGGGGGTGTTGCACAAGAGTTGAAAAATCTCCTTTACTTCAGTGTTCGAGCATTGATTATAATCGGTGGTGAAGAAACACTTCGAAATTATGCAGGAAATGGAGGAAAGTGTTAAAAGATTGATAAAAAGCCGGGAATTGTCAAGGGGGCATTCAGTAGGCTAGAAAATTATGTAAAATCATGGGAAGATGACAGTGATGCTGGACAACTGGAAGTTAGATTAACTTTATTACAGGACAATTGTGTTGGAGGCTATAAGTGCACTTCTTATGCTATTGCGAACTAGTAACTCTTTTCTTTGTTTTTTTGTTGTGATTACTTTTCCTGCTACCAGCTTGCGTGTGTGCTTTACACTGTTGCTACGTTGCAGTTATGACTCGTGTGTCCGAGTGAGACGCTTAGTTACACATGCTGACCAGGACTGTGAAATGTAATATTTAGTTCATTTAATTCACCTCACTCATTACGTTCAACAGGTTATGGGCCCAGTAAGAACTTAAAATGGAACACATTTTTTCTGGCGATTGCACAGGTTGAGGCGAGAAAGAAAAGGTACGAGGAGGAGATGATGTAAGTCCCCTCATCGTCCTGGTCAAGAAGAAAGCTGCCCAACGCCTGGGCCTGCTTAGCTCTCTCCTTCACAGGAGAAGCGGTCTGTCCATCAGGAACGGAGTACTGCTGTATAAGCAGCTCATACGGCCCATGATGGATTATGCGTGCCCCATTTGGATGTCTGCTGCCTGCACCCACCTCCAAAAACTGCAGGTTATTCAATCCAAGTGTCTTCGCATTGCTACTGGTGCACCTTGGTACATGAGTAACGTGCAAATTCACGAGGATTTGGGAGTTCCTCTCTTTGCTGATCACATCAGAGTTCTAACCGAGAGCTTCGACTCTAAGTTAAATGGTGTGGGGAACCCGTCAGCCCAGCAACTCGGCAGATATCTACGCTGACCGAGGGCTGACCCAAGCCGCCTAGCGCAAGCTACGGGGACAGGTCAGTAAATATGTCGAAGCCCTTAGTGGCCAACCGACACTGCACCTAAAATTAGGCGCGTTTCGAATACCCTGACTGAGGTTTTCCGTGATTTTCCTCAGTTGTAAGGTAAATGCCAGGGTATAACACAAAGTCGGGGCACGGCCCGCACCCCCCCCCCCCACCCCCCGGTAGGACTAAATTATCCGTGTGTAGGTTTTGGATCCTTTGCGAAATTATTTGCGAAAATGCCACTCTGGGTTCAAATCCCAGAGAGCCATCCAACCAAAGTATTCCCCCCCACTTGGAAAAAACTATACGCTCTTAGAGCTGTAGCCTTTGGTGTGCCAGGTCCCGACTTAATCGAGACCTTAAATTTGTTAGCGTAAGCAAAATCCCCAGTTCAGAATAAACAGTCTGTTCTCGAGTCCAGCAATGCGGTAAAACGCAGGAATGGCTAAACAGATCAAGGGACGTCGACTTGCGCTCCGCCCTTAGTTAGCACTTTGGTTGGTTGGCTAGCTGACGTTGCTCTTCAAGCGACGATTGAGTAGGTTGCGGTAAAGAGTGCTGCGATTGAAAACTTCAGCTAAATCGGAATCTGTCATCTGTGGCGGGTGGAGCTTGGCTTAGTGCGGTAATGGCGGGTAATCACTTCCATTTATTCGAGTATCACGTACATCATCCGACGAGGAACCAAGATGCAGCAGACAATCCAGGTACCAACCGTTGGCGTTTACTCCGTTATTTGTGGAGATTAATAAGAAGCTACTTCTGGAAGGCAAGTACAAAACGAGGACATGTTACTGACTGCACGATAAGCTGCGTATCAACAGTTGTATTAGTGGGGAAGTAGAAAAATGTTTACAGAATGGTAACATTCATCGGTAATCTGAATTTGTAGAACTGATAGTAGACTGATTTTAGAATTTCAGGAAAATTCGTGACGATAGCAAACGTGGAAGTTATATCTGCAGTACACGAACACCAAGATCACTACAGGTGTAAACAGCAGCAAACAGTACATAAAATACTGCTTAAAGTGACAGACCTACATTATAAATGTTTTGATTTCAGAAAACATGAGAAGAAAAACAAAGAGCAGATGCCAGTACACAGACTGCAAATTCATGGACCACTACAGAGACAACTGGCCACGTTTCAACTCTGTTAGAGGTCAGAGTCAGGAAAAGCAGGAAGTCTGCAGCACTAAGCTCAGTTCTAACACACAGGGAAAGAGCACACGAAACTAACAATTAGACCGTCCGATAACAGACATAATGGAATGCAATAAATTCAATATAAAACAATTCGCTGAGTAATAAAGGCAGTAATGCTAATTTTAATATTGTTGTAAAGTAGTTTCTAGCTCTCCTGATGCTGCTACTTCTTCCAACTGCAACTTTAGAAGTAACTACTGCAAACTAACACAATAATAGAGTCTGATTCTTCTGATCAGACTTGAAAGTTCAACCCTTCATGTTATACAGTCCATTATACCACGAAACAATAAGTACATCATGTTGCCAAAACCTGCCCGATATAACCATAACTGTATAAGCTTTTAATTAGCAGTCGATACATTATACATTCATACATCTAACTGGCCACGTTGCAACTCTGTTAGAGGTCAGTCAGGAAAAGCAGGAAGTCTGCAGCACTAAGCTCAGTTCTAACACACAGGGAAAGAGCACACGAAACCAACAATTAGACCGTCGCATAACAGACGTAACGGAATGCAATAAATTCAATAAACACTGCGGGCAACTGCAGCATTTCGGGCTGAATCAAACACGGGGGGGGGGACAATATACTTCATGTTGATAACAGCCATACTGTCGCCAATCAATGCGTACGTTAGAGCGGCAAAATGGACCTCGACGAAAACATCGAACATGTAAAACGCCTTCTCGCCAGAGAGACGGCTAGAAAAAACCAACTACAACAAACTGCGCAGGACAGAACAACAAACTGCGCAAGTTCTTACAGCAATACAGACGACAACGTACAGCTGAGGCGCCTTGACGTAAAGTCGTTCCTCTTGGTAAGTCATTTCACTGTGTTAATGTCACTTTGAGACTCTTGCCAGTTAGCTGTTTGCACGGATGTGCTGAGTGGTTACTTGACAGTTCGAACTTAACTTAGAAATGCTAACAGAATGTGATTCGAATCTCATAGAAAAAAACCTTACGAAAGAGAGCCGCAGATGCGAGGATAATATTAAAATGTTTCAACTAGAATTACGACAAGTGCAAACTTAATAATGAGGGAGTGACAATAAGCATGTGACTAGCATTTCAACCACACATGTTGCAACAGACACACAAATTTTGTGCGTTGTCATTTTATTTCAAAATCAGTTATTTCTTTAAACGTGGTGATTGTAGAAAACGTTGTGTTCTGGAACATAATTCCAGAACAGAGATACCTCAATATATTTTGGAGTTTTACAAGTCTAAGGATAACTCTATTTTTTATACCTTTCTCTTCTACATTTTTCACTGCATTGACATGCAGTGAAAAATGTTAGTTCCTGCCACATTTATATTCGATTTTGAAGAGTGTCTTTTTGTAAATTTTCTTAAACCATTAGTTAGAATCTCCAGATTATTTTGGAGTGGAGGTATACGTCCATGCATTCATTTATTTATAAACCAATTGGCATCAGGAGACTCAAAATGTCCTAGATATATAATAGATGAATTAAGCTGTTTTCACAAGCTCTATATTCTTCGTTGGGACAACGTTGAGATAGACAATGAGAACACATACGCCATTTGGTTTGATCCACTAAGATGGAACTACTCTGACAGCAAGGGAAAATTCCTCAAGGCAATGTTATTTTCCATCTCTGTAGGAATTTCAATCACAAATAGTTTAGATCACACAACCATCAGTCCTGATATATTCAAAGACCTTTTGGAAGAGAGATGGTCAGGTAGTTCTACTCTTCTCAGATACCTTCGTGCCCACACTGTATTTCAGATTATACGAGACAAGATGCAGGATTGGCACATGAAGATTGGAAACAAACCAGGAGTATATAAGGTGCCCGAGATTGGGACTATATATTATACAAAAACCTTCTGTTATATTGATAGTGATGAAGGACTGATCCTGTATGATTACATTCAAGTGCTTATGTTGCATGAATTGTCAGTTTCATGCGTCAGCTACTTGAACCCCCCCCCCCCCCCCACACGAGTATGCATTCAGCAGGAAACTGTGTAGGCCCGACAGTTCTGTCTTAATATTTTGGGGAAGAGAAAGTCGCTAGCGCTTATCTAAATCGAAACTGGCTTCCTCAGTCATCAGTTTCCACAACGCAGGTGGCTGTACTGTGGCTTGTTTCGAGTTAGCGTCAGTCTTCAATTGTTACGAACGAACCTATTGTTCAGCGGACAGCTGTATATAACGTCGACTTCTCTGCACAGGTACCCATGCAGAGGATAACACGATATCCACTGCTGCTTGGGCGTGTCTACGACCTGACAGCGCCTCAAGACGACAGCAGGGAGCTGATCGTCCAGGCTCAACGGATGATTATAAAGCACATTGAGATCATCAACTCGGTAAGACAATCTGACAGTTTTGAAATCATTGGGCGCCACATATTTGTTTGAGCCCTCATTTATACAATTATAAATAAATAAACATGATACAAAATTAACGCCTTATGCAGACTCATAAAGCTTTACATCCATTTAGAGCACAATTGAGTGCTTGTTTCTGATGTTAGGAAGCTATTAATATCTGTACAAAAGTGTATCATGTAGCTGTGACAAAAGGCGTTAATCTCTTTATCTTACTTCATCAACGTATTCACATGTCCAATATTTCCATTAACTGCAATCCTGCAAGTAACTAACTTCAAGCTCTGTAACAGTTAAAACAATGCGCTGGCCCACCAATAATAAAGCGGTTGTGTGGTCCACTTTATCTTGCCTCTTGCTGCAGCCACACGTTCCTCTATGTTTAACTTCTTCAAACCTTTCAGTCACATTCATCTTTCACTGACTTGTGCCTATATGTTCGCAGGAGGCCAAAGACACAAGAAGCAAACTGTGGTCCTGCATATGCATGTAGGATTACACTTAGCAGTTACAGCTACACAAACAGAACACCGGCAGTGACAATCCCGAAGGCGACAGTGAAGAAGACCTCCCTGATATGAGACATTGGGCCGTCGTAGTATCCGGGATTGACTGCACGACGTCGGTACATTTCGCGGAATCAAACTACTAGGATAGCGGGTTTTGTGGGACCGATGTGTATTAGAAGTTGTGTGTAATTAAGGAAGGCTAGACATTGTATTACCCCCTGATGGTACTTGCACCTTGTTGTGGTGGTGGGGCTTGTGCACCTCAGTGATCACAAGAGCTATGCTGGCGGTAGCGTAGCTACTGGTAGGGCCTCCCAAGCCAGATTGGTCGAGGGGGAGAGGTCAGACTAAGACAGGTACCCTGGTCCTCCAGGTTGGGGGTTGGTCATGGGGCTAACGACCCCATACCGTAAAAAAAATTCATGTTCAGAAGGATATAGCTGAAGAAACCGGATGGCCCAAAAGGAGACGACATGGCGAGAAAAAGAACATGCGAGAATTGAAAAAACCTCCTGGAATGTTAGGACACTATACAGGGCAGGAGCTCTTAAAGATGTAAGGACCAAGTGCATACTGACATGAAGGAGCTGAAGATCCAGTATACCCCAGATAGGGCAGAATGGAAGAAGCAGCTATATCGGGAAAAGGACCAGTGGAGTCTGTAGAGCCATCGAAGAAGAAGACATTGTATTAGACCCCACCCCAGGGGTCTAAGGGCCTAGCCGGCGTGCGCAGAAATGCACTGAAGAGAGTTCTTTTAAAGAATTCTCGGCAGGAACACAGAGCGACACACCAAACCACACAAGGCCCTAGAATATAATTGCCTGATAATTCCACCTAGCCCATACATCACTGGGGTCTTTCATAAATATAAACTTTGGATTTCAATTAGGCGACATTGTATCCGCCTACAAATAAATATGACGACCTATGGCTTTATCTCGTTGTTGATTCGGATTTGGATTGGATATGGATAATAGTTACGGTATCTAATAAAACACCTACTTGCCTGTGTGTGAACTAAGGACATCTAGTGGTTCGACCCAAGGTACGCTGGGGTATGCCATCCCCCAGGTGCTGATGCTCTCTAACACATGCACTGAAGCCTCCCCACTCAACGGTGGGTTTGCAAGGATATATCTATTTTGGGTTCAATGATGCGTGTTCAGATTGAGTTAGTGGATGCTTATCCCACTTCAGACTCATATATAAATTGTAACATGGGTAGTTGCAGTTTGAAGGATGGAGCCCACCCACGCTGACACCCCACTACCGGATAGGGAACAAATAGAGGTGACTACCCGGCATGCAGAGTGATGAAAATAATGATTTTAAGAATAGCACAAAACTGTGGACCCTAGAAGGCCAACTATTAGAATGGAGTCCCGAGTCACAACCAAGGACTTTATCCATAATGGAAAACTTGAAGGAGATGGGAACAGAGGGGCAGCTAGCACCCATCCTAACAATTAGAAGTACCAGCTGCCCACAGTCCAAAACAGATACAGGAGATACCTCCAATAGGATCCAAAGAACCCCAAAGGAGCAGCCAAGCTGCAAGCCAAGGGATGACGACCTCCCCATTGCCACTCGCACTAGATCCAGTGTTGGCACAAGTCCAAACTCAGCAATTAGTGCCAGTTCAAACCCAAGAGCAACAACAAGCATTGCAAGTAGGAGAATTAGAGAAGTCACATTCTCAGAATACCTCCTATTTAACCTTGTCGTCCAACATAAACAAAGGAAGACCAGACATTCCAAATCTAAACCTAGTAAGTTTAGAACTGAGTCATCCCAGTCAAGGGACCGAACAATGCCACCAACACTTACCGACCAGCAAACTTTCGGGATGAAATCCCAAAAACAAGGAGGCTTTGGCCCACCCCGGGCTGTAACGCCATGGAAGAAGACATTGTATTGTATAAGTCAGTAAGTTAGTAAGTAAGTAAGATAGTATGTAAGTAAGTTAGTATGTAAGTTAGTAGTATGTAAGTAAGTTAGTATGTACGTAAGTTAGTGTGTAAGTTAGTATGTAACTAAGTTAGTATGTAACTAAGTTAGTATGTAACTAAGTTAGTATGTAAGTAAGATAGTATGTAAGTAAGTTAGTATGTAAGTAAGTTAGTGTGTAAGTAAGTTAGTATGTAAGTAAGTATGTAAGTAAGATAGTATGTAAGTAAGTTAGTATGTAAGTAAGTTAGTATGTACGTAAGTTAGTGTGTAAGTATGTAAGTAAGTATGTAAGTAAGATAGTATGTAAGTAAGTTAGTATGTAAGTTAGTATGTAAGTAAGATAGTATGTAAGAAAAGTATGTAAGTAAGATAGTATGTAAGTAAGATAGTATGTAAGTAAGTTAGTATGTAAGTAAGTAGTATGTAAGTAAGATAGTATATCCCATAAGGAGCCATAAAATGAAATAAAATATAAACCTAAGCGGAATAAATTGAATGTTCACTTACGGATGTTCTCTCTTTCCCGTTTCTTAACTTCATTTTTTAATTTCGAAGTCTTAAACCCTGTATTTTTCACATCATTCAGATTAGAAGTTACGTGCCTGAAGTTTGCAAGTACATCCTTAGGTGGGTACTTGTATTAAATTTGAATGCTAGCCCTTCAGAAATAGCGAAATATAGTGAGTGCTATGTCAGATTGTACATCTTCTCTGTTTGATGTGAAATTTGTCTTCAGGGCAGGCTGGCTTTTATTAACACAAAAAGTACCAAGTGATTTTCGTGCTGTGTTTATATTTAGATCTCTAATTACTGTTACTGTAACAACCACGGGTTCTGTCACAGTATGTGGTATGGATAAATTATCAGCGTTGTGTGAAAAAAGATGAAATAAGAAGATCGTGCTACTGACTAGAAGCAGTTAATAAATAAAAAACATCGTGCTTCTGACTACAAGAATTTCAAAGTGAAATAAGAACATCGTGCTATTGACTGCAAGCAGTTAATAAAATAACAACAACATCGTTCCACTGACTACAAGAATTTCAAAAAGTAAGTGAAAAATCATAGGAATTGCTATATTTAATGGCTGATAAATTGCTTATGGACAGGCAGATAGCCTCTACTTCTTCTGAAGTTACTTCGGTAATGGAAGAAACAAGTGGGTCGGAGGCTATCTCGCGTGACATAAGTAATGCAGATAAACTACCTTTCTGTATTTTGGCTGATAGTGAGAATTGTTATGAGAAGTTTAATGCCACCGGGCGGCGTCTGTTAATAAGGTTTAAGTGTCAGGATGAAGACGAAGACCCTTATAGGTATCTGGATAAATGTGTGGATGAATTGGTGAAGTTTGTTGTGAATGAAATTCCTGGGAGGGATCTTGTGGGTATGCGAATCAGAAATATTGAGAATGTGTTCGATAAAGTAGTTGGTATAAGTTTTCGGCCGTGTGATCAATTTAACTATCATTTAGTTTGGGAAGCTCTAGGTAAGGTAGTTCAGAGCAACGCCGTGTTTGGTTTGACAGACAGGTTGGAGGTCTGTTTTGACCACGTCAGGATGCCCTTCGGTAAGGGGAGGGTGGGGACGAAGGGGCGTTCTGTAGATGTAATGAGCGCTGTGAAACGCAGTATAGTAGTGGTGCGGGGCACTTCGCAGTGCTTAGCGCACGCACTGGTGATTGCCTGGAACTTTCCTTTTACGAAATTAAATCTTGCGTACGTTATGGGACAACCTATAGAAAAATGTTGAGACAGTGGTGACATTAATCGGTAATGTGGGGAGAGCTACTTTCTGTAGGGAACTGTTCAAAACGTTACATATACTGTGTGCCATATATATATATATATATATAGTGGACCGGGATAGCGCAGTAAAGCACTATTCAAGCACGTGTCTTTCAGCCAATCAGCGCTATTAACAAAACCCCTACAAAAGCTCAAACAATTGAACTTCGCACGCTACACAGATGGCGGCTAAGGTATCTGTGCATTGCTGTTTCGAGTATCACTAACATCGTCAGACAAGCCAAGAAGGTGCAGCGAATTGCTGCACAGACCTACGTTGCATATGGAACAGTTTGAACAAATACAGCAAGAAGGCAAGTACCAAACGAGGACATGTTACTGACTGCACGATAAGCTCAACGCCTTGTTTACAATTATGTTGAACTTGCATGCTGGAGACATGGCGACTGTTCACATACGTGTCTTCGAATATCACGTGCATTATACGACGAGGATCAAGATACAGCAGGCAACGTTAGATGGACCAACTGGTGGCGTTAAGTCCGTTATTTGTGGAATTAATGAGGAGCTACTTCAGGAAGGCAAGTACAAAACGAGGACATGTTACTGACTGCACGATAAGCTGCGTATCAACAGTTGTATTTGCGGGGAAGTAGAAAATGTTAGAGCGGTGACATTAATCGTAATGTGGAGAGAGCTACTTGTCTAGTGAAATGTTCACAACGTTAAATATACTGTGTGCCATATATATATATATATAAAATGGAAATTTTGTATTACATTAAATTAAACAAAAAAATCAGTTAGGCATGTTTATAATACACGTCTATGATCAGATTTTCAATCTGAATTTGTAGAACTGATAATTAATATTTTATTAATAATTTTCAAAATTCTTTAAATTTTTATTTATTTATTTATTACAGAGTATTTTAGACTTTCAGGAAAATTCCTTGACGATAGCAAATGTGTAATATCTGCAGTACATGAACACCAAGATCACTAACAACAGCAAATACAGGATGCGCCAGTGATTCGGGCAAAGCACTTTAGTTGCAATGGAGCCGTGGACTGGAGCACAACGTGTTTTTGCAGCAATGTAGCATATACACGAACTTAACACACATGTCGATACCTTACATGGGGTCGTTATTTGATGCGAACGATATATCGTTTGTCACTTGCGTTGGTTGTTCAAATTTGTGACGAATCAGGGACAATGTGTTTTACGTTAATATGATAAGCGAGTCGGCAGGAAGTGACAACAGATTATGGCCAGATACTGTGATATCACTGTACTTTCTTACAGCAGCTGGCTTTACCTTCAATTTTGGTAAATGCAACTTTTGTAAACCAGAAATCATATTTTTATCACACGTAATTTCCAGGAATCCACTTAGACCGGACCCGCAAAGGATTGAGGCAATCCTGAATTACCCAGCCCCTCGCAACCAGAAACAACTGAAAAAATTCTTCGGCGTGTGTAATTTTCACCAGCGTTTCATTGTTAATTATGTGGCACCCCTACTGCAACTATTGCGTAAGGACACACCATGGAATTGGTCTGCAGAAATGCAGGAGGCATTTTGAGGCCTTACGAGACAACTTTGCAAACACAATACATCTGGTACATCCCGATGAAAGTCTGCCATACGCTATCAATACAGACTCTAGCGCTAAAGCCATTGGCGCTGTGTTATCGCAACAAGACCAAGAAGGGAATACGAACATAGTGTCTACTGCTTCTAGAGTATTAACTACGACACAACAACGCTACACAACATGCGAACAGGAGTTGCTTGCAATCATTTATGCCTTGGAAAAGTTCAGGTTTTACATCTACGGACATAAAATAATACTTCATACAGATAATAAATCGTTGACATTCCTTAACTAGTGTGCTATCACTTCGAACCGAGTTGCAAGGTGGATGATAACCCTTCAGCAGTATGACACAGAGTTGCGACACGTAACGACCATTCGGCAGATATAATCAGCCGAAATCCAGCAGGACTCAATGTCACTGAGATTCGAAATTTGACAAAACCTAATACTATTATGGACACAAAGTCTGCACTTTGGACCTCATAAAATCGTTGACTGATATGGTCACCAAATTATGTGGAGAGGTGGATCATTTAAAAAATGATAACGCATCTCTTAAGCAGCAGCTAAAAAATCTACAAAATGCCTTTCAGGCTAGTAATGTGGGTCATCAGTCACAGCCCACTCAAGTCTTCAGTAACAAGGAGATTGTTGAGAGGTCAGTGCCTCCCCAGTCAGTGTCTTCATACAGAGACATAGTTTTACGAAATCAAAATATACTGCAGGCTAGCGCCGTCAGCAATACCAAGAATGTACGAGTTTGCAACTCCGCTCCACAAGGTGCTGTCGTCAGCAATGTTGATGCCGCAAGTCAAGTCGTTTCTGTAACTGGGTCATCAGCGGCTGCCGATGGTGATTACGTCCTTGTCACAAGCAAGAAGCGACGTGTTGGAGGGATGGCAACCCCGCCAGTCAATTCCAAGCACAGCGACAAACAGAGGGCCTCATCACCTGTTAATACTAAACCTGCTGCGAGTAAAAAACATAGGACCCCTATGATAGGGGTAAGAAACTCCTCTTCTTTACCTATAATTGCAAGGCGCGTGAAAACCAAGTCTCTTTTTGTCTCGCGTTTTTCACCTGATGTCAAGTGCACTGATATAGAAAATTCTTTGAAAGAGCAGCTCTTGCTTAAATCTTTGGTCTGCACA